>OX645062.1:49980300-51230300 GCA_951905685.1 Eumerus sabulonum | reverse complement strand
ATTTTTTTTTTGAATCACGATTCCATTCAAGGTGCCTCTAAATTAAGCATAAATTCTCAACTTGCCGGAATAAATTTCATCTTTATGACCTAATACTGTCGTCTAAGGGGTTGTCACTGGCACGTGCTCCTACAGTGCGAGCGTGTGATCCGTACCACTCACAAGTATACGGGGATATGTGTTAATTTCTCGCTCACTTATTGGGCATGGTAAATTGCTAATAAATCTTATGCTCACATTTACAAGGAATATTAAATAAATCGTATAAAACAGGATGTTTGATAGAAGCAATTTGTATTGAGTGTGAGGATAATAGTGCTGCTCCTTTCTGATAAATAGATAGAATGAGGAAATGAAAATGAAAATGGATATCGACACAACGTAACGACTTTACACAAATCCTCTCTGATTTCGCTTTTTATATCAAGTGCTTATCAGTGGCAAATGGTGCGGAATTAATCGACATGCATACACTTCGGATTCTATATATGTACAAGTACATACATATGTACATATATTCCGGACGTAAAGGGTGGTTACGGATGGATGGAAGAAGAGTGGATATGAGTAAACAATCCATTCAAAGAGTTGCAGATATAATATCGGCAATCAAGTATTCATTGCTTTGCTCATTCGATTATGGAAATGGGGATATGGAAAAAGGATATTCATAGCGATGTGTGGTATAGTATGAGACTAATGTGGTTCGACATCCTATTAACAAACTTTTGTTCCCTCCGGCAGGCATGGTCCCAACGTACATCTTTGCTTTCACATGAAAATATATACCATTTTGTCGTTGTGCAGATGAGTGTGTCACCGGCCAAACAATTGCTTGATAAAATCACTCTTCTACTGGTAATCCTCCATGACAACCTCTCTTGCCACTCGCCACTCATATTTCATTCATCGAATGGTATATGGCCAACTCTACACGTTAGACTGCCTCCGTTATAACATCAGCTTAACCTAATCCGCATTTAATTGTGCACATTAAATGCTCTTCTAATAAATTATTTCTTGCTCCACAAGCCGTCCGGGGCCAATAATCCTGTCAACGTCGAGTATAACGTTTGAATTTCTTTGCTCATTCATTTCTCGATTAAATCTTCAGGTTGTGGTAACTCCACACCGCCCTGTCCCATCTGATTGTTTCCGAAAACCCCTTCAAAACCACTTGAAGGGAACAATGTCAAGCAAATTGATTTGATAGGATTTCTGAGTATTATTGACGGCATGATTCATCATGTAAATCCTTTTCGATTCGAATTTTGTTTTTTATTTATTCATTGATGCGGCAAAGAGTAAAGCTACTTGTTGTTATTCATTTCCCGGTTGTTTTAATGCCAATCTCGGACAGGTGAGGGAGAAGTTAACCTTTTCGTACTGACAGTGCCACCAATACAGAGTAGCTCACTCATTTGAAGTGGAATTCTTATCATCACTCAACTCTATCGTTGGGATTGTGCTCTGATTGTGCTGCTTATTACGGGGAAATTGTTGTCGCAATTCCTGGGTTCGGCAAGTGAACAAAAGGCTGAGTTTGCGTGATGTCTAGTTTTCACCCATTTCTATTTTTGTTCTTATGAATTCATCTTCCTTTTGTATGATGTAAAAAAAAGAACGGATTGTTATCTGTTCCCGGTGATATGAAGCAGAAGCTTGTCAAGTGGGATGGCCCTTATCTCATTCTGGTTGACATTTAGTCACGTTAATGTAACGCATATCAATATGTAGCTATAAGAACACGTTGAGGCATTGGATCTGTCCCAAGTGAATTGGATTTGTCAAATTAATGTGTTATGTATTGTTCTCTGTTACAGATAACCTCTTCCCTCTTTTGGGTTACAAAAACCATATGTTTGGTTATTAAAGAAAGAAAAAGAGACACGACTAAATCAGTGTTTCCACTCGCACTGTGGAGGCGCTATAGCAATGGCAATACCGATAAATGGCAATTGACGCATTCATTTTGTATAATCAAATCGATAAGCAACTTAGCAGAAGTTGCGCAAAGATGTTGATCGGTTCACCAGGAAGTGAACCAATGTGTGCAGCGACCCAACCCCTTGTTCCTGGGGAAAGAGGAACCTGGCCATCCAGATTGGGGGTTGTGCTTAGGGTTCCGAAACGACAACAAGCCTCCGATATGGACGGATACAAAGCTGACGACCCCTGCAAACGACAAACGGACTTGAGAGTCTGCACCTGGACTGTGAGGTCCCTTAACAGACCGGGTACAGGCGATCAATTGGAGCAAACCCTCAACTGCTATAAAGCAGATTTAACCGCACTCTAAGAAGTGCGATGGGATGGACCAGGCAAAAGACGAATGAAAAACTGCGAAATCTACTACGGGAACTGCTACAAGGAGAACAAGCAGCGCCTATTCGGGTGCGGACTTGTTATTCGAGGAAGACTCCGACAAAAAGTCTTAAGCTTCCGAAATATAAGCGAACGCCTCAAAACAATCCGCATCAAAGCTAAATTTGGGAACATTAGCTTAATATGCGCTCACGCCCCAACGGAAGAAAAGGACGATCGATTCAAAGACGAATTCTACGATCTCCTAGACAGAACCTATGCCCAATGTCCCAGCTACGACACAAAAATAGTTCTAGGAGATTTTAATGCAAAACTGGGCAAAGAGGACATATTTGAGTCGATCATAGAAAAGCATAGCCTCCATAACACCACATCCGACAACGGACTTAGGCTAATCGCTTTCCTAGCGGGGCGTAACCACAACATCACAACATCCACGAGGGTACCTGGCGGTCTTTTGATCAATCGACCACCAACCAGATTGATCACATTGCGATCGACGCCAGACACTCCTCCTGAATTCTCGACGTTCGAACCTTCCGAGGGGCCAACATCGACTCGGACCACTACCTTGTTGTAGCCAAGGTACGAATGAGGATATCAACCATGCTTAGAAGTCGAGTAGGACTACGTGTTGCAATTTTTCCCACTTGTCCAAAAAGAAATTTAGCTTAGACCCGGGAATCCCACAGAATGGTTCCGGACCCATATATTTATCGCTGGAACCTTTCCTGGCAAGTTGGTCGGCAATTTCATTGCCCTTGATACTTTTATGTCCTAGCACCCACCAAAGTTTAACATTGTTTCTTTTGGCGAGGTCTTGTAGGGCGTCATGGCATTCCTTGACGGTTTTTGAGTCAAGCCAAGCGCTGCTTGGCTATCAGAGAGTATGTTGATGGTTACTCCTCTGATGCCAGTCTCGAGATTTAGATTGACACATATTAGGATGGCATGCAGCTCTGATTGGAAGATGCTGGGGCTTATTGCCAGGGCCTTCGAGATCTTGCGTTTTGGTCCAAATATGTCGGCGCCAACGCCGGAAGCCATTTTGGAGCCATCCGTGTACCACCTAAAGCCTTTGACATTTAGCAGGGGATCACTGTTTTCCCATGCTGAGCGGTTTGAGATCAGTATCTCCAATCTCTTGTCAAAGGTGAAGGTGTGTGGCAATGCCTCCGAGACTGTAGTAATCATATCCAGCTCGGGAAGGTGTTGTAATATGGACATGTGGCCTGCGGGTCTACATGGCATATTTGTTCCCGAGCAGAGAATTTTTATTGCACTGCGTAATGTCACCTTTTTGATAAAAAGGTGCAGTGGAGTGATTCCAATCAGTGCTTCTTGGTCTGCCGTGGGGCAGGATGGCATAGCGCCAGTGATGCCGAGACACGCTAGTCTCTGAAGGCGTTGAAGCTTAACAATTATAGTTTTTTGCTCAACTTTTGTCCACCATACGGTGGACCCATAGCTGACGATAGGTCTTACGATAGGTCTTACCATCGCGGTATACCGTAGGTTTAGGTCCTCAGGTTTTACCGTAGGTGCGTCGACAGGTTTTACCGTAGGTGCGTCGACATGGCCTTAGTCGCTTTTATGAGTTTATTTCTCATATTGGAGTTCCAGTTGAGTCTGCGGTCTAGGTCAATACCTAGATACTTTACTTCCTCTGAAAAAACCTATGCGTGTGCCATTTAGTAAGATTGGGCAGGGTTGTACCTTTCTCCTCTTTGTAAATGGGACTAAGATTGTCTTATTTGGGTTAATAGATAAACCCTCTCTGCCACACCAGTTAGAGATAAGTTGGGCGGAAGCTGCATGCGCTCACAGGCAGTGATCTCGCACTTGCCCGTAACAATGACTACTAGATCATCAGCATATCCGATGACCTCGTAGCCCCAAGTGGTTAGCTTGCGTAGTAGATCATCGATGACTATCGTGGTGATAGTGGTGAGAGGACTCCCCCTTGTGGGCATCCTCTAGCCGCCGATACTGTCACTGAGACTTCTCCGCATGTGGCTGATATGTATGTTACGGCTTTTTAGCATCGCCCTACTCCAGTGATTAGTGGGATGGTCAACACCCCTGCAGGATAGTGCAGTAGTGGTCGAATCATAGCCAGTATTATCGAAGGCTCCCTCTATATCGAGGAAGGCGCAGATTGCGATTTCCCTTTGTGTGAAACGATTTTCAGTGCGCGTCACTAAGTGGTGTAGTGCATTCTCGGTAGATCGCTCTTTGCGATATGCATACTGGTTGGGGTGCAGAGGTGTCTGATTTTCAAAGATACCTCTAATATGGAGCTCTTTCAGTTTCCCCGTTGTGAAGTCAGACTGATAGTCAGACTGATAGGGTGATAGGATTTAGGTTGCTCACTTGGCTTCCCAATCTCGGGGACGAAGACAAGATTGACCTCTCTCCAAATTTGGGGTATGTGTCCCAGGTTGACGCAAGACCTAAAAAGGACTATCAGTGGTTATAGAATTGTATTCAAGCCTTTCTGTAAGATCGCAGGAAAGACACCGTCCTTGCCTGGGGCCTTGTAAGGTTTAAATAAACCAATTGCCCATTTGACCCTGTCCGGGCTGAAGAGTCTACCAGAGAGGCTATTTGTTCTACTGTCGATGTTATCTATGACGTTAATTTGAACGTCAGAGGACATCGAGTAAGGAGTAGAACCAGGGAAGTGCACCTCGAGCAAAGTCTCCAGGGTTTTCCTGCGATTGACGGTAAAGGTGCCGTCTGAGATGCGAAGCAGCCCGAGCCGATTTGTGTGCTCTCGAGATAGCGCTTTGTGGAGTCGGGCCGCAGTTGGAAGCGAGTCTGTGTTCTCGCAATGTTTCCTCCACGACGTCCTCTTGGATTTCCTCAATTCGAGGTTGTATTTAGTTAGAGCGGATCTATAATCAGTCCAACTATTATACCGTTTAGTTCTGTTAAACAGCGATCTCACCTGTATCCTTAGGGACTCAAGCTGAGTATTCCACCAGGGCACACACCGTTTGTGTGTAATTAAAGGATGAGATGAGTGCTGCATTGAGCTGGTAAGCCGCCTCGTCGATATCGTCTGTCGATTCAATCGACTTGAGAAGCATATCTTCTTTAGCGGCGAGTTGAGTAGTTCGTTTGGGCTGATATCCGGGCTCAGCCTATGTAACTTCACCGGAGATGTTGAATCTGATGTTCAGACATCTGATCTGGTGATCAGACAGTGAGGCTTCATTGGAGACATGACAGTCCCCAATCGCATTTGAGATAAATGAGCTAGAGATGGTGAGGTAAAGCACCTCTTTTCTAACCGCGTTTATGAATGTGGGTTTGTTGCCTTTATTGGCAAGGGTGAGTTCGTTAATGATTAAAAATTCAAGGAGTGATTCACCTCGTTTGTTGGCTTTGCTGCGGCCCCATTCCATATGGTGCGCGTTGGCGTCGCATTTTGAACGGTACGCACGTTGTGTGTGTGTGAAATAGTTTTCAATGTAAAGCTGCACAATAACAACGCGTTTTTGTGGCGTGTAATGTTCTATAATGAAAATTTGGAAAGACTAACGCTTTGAATGCGAGCTGTCACAATTCGTTCTGCCAACCGGTGTCAAAGTTATCGGGTTGCCCGATGCTAACATTTTAATTGGGCTACCCGTTACTTACCAAATTTCCCAAAAACCTCACGCTATTTGACCACCTACCCGTATGAGTAGAGTGCATACGGAGGAAAACATTGCTGATGTATCCGCCAGTGATAATAAAGACCTTGATAGGTCAGTTTGTCTCAGTTCGCAACAATTAAGATTGCGTTATTCGAATACCTGAAAGATTTCTTTCAAGCATTTTGGCCTAAAACCTTACAAAATATAGATCGTCCAGAGAGCTGAAGCCGAGTGATCAGCCATAGCGTCAATATTTCGGAGATTGGGCTCTAGAAAAGCTGGAGAAAAATGAGTTTCTCTTTTTTGAAAAATTGTCTTAGTGTCAAAGTTAATTTCTGGTTAAATGGGTATCTTAATAAACAAACCTACCACGTTTGGTCCGATGAGCAATCTCAGGCAATACACGAGCTATTGGTGCACTGTTTGGCACGGTTAATGGTTCGGCGGTCCTTTGTTGGTCCTTTTTTACAGATGTGTATGTATGTATGTATGTTGGCGTTACAGTCCATGAAGGACTTGAGCCGAGCTTCTCTCAATCACCCATGTTGTGTGTGATTTAATTTTTCCATAGGTGAAAGGGACCTACAGTTTATTGCCGGTTCCGAACGGCGAATTTCGAGAAGCTTTTCATGACAATTTTACTACAGGGGGTTTTGTCAGAACCCCGCTGAGGAGAAACACCGTGAAAACACGTTCGATGACATGGCTGTGTCGGGATTCGATCCCGTGTCATCGGCGTCAGAGGCCAACACACTACCCACTGCGCCACGGAGCTCTCAGATGGCCGTTCTAAATTCACTAGCTGAGTCTGGTCGATACGTGGTTCTAGCCAGACGGCGCCATATGTCACATAGCGCGCCCATCGATTGACCAGTTTATTTGGCCGGCTGGATCGTGTGATTTGGCGCCTTTCGACTAGTTATTTTTTATTTTTTATCAACTCACTCGTACATACATATGTATATGCTGATAAGTCAGCGTTCATTGCAGCCTTGAAAGAAACAACAGATATCGCTAGTAAGATACCAGCCCATAGATCTATGTAAAATGTAATCGAGGTCAACATCCAATCCCTAAAGAATAAATTGCAAGCATTGATTTATAAACTCAAGTAAAACATTTTATACAATTTTCCTGTATTGGTTTTTTTATGATTGAAACCCAGCAACTTTGGAAAAGCTTCCCTCATGTGCAATATCATTTTAAGTGTTTTGAACGAGGTCTTAGAGTGATTCCACGACGTCTTTAGTCTTGATTGACTTGGCAATTTTTGGAAAAGTTAAATTACGTAGAGGCTTTCGGTGGGGAGATGGGTATTCGGGTAAACTATGGCATTCTAAATGTACCCGCTACCACCAACCTATTCAAAATTATTTTTGAGCACTTAAGTCGACCTGGTTAAAAATTCGTATTTAACAATGAAGCCCCCTTAGGCGTTTCGAGCTTCTCTCAAAAGCACATGCAAAAGAAAAACAACACCCCCTCACTCAAGCTAGTTACTTTTCCGACTAACTACTGAATCTCGGCGTATGCAAACTCTTCTTTCTTAATTTTCATTGAAAATTCATTCAATTAACTTTACGGATTTGCAAAACAGCAATGAGAACAATAAGAAAAAAGCAAACTCAAAAAAAGGACCAGATAGTGTTTGAATTCCGCGCTTAAAATCTAGGTGAAGAACGTACTCAATATCTGATCATATAAAAGGAAAGAAAAGAATAAGCGGAACGTTTTCGCAAAAAACCATGGTGGTGACATCCTTTCGGGGCATATCCTTTGTTGAAGCGAAGCAGAACAGCGATCAATAAATGTTCCAATGACTGCGGGGGCACAGTTCATTGTCTGTTCCTACAAATCTCTTCTAGCTCCTCTAACCTCACACTCAATTGCTTTGTTTACCGCCACCCCCATCACTAGGCAATATAGTTCACCTATCTAGTGGAGGAGTTGCCACTTCAAGGGAAGTTTTATATCGCTGCTCAAAGGTATCTTTGCCACTGACTGTCGGTACTCCTTCCTTATCGTCGCGGCCCAATTTTGAGTCCTCATTTCTGCTTGGTTTTTTACCCGTTCAATTCTCGATTCTCGACTCTTTTGTATACCACCTAAGGGACAGAACCCTGACGCGTCGACAACAACACCAGCATCATCGTTGCTCCTGATAGCGCTCCTGGCTTGGCACACATTTGAACCGTCCGTTCTTGCGTTCCGTAAATGCCATACGGGCGACACATAAAAATCGACAATAGCCGTCAGTGGTGGTATTTGTTTGGATGCATACGACTCCCGGATAACATCATCACCATCGACCTAGCCTTCTTTAAAAAGGATTACCCCAACGATGTTCCCTTATATACATATGTATATACATAGTGTATGTGTGTGTCCTGCTCCCGTGTGTTGATAATTGAATCGAGTTCAACCCGACCAACCCCTTATGACATCCTTATACAGGTACTCGACTACAAATTCTTGTTTATGGCACACTTGGGGCTCATCGATGGGGCTCGATAACAAGCGATTAAATGTTTCGCCAGATCGCTGAATGTTATGCACTCGGTAGTTTTTTCCCCATCTGTTGTTGGATACATATATACATACATATGTACATATATGTAATACTTTGTTTGAGGGTGAGACTAAGAGGGTCCCTTGTCTTTGTATTCCCTGTTGTCCTCGTTTCTTTTCATGTGCGTCGTTTTATCCTTGTGCTCAGTGCCATTGTGTCATATAGTCGTCTCGTGTCGGCTAATGTCCCCCTCGATGGTGGACATTTATCTGCAGGGACGTACACGTATACATAAGCGTGTATTACACGAAAACAAGTGAACATCCTTTCGATACAATGTTCCGGGGCTAATAAATTGGTATTTGCTTTCTTTTCGATGAAGGTACACTCCATTTTTTATTATCATGACATTTTTGCGGGGACCATATAAATTGGGGTCAAGTATCGAAGGATTTCTGAACTCGAGGATGGATGGGCTCTTAAGAGGAATGTATATTCGAGTATTGCCGGAAAGACTCTTGAGTTGCTTGAGCATTTTTTTGTTTTCTAATCGGTAGAGGATATATGGGGAAGACTTTGTTTATTGACAGTGTTTGTAATCATTTAGGGTTGATGCTTGAACGGAAAACAGTGTGTCAAATTTGATCTTTTTTGGCAGGCATTTGTCTTGATGTGAGAGCACCGTGGCGCAGTGGGTAGTGTGTTGGCCCCTGACGCCGGTGACTCGGGATCGAATCCCGACACAGCCATGTCATCGAACGTGTTTTTCACGGTGTTTCTCCTCAGCGCGGTTCTGACAAAACCCCCTGTAGTAAAATCGTCATGAAAAGCTTCTCGAAATTCGCCGTTCGGAACCGGCAGTAAACTGTAGGTCCCTTTCACCTATGTGAAAATTAAATCACACACAACATGGGTGATTGAGAGAAGCTCGGCTCAGGTTCTTCATGAACTGTAACGCCAACATACATACACATTTTGTCTTGATGTAGTAATAGCAGATGCTTCCCTACCAATTCCACCAAACAAACAGCTAGTCGCCGGGGTTTTGCGTTAACTCCAAAAGATACTTTCACTAATCACCCTGAATCGTATAGCGCCGCTCCTATGTATACAATCAACTAAGGACGAAACGGAACGGGCTTAGGCCACAACGCTCTTGTACTGATCATACGAATACCATACGCATTATCGTCGAGCAATCCGTGGAATGACGATCACCGCTCTTCTTATTGTTTATACATTTCAAGAGAGCTTTGACGATCTTGACAGTTTTAAGCAACAATGGAGTTCCGGATAAGATTATCAAACCTGTCCAAGCTCTGTATGATAATGCAAAAAATAGAGTCCGCTTCGAAGGAAAAAGCAGTGATCGCTTTGAAATTATACCAGTGGTGTGCGTCAGGGATGCTCATTGTCCCCAATTTTATTCATCACGGTGCTTGACGCAGTGCTAGCCGCAACGAATGATCTTGCACCAGAGGGATAACAATGGCGTCCTTTCCGTAAACTGAATGATCTCGACTACGCTGACGACATTTGTCTCTTGACACACACAGTCGCATGCGAAAGTCCAGTTGGAGGCACTTATCAGTATGGCAAACGCAGTCGGGCTTAAAACCAATGCATATAAAACAAAAATTATTCGATTTGGGACCACCAATCAAGACCCCCGTAACATCAACATCGACGGTAAGCCAACTACATACATTAGAAGAAGTGAACCAGTTCTGCTACCAGGGACTATAGTTGCCATGGTTGGTGGCTCTAATGCCAATATTAACGTTCACAGAGTTAAAGCCATAGCAGCATTCTATGAACTCAGCAATATGAATATGAATAGTGTGTTAAATATTCTTGCCAAATATAATTACCAATGAGGAACTCCTAAACACTACCAACACTACCACTACCTTGGTTAAATGTAGAAATCAACACCAAAAAGTGGGGCTGGATTTGGCCACACTCTGCGGAAAGCTGGAATGGAACATACAGGTCAGCAAACGCACGGGTAGGCTAAACAGTGCAATACGGGGTGGCCGTGGTGCAGTGGTTAACATCATCGACCGCCGAGCGGAAGGTCTATAGTTCAAATTCGCTTCATAGCCAAGAAAAAGTAATTCCTATACGGACCAAAAGTATGCAACGCAGTTATGAATGGAAAGTGACCAGACGTACTGCTGCAGGCATAACACTCACAGTATATGGTCAATTCATCCTCCGCGTATGCAATATTACAAAAAAAAAAAGTGCTCGAACGAATTATTACGGACTATAACCAAAAGCGGAATTTGGTCGGCTCTCGTCCTATCTAGGGCAACCACCCCTGAGAGTAGTGAACGAACATTAACGACCCAAACCACTGCACTCCGTTCAGGTTGTGTATGTAACAACACATCATAAGAGAATATAAAAACTTTTGAACCTGCGCGAGTCTCCAAACAAAAAAAAAATACCTGGAAAGAAGGGTTCTCAACGAAATTGCTACAATCGGCTCCTGGCGGAAAATCAAGCACATATGTACATATCACTCGATAGGAAACAATGGGGAAGCCTAGTTACAGCCCTCTGTTCCAACTGGGAGCGGTGTATAACACCAAGGAATTGTTAATATCTGCGGTCAATCGAGACTTTGAAATCCTTTGTAGAGGATCACCGGCCCTTGGCCATTATCGCTTCCATCAAACATGTTCGTATTTAGTCCATTTTCCATTGACCGAAATAATTTGCTTCAAAAATGGTTCGTTTTTGTTGAGTGTTAGCAGCGTCATATTGACAGTAATTCGGTCAGTCAAATTTCTTTCCCTTGATGTAAGTGGCACTCAAACATCGAGCTTGTTTGAGTAACAAAGATGTGGATTGGGATTTTGCTCCAGTTTTCTTTTTACTTTCTGCACACTCAGATATCGTTTTATGGTTCGGTAGTACCCAAAGTACCCATGGGCACAGACTACATCATCCCGCAGAGTGTGTTCACTAGGAACTTCGAAGTTGCCTTTCCGTCCAGGGAGGCATGGGCTGAAGGAAAAGGAACAGGACTCGATCTCCCTCTACACGGATGGCTCCAAGATGGAGTCGGGTGTAGGTAGTGGAGTCTTCTCCAAGGAACTTAACCTCAACCTATCATTCAGACTCCCAAATCACTGCAGTGTGTATCAGGCAGAATTAACAGCGATAACGGAGGCCCTTGCATGTCTCAGGATTAATGTAATATCCGCTAAGGATATTATCATTTGCACGGATAGCCAATCTGCGATAAAATCCCTGGCCGCGGTAACCCATTAATCCAAGACATCTCATAACTGTCGCCTATCTCTAGCTGAGATGGCTGAGCAGTTCAACATTAAAGTATTGTGGGTTCCCGGGCATAGGGATATTCCTGGAAACTGCGCAGCCGACGAACTCGCAAAGTTAGGAAAGATTGCACGCAGAATTTTCCTCTCGTCCAAGAGCCTCTTCATCCGCTTCTGATAACGTCTCAGCGCCGTAGAGGAGGACCGGGATAATAAGGTTTTGTAGAGGGTTACCTGAGTTCGAGAGTTTCGAGAGGGCTCTACTACTCAATTGCCTCTTGAGCCCGAAGAAGCAGCGGTTGGCAAGAGTTATTCTGCGTTTTATCTCAGCGCTGGTGTCGTTGCTGCTTATCACTATCGAGCCAAGGTAGGCGAAGTCCTTGACTGCTTCAAAAATATAGCTGCCGAAGGTAACGTTCTGACCAAGACGTCGGTGTTGCGCGTCTTTCTTCGATGACAGCATATATTTGGTCTTGTCCCCATTTACCCTTAGACCCACTTTAGCCGCTTCTGCTTCAGTGCTTGCGAACGCCTCATTGACGTCTCGCTTTGTCCGTCATATAACGTCAATGTCATCTGCGTAGGCAAGCAATTGTGTGGACTTGAAGTAGATCGTACCTCTTGTATAGACCGCAGAGTCCCGCACGATCTTTTCAAGAATAATGTTAAAGAAATCACATGACAGTGCGTCACCCTGTCTAAAACCTTTTTTAATATCAAAGAGGTCGGTTAGTTCACCTCTGACCTTAAGCAACCTCCGGCCTGGAGCAGCTAGAGTTCTCCATAATCATCCTGCACAGTCTGACGAGCTTGGCAGGAATGTTAAAACATGACATGGCTCTATATAGCTCGTCTCGATAAACACTGTCATATGCGGCTTTAAAGTCGACAAAAAGATGGTGCGTGTCGACCTGGAATTCATGGGTCTTCTGCAAGATCTGCCGTAGTGTAAATATTTGGTCTATCATGGTTTTTTCTGGCCTGAAACCACACTGGTAGGAACCTATCAGATTTCTACGAACGGTTTCAGGCGCTTACACAGTACGGCAGAGAGGATGTTCAGGAGGCTTAACCCTCTGTAATTGGCGCAGTCATAGGGGTCTCCTTTCTTATGGACCGGGCAAACGATACTGAGATTCCGTTCATCGGGCATGCGTTCTTCCGACCATATGTTGCACATGAGTTGGTGCATGTTCCTGACCAGCTCATCGCCAGCTGCTTTAAATAGTTCCGCGGGGAGTCCGTCTGCTCCAGCAGCTTTATAAGTTTCGATATCGCTATCTTAACATCGTCTAGGTCGGGTGGACGGGATTCTCCTTCGTCTTCGTCCATTGTGAATGGTTCGCTCTGCCTGATGGCGGCATTATGACTATCATCGCCGTTATACAGTCTGCAGTGACTTCACTACTAGTTGTCTGTGCTCATCCCTGCAGGTTTCTTACTTACTTACTTAGGTGGCACTACAGTCCATGGTGAACCTGGGCCTCAACCAACTAGCGTCTCCAGCTGGCACGGTCTTTGGCCAGCTGTTTCCAGCGCCGCACGCCCAGTTGGTTAAGGTCCCCTTCCACCTGCGTGTGCCACCATTGATGCGGCCGTCCCCTGCCGCGCCTTCCTTCCGGGGTGGATTCGAAGACTCTTCGGGTCGGAGCTGTATTTTCCATGCGCTCTACAGTTCGAGTCTTCTTAACCAAAACAAATCAGAAATCATTCCTGCAGGCTTCTGCTCTGGCTTTATAGACTTGGCATGTTCGTTTTAGTTTCTGTTAGAATTTTCGAACGTCGTTCCTGCAGTAACATCTCTCCATCTCCCCGATCTCGCGCATCTCGTGCTCCTTCTTTTTCCTTCTTATAAGCGCATGCTCCTCCCTCCTTTTCTGTTCATAGAGCTCGCGGGCATCTTTTGTCCGTCGATGCAATGTGGCCATGTATGCATTCTGTTTCTCTACATGGGCCTGTCTGCACTCATCATCAAACCAGGAGTTTCTCGACGTTGGTGGCTCGAAACCGAGTACATCTGAGGCGGCCCCTCTATTGGCGTTCCGACAACGACTCCATTGCCATTCTATGGTTTCTGCAGATTGCATCGGGACTTGAGAGAACTCGACGGTGACTTGATCGGCAAAGGTCCTGGCGGTCTCCTGCAATTGCAGCTTTCCGACGTTACTCGACTCTGTTGAGTCTGAGAAATTCGCACCCGTACCTTGGCTGTAACAAGGTAATGATCCGAGTCGATGTTGGCTCCTCAAATTGTTCGGACATCTAGGATGCTGGAGAAGTGTCTGCCGTCGGTCGCAATGTGATCAAGTCGATTTATCAAAGTATCTATGTTGAGGTGTGGGAATCGTGTAACTACTTGCTACTACCAGATTATGTCCCGCCATAAAGTCCACTAGCCTTAGTCTGTTTTCTGACGTGGTGTTGTGTAGGCTGTGTTTTCGAATGACCCGTTCAAAGCTAGTTTCCTTACCAGCTTCGCATTAAAATCTCCTAGAACGATGTTGGTGTCATAGCAGGGACATTGCACATACGTTCTGCCTAGGAGATCATAGAAGTCGTCTTTATGTCGGTCATCTTTCTCCTCTGCGTGGACACATAATAAGCTTATATTGCCGAGATTGGTCTTGATGCGGATAGGTATGAGGCGTTCGCTTACATACTGGAAGCTTAAGACTTTTTTCCTGAATCTGCCTCGAATAACAAATCCGCATCCGAATAAGCGTTGTTTATTTTCTCTTTAGCAGTTTCCGTAGTAGATATCACAGTTTTTCATCCGCTTTTTTCCTGGCCCATCCCATCGCACTTCTTGGAGCGCGGTAATGTCTGCCTTATAGCAGTCCAAAGAGTTGACCAGTTGTCCGGCTGCACCTGGTCTGTTGCGTTTTCATGATAACACACTTTAAATTCCATAAGACTACAAAGAAAACACACCTATTGGCGGGTTTCAGTAACACACTATTTGCAACGATGGTAGTGAAATTTCTTATTCTCCTTTTTAGGTTTTCTTTTCGTCGGGTTTTTACTTTCATGAGCTTCAGTTCACCATGTTACAGTCACATGGAGCAGTGCCATATTTTGTTGTTTGTTCTACTCGTAGCAAGCTGTGGCCCTAGCACCTCGGGTAAAAAATTCAGTGAATTCTTTGAACTCCTTTGTTATCCGATCCATTTTCATCTAATTATCCCCGATCTACGTGCTCAATAAGCAGAAAGCACATTTAATATAATCATTTCCCAAGAAACGCAAAGATTTCTTGGCCCTTGAATCCATCTGGATTATGTCACCTCAACACATTTTCTTCTCTCCTGTTATGTAATCCACCCCCTCTTTCTCCAATCCTCTGTCTCATTAAAACTTTCATCGGAACGTGTAACCGTAATATTAGCAAACCTCTGTACATCCTCAGATAAGATGGCTCAGAAATTACGCCCTTACCTCGTCTTGTTATATACCTCTTTTTTCCAGTAACCCTACACCCAATTACCAGAAACCTAGCAATACCCCCTATACTTTGCTCTTATCTCTGGTCGGGTATAATTAAAGAAAATGAAAAACCATAAATCGTTCGTCTCAGTGACCTCCTTCGTGGTTGCATACACTGCCTCTTAAAGAGTACCGTGTGGTAGGCTACCGCTTCCTGCCACCCACGTCACACCAAATGTGCGATTATAATTTATCTATAGTGCAAGTCGCGCTTCTCCCTTTACCTGTTTGTAATCCGATTTACCACAATAACAAAGTACAACAACGTGAGTGAGAATGAGAACAACGACGACATTCTTTCCTGGATGCTGCTCTAGAGGTGCGCTACTATTCCTACAATGTACTAGTAAGACTCCTCACTTTTCCGGGAGGCCGCAAATTAAAATTGTGAAAATGGAGGAAAGGAAATTAACGACAAGGAAGACCGGTTGCTTGTTATCCAAAAGAAAAAATCTCATTGAAGGGAAAGTTAAGACACAGATGAGGGTGGTTGGTGGTGAGAAGTTTTCCGGTTAGTCGATGGAAAAATCATTTTTTTGTTTTTGTTTTTAATTAGTGAGGACTTCAGATGCAGTTGAGGCCCGCTATAAATACGGCAGCAACGATGACACGGTCCCTGCCAGGACATAGATAGCGACTTTAATTCTTTTTCTTTCCATTTTTCCTCTTTGTCACTATCAATGGTGCGTAGGTCTTTCGTGATGTCATTTTCCAAAAAGCCTTGAAAATTAATTTTCTTCTCGCATCAAGAATTAAGTGACGCTTGCATTGACATTAATTTTCCGGAGCCAAGATTGTCATTTAAATGGCAACACAACGGCTGGGGTGTCATGTGCGCCACAGAAACAGACGTCAATGTGTATCGGGACGTAGTGGTAGGACGATAAGTCAAATTCAATTGCGTATGAGATGAATACGGAATTAATCATTCTGTGGAACAACGTTTTGTTGCACCTACTCTTTCGTCTCGTCGTATGACGGTTTGTGGAGAAAATTAATGAAGCATTCATTGAGGTGGCTTGACGACACTATACGGCCGCAAACAACAGTCTGAGCGACGGTGGCAGGATGACATACGCCATCCGTGTCTCCTGTAGAAAAGTGCACAGATGGCGTTTAGTGTGTGCCAAGACATAACAAATTGCTGGAACGTGCCGATGTGAGTAGTAATTACAATGCGTAGTGGGCTGTGAAATTTAGCAATTCGTGACTTGTTAATTGCTAGGGGACGTTGGCCATTGACGGGCTTATTATTTTAGCCAAGTGCTTGGCGGGTTACAGGGCGCAAAATGTACTCAAGCTAAGGAATGTTTGTTCAGCTGATGTGCTGTGACTCTTGGCACCTACACGGGTCTTTGGGTGGCGGAAGCGTACTGATGAATGAACGTGTGAATTCAGCAGTGTGATGTACATATGTGTGTATATACTTACATATCTGAAGCGAGGAGCTTTATAGTTTCACTTTATTGTTTATCTCCTTGATTATTTACTCGTGGTGTGCAAATGTTTGTTTGCCAACTTTGATGAGTAAATTTCGTGGTTTTTTTACTTCATTATGCAGTCACTACCGGGATTATTAGCCCAGAGGGTGAAAGGGAAAGTAATTATAGGTGGCTACAAATAAGATAAGCGTCTGTTGGTGAGGATAGTGATATCCACTGGTACGTTCTTCTTCTTCTTAACCAACCTCAACCAACCTCAACCAACATGCCCCTCCAACTAGCACGATCTTCTGCTAGCCTTTTCCATTGCCGCACACCCAGTTAACTGAGGTCCCCTACCGCCTATGTATGTGCGCCATCTTAAGTGCGGCCGTCCTCTGCTTCTTCGTCCCTCGGGGTTGGATTCAAATACTCTCCGGGCGGGAGCTCTGGTGCCCATTCGCTCTACATGGCCCAGCCATCTTAGGCGTTGAATCCGTAGACGCCTGACTAGACTCATGTCGCTGTACAGCCCGTAAAGTTGGTTGAATCTTTACCTCCATTCCCCGTCTGCGTTTATAGGACCGAAAATCACGCGCAAAATCTTTCTCTCGAACCGACCAAGGGCCTCCTCATCCGCTTTTGATAGTGTCCATGCTTCTGCGCCGTACAATAGGACCGGGATGATAAGGGTCTTATATAAAGTCAACTTGGTCGTGCGGGAGAGGGCTCTATTATTCAATTGCCTCCTGAGCCCAAAGAGACAGCGATTGGCAAGAGTGATTCTGCGTTTGATTTCGGAACTGATGTCGTTGTTCCAGGTCACTGCGGAGCCAAGGTAAAGGAAGTCCTTAACTACCTCGAACTTGTATCTGCCAATACAAACGTTCTGGCCAAGACTTCGGTGGTGAGCGTCCTTTTCTGATGACAACATATATTTAGTTTTGCCCTCGTTTACTGCTAACCCAATTTTCGCCGCCTCCATCATTTGCTCATTACCGACTTTAATGGAGCAGCGAGAATTCTCCATTGTCATCCTACACAGTCGGATGAGTTTGGCAGGGATGTTAGAACTAGACATGGCTTTGTATAGCTCATCTCTATACACGCTGTCATATGCAGCTTTGAAATCGACGAAGAGATGGTGAGTGTCGATTTGATATTCCAAGATCTTCTCCAAGATCTGCCGAAGCGTAAATATTTGGTCTATTGTGGATTTACCTGGCCTGAAATTACACTGATAAGAGCCGATCAGGTTATCCACAAACGGTTTCAGGCGTTCACACAGTACGGCAGAGAAGATCTTATATGCGATGTTAAGGAGACTTATTCCCCTATAGTTGCCGTTGCCGGATGTCGTCTGACGTCCACGACCAAAGGATACAAACTCATGTCTGCGCAGACTGACTGCACCGTATATGGCGAAGCGGTCTTTGCGCAGACTTAAGGTTTGCAACCATGTGTCCGTGTCGTGTATGGGTCCTACTATCACTGACAACAAAAAAAAAAAAAAGAAAAAAAGGGTTAATCCAGGGCTACTCCAATACTGTATCACTTTATTGTATCCTCATAAAACTCCGAATTATTTAAAAATAATAAAAAAGAGGTCAATGTTTCATACATTATTTTGCCTACAAGTCCAGCCGCGTTAAAAACAAAAAAAAAAAAAGGTTTTTCTTTGGAAAAAGACGTTTGGTTTTTTTTTTTTAATTTCTCAAAAACTGCAAGACATTTTTGCATCCGGTTTTCTGTTGTTAACTAAAAACTAATAAGAGAATTGAATTTTTGAAAAAAAAAATTGGTACATAATTACATATTACATATCGAATGTTTATTTCGTGACGTTCCTCTTCGGCGGGGTACTGGCAAAACCTTCCGTAGCAAACTTGCCATGAAAAAGCTTCTCGACTCACGCCGTTCGGAATCGGCATTAAACTGTAGGTCCCTTTCACCTGTGTGAAAAATAAATCACACACACCTCGGGTGATTGAGAGAAGCTTGGCCCTGTTCCTTCATGGGCTGTGACGCCACCAAAGAAGAAAAAGATATCACGGCATTGTGGATGTAACCGTTGATTTTTAATATTTTTTTTTCCAAATTAAGTCAACTTTTTAGAAAATTACCCCTCCCGGCTAAACGGGGGGAAATACTTCAGCACAATACCTCTGTACATACTCTAGGTTTTTGAACCTAAACTATTTAGTAGCAAGGACAAAGAAGCATTTGGCTTGAAAGTAAGTAGAACGATTCTACGCCGATTTTCTTAAAAGTTCCACTTGATCACAAGTTTGCGACAGGTATCCTTTCCAAAAAATATTTTTTGAGAATACAAGAGAGAAAAATTAATTGCTTGAGAGATACGCAACTTGAGAGATACGCAACTGTCTACGGTATTTCCAAAAATACTTTGCAATGTTTTAATGAGTTAGGATCAGATGTAGGGTTCTTATGTTTAATCCTAATGACTCCAGGCCAATTTTTCTAACGAGACATAAAAGCCTTCATAAAATCACCATCAATTCCAGACCATTCGTGAATTAATATCATCAGATGCGGTAAACAACGTTTAGTCCTGAAACTGCATCATCGTTTTCTCCATAACAAATTCCTTTACAATCCCCCGTGAGCGCGTAAAATCTCCTACGTATATCATCCCTTATCGTTAATATGCTATACATATACATATATACATATACTTTCTTTTATGAATAATTAAAGTTGGATTATCCATTAAATCTATGTACATAGATCTTTAGAAAGAAATGAAAAACATCTTCCTCTCAATTTCCAACCCCTGTAAATGCCAAAGAGCCAAGAAGCAGATTAATGACAAATTTTATTGACATTCCATGTTCATCTGCTATAAACTCATTCACTGTCATCCTAACGACATACAAAAGCCGAATGAAGCGGCGAATAAAAAAATTCAATAAAAAAAAAACGGAAACACACCACAAAAGATCTTTAAAATTTTCTACCAGCGCTGCGAAGCAGACTGTGTTGACTGTATAAAGATGTGAGTTGGTAATTCCAAGGATGACAAGGAAACGAACGTATCTACTATGTAGTATCTATAGGACATGGGGTTTGTGAATGCAGCTTATGACTGCGGTGGAAGCAAATTAGACGACACCCATCCGCGACGGGGTGTAAAGCTATCGTAATATCCGACCATAGAAACGAATGTATCTGTAATCAAGAGACAAGAATTATGTATATTGTAGCTGTGTGGCAAACAAATAAATAAAAAAATAGTACAAGAAAAGGTAGTATCAAGGACGCTAGTTATTGTACATTTTTTGATTCCCTGTTATTCGAATAAACAAAAACCCGCGGCACTGGAAGTGCCCTGAAGTGTACCACACAGTTGAGTATTGAATTGACAGAGTCCTGCAATCATCGTCGTCCTCACACAGCCGTTGTACGACGTACACTTGATGGTTTAATTGCAAGTCCTCGAAAATCAGAGGCATTTCAGATGCAATAACGATACAGATTGTTTCTCGTGTTCAAGTGTCCGAGAAGTGGCAGTAGAATTGCAACAATTGGAAAATGCATGAGAGGCATGCAATTGAATGTAGAGTCGAGCGTAAATAGTCGCACATGAACGAGTGATATGAATTCAAAAGTTGTCCTGTGTACAGAAAAAAATGTAGACAAAAAATAAAACTCTAAAGCAAAAAGATGGAATAAAAATGTGTACGACAACGTGCTCATGGCAATGATGTATGAACAAAGGAGCAGAGCGGGATCCTCTTGACATTCAGAGCATCACGCGGATGACGGATTTCGCGGGAATCCTTCACATTCGTAACAGAGAATCAAAACAGAATAAGGCCAACATGCTTTTAAGTGGATGTCATTCAGGAATGGCTTATAATATCAGTCAGACACGACCACATTGTCAAAAAAAAAAAAGAGAAAATTAACAAAAGATACTAACGAAGGTCTGAACAAAAGGTTACATTTGACTGAAAGTCGTGATACAAAAATACATTCCATCACATGATCCTATTAAAAATTCGTCCAATTGGCAGGCGTAGTTCGTAGTGTTTACCCTTGCTTTTATGGATCATCGCACAAGGATCAAGTCCGCTCATCAAGCCTTTTATTAGTCACAACTGTATACCACCAGACGCTTCAATTCTCATAAATCCATCCAAATTCCTAACCAGCCTCATTCATTTCCCCGTTAGGAGCAAAAAAAAATAGGTCTTGATACTCGTATGCTTCCATACTCATTATCTGCCCAACATACATGGAACGACATCCAGATGGCCCCGGTCGAGGCGACCCTTAATAGCCCTTACTCGAAAGGGTTTCCATTCTCTACCCTATTTCATGCATCACCTATTTCCGGTCGATAATCTCAGGTTTTCCGCTCTGTTGCTTAGGTTTCCAGCATGCTAGTACACTATTTCTGAATATCTCTTCAATAATCGATTACCTAAGGCATTTGGCAACACAGTAAAGAACACTTCCGTCACCCACCACCCAATAAATTTCATGTACTTTAGTTGAAACAACAATGCCAAATCCTACCGAGCACATCTTTGAACAACCCATAATCGTGTATCCTGTATGTCCTCGTATGTAAATTTCTCTTAAGTAATTCAAGTTTGGTATACCGCCAGTCGCCATCCATATTTGCATAACTACATCGTCCACACATAGATGACGTCTATCCCATCGTCGACAGACAATGGTACCATATAAGATAGGAAAAGTTTTCCTTTTATCACCACCCACACTCTTTTGGATGTGATGGCAGATGTCATCAATATCATGAAATTGAGTTTTTGATTTGACTTTTCGTCGTTTTACCGACGAGTTTATCGACTCTCTGGTTGGCATATCCTTAAAGGGC
This sequence comes from Eumerus sabulonum, assembly GCA_951905685.1. Classification (NCBI taxonomy): domain Eukaryota; kingdom Metazoa; phylum Arthropoda; class Insecta; order Diptera; family Syrphidae; genus Eumerus; species Eumerus sabulonum. The sequence goes on along the minus strand of OX645062.1, from coordinate 51,208,761 downwards.
CCTCAGACCTCACATTTGTGTGCACAAATGTGTACCGACACCGGTGTGTGATTCCGCCACACACGTCACACCATTAGAGACACCGACACCAAAAATCAAAGACTTTTGATTTTTACTCGCTCCGTGTCTGACACCGAAAATGGTGTGTGCACCAGCCCACAGACAGCACCCTTGGTCGCACACCGACACATGTGTGCACACATGTGTGAGGTCTGTGGGCCCTTTTAGGATCATCCTTGGGTGGTGAGAATAAGCTCTCGCTCGTGCCAGTATGTGCTCATTGGATATGGACTACATATTAAAGTGTTAAGCGTGTTGATGACAGACTTTTTTTACTCTTTATGCTGCAGAATAACTTATTCGAATTCGAAAAGAAGCGACAGTGGTTAAGGCGGTGCGACATACATAAATACTTGGATTCCCTTTTAGCGAGGACAATGGACGTCGTCCGGTATGGTTTAGTTTTTTTCCGGTCGCTTGTTGGCCGTCGATTCCATTTGAGGTGCCAATCCGTTTTTGTTTTCCTCGTTTTATCGGTTTGACTATGTCAAAATTGGAGATTCATTTTATCCACTTTAAAATCTATTCAAGTATTCATGACAGTGGAAGATGTCGCTCTGCTTCCAACCCTTCACATTTAGATATTTCCGGTTGACTGGCTGATGTAGTTTTCCTTTGCCATAGTTGAGGGGATAGAGTTTGATCGAAAGGATTTGTTCAATTCAGTTCAGAGGCGCTTTTGTTTTATCCCATCAGATCGGAAGGGTCATTTTGAGATACTTTTCTTATTTCCTTTTTTTTTATTTTTTGTTTTTTATTTTATTTCCACTCGTCATTAAACAGAGTGCTTTTCGGTGACGGATTTCAATTGACGATGATGAAGAATTGATTGCGGTAGATGCTGAATAGTCATCGGGAAAAGTTCTATATTTTGAGCGAAGATAAGTATGGGGCGGTGTGGTACTTAAAGTTTGTTTTTAAGTTCACTCAAATCCGAGCGAACAAAAACCTTAGGGAATAATAAATCAATCAAAATAGAATTACTGAAAGCACTCACTCGGAGTGAGTGTTTATTGTGGGTGATTGATGGGCTCGGAAGAGTTGTTCTTCAAACGGGGGCTGTTCTTTCGCTTGTTGGCAATGGTAAAGTTATGTGGTATCTTATCTTATCGAATGCAATAACTAATAAAGGATATTTGTACTGTTATTTCTTTTTCGTTTGTGGAGTTATGTGAAAGTGCGTCATATAAAAAATCTCCACGGTTTTTGTCACCAGATGGTAATGATGCTCATTTGATAGCACTAATTCGATTCTGTCCTTAAGGTTGGGGGTTGCATGCCTATAGCGTAAAACAAATATTTGTTCAGAGACAACCAACAGCTTCGGATACTGACGGATTATATGTTGACGACCCCTTGCAGACGTCTAAAAGGAAATAAAGTCCGGATCTGCACCTGGAACGTTAGGTCCCTCAACAGACCAGGTGCAACCGGACAACTGTTCAACTCATTAGACTGCTATAAGGCAGACATTGACGCGCTCTAAGAAGTGCGATGGGTTGGGCCAGGCAAAAAGTGGATGAAAAACTGTGATATCTACTACGGAAACTGCTACAGAGAAAATAAACAACGCTTACTCGGATGCGGATTTGTTATTCGAGGCAGACTCAGGAAAAAAGTTTAAGCTATCAGTATGTAAGCTTACTTACTTACTTACTTAAGTAAGTTGGTTAAGGTCCCCTTCCACCTGCGTGCACCACAGTTAATGCGGCCGTCCTCTGCGGCGCCTTCCTTTCGGGGTGGATTCGAAGACTCTTCGGGTCGGAGCTGTATTTTCCATGCACTCTACATGGCCTAGCCGCCTAAGACGCTGTATCCGTAGAAGTTGTACCAGGCCGATGTCGCTGTACAACCCGTACAGTTCTTCATTATATCTTCTCCTCCATACACCGTTTGAATAAACGGGACCGTAGATAGTACGCAGAATTTTCGTCTCGAAAAGACCAAGGGAATCTTCATCCGCTTTTGTTAAGGTCCAAGCCTCTGCGCCGTAAAGGAGGACTGGGATGATTAAGGTCTTATATACCTAGTGTCACCTTGGTTTTCCGAGAGAGGGCTCTACTTCTCAATTGCCTCTTGAGCCCAAAGAAACAGCGGTTGGCAAGAGTGATTCCGCGTTTTATCTCAGCGCTGGTGTTGTTGTCGCTGGTCATCAGTGAGCCAAGGTAGACGAATTCCTTGACCACTTTAAAGTTATATCCGCCCATGGTGACGTTCTGGCCAATACGTCGGTGTTGTCCGTCTCTTTTAGATGAAAGCAGATATTTGGCTTTACCCACATTAACCTTGAGACCCATCTTAGCCGCTTCTACCTCAATGCTTACAAAGGCCTCATTGACATCTCGAGTTTGGCAGGGATGTTAAAACTAGACATGGCTTTGTATAGCTCATCTCTATACACGCTGTCATATGCAGCCTTGAAATCGACTGAAAGGTGGTGAGTGTCGATTTGGTATTCATGGGTCTTCTCCAACATCTGCCGTAGCGTAAATATTTGGTCTATTGTGGATTTACCTGGCCTGAAGCCACACAATACGGCAGAGAAGATCTTATATGCGATGTTAAGGAGACTTATTTCCCTATAGTTGGCGCAGTCACAGGGGTCTCCTTTCTTATGTACCGGGCAAACGATGCTAAGATTCCATTTGTCGGGTATGCTTTCCTCCGACCATACTTTGCAAATGAGATGGTGCATGCACCTTACCAACTCATCTCCAGCCGCCTTGAGAACCTCAGCAGCTTTATTAGACTTAAGCCATGATATCGCTATTTTAACTTTGTCTAGGTCGGGTGGACGGAATTCTCTTACATCGTCGTCCATTACGAACGGATCGTGATATCTTATATACACTTTGTTTTAATTAAATTTAAAGATAGGAAGACCCTGTATTTCGTAATATGGGTAAAAACGCTGCAAAAATATGCCGAAAATATTGAGAAGTGTATATTGTAAATGCCGTGAGACAATGAGTGACCTACGAGTGGCTTACTCGATTCCGTTCTGGAAATTTCGGTGTCAAAGATGAAGTCATTTATGGATAAGTCAATGAGTGTTGCAGCTGGTGAAACAGGAGTAGTACGCAACCTGTCTGAAGATAACGGAGGCACTAAGCTGGCATTAACCACATGACAATTTGGAATCATTCAAAAAGTGTAGGCTATTTAAAGAAGCTCGATGTTTGGGTGCCACATGAATGGACACAAAGAAATTTGACTGATCGAATTACTATCAGTGAATTGTTTCAAGCGAAAATTTCCAACACAAGCGATCATAGTCAAAACTCGGTGACACTTCACAAACGGCTTCAAAGCCTGAATGGACGCCGAACAGGATAATTCTGGATGTCGTCTGGTGGAATTGAAGAATTGTTTTTTTCTTTTAGCTCTCACCCCCCTAGAGGAAGCTAACCGCCTTGCTGTTTACTTCCAGCTATTACTTTGGCTCCATCTGAACTAGAGCGCGTCAATTCTCCCATGGGACAGATCCACCTTTGTGCTCGTACTGTTGTAAGGGTTATTAAAGACGTTGACATACATACATAATTCCGCGGGATTAGATGGTATTTCCACAATAGTTCTGAAACCTTTTCTACCCTTGTGACCCGTTGATGGTTGGGGGTCCGTGTCAGCTGTGACAAGGATTCATTTCGTTCTTATTAATTTGACGATGAACAGTGGAGACATTCTGTAAAACATTCTGCGAGCCTTACTTACTTAGGTGGCGCTACAGTCCGGTGGGAACCTGAGCCTCAACCAACAAACTTCTCCAGCTGGCACGGTCTTTTGCCAGCTGTTTCCAGCGACGCACTCCCGGTTGGTTAAGGTCCCCTTCCACCTGTGTGCGCCACCTTAGATTCGGTCGTCCTCTGCTGCGTCGTCCCTCGGGGTTGGACTCGAAGACTCTTCGGGCCGGAGTTGTGTTATCCATTCGCTCTACATGACCTAGCCATCTTAGACGTTGGGTCTGTAGACGTCGTACTAGGCCGATGTCGCTGTACAGCCCGTATAGTTCGTCGTTGTATCTTGTCCTCCACTCTCCGTTTATACAAACGGAACCATACGGTGAACGCAGAAATTTTCTCTCGAAACGATTAAGGCCCTCTTCATCCGCTTTTGTTAAAGTCCAGGCCTCTGCTCCATAGAAGAGGACCGGGATGATTAAGGTTTTGTACAGCGCAACTTTGGTCTTTCGAGAGGGGGCTCTACTTGTCAATTGCCTCTTGAGCCCAAAGAAGCAGCGGTTGGCAAGAGTAATCTTGCGTTTGATCTCAGCGCTGGTGTTGTTGTCGCTCGTCACTAGCGAACCGAGGTAGACGAAGTCCTTGACCACTTCGAATTTGTAGCTGCCAATTGTGAGGGCGCAGTGGTTAGTGTGTTGGACCCTGACTCACGAGGAGCGAGTTCGGATCCTGACAACACCAAAGCCATTGAATGTTTATTTCGGGTTGTCTCTCCTCGGCAGGGTACTGGCAAAACCCCCCGTAGTAACCTTGCCATGAAAAAGTTTCTCGACTAACGCCGTTCCGAATCGGCATTCATCTATAGGTTCCTTTCAACTGTGTAGAAAAAATAGATCGAACACAATATGGGTGATTGAGAGAAGCTTGGCTTTGGCCCTTCATGGGCTGTAACGCCACCAAAGAAGAATTGTGACGTTCTGGCCGAGACGTCGGTGTTGTGCGCCTATTTTTTTTTTACCCTCATTAACTGAAAGACCCATTTTAGCCGCTTCTGCCTCAATGCATTCGATCACGTCCCGCTGTGTTCATCCAATTACGTCAATGTCATCCGCGTACGCAAGCAGTTGTGCAGACTTGAAATAGATCGTATATGTTGGCCAGTGAGTCTCGTATGATCTTTTCAAACACGATGTTGAAGAAATTACATGACAGTGCGTCACCTTGTCTAAAACCTTTTTTAACATCAAATGTCTCGGTTAATTCGCTACCGACCTTAATAGAGCAGCGGGAGTTCTCCGTTGTCATTCTGCACAATCTGACAGTTTCGCCGGGATGCCAAAACTAGACATGGCGCTGTATAGCTTGTCTCTATGCACACTGTCATACGCGGCCTTGAAATCGACGAAAAGGTGATGGGCATCGATTTGGTGTTCTTGGGTCTTCTCCGCAGTGTGAATATTTGGTCTATTGTGGATTTACCTGGCCTGAAACCACACTGATTCGACCTATCAAATTATGCACAAAGGGTTTCAAGCGTTCACACAGTACGGCAGAGAAGCTCTTGCAGCCAATATTAAGGAGACTTATTCCCCTATAGTTGGCGCAGTTATAGGGGTCTCCTTTCTTGGGGTCTGGGCAAACGATGATTAGATTCCATTCGTCGGGCTCGCTTTCCTCCTACCATATTATACAGATGATCGGGCGCCCATCTGCGCCCGCGACTTTATGATTCTTCAGTTTTGAAATTGCTAGCTCCATTTCTTGTAGGTCGGGTGGACGGAATTCTCTTGCATCTTCGTTCGTCGCGAATGGATCTGCGAGTCACCTTGCGATTGGGTCTTTCAATAAGATAATTATCCAAAACACACAGCGAGTGGTTCTTATATCGTAACCTTATACCGCTAATATCTCTCTACAGTCTCAAGAGCCTAATGCTATCGATCATCTAGGGGAGATGTTGGAGAGGAATATAAGGAAACAGACGATAAACAACTTAATCACAATGCTTTCTGTACTACTGTCTATTTCAGCCGAAAGAAAAGAAGTCTTTCCATATTGAGCTCCCAAGTCGCTAAGGAAACACTCATGTTGACACTTTTCCATATGGAATTAAGAGCTACCCGTAGATAGAACCAATGAACCTATTTCCACAAGCATTGATAAATGTCCACTTCAAATATCTCGCTTCAGTATCACCAACAAGACTTGCAATTGGTCCTTCAGCTACTTATCAATCCTCCACCATTAAATCTATCATCCTGATTCCTTTCGGATATTACCAATGTTTCCCTCTTTCTTCTCTTTCAACCTCAAGCACTTATTCATCTTACTTCAGCTAGCTTCTGATTGAAAGCATTCATCACTCATCACCAAAGCACCCGATGACAAACCGAACCAATAAATATCCAAACGAAACGAGAAATGTCCTTATCGCCTCGCCCAACCCGATTCCTTTCAAATCGGTACTTATGTTTTTGCATCCTATTCAGATACTTTATGATCACCTCACGCAAAAAAAAAAAAAAAAAAAAAAACAACAACGGCGACATAAATCGATCATTGTGTTAATACACGAGAGTGTATCCCTTCGGTGGAACTGTGTCATGTGTCGATGTTAGATATTTTGGCATCTCCTCCGTGCGATATTGCCATCACGCCTCGTCAATCCTGTTGTGTAATTTGCTAGAAACTGATGGAAAAAGTTGCCAATAAGAAAAAAATATAAACTACACAGATACACGCGAGATGGTGTATGAATTGTGAATCCAATCCTCATCAGGAGCGTGTGAAGTAGGGGGAACGGGGATGTTGAGAACGATATCAGTCAGAAAAAAAGTTTCGCGTTTTCGATGGGAAAAATCTGTCAATAAAACGATTTCTCATCGCCTACTCCATCAGCGCCAGGCCGGAGGTCTGACAAGCAACACCGTCAGAAAATTTATATTCGTTCCCAGCCTTTTCATCCTGTCGCCTGGCGACATACAGTCAGCTTGAGGGGGGATGATGGATAATATCGCCTTATTCGAGTTTCATTTAGTTGCCGGGTAGTGTAGTTGTAGGTCGAAATGTATTTACATTATTTAATTCACGATAACAATTCCCAGGTTGTTCTGTGACTTTTGTATAGCCGTAGCTGTCACATGGGGTAGTTCATCACATCGATCTATCGCCTAGGTCCACCGGGCTTACAAAAGTCTGCACATGCGTGTTTCTAACATTAATTTTGGCTTCGGTACTACGTGCCTGTGTGGCATATGGTATTAACTCCACGGCGATTTTGACTTCTACTTTGCATATTATCTGTGAAATTATAAGGAAGCCAGGAGGTGGATGTTCTTCAAAAACAGATGACGCATTCAGCTGCCTAGAAAATAATGACCGCATGAGATACATAATACAAATGAGATGGGAAACGAAAACGAACGCGAAACCGTCGTAGATATCAGATGGCTGTTGAAGGTGAATGCCTGAGTGGGCGATGGTTTTGATTATCTGCTTGAATCGTCTGTTGTCTGTTGTTGCTGTTGTCAATGATGGTGGTGGTGAGGGCCGTGATGATGGTGTAAATTGAACTCCCAGGGCATTCATGGCCGGATGATAAGTTATCAGGTGGTGACAGTTACAATACGGTGGATATTTGTTTTTCATACAAATTGAATTTTGTATTTGATTTATTAAAGTACTGTTTTTGTCATGGCTAGAATATGGTACTAAGAGACATCGAGAACTATGTACATTGCTACGAAAGGCGTCGATGCCAAAAATATAAAATGCCATAGCCTGAACGCGGATAACCTTACAGGTCGTTTGACATCAACATTCAAACTTTTATCCCCTCAACCAACTGGAAAATTGCTGGTCAACCCGAGTTCTTGGCCTAAAAATGTTCTTGTGAAGGAAAGGAATTCGTGAGCAGACCTAGCTGCAAGAAGCCCCATCCAAAAAACTCAGACCAAATGGTTTAACTCCTACAGCCTTTAACCTACATATATTACCTAAATACCGGTGTTCTAAGAACTGAACTCCGTGATGTCTTGCTCTTCTCTTCATCTGGTCAATACGATGTTACAGTACTCACTGAGACTTCCCTTACACTGAATCACCACAACGAGGAAATGTTCTTTCGTAAGAACCGTTGCTCCGTTCTAACTGTAATTGCGAGAGAGGTGGCGGTGGTGGTTGGATATACCCCCATCAGCAGCTGGTTTAGTTGTCGGCCAAGTATCAGTCTCAATCAAATGCATTTCTAGAACTGAAATTATTATTATAGCAAGTTATATACCACCTAGAAGTCCTTGTCTATTATATAAAACTCATATTGATAATTGTTCCTTTATCTTAAATAATTTAAAATATCATCAGCACGTTATCCTTCTAGGAGACTTTAATTTGCCTAACTTAATTTTATCCTTTGATAGCGATGTTTCTAGACTTCTCCCGTCGTTGATAATCTTGCCCAGCTAGACCCTCGCCAGATGAATTAATAATATTCTAGATTTGTTGTTCGTGGATTCCGAGCACGACATTAGTATCAACAACTCCACGGTCCCACTCTTTCCTAATTCTGTTTTTACTTTGCTCTATCTATGCAGTTTGAATTTTATGATTTTTTTAAACCTAAATTGCTAAAGCCAATTTCACCAGCATCTCAAGCTATTTAGATAGTATGAACTGGTTAGGAGGATTGGAGGATTCTCACAGCGAAGCAGGATGCATATAAGGTCTCGCTGCATAGAAGAACAATAGCAGCTCGTGAGCTCTACGAGTTAAAAACAAGGGAAGAGCAGGGAAGGGACGGGAAGCTTCTCAGAAGAATGAAGAAAGAGCATGACAAGCGCGCGATTGAGAACTTGGAGAGGTGTTACTGCAGGCGTGACGTTCGAAAGTTTTATCAACAGAAAAAGCGAACATGGCAAGGTTATAAAGTCAGAACGGAAACCTGCAGTGATGAGAAAGGACACCTAGTAGTAGACTCGCAGTCGATGCTGAGAATATAGAAAAACCACTTCTGCAGGCTATATAACGGCGATGTTAGGCAATATGCCGCTATCAGGCAGAATGATCCATTTCTTAACGGCGAATACCGCATAGAATTCCGTCCCCCTGACCTGGACGAAGTTAAGATCGCCATATCGAAACTAAAGTCGAATAAAGCTGCTGGCGCAGATGGACTGTCTGCTAAGATCTTCAAGGCAGCTGGAGATGACCTGGTTAATAGCATGCACTAGCTCATCGGTAAGATATGGTCAGAGCAAATCATGCCCGAAGAATGGAGTCTCAGCATCGTATGCCCGATTCACAAGAAATGAGACCCCTTTGACTGCGCCTACTACAGAGGAATAAGTCTCCTTAACGTCGCCTACAAAATCTTCTCTGCCTTTTTGCCTTACACCTCTCTTAAAGGGATTTATATCTCCGTTTCAGCACGGCTTAGTTGCAGGCAGATCGAATACTACTAATCCCTTGATTTTTTGCTATACTGCCTTGAGTTAGCCTGAGAATGGCTCACAATGGGATGTAATTTTTACAGACTTTGCTAAAGCGCTTTGCAAAAGCGCCTTAATCTAGTACATTCATCTCAAAACTGACTAACTTAGCATTTTACTCAAATTTGCTAAAATGGATCAATTCCTTCTTAATGGATTGGATCCAGTATGTTCGCATTAATGAAACGTTCTCGTCACCAGTTTATGTTACCTCTGGAGTACCTGAAGGTAGTCATCTGGGCCCTCTACTCTTCCTCTTATTTTTTAATGACATTCCTGACTTGTTTTTAAGTCTTATGTTTGCCGATGATTAGAAGGTATTCCGACCTATATGTTCAATTCACAATGTTCAATTCACGTGTTTTTCACGGTGTTTCTCCTCAGCGGGGTTCTGACAAAACCCCCTGTAGTAAAATTGTCATCAAAAGCTTCTCGAAATTCGCCGTTCGGAACCGGTAATAAACTGTAGGTCCCTTTCACCTATGGGAAAATAAAATCACACACAACATGGGTGATTGAGAGAAGCTCGGCTCAGGTCCTTCATGGACTGTAACGCCAACATACATACATACATACATACACATCTCAATGTCTCTAAATGTCAAAACCTTTCTTTTTATCGAAGCCTTACTTCATTTCTCTTTATGTACGTAGTCCATAATACCCGCCTGTCCATTATTTCCTCTAAAAAAGATCTGGGAGCTGGTTTTGAGGCTAAACTAAGCTTTTGCATACACATTGAGTTCTTGGTTGCTAAATGTAATCAGATGTTGGGTTTCATACTGCGGAATTCGAAAGACTTCCGAGATCCATATAATATCCTCTTAATTGTCTTTTTGTCGCATTTGTCCAATCTCATCTCGAGTAAGGGATCCGTATTATGTAGTTTATTCCATTAGAATTGAGAAGATCCAAAAGCGTCTAACTACAGTAGCCGTTCGTAGACTGCGATAGAATATTGAAATGCCTTCATACATGACGAGGTATCTTACCTCTTTTCAGACGGAGACAATATTTTTGAATTACGTTTATCCACGATTTGATAAATGGTCATATCTATTATCATTAATTGGATTTTATGCTTCTGCAAGAGTTCTAAGAAATCGTTTTTTATTTTATGTGCCTTGTCATAGAGTTAATTTTGGATACAATAATCCAATTTCTAGATGCCTTATGGAATCCAATAAATAGTGTAGCTTTCCAATTTTCACTTTAGTTGGGATAAATTTAGGAATACAACAGATTAATTCGGTTTTTAAGCCTTGGTGGTGATTTTTAAGTATGTTTTTGTAATAGGTAATCTAACGAGGACAGCTGATGAGTCATTTGATTGATTGAAATAAATAAATAAATATTGTCAACAGTTTGTGATATTTTTTTTTCTGTTCTTTCGTTACAGTAATGACAGGCGACCTGACAGAAAGCTGGACTTACTATCTTTACATTCTGCTGACTATCGTACCAGTCTACTTGGCATTTAAGCTGATTAGATGGATGGGATGGCAGTTGTTTGTAAATAATTAGTTAGTGAAGGTAAGTCAAAACTTGATTTGTCCCAACTAATAATTCGTCGTGTGGTTCGTATTATTTTGTAGCATTTGAGTGCTATTAAGATAGCTGTTCGATCTCCACAATAAGTAAGTTTCTGCTCAGAAACGCGTTATCGATCGTAACAAGAAGGCTGCAAATTTGAGTACATCCAAGCGACAACAATACAAACTGTAAACACATACAACCCACTTACAATCTCGGTACCTTACTGTCCACCTAAGTTTAATATGTCGACAGAACAACACAATAAACTATACTAACATACAAAACGACAACAATCCTCGGATACGGACGGAAACAAGGCTGACGACCCCTGTAAACGGACTTGAGAGATATAACCGCACTCCAAGAAGTGCGATGGGATGGACCAGGCAAAAGTCGGATGAAAACCTGCGACATCTACTACGGGAACTGCTACAAGGAGAACAAACAGCGCCTATTCGGGTGCGGATTCGTTATTCGAGGAAGACTCCGACAAAAAGTCTTAAGCTTCCGAGATATAAGCGAACGCCACATAACAATCCGCATCAAAGCTAAATTTGGAAACATTAGCTTAATATGCGCTCACGCCCCTTCGGAAGAAAAGGACGATCGGCTCAAAGAAGAATTATACGATCTCCTAGACAGAACATATGCCCAGTGCCCCAGCTACGACACAAAAGTAGTCCTAGGAGATTTTAATGCAAAACTGGGCAAAGAGGACATATTTGAGTCGATCGTAGGAAAGCATAGCCTCCCTAAGACCACATCCGACAACGGACTAAGGCTAATTGATTTCTTAGCGGGGCGTAACCTCCTTGTAGCATGCACGCGATTCCCCCATCTCAACATCCACAAGGGTACCTGGCGGTCTTTGGTCAATCGACCACCAACCAGATTGATCACATTGCGATCGACGCCAGACACTCCTCCTGTATTATCGACGTACGAACCTTCCGAGGGGCCAACATCGACTCGGACCACAACCTTGTTGTAGCCAAGGTACGAATGAGGATATCAAAAATGCTTAGGAGTCGAGTAGCACAACGTATGTTTGACGTCGGAAAGCTACAATCGCAAGAGACTGCCAGAATCTTTGCCGATCGTATCTCCTCCAAGCTCTCTCAAAATCCGCCCTTAGCAGCACAAACAATAGAGCAGGGATGGGCGCATTGCCAGAGCGCCGTCATAGACGCTGCCTCAGAGGTGCTGGGTTTCAATCCGCCACCACCTAGAAACCCCTGGTTCGATGAACAAAGCGAACAAGCCCATGCAGCAAAACAAGAGGCATATAAAGCCATGCTGCAATGACGGACTAGAGCTGCTCGCGAAATCTATGAGCAGAAGAGAAGAGAGGAACACACGCTTTTCAGAAGAAAGAAGAGAGAGCACGGAAAGTGTGAGATCGAGGAGATGGAGAGATGCTTCCGCAGGAATGATGCCCGTAAATTTTACAATAAGGTAAAATTAACATGCCATGGCTACAAAGCCAGAGCGGCAGCCTGCAGGGATGAAAATGGAGAACTGCTAGTGGAGTCGCAGTCGATGCTGAGGATTTGGAAAGACGACTTCTGCAGACTGTATAACGGCGATGATAGACAAGATAACGCTGTCAGGCAGAACGAGCCATTCGTAATGGACGACGAAGTAACAGAATTCAGTCCACCCGACCTAGACGAAGTCAAAATAGCGATATCAAGACTTAAGTCTAATAAAGCCGCGGGCGCAGACGGCCTGTCTGCTGAACTTCTTAAGGCGGCTGGAGATGATCTGGTAAGGTGCATGCACCATCTCATTTGCAGGGTATGGTCGAAGGAAAGCATGCCCGACGAATGGAATATCAGCATCGTTTGCCCGGTCCATAAGAAAGGAGACCCCTATAACTGCGCCAACTATAGGGGAATAAGTCTCCTTAATATCGCATATAAGATCTTCTCTGCCGTATTGTGTGAACGCCTGAAACCGTTTATGGATAACCTGATCGGCTCTTATCAGTGTGGTTTCAGGCCAGGTAAATCCATAATAAACCAAATATTTATGCTACGGCAGATATTGGAGAAGACCCAGGAATACTAAATGGACACTCACCACCTCTTCGACGATTTCAAGGCTGCATATGACAGCGTGTATAGAGATGAGCTATACAAAGCCATGTCTAGTCTTAACATCCCTGCCAAACTCGTTCGACTGTGCAGGATGACAATGAAGAATTCTCGCTGCTCCATTAAGGTCGGTAATGAGCAATCCCAGACCTTTGATGTTAAAAAGGGATTTAGGCAAGGTGACGCGCTGTCAAGCAACTCTTTCAACATTGTGCTTGAAAGGGTCGCGTGCAAGAGTCACTGGCCAAACACAAGAGGTACGATTTACATATTTCTAGTCTACGCAATTGCTTACGTACGCCGGCGACATTGACGTGATTGGACGGACACAGCGAGACGTCAATGAGGGCTTTGTAAGCCTTGAGGTAGAAGCGACTAAGATGGGTCTCAAGGTTAATGAGAGTAAAACCAAATATCTGCTTTCATCTAAAAGAGACGGTCAACACCGACGTATTGGCCAGAACGTCACCATGGGCGGATATAACTTTAAAGTGGTCAAGGAATTCCTCTACCTTGGCTCACTGATGACCAGCGACAACAACACCAGCGCTGAGCTAAAACGCAGAATCACTCTTGCCAACCGCTGTTTCTTTGGGCTCAAGAGGCAATTGAAAAGTAGAACCCCGGCGCAGAGGCTTGATCCTTAACAAAAGCGGATGAAGATGCCTTAGGTCGTTTCGAGAGGAAAGTTCTGAGCACTATCTACGGTCCCGTTTGTTCAAACGGTATATGGAGAAGAAGATATAACGAAGAACAGCGACATCGGTTTGGTACGACGGATACAGCGTCTAAGGCGGCTAGGCCATGTAGAGCGCATGGAAAATACAGCTCCGACCCGAAGAGTCTTCGAGTCCATACCGGAAGGAAGGCGCGGCAGAGGACGGTCGCATCATCGGAGGCGCACGCAGGTGGAAGGGGACTGGGCGTGCGGCGCTGGAAACAGGTGGCCAAAGACCGTGCCGGCTGGAGACGCTTGTTGGTTGAGGCCCAGGTTCACCACGGACCTTAGCGCAACCCAAGTAAGTAAGTAGCTTCTCTCAGCTGAAGCTGAAGCTCTCTCGTCAAGCGGAAGGTCTATAGTTCAAATTCGTTTCATAGCCAAGAAAAAGTAATTCCTATACGGAAAAAAGTATGCAACACAGTTGTGAATGGAAAAACGACCAAACATACTGCTGCAGGCAGAACACTCACAGTATAATGGTCAATTGAAAATCACACACAACATGGGTGATTGAGAGAAGCTTGGCTCTGGTCCTTTATGGGCTGTAACGCCACCTAAGAAGAAGTCAACTCAGCTCAGTCAGACAGCTGTTTTGCCTTTCGCCTTTCAATAGCTAACCGTTGATTGCAAAACGATTTGCAAAGATCCGCTTAAGCTAATTAGGCGAAATTCAGTAGAGCTCAGTGCACAGTCAATCGCTCGATTTTTATGAATTATGACCAACTCACGCTATTTGAACGTCACAATTTCAATTCATAATAATTCCGACGTAAGTCCATTACCAATACACACTTATCCCTCAGTTCGTCTGGCGCCAATCCATGACAATAACTTCAGTGAATGTCATAAAAATTTCCACTTCATCTATGTGCGTCGCCCGAATGGCTCAGGTAAATTTTAATTGCCAATTTTATTTCGCATTCGGGAGTTTCCTGAATATCCCAGGATTCCCCACATACATATGTACATATACACGTTTTTCTGGCAATCCATTGCTTTGCATCGTAGTGCTACCTGTGTGACACCGTGTCCTGGCGCTAGCATCAATTGAAACAATTTAGTGTCCACTAGAGCGCATTGGATTGGATTGCATAACATTCAGAATTCATTAAAACAAAACAGAAAATTATTTCCAAAACCATCATGACACGAACACCCCAAGACCAGCATCATGGTCTTATTAGAATTAAGGGAAATCTGTTTTAAATAGCACGAACCAGTGGGTGTTCGGCTCCACTAATCTGTTCCGAAAACAAATACCCCATCGACCATAAGTTGCTCGTTGCCTGTTTGAAATTCTTTGCCAAACAAATCCGGCACCGGGTGTCGGGAAGTGGGTCACATCTACGACGTTTACGAATGAAATGCATCTGACATCTAAGAAATGGAGAAAGAATAAGACAAGAATGATTCTAATTAAAGAATGACAAGGAGAACGATGACGACAACGTCAGAGGGATCCAGGACAACAGGGAGAGCATAGAGGGATTGCTTTAAAACTAAACAGCGTTGATGGGCGGTACGTTGGAAAGCTTTGATGGAAGAGCTCTTGAGGCTCTTTGGTATTTTAGTATCTAAACAAATAACGTTGCCATAAAGCTGCGAAGATGTCGAGAGATGCGAAGACGTGACGACATGGAGATGTTGAACTCTGGATGAGTAATGTGGATACGAATGAAATGTTACCAGGTCTGTGGGATGTTTTTTTTTTTTTTTTTTTTTTTTTGTTTTTTTCTGCCCTTATTCTGTATGCAAAGTGAATTTCCCTAGACAAAGGGGCGATGTTAAATTCTAATTCGAAAGAAAGCGAGGAAAATGGCTTAAATTATTTTAGTCATGGAGTGGGAATGTGTTATCTCTTTGGCTTTCCATGTATTTCACGAAAGACGGATGCCACAAAGCCTGTCACGAATATCGAGGTATATTTGTTTATACGATCGTGTGGTAAATTGCCATCAGGACCTCGTTCGTTACTTTATTCGACATGAAATGCAACAATTCGCTGTAATTGCTACCTACATACCGCTGTTTTTGATTAAAATATTTTAAATGTAGGCTTAAAAGTCAAATCAGATGTGTAGAGCACTTAGACTATTCAGTCGCAGGAGCCTCGATTAAAGATTGAATGTACAGAGTATTTCAATTGAAGGTGACATGTACCCCGTTTACATGCGTAGTTGAATCCGGATTGAACTAGGATCGAAATGCATGTAAACGCGGATCGAGTTGAAATAGAGTTGACTCTACTCGACCTAGCTTTGCTGAGCTGGATCGAGGCGAAAAAATTCAAACTTGGGTCGAGGAGTTGAACTGACATTTTGTCTCTGTATGTGTGAGATATCTTTTTTGCTTTTTAGGGTTCCGTACCCAAAGGGTAAAACGGGACCCTATTACTAAAACTTCGCTGTTCGTCCGTCCGCCCGTCTGTCACCAGGCTCTATCTCATGAACCGTGATAGTTAGACAGTTGAAATTTTCACAAATGATGTATGTGGGCCCACCCTAAACCCAATGAGTGCAACACAAGACAGTTCAGTGGCAACGACGACTACGAACCAGATGACAAGGAAGAGAGAGCGAAGGTGATGGACGACGACAAGACGGCCGGCCATCAGCATCATATTCCAGTTTTCAAATTGTGTACTCACCAAATACTAAGTCTTAACTTAAATAAAAAATACCAAAAACTAAATCTGTTGCCGCTATAGCAACAAATACTAAAAGCAGAATAAAATGAATATTTAAGGGGGGCTCCCATACAACAGACATGATTTTCATCCATAAAATCCCCTTGGTCACATACTGACCTAAGATATCAAGTGTTGCAACAAATTCAATTGTTGTGAAATTAGCTTTCGATCATATCCCACAACCAATAAAACACTTCCTAGCTTTGATTCCTATTGTGTCCTTGATATACCTATTAATCCTTGCTGCAAACCTTGTTCCCATAATTATTGTTATTCACTTTTTCACCTACTTGCTGTCAAGTAAGCTAATTGATTTGAATTCAATAGACACTTTGATTATCAACTATCTCATCATGGAGATTTTTTATCATCAAAGTAATATGCCTTTAACCTGCCCTCAACCAAGATCTGTCATCATACAAAAAATCATTTCAAACGGATTAGCCGTTTTGAAGTGATCACTAATGAGGTAACATACAACGTCTATTTCATATTTTTATATACAGATGGTATGGAACCCTTCGTGCGCGAGTCCGACTCGCGCTTGGCCGGTTTTCTTTCTTTTCGCTTTCTGGTTGGCACAACGAAAGACTAAGACAATCAAAGTAAAAGGTCCGTATATACATACTATCTGGCACTTCAACTACGTTTAAACCAGGGATAAAGAATGGGATACCAATCCATTGTCTTTGACAGGCACTTTAACAGATTGCACCTACAAACGCGTTGCGGTTTGATAGCGTCTTTACTATGCCATTCTGCCTAGTTGCGACCATTTTGCCACGTCTTGACTCTACACATCGACGTCTTGAGACTATCATTGAGTTAGTCAAAAGCGTCGGATAAGCGTGTTAAGCGGAGAATAACACGTATAGTATCAGTGTGTATTACAAAAGCAACAACCAACCCCTGCGGGGATCAACGGGCAGACGTACGAAAGATTGGTATCTCATTGTTTATCCCTGGCTTAAACTCTTCGATCTTTCAACTACGTTGCGGAAAAAACTGGGTTGAAATTTCAATTCAGTTTCGACTCGAACTTTCGACTACGCATGTAATTGGGGTAATATACATTCACTTCAATGTTCAATATGACAATTTGTGAACTATTGTATGAATCTCGAATTATACACTGCGGAAATTTGTTTCATTCGCGGACTAATGCACGCTTTGAAGTTTTAATGTTTTCGTATTTTTTGTTGCTCACATTGCTTTCCATAATACCTAATGTGGCGAAGTCTATCGGTTACTTCGGTCCAAACCATCACGGCCACTGGTTTTTGATGACCGCAAATGATCCAAATTCATAGCGAAACGTTCACACAACCAAACTCATTCGTTTTATTTCTTTACGAATTTCTGTACAGTGAACACCTCATTATTGAATAAACGATTTTTTAAGTCACCTCGAACGATCTTTGAAGCAGCATTATCTTCTGAGCACCTATGTATAAGGTTTTGAACTTTTTGTATTTTGAAATGCTTAACCCTCAGATTATTCTGTTATACACGTTTGCGACAGACAGACCTAATTGTTTTGCCATTGCGCTTCAGCTGCGACATGGATTTCGTTCCAATGTGCTTCTCACATTCTTCATGTTCTCAGTTGACGTAGAAGTCGGTCGACGTCTTTATCAGTTAAATATCAGCTTTTCTATGACCTTTTGCCATTTTTCGGGTAGTACTTCTCTAGTTTATCGGCGAAAAATGTAGCCAAGTGATTTACAGCGTTCGTTCAACCAACAATTTTGTGTCATTAAAACAGTTTTGAAGAGACCGAAAACATGGTAGTCAGGCGGTGCAATTTTCGGGCTGTATGGTGAATGTGTCAAAACCTTCCAAACAAAGTTCCGTCGATTTGCTCCGATTGCTGTTGGCCAATTCGGGTCGCTCTTTCTTGACTGTCTTGATTTCCAAATCACTGACCACTGCATGACGGGTATTGTGATCAGCAGCGTAAGAAATGTAAAGTGCACTAGTCACAGTTTTTCGACAAATGTGACTGAAATTAGGTATGATCGTATGATCTTTTGACTGATCTACTTCGCCGTGAAAATTGAGAAGAAGTATGTATATTCTAATGAGCACGAATTATTTATAAATGTTGAATGATCATATTGAAACTACTAGTTTCACAGTGGTATCAAAGAAATCTGTTATGAGACTTAAGCCTTGGATAAATCGAACACTTCTTCAAAAAATAACACTCAAAAACAAATTACACAAAATGTGTATTATACACCCACTCAATTCTAGCTTAAAGTGCCGTTTCAGAAGGATGAGTCAGAAAGTTAATAGGGAAAATCGAACGTGTCGTGATAGTTACTTTAGCTCTAAAGTGCTAAGTTCACGGAGAAATTCTAGAAAGGAATGGAAAGTTATAAACAACCTTATTAGCAGTAGCTTTTCGAAACGCGATAGACCAATTGTTTTGAGAGAAAAAGGTGTTGAAATTACTGATCCTATCACAATAGCTAATATTTTCAATTTTATCTTTTCTACAATTGGGCAAATGCCGATTGTTAGTGATCGTTAGTGGAAAGAGCATTCTGTGGAAATAGCTTCTATTTTGAAGAAATTACTGAGTTCGAGCTATTAAAAATTATTAAATCTCTTAATAACACGAAATCTTGTGGTAACGATGACATTTCTAACATAACCCTTAAGAATATCGTCTATAGCATCGTTGACATTTTAGCTCCCCTTTTCAATCTAAGCGTTATAACTGAGCTATCCCGAGAAATTAAAATGTGGCTACGTGGTACCACTTTTTAAAAAAGGTAACAAACAGGGTAAAAATAACTACATTTTTGAAAGGGCTGTAAAAAAGAGAGTTTGTGGTGTTCTGAATAGTTACAGTTTTTTTGGTCCTTCAGTTTGGATTTAGAGAGAGCCTTGCAACTGAGGATGCTCTTCTGGCATTTTGTTCTTATATGAACAAAGGACAAGACCAATATCATCTTCCCTTATCCCTTAAATTCTATAAACTAAACCAAACTTCCTCCACTTATGATCACTCTTTCTTTTTCAACTTCCGAAAGGCCGACTTCGTCTCACTTATCAATTTAGTTAACGACATAGACTTTAGCCTCTTCATGAGCGAAAACACGCCTATTGCCATTGCATTGGAATTTTTCTACACTGGTCTCTTTAACAGCATACTCCAATCTGTTCCTTACGTCCGTTGAAAAAATTGTTTCTCAACACCTCCCTGGTATTACAAGGAACTGCGTACTACTCTCCGTAATATGTATGAGAAACAAAGTTTGGAAGAAGTTTTTAACGTCAAATTCCGCCTCTGATTATGCGAAGTACCAACAAGCCTTCCAACGCTTCTCTATCCTCTGTGACTCCCTCTACAACCCATATCTTCAGAGAATGCAGACGTCCCTTATTACTAATCCTAGACGCTTCTTCCAATTCATCAACCTCAAAACAAAATTTGATGGGATCCCAGCCATTCTCCCCAAGAAATGTATCGCTTCCCTCTGCAAACCTCTTTCTATTCTCCTTCGCTAAATTGTCCGCTATCCCTAAGCTCTTCGAGTCCCTCGTGTATGACTTAATGTTCTTCCCCACCCAGAAGCATGGTTTCCTAAAAGGTAGGTCCACCACAACCAATCTTATCGAGTTTGCCTCCAAAATACTTCTAACTCTGGAGCAAGGCAACGAGGTCGATGTTATCACTACCGACTTCAGTAAAGCATTCGATAAGTAGGTAGGTAGGTAAGTTCTTAGCCTTCCCACAATGGAGAAGAATACACAAGGCCAGGGAGACCCATTGTGCAACTACGAGGGGGTTTATCCCCCTATTCGTGGAACCATTTTGTGCATCTAAAAAAGTTAAGAAGATCAGATATCCCCACTTGCTGAACATCTGTCAGATCGTCAAGGAAGTAAGATCCTAGGTAACGTTTCCTGAAATTGCAAAGAGCTAGACAGGCGCAGAGAAGGTGGTGAATGGACTCAACCTCCTCCTCGTCTAGACAGCTTCTATAAATCATTCGGAATTATTCCTAGTTAATCCGCGTGACTGCCAATAAGGCAGTGTTCCGTGATGACACCGATGATTTTGTGGATGTCAGTTATTTTTAGGGAAATTATGCTCTTAGTCCGTTGACTGTCGAGCCGGGGTCAGATTTGCATGGTGATGAGGCAGGTATGTCCCTGGGTCCATCGTCTCGGTTTGTCTCGACCCTGGCGAAATTTGCAAGATTATGTTTGATGGTTGCAAGGGGGATTTCCTCACAAGCCACGATTGAATGTAGCGTCGTTCCTTGTCAGGCGAGTGTGTCGGCTCTTTCATTTCCTCGAATGTCGCTGTGTCCCGGTACCCAGATAAGTTGTATGTTAAACTGTTCGGCCATTTCGTTAAGGGATATACGACAGTCGAGACCAGTTTTTGATGTGTACACATAGGCTGCTTGACTATACGTGAGAATACGGTTATCCTTAGTGGATATCACGTTCCACTTCAGCCAAGACAAGGCATCCTTTATTGCCAACAGTTCTGCCTGGAAGACGCTGCAGTAATCTGTTAATTTTAGAGCTTTATTCAGCTTTAGTTGTCTTTAGTTTTAGACCCGTCCGTGTAAAAGTCCACGCAGTTTCTGCTGGGTTGCGTCTGGCGGGTCCAGTTTTGCCTGTCCGGGTAGATCATCGTAAAATGTTTCTCCAAGACTCAGGTGGGTTCTGTGTGGTTTAAGTTTTCTGCCATATTTATCCTGTTTTCCAAGATGGAGGAGTGGCCAGTGACATAACTCATCCATTTCGAGTTGGCTTTAAGTCTTATGGCCGTGTGTGTGGCAATTTGTTTGTCGAAAATATCGAGTGATGTAAGATCGAGTATCATGTTGAGCGCAGCCGTTGGGGTGGACCTGAGGGCCCCGGTAATGCACATACATGCCAGCCTATGTACCGTCTCGAGCTGTTTGTGGTATGTAGTCTTGTCCAGTGCAGTCTACCAGACTATGACTCCACACAATAGTATGGGTCCACGACCGTGATGTCTGTGATGACCGTGATGATGGGGTTGAATTCCCATTTTTTCCCTAGGGCTTTCTTGCATGTGTAGAGAGCTATGGTTCCTTTTGTTATTCTCTCGATTGTGCTGCTCTTCCAGGTTAGTTTCCTATCTAGTATAATTCCAAGGTATTTGGCGCTGGAGGAATAGGTTAACCTGGTTTATGCTTTTTGGTGAATAGCACGAGCTCCGTTTTTTTTTTTTTTTGTTGATTTACCCTGAGCCCGTTGCTATACGCCCATTTGTAAAGAAATGAGAATACCGTTTGCATACGGTCATTCAGTGAGATTGAAATGGCAACGTCATCAGCCTAGGCAATAACGTCCAGGCCTTCTTCCTCCAGTTTAATTAGTAGTTCGTTTATAACTACAATCCAGAGAAGAGGGGAGAGGACCCCTCCTTGTGGGGTTCCCCTGGTAACCACTCTGGTGGTTGCTTGGCTCCCCCACTTGAATTGAATTGTACGCGTTAGTAGTAACTTGCAGATCAGCTTTATCAGAGTCCTCTCCACCTTTAGCTTTTCTAGCCCTTCTATTACTGCTTTCGGAGTGACGTTGTTAAAGGTGCCCTCTATATCTAGGAAGGCTGTTAGGGTGTGTTCTTTAAGATGGATTGATCTTTCGATTCTCCTCACTAGTGTATGCAAGGCTGTTTCGAGAGATCTACCCTTACAGTAGGTGTGCAGTGCCTAAGAGATTAGGGAGGGATCCAATAAGTTAAGCCATCGATTAATTTACTTTAGGCTTTAGGCTTCTCGCCTGAAATCATCGCATGGCTTAAATCGTACCTTGAGAATCGCCAATATGGAGTATTTTTTAGAAGCTCTATTTTCTGACCCCATCATTGCCCCTTCCGGTGTTCTGCAAGGCCCTTTATATTTGTCCTCGCTGTTAAAAATGTCGACCTTATCTTAAAAGATTCCTATTTGTCAATATACGCAGACGACATGAAAATCAGTAAGACAATACCAATTCCTGCAGACTCCTGGAATATGCCTGTCAAGCCTGGCCTCCTAACTACGTTCTCCTTACTTCGTTAGCCATTCTGCACGAATTGAAGCTATGCAACGTAGATTCCTGCGCTTTGCATTAAGGGGTCTCCTATGGTCTGACAGGACTGTATTACCACCCTACGAAGATCGACTGCAATTAATCGGCTTACAAACCCTGAAAGCGCACCGTGAGGTAGCTGACATTCTCTTCAGTTACCAGCTTATAGCTGGAATTATCGATTCTCCTGCCCTCCTTGAAATGATTTCGCTCAATACCGACCTTCGTCGCCAGGTCTACTCCATTTTTTCGACCTACATCACTTATTTTCAACCAGTTGTTTTCTTATAAAAATGTGGCGCCAGACTATTACGTAAGGCCTCACGCTTATCCAACTCGATGATGCTGTTCAGGTCCCTAAAGATCCTGCCAGTCGGTTTGTAGCAACTCATCATGGACAATTCTCTTTAATCCCAGCAAACACCCAGCAACACATTGTTTGTCGTTAAACCAGGCTTTGAAGTCGTTCAACTCTCTCATGAATGCGGCTTGGATCTCCTCTATCTTATCAAATGTTCCATACCATTATGGTGTTATATTAGAACTGCACACACAGAGTATGAATTTGAAGTGACCAAGGGGGGTCAAATACAAGTTTCTTTTTAAAAATACAATAAAATGAACAAAACTAGATGGCCTTATTAGTATTCCCATTAATTATGAAATACAACGTCGTTCAAGTGGCTGCCTCGGTTGGCGCCTCTCAGTAGCGCATTCTGTCACCCCAATTTTCCAAGACCTTGTTGATGGCTTCGGACTGTAGCTCACGGATTGCTTGGATAAATTCGCCTTAAGTTCTTGAATTATTTCCGGATTGTTGGCATAACATCGGTCCTTCACGGACCTCACGGACATCGCCAAGACGGCTGATAATACGATTTGGGAATTTGGTGCCCAAAAGATCGATTGTGGCATGGGCTGTGTGACACTGCGCGCCATCCCATGACCCAGAGGTTGTCCAAATCCATATCTTCAATTTCAAATAAAAAAAATTTAGTCTATGTGCGACCCGCAAGGCCCACACTAGTTCCAGTGGGAAATATGGAAACACACATTTTATTTCATTTTTTTCTTTTTAACCACCGACGCAAAAAGGGGTGTTATAAGTTTGAGGTGTCTTCTTCTGTCAAGCTAACTTGAATTGAAATTTCAGGTGAAAGTTCTGTTCAGGTGTTTCAAGGTCATTTATGTACATATCCCCTTTTTTAGTTGCGATAAGATTCGAGGGCGATGTGGCGCAGAAGTTAGTTTGTTGGACTCTGACGCACGATGAGCGAGTTCGGATCCCGATAACACCAACGCCATCGAATATTTAATTCGCGGCGTCCCTCCTCGGCGTGGTACTGGCAAAACCCCCCGTAGTATAACTTGCCTTGAAAAAGCTTTTCGACTCTCGCTGTTCGGAACCGGCATTAAACTGTAGGTCCCTTCCACCTGTGTGAAAAATAAATCACACATAATAAGGGTGATTGAAGAGAAGCGCTGTAGTGCCACCAAAAGAAGAAAGAAGGATTCTTGATTCTTTTCGTGTTGTTGGTATCAAGCCACCTATTTGGTGTCGCTCCATGTATGCCAGGGTAAGGAAACGCACACTCATACACTGCTCACGTGCGTGTGCAGTTTCAATTGCTGAAAGTTTCTAATTTAGACTTTAAAGAAAATGAAGCCATCTTATACTAAGATATTATAAAAATGAGTGTGCGTTTCCTTAGCCAAACACAACACTGTCCGAGCAATCTCATATGTACCGGTTGTCGTCCGATCACCGCGATTAACCAGCGTCGGGTGCGGTTAGTACTAAGATGGGGGACCTCTTGGGAACACCGCGTGTTGTTCATTCTTTTTGCATATTTTTTAGTTATTTAATTTCTAACCGATTTTGCTGAAAGCTTACTCACTAAGTTGCGTAATTACGCGTGGAATGAACCCAAACTTATGTCAATACCCTCTTTGGTTCTCGAGATAAAATTCCGATACGCGCACATGCGCACATACGTACATACGCACATACGTGATGGCATATCTCGCTGAAAAGTGGAATCACTCCCTTCACCAAGCAGGTGAAAGCAAAATTGTTGCACTGGATATTTCGAAAGCATTTGACAGGGTTTGGCATGAAGCCCTTTTGTCGAAAATGCGTGCTTTTGGGATCGATGAGTCTCTCTTTCAATGGATTAGAAGCTACCTTTCGAATCGTTCAATTCAAGTTGTTTTGGACGGATTCAAGTCTGATACTCACTTTGTAAATGCCGGTGTTCCCCAGGGCTCCGTTTTGTTTCCGACACTCTTTCTTATTTTTATAAATGATCTCTTGTCTGTTACTTCTAATCCAATTCACTCCTTCGCTGACGACAGTACCCTCAGCTTCTCATATTCGCTCACCAGTTTACGATCCTGCACTTCGGTTGTAGATAATGAGCGGCAGCGTATGTTAAGCTCATTAAATTCCGATATCGACAGCATCATCCAATGGGATAAAAACAATAGAGTGGAATTTAATGCTTCCAAAACACAATGCTGTCTCTTGTCGTTAAAGCGTATAAATAACCCGCAGCCATTATCCATGAATGGCACTTGCATCTCAGATACTGAAAAGCTTTCTATCCTGGGTATGAGTGTTGCTCACAATCTTAATTGGAGCGACCATATATTCAGTGTCGCCAAGAATGCTGCGAAATGCCTAGGATTCTTATACAGATGCAAGAAATATTTCTCACCCTTAGATCTGGCTACAATCTATAAGGCGTTCATTCGCCCCAAATTAGAGTTTAACGCTCATGTCTGGTCCGGTGCTTCCAAGACCTCACTGCACCTACTAGACAGAATACAAAAACGAGCCATAAAACTGATAGGTGACTCCAGCATTACCAAAACATTAGACTCGCTGGAACACCGCAGGAATGTTACCTGCCTCTCCCTGTTTTATCGTTACTACCACCAAAAATGCTCTGATGAAATAGCCAGTTGCATTCCGCCCCTTCAACATTTCTCCCGCAATACACGTCTCTCTAGGAATGCTCACCAATATACTCTGAAGCCCGCTTTCGGACGTACTGTCAAATATAGAGAATCTTTCATTAACCGAACCACACGAATCTGGAACTCCCTGCCGAATTCGGTTTTCCCTCCTCAATGCAACATGCAAGCATTTAAGATCAATGTCCATCGGCATCTCCTCTATTCCTCTTCCTCTCTACCTTCTGCCCGCACTGTGTCACCGACATAATAAGGTTATTAGACCTTGAGTGCGCGCAAATTATTAAAAAAAAAAAAAACGTACATACACATACATCTCTATAAAAACCTTGGATTTGGATTCTGGTGATTTTGAAACGTGGAGATTAGTAACAGTTTGGAATTCGCAAAATCGGCCCCGTTACAATAACTTCCCACTGGGAAGTTAAAAAGTCGAGCCCCAGATGCGGCAATTTTGTTCGTTAACGTAGTTGCCGAGATGAAAATGCGCCTCGTCAGAAAAGATGATTTTTCGCTCAAAATCGTTGTCCAACTCTCTAAGGCCCAAACTGCGAAGCGACAACGAAGCGGATGGTCGCGTGCCTTCAATTGCTGCGTCAATTGGACCTTGTAAGCGAACAATCTTAGATCTCTGTGCGAAATTCTCCCCAGGCTAGTTCGTGAAACGCTGGGATGTTGAGATCGATGGCGAGTTGATGGTCGCAAATTGAGTCTCACACTCTCGCCCACAGCAGGCACATTCTCACCTGTGCGCACTGTACGAAGATGGAGACCATGAGTGTTGTCCACTATCATTAAAGTCTCACGAACTTTTTGCACAAACTTGCTTACCGCAGTCGCGATGGGTGCTACATTTCGGGCAAAATCTCTTTAAAAAAAAACGCACTGTTTTGGCTACACGCCCTCACTTTGGAAATAAGTTTTCAATATTTCCCCAAGGGTAAAGTGGCTCATTTCATTCCGCGGAGGTATGATATTGACTTCCTGTGAAGATTTCGAGCGGGAAACAGTTGTCAGTGTCAAAATAACCTATGACCCACCTGTAACCCACCCCTTATTAGTGTTATGCCTTCTTCAGTATTTTAATCACCTCCCATTCACAACAGCTGTGTTGTATAATTTTATAGGAATCGTATATCTTGGCTATGAACAGGCCTTGAACTACAAACTTTCTGCTCGATAGTCAGTGATGTTTACCACTGCACCACGGCCACCCCCTTAATTACTTTAACAAAGGTTTTCTACAATCAAGTGTATGAGGAAAGCATCAGTGGTGATTTAACATGCGGTAATGATAGTACATCATTAAGGAACCAGCCATCAATCGACTACACCCAACAAAGGGTTTTACTCGTATGGCCCAACTCTCAATCTCAACTAAACTCACATCATGACTCATCGAGCTCGCCACAAAAATAAGAAATGTATGTTTCTCCCATCCGAGCAGTATACCATCCACCACATGACGCCACAAATTAGGAAATGTCAAAAGTGGTAAAAGTTTCTTCTACGCTAAGTACCCTTATAGACCATTCTGTTATGTCTCTACCTATCGCCATTATACATCCTCCTCCATTAACTTACATTTAATTAAGACTCAGGAGGTGATCACCCAATAACCATTCTCGCCCCTAAATTACATTTTCGAGAAAACTTCACCTGACCTCCATACGGGAACCTTCCACCCTTAACCAACGTCCACTCGGTGAATGTCGCCATTTTCAATTTGCACTTATTTCGCAGGAACACCCCGAAGACGAACCGCTTTTGATTGTGTCGCCATCGTGTCGTAATTGGTCTCTCACTGGTCCAAGAGAGATGGAAAGAGGGAAGACACTCTCGAATATGAAAGGCGAACCATGGAAAAGCGTAAAACCACTTGGCAGTAATTAAAAGTGAACATCACAGGATTCAGGGACCTGGAAGAACCTTCCTCCAAATAAAACGAAAACAACGAAAAAGGCGACTTATATCGTCTAGCCCGAACGTCCATTGTGTTTTTGAGTCCTAATTAAAAGCGCAAGAGAGAGTGCCTTGCCCAGTTTGAAGGCAAAAAAAAAAAACAATATTTCTTACTGTATTCCATGCGGTTGATGTGGAAGAAGAGGAGGAGTATCTCTCCGATTACCAAATTCTGCAAGAAGTCTTTCACTGAGTGGCATGCACCAAATATGCCAAATATGTACGTGGTCTGATGGTTGGATGGTATGTTTCTCTTGCTGGATTTGAAAGACGTACTCATATGGAGTAGTTGGAGACCGTTGGAATGCAGAGCAACAAGGAGCAACATTGCGATGTGGTGCAGCAACAAGGCGATCAGGAAAGTTGTATGTGAGTCGTGGAGGCCTGAAAATGGAGAGGCGTGACAAAAAGTGACATGTAGCAGCGAACACAATTGAAAGTGGTTCGCGCAGAATGGCTTTTCAGGTTTTGGTCTCTTTTATGATTAGACGCGAATGTTTTCGCTCTTTAAAAGTCAAATTCTTCTTCTTCTTCTTAACGGGCGCTACAGTTCGGGCTGAACCGGGCCCTCCAACTAGCACGATCTTTTGCTAGGGTATTAGGTCCCCTTCCACCTGTGTGCCCGTCCTCTGTCAAAGTGAAATTGACTGGACGTATTTTATCAGGAAGTAACAGCAGTAAGGGTATCAGGCACGTGGCAGTATTCATGACTATCGATTTGGCACCGTAATCAAGTGTAGGTCATTACAGACACGACCTGCGCCCATTGTACCAATGTTGGAACGAAATTGAGCATGTCCAATTACATAAATAAAGGGTTGTCCAAGTCAGGTTCAGGAGAGTAAATGTCGCTTTGACACTGTTTGATTTCTTTCACCCATATACCTGTATGTATTTTTTCGTTATTCGAATGTTTGCCATTTATCGCAATGGTTTCCTTTCTGTGTCCAACAAGTAAGGTGACATAAATATAATTTATCTTGAAAAGTCTGTATTTCTTCTTCCAAACCAATTTCATCGCCTTCAGCGTAATCTCCCTCTGATACAATGCACTTATACCAACGGATTTTCCATTCTTCGAAACCGTTGTAAAAGTCGATATGTGGGATGGCCTTTAGTTCTCTTTTCGATGCAGTTTGTATCTTCTCTATGGGCCTAAACCGTCACCCCGGAACGGTATTTTGAGTTAATTGAATACCAATAATCCACGCGGATATTCAATACTTACTTACTTAAATAGGGGGCGTTACAGTCCGTGGTGAACCTCGGCCTCAACCAACAAGCGTCTCTAGCTGGCACGGTCTTTGGCCAGCTATTTCTAGTTGGTTAAGGTCCCTTTCCACCTGCGTGCGCCACCGTTGATGTGGCCGTCCTCTGCCGCGTCTTCCTTCCGGGTTGGATTCGAAGACTCTTCGGGTCGGAGCTGTATTTTCCATTCGCTCTAAAGGCCTAGCCACCTAAGACGCTGTATCCGTATACGTCGTACCAGGCCGATGTCGCTGTACAACCCGTAAAGTTCTTCGTTATATCTTCTCCTCCATACACCGTTTGAACAAACGGGACCGTAGATAGTACGCAGAATTTCCCTCTCGAACGACCAAGGGCATCTTCATTCGCTTTTGTTAAGGTCCAAGCCTCTGCGCCGTAAAGGATGACTGGGATGATCAAGGCCTTATATAGTGTCATCTTGGTTTACCGAGAGAGGGCTCTACTTCTCAATTGCCTCTTGAGCCCAAAGAAACAGCGGTTGGCAAGAGTGATTCTGCGTTTTATATCAGCGCTGGTGCTGTTGTCGCTGGTCATCAGTGAGCCATGGTAGACGAATTCCTTGACCACTACAAAATTATATCGGCCCATGGTGACGTTCTGGCCAATACGTTGGTGTTGTCCGTTTCTTTTAGATGGAAGCAGATATTTGGTTTTACCCTCATTAACCTTGAGACCCATCTTAGCCGCCTCTACCTCAATGCTTACAAATGCCTCAAAGCAAATTCGTAGACTTGAAATAAATCGCACCTTTTGTGTTGGCCAGTGACTTGCACGATATTTTCAAGCACGATGTTGAAAAAGTTGCATGATAGCGCGTCACCTTGCCTAAATCCTTTTTTAACATCAAAGGTCTGGGATTGCTTATTACCGACCTTAATGGGGCAGCGAGAATTCTCCATTGTCATCCTGCAGAGTCGGAGGAGTTTGGCAGGGATGTTAAAACTAGACATGGCTTTGTATAGCTCATCTCTATACACGCTGTCATATGCAGCTTTGAAATCGACGAATAGGTGGTGAGTGACGATTTGATATCCCTTGGTCTTCTTCAAGAACTGGCGGACTTACCTAGCCCGAAACCACACTGATAAGAGCCGATCAGGTTATCCACAAACGGTTTCAGGCGTTCACACAATACAGAAGAGATCTTATATGCGGTGTTAAGGAGACTTATTCCCCTATAGTTGGCGCAGTTATAGGGGTCTCCTTTCTTATGGACCGGGCAAACGATACTGAGATTCAATTCGTCGGGCATGCTTTCCTCCGACCATACCCTGCAAATGAGATGGTGCATGCACCTTACCAGCTCATCTCCAGCCGCTTTAAGAAGCTCAGCAGATAGGCCGTCTGCGCCCGCGGCTTTATTAGACTTAAGCCTTGATATCGCTGTTTTGATTTCGTCTAGGTCGGGTGGATGGAATTCTCCTACATCGTCGTCCATTACGAATGGCTCATTCTGCCTGAGAGCAGTATCTTGTCTATCATCGCCGTTATACAGTCTCAAATCCTCAGCATCGACTGCGACTCTACTACCAGTTCTCCGTTTTCATCTCTGCAGGCCGCCGCTCTGGCTTTGTAGCCATGGCATGTTCGTTTTACTTTATTGTAAAACTTACGGGTATCATTCCTGCGGAAGCATCTGTCCATCTCCTCGATCTCACGCTTTCCGTGCTCTCTCTTCTTTTTTCTCAAAAGTGTGTGTTCCTCTCTTCGCTTCTGCTCATAGATTTCGCGAGCAGCTCTCGTCCGTCGTTGCAGAATGGCAAGATGGGGTATGACTCCTGAGGGGATCACCCTGGCTCCTACGAGAAGCATTCTCAACTTCATTGTAGAGGTGGAGAGGCTACTCGGCTAATCGGCTAGCAGGCACAATAGATCTGCAAAGGTCGCAGTGCCATATTGCTAATTGCACTAGCCCCATGTCTAAAAAACAACAAAAAAAAAATAAAAATGGGGTATTAAGCCCCATATCATGCGTATTGGCTGTGTACTATACTACTGTACCGTTAGGCCTATACTTACGTACGGCTACTTAGTCTGGTGGACAGCATTGTGCAGATCTAACTAACTGTGACAAACTTCTATGCAGAGTATAATGGATGACTCGCATCGCTATAATCGGGTCGGGTCCTCCATGGGCTGTAACGTCACCAAAGAAGAAGATAGCACCTGGTTATTACGGGTATATACGGTAGTTCATCAAACTTGAATATTTAAATTCATGATTCCGGTGAACGCTTTGCGCCAGTAAATTGGAACACCTCAGTTTTCTCTTTTCATTCTATAGTTGTCTAATGCATATTTGCACTCCCTTAGGAAACGAATGATCCTGTGCACATGCATACTTCATAGCGGAAAGAGGATGGAAATATTTTCGCCGGGCACCTTACATTAATGTATGTATTTTCCCCGTTTTCCGGAGAAAAATGAGTAGGAGCTTTAGTGATGTAGAGCTAAGAGATTCGGCACACACCACTTCAGCCCCAAGGGTGTGGTACCATGCGCGAGCAAAGGTGAACAGTCGCAGAGAAATCTTCTGCAGTGTCATCCTCCTCGCAACATGCAGCACAGGTAGGCGTCTCACTGATACCAAGCATTTAGAGATGCTTAGCAAAAGTGCAATGACCCGTAATAACTCCCACAAGTCTTCTGCAGTCGATTCTCCTTAAAGACAGGAGGAATGCTACGGATTTCTTTCAGACCTCAGGGCCTACGCGCTTAGTCATCCTGGAACCTGGATAATCCCTCCATCTATGATTGTGTGTATTAAACACCTAATCGTTAATGTAGGAATTAACCGTGGACGCAGGTAGACCTAGGCCGGGTTCAGATTCTGAGAAACTCTCATTTGAACCTATTCTGGCGAGCTCTTCAGAGATCTCATTTCCTGGGATCTCAGATTGACAGGAACTCATACAAACCTTAGTGAATTTAGTCCACCGACTGTGTTCAAGAAGGACTTGAGTTCATGCACTGGACACAGCTTTGAGTGCAGCTTGGCTGTCACTGTAAACGCATATACTTTTCCCCTTCCAACTGTGCTTCACAACATAGTGCATGGCCATTATGATTGCGTATAACTCTGATTGGAAGACGCATATTTTTCTTTCGAGAAGTGCAGTCGGATGTTTTCGCGCTCAAAGAAGACTCCAGCACCGGACCCCCGCCCAGACCTGGAGCCATCAGTGAAAATGCGAAGACTATCCTGTCCATGTTCAGTATCCAGCCATAGCCAATCCTGACGCCATGGAAACTCGACTGAAATTACGACGCAATAGGATAACGGGAGTCAGTGCGTCAGAAGGCATGTCAATGAGACAGGGGTCGCAGGACAATTCTTGCGCAAGCACACCGTTATTCCTATGCGAGTTGTACCAAAAGCCATTTCTCTTCAGACGAGACATGGCTTTCAGAGCACTCCCTCTGATAAACATATCAAAAGAAGGTTCATCATAGCATCTAGAGCAGCGCCCGGCGTACTGGGGAAAGATCCCGTGCAGCTGAGACAAACCGTTCTTTGGAGTTTGGTGAAAGAGGCTACGACGTGTTTGCGTTTTAGCCTGTTCCACCAGACAACCGATGCATATGAGATTATAGGTCTTATAATTGCCATGTAAATCCAGATGACCTTTACCGGCGATAAACCCCATATTTTGCCAAAAGCTCCTTTGTATTGCCGGAAAGCCGGCAGCGCTTTGGTGGTTTTTGACTCAACATGCTTTGACCAGAGAAGCTTGCTATCTAAGATGACTCCTAGATAATTAGCTTCCTTGAATTTCGGGATCAGTATTTTTCCTCATTCTCGTGAAGAGAACGACATCGGTCTTAAGAGGATTGACCGACAACCCATTTTTGGTACACCAATCATCGATCACATTAGCGCCGCATGTACTTTGAGACGGACAGTCGCTAAGCATGAGCCGACAGAAAGAACGGCCACATCTTCCGCATAGGCCTGGGCATAGATTCCAGAGGCATTGAGAGCATCAAGCAGAGAGTCGACCACCATGCACCATAACAGCGGAGACAGAACGCCACCTTGCGGGCAACTCCTGCTTGCGTCGGATTTGAGTGCGCATTTAATTCTCCCAACTAGGTTTTGAAGCGCAGTCTCGTTTTCCGTGCTGATAAGCATGTTGCATCTCCGAAAGAGGATGCATTCGAAAGGCAACTTTGCGCACGGGCAACTCTACCAGCCTCTCTATGCTTTTCAGCAGGAAGGATGTTAGACTAATTGGTCTAAAACACTTGGCAAGTGAGTAGTCCTCTTTTCCTATTTTGAGAATAAAGACTACTTTCACTGTGCGCCAAGGAATGGGTATGTGAGCAAGTGCTAGGCTAGCAGTGAAAATTATTTTCAAAGTAGGAAGCAGCTGCCTTATACCTTTTTGCAGCATAACAGGATATATTCCGTCAGAGGCTGGCGATTTGAAGCCATCGAAGGATACCACAGCAAATTCAATGGCTTCCGTCGTAACCACGCGCGACGCAATATACCAGCTACGCCGAGCTGTTTTCATCGTTTCAGTTGCAGTTTCCCTTGAAGGAGTGTGCAACGCGCTGATGGCGATCTGATTTCTGATTTCCCGGGAAATGAATCTGAAGCAGTAAACTAAGAGTTTCCGCTTTAGACTCAGTAAAGGTATCGTCAGATTTTCTGCGTACATCTAGCTTTGTCGATTTTCCCCATTTGAGAACTTTAACCAACTTGCTAGTCGAGTACTCAGAGACTTGATCTCTTCGCAGAAGGTCCTATAAGAATCGTTTTTCGATTTACGAATAAGTTTCTTATATTCTTTCTGCATTGACCGGTAATTGTTCCAGTCATCTTTCGAACTCGATTTGAGCGATCTATTCTGGACAATTCTGACTTCCCTGCGAAGACTTTGGAGCTCGGTATTCCACCAGGGAACCAATTTCCTGCAGGAAGGTTTGCTGACAGGACATGCAAGTTCAAAACAACTGGTGATATTCAGGTTATTAACGGCGTTCTCTAGCAATTGTTTCGTTCTAAGTTTAGGTAGGGCCTGAGTGGATTTCTCAAGCTCCTCTCTAAACCGTATCCTGTCCGTCTTTCTCGGATTCCGTCTAGGTTGCAAGGAAGAGATACCACAACTTAATCGGAATTGGATATATTTATGGTCCGACAGAGTAGCATCAGTCAAGACTCGCCAGTTAGTGATGTCTTTCACATATCTGTTGGATAGGGTCAGGTCAATCATCTTCTGTCGTAACAAATGTTAGTTGAGTGCCAACATTGTTGATGGTAACGTCAGACGAGAGAGTGAAGTCTAAAAGCGCCGCTTAATAGACTTGCTGCTTGAATGCTTCTTACACTAATCGTCAAATCGTGGTGTTTTGAAACCCAGTTACTCAGAAGCAGCGCTCCCTAAGGCTTGTTGACAACGTGTCCATTGGTGTTGTTTGGACTGAGAGATTATTGGTGGGTTTTCCGAGGGCCTGAGTGAGACGCGATTAGCATAGGCTCTGACGGTCTCTTGGGATTGTCGCATTGCGACTCTATATGCCGCTGGCCTTACTCGATTTTTCTATGCCAGGCATATTCGTAGACGTAACGTAGGCTGCCACGAGACAGTGGTCCGAGTCGGTGTTGGCTCCTCGGAAAGTTCGTACATCCAGAATATCGGATGCGTGCCTGTCATCAATCGCAATGTGGCCAATCTGGTTGGCGGTTGATTGATTCAGAAACCGCTAAGTCCCCTTGAGGATGAGGGAATCGCGAAGATATCTAGAAGAAATCTATCAGCCTAAATCTATATTTCGATGTGATGTTGTCTAAACTATGCTTGCCAATTCTTATCAAAGGAAGGTGTTCTGTGTTAAGGTCTCCCAGTATGATCTTAACATCATAAATGGGACATTTTGCATATGTATATTCTATCTAAGAAATCCTATAAGTCGTATTTTTTATCGCCATCCATCGGCCTACCATCGGCGGTAGGGGAATAAGCGCAAACTGGGCCGATGTTGGCGAAATTAGCCTTGATGCGAATCGTTATGAGGCGTTCGCTTAAATACCGGAAGCTCAAGACTTTTTGCCTAAGTCTACCTCTAATAACAAATCCGCATCCGAACAAGCGTTTTGTTTTGTCGCTGTAGATTTTCATCCGTTTTTTGCCCGGTCCATCCCATCGCACTCCCTGGATTGCGGTAATATCTGCCTTATAGCAGTCTAGGGACATCGCAAGTTATTCGGCCACACATGCTCTATTGAGGGGCCTAACATTCTACTTAAAAAGCCAAAAATCCTTTGTTTTTCTTTGGTTTTGTTTTTATTTTTATTTCTTGGATCGTCATTAGTGAATCGGTACATTTTTTATATCCGGGTTTTTTTTTCGGCTTTTTGGCATATTAGTTTTCTTTCAGTTATGGCTGGCTGGCTGGGCCATAGCCAAACCGACACTGATCCGCCATTTGTCCTTCTTCGTTCGCAATTTCGCACCACGAGGTGAAAGAAGAACTACTAATAGAGCTGCTAGGTGCTTGACTGCAGTGGCTTCTTCTCGCCATTTTGCGGGTCAACGCACGTCGGATATGCTACTTCTACGAGGTCTTTGTTAGTAAACACCTTTCCTAGTAAACGGTGACTTTTTTTCTAAGACAGTTTCTTCACCATTTAAGCACCAATATTTTCGACCACTTAAACGTCAATTCATTGTGCTTGGATTGGAAGAGACCGGTTCGTGTAAGACTATTTCAAGAACGTCATGCTTTGGTGAGTAATCCTTGTAGACAAGATGTGCCCAAATTGGTGACACATATTTATTTATTTTTTTAATGATGTGGTTTAGGTCGTTGATGTTCGTTCACTACTCCCAGGGGTGGTTCTCCTAGATAGGACTAGAGCCGACCAAATTCCGCGTTGGTTATAGTCCGAGCACTTTAGTATTGCGTACGCAGAGGATGAATTTCGGTTGACCATACACAGTGAGTGTTATGCCTGCAGCCATACGCCTGGTCACTTTCCATTCACAACTGCGTTGCGCATACTTCTTGTCCGTATAGCAATTACTTTTTCTTGGCTATGAAGCGAATTTGAACTATGGGCCTTCCGCTCGGCGGTCGATATGATGGTAGCCACTGCACCACGGCCACCCAAATAGGACGACATAGTATAATTTTACGTCTTCTCTTATCTTCAATATCAGTTTCAATACTCATCTGTTGCTTTTCATACGTTGCCACTTTCAAAACTATCTGCCATTGAAAAGCGTTATCCCTTCAACAGAACCATTGAAGTTGCGACCTGATACGCAAACATGCTGTCCGTATTACGAAAACTTGCCTACAAGCTACTTTCTGCAAGTCTCTTTATGACAACTCATTTCCAATTTCATGCCCTTCCTTCTCCCTCACCCCAGGCACTCATGTATCTCGCACGAGATAAAGGGATTTGTGTCACACACGTTATCTACTCATATGTATATTCGTGCGTTGATCTCTACCTCCATTTTTTCCGCGAATCGCTTAATCAAAGCTAAAATGGCTGCCAACGCTTTTCGATAAGAATCTAAGCAATCGTACACCTAAACGAAGCTATCTTCGCGGGAATTGCCTCTCAGCACGGGGGGATTCCATCGTACACGGGGAATCCAATTCAAGTGTTGAGGATGCTAAGCGATTGCTTACCAATTTAAAGTAACGGTATCTTGCATTTTATCCTCAACTTCAATCCGAACCGAACCACGTGTGCGATTTTGATTCGAATATTTTCCATTGTTTTCCTCGACACAACAGCAACCATCTGTGGTGCAAAGACATCTTCACACTTTTACGCCTTCATATTTCCGCCTATCTAGTTCGTCGGTGGAACTACCTACTGACAATAGAACAAACATATATCCGTACAGATGGAAGACGAATATATGGAGCGGAAGATTTGTTTTGTTGGAAGGTGCGCTCCTAAATGGAAAATCATCTTGAATTACCTTATGGCGCCATTCCCATCATGCTGTTGTATGGAGTGAATTCGAGTGCGAATACTACATACATACATATGTATGTATATAGTTGTTACTGCGGGAGAGAGGGGATTGATTGTGGTGTGACGACAACGGTGATGACAACAATTGTTGGTCCTTGGGGACACCTTCCTGTTTGTCGTAGCCACCGCTCTTGCTAACTGGAAAACCTAATAGGATTTAAGTGGATTGTCGCTTTTATAGCTTTTAACTGCTTTGCATCCCCTAACGGGTAATCTTGATTGTTTTCTTCTTACATAGTTCGCGTCTTCGAGTACTGCTGGATGACGTTCGTATCGCTGCCTTACCACCTGACAATGTAGTTTTGAAGTTTCAGGTGATGATGTATGTATAATACGTACGTATCTCATTTGAAATCCTCAATCGAGGTCGAATGCAAATTAGCTCCGAGTGCAGCTAAGATAAAGAAAGATGCGACAACTGCTGCTAAGCGCAGGACGATTCTGCATCTGTGTTGTCTTTCTCGTTTAAACGAACACTGAAAACTATTGTTAGACACGTCATATATGTACATTGTTTATGAATTATTTTTATATAATTGTCACAGTTGTTTTCAGATGCACTAGCTCTTAAATCGTCCTGATAGAGTTGGAGATGTGGGTTTTACCAACTCGGTTTGTTTTGTGGGTTCCATATTGCGGTTAAGTACGAAACGAGGATTTGTATACAGATGTACTTACTCGTATGTGGCAACTAAGGACATGGCTTCCCCTATAATTTAATTAAAAGTCGAAAGGAAAAGACAAGAAATGAGAAGATGAAAACATGGATGATGGAGAAATGTATAAATCAAAGCGAACCGAAGGTGAGCGTTCTTTGTGCTGACTCGGACTCAGAACGTTGTTTGCGTTTTTGGGCCACTTCCTGACATTTTAGAGAGATAAAATTTTTTACACTATTAGTTGACCATATAACATAACATCGACTCGGGTCATTACCTTGTTGCAGCCAAGGTACGGATGCCAATTTCTCGAAATCAACGGAGTCGAGTAAGAACACAAAAATTGAACGTCGGAAATCTGCAATCGCAGGAGACCCCAAGGACCTTCGCCGATCAAGTCTCCCTCAAGCTCTCTCAGGTCCCGATGCAATCTGCAGAAACCATAGAACAGCAATGGAATCGTTGTCAGAAAGCCATTAGAGAGGCCGCCTCAGATATACTCGGTTTCAAGCCACCACCGTCGAGAAACCCCTGGTTTGATGATGAGTGCAGACAGGCCCATGTAGAGAAACAGAATGCATACATGGCCATATTGCATCGACGGACGAGAGCTGCCCGTGAGCTCTATGAACAGAAGAGGAGGGAGAAGCATGCGCTTCTGAGAAAGAAAAAGAAGGAGCACGAGAAGCGCGAAATCGAGGAGATGGAGAGATGTTACTGTAGGAACGATGTTCGAAAATTTTACCAGAAAGTAAAACGAACATGCCAAGGCTATAAAGCCAAAGCAGAAGCCTGCAGGGATGAGCACGGACAACTTGTAGTAGAGTCACAGTCGATGCTGAGTGGAAGGACCACTTCTGCAGACTGTATAACGGCGATGATAGTCAAAATGCCGCTGTCAGGCAGAGCGAACCATTCACAATAGACGAAGACGAAGGAGAATCCCGTCCACCCGATCTAGATGATGTTAAGATAGCGATATTGAAACTTATGTCTTATAAAGCTGCTGGAGCAGACGGACTCCCCGCGGAACTGTTTAAGGCAGCTGGCAATGAGCTGGTCAGGAACATGCACCAACTCATCTGCAAGATATGGTCGGAAGA
This sequence comes from Eumerus sabulonum, assembly GCA_951905685.1. Taxonomy (NCBI): domain Eukaryota; kingdom Metazoa; phylum Arthropoda; class Insecta; order Diptera; family Syrphidae; genus Eumerus; species Eumerus sabulonum. The sequence goes on along the minus strand of OX645062.1, from coordinate 51,170,450 downwards.
ACGCATGCCCGATGAATGGAATCTCAGTATCGTTTGGCGTGTGGCATGTTCGTTTTACTTTCTGGTAAAATTTTCGAACGTCGTTACTGCCGTAACATCTCTCCATCTCCTCTGAAACACTACCAAATTATCCAGACTGTCGTCGTTTACAATGCAATATCCTACATGCAAATGTATGTTTATTGTAAGGGTGTCATAAAGCGACGATCGACGATCGCTTGATCCGCGATCAAGTAGTCGGCGTATCATGTGAAAGGGATGAACTACTGTAATCTGATCAGAAACTGATCAGATGGCCAGATCAAGGGATAGAATACTGTACTCTGATCAGAAACTGATCAGATGGCCAGATCAAGGGATAGAATACTGTACTCTGATCAGATGGCCAGATCAAGGGATAGAATACTGTACTCTGATCAGAAACCGATCAGATGGCCAGATCAAGTGATAGAATACTGTGCTCTGATCAGAAACTGATCAGGTGGCCGTATTACGGAAAATTTGATCCGGATCTGATCATAATTCGGGAACCCTGAATTAATTTCCAGTCGGGATATGCCACTTCCTCCTAAACGATCCCGGAACTTAGCATGTTCCAGAGATTATGAAGACATTGTCAGTCGTCGTGCAGATGTTGGTAGCACGGATTCAACCCGTTCTCAGCGTCTATAGCTCCGCAGTCAAGGTGTCAATGATCAATTCCGTTACAAAGGAAACGTGCTGAACGTCGAGCAAGATCTCCAACCGATTGCAAACGAGTTGCCTACAGTTCCTAATACAGTCAACATCTTGCTGGTAAGGAAGCAGGGAGCCCAAGGCTACTAAGACTTCAGGGTCAGACGACAGGTGGTACACAATGTTCTGGTGTTTCTAAACCAACAAAATCGCTTCTATGCTGACTTGCAAATCAATATGTCCGCCTTGGCGGCACTACCAGAAGACAGAAGCGTTCAAGATCAACTTAGTCATGTCGACGGAAGTGTTGCCAACGACTCAATGTGACGATGTGGCTATTAATGCGCTTTCCGTGTCATACCACTTGACACGCATCTTCAGCAAATCCGGTCAACGAACTCACGACTGTTGGATACATCTTCAAAGCTTTTCCTCATCTGTTTCCTTCCGGTGCTGCTGACTTCAATGATAATACACGCTTTAGCGAAAATCAACCCACATTTCAGGAATGGGCTCGGTATTTGATGGGTTACCATGACAAGAGATTTGCGCAAGATCCGAGGTCTCCATTCTTCTGCCTCAACACGATGCAACGCCACGACGCAATAAGCAAAGGCTTAATATACGCCAACATGACACATTTCAATGGATCCCCGGAGTATCTACAACAACAAGCCAAAGAGAATCCGGCGCTGATGAACCGTTTTCTTTACTTTGCTTCAAACATCAGAGGCACAATGTCTTACTGGTATCAGAAGCGTTTAGAACTTGAAAGTATGGTCAGCCAACTTGGTGTTCCAACATTTTTCTTGACGTTAAGCGCGGCAGATACAATCCAACTGGACAGTCTGAAGCTCAGGTTGCAAGGGACATGGAATCATTGCTCTCAAAAAACCCGTCAGTTGCAGACAGTTACTTTGGCAAGAGAGTGGAACTGTTTGTGGAAGTATTGGAGAAGAAGTATCCGATCATAAACTATTGGTACCGTTTCGAGTATCAACATAGAGGAAGCCTACATGATCATGGCGTATTTTGGCTGTCTGGAGCTCCTGACGTTAGAAACTTTGAGTCAATGAATATGGAAGAGCTGACAAATGCCAAACATTATTACGACAACCTGGTGTCAGCGATCAACCCCAATCATTCGGCAAAGTCAGATCTGCACCCCAGTAGAATGAGAGCCGCAGACCTCGAACTCATTGACGAAAACATAGCCAAGGGTGTGAACAGATTTCAAAGACACACGGTTTGCTCGGGTATTTTACCAGTACCATGAACCCCAGTTGCCTAGCCAATATTCGAACATGTATCTGTAAATCTGTCAAGGAGTTAAAGTATTTAACCCTTCTGTTCTGTTGGGGTCATTTCATGACCAAAAACGACTTTAATGCTTAATATCTCTTCTAATATTCATTTGATTTCAATTTCCTTTCTAGTCAGTGCATGCATTTGAGAATATTTTCGAAAAATAAAATCGGATTAATTACAGTTACGTCCAATATGCGATTTAAAGTATGTGTACGCACGTGTTGCGTTTGGGTCATTTATGACCCAGGCACTAAAAATTTATTACATCTACGTTGCTCGTTCTATTTCTTTGCTGAAATAACCGTATTTTTAGGGTTCCGTACCCAAAGCTAAAACGGAACCCTTTTACTACTAAGGCTTCGCTGACCGTCATTCCGTCCGTCCGTCTGTCACCAGGCTGTATCTCATGAACCGTGATAGTTAGAGAGTTGAAATTTTCACAGATGATGTATTTCTGTTGCCGCTACCACTACAAATACCAAAAACAGAACAAACACCAGACATGATTTTCATCCAAAAAATCCCCTTGGTCACATACTGAACTAAGGTTAGTCGAAAATATCCCACAACCAGTAGCAAACTTCCCAGTTTTGATCTCTTTTGTGTCTTTGATGAATTAATCCTAGCTGCAAACCTTTTTCCGTAGCTACAGCTTAGCAGCCCAGAAAGCTTCCAGTGTTGTCCAGCAAATTCTTCTTTCATGAAAAGGGAACACTTGTGCAATATGTACCAAAGAACTATAAGTTGGTCACCTTGCTGAGTATAATGCATCGTGACGGTAAAGTGTTAGAAGAACATTCAAAAAAGATTCCCGAGATTATAGAGTATAATCATTCGACTAAGGGAGGCGTTGACACTATGGACCCGTTAGTACGTACATATTCATGCAAGCGACAGACTAACCGGTGGCCAGTAGCTCTATTTGCCAATTTTATAGACATTTCTGCGCTAAACGCTTTTATATAATGGACAGAAATTCACCCGAAATGGAATCAAAACAAATTGTTCAAGCGCAGGATTTTTTTACATGAGCTAGGAGAACTCTTAGTTCGGCCGTATATTGTTCGACGGAATCGTCTTCCAAGATCTAAAGCTTCTGTATATATCGTTCGCAATACTCAAGCTAATAGTATTGCGTTTGCACCAACATCATTACCACCCGCTAAAAAAACGAAGACAAGTCACCGTAAGCGCTGCAAGTTTGTTTGTTTGAGAAAAAGACCTTCACCTGTTGCACAGCTTGCAACAAACCAGTGTGTCCCACCCATCGCCATACAATTACAACAACATATTGCCAAGAACACGCTCCAAATTAACAATGTGTATCCCTCGTTCCCTTTTTGTTCCTTTTTTCGGGTTCCGTACCCAAAGGTACAACGGAACCCTATTACTAAGACTTCGCTGTCCGTCCGTCCGTCTGTCACCAGGCTGTATCTCATAAACCGTGATAGTTAGACAGTTAAAATTTTTACAGATGATGTATTTCTGTTCCCGCTACCACGACAAATACAGAACAAAATGAATATTTAAGGGGGGCTCCCATACAACAGACATGATTTTCATCCAAAAAATCCTGCCTGCAACCAAGATCTGTCATTTGATGAGGTAACATACATAGTCTCTTTCATATTTATATATACAGATGGTACGGAACCCTTCGTGCGCGAGTCCGACTCGCACTTGGCCGGTTTTTCGAAGTTATTTTATAAAAATATATTCGAAATCAAAATTTGGGTCATTTATGACCCAAAACGTAACACGTGTGATTTTTTTCTAACAGAACAGAAGGGTTAATAAAAGTGACCTATGAGTTTTTATGGATAAGCCTCTATATAAGAAAGCTGAAAGAGAGCAGCCTTTGTCAGCATACGATGCCTGACTTTTCATCAGTTATTCTACTAGCTGACAGTGTGAAAGCTATCACAGGGTAAGTGTTGCCCTTATTTCTGGTTTTAGTTTAATTCCCGCAATGCTAAGACCATGGAATAGCACTCTAGCTCATTGCCCTAAGTAGGACATTGATGACAGTTGAGAAGATAACAAACAAAACAGATTTAACCCTCCGCCGATAAGTCAAGCAATCCGCAGCCTTTAATGTGTTGTAAAAATATATGGAAAAACTTCATTCGATATCTGTCGGTCCTGTTTAACTGCGACATCATAAAAATCAGTTAAATCTATCGCTCTGCGGTCCAGACATACATATGTATACATATATTCGTCGTTGTTAAACTACTCTTCTGTTCGTCAATAATTCTCTGCATAAAACCTATAAACAATATTTGGATAAAAACATCTAACTTAAGTCCCCTTCAGTGGACGGACAAAACGAAGGAAAACACAAAAACACCACTTGCACCACTTATAGTCTAGATTCAAGCGGTCCTTCCAAACAATTACACGGAAGTACCCACTCGCCATGGAATGTAATAAATCGCTCAACCCCGCCCGCACGATATTCAACCCCAAGAACACAACAGGCAACTACACTCATACATTTATAACGGCATTTCTCGTTTCCGTCCTCGGCTCGGACTCATACCCCAAGGCTTGTTTCATAGATAAATCTTCAAATTATGGCTTCCAACATACTTTAGTCGAAAAATCGAATTTCAAAAACGGCAATGGCTCGCCAGATTCTCGGTTTTTCGAAAAAGCTCAAGGAATTTATCTCCCATACAAACCACACATACACACATGCATACATATCTAGGAAGGATAACATGCCATTAGCCACAAAATCTCTACTCATTATTCGAATTGTAGGGCTGTAGGCCCAACACGAGTATTCCGAGATGGGTGATTTACGTTCTCAAAATTCCGAACATTTTCTTCGCCATGCCATTTTGTAGTCGTTGGGTTTGACCAACATGAATATCATCGCCCCTAGTGCTCATACTGGTAGCACCACATCAGCTTTACACCGACTTGATACACAATGTAGGAAGAACAGTACGCTAGCGTTAAGGCAGAAAACCAGAAGTAAAACACAACAAGGACGGGCATAGCCAAAACACAATAAGGGTGAAGAAAAAAACCAAGCGAAACAGATCTACCATTGTCCTGATACCATACATAGAATCACATTTGTACATTTGTAGCTAGGATAACCGTTGTGCAAATGAAAGGGATTTTGCGGAACGGCATTGTCCTATCGCGTTCCTGATCCAATCCGAGCAAATTTAATTAACGTCCCATGAATGCTGGAGATTTTCAAGCTTACAGCAAGAGGATATGTTGCGTGGCTATAGTATCGAAAGCCGAAGGAAGAAGATCTGGTGTCTGGCCTGGTTTAGTCTGGTCTGGTCGGGTGTCTGGTTCACATACACATGTGTGCGGTGGCATATGAGGGAATTTACTTTGAAGATTGCTGGGATTATCCACTTAAACTGCAAGTCCTTGCTATGTATAACGAAGCGTGTGTGTGTGGGTGAGGGTGTGTCGAAACGAGTGAAGAATTTCATTCAGTTGAGTGTTTGTTGAAGGCTTGAGAAATACTTTGAGAGGAATGCTTTAAATGCGACGGATTAGTGGCTGTGGGGAGATGGGAGATGACAGAAAAAGTATGCTATGTGAAAAGGCAAGAAGTTTAAAAGGCATTTGGTGGAAGTTGAGAGATGATTGCTCAGTGAAAGAAGAGCTTACTTGTGTCTTCCAAAGGGAGGATAATAAGAAATGGTTGAGTAGTCTGTGAACCGAAAGCTCGACAAGCGAGAAAGACATAGATAACTATAAATACTGCTAAGAATTAAGAAAAGAATGGAACTAAATTGCAACTGAGGACTTACAGATAATAGGAGCAACTAAAAGTTCTCACAACGAATTAACAAAAGATATTTCAAAGATAACATGAATATATTGTTACTATAAAGATATATCCTTCTACTTATGAGCAAGTTGACCGACTGAATTGAAAAGACTCAATATATAACGTTCTTCTTCTTCTTCTTTTGGCGATATAGTTCATGGCGAACCTGAGTCTCCTTCAAAAAACCTCTCCAACTGCCACGGTCTTTCGCCAGCAGTCTCCAGTGCCGCACGCCTAGTTGGTTAGGTTAGAGTCCTTCTCCAATTGGTTCTTCTTCTTCTTCTTAGTGGGCGTTACAGTTCGGGGTGAACCTGGGCCCCAACCAACATGCCCCTCCATCTAGCACGATCTTTCGCTAGCCTTTTCCATTGCCGCACACCCAATTGGCTGAGGTCCCCTTCCACCTGTGTGCGCCATCTTAAGTGCGGCCGTCCTCTGCTTCTTCTTCCCTCGGGGTTGGATTCAAAGACTCTCCGGGCTGAAGCTGTGGTGTCCATTGCCTCTACATGGCGCAGTCATCTTAGGCGTTGAATCCGTAGACGCCTGACTAGACTCATGTCGCTGTACAGCCCGTAAAGTTCGTGGTTGAATCTTCTCCTCCATCCCTCGTCTACGTTTATAGGCCCAAAAATCATGCGCAAAATCTTTCTCTCGAACCGACCAAGGGCTTCCTCATCCGCTTTTGATAGTGTCCATGCTTCTGCGCCGTACAACAGGACCGGGATGACAAGGGTCTTAGAGTCAGCTTTGTCGTTCGGGAGAGGGCTCTATCACTCAATTGCCTCCTGAGCCCAAAGAAACAGCTATTGGCAAGAGTGATTCTGCGTTTGATTTCGGAACTGATGTCGTTGTTCCAGGTCACTGCGGAGCCAAGGTAGACGAAGTCCTTAACTACCTCGAACTTATATCTGCCTATACAAACGTTCTGGCCGATACGTCGGTGGTGAGCGTCCTTTTTTGATGACAGCATATATTTAGTTCTGCCCTCGTTTACCGCCAAACCAATTTTCGCCGCCTCCATCTCAATAATCGCAAACGCCCCATTGACATCTCGCTGTGATCTACCTATTATATCAATATCGTCGGCGTATGCAAGGAGTTGTGAGGATTTGAAATATGAGTATATTGTGCCTCTTATGTTGGCCAGTGATTTTTGCACAATCATTTCTAATATGATGTGGAAGAAATCACACGACAGCGCATCGCCCTGCCTACATTCTTTTTGACCTGCAACTATCGGTCAGGTGATCACCGATTCGGATGGAGCAGCGAGCATTCTCCAAAGTCGTCCTGCATAGTCTGACGAGTTTAGCAGGTATGTCAAAGGTAGACATAGCGTTGTATAGCTCGTCTCTAATTACGCTGTCGTATGCGGATTTGAAGTCGACAAATAGGTGGTGAGTGTCGACTCGAAATTCATTGGATTTACTGGCGTGAATCCACACTGATAAGGAGCTATCAACTTACTCACAAAATGCTTCAGGCGTTCGCCCAAAACGGCAGAGAAGATTTTGCAGGCGACGCTTAGGAGACTTATTATTTCTCTATATAATCTCCTTTCTTGTGAATCGGGCAAACGTTGCTGAGACTCCATTTCTCGGTCATACTTTCCTCTGGCCATATCTTACAGATGAGCTAATGCACGCTCCTAACCAGGTCATCTCCAGCTGCTTCGAGAGCTCAGAAGACAGTCCGTCTGCGCAAGAAGCTTTATTCGACTTGAGTTTCGATATGGCGATCTTGACTTCGTCGAGGTCAGGGGGACGGAATTCTCTGTGATCTTCATCGTTAAGAAATGGATCAGTCTGCCTGACAGCGGTATATTGACTAACATCGCTGTTATACAGTCGCAGGAGTGGTTTTTCCATATTCTCAGCATCGACTGCGATTCTACTACTAGATGTCCGTTCTCATCCCTGCAGACTTCCATTCTTTGTTTGTGTTTATATTTTATTTATGGATGGATACAGGTGAATTGAATAAAGAGCAGACATGTTAACGGTTACAGATGAACATACTCTTAACTAAATTCCTGTATTAGGCATTTTAAGACTGTCCACAGAGCGTCGTGGCGCAGTGGGTAATGTGTTGGCATCTGACGCCACTGACACGGTATCGAATCACGATAACAGCCATGTCATCGAACGTGTTTTCACGATGTTTCTCCTCACCGGGGTCTCGACAATACCCCTGTCGTATAATGTCATGAAAAGCTCTCGAAATCACCTAAGGGTAAAATAAAACCACACGCAACATAGGTGATTGAGAGAGCTTGACTTTGGTCCTTCATGGACTGTATAGCCAACATACATACATATGTATGTACATAAGACAGTCCTACTTTTATGAAATTTGTTAGCTTATTCCAATTATTGTTAGTTTCACCATTAAGGATTCTTTTTATTTCAGCGTCAGATAGATTAATCTTTCCTAAAAACTGCATCCTGAACTCGTTTATTACGGGGCATCTACCTAGAAAGTGTTGTATGTTCTCTTTTTCTTGCATATTGCATACGAGTAGTGTACATGTATATGAAGTAGACTCTCGATTTCAGAATCTATTACATCTTGCTATAAAATTAATGTGATTTCATTTATGTACTTACTTAGGTGGCGCTACAGTCCGTGGTAAACCTGGGCCTCAACCAACAAGGGTCTCCAGCTGGCACGGTCTTTGGCCAGCTGTTTCCAGCGCCGCACGCCCAGTTGGTTAAGGTTCCCTTCCACCTGCGTGCGCCACTGTTGATGCGGTCGTCCTCTGCCGCGCCTTCCTTCCGGGGTGGATTCGAAGACTCTTCGGGTCGGAGCTGTATTTTCCATGCGCTCTACATGGCCTAGCCACCTTAGACGCTGTATCCGTAGACGTCGTACCAGGCCGATGTCGCTGTACAACCCGTACAGTTCTTCGTTATATCTTCTCCTCCATCCACCATTTGAACAAACGGGACCGTAGATAGTGCGCAGAATTTTCCTCTCGAAACGACCAAGGGCATCTTCATCCGCTTTTGTTAAGGTCCAAGCCGCGCCGTAAAGGAGGACTGGGATAATTAAGGTCTTATATAGTGTCACCTTGGTTTTCCGAGAGTGGGCTCTACTTCTCAATTGCCTCGGGAGCCCAAAGAAACAGCGGTTGGCAAGAGTGATTCTGCGTTTTATCTCAGCGCTGGTGTTGTTGTCGCCGGGAATAAGTGAGCCAAGGTAGGCGAATTCCTTAACCTTGAGACCCATTTTAGCCGCTTGTACCTCAATGCTTACGAACGCCTCCTTGACGTTTCGCTGTGTCCGTCCAATCACGTCAATGTCGTCGGCGTACGCAAGCAATTGCGTAGACTTGAAATAAATCGTACCTCTTGTGTTGGCCAGTGACTCTTGCATGATATTTTCAAGCACGATGTTGAAAAAGTTGCATGACAGCGCGTCACCTTGCCTAAATCCTTTTTTAACATCAAAGGTGTCGGTTTGCTCATTACCGACCTTAATGGAGCAGCGAAAATTCTCCATTGTCATCCTGCACAGTCGGACGAGTTTGGCAGGGATGTTAAGACTAGACATAGCTTTGTATAGCTCATCTCTATACAAGCTGTCATATGCAGCCTTGAAATCGACGAAGAGGTGATAAGTGTCGATCTGGTATTCCTGGGTCTTCTCCAAGATCTGCCGTAGCGTAAATATTTGGTCTATTGTGGATTTACCTGGTCTGAAACCACACTGATAAGAGCCGATCAGGTTATCCACAAACGGTTTCAGGCGTTCACACAATACGGCAGAGAAGATCTTATATAGGATGTTAAGGAGACTTATTCCCCTATAGTTGGCGCAGTTATAGGGGTCTCCTTTCTTATGGACCGGGCAAACGATGCTGAGATTCCATTTGTATGTATGTTGGCGTTGCAGTCCATGAAGAACCTGAGCCGAGCTTCTCTCAATCACCCATGTTGTGTGTGATTTCATTTTCCCATAGGTGAAAGGGTCCTACAGTTTATTACCGGTTCCGAACGGCGAATTTCGAGAAGCTTTTCATGACAATTTACTACAGGGGGCTTTGTCAGAACCCCGCTGAGGAGAAACACCGTGAAAAACACTTTCGATGACATGGCTGTGTCGGGATTCGATCCCGTGTCATCGGCGTCAGAGGCCGACACACTGCGCCACGGTGCTCTCTGAGATTCCATTTAGTTGGTTAAAATCCGAGAAATAAAGTTGCCCTCTTGTAAGTCCAGATATTTGCAAAACCTGGTATTGCTGTCTACTGCTTTTTGTAGACTGTCCTTGTGTTTCCTGGTGAAATAGTTAAATAGGAAATGTGTAAATATAGTCATTTAGACATTTTCTATTTCAATCCTTTAGTTGTATTTCGGTATAATCCCAAACTACCCCAAATGGCAGCTGAAGACTAGTAAGATTTTTTCTCAATAGCTTTTTGGTAGGTTGGTTAGGTAATCACCTTTCATCAAATTCGAATAAAATTCTCTTTATATACTAGTACATAAGATGTGACTCGATTCGAAATCCTCTTTAAGAAGTAGCTTTAAAGTTTGTCTACTTCTTCAAATATACCATACCCCCAGATTTGAGCATTAAAATTTATAAGTTCGAATAGCTCTACATATTGCCTGAAAAAAGTCGTCATTTTGCACTAAGATCTCAATTTCTTTATACTAAAAAGCATTGCCAGGTTACACTGATGAAACATTTCGCTACATGTTGTGAAAAGAATAGATTTGGGGTCATTAGCTAGATACAACTCGTACTCTTTCTACGTTAAAAGTCCAGTGCTCTCAAGTGGATAACTGCCCCCCATTTCTAAACACGGTTGTTTTTGATTTCGAAAAATGTCATTCTAAGCTCCACATTTTGCAATATTCTTCCAGGCGTGCTATTATTTATTGCAATACTTTGGGATCGTCTGCTAAAATTACCATATCATCCGCATACAGCCTTATCACTAAATTGTCAATATTTAGACTTCCCCCTAAGACGTCATGAATGTCGTTTATATATAACGCAAAAAGACGCGGAGACAGTAAATGCTCTTGTTTTACTCCATAGCTAGTCTCAAAATAGTTAGACATTATCTTCACCTGTCCATACTGCTGCTTTAGTTTTGGAACATATTGTAATACAATATAGCGCAAACCATACCAAGATTGCGTCTCTCTTCCACTACTGGCAGATAGATTTTGGATTTACACACTTAACGTTTGGTTTCCTAAACATCACTCTTATTTGATCGAACACATCTGAGGATCTGGTTTAAAATATTGTATAACATACATATGTAGCTCTAAATGGCAAAGGACTAATAAAGGCCTCGCAGGGGTGGTATCCATCCGACGGTTGCTGGCCTGCCAAAAAGCTAAAAGAGCCACCGCAGACGAACATCTTGCGGCATTGTTAGTAAGTCCCATCCTCACCTCCTCGTGGTACCGTTTGGAGATTTCCAAAGCGAACGCCTTATAACAATCCGCATCAAAGATATCTTCGGGAACATCAGCTTGATATGCGTGCACGCCCCCACATAAGAAAAAGACGACAGAGTCAAAGATGACTTCTATGACCACCTAGATAGAACATACGCTCAATGTCCCAGCTACGACACCAAGATTGTTCTAAGAGATTTCAACGCAAAGCTGGGTAAGGAGGATATCTTTGAACGAGTCATAGGAAAGCCTGGGTGATTGAGAGAAGCTTGGCTCTGGTCGTTCATGGGCTGTAACGCCACCAAAGAAGATGAAAGAATAAGACTATGTGACAGGGCGTAATCTTTTAGTAGCCAGCACACGGTTTCCACATCTCAATACCCTGATCAAATATCTGTTAATCAAATCGATCGTATGGCGATTGACGCCAGACACTCCTCCAGCATCTTGGATGTCCGAATTTTTCGAGGAGCCAATGTGCACTCGGATCATTACCTTGTTGCAGCCAGGGTACGTATGCGAATATCGCGAACACTGGAGTCAAGTAGGACCATCTAAATTTGACATCGGGAAGCTGCAATCGCAAGAGACCACCAGGAACTTCGCCGATCGTATCTACCTTCAGCTCTCTCAAGAGCCGATGCATGCTGCACAAATCATAGAACAGCAGTGGAGACGTCAAAACGCCATTAGGGATGCTGCATCTGATGTATTAGGTTTCCAGCCACCAACTAGGAGAAACCCTTGGTTTGATGACGAGTGCAGTTACATGCAGAAAAACAGAATGCACGCTCTGCCCCGCTGCATTGACGAACGAGAGCTGCTCGTGAGCTCTATGAACGGACAAGATGAGAGGAGCATATGCTTTTCAGAAGAAAAAAGAAAGAGCACGAGAAACGCGCGATCGAGGAGATGGAAAGACGTTATCGCAGGAACGATGTTCGAATGTTTTACCAAACAGTAAAACGAACATGTCATGGTTATAAAGCCAAAGGGGAAGCCTGCAGGGATGAACACGGACACCTCGTAGTTGAATCACAGTCGATACTGAGAATGTGGAAAAAATATTTCTGCGGACTGTATTACGGCGAAGATGGTCAAGATGCCGAGAGAGAATTCCGTCCACCCGACTTAGATGAGGTTAAGATAGCGATATCAAAACTGAAGTCTAATAAAGCTGCTGGCGCAGACGGCGCTGGACTATTTAAAGCAGTCGCAGATGCGGTGGTTGGGAACATGCACCAGCTCATCTGTAAGATATGGTCGGAAGAAAGCATGCCCGATGAATGGAACCTCAGCATCGTTGGCTCGGTTCATAAAAAATGAGACACCTTGTAGCTGCACCAACTATAGGGGAATAAGTCTCCTTAACACACGTGCTGTGTGAATGTCTGAAACCATCCGTGGACAATTTGATAGGTTCCTATCAATGTGGTTTCAGGCCAGGAAAATCCAGGATAGACCAAATATTCACACTCTGGCAGATCGGGAAGAAGAATTTCAGGTCGACAAGCGCCACCTTTTCGTCGATTCTAAGACCGCATATGGCTATGCAGGATGACATTGCAGAATTCTCGCTGCCCCATTAAGGCCGGTAAGGAGTTAACCGAGACCTTCTATGTAAAAAAAGGATTCAGACAGGACGACGCACCGTCGTGTGATTTTTTCAACATAATCCTTGAAAAGATCGATTCACTGGCCAATACAAAAGGCATTATCTATTTCAAGCTGCACAATTGCTCGTATACGCTGATTCCATTGACGTGATTGGAAGAGCGCAGCGAGAAGACAATGCAGCTTTTGTGAGTATTGAAGCAGAAGCGGCTAACATGGGTATGAAGGCAACCGAGGGCAAAACCAAATGCATGCTGTCGTTAAAGAAAGACGCAATACACCGACGCCTTGGCCAGAAAGTCACTATTAGCACTACTTACACTTAACTTCTTCTTTTAATATTGTTTAAATTGCTTACGATTTTATGTTTCTGTTTCTTCAGGCTCAAGAGGTAGTTGAGTAGTAGAGCTCTCTCTCGGAAAACTAAGGTGACCCTCTATAAAACCTTAATCATCCCGGTTCTCCTCTACAGCGCAGAGGCTTCGACCTTGTCAAAAGTTGATGAAGAGGCCCTTAGTCGTTTCGAGAGGAAATTTCTGCGTACAATCTTCGGTCCCGTTTGTGTTGACGAAGAGTGGAGGAGAAGATTCAACCACGAATTGTACGGGCTGTACAGCGACATCGGCCTAGTACGACGTCTACGAATCCAACGTCTTAGATGGCTAGGCCATGTTGAGCGAATGGACAACACAGCTCCGGCCCGAAGAGTCTTTGACTCTAACGCGGAAGGACGACGTTATAGAGGACGACCGTATCTAAAGTGGCGCACACAGGTGGAAAGGGACCTTTACCAACTGGGCGTGCGACACTAGAAACAGCTAGCTAAATATCGTGCTAGTTGGAAGGGCTTGTTGGTTTAGGCCCAGGTTCACCCCGAACTGTAGTGGCTTCTAAGTAAGTGAGTATGTAAGTACATATAACATAGCTCTTCTAATCCTCAATGGAATTTCAAAAAGGTGTTGATAAAAGTACAATGCAGATACTTATGTAATGTAGCTGATTATGTTACTACCAAAGGTGGTTGTTGCAAAAGCAGCCGACTCCTCTTATTCCAAAGGTGTAAAGGGCACAAATAATTGAAAACGAAATGCACCCAATTGAGTCCATAAACGAAACCGTTGCCATGTGGAAAACTGAACAATCAAGCGAACAAAGGCCATCAACCAGTATGCCACCGCATACCGTTTCACAAGGTCCAATCAAATTTCCAACTATGTATTGCCATAGCTATAGATAATCGTCCGACCAGGCTACGCCTGGTGCAGCCTGAATAATTGAAAGGCATTCATAAAGTTCATAAAGATCATCAGACCTTCCGCCTCCGTGCTGAATTCAAAATACGCTCGCCTCGTTTCATATACTTTCACATGTACGAGTACTATGCAACATTGGAGTGGATGCATAGAGATACGTACATATGTATGTATATACATACATATGTACTAAAAGTAAGAAGGTACAAAACGCCCCCTAAAGAAAGTTACGACTACAAACGAGAAAAGGAAAGAATCATATCAATCCATTAGTTGCACGCCGTTTGATATGCAATCGCGTTTTGGCGCAAACGATTGCTGCATATCGTCAGTGATGACTCACCAATCACGGCGGTGATGGCGTTGCTGCGATATAACCGAGACAAGTTTTTGTGGTACTAGTTGAGACCGAATTATAAGCCACTAGGTAGGGTAGATGGTGTCACGTTACACCAACAAGTATACTCGTACCTACAGAATATCGTTTGTAGCCGGATCCAGCATCCAAGCACCGTGATAAATTGCATCCCAGTTGTCGTGGTGCACACTCAGTGTCGGACGAGAGTCGAGAGTTGTATGACATTTGCGCTATATGCAACACAATAACAAGTGATAGAAGAGGGTCCAGCTGAAGCGATATACTCGTATAGTCAGTCAGTCAACATGGTATGGCGCATTTAATGTGCCTTTGATTAAAGAAATCCAAGTGCGGTGTCTGGAAAACCCGCAGCGTGGAATGGCTTTGCAACAACACGATGATATTGACGATGATGCCGAGATGAGCTCAAGCTGAGATGAGAAGATTGTTGACCTTTTGATGTGTTTTCCTGACTTTACAGCAAGCGGATTGTGCTTTTTTCGATTTGTTGCTGTGCATCCGCGTGACTGTATACGAGTATGTACATATAATGCTATCGTTTTCGGATGCACATTGCGAAGACGAATCCTATTACAACTGGCGGATGACTATTATACAGGGTGCCCACGAGCAGTGTGCCAAAAAGCTAGAACGTATAGGTCTAGTCAAGACTAAAAAAAATCGTAAAAAATTTTGAGAAAAATTAGTACGATTTTTTTGTTTTTTATTTATTTTTTTTTTTTTTTTGCAAAATTTTGAGTTTGAAAATTCATTTCTCAAAAACTATCAATTTTTTTAGAAAATTGCCCCTCCCGCCTTAACGGGGGGGAATAGACCCCCTCCCATACGATTTTTTTCTTGTCTTGGCCAGACCTATACGCTCTAGCTTTTTGGCACACTGCTCGTGGGGCACCCTGTATAATGTTTTTCTAGCGTTCTTGAAAGAACCATTGATACATAGTACGTTCCACACGTAGTTCTCAGCATTTCTCAACTCGTTATCACTTTTTTGTCCAGAAAGACATTCTAGTTGATCAATCACCAAATACCCAGTGTCAAAAAACACCCGCGTTACTCAGTTACATATGTATCTGCAACTAATTAGTCAAACTGAACATCACATCACAATGCGCCGTGGCGCAGTGGTTAGTGTGTTGGACTCTGGCGCACGATGAGCGAGTTCGGATCCCGATAACACCAACGCCATCGAATGTTTATTTCGCGACGTTCCTCCTCGGCGGGGTACTGGCAAAACCCCCCGTAGTAAACTTGCCATCAAAAAGCTTCTCGACTCACGCCGTTCGGAATCGGCATTAAACTGTAGGTCTCTTTCACCTGTGTGAAAAATAAATCACACACAACATGGGTGATTGAGAGAAGCTTGGCTCTGGTCCTTCATGGGCTGTAACGCCACCAAAGAAGAAGAACATCACATTATATGTCTAATCACAATCCACATCGCGTATGTTGAACTCGCCTTTCCGTTGAACTCGAAACAGGTCCCACACCGCCTCTACTCGTATGAGTTATCGAAGCTTCTAATCAAAGGGGCAAGCAACAACTAGTCGTTGGACATTTGTCAATAATCATTCAAATGAACAGTCGGCGTCTGTCCCGTCACATGCACGGGCATGGGCGAATTGACTTTCGCATACGTACTCGACAACTGCCATGGACACTTTATCTATTTTGCTATCAGACGCATGCTGGCGGTGTGTTCATGTCCACCAGTCTTCTGTTTCCGTTCTGTGTGATTGCTTATTCTGGATGCCATCCACTCGGCGATGGATGTGTAGTGCTATGCTTGCGGCATTGCGGCCAACGACCTCCTTCTCCATTGCGTGATATGTCAATAAATCGATCCATGCCGGTGTGTTGTGTTTTCACTTATCGATACTCATCTATGTCCTCGTACATACATATGTATGTATGTATATGTATGTATAACGTCAGGTTTCCGGCGATGTCAAGTGGATAAGTCGTCAATATACATATTGTACGAATGTGGCATGTTTGTTTACCTGTGCGCGACCAGAATGACATTCTGCTCTGACGCTAGCGTATGACGACGAACAAGTATTTATGTATTTAATTGAATTTTCAGTTTGTCCCATAGCAAGATACTTGCTCCAAGACAAAGCATGAAGGTAGAAATGTGGATTTCTGGTTTTGTTCCATTTTGCTGCTTACGCTTCGTTTACTCCCGGATCGAGTGTGCATTAGCAGTTTAAGCACGTAGGGAGAGATCGGCGTTTTTTTTTTCTGTCTTCATCGAGATAGAATTTCAATATTTCCCCACAACAGTTGCCAGACGACAGGAACAGAAATATAATATATATATATACATATATATGTTTGTATGTATGTATCTATATAGAGAGCCAGAAGATCCAGAACCTAAGCGGATTTAGGTGACAGCATGCGGCTTGTAACCTTAGGGGGAGAAAACAAATATTTTCGTAACTTTCCTAGGTTGTTTGTGTAATTTGTCACGTGGGTTTGTGGGTTGTGGCCTGCCCATGGAAGTAATATAATTTCTCGCATACATACATACATAGGGTTCCAGGGCATTCAGGAAATATTTACTAGTCACTAGTGGAGCCACGAACTCAGTAATGTATGTACTACATACATACGTATACGGTGGCAAGCTCTTCGGACTAATTATGCGGCGAAAGTGTACTGCCAGATATGTACATAAACTGGGGTTAACGATTGTCAGTTGAGTTGATTTGATTTATAGGTCGGACGTTATCATGCCACTGCACAGTAGGGTGAATGGGGTCGAGGTCGTAATGGAAATTATTTGCCGTTAAGTCTGTGTTGAATCATGCTATTGATGGTCGTGATAATGATCGCATTCGTACAGGTTAGTCTAAAAAGAACTGAACGAAATTAAGTTAAAGGCCAACAAGGTCTGTTTTGGATTGAGGCATTACAAACTAATAAATCATGATTAGTAAACAGTCATGGAACAAGAAGATGACGACTCAAAGTATTATACGAGAAGCTCAAAAAAGGTCATATTACGTTTTGCAATGAAAAGCAAGACAGCAGAGCAATCTTGCATTTTTAATTCCACAGAATGTGGCCATAGTTCGAAAGTCAACAGTCTATGTAAAAAAAAAAACAAAACTATTCATAAGCGTGCCCTGGTAGCAGCATATATTGTGTTCATTACTTCATAGCACGATAGCACTTCGACATTCGATGTTATTGAATAACCGTATGCGTCCAGTAAAACCGTGAAAGCAGCTTGTATGTACAGTGATGTTCTCATAAATAGCACACTTTTATTCAAATGTGTATTTGCTTCCAACACACACTGTACTTACAAGCTGCACAGGAGTAAAGCCATAATATCCCAAGGTGGTACCGTTATGAATATGAAAACATACTACAAAGAAGATCCCGTTGGGTTTTCCTGGCTTTGCAATCGTTAGAGTTGGTGATCATTGCAAATTGGGTGTTCATATAAATAGCACATATCATTTAAGTGAGGTTATTGTGAATCTTTTTTCCGGATAGCCAAAATTACACTCATTTCTTACACAAATAGGAGCATTTAAAATGGGCAGATGAAAACATTGCACTGTGGAAAGGAGGCAAATAGTCGCTACCATGATACAGGAGGGAAAGACTATTTCAGAGGTGGCAAGGACAGGTGCTCTAGGAAGCTTGTTCAAAATGCAATGAAGGTCATACGGTGCAGCCAATCTTCCGAAAATCCCGTAAGGAAAAACAAAAAAAGAAAAACGACAGAAAAATCCACACAAATATATAATATCCACAAAATCAGTAGAAACGACCTCTTCATAACTTCCCGGGAGATAAAGCAACAACCGACTGACCAGCACAATATCCAAATATCAGCCGTCACTGTAAGTCGCCGGTTAATTGAATTCCAGATTAATGGAAGAATCGCCAGAAAAAAAAACCACTTGTCTCCAAAAAAAAAACAAAAAACCGAAAGAGAAGACTTATTTTCACAAACGCTCACAAGAACAAACCCTTGTCCTTTTGGAAAAATATCTTGTAGAGTGACGAAAATAAGTTCAACAGGTTGGGATTGGATGGAAAAAAAGTATGTACGAAGGCCAACGAACCGAGAGTACCATCCCAGATACACCATTAAGAGTGTCAAGCATGGCGGCGGGAGCATAAGGGTGTGGGCGGCGATGCTATGGCATGGCGTTGGACCATTTGTGAAAATAAATGGCATTATGAATCAACATCAGTATAAGCTAATCCTGGAGAACCAAATGGAGCCATATACCGACGACTCTATGTCTGTAACATGGATTTTATTTGCATGACAATTATCCAAAGCATACTTCGCCGATAGTGAAGAATTGACTTTCGGAGTGACAAATTTCCCTGCTTGATTAGCCGGCCCAAAGTCCCGATCTGAATCCTATTGAGAATCTTTGGAATGATGTTAATTCCCTTGTTAAAGACTCCAGCTCAAAAGATCTAGAAGATTTTAGACAAACCATAAAGGCTGCTTGAGAAGCTATACCTGCCCAGAAATGTAAGCGCTTAGTAGAGAGTTTGCAAAAACGTTGTCAGGAGTGATAAGGAACAAGGAATATCCTACAAAATGCTAATAAAATATTTACTTATACATTCGTTTTTTTAGGTTATTTATTATTTTTTTTTAAATATTCCGTTGACTGTGCTATTTAGATGAATAACTCCTTTTTTATTTTTTCCCGTTTTTAATTAAAGTACCTACGTATAAACGCACATAGTTATAAAACAAAAAAAAGCCGAACTTCTACTTAGACTTTTGGCACAACATAATGTATGGAACTTACGGGTGTGCTATTTATCTGAACACCACTGTATGTATATGGCCATATGCGGAATACGTTTTTGTAGACCAACATAGGTTGAACCGGTCTTGGTTGAGGTAGATACACAATCTTTGATGGGACTCACATACTTGATTTATTAATGACCTTAAGGTGAATATGAAGATACGTACTTTATAGTGAATGTCAGCAAAGCAAAGTTGCTTGTGTAGGTCAAGGTTGATATGTACTCTTATCCAATCAATTTGCGCTACTTTGTTATTTAGTTAAGTGAAAAGCACTTCAATCTTGAAAATCCCGTCAAAGATAAAAGCACGTATTCTAAAAATACTTAGTTTTTTGGCTCCTACAGATTTGAAAATTCTTGGTGTAACCCCTCACCTTTTGTGCCGTGTTCATGGGTGTTAGCTTATAACATACAAAATGTCTTCATTAGAAAAAAATCATTGTAGAAAGGGCACGAAAGACATCCAGGCTTTATTTATTTTTCCTAGTACCTGCTAAAAGCGAGAAGAGCCACCTTAGTCGAACATCTTCCGGCACTGTTAGTAAGTCATATCCTCACCTCCTCGCGGTGCCATCTGGAGATTTGCTATAGAAATTGCAGACGGGGAAGGGGGAATGGTGAGCCTACTACAGAATTAGTCGGTTGGGCTACGGCCTAGTAAGCTGTAACCGTAAAAAGAAACCACAAGCTCCGAAACTACCACAAGCCTCGGCTATAACGGACCGGATTAATGTTATCGACCCTTGCAAAAACCGCAAAAAGGACAATGATCTTCGGCTCTGCATGTGGAATGTTAGGTCCCTAAACAGGCCACGTGCATCCGAACAACTCGCGGACGCCCTAGACCGCTACAAAGCGGACATAACCGCCATCCAGGAAATGCGATGGAATGGACCGGGTATAAAGCGGATGAAAAACTGCGATATTTACTACGGCGACTGCTATAGGGAAAGAGAACAACGATTCTTCGGATGCGGATTTGTTGTTCGAGGTGGACTAAGGCAAAAAGTGCTAAGCCTCCGGCAGGTGAGCGAACGTCTCATAACAATCCGCATCAAGGCTACATTTTTTAACATAAGCCTGATCTGCGTCCACCTTCCCATGGAAGATAAGGACGTCTCCGCCAAAGATGAGTTATACGATCTCCTAGACAGAACGTATGCCCAATGTTCCAGTTATCACATCAAAATTGTACTAGGGGACTTCAATGCTAAGCTGGGTAAGGAAAGCATCTTTGAATGAGTCATCGGCAAACATAGCCTACTCTACACCACATCCGCTAACGGACACAGGGTTTGATTGATTGATCTTGCTACGGGGCGAAATCTCCTTCTAGTCAGTACGCGCTTCCCGCACCTCGGTCACTTGGCGGTCTTTTGATCAATCGACTACCAACCAGATTGATCACATCGCGATCGACGTCAGACACTCCTCCACTATTCTCGATGTCCGAACTTTCCGAGGGGATACGGATATCACGAACGCAGCGGAGTAGAGTAAGAATACAAAGTTATGACGTTGGAAAGCTACCATCGCCAGAAACCGCTCGTGCTTGTGGATCGGACCACAAGCTCGATTGCGCCAACTAAAGTGGAATGAGTCTCCTTAACATCGCCTACAAAATCTTCTCTGCCGTTTTGTGTGAACCCCTGAAGCCTTTTGTAAATAAACTGTTAGGTCCGTATCAATGCGGATTCAGGCCAGGGAAGTCCACCATCGACCGAATCTTCACACTACGGCAGATCCTGGAAAAACCCAAGAATTCCAAGTCGTGTCACCACCTATTTGTCGAGTTCAAAGCCACATACGACAGCGTAATTAGAGACGAGCTATACAACGTTATGTCTACCTTTGACATACCTGCTAAACTCGTCAGACTATGCAGGATGACTTTGGAGAATGCTCGCTGCTCCATCCGAATCGGTGATAACCTGACCTATAGTTTGAGGTCAAGAAGAATTTAGGCAGGGCGATGCGCTGTCGTGTGATTTCTTCCACATCATATTAGAAATGAATGCGCAAAAATCTCTGGCCAATATAAGAGGCAGAATCTATTTCAAATGCTCGTAACTCCTTGCATACACCGACGATACTAACCTAAAACGTAGATCACAGCAAGATTTCAATGAGGCGTTTGCTAGTATCGAGCTGGAGGCGGCGAAACTTGGTACAGCGATAAACGACGGCAAAACTTAATATATGCTATCATCAAAAAAGGACGTTCACCACCGACGTCTTGGCTAGAACGTTTGTATTAGCAGATATAAGTTCGAGGTAGTTAAGGACTTCGTCTACCTCGGCTCCGCAGTGACCTGGAACAACGACATCAGTTCCGAAATCAAACGCAGAATCACTCTTGCCAATCGCTGTTTCTTTGGGCTCAGGAGGCAATTGAGTAATAAGGCCCTCTCCCGAACGACAAAGTTGACTTTATATAAGACCCTTATCATCCCGGTCCTGTTGTACGGCGCAGAAGCATGGACACTATCAAAAGCGGATGAGGAGGCCCTTGGTCGGTTCGACAGAAAGATTTTGCGCGTGATTTTCGGGCGACATGAGTCTAGTCAGGCGTGTACGAATTCAACGCCTAAGATGGCGGGGCCATGTAGAGCGAATGGACACCACAGCTCCAGCCCGGAGAGTCTTTGAATCCAACCCCGAGAAATGATGAGGGATGTCTCAGCTGTACGGGGGTTTTTCCCAGCACGCCAAGTATCTCTGCATGCTCGGCATCAGTGAGACGCCTACCTGTGCTCCATGTTGCGTAGAGGACGACACACAACGTCGGTTGCGGGAAAATCGTTTAAGGGGCGGAATGCAACCGGCTATCTTTTCAGAGCGTTTTCTGCTCCGAAAAAGGAAGGAAGAGACATTCTTGCGATGTTCCAGCAAATCTAATGATTTGACAATCCTGGGGTCACCTGTCAGTTTAATCGCACATTGAACTCTGTCTAGCAGGTGCTAGAGAGGGTGAGAAAAATGTCTTGCATCTGTATAACAAGCCGAGAGCGCCAAGGTGAAGTGGTTAGTGTGTTAGTCTCTGACGCACAATGAGCTGGTTCGGATCTCGATAACACCAGCGCCATCGAATGCTTATTTCGCGGCGGCTTTCCCAGCAGGGTACTGGAAAAGCCCGCCGTAGTAGATTTGCCGTGAAAAAGCTTCTCGATTGACTTTTTCGAAATCGGCATTAAACTGTAGGTCCCCTTTACCTGTGCAAAAAACTAAATCACACACAACATGGGTGATTGTGAGAGACGCGTGGCTCTGGCTCTTCATGGGCTGTAAAGTCACCAAAAGAAAGTATAAGAAGCCTAATCATTTCGCATCATTTTCGGCGACAGCGAAATTTGGTCGTTCCAACTGAGAAGGTCAGTGACACACATACATAGAACGGAGAGGTTTTCTAACTAAGATGCAAGTGCCATGGATTGATAATGGATGCGACTCGGTGGTACGCTTGCACGACAGAAGAAAGCACTGTGTTTGTCAGTTAATCCTCTCAAGACTGATGTGTTCTCCTCACGAGAAGGAGGAAAATTATGAACGTGGCTCAGCTGGTGCTAAAAGGCATTTCCATCCCAATATCCAATGAAGCTAAGTGCCTGGAGGTTATTTTAGACATCAAGCTATTTTGGTAAAAACTTGTTGAGTCAAAAACCACCAAAGCGCTGTCAGCATTCTGGCAATGCAAAGGTGCCTTTGGCAAAACATGGAGCTTATCGCCGACAAGGGTCCTTTGGACCTACACGGCAATGATAAGACCGATCATCTCAAATGCATCGATTGTCTGGTGGAATAGACTAACACGCCAACACGTCGTAGCCTCGCTCACCAAACTCCAATGAACGGTTTGTCTCAGCTGTACGGGGCAAGCCGGGCGCTGCTCTAGATACATACTATGATGAACCTTCCACCCCTTGGCATATTTATGTTAGGGTGTGCACTGAAAGCCATGTTTCGTCTCAGGAAAAATGGATTCTGTTACAACTCCAGTATGTGAGTGCTCCAACAGATGGAAGCTTCAAAAAAAAAAGTTTGGCAAGCATTCAATTCCACTCTATTCTTGTTTCCCCATAAAACGGTGGTGTCGATTTTGGAATTGAATGAGCTTTACATTCGCTGCCGCTCACTATTTACAGACAAAGAGCAGGGTCTTACGGTAGTGAACGAATATGTGAAGCTGAGGGTACCGTCATCAGCAAGGGAATAGATTGGATTAGAAGTGACAGGCAAGGGGTCACTTAGAAAAAGAGAGAGAAAATGTCGGGCACAAAACTGAGCCGTGGGGAATACCAGCGTTTAAAAAGTGGAGGCTTGAATCCGTCCAAACCAACGTGAATTGAACGATTCGAAAGGTAGTTTCTGATCTACTAAACAAAAGACTCGTCGATCTCAAAAGCACCCACTTTCGACATAAGGGATTCTTGCCGAACCCTGTCAAATGCTTTTGAAGTATCCAGTGCAATTATTTTCCTTTCGTCTACTTGGTGACGGAAACCATACTGTCGATCCTTGAGGAGTTTCCGCGATTCGAGGTATATTTCAATAACTGACGGTTGATCAGCGTTTCCTTTACCTGAGAGTAAAGGGACGTTATTGCAATGGGTAGTTAGTTGAAGGGGATGGGTGCCTTTTTTTTTTTGGGGACGACCTGGATAAATACTATTTTCCACCTAAGTGCTTGGAAAGAGGCCAGAAGCGTAGGAAAGATACAAAAGCTTACGCTTTTTTTTACCTGCGTTGAGGAACACCTCTTCAGAACCCTTACAATTGTACGAGAATGAAAATGGGTTTGTTGCATGGTGGAATTGACGCGCTGTAGTACAGGCGGCGACAAAGTACAAGCTGGTAGCTGCGAGCTGGCTGCGAAGTGGGCAGTAAGAATGTAAGCTTCGCTATGGGTGTGACAGCTGGGTTGTCGTTGTAGGTAAGTGTTCTTATAGACGACGAGGCCAAAGTTTTTGCCTTTTAGCCAAAAAAATCACGAAAGTCATATTTTGGGGATGCCCTGGTTGTTCATAATATTCACGAAAATTCTCGTTGACCTACATGAGGCAGTTTTCCTTGGTCGCTGCCCCAGTCAACGTGAAATGTGCCCCATGACGGAAATAAATTTTTGTTGAAGATTGGTCATCAATCGCATGGTGCAGTAAGAACTAATCGTGAGCTCTTAGGTTATTTAAATCTCGTAGGCGTGTAAATGCAAGTCCTTGTGCATGATTCGTAACAAACTGGCCATTGAAATGCCCACTTCAAGTGATCGACGCACATTTTGCTTTTAAGCAGCGATATTATACGCGATATGAGAAGAGTTTTTGACCTGACAAGCTCCAGTAATTTTCCATAAAACTCGGAACCTTGAATTTACATACCAAGCGACGTTTCATTTGTGTGTTATGGTAGGTTTGCCGAGTTATATGCATGTAGATGATAGAAAACAACCATAGCGTCTTTGTCTAATTTGCATTTATTTTTCTGAACCTCACTTGAACAACTTTTTATAACACTACACCGCATAATTAGTATATATACTTCACCTCCCTTAAACCCAGATAATCACTGAACCAGTTCTCGTACCGCACTTAACCATCTAACGGGCAAAATAGTAAAAATGGTCGGATCAAGTTGATAATTTTTTTTCAAGTAGATATAGATGAAATAAGCATACATTTAAATTTTCACGTAGAAAAAATATTCAGATCGGCCGCCAGGTTGGAATTATTGGAGACCGTCTCAAGACGGTCTTGTCTGTTGGCGAGTAAAAAAATTCCTTTGCATAGAACGTATGCGTTTGTTGCGGCCATGTCAATGAAATGGTAAAAAAGCCTCGTCATGATATTTCGGCTTTTTGCTCGAATATGGTACCGACCCATAAGCCCATCCATAAAGTCCACCCCACCCATATGAGCATTATACTCCCGGATGATTTGGGGGCAGTCTATTTCGACGAATTTCTTCTGCTTTCTGTCATATCGAGGTGCCTTTGCTATACTGTGATCACGATTAGATCTCTCAAATGCTTCAATACCTACGTAGGTGGAAGCCAACCGTACACACTTATTATCCTTCCATAAAATGGTATTCACATCCACTCCATCGATTGATGTTATATATTCTATTGAATATCCTCTACTTTCCTTACTTGCTTGATTGTCGGTCGGCAGCTTACATGCTGGTATACGATTAGCTATATAAAAATAAATAAATAAATTGTATAGCTTTAAAATAATTTCAAAAAATTACCTCGCACTGTGCCTAAACTGAAGATTCCTCGGGCTCGTAAGTAGACCAAAAGAGGTAGCGATGAGTAGAAGTTATCGAAGTATAGAATATGATTAGCAAACTCGGGAATTGTTTGCGATAACCGAACAACAACATTGGATGTGGCTCCTAGATCTGGTGTGCCAGGTAAGATGACATTATCACCTGCACCATTGTATACTTCAAAACGATAGGCAAACCCGTTTGAGTCGCAAAGAACAAACAATTTGACACCCCACTTGTGCGGTTTGTTTGGCATGTATTGACGAAGATGGTGTTTCGTCTTGGTGCTGCACATTTGTTCATCGACACAAAGTCTAGCTGTTTTTGGGATTGAATTGAACCGCTGGTTCAGTTTATTGGCTAGAGCACGGATTCTAAACATAGGATCGTATCCAGATTCACCTTTCATTTTACGTTGGGATTCATCTTGAAAACATAAAAACCTCTTAATTGCTGAAAATCGTTTTAACGGCATACAATTTTGAATGGATGGGAAGGCATTTTTGCCCCAGTAACTCTCCATATTAGGATAACGGTATAGCGACATGTAAAGCATTATTCCAATATAATTTCGTATTTCTGGGGCAGAAGTTTTGAATCCGGAGTTTATGTTTTCCGTTAAAGCACAACGATTAGTCTCTTTAGTGATAAGTTCGACGATTTCGTCCGTAAAAAACAAGTTAAACATTTCCATTGGCGTGGAGAGGTTTATGACACTCAATGGAAGTGATGCGTCACCATTAAATGCAACTTCATTTACATGTAAGCGTATAGAGCGCTTGCGCCAGACCAATCGGGAAAGCTTTTTTGAATCTTTTCCAATAGAAGATAGCTCTCCACTGAAGCCTCCGGAAGAAGGCTATATTGTTGGCCCAGTAGCCTCAAATGATGGCAATGGAGATCGTGGCCTTTTTAGTGATTTGAGACGAGAATTTGTAATGGCAGATGAAGTGGATGGCTGCATATCTGTAACATCAACAATAAAAGTAGAGGAAGCGGCGGGATTGTTGATTTCGCTAAAATTTAGGTGCATAGCCTCCACAAATGCATCTGTTGTCTCAGCTTCATTCATTTGCTGGATGCATTCTTCAATGATTTGTGCATTCTTTTCGGAAAAGTCAGCTAAATTATCCGGCTCAATGTTGTCAACATTGTAATCTGGATCACAGATGGTGTCATCGCTGCTATAAACTTCATCGTCGCTTTCTACTGAATCAATGAATTCAGCCAATTGATCATCAGTCATTTCCTCCAAATTAATTTTTTTAATTAATATTTGCATTTTGTGACTTAGGGTATGGTTAGACCCAATAACAAGAACTAAACAAAATCGAGACAGTTTTTTACTCGTAAACCGACAAGACCGTCTAGAGACGGTCTTGCATTTTTTGTTTGCAAAAGACACATAACACTGTTTTATCACTTAAATTTTATCAATAACTTTAAATAAATTATATAATCTACTTACAGTCAAATCGAACACATAGATTTTTTGATTCTAAGTTACTTTTTTTAACACTTGAAAATTTACAAAATTAAAATTTAATTTTCGCCGTTATTTCAATGAGTTTTTGCATCCAATTGATGATAGAACTCAAAAGCGTGATCGGAGTGGAATGATAAAGATACCAAAATGTGCAGAACAGTAAAAAAAATAAGTCTCCGTTGTTTTAAGCAAAAAAACAAGCTATGTTTGACGCTGGAGGCAAAAAAACTGAAGGCAGTCTTGAGACGGTCTTACCCGTTAGAGGGTTAATAGCCCTAATAGATCCTCATCAACAGTCACTCACAGTCTCTTTCGTTCCCACGTATACCAAATTCAACAGAAAAGCGATAGTGTTGGCCAAGATTCCGAAAAGCTTTTTATGGTCAAATCATCAATCTCACAAGTCTGCACTTCAAAAGAGCGTTCACATGCGAATCTCAGTTTGAAAGGTCTGATTACATTACATGCTTCACACTTAGACACAAATCTGCTCGAGAAGCAATCTTGTATCTTACACAAATTTCCCGTCTAAGGTCGTCCATCTGTCAAGAAAAGTAACAACCCGAAAAAACTGTACACCGAATCACAATGAACCATTCGCACGGTTGAAAGTAAAAGTCCAGAGCGAGCGAAACGGCGCGTAAAGATAGAGAAATCTGCACGCCGACGTCGGCAACAAACCTCCAACGTATGCTCTGTCTACGGTGAGGCAGATATCGGTCAAATCGGTGGTCATTTGCTCTTTAGTTGAACTACACCCAAAGGCACCGACGCGACGGGAAGACAACCGAAAGAAGAAGAAAAAAGTGAAACCGACATAATTGCCTTCACATTCACTCGAGAGCAAAACGTAATGACTGTGAATTGCTCTTGAGATGTCATCATCATTTTCGACAGCCATCCGACATGGGCACCAAGAAAACAAATAATCTAAGTAGTAGATTAACAGATGAGACAGTTGTAGGATGCTCGACTGTGGGAAATGGGGCAGCGGATAATGACTCAAATGGCTTTCCGGACGATAACCGGAGTCCAGAGCAAATGCCACATCACAGTTCTGGTCGATGACGGGCTAGAGCTGTTCTTCTATACTATGTATGTCAATTTGAATACCACCTCGTTCCCACACATCAACACGTTGTCATTAACCACCTGACGGATGCGGATATATTTAGCAATGCATCCATTCATGTATGCAGGTATAAAATGTCACCCGTCGACATTGGTATTTGATCCGTCGGCGTACTCACGTACATCAGACGCGTTTCGTTACTGGTTGGTCGTGAATGGTTTGCATTTCACTTCACGCGTGATTCAGGTAGATACGAGTAGACCGTATCACAGTACAGTACAGTGGAATAACCGCAATTACGGCACGTCTCAATCAACACAAGTGGCCGGGCTTGTTTGCGCGTCTCCACGCCCGCAAAAGCGCACTGTCCCGCGAAATCAAATGTAATCCAGTCATCGTCCATCGTTCATCGCCGTTCATCAGCGCGTTAAAGCGCTGAAGGGTACGCTTTTAAATTCATGGATATTACTGTGCACAAGAACGCCATATGTAGGTATGTTATACGCGTATCCACGGGTGTAAAGTAATGGATCGTCAAGTTGTGGAGGATTGCAGTTTTATTCGAGCACTCCTTGCGGGTGGGTAAAAAGTCCCGTTCACTGAGTGTGAAGGGGTGCGCTCTTAACGCCTGAATGGCGCCGAAAGCTGAAGATTTATTGTGCTCGTCCGAGCTCAAATAGAACCAAACTACACTACAGCGATATGTTTTAATGAGATTACCAGTCGTGCACACATGCCTGTCGGCCCACCGTCCAGAAGAGACTGCCCAATCTACCCCCCAACTACTGGAAGACCTTATCCTAGCCTGTCTGTTGCGCTGCCACTGCCACAACCGAATTAATGTTGACGAAACAATGTTTGGCGCAAAAGTTAACTCATTTTCAACTTTACTTTGTTGTATTCTGATTCTGATACATATCAGCAGTTGTTGATAGCCCCAGGGGAGTTGAATACGCACTTTAAGCAATTATCAGAAGGAAGGCGGCTATGATGGTCAAGGCTTAATTAAATCAGTTTGAACGTCGTTTAAGTTAAGTTGGAGCTGCTGATGACTTGGGCCGTGCAGTAATTACCGGCTTAATGAATTACTTTTCAGATGAGATAAGTAAATAATGAGCTGGAGGCGGCACCTTTGACAGTGTAATTTGATGCGAGTATTTTGGAAAAAGTTAAATGAATTGAGCAAAAGGCAAGGCAGAGAAGTTGTTTTGATATTTTCCTATGTTTTATGGCCAGTCGTTTGACTTGAGTGGTCTTTAGTTGGGCTTGATTGTCTATTACGATTAGAATGATCATCAAGTGTTCTGGGAAAAGGTAATCAATTTTTTTATCTTTGATGTACTTGAAACTGATACAAGTAAAGTGTCAGGCACAGATGGGCTCTGACAGACCTACTTAACTCTTTTCCAGATATTGAAGAATTAAAGCAAGTTTAAAAGCACGTTGTCTACTGGATTATATTCTTGACTACCTTGTCTGATTGTGAAAACTACATGCCATACAGAGAGTGGCATGTATGCTTTAATAAATTTGTTTAATAGGAATTTCGTCGTGACTGGTCCAGCTATTTGATAAAGAATTTCTCATTCGCCTAGCATGTGGTGTACACTTGAATTTATCACTGCCGTTTTGAGTGAACGCCTGAAACTGTTCGTCAACACCCTGATAGGTTCTTATCAGTGTGGTTTCAGGCCAGATAAGGCCACCATAGACCAAATCTTCCACCTACGGCAGTTCCTGGAAAAGACTCGAGAAAGGCAGATCGATATTCACCGCCTATTCGTCGATTTCAAGGCCGCATATGACAGCTTGAATAGAGACGAGTTATACAGAGCCAGGTCTAGTTTTGGCATTTCTGCCCAACGCGTCAGATTGTGTAGGATGACGGTGAAAAACTCTCGCCGCTCCTTCAAAGTCGGTAACGAACTCACGGATACCCTCAATGTAAAAAAAGGCTTTAGGCAAGGCGACACGCTGTCATGTAGCTTTGTTAACATCATACTTGAGAAGATCATGCGAGACTCAAAAGTTAACACTATGGACATGTACGAGTGCGGTTCGTCTGAGAAAGGGATTGTTACCAAGAAAAAGATCCTATAGGCAGTCAATTCGTTGGACCCCTACAAGGCCCCTATCCAGGAATGGATAGTATATATCCGATAATGCTGCAGGAACCACGTGAAGCTATTTTGCCATGGCTGAAGCACGTTTACTCCTGGTGCCTTAGGATGGGTTATGTTCCACGAGCGTGGAGGGAAGTTAGAGTAGTTTTCATACCCAAGTCGGGTAAAGTCAACCAAGCTACGGCAAAGGACCTTTTAGTCTATCATCCTTCCTTATGAAAACTCTAGAACGATTAGTAGACATGTACTCAAGGGATGAGATTGGGACAATCACACAACGCGTAGATACTCCTCTTCACATAGTCTATACAATCGAAAGGGCACTCAATGTCAAGTCCACA
The DNA here is from genome assembly GCA_951905685.1 of Eumerus sabulonum. Taxonomy (NCBI): domain Eukaryota; kingdom Metazoa; phylum Arthropoda; class Insecta; order Diptera; family Syrphidae; genus Eumerus; species Eumerus sabulonum. The sequence continues at coordinate 51,139,904 of OX645062.1, read as the reverse complement.
ACAACGGCGGCTCTTGAAACATACATATACTGCGAGAGCGTTGCAGCCAGGACTGCGCTAAGATTACAGGAATCCGATCTCTGGACAAGGAGTTCTCATGGGCACGCATCAGTCTTGGATCGATAGGCCATCTCGAGATTCAGAACCGAATCGGACTATATCACCCGACTTCCTTTCTGCGAGAGGAGATCAAAATTCCCTCCAGGCAAGAATGGACCGGTGGTGTGGGACGCACGGGAAATTAACTGGCAATCTACACTGACTGATCCAAAATGAATACGGACACAAAGGCGTGGAGGATTGAGGTGTATTGGAGGGCTTAAGGCAGACGCGATCGGTAAAAGCACCAGCGGTTTCTGGCGATAGTAGCTTTCCGACGTCATGACTTTGTATTTTTTACTCTACTCCGCTGCGTCCATGATATCCGTAAGCGCATCTTGGCTACTACAAGATAATGGTCCGAATCGATGTTAGCCCCTCGGAAAGTTCGGATATCAAGAAAAGTGGATCAAAGTGATCAATACGGTTGGTAGTCGATTGATCAAAAGACCGCCAGGTGCCTTTGTGTATATCGAGGTGCGGAAAGCGCGTACTGGCTAGAGAAAGATTTCGCCCCGTAGCAAGATCAATCAGCCTGTGTCCGTTATCGGATGTGGTGTCGTGTAGGCTATGTTTGCCGATGACTTGTTCAAAGATGCTTTCCTTACCCAGCTTAGCATTGAAGTCGCCTAGTACAATTTTGATGTCATAGCTGGGACATTGGGCACAAGTTCTGTCTAGGATATCGTAGAACTCATCTTTGACGGAGTCATAGTTGTCTTTCGTGGGGGCGCGGACGCAGATCAAGCTGATGTTAAACAATTTAACCCTGATACGGATCGTTATGAGGCGTTCGCTCACATGGCGAAAGCTTATGACTTTTTGCCTTAGTCCACCTCGAACAACAAATCCGCATCCGAACAATCGTTGTCCTCTCTCCCTATAGCAGTTGCCGTAGTAAATATCGCAGTTTTTCATCCGCTTTACACAAGGTCCATTCCATCGCAATACCTGGATGGCGGTTATGCCCGCTTTATAGCGGTCTAGGGCGTCCGCAAGTTGTTCGGCTGCACGTGGCCTGTTTAGGGACATTACTTTTCACGTACAAAGCCGAAGATCATTGTCCTTTTTTGCGTTTTTTGCAAGGGTCTTCTACATAAATCCGGTCCGTTATATCCAAGTCTTGTGGTTGTTTCGGAGTTTGTGCTTTTTTGTACGGTTACGACTTACTAGGCCGTAGCCCAACCGACTAATCCTGTTTTTTGGCGCAGGAGGCTCGCCATTTGCCCTTCCCCGTCTTCCATAGGAAATCTCCAGATGGCACCGCGAGGAAGTAGGAGTAGGACTTAGTAACAGTGCCGCAAAATGTTCGACTGCGGTGGCTCTTCTCGCAGGCCAGCATCCGTCGGATAGATGCTACCCCTACGAGGCCCTTGTTAGTCCTTTTCCATCTTCGGTATGATAGATGACCGTAATCTCAAATGGCACCAACACATCGATCACCTTCAACGAAAACTTCGCAAAACCTCATACATGTTGCAACATTTAAGTTACTGCTGCAACTATGACGTCCTAAGGCAGGCATAACTCGCATTAAGTGAGTCATACATACGTCATAGAATCACAGCATGGGGAACATCAACCTACTGCAATCAACTTAGAATAAGTCAAAACTATTTACTGAAAATTCTGGCAAGAAAGAAAAATATCAACTACGACATGAGCAATGCAACGATAAGCAACCAACTCGAGCTCTTAGACGTCGAAGGTATATTCAAATCAACTCTGATTAATGAATTTTACGACGACAACAGCTTCATAACGGAGATCGACCTTACGTACAACACCCGAAGAAAATCAGAAGGAAGATACAAAACCGCCAACATCTACACCTACTATGGCAAACTTTCGTTCCCCTCGGATTAACCGAATTAACCAAGACCTTTGATGTTAAAAAAGTATTTAGACAAGGTGACGCATTGTTCACCACCGTAAAGATCATACGAGACTCACTGGCCAACACAAGAGGTGCGAGATATTTCAGCTCTGCTGCGAAACCGACGTCCTGGCGAGAATGTCACAATTGGCAGCTATAATTTCGAAGGAGTCAAGGACTTCGTCTGCCTTGGCTTACTTGTATCCAGCGACAACAACACCAGCACCGAGATCGAATACAGAATTACTCTTGCCAACAGCTGTTTCTTTGGGCTCATGGGTCAATTGGGAAGTGGAGCCCTATGACCAAAGTTGCGCTATATGTGCAAAACCGTAATCATTCTTTAATCTGTCCTCCTCTAGCGTTTGAGAAGGCTCTTGGTTGCTTCGGGAGGAAAATTCTGCGGTCAATCTACGATCCCGTTTGTATAAACGGTGAGTGAACGAGAAAATACAAGGACGAACTGTACTGGCTGTACGGTGTCTTCCGGTTCATCGTCTACATGGCTAGGCCATGTAGAGCGAATGGACAATAACCTCCGGCCCAAAGAATCCTCGAGTCCAACCACGAGGGTCAACGGAGCAGAGGATGACCAAATCTGGGGTGGCACACACAGGTGGAAGGGAGCCTTAACCAACTGGGCGTCCGGCGCTGGAAGCGGCTGGCAAAGAATCGTGTCAAACAGCTGGAAAGGAGGATGATGATGTTGTAGACCACATTATAAGCAACGTGTTGTGATTTATCAAAAACACCGGAAACCCCCTAAAAAATGTTGGTGGTGTTTGGGTGCGAGTGCATATATAAAACACGTGTGTTTAAATGGGCATTGCGGTTCGGAAGGGCCATGAATCAGTAGAAGATGATCCACATGAAGGAGATTCGGTTACCTCTCGTACCGCGGCGTCGTTAATCGTCGATATATTACTTCCGACCAGACAGTGACGGGGCAGTTGTATGTTGGCGTCCTGAAGAGACTGCGTGTACGTGTTTACCGTCTGCGACCCAAACTCGCTCAACTGGGCTGGTTTTCCACCAATATGTCGGCCCTCGTTGACTGTGCAAGAGTTTATCGCCGTGGTATTGAGTCTAGCCACGACTGACACCTCTGCAAGTGGATGGCGTACCAGCAACGTTGAATTGTGGCCTGTCCTTGATGTTGTTCGATTGTTGCTCGGAAACTCAATTTTTAACAGTAGCCCATACATTTTTAAGTTTGGAGTGTGAGATGTCCATTCCATCACACTGATCTGTCTTCCCTCGAATCATCTTTTAGGAAATCCACATACATACATACATACATTTTCAGTGGCCCGCATGTTCCACTAAAAGGGTCGCCGGGGTAATGCGCGCACGCGGAATTTCCAGGCCACTCGATCCTCCGCCATTCACTCTAACTCATCAGGAGCTATGCCCAAGCGTACCCAGGCGAGTTTTTGGACTTGGTCCAACCACCTAGTCTTGGGTCTGCCAAGCGGTCGCCTGCCTCACGTGACCACACCATAGAAGAATAGCCCTTTCCGTTCGGAGAAACAGCTGCTCAACATGGACCTCCCCGTGCACTGCCGTGGTTCTCACCCTATCCCGGCGAGCAACTCCCACAACAGCACGAAGAAATCTCATTTCGGCAGCTTGTATTCGCGATCTTATTCTTTCGGCCAATACTCAAATTTCATGACCATAGGTGAGAGTTGGAACAAATACTGTGTTTAAAACTGCTAACTTGGCTTTGACACCAAGCTCGGTCTTCCTGATTACAGATCTTCCAAGCTGTTTCAAAATTGACCCAGCATGGCCAATCCTGCAGGAAAGCTCAGTATAACTCCTCCCATCACTCGTGAAGAAGACCCCGAGATATTTAAACTTCTCCATCTGCTTCAATGGGACTCCACTAACATGTAGAGTGCATTGGACAGGTGTTCTATAAATAACCATAGCCTCGGATGTGCCCACGTTAACCCTCATTCCAGCATCAGCAAATACGGCCACAAACCTATCTAGCGTGCGCTGGAGTTCCGTCTAGGAGGATGTGAGGACAACTAAGTCATTTACCAAAAAAAGATGGCTTATCCTCAACTCTCCCAATGTGAAACACTCATCGCCACGACTGCGCTGCAACATCCAGTCTATATATATGTTTATAATGAAAAGGAGAGGTGACAAGACGCATCCTTGGCGAAGTCCAACGCCCACTGTGAAAGGTGTTGATTTATTACCGTTAACCCGAACGCAGCTGCTACAGTTTGTGTATAGAGACTGATTGGCTCTCAACAGAGGACCATCAATCCCATACTCCTGCAGAACACTCCAGAGTATAACTCGAGGAACTCGGTCATACGCCTTTTCCAAATCTACAAAGCAGCTGTTGATCGGTTTGGCGTACTCCCAAGCCTTCTCGAGTACCATTCTTAGAGTGAAATGCTGGTCGGTTGTACTTCGGCGCTGACGCGCTCTAGAACGCGCATCCAGCACCTTAGCGTAGACTTTACCGGAGACACTTAAAAGAGATATGTCCCTATAGTTGGAGCACTCTTTTTTATCCCCCTTTTTGAAAAGAGCCATTATACTCCCCCTTTACCGATTGCCTTAAGCATTTCTGGCCGAACTTTATCCACACCGGCGGATTTGCCAACTTTTAGAGATTCAATCGCTAAAATGACTTCCTACACCGTTGGACTATTCTCCGCCCTAGTCAAGACTATAGGTCTGTCCCCATCAGTGCACTGTTCGGGATGGAGCAGCTCCGAAAAGTGTTCGCTCCAACCGCGTAAGATGTCCATCTCATTGGAAAGCAACACACCATCTTTAGTTCTTTTCTCACCACCAGCCGCCACACCAAACCGCTCCTCTCCATAAACATCACGTGCAGAGGCAATAACAGTTGTTGTGAAAAGTCACCATTCTTCCTCTACATGCGATGGAACAGTTGGAATTTGCTCCAACCTTTCGTATATGTGTCGTGCGAAGTGTTGCCGCATCTGACTGATCTGTAGTTTCTCCCACCGTATGCGTGTAACCACCCTTGGTTTCCGCCTTGACAGACGAGGTACTCTATCAGTAAGATACAGCTTACACAACACCAGGTGATGATCAGTTGACAGTTCAGCCCCTCTTAACACATGAACGTCACAAACCATCTGTTTCACACACGATGGTACCACAAAGAAATGTATCAACGATTTCTGTTGAAGACTCCGACGATACCACGTATATTTATGAATGGCTTTGTGCGGAAAGAAGGTGTTCATATTGGACATGCCATTTGCACAGAAAAAATCCAACAACCTCTCTCCGTTCGCGTTTTGATGAAGATCACCGTTCCTCCCATTTACACTTCCCCGTGTCGTTACATCAACACCCACGTGGGGGTTGATGGATATAGGGATCCACCTCATCCACCCTATCAAGGGCAGCATCAACTTCATCCAGGAAAGTGGCATACTCCGACTCTAGATTCGGTGCATACACCTGCACCAGAGCCAAAGTTAATCTTTCAAGCTTGAGTTTTAGGATCGCGACTTTTCCTCCTAACGGTATGCACTCTAATATCCTGTCTGCCAGAAACCTTGAGACTTGTACACGGAATCACTGGGTTGGAAGTCCAGTGAATTGTCCATGGGGCTGGGATGCGATTTGCGTTTTCTGGCAAGGTTGCATATATGTAGTTGGAAAATGCCCCTTTCATAATAACACACTTTAAATTGCATAAATAATGACTACAATGAAAACAAAGCTTTTAGTGTGTTGCAGTAACACACTTACCATTTGCAGTGATACACCTAATAAGGTTGAAAAGATTAAAAAAAATACAAAGCTGTCAAGAAAGCGATCTTAATAAAGGAAATTGTTGATTAAGGCCGAGTTTCAACCCTAGCTCCTTCTGCTTAAAACTACAGCCCAAATCCTAGTTTCGAATGACGATAAGTCGTTAAACAATTGCTGAGTGTGGCTCCTAGATGCTTTAAATGAATGTTAGACCGTTTTCTAGAAATGTTTTTTTCCTAACACAAAACGCACCGATATTTTCTAAAAGCTTCCATACGACCTGCGTACTGGTTCATTAGTAAGAGAATAGTAGCCGTCGATGATCCTAACACGACCGCAAAACCCCTTTGACCCCAGCGATTCATTTGTTATTGGACAAACATTTTTCGACTGCCTTCATGATGGTAATTAATTATTTCCCTCTTTATGTTTAGATGTCATGTGGAAAAACGCATGAATCCAATAGACACACACACAGCTCCACCCAACTAATCAAGCGCAACCTTTGTATGACCTCTTTCCAGCTCCCACTTCCTCATTTAGATATCAGGTCGACCTGGGATCCTTCCATGAATCCATTTCACCTCGGTTATCTCTCTAATTACCACCATAAAGGCCATGACTTGGCGTCAATTAGGGTTGAACCGCTCATACTCATTTAATTGATTTCCATTGATCACACGTCGTAATAACAACAATTGTTAGCGTCCCGGGTCCTCGTGTATATGGTGAGTATTTGCCTCATTAGAATTTGTAATTAAATTCACAGCATGCGTATTTGTTTGAAATGTATCTAACATTGCTTTCAGCGGGGATAATGAGACTGCCCATTTAATCGCTTAATTTGTCGCTCTTAATTGCTGTTTTACAAGTTCGACTACGGTAGCCGGCTGTGGTCGGGACTATGGGGGCACATGACGAGTGAAGTATGCTGCATGGTCGCTAATGAGGTTTTATAGGATGACTAGGACAAACTGACGTCTTTCTTGCCATTTCAAATTTCTAGCTACACGGATCCTATGAACTTTTTGGGTAGCTCCCGAATCATGATGAATTATTACATTTGTGCCACAGTGACATCGTTCATTCTCCTAGGACATCCCTTTTCACCAAATGTTTTCCATTTACGACTTTCAATTAAATTTAATGACCAGACACCGACTCGTCTCTTTGTGACTCCGAACGAATTGCTCATAAACGACGCCCTTCATTATAGAAGTTTTACTGTGATACTTGCAACTCGACCTGGTTCAAGGTTCTACAATAGTTCGCATCTAAGTCATTCAACCAGTACACTGAACGTTTCAAACAATCCAATTAAAAAATGATCCCCTGTCATTAGCCAAGCATCATTCTGTGAAATGGTCTTTTGCGTTCTGTGATGACTTATTTCATTGTTTACTTCCGTGTGCCATGGCACGTTCTACTTCATTTACGATTGTCGCCCGGCATCTGTCTCTACCTCTCATGCTCGTATCTTTTGTTTGGTGTTTTTGCCCTTTTCTTCGGTCAAGCGGCGTATCTAATTGTTTTAATTAAACGGACAACACTCATGGATATGAATAGATAGTTTCAGTTCAGATACGACAAACGTCTTGATAATTAAATTGTACAGTTGAATTAACCCGCGTGGCTGTATATACGAGCACTATATATGTATATGATGGGTATCTACGTAAATTGCAAAAATATACTCGCATTTGTAGAGAATTGTCATTCATTCCGAATCAGAAATCACGTCACGAATCACCGCGGGCCGAATGTACCCAAGCGACTGTGACGTTAAATTTGCAATTGTTTATTTAACTTCTTTTTTTGTCTAATGTATCGGATTTGATTTGACATCTATTGCTAGCGATACTCCCATTGTTGAGTCCGTGAGAGGGCGAAATACATATATTAAAGTGTTTTGAGTGCACAGAGATTAAAGCAGTAGATGGTATTTGTGTTACGTATTCCTTTGAGATTTAATCAACTAAACCGATTCGGTACGTGATAGATAGCTATCTAGATTGAGAAATTTTTGCAAAATCTCCGATAAACAGTAAAACAGATTAAGTGCTTTTGTTCAGAGGAATTTTGCGATTAGCTAGCTTCACAAGTTAGCGACATCAGTGGTTAGTGAATGCGAAATGAGTGAGTTGGCTTCGTCTTCGGTTTTATAATTTGCGATTGGTATTCCTTGTATACTCGTATGTCTAAAATTGTAACGTTCGGAAAGAACAGACTATTTTCCATTGCTAAAAATATATTCTTCTCTTGTCTGTCTGCTACATCTGTCATTCACTCGCAAATCTCTGAATCGAGTCTGTACTCTATTTATAGTTTTGTGCAATTTTATGTCTGCAACTATTTATTACGTAGTCGTCAAAAAAAACAAACACTCCAACTTGTCATCGACCTTAGTATACTGATTTCAAGAAATAATTCCACGAACGTCGCAGAGTTTAAAGATAGAATCCCAAAGCCAATATCTCAAAACTTCCTTCATTTGGATGACTTCTTATAGGAAAGCTTAATTTCTACCATTTTTCAAAGCGAACCGAAGGTGAGCTTTCTTTGTGCTGACTCGGACTCAAAACGGTGCTCTTGGTGTTTTTGGACCACTCCCTGACATTTGAGAGAGATGAAATTTTTCACCCTATTAGGTGACAATATACATATGTATATCGGGTCATGACGAAGCCGGAATTTTGAGTTTCGCTTTAGTTTAATTGTAAAAAATTAAAAACTAAATAAAATCTAGAAAAAAATCAAGGTATTCGAAAAAAAATGTTTGCGCGCAATTATTTAAATTTGAACAAAAATTCCATTTTTGATGCTTTTCGCCCCCAAGTCACGTAATTTTTCTTAAAGAATTTTGCATGACTGAATACGGCCATATTCGTCATCAAAACTGAATATACGTGAAGCAAAACTACTGATAAAAACAGAAAATAACAAGAAATAGATATAAAAAAAGAAAATAACAAAAAACAACAGTAAATCTCATATATCAACTGAAGTCTACAAAAACAGTTTGAGACAATATGCCACTTCCTCCTAAACGATCCCGGAACTTAGCACGATCGGCCAAAGACGCAGCCAGAATGAGGAACGTTCGCCAAAACATTATCGACGACCCTCTTCGAAACTCAAACATAGAAACAACACATTTTCGAGACACTGAATTTATCAGATCATTCACCCAGAATCTCGACAAGCACGTGTTCAGACTCTGCGACAATTGCTCATGGCTACAACTAAGCCACCATGTAGTCATCTGCCATTCTTCTTCTTCTTAACGGGCGCTACAGTTCGGGGTGAGCATGGGCCTCAACCAACATGCCCCTCCATCTAGAACGATCCTTTGCTAGCCTTTTCCATTGCCGCACACCCTGCTGGTTGAGGTCCCCTTCCACTTGTATGCGCCATCTTAAGTACGGCCGTCCTCTGCTTCTTCGTCCCTCGGGGTTGGATTCAAAGACTCTCCGGGCTAGAGCGATGGTGTCCATTCGCTCTACATGGCCCAGCCATATTAGGCGTTGAATCCGTAGACGCCTGACTAGGCTCATGTCGCTGTACAGCCCGTAAAGTTCGTGGTTGAATCTTTTCCTCCATCCCTCGTCTGCGTTTAGAGGCCCAAAAATCACGCGCAAAATCTTTCTCTCGAACCGACCAAGGGCCTCCTCATCCGCTTTGGATAGTGTCCTTGCTTAGGGTTGATAAGGGTTTTATATAGAGTCAACTTTGTCGTTCGGGAGAGGGCTCTATTACTCAATTGCCTCCTGAACCCAAAGAAACAGCGATTGGCAAGAGTGATTCTATTCTGCGTTTGATTTCGGAACTGATGTCGTTGTTCCAGGTCACTGCGGAGCCAAGGTAGACGAAGTCCCTAACTACCTCGAACTTATATCTGCCAATACAAACGTTCTGGCCAAGACGTCGGTGGTGAGCGTCCTTTTTTGATGAAAGCATATATTAAGTTTAGCCCTCGTTTACCGCCAGAACAACTTTCGCCGCCTCGAACTCAATACTCGCAAACGTCTCATTGACATCTCGCTGTGATCTACCTATTATGTCAATATCGTCGGCGTATGCAAGGATTTGCGAGGATTTGAAATAGATTGTGCCTCTTGTATTGGCCAGTGATTTTTGCACAATCATTTCCAATACGATGTTGGATGTTCACACAAAATGGCAGAGAAGATTTTGTAGGCGATGTTAAGGAGGCTTATTCCTCTGTAGTTGGCGCAAACAGAGGGTTCTCCTTTCTTGTGGATCGGGCATACGATGCTGAGACTCCATTCCTCGGGCATTTTTCCTCTGACCACATCCTACAGATGAGCTGGTACATGCTCCTAACCCGGTCATCCCCAGCTGCCTTGAAGAGCTCAGCAGACAGTCCGTCTGCGCCAGCAGCTTTATTCGACTTGAGTTTCGATATGGCAATCTTAACTTCGTCGAGGTCAGGGGGACGGAGTTCTCTGCGGTCTTCGTCCATTAGAAATGGATCATTTTGCCTGACAGCGGTATATTGACTAACATCGCCGTTATACAGTCTGCAGAAGTGGTTTTTCCATATTCTAATCATCGACTGCGATTCTACTACAAGGTGTCCATTCTCATCTCTGCGGGCTTCCGTTCTGGCTTAATAACCTTGGCATGTTCGCTTTGTCTGTTGATAAAACTTTCGAACTCCACGCTTGCAGTAACACCTCTCCAAATCCTCAATCGCGCGCTTCTCGTGCTCTTTCTTCTTTCTCCTAAGAAGCTTATGCTCTTCCCTTCTTTTTAAGTCGTAGAGCTCACGAGCTGCTCTTGTTCTTTTATGCAGCGAGGCCTTATATTCATCCTGCTTCGCTGTGTGAATCTTCCTGCACTCGTCATCGATGTTTCTTTGTTGAGGAGCCTTGAAACCCAAAACTTCGGATATAGCGCTTTTCAGGGCTTGTTTGGAAAGGCTCTACTTCTGTTCTATTAATAGCGTGGAGGAATGAGGTGTATTGGAGAACTTAAGGGAGACGTGATCGGTAAAAGCACGAGCGGTTTCTGGCGATAGTAGCTTTCCGACGTCATAACTTTGCATTCTTACTCTACTCCGCTGCGTTCGTGATATCCGTAAGCGCATCTTGGCTACTACAAGATAGTGGTCCGAGTCGATGTTAGCCCCTCGGAAAGTTCGAAATCAAGAATAGTGGAAGAGTGTCTGACGTCGATCGCGATGTGATCAATCTAGTTGGTAGTCGATTGATCAAAAGACCGCCAGGTGCATTTGTGTATATCGAGGTGTGGGAAGCGCGTACTGGCTAGAATGAGATTTCGCCCCGTAGCAAGATCAATCATGCTATGTCCGTTATCGGATGTGGTGTCGTGTAGGCTGTGTTTGTCGATGACTCCTTCATGGATGCTTTCCTTACCCAGCTTAGCATTGAAATCTCCTAGTACAATTTTGATGTCATAGCTGGGACATTGGGCATACGTTCTGTCTAGGAGATCGTAGAACTCATCTTTGGTGGAATGATCCATGATTGGCGGAGTCATCCTTGTCTTCCGTGGGGGCATGGGCGCAGATCATGTGATGTTAAAAAAATTAGCCTTGATACGGGTTGTTATGAGGCGTTCGCTCACATGCCGAAAGCTTAGGACTTTTTGCCTTAGTCCGTCTCGAACAACAAATCCGCATCCAAACAATCTTTGTCCTTTCTCCCTATAGCAGTCGCCGAAGTAAATATCGCAGTTTTTCATCCGCTTTATAGCGGTCTAGGGCGTCCGCGAGTTGTTCGGCTGCACGTGGCCTGTTTAAGGACCTAACATTCCACGTACAGAGCCGAATATCATTTGCCTTTTTTGCGTTTTTTGCAAGGGTCGTCAACATTAATCCGGTCCGTTATATCCGAGGCTTGCCATCCTTTGCCATCGTATAACTATGTAAGTAAATAACCGTCAACGGTCAACAGTGTTTACACAAAAAATATTAACGAAGGTTTTCAGAATGAAGTTTCTAGAGAAAACTTTCAGTAGCGTTGCCATCATCCATTAGAATAGACTACATATGAAAAATTGCACCCAATGGTCCCTTAGTCAACTCAGATCAAGGCATTACTTAATTAACTTCTTGGAAGCTATTACGAAAATACCATTTCCATATAGGTACATAGCCAACCACAATAAAAATCTGTGAATGGATTTCTTTCAGAAGTCCTTTCACAGTTGCCCTGAAAATAAATATGCTCCGACTTGGATTCCTTTGCAAAACAATTTCTACGAAGGAATTCCATAGTCTGGGAGCTCCCCAAATCGTTTGCCATCATCAACCACCACAATCAGTTTGTTAAAATTCAATCAATTATTGAGTTTTTATAATTCGGAATACCATTCTCGCCATACAATCGAATAATGAGTTTTCTTATTAAATTTAATTGCGTATTTCCGAAGTGATGTTATTCCATTCAATCATTTCATAATGGTTCTCGATCAATTTATGAAGCGTCTTACACAACGTCTCCAGAAACGAAGTAACAAAACACCATCTAAGCAGGAAGATTCAATTGAAAACGTTCTTTTTCATTATAAATCGAAAAATAATTTCTCAAAGGATCTCTGCTCAACCTCGCGGTTGTCCGGAACTTTATTCTAATTAGCATTCCTGCCACGGAAAATATTAAATTTCCTTGAAACCACGACCAGAAGCGAATAATCTAAGGAAAAAAAAAGAAGCAATAATAAGCCAAACAGAAAATAATAAACGAAAAACGAAAAGCACTAAGCCCAACATGATGTGGGTTTCAATTCATTCTCTGCTTCCGCCTCACGCTCAGACGGTTGAAGCGGACAACTGCCATCCCATCATCTAATTTCAATCGCTTTAATTAAACGTAGAAATGCTCTGCTCTGTTATCATCTAACATTTCTTATCCTTGCTTTCATTGTAGATGACAAGATAACACCACTAGCATTCATCCAGTAGATGAAAACCGAATAGAATCAACCAGAGAAACGGACGGAAGACCACCATCTCCCGTAACAGACGACTACCACGACGGCGATAATAGAGACATCCAAAGGAACGGACGACTGGACTTAACCTGCCAATTTAACCGACCGAAATATCGGTACAGCTTCATTGTCATCATCGCCATTGCCGCAGCCTCATTACTCATCTCCCGAAAGCGAGCAAAGTAAACACAAGCAGAAATCACAACTAAGGCAAACAACCCACCATATCGGTACCACCCAAAGGCAATCTAGAGGCGAAAGCAAAAAGGACGAAAGAAAAGAAAGAAAATGTACGCACATCCTGGACAATCGGCGAATTGGCTCTTCCCAACTGCAAAAAATCATTAAATCCAGCTCGTCTTGACTCTCGTCCCGTTCGTCCGAATAGTGTAAATATTTACGAAATATCACAGCCCCCGATCCAGACTCCCCAGTGTTCATGCTCTACCACCGAGCCATCTGCCGTCGAGCGAAATTAAATTGAACTGGCCGGCAAACATACTGTGTTGCCAAGGAGCGAAGGGTTAACCTTTTTCTGTGCTGCTTGACCACTAGCACGACGAAAAAGTTACATAAAAAAGAAAAGAATAAGAAGTAAACGACAAAGAGTCAAAAAAGAAGAAGATATACTTCTTCCTTGTATCTAACATCATAGGAAAGCAAAAGCGAATCACCATAGACCCGACAGTGTGCTGGACGACGGCATTGGACGAACAAGGCAAAATGAGACGTTCGTATCGAAATAAGGCCACCCTTTGGGTGATGTTTGGTATAGTCGTCGTCACAATGTTCGTGTTCAAATTCACAGAATTACGTCCGACGTGTTTATTCAAGGACGACCAGGAGCCTGTAATGCTCCGAGACGAGGTGAGTAAATTTCATTTTCGGTTTCATTTTCATTCTAGGTCTTGTCCTCATTTCATTCTATTTCTTTTGTTTTTTTTTTTCCTTTTTTCCTTGGACCATTTCTTCGGTCTTATAGGCTTGACTAAAAATGCTTTTCAATGTTTGCGCCTTTGTCACTGGGGTGTACTTCCGATTCCTGTTTATTTGTGAAATTGTTATTGGGAATGATTCAAGTTTGGGTTGCCCTTTGTTACCTTCTTGACCTCTTCTGTTGGTCAATAAAGCATTTTCCAATGCCGCTGCGGCTTAGCTATGTAGAGCTATGCTACGATAGGCCACTGATGGTATTAATGCAATGTTAATTAGTGTTATATTGACTTTGGCGGCACTTGTCGTTTGTATATCTGTAGATGGTAATAGCAATGCCCTCGTCGATTTGAGAGAAGTATGGACGGAAGATTCAGCCTTTTTTTATGAGAATGAATTCCAACTTACTGGATCGTATGTGGAGCGAGCCGTAACCGTAAAAAAAAACACAAACTCCGAAACAACCACAAGCCTCGGATAAAACGGACCGGATTAATGTTGATGACCCTTGCAAAAAACGAAAAAAGGACAATGATCTTCGGCTCTATACGTTGAAAGTAAGGTCCCCAAACAGGCCACGTACAGCCGAACAACATGCGGACGCCCTAGACCGCCATAAAGCGAACGTAACCGCCATCCAGGAAATGCGATGGAATGGACTGGGTATACAGCAGACAGAGAACTGCGACATCTACTACAGCGACGATCCGTACCAAGGCTACATTTTTTAACATCAGCCTGATTTGCGTCCACGCCCCCACGGAAGTAATGGATCATTCCACCAAAGATGAGTTCTACGATCTCCTAGACAGAACGTATACCCAATATCCCAGCTGTGATATCAAAATTGTACTAGGAGACTTCAGAGCTAAGCTGGGTAAGGAAAACATCTTTGAACAACTCATCGGCAAACATAGCCTACACGACACCAAATCCGATAACAGACACAGGCTGACTGATCTTGCTACGGGGCGAAATCTCCAAGCCAGTACGCGCTTCCCGCACCTCGATATACACAAAGTCACCTGGCGGTCGCCAGATCATTCAATCACTAACCAGATTGATCACTTCGCGTTCGACGTCAGACTTACTTACTTACTTATCAGGCCTGCGATCCATGGAGGATCTGAGCCTGAGCTATAGCTGCCTTCCATCCTTGACGGTCCCGGGCACGCTGCTTCCAGTTGTCAAGACCAAGATGTCTTACATCCGCGATTACTTGGTCTTTATACCGGATGTTCGGTCTTCCTCTTCTTCTCGAACCAGGAGGCTCGGAGTCGAAGACCCTCTTAGCTGGAGCGTTGATGTCCATGCGCTCGACGTGGCCGAGCCAGTGTAGTCGACGGGTCCTTGCCTTCCGGACTACATCCGCATCTTGGTACAGCTCGTAGAGTTCGCGGTTGTGTCTTCTTCTCCTTTCACCTTCCTCACAGACAGGACCAAATATCCGGCGCAGAATTTTTCTTTCGAAAGAACCCAAAATCAGCTCCGCTGTCCTGCTTATCGTCCAGCTTTCGGCTCCGTACAGTAAGACTGGCAGAATGAGCGTTTTGTAAAGCATGACTTTGGTCTTTCGAGTGAGGAGTTTTGACCAAGGGCGATTCTATGCCGGATCTACACTGTGGTATCATTTGTGGAATTTACGTTTGCCCCGAGGTAGACAAACTCCTTAACCACCTCGAAATTGTAGCTGTCAATTGTTATGTTTTGTCCCAGGTGGTGAGCGACGGATTGGTTTTTGCTTGACATGTATTTCGTTTTGTCCTCATTGATCTTAAGACCAATTCGTTTCGCCTGTTCTTCAATCGCCGTGAATGCTTCCACAATGCCACGGCGAGAACACGCGATGATGTCGATATCATCCGCGTATCCTAGCAGCTGGTGCGCCTGCCCGTCGCACTATCTGCTCCAGCACCAGGTTGAAGAAGTCACATGACAGCGCATCTCCTTGCCGAAATCCGGTGCATGTTTCGAATGGTTCCGAGGTCCTAGAACCGAGTTGCACGGTGCATCGCGTGTTTTTTAACGTGGCGCGACACAACTGGATCAGTTTTACCGGGATCCCGAATTCGGCCATCGCCCCAAACAGTGCTTCACGATGAATGCTGTCGTATGCGGCTTTGAAATCGATGAAAAGATGGTGTGTATCGATTCGAAACTCGTTGGTCTTTTCCAGGATTTGTCGAAGTGCGAAAATTTGGTCTATAGTTGATTTGCCGGGCCGGAAGCCACACTGGTAGCTGCCGATTAGTGCGGTGCAAAATGGTTTTAGACGTTCACACAATACGCTGGACAGGATCTTGTATGCGACATTGAGCAGGGATATACCTCTATAGTTCTTGCAAGAGGTAGGATCGCCTTTTTTGTGGATGGGGCATATAGAAATGGTATTCCAGTCGTCGGGCATGCTCTCATCTTCCCAAATTCTGCAGATGATCTGGTGCATGCTCCCTACCAGAACATCGCCGCCAGCCTTGAAGAGCTCTGATGGCAAGCCATCTGAGCCTGCGGCCTTGTTGTTCTTCAGCTTCTGAATAGCTGTGCCGACTTCTTCTATGCTGGGTGGGAGGACTACTTCAGCGGCTGGAGTTGGGATTTCCTCGGTCCCTACCACTCTCTCTTGGTCATGCTCGTTAAGCAGCTGCTGGAAGTGCTGCTTAAATACATCCACTATTCCCTGCGGGTCGGTGACAAGATTACCCTCGCAGTTTCGAAGAGCCAGGGTGCCCTTTTTGAAGCCTCCTGCAAGGCCTTTGGCTTTCTTGTAAAAGGCTCGTATTTTATGTTTATCCCTAGACTCCTCGATATCCTTGAGCTGGGAGGCTGCGAAGAGTCTTTTCTTTTGTCGCAGTAGTTTCTTCTCCTCCTTTCTTCTGGCTCGGTACTCTTCTCGCGCAGCCCTGGTTTTCCTCTGCAGCGCCTTTTGGTACGCCTCGTCGGCTGCTGCCTTTTTCTGCCATCATACCACGGGTTTCTTGTCGGGGGTGGTAGGTATCCTAAGGTGGTTTCGGCTACTTCCTGAATGGCTGAGCGGCAATGCAGCCACATATTATTGGCATTTGTGTTCGAAGTAGGCATACCGTAGAGTCTTTCGCTCAGCTGCTCCCTGTAGACTCTGGCAACCTCCGGTGTGCTCAGGCGCCCAATGTCGAACCTCCTCCTGATGGGCTGGTGCAGCTTTCTGACATTGGACAGTCGAGCTCTGAATCTTGCTGCTACGAGGAAGTGGTCAGAGTCGACATTTGCCCCTCTGAATGTTCGCACATCCAGTATGTTTGACGCGTGCCTTGCGTCAATGAGCACATGGTCGATTTGGTTGGCGGTTCGACCGTCCGGAGATCGCCAGGTTGCTGTGTGGATTCGCTTGCGAGGGAATCTTGTGCTACTTATCACCGCATTACGAGCTGTCGCAAAGTCAGCGAGTCGGAAGCCGTTATCTGTTGTTGTATCGTGGAGGCTGTGCTTTCCGATCACTCCGCCAAGGGTGTTTTCCTTTCCGATTTTGGCGTGGAAGTCCCCGAGTACGATTTTTACATCGTACTCCGGACAAGCTCCGTAGGCGCTGTCCAGGAGGTCATAGAAGTCCTCCTTGATAGGGTCTTCAGCCTCGTAGGTAGGTAGGGCACATATAAGGCTGATGTTTTAAAATCTGCCTCTGATGCGGATCACAGCCAGCTGATCACTTATAGGTTTAAAGTCGATGACCTCCGACCTTAACCGCTTTCCCACGACAAATCCGCATCCCAGTAAATGCAACCTTTTGTGACAGCTGTAATAAATTTCGCAATTTTTCTTCCTAATCATGCCGTTTCCTATCCAGCGTATTTCCTGGACCGCAGTAATATCCGCCTTGTACTGCGTGAGGATTCCTTCTAGTTTATGAGCAGCTCCGGGAGTGTACAGGGTTCTGACATTCCAGGAGCATACTCGCAAATCGTGTTCCTTTTTCGTGCGTTGTCGTCGTCGAGTATCCGTCCGTGTATCCGAGGCATCTTGCTCATTCATAACGTTGGGTTTTTTTACGTGGGCGGATTGTTAGCCCGCCGCACAACCACCATTCTGGTCGGGGTTTTTTTCGCTGCATACGTTCGTTCACCTCCCAACGGTTGTTGAAGAGGCTATCCAGAGGGCGCCGCGAGGAGGCCGTATGTCAACTTGACCCGGGCATTTAAACAGGGATCGTTGCTGGCATCCAGGTTGAGAGCAATCAACAACTTTACCCTATATGTCCGAGCCCATGCCCTCCAAACGACGTCAGACACCCCTCCACTATTCTTGATTTTCAAACATCGTGTCCGATGTCCGAGGAGCTAACATCGACTCGGACCACTATCTTGTAGTAGCCGAGATCCGCCTACGGATATCACGAATGCAGCGGAGTAGAATAAGAATACACAATTATCACGTTGGAAAGCTACTATCGCCAGAAACCGCTTGTGCTTTTAGCGATCGCGTATCCTTTAAGCTCTCAATATACTTCAACCCTCCACGCTGTCAATAGAACAGCAGTGGAACCTTTGCAGACAAGCCCTGAAAAGCACTGCATCTGAAGTTTTGGGCTTCAAGACTCCACCACGAGGAAACACCTTGTTCGATGACAAGGGTGGAGGCTGGCCGTGGTGCCGTGGTGTCGATGGTTAACATCATCGACCGCCGAGCGGAAGGTCTATAGTTTAAATTCGCTCCATAGCCAAGAAAAAGTAATTCCTATACGGACAAAAAGTATACAACGCAGTTGTGAATGGAAAGTGACCAGACGTATTGCTGCAGGCATAACACTCACAGTATATGGTCAACTGAAATTCATTCTCTGCGTATGCAATATTAAAAGTGCTCGAACGAATTATTAGGGACTATAACCAAAGCGGAATTCGGTCGGCTCTCGTCCTATCTAGGACAACCATGCCTGAGAGTAGTGAACGAACATCAACGACACCAACCACTGCACTCCGTTCAGCTAGGTATAAAGCCAGATCCGTGGCCTGTAGGGATGAGAACGGATACCTAGTAGTGGAATCGAAGTCGATGCTGAGAATATGTAAAAACCACTACTGCAGACTGTATAATGGCGATGTTAGTCAATATACGGCTGTCAGGCAGAATAATCCATTTCTTAACGACGAAGTTCACAGAGAATTCCGTCCCCCTGACCACGACGAAGTTAAGATCACTATATCGAAACTGAAGTCGAGTAAAGCTGCTGCCGCAGCTGCCTTGAAGGGCTCAGAAGCCTGTCTATGACCCGGCTAGAAGCATGCAACAGCGCAACTGTAAGATATGGTCAGGGGAAAGCATTCCCGAGGAATGGAGTCTCAACATCGTATGCCCGATCCATAAGAGAGGAGACCCCTCAGACTGCGCAAGCTACAGAAGATAAAATCTTCTTAACATAGCCTACAGATTCTTCTCTGGCGTTTTGTGTGAACGCCTTTTGTAAATAAGCTCATATGCTCTTATCAGTGCTGATTCAGGCCAGGGAAGTCCACCATCGACCAAATCTTCACACTGCGGCAGATTCTGGAAAAAAAACAATGAATTTCAAGTCGACACTAACCACCTATTTGTCGACTTCAAAGCCGCATACGACAGCGTTATTAGAGACGAGCCATACAACGCTGTGTCTACCTTGGACATCCCTACTAAACTGGTCAGACTATGCAGGATGACTTTGGACAATGCTCGCTGCTCCATCCGAATAGGTGAACACCTGACCGATGGTTTCGATGTCAAAAGGATTTAAGCAGGGCGATGTGCTGTCGTGTGATTTCTTCAGCATCGTATTAGAAATGATTGTGCAAAAATCACTGGCCAACATAAGTGGCACAATTTATTTCAAATCCTCATAACTACCCGCATACGCGGATGACATTGACTTAATTGGAAGAACACAGCGAGATGTCAGTGAGGCGTTTGTCAGTATTGAGTTGGAGGCGGCGAAAATTGGTTTGGCCGTAAACGAGGGCAAACCATCGACGTCTTGGCCAGAACGTTTGTATTGGCAGATATAAGTTTGAGGTAGTTAAGGAATTCGTCTACCTTGGCTCCGTAGTGACCTGTAACAACGACATCAGTTCCGAAATCAAACGCAGAATCACTCTTGCCAATCACTGTTTCTTTAGGCTCATGAGGCAATTGGGTAATAGAGCCCTCTCCCGAACGACAACGTTGACTCGATATAAGACCCTTATCATCCCATTCCTGCCGTACGGCGCAGAAGCATGGACACTATCAAAAGTGGATGAGGAGGCCCTTGGTCGGTTCATGAGAAAGAGTTTGCGTTTGATTTTCGGGCCTATAAACTCTCACGGGGAATGGAGGAAAAGATTCAATCACAAACTTTACGGGCCGTACAGCGAAATGAGTCTTCGACCCCGAGGGTCGAAGAAACAGAGGACGGCCACAATTAAGATGGTGCACACAGGTGGAAGGGGACCTCAGCCAACTGGGTGTACGGCAATGGAAAAGGCTAGCAAAAAATCGTGCTAGTTCGAGGGGGATTGCACGCCTTACTTCTTGGTTAGACTGGAATTTAACCCATCGAGTGTAGGCGTTGCAGTCATTTCTGGCTCGTATGTATGTACTTTTTTCGGTTTTCCTCAGAACTGTTTGCCTTATAGGCCCGAAAGCTTAGTTCCCTCAGCCTAATAGGCTCTTTGTAGCTCAAGTCAAACCACGTATTATCCTTTGGCCTACTATCCGATCCGGATAATATGGAGCTTTTTTTTAACTGAGTGGTGGGAGTTCGAGAATTTAGCTGATATCACCCAGTAGTCGGGCGAGCCTAGAAGCGACAGTACATCGATCGTGTATTTGTTAGGTTGGGAGGTAAGAAACGAGGCCAGTGTGTTGGCGGTATGACCAGCAACAACGGGGATTCGCGACGGCTCATTCACAAGTTGATTTAATTGATTTTACTCAGCAAAATGCCATCCTTCGGGTGTTGTCTATCCAGAATGTCGATTTCACTGCGAGAGAGAACAGGTTAACAATTCTTTGGATGAAATCAAACAGTGCGTTGAATGCGTCAAATTTTGCATTTCTTTCTAGATTTGGGCTTCTATACAGAAAACAGAAGTGAACGGAGTGCTTACGGAGTGTGAATTTAAGCCATAAGAAATTAAGTTCCGAGGTGGATATTTGGCTATACTGCGAAAGCAGCTGGTAAGCAATATCACTATGAGCACAGACGACGAGACAGCGGTGAGAAATGAATAATGGCACTAAGCTATACCCAGGAAGATTGAAATCCGAAGGATCAGACTTTTCATTGACCCATGTTTCACAAAGTGCCAAAACAGCCGGTTTGTGGGGAGAGAGATGGGCATACGTGGCCAAGAAATTCTTCCGTAAGAAATCTTCAGAAATCCGTCGTCAGTACAAACTACAAAACATATAAAGACACAATACCGTCTAAGCAGTGCCGTGAAGTGAAGCTCTATCGCCGGAAGGCTCACGTAAAGAAAAAACCCGGCCAAGTACGAGTCGGACTCGCGCACGAAGGGTTCCGTACCATCTGTATATATAAATATGAAAGAGGCTATGTATGTTACCTCATCAGTCATCACATTAAATCACATTTTTTGTATGATGCAGGCAGGTCATCGGCATATTACTTTGATAATCAAAAATCTTCATGATGAGATATAGTTGATCATCAAAGTGTCCATTGAATTCAAATCAATTATCTTACTTGACAGCATCGATGTGAAAAGGTGAATAACAATAATGGGAAATATGGGAAAAAGGCTTGCAGCTAGGATTAATTCATCAAATACATCATCTGAAAATTTATACTGTCTAACTATCACGGTTTATGAGATACAGCCTGGTGATAGACGGACGGACGGACAGCGATGTCTTGGTAATAGGGTTCCGTTTTACCTTTGGGTACGTATGTCATATAACTCTGGGCTTGCACTAAGAAAAGTAATCCTAGCGCCATATGACGTTCCATATGCCTGCCAAATGCGAACACATCGAGAACTGAATTTAGGTAAGTTGAATAACTTAGTTGCAGTATAAACTCGTTTCGAATGGAGGGGTTTTTAGTGAGTGGAAATGTCACACTACTAAGAGCACGAGTCATGTAATCATAGCTATGGTACTGTACTGTATACAGATCAAAATTATGTAAGACTGTATACGGTGCATAATTGCTCGCTTACTTACTTTGGGGTTGAACATAAAACACCAACTTCTGAGAAACCATGAGATGTAGCGAAACGAATGATTTGGAGTGCTTCTTAGAAGGACCACACAAAGATTTGGAAAGCAGTAAAAACCATATGTCGCTTCACTAAGACGAACCAGTAAAATAAACAATCTGGTTTCGGGAACCATATGTTGCTTCACCGAGATAATGTAAACATTCTGGTTTCGGGAACCATATGTCGCTTCACCGAGACAATGTAAATAAAATAGTTTCGGTTGAAGAAAGTCTTAGTGGAGGAGGCAGTCTTGTTGCACGATCGAAGAACTCCGGTTCCGATTTGTATTCACTCCCTTATATCAATAAGTGTGTTGCAGTAATATTGAAAATAAACAAAAATTTGGAACTAGTGTAACTTAATAAATTGTTTTCTTTCCAAAGAAGTGTCTTTGGAAATCGGACAGAAAAAAAAACAAAACTGGCGCAGTCGACGTGGGATAAAAAAAATGTATCCTAAAAAGAACCTACATACGAGAACGGAAAGTGAACAAAAGTGAATCGAAAAAATAAAGATATAAAAAGATCGTGTTAATGCAAATTAAAAAAGAAAGAAAAACAAAACAAAATGGATGCAAAATGGCACTAACGTCCTTAATTGCCTCGAACTTATATCTGCCAATACAAACGTTCTGGCGAAGATGTCGGTGGTTTTTTGATGAGAGCATATATTTAGTTTTGCCCTTATTTACCGTCAGACCAATTTTCGCCGTCTCCATCTCAATACTCACAACCGCCTCATTGACATCTCGCTGTGATCTACCTATTATGTCAATATCGTCGGCGTATGCAAGGAGTTGCGAGGATTTGAAATAGATTGTGCCTCTTGTATTGGCCAGTGATTTTTGCACAATCATTTCCAATATGATGTTGAAGAAATCACACGACAGCGCATCGCCCTGCCTAAATCCTTTTTTGTCATCAAAACTATCGGTAAGGTGTTCACCGATTCGGATGGAGCAGCGAGCATTCTCCAAAGTCATCCTGCATAGTCTGACGAGTTTAGCAGGGAAGTCAAAGGTAGACATAGCGTTGTATAGCTCGTCTCTAATTGCGCTGTCGTATGCGGCTTTGAAGTCGAAAAATAAGTCGTGAGTGTCGACTTGAAATTCGTTGGTTTTTTCCAGGATCTGCCGTAGTGTGAAGATTTGGTCGATGGTGGACTTCCCTGGCCTGAATCCGCACTGATAAGGACCTATCAGCTTATTTACAAAAGGTTTCAGGCGTTCACATAAAACAGCAGAGAAGATTTTGTAGGTGATGTTAAGGAGACTTATTCCTCTGTAGTTGGCGCAATCAGAGGGGTCTCCTTTCTTGTGGATCGGGCGTACTATGCTGAGACTCCCTTCCTCGGGTATGCTTTCCTCTGACCATATCTTAAAGATGAGCTGGTGCATGCTCCTAACCAGGTCATCCCCAGCTGCTTGAAGAGCTCAGCAGACAGTCCGTCTGCGCTTTATTCGACTTGAGCTTCGATATGGCAATTTTAAATTCGTCGAGGTCAGGGGAACGGAGTTCTCTGCGGTCTTCGTCGATTAGAAATGGATCATTCTGCCTGACAGCGGTATATTGACTAACATCGCCTTTATACAGTCTGCAGAAGTGGTTTTTCCATATTCTCAGCATCGACTGCGGTTCTACTACTAGGTGTCCGTTCTCATCCCTGCAGGCTTCCGTTCTGGCTTTATAACCTTGTCATGTTCGCTTTATCTGTTGATAAAACTTTCAAACGTCACGCCTGCAGTAACACCTCTCCAAATCCTCAATCGCGCGCTTCTCGCGCTCTTTCTTCTTTCTCCTGAGAAGCTTATGATCTTCCTTTTTTTTTAACTCGTAGAGTTCACGAGCTGCTCTTGTTCTTTTATGCAGCGAGGCCTTATGTGCATCCTGCTTTGCTGTGTGAATCCTCCTGCACTCGCCATCGAACCAGGTGTTTCTTCGTGGTGGAGCCTTGAAACCCAAAACTTCGGATGCAGAGCTTTCCAGGGCTTGTTTGCAAAGGCTCCACTGCTGTTCTATTGATATCGTGGAGGATTGAGGTGTATTGGAGAGCTTTAGGGAGACGCGATCGGTAAAAGCACGAGCGGTTTCTGGCGATAGTGGCTTTCCGACGTCATAACTTTGTATTCTTACTCTACTCCGTTGCGTTCGTTATATCCGTAAGCGCATCTTGGCTACTACAAGGTAGTGGTCCGAAACGATGTTTGCCCCTCGGAAAGTTCGATCATCAAGAATAGTGGAGGAGTGTCTGACGTCGATCGCGATATGATCAATCTGGTTGGTAGTCGATTTATCAAAAGACCGCCAGGTGCCTTTGCGTATATCGAGGTGCGGGGAGCGCGTACTGGCTGGAAGGAGATTTCGCCCCGTAGCAAGATCAATCAGCCTGTGTCCCTTATGGGAGGTGGTGTCGTGTAGGCTATGTTTGCCGATGACTCGTTCAAAGATGCTTTCCTTACCCAGCTTAGCATTGAAGTCTCCTAGTACAATTTTGATGTCATAGCTGGGACATTGGGCATACGTTCTGTCAAGGAGATCGTAGAACTCATCTTTGGCGGAGTCATCCTTGTCTTCCGTGGGGGCGTGGACGCAGAACAGGCTGATGTTAAAAAATGTAGACTTGATGAGGCGTTCGCTCACATGCCGGAAGCTTAGGACTTTTTGCCTTAGTCCACCTCGAACAACAAATCCGGAACCGAACAATCGTTGCCCTCTCTCCCTATAGCAGTCGCCGTAGTAAATATCGCAGTTTTTCATCCGCTTTATAGCGGTCTAGGGCGTCCGCAAGTTGTTCGGCTGCACGTGGCCTGTTTAGGGACCTAACATTCCACGTACAAAGCCGAGGATCATTGTCCTTTTTTCGTTTTTTGCAAGGGTCGTCAACATAAATCCGGTCAGTTATATCCGAGGCTTGTGGTTGTTTGTGGTTTTTTTTACGGTATCGGCTTACTAGGCCATAGCCCAACCGACTAATCCCGTCTTTTTTCGCAGGAGGCTCGCCATTCGCCCTTCCCCATCTGCAATTTCCAGAGGAAATCCCCAGATGGCACCACGAGAAGGTGGGCACTGTTAGTGCCGCAAGATGTTCGACTGCGGAGGCTCTTCTCGCTTTTTGGCAGGCCAGCATCCGTCGGATAGATGCTACCCCTACGAGGCCTTTGTTAGTCCTTTGCCATCAGGAAAGTATCGGCTATAAGTCCCATACATGAAAGTGGCATCAAGCACTTAATTAAAAATTACAAGCCAGTCTCAAAACTTTCAACAATTCCAAAGCTACTTGAACAACTGGTTTTCAATAGGCTCAATTTTGCGGTAAAAGGAGTATTAAGTTCTCATCAGCATGGATGTATGTATCAGTGGTCGTTCCACAACAACGAATTTATGTCTTTTCACTTACTTTTGTGTATCTGCCTTAGAAAAAGGAGGTTGATGTCTTATATATAGATTTCGTGAAAGCTTTTGATAGAGTTCATCATAGGCTTTTAATAAATAAGCTTAAAAGAACCGGATTCAAGTTCCGTTTTCTTGAATGGTTGAAATCCTATTTGTCAAATCGGAAAACGATAGTTATAATCGAAAGTTTTCAGTCTTTTTTCATAGAGGTTCAGTCGGGTCTGCCTCAAGGCAGTCATTTGGGACCTCTCCATTTTAATCTCTTCGTCAACGACATTACGGACTGTTTTCAGTTCTCTAATTGTTTAATGAGGGCAGTGGGTAGTGTGTTGGCCTCTGACGCCGATGAAAAGGGATCGAATCCCGACACAGCCATGTCATCGAACGTGTTTTTCACGGTGTTTCTCCTCAGCGGGGTTCTGACAAAACCCCCTGTAGTGAAATTGTCATGAAAAGCTTCTCGAAATTCGCCGTTTGGAATCGGCAATAAACTGTAGGTCCCTTTCACCTATGGGTAAATAAAATCACACACCACATGGGTGACTGAGAGAAGCTCGGCTCAGGTCCTTCATGGACTGTAACACCAGTATACATACCTACACAATTGTTTAATGTTTGCAGATGATGTCAAACTATTTTTAATCTATTTCCAAAATTGATGATTGCCTTAACTTTGAAAAAGATGTAAATAAATTTTTCGAATGGTGTGTATATAACCACCTGAACCTGAATATTTCTAAGTGCAACAATTTTAGTGCTTTTCGCTTATTAAAACGCACGTCATTCAGTTACACGCTTGGTGATGAGAGTCTCTTATTAGTCAATGAAGTTAAAGACCTTGGTGTTATAATTGATTCCAAATTGTCTTTTTCAGCTCATATGGATTATGTAATGTCTAGGGCTAGTTAGAGTTAGAGAAGTTACGGGGGTGGGACAAAGTCGCCTGATCACTGCGGCCACGAGTGGGCCTATTGTGATGCCCCCCACTTACAGCTCACTCAAAAATCTTGAAATCGTGATGAAACTTAGTATGTTTTGAGTGATCTAGCAGCGATTTCTTCTACTTCAAGATAATACTTGCCTAAGTGACGATGACGTGTACTGACAAGGCAGTTACGGTGGCACAGTATGTGATCTTCTGTTTCTTCGTCTTCATTACACTTTCTGCAAGTGTCATCTTGTATAATGCCCATCGTTTTAAGGTGTTTGTTGACTGGGCAGTGTCCAGTAAGGAAACCTGTGACTAAGCGAATCCGACTCCTCGAAAGCATGAGGAGTTGTTTCGTTCTACTGAGAGATGTAGTTGGGAGGAATAACTTGGCTTGTCTGCTACCTTTCGTTTGTAACCAGTAGTGATCCGTCGTGTTCCTTAACCATTTGTTTATGCAGCATTTGGTGGTGCTGATGAGTATGCCGCAGAAAGGCCGTGGCATCATAAATGGTGATGCAGAGCCTTTCCTTGCTAGAAGGTCCGCCTTTTCGTTGCCTGTATGGCCGCTGTGTCCAGGTATCCAAATGAGATGAACTCTGTTTGTGCTGGCCAGCTGTCAGAGAGAATGTAAATGTTTTTTCTAAAGATATTTCTGTTTTTATGTTTTCTCTGAGGCAGAGTTCTATAGCAAATATCTCCGCTTGAAAAACGGAGTTATATCTGTCCATGCTGACGTAGATGCATGCGCCTGTATTTGCTCCGTATACTCCAGCCCCAACGCCTTCGCTCGTTTTGGAGCCATCTGTGTACCACACGTAGGATCCTCGATTGAAGGAGGGTCTATCTTGTTCCCAGTTTTGTCGGTTGGGGAATGTGACCTTGTAGTTTTGGCTGAAGTTGTATCTGGGGAGACAGTTGTCTGTG
This sequence comes from Eumerus sabulonum, assembly GCA_951905685.1. Taxonomy (NCBI): domain Eukaryota; kingdom Metazoa; phylum Arthropoda; class Insecta; order Diptera; family Syrphidae; genus Eumerus; species Eumerus sabulonum. Next base: position 51,112,802 of record OX645062.1, on the reverse strand, counting down.
AGAGGTATCTTTAGGATTTCATGTCTGTTGATTTCGGTAAGGATATTAGGGTGAAAGAGCCTACGGTTAGAGTCATCCTCCACGATCAGTCTATTGGCGAAGACCATTGCTTCTTTCTTCAGTTGGAGATGAAGAGGTGGCAGGTCTGTGATGACTTCTAGTGCTGCTGTGGGGGTTGTTCTCATGGCCCCGGTGATACAGATGCAAGCTAATCTTTGCAATTTGTTGAGCTTGGCTTGCACTGATACTTGTTTTGTTTTGTGCCACCAGACGGGCGCAGCATATGTGAGAATTGGTCTGGTGATTGCTGTATATAGCCAGCGGGACATTTTGATGAGACTTTTGCTGGTCCACAAAAAGATCCTGGCTTTCTAAATGGTCTTTGTAATGTGAGAGTTTCCAGTGAGCTTTTCGTCTAGAATTATCCCTATGGTGCTATGGTGCTTTTCCTAGGATTGACATTTAGTGCAACCTTTATGCACCAGTTTGCAATAAGGTTTAGTGCCCGTTGGAGGAGTTCCGAGACTGTGTCTTCGAATTTGTCTCTAACCAGGATCGCTATGTCGCCAACGTAGCCTTGGACATAGAAACCATTGTTGCTGAGTATGTTAATCAGTTCATTTACCACGACGGACCACAAGAGAGGTGAGAGAACCCCGCCTTGAGGGCGTCCTTTCGCGGCATTTACACTGATTTTATCACTGCCTAGTGAGGTGTTTATTTTCCTATTGCTAAGCATGTGGTGTTGTCCACCCCTGTGCCGAGGATGCAACGTTTTATTTGGGTGTAGTCGGTGTTGTCGAAAGCACCCTTAATATCGAGAAAGCAACCTATCGCAATTTCTTTGTCGCTCAGGGATTTGTTGATCCGGGCTGTTAGCTCCTGAAGAGCATGCGTGGTCGGTTTCCCAGGCTGGTTGGCATATTGGTTTTTGTGAAGTGGTGATCTTTTCAGGGCACCGTCCCTGATGTGCCTATCCAGAATTTTTTTCATTGTTTTTAGATAAGCCTTAGAAAGAGGTAAGGCTTATCGGTCTGAAGGACTTAGGCAGGTCTGTGGGTCTACGGCCTACTTTGGGAATGAATTTTACCGTTACCTCTGTCCAGCTTGTTGGAATGTATCCCCATGCGTAGCTGGTTCTAAAGATGTCGATAAGCATGGGGCTATGTAGCGCACTTCCTTTTTGAAGGAGTGCTGGGAAGATGCCATCCTTCCTCGGGGATTTGTACGGGTCAAAAGAATGAATGGCCCATTTTATGCTTCCCTCGTGGAAAACTGTTCGTGCTCTCTTCCAGACCTCCCTGTTGGGTCTAGTTGCCCTGATCTGCGGAGGTATGTTAGAGAGATTAGAGGGAATGACGTTGGAGTCTGGGAAGTGCGTACTGGTTAGAATTTTGAGTACTTCTGTACCATTCTCCACGTAAGTGCCATCTGCTCTCTATTTTTATTTTTTTATTTTTTGTTTGTTAGAGACTGCGGAGGTTCAAGAGTTTTTGTATTCTCTTATGATGTATTTTAGCCACACAACCTGAACGGAGTGCAGTGGTTTAGGTCGTTGATGTTCGTTCACTACTCTCGGGGGTGGTTATCCTAGATAGGACGAGAGCCGATCAAATTCCGAGTTGGTTATAGTCCGTAGTAATTCGTTCGAGCACTTTAGTATTGCATACACAGAGGATGAATTTCAGTTGACCATATACTGTGAGTGCTATGCCTGCAGAAGTACGTCTGGTCGCTTTCCATTCACAACTGCGTTGCATACTTTTTGTCCGTATAGGAATTACTTTTTCTTGGCTACGAAGCGAATTTGAACTATAGACCTTCCGCTCGGCGGTCAATCATGTTATCCACTGCACCACAGCCACCACTATGGCACTTCTATGGCTAATTCTTTGCTAGGCTTTTTAAAACGCCACTCAGTGGCACTTAAGGATGTTTATTCTTTAAAGACCCTTTACTTATGCTAAGTAGTACCCATTTTGGAATATTGCTGCGTTGCCTGGTCTCCTTTTTACCAAAATTCCTCTGATAGGATCGAAAACATTCAGAAAAGATTCACTCGATATGCCTTGAGAAATTTAAGGTGGTTCGATGGTCTGCCTAGTTATAGATCTAGATGCGCGTTGATTGATTTAAAATATTTAAAAAATCGTAGACAAACTCTGAGTGCCCTTTTTATTAAGGATATACTCGATGGCAGAATTAATTCTCCGGATTTAATTGCTCTTATGCCTCTTGATGTTCCTGAGAGAAACCTAAGAAATAGGAACGTTCTCTTTTTTATTCCTAGTCACAGGACAAATTATGGACTAAACGAACCCGTAACCCGTTCCTTATTATTATATAATCAAATCTATCATGAAGTCGACTTTCAAATTAATAGAAATATGTTTGAAAGAATTGTACTGAATCTTTTTAAAAATTTTATTTCTAATTAGCTATAGTCAACAGATTGTATATCCATTGATGAATAATTAATAAATAAATGTGTGGAAAAAGAGTTGCTTCCTCAGTAGGTTGATTATATCAACCCTCTTGCCCTCACGCATATGGAAGCCAGTTCAATGGTAATTTAAGTAAACTCCCGACTAGCATGACCTTTGCTTTGCTTTGATTAGTCAAAAATTATGAACGTCAACAAACAGCGGCTATACATTCCATGATATCATTGACTTCATAACAACATATCTGTTGCATTGGCAGCACCTTCATCGGTAATGCTTGACTGTCAATAAATAAAGAATGTCACTCTTGGATAGAGGTGGGTCAATACTAATATATTGAGATATTACCTGATATGAATATATTCGTTATTGAGTATTATAATATCTAAAGCGATACGAAATATCACTAATATCAAAATATCATGATATCCAAGATATTCGTATTAGTTGGATTCACATGGTATTCGGTGTGTTGACGAATATCGAAATATCATGATATCCAAGATATTCGTATTAGTTGGATTCACATGGTATTCGGTGTGTTGACGAATATCAAAATATCATGATATCCAAGATATTCGTATTAGTTGGATTCACATGGTATTCGGTGTGTTGACGAATATCGAAATATCATGATATCCAAGATATTCGTATTAGTAGGACTTGGATTCACATGGTATTCGGTGTGTTGACGAATATCAAAATATCATGATATCCAAGATATTCGTATTAGTAGGACTTGGATTCACATGGTATTCGGTGGGTTGACGAATATCGAAATATCATGATATCCAAGATATTCGTATTAGTAGGACTTGGATTCACATGGTATTCGGTGTGTTGACGAATATCGAAATATCATGATATCCAAGATATTCGTATTAGTAGGACTTGGATTCACATGGTATTCGGTGTGTTGACGAATATCAAAATATCATGATATTCAAGATATTCGTATTAGTAATACCTAATATGGGGAAATATTAGTAATATCTTGATGAATACTAATATATTCGTCTCATCTCTACTCTTGGATTGGCACCGAAGAATAGAACATGGTGGCAGCGGTGTAAGGAAGAAAAAAGAGAGAAAAAAAGAAAGTGGAAAAGAAAACTAACAGCGGGAAACTTAAACAGCAAGAAAATAGCTGCAAAAAAGCAAAAAGGAACATTTTTAGAAGGAAAAACCAAAAAGGGAAGTAAAAAATTGAAAATATATATGTATGTATATGACATTATAACCTACTCATTGCGAACTTTGCATGTAGTTGTGTACACACTTAACCTGAACATCGCATGGTGTTGTGTACACACTTAACTGGAACAAGAGCACGTGAACAAAAATGCCTGGAGACGAAAAAAGTGTGGCGTCAACATCGCATAATACGGCTCTGCAAAATACAAAAATGCCATTGAGTCCTCCTGGAGAGTTTTCGTTTGTTTCCTCGGACTGGGAAAAATGGTCCAAACGCTTCGAAAGATACCGCATGGCAAACGGATTAAATACAGCGAGTGATATGTCTCAGGTAAATGTGTTAATATATTGCATGGGCGAAAAAGCCGAAGAGATTTTTTCTTCGCTTACTCCGATACCAACAACATACACGGCATGCATCAAAAAATTTGAAGAACACTTCATTCCAAAAAGAAACCTGATCTATGAGCGGGCTAAATTTCTCAAACGTAAACAAGGGGATGAAACAGCGGACGAATTTATCACAGCATTGCATGTGCTGGCCAAGTATTGTGAATGGGGAACTTTGTATGATGAGATGATCTTGCTGACACTTATAGTAGGCATGAAAGACATAAGTTTGAGCGATATATTGCAACTTGATTCAGGCCTATCACTAGAAAAAGCTATCATTTCGATTCGCCCAGTGGAGGAACTACATAGGCAAAAAAATGAGCTTTCTTCATCTGCGCCACTTGTTTACAGAGTTGAACGTTTCGCTCGCAATACATCCAGAAACTATAAGAAACCCGAATCAGAGGAAAAGATAAGAAACTATAAGGAAGGAGAGAAAAACCCCGGACGAGAAAAGTGCATGCGCTGCGGGTACGAGAGGCATACATATGATAAGTGCCCAGCCATAAGAAGCACCTGTAACAAGTGTAAAAAGATCGGACACTATGCAAGGGCAATGTAAAACAAAAAAAATACATGAGGTGAGAGAAGACGAGGAGGAAGCCGAATTTTTCGTTGGTGCGGTGTCGGAGGAATGGTCTATTAATTTGTGACTGAATGGACAGCGTATTCTATTCAAAGTTGACACCGGCGCTGATGTTACACTAGTACCATGGGACGATATAAAACAAATCAAGAATTTAAAAATTATGAGAACGGAATCGAAATTATACGAAGTAAATCAATTAATTAATGTTATGGGAAAAGCAAAAGTAAATTTAGGTCATGGAGGAAAAAATATTGAAGAAATAATTTATATTACAAAGGATAAAATTACGCCATTACTGGGAAAAACAGGAATTGGAAAACTGAAAATTATTAAACGGTTATTTAAAATTAAAACAAGGAATTGGTTTAAAGACTTTAAAGAAGTTTTTGATGGTCTGGGAACTTTTAAAGAAGAGTATGCAATTGATTTGAGGCCGAACAGCAGACCTTACTCGATTTCAACTCCCAGATTAGTACCTATTCATTTGAAGTCTAAAGTTGAAGCAGAGCTAAAAAAAATGGTTGCAACAGGTGTCATAGTTCCTGTTAAAGAGGCATCGGACTGGTGTGCGCCGATGGTGGTTGTTCCTAAGAAGGAGGGTATCCGAGTTTGCATCAACTTTACAGAACTGAATAAGTGTGTTAAGCGACAAGTGCATCCAATATTTGGCGTAGATTATACCCTTGGATGGTGAAGGACTAGCAAAGGCCTCGCAGGGGTAGCATCTGCCGACGGATGCTGGCCCGACAAAAAGCGAGTAAGAGCCTCTGCAGCCGAACATCTTGCAGCTCTGCTAGTCAGGTCCTACTTCCACCTCCTCGTGGTGCCATCTGGAAATTTCCTTAAAAGGGAAATTACTGACGGAAGAGGCCGAATGGCGAGTATCCTGCGCCACCAAACAGGATTAGTGTCGGTTGGGCTGTGGTCTAGCGAACCATAACCGTAAAACCATTAATTGCTCAGAAACAAAAAAACAGCCTCGGATAATCAAACGGAACGGATCTATGTTGACGACCCTTTAAGAAAACAAAAACCAAACAAGGACCTTCGGTTCTGTACGTGGAATGTTAGGTCCCTAAACAGACCACGTGCGGCCGAACAACTTGCGGACGCCCTAGACCGCTATAAAGCGGACATAACCGCCATCCAGGAAATGCGATGGAATGGACCGGGTAAAAAGCGGATGAAAAACTGCGACATTTACTACGGTGACTGCTATAGGGAGAGAGGACAGAGACTATTTGGATGCGGATTTGTTGTTAGAGGTGGACTAAGACATAAAGTCCTAAGTTTCCAGTATGTGAGTGAACGCCTCATAACGATCCGCATCAAGGCAAATTTCTGTAACATCAGCCTCATATGCGTCCATGCCCCCACGGAAGACAAGGATGATTTCTTTTATCTCCTAGACAGAACATATACCAAATGCCCCAGCTATGATACCAAAATCATACTAGGAGATTTTAACGCTAAGCTGGGTAAAGAAAGCATCTTTGAGCGGGTCATCGGCAAACACAGCCTACATGACACCACATCCGATAACGGACATAGGCTGATCGACCTTGCCACGGGGCGAAATCTTCTTGTAGCCAGCACACGATTTTCCCACCTCGATATACACAAAGGCACCTGGCGGTCGCCAGATCAATCAGTCACCAACCAGATTGACCACATCGCGATTGACGTCAGACACTCCTCCACTATCCTTGATGTTCGCACTTTCCGAGGAGCGAACATCGATTCAGACCACTATCTTGTAGTAGCCAAGATACGTCAGCGCATAACACGAACACCGCGGAGTAGAGTTAGAACACCAAGCTATGACGTCGGAAAGCTACTATCGCCGGAGATCGCCAGTGCTTTTGCCAACCGCGTCTCCCTTAAGCTCTCCGATACACCGCAATCCTCCACTCAGTCAGTAGAGCAACAATGGAGCCTGTGCAAACAAGCCCTGAAGAGCACAGCAACGGAAGTGCTGGGCCTTAAAGCTCCACCACGACGAAACACCTGGTTCGATGACGAGTGTAGAAGGATTCATGCGGAAAAGGAGGAGGCATACAAAGCCTCACTACACAAAAAAACAAGAGCGGCTCGTGAGCTCTACGAGCTTAAGAGAAGGGAGGAACATAAGCTTCTCAAGAGAAAAAAGAAAGAGCAAGAGAAGCGGGCGATTGAATACTTGGAGAGGTGCTATTGCAGGCACGACGTTCGAAGATTTTATCAGCGGATAAAACGAATGTCTCAAGGCTATAAAGCCCGAACGGAGGCCTGTAAGGATGAGAACGGACACCTAGTAGTAGAATCGCAGTCGATGCTGAGAATTTGGAAAAACCACTTCTGCAGACTGTATAACGGCGATGACAACCAACATACCGCCGTCAGGCAGAATGATCCATTTTTTAACGACGAAGATCGCAGAGAATTCCGTCTCCCTGACCTCGACGAAGTTGAGATTGCCATGTCGAAACTCAAGTCGAATAAAGCTGCTGGCGCAGATGGACTGTCTGCTGAGCTCTTCAAAGCGGCTGGGGGTGAGCTGGTTAGGAGCATGCACCGGCTCATCTGTAAGATATGGTCAGAGGAAAGCATGCCCGAGGAATGGAGTCTCAGCATTGTTTGCCCGATCCACAAAAAAGGAGATCCCTTTGACTGCGCCAACTATAGAGGAATAAGTGTCCTTAATGTCGCATACAAGATCTTCGCTGCCGTTTTGTGTGAACGCCTGAAGCCATTCGTAAACAAGCTGATAGGTCCTTATCAGTGTGGCTTCAGGCCAGGGAAGTCCACCATCGATCAAATCTTCACACTACGGCAGATCCTGGAGAAAACCAATGAGTTTCAAGTCGATACGCACCATCTATTCGTCGACTTCAAGGCCGCATACGACAGCGTAATTAGAGACGAGCTATATAACGCCATGTTTACTTTTGACATCCCTGCGAAGCTCGTCAGACTATGCAGGATGACCTTGGAAAATGCTCGCTGCTCCATCCGAATCGGTGAGCACCTTACCGATAGTTTTGATGTCAAAAAAGGATTTAGGCAGGGCGATGCGCTGTCGTGTGATTTCTTCAACATCGTATTGGAAATGATTGTGCAAAAATCACAGGCCAATAAAAGAGGCACAATCTACTTCAAATCCTCGCAACTCCTTGCATACGCCGACGACATTGACATAATAGGTAGATCGCAGCGAGATGCCAATGAGGCGTTTGCGAGTATTGAGATGGAGGCGGCAAAAATTGGTTTGGCAGTTAATGAGGGCAAGACTAAATATCTGCTGTCATCGAAAAAGGACATTTACCACCGACGTCTTGGACAGAACGTGCATATTGGCAGATATAAGTTCGAGGTAGTAAAGGACTTCATATACCTCGGCTCCGCGGTGACTTGGAACAACGACACCAGTTTCGAAATCAAGCGCAGAATTACTCTTGCCAACCGCTGCTTCTTTGGGCTCAAGAGGCAACTGAGAAGTAGAGCCCTCTCTCGTACGACCAAGTTGACCTTATATAAGACCTTAATTATCCCGGTCCTGTTATACGGCGCAGAAACATGGACTTTATCTAAAGCGGATGAGGAAATCCTTGGTCGTTTCGAGAGAAAGATTCTGCGTTCGATTTTCGGTCCCATAAACACAGAGGAGGGTTGGAGGAGAAGATTCAATCATGAACTGTACGGGTTGTACAGCGACATGAGTCTGGTCAGGCGTCTACGGATCCAACGCCTAAGATGGCTAGGCCATGTAGAGCGAATGGACACCACAGCTCCAGCCCGTAGAGTCTTTGAATCCAACCCCGAGGGACGAAGAAATAGAGGACGGCCGCACCTAAGGTGGCGCGCACAGGTGGAAGGGGACCTCAACCAACTGGGCGTGCGGCATTGGAAAAGACTAGCGAAAGATCGTGCTAGGTGGAGAGGCATGTTGGTTGAGGCCCAGGTTCACCCCGAACTGTAGCGCCCGTTAAGTAAGTAAGTATACCCTAGCACAATTAGCAGGGGCAAAATTCTTTACGAAACTTGATGCCAACTGTGGGTTTTGGCAAATGCCTTTAACAAAAGAATCTCAAGTTTTGACAACATTTTTAACACCATTCGGTCGATTCAAATGCCTAAGATTGCCTTTTGGAATAACATCGGCACCAGAAGCTTTTCAAAGAAAAATGACAAACATTTTGACAGGACTCGAGAATTGTATAGCTCATTTAGATGATGTCTTGATATGGGGAAAAACGATAGACGAGCATGACAAATGTGTAGAGGCTGTCCTTAAAAGAATAAAAGAGAATGGCATGACGCTTAATAAACAAAAATCGGAATTCGGGAAAACTGAAATCTGTTACTTGGGGCATATTATTTCGGAAGGAGAAATTAAAGTGGTCAGAGAAAAAACAAAAGCGATTAGAGAAATGAAAGCCCCAGCCAACGTCAAGGAAGTGCAGCGGTTCTTGGGGATGGTGAACTTTATAGGAAAGTATATTCCGAATAAATCCAGTATTCTGGAGCCGATCACTAGATTATTATGCAAGCAGAATGAATTCGTGTGGGACTATGCGCAGAAAAAAGCATTTGACGAAATAAAAGACAAACTGTCATCGGCACCTAACTTGAAAATGTTTGATCCTTCTAAAGAGACAACGGTGTCTTGTGATGCTTCACAATTGGGATTTGGAGCGGTCCTATTACAATCACATGGGACGGAAAAATACCCGGTGGCATACATTTCAAGATCTTTATCAGCTGCCGAAAAGAACTATGCGAATATTGAGAGAGAAGCACTAGCCATAGCTTGGGCCAGTGAAAAATTAAAAAAATTATTTGATTGGGCGGCATTTTGTGATACACACAGACCATAAGCCTCTATTGCAAATTTTACAAAGTAAAAGTCTGGATGATTTGTCTCCGAGACTGCAAAGGATTCGTCTCAGAATGTTAAGATTTGATTATACGATAACGTATATACCTGGAAAAAATTTAGCAGTGGCAGACCAGCTTTCTAGGGCACCATTAGAGAATGTGGAGGAATATGATGAATTGGGTGAAGAAATAGACGCTTATGTGCATCAAATATCACTTCAAAATATATGCATGGCCGATGAAAATATTGTGGAAGTCGTCAGGGAACAAATAGGGGACGCAGAATGTCAAAAATTAAAATCGTATACAAAACAAGGGTGGCCAAATAAAAATGAAATTAGTCCCGAGATAAGACACTATTATTCAACAAAGGATGATATTGCAATTATTGGTAATATGCTGTTACGAAATAATAGGATAATCATTCCCAGGAATTTAAGGCAGTTAATGCTGGCAAAATTACATGAAGGACACTTGGGAATAACCAAAACTAGAATACGAGCTCAGAGGACTATGTGGTGGCCGGGAATTTCGAAGGATATCGCCGTGAAAGCTAGTAACTGCCCTGTATGTACTCAGAACAATACTAATAGACATGAACCACTATTGGTCGCAGAATTCCCGCGTTATCCGGATAATAAATGGTATATAGTAATAATTGATTGTTACTCGAGATTTTTTGAAATTGCAGAATTAGTTCGTATGCGGATGGAAGACATCATACAGTTTAGTAAACCAACGTTTTGTCGCTATGGGATACCACAGACCATCTACACTGATAGTGGAACCCAATTTCAAAACCTAGATTCGTCCAACTTCCGGCGATTTGCCAAAGAATGGTCCGTCAAGATTGTTACAAGCAGTCCACAATACCATCAAGCTAATGGAGCGGCCGAAGCGGCAGTGAAAATAGCCAAAACCATTTTGAAGAAAAACAAAAACAACATTGAGTTAGCGTTGTTGATGTACCGAAACACACCAGTATCGAACGGTTTTAGTCCGGCAGAGCTTAGTTTTGGGAGAAAACTACGAGATATTATACCTGACATTAATCTAACACAGGATCCGGATCTCCGAAACTTGAGCAAGAGGGAGAAGGAGTATCGAAAAAGGGACAAAAAGAATTACGACAGAAGATATGGTGTGAAGGAAATGAGTGAGTTGGAGCCAGGAGATTTCGTGTGGATAACTGACTTAAGAAGGCATGGGAAAATTCTGAATAAAGTTCAGAGTAGATCCTATTTAGTTGAAACCGAAAAAAGGGTTGTTCGTCGAAATAGATTCCACTTAATTAAAGCCACGTATTTAGACTCTTTACAGGCAATAACTACACCTCCAGAAAAACGGGTAGCAGTAACCGGAGAAACTCAGAATGAAGCACCTTTAACCACGATAGAAGATAGTAGACCAAGACGAGATTCAAGCGATGTTTTGATAACTAGATCTGGCAAACGTGTACTTCGATCTCGAAGTAATATTAAAAACAGCAATGAGTCGTAAAATTGTTTTAATGAATTAATCTTATATTTCGAGAATATTTGTAATTGAATTTATATCGTTTTTTGTGTATGTACATATGTAAATATTAAGCTTTGAAAGTACTTAATATCTAAGGGGGGATGTTGCATTGGCAGCACCTTCATCGGTAATGCTTGACTGTCAATAAATAAAGAATGTCACTCTTGGATTGGCACCGAAGAATAGAACAATATCATTGATACTCAATACTCTATGTTAATTGCTTTTATCAACCTCCCCAAATTATATTCATCTATTGCGAACTAAAAAGGACTTCTATTAGTCAAGTTCCTCTCGTAAGCGAACAATTGATCCCTTCTGCTAATCGAATCCTTATGTCTCATCTCGGCACTTGACAATCGTTTCATTAACCCCGCAGCCCTTGAACCTCAATTGTAAACAAGCAGTCCAATCGTTCGGGTCATGTTTGTTGACGAGTATACATACAATGTACATATATCTGATTTATTTAGGGACATCATCGTATGTCCTGACTCTTATCAATGTTGTAAACAGTTTGAATTTAGATTCGTTTTCATTGACTTGATGACTAACAGAATTCCTTGTTTGTAGTGTCGTACTCCTTTCTGTTTGCTTCCTAATATTTGTGTTTTTGCCTTACATCGTTTCGGCAAACACAATCTGTTCGGCAATCTATGGTCGATTACAATGCCACAAAGGATATGGCAATTTATTTGCTGACTGTTATCTTTGATAACACTTACGCCTTGCACTTTTCGATCCTTTTTGGTTGCTTCTTCCTTTTCGTGTCGCCCAACTAACTTCCTTTTAAGCCCTGTCTGTCCTAGTTATCTCAACTTCGAACCCTATAGTTTGTAAATCGATTTATATTCCGATTTCTATCTAAGCCACTGGTCGGTTTTGTTTACCATATAATCAAATTGATCATAATCTTATGGAATTCCTTTCCACACGTTTAGCCACATCCTTATTTCGTAATCATTTCACATACTTTCTTGTACACCTCTAGAAAGTCATTCTGCCCACGTACCATGAGGAGGAGAAGCGAAAAACTTCCATAACCATCAGCAGCGAAGATTATAACACACTGTACGTATTTCGGGTAATTGACAATACATGACAAAGGACACACCTTTTGTGTCCTACCTCGAGTGTGTGGAAAACACTGAGTTAAGCAAGTTCTTTTCATGTTTGTCTGGTAACACTTCAGTGGCAGGCGGTGGTATCCCACCGGTCGCTGGACAATCAGTTCGTAAACTTTCCCATGGGAGATTTTTTTTTGTACCTTGTGTCCTGAGAGAAATTGACTTGAAGTTTGGTTACAACACACATTCACATGGTAACCATTGTTTTTACGCTGATATACATATAGATCTAAAGGACTGTGGTCTTCGGCTGCCTGGAAGGTCCAGTATTTCTATGCTCCTTTGCGGGATGAACATTTTCATTACTCTCTTTTTTCTCGCTTTTTATTCTATGGAACGTCTTTCTTTGGGTTAGTTTTCGAAGTGAAGTTGACTCCATTAAGGAGAAGATCTCTTAAGTTATGAACAGAGTTTTCGAGTACGTTCCAGACACAGGTGGGATTGGCTTGCTTAAGCAGTCTGATAGAGTGCAATTATTTCTGGGGAACGTGCTCCTAGGAAATTGTTTCATTCCCAAATTTCTCCGCTGAGGCACTGTGGTAGTTATATCTGTACGCACGAGTGAACAGATGGGAAACGGCTTCATGTATTATAAAGCTGATACATATAGTCACATTGCTGCTTTTTTTTAATGTTGAGTTTGGACGTTATCTAAAAAGTTTCTAATAAGTTCATGAAATCAATTTTGCATTAGTAGAGAATGCAGTATTTGATATCTTTCGATCGTGAATACATTTCATATACTTAAGTGGCGAAGGATTTCGGTCGTGATAGACGAAATGTTAACCTTCATTAGTGTTTGAGATACGCTTCGTTTCGTGAGCTGCTAAATTGTTCCGTGTGTCTGCCGCAAGCGTGCATCGTATTTTACCTAATAGGTTAGGTTAGGTTAACGTGGTAGGCATGAGCCACACGTAGGCCGAAGTCGGCCCATTGTGATACCTTACTTACTTACTTTGATGGCGCTACAGTTCGAGGTGAACCAGGGCCTCAACCAATAAGCCTCTCCAGCCGGCCCGGTCTTTGGACAGCCGCATCCAGTGCCGCACGCCCAGTTGGTTGAGGTCCCTTTCCACCTGTGCGCGCCACCTTAAATACGGTCGTCCTCTGCTGCGTCGTCCCTCGGGGTTGGAGTCGAAGACTCTTCGGGCCGGAGCGTTGATTTCCATTCGCTCAACATGGCCTAGCGATCTTAGACGTTGGATCCGAAGACGTCTAACTAGGCCGATGTCGCTGTACAGTCCGTACAGTTCTTGGTTGAATCTCCTCCTCCACTCTCCGTTTACACAAAAGGGACCAAAGATTGCACGCAGAATTTTCATCTCGAAACGCCCAAGAGCCTCTTCATCCGCGTTTGAAAACGTCTAAGCCTCATCGCCGTAGAGGAGGACCGGGATGACTAAGGTTTTGTAGAGGGATACCTTAGTTTTTCGAGAGAGGGCTCTACTCAATTGCCTCTTCAGCCCGAAGAAGCAGCGGTTGGCAAGAGTTATTCTGCGTTTTATCTCAGCGCTGGTATCGTTGCTGCTTCGTCGAGCCAAGGTACGAAGTCCTTGACTACTTCGAAAATATAGCTGCCGAAGGTGACGTTCTGACCAAGACGTCGGTGTTGTCCCATTTATCCTTAGACCCACTTTAGCCGCTTCTGCTTCAATGCTTGCGAATGCGAATGCTTGCGAATGCGAATGCTTGCGAACGCAACGCATTAACGTCTCGCTTTACCCGTCCAATAACGTCAATGTTATCTGTGTAGGCAAGCAATTGTGTGGACTTAAAGTAGATCGTACCTCTTGCATTTTCCGCAGAGACCCGCACGATCTTTTCAAGTATGATGTTAAAGAAATCACATGACAGTGCGTCACCCTGTCTAAAACCTGTTTTAACATCAGAGGGGTCGGTTAGTTCACCTCCGACCTGAATGGAGCAGCGAGAGTTCTCCATAGACATCCTGCACAGTCTGACGAGTTTGGCAGGAATGTTAAAACATGACATAGCTCTGTATAGCTCGTCTCTATAAACACTCTCATTTGCGGCTTTAAACTCGGCGAAAATATGGTGCGTGTCGACCTGGAATTCATGTGTCTTCTCCAAGATCTGCCGTAGTGTAAATATAATAAATATTTGGTCTATCGTGGATTTTCCGGGCCTGAAACCACACTGGTAGGAACCTATCAGATTGTCCACGAACGGCTTCAGGCACTTACACAGTACGGCAGAGAGGATCTTGTACGCGATGTTCAGGAGGCTTATCCCTTTTGTTTGCCACTAGGTCCCTGGTTCGTCCTAGGCTTAACTTAGGCCACAATTGTTTGGTGATAAAGCCGATAATGCTCTCATTCCATTCGAGGTTGGTCTCCTCTCTGGCTGGAAGTTTTATCATGTGCTTTACCGTACTCCATCGACTCCATTTTAGAACCATCGGTATTGAGGGAGATCGAGTGCTTTGGTATTACTTTCCCTTCAGCCCATTCCTCCCTGGATGGAAAGACAACTTCGAAGTTCCTAGTGAACACATTCTGCGGAATGATGTAGTCCGTTTCCATGGGTACCTTGAAGTGGTTTAGAACGGTAGTATGGCCTTTTTGAGATGTGGGCCATTTTCTTAAGCTCCTCATCATCCTTAGGGCCGCGCAGGCAGCAGCTTGCTTGCTAAAAAGGTTCAATGGTGGAAGACGTAATAGAATTTAAGGGCCTCCGGGGGGGTTGATCTGATCGCTCCGCTTATGTATACCTTGGCTGATCTTTGTACCTTCCCCAGAAGGCTTCGATTGACTGCCCTGTCCAGAGCAGTCCACCAGACTACAACGCCATACAGGAGGATGAGCCTTATGACTGCTGTGTAGAGCCAGTGCTTTATGCTTGGTTGGAGACCCCACTTCCTGCCCACCACTTTCTTACAGCTGTAGAGGGCAGTAGTTGCTTTCTTGACGCGATCAAGAATGTTGGGTTTCCAATTCAGCCTCCTGTCAAGGACTAGGCCTAGATATTTAGCCTGCTCTTTGATTGATAGTTGGGTTCCACACAACCTCGGTGGGTTGAGGGGCCGAATTTTATATTTGTTAGTAAACAGTACTAGATCGATCTTCTTAGGGTTCACCTCAAGTCCACAGTACTGCGTCCAGGTTTTTACTGTATGTAATGCACTCTGCATAAGGTCGCATAGAGTGTTGGGAAATTTACCTGTGGCGGCAATAGCAATGTCATCTGCATAGGCGGTCACAGCGTACCCTTCCTGTTCAAGCATCCGCAGTAGTTCGTTGACCACCACGTTCCAGAGGAGAGGGGAGAGTAGTCCACCCTGTGGTGTACGTCTGCTAGCCATTCTAGTTGAGACGGCACCAGCGAAGTTGGCTCTGACGACTCTTTGTGTTAGCAGTTGTCCTACCAGTTCTATCACTGATCCCGTAACACCCAGATCAGACAGCGCTTTGATTTCGGCCCATAGTTCAACATTGTTAGAGGTGCCCTCAATGTCGAAAAAGGCGACATTGTAGTGACTTTTCTATCTAACTGACCAGTGAGTGGAGTGCTGTTTCCACCGATTAGCCTTGTTAGACTAATAGGCCTCAAGTCATTTGCATACGTGTGGGAGCTTTTGCCTGCCTTGGTTATGAAAATGACTTTGGTCACCTTCCACTTGCTGGGGATGTAGGATACCCAATAAACTGATGGTTAAACCGTTGATAATACAAAACTCAAGACCTTGTAGTTGCTCAGAAGTAGTGCGGCTCCAAGGATCGAACACTTTGAAGCAGCGACTCGTTCGTGGCAACTTGAAAAATTGTTTGTGGCATTCACCACATTGTCTGAACGCTCCACTATTCCGTTGTCAAAAGCCAGTATCTGTGATAGTATTGGAAGATAGAGTCAAACTGTCAAACCGTGGGCAAGCAAACATTCTGAAATTAGCCTCACTCTGGGTCAGGTCACAGAGCCAGGACAACTTAGACTTGTCTTCGAAAAAACCTTCCTGACTTCATTTGGACGGAAGATTAGCCTTCGTCCTCACCCGACCCGACAACCCAATGGACTTCACCATATGGAACGAATTGGAAAGCAAGGTTAGCAACGAAAAACACGAAAATGTTGAAATCTCAAAGCGTCTACTAACCCGCGAATGGGAAGTCATGTAATGCGTTCGTCGACAGATTGGACACTGTGATCCTTTTTTTTTTATCACGAAGCACTTTTGACTTATGCGATGGTGTGATATTCTGGAAAAGAGTAGTAGACAAGCTTGCCTGGTCTTTGTCGATAATTTGGCCTCTATTTCACGCCGACCACTAAGACAAAAAGTCCTAAGATTCCGGCATGTGATCGAACACCTCATAACCATCCTTCTTCTTCTTCTTCTTTTGGCCTTACAGTTCATGGCGAACCTGGGCCTCCTTTCAAAAACCTCTCCAACTGGCGCGGTCTTTCACCAGCAGTCTCCAGTGCTGCACGCCTAGTTGGTTACGGTCCTCTTCCACTAGGTTGCCCCACCTTAAATTTGCGCGTCCTCGACCGCCTCGCCCCTCGGGAATTCAAAGACCTTCCAGGCCGGAGCTGTGTTTTCCATGCGCTCAACATGACCTAGCCATCTTATGCGTTGGATCCGAAGACGCCGTGCTATGTTGATGTCGCTGTACAGCCCGTACAGTTCACTATTAAGTCCCCATTTATGCAGGTCGGGCCGTAAATCGTACGCAGAATTTTTCTCTCAAAACGACCAAGGGCCTCCTCATCCGCTTTCGATAAGGTCCATGTCTCTGCGCCATATAGCAGGACCGGGATGATAAGGGTCTTGTATATGGTCACTTTGGCGCTTCCCAATTGCCTCCTGAGCCCAAAGAAACAGCGGTTGGCAAGAGTGATTCTGCGTTTTATCTCAGGGCTGGTGTTGTAGTCCCCGGTCATCAGGGAGTCAAAGTAGACGAATTCCTTGACCACTTCAAAGTTATATCCGCCCATGGTGACGTTCTGGCCAATACGTCGGTGTGGCCCGCGGTTTTTCACGCGGGGCCTGTCAAAAAAGGGACAATATAACGTTAACTGTCTGAGACACTCACCACCTTTTCGTCGATTTCAAAGCTGCATATGACAGCGTGTATAGAGATGAGCTATACAAAGCCATGTCTAGTTTTAACATCCCTTCCAAACTCATCCGACTGTGCAGGATGACAATGGAGAATTCGCGCTGCTCCATTAAGGTCGGTAATGAGCAAACCGAGACCTTTGATGTTAAAATAGGATTTAGGCAAGATGACGCACTGTCATGCAACTTTTTCAACATCGTGCTTGAAAAGATCGAGTAAGAGTCACTGACCAACACAAGAGGTACGATTTATTTCAAGTCTACTCAATTGCTAATTGCTTGCGTACGCCGACCACATTGAGGTGATTGGACGGACACAGCGAGACAGACGTCAATGAGGCATTTGTAAGCATTGAGGTAGAGGCGGCTAAGATGGGTCTCAAGGTTAATGAGGGTAAAACCAAATATCTGCTTCCATCTAAAAGAAACGGACAACACCAACGTATTGGCCAGAACGTCACCATGGGCCGATATAATTTTGTAGTGGTCAAGGAATTCGTCTACCTTGGCTTACTCATGACCGGCGACAACAACACCAGCGCTGAGATAAAAGGCAGAATCACTCTTGCCAACCGCTGTTTCTTTAGGCTCAAGAGGCAATTGAGAAGTAGAGCCCTCTCTCGGTAAACCAAGATGACACTATATAAGGCCTTGATCATCCCAGTCATCCTTTACGGTGCAGAGGCTTGGGCCTTAACAAAAGCGGGTGAAAATGTCCTTGGTAATTTCGAGAGGAAAATTCTGTGCACTATCTACGGTCCCGTTTGTTCAAATGGTGGATGGAGGAGAAGATATAACGAAGAACTGTACGGGTTGTACAGCGACATCGGCCTGGTACGACGTCTACGGATACAGCGTCTAAAGTGGCTAGGCCATGTAGAGCGCATGGAAAATACAGCTCCGACCCGAAAAGTCTTCGAATCCACTCCGGAAGGAAGGCGCGGCAGAGGACGGCCGCATCATCGGTGGCGCACGCAGCTCTTCCACCTGTTTTTCGATCTGACCTAACAAAAATCCAATTGGGGATCTGTAAGCCGTAATTTGTTAAAATTCTACACATGTACTTTCTCGTACTCTGAGTCCCTTTATCCCTTTAAGACATGCATATATTCATGTTAAGCTAACGAGATGGTCATAGTAAGATACTCTTATACTAAATTACCATTTAAGGTAACAGCATTTAACCCTTCCAAATTTCATTCTCTCACTTCTTCAAAATAGCCGGTTAGCTAACTAGTCCCTTTTCCAATTTAACTCCTTCCCCCAAGGTCCGCAGTGGGATAATCAAAATCCCATTGTATCTCCACGCTTTAAGTATAACATCGCGTTGCGGACAAACCTCTCCATGGGTCACCTGCAGCCATTTGCCGACGTATATATGTATGTACCAATGTACCTATTATTCCAGGAAACTCCAATCCGCCCCCGAGGTTTATAAGATTTTTACCTGAATTCCTTATCCTTCCCTTATCCTGAATCATTAAAAAAAGGAAAACAGGAAAAGAAAAATCTCGTTGAAATCATTTTTCTGCCCCACTTCACTTAATAACCTTTTACCACTTAACCTCAAAAAACCAGGGACAAAAATAGTCCAACAAAGAGACAGACATGAACTACCTACATATGTATCTTGCAATCGTCCCTTGGAACTTCCTGTAGAGGTAGACAGGCACACGAACGTGTATTTGGTCTCTCCCATTCGTCCGTTCGGATAACGACGCTTATTGAGTTTTCGTTTATCTCTAACGTGATTTTCTATTGTTGTTCCCTTGCAGAAATATGTGATGAGCGATGACCAGAAAGTCTACTCGTACAACCGGGAGATGCCATTGATTTTTATTGGAGGTGTACCCAGATCGGGAACAACACTAATGCGGGCAATGCTAGATGCACATCCAGATGTAAGGTAAGTTTCATCATTCAACGAGTGTTTGTTCGCTCCCAATTGCAGTTGACTCATCAGCTCTCTAAAAACAAGTCGGAACAGAAACATGATAGTCCGTTTGGTGTTTACCCTACCATAACCGACTGCAATGTCAAATGTCCATGTTGTGGATTTTGGATTGCGGGATTGTGGTTATGTGATCGACAATCGTTTGTTGTTTTCGTCCGGAAGCGCCTTCCGACTAATGGCGTCTGTATAAAGACTCTGACATTCACGAATGATTGCCGGTTTTTTGTGAAAATCGTACATCGATCCAGGCAAAGTGTGCCGGTATGAGGGCGGAAAACAATGGCCAGTAGGTATCACATTTGTGGGCTTTAGTTAGAGATTTTTGCTGAGCTCCGCTGGTTGTCCGGGCACGTACAAGCACGACGTGAGTTCTGGTGGCCTAGTTCGATGGTTGGATGGTGGATATTATTTGCTCAGAATTAATTTAAAATTAGGTTTGCGGGACATGCTGTGTGGTGCCAAAAATGTGAATGAGAAAATTCGAATCGAAGCTTAGCGTTGTGGTTTGTGCAACAAGTGGATGTTATCTGAAATAATGTGCAACCTAAATCGATGCCTTTATGGTTAAAGTATAGTCGTACTACTTATTTGCCAGCTGTTAAAAAGGGAAATCTCATTGTTTTTATATGGATTTCATCTCCACTAAGGGATGAGACTGGGGTTAACTAATTTGTTGTAGGAAAATCAGCCATCACACGTAACGTATCACTTAGTTCTTCTTAAATAATTGAGAAGGTCGGTTATTCTTACCCGCTGAACATTGGTCAAGTCGTTACGGAAGTAGGATCCTAGGTAGCGTTTCCTGATTGTACAGAAAGCCGGACAGGCGCAGAGTAAGTGATGAATGGATTCGACCTCCTCTTTGTCCAAGCAGTTTCTGCAGAAGTCCTTCGAAACCTGTCCTAGTTTTTATGCGTGACTGCCAATGAGACAGTGACCGCCGATGACACCAATCATTTTGTAGATGTCAGTTCGTTTTAGGCAGATTAGTCTCTTAGTCCGTATTTGCCTGGTGATGAGGCAGGTGTGCCCCTGGGCCCATCTCAGGTTCATCTCAGACATGGCGAGGCTTTAAGTTTAAGTTTAATGGCTACTAGAGGTATACCTGCGCATGCCATGTTTGATTTTTGCGCCTTTCCTTGTATGGCGAGTGTGTCGTCTCTTTCATTTCCTGAGATATCGCTGTGTCCTGATACCCATAGGGGATGTATTTTAAATTGTTCGGCCATCTCGTTAAGAGATAGGCGGCAGTCAAGGCTTACTTTTGAAGTGTGCTTATAGGACTCCAGCGATTTCAAGGCTACTTGACTGTCTGTGAGGATTCGAATTTCCGTAGTAGATATTACGTTCCACTTCAGCCAAGACAAGGCCTCCTTTAGTGTTAACAGCTCCGCCTGAAAAAACGCTGCAATGATCCGATCATTTTTCAGCTTGACTCAGGTTTAATTGTTTGCAGAATACTCCAATGCCCAACCCGTCTTTGGGGTATGTCCGGGTATGTTATTTTGAATTTCTTCCAAAAGACTGTGGTGGGCTCAATGTGGTCAGAGTTTTCCACCAAGGTTATCCTCTTTTTCAGGATGGAGGTTCTGGTTGCCGTGGTTGTGGCTATTTGCTTGCCAAATATATCGAGTGGTGTAAGGTGGAGAATCATGTTGAGCGCTGCCGTTGGGGTGGACCTTAAGGCCCCGGCGAAGCACATGCATGGCAGCCTTTGTACCTTCTCGAATTGCTAATGGTATATTGTTATATCCAGTGTAGTCCACCGAACATCCATATGTACATTAGAATAGGTCTAACAACTGTAATATATTGCCACATATTAGGGTTGAATCTCCAGTTTTTTTACTAAGGCTTCCTTACAGGTGTAGATTGTGTTGCCCTTCCAAATTAGCTTCCTATCTAGTACTATGCCAAGGCATTTGGCACTAAAAGAGTAGGTTAACCTGGTGCCAAGTAGAGTAATTGGGCATGTTTCCGGGATCGTATGCAACAGCATACTGGTAAACAGTACAAGCTCCGTCTTCTGGGGCTTACCCCTTCTACGTAGGCAATAACATCGAGGCCTTCTTTCTCCAGTAGTTAATATGCATCTACATTCCAGACAAGAGTGGAGAGGACACCACCTTGGGGGGTACCTCTGGTAACTGATTTGAATTTTACTTGGCTGACCTATTTAGAGTAGATTTTGGGTGTTGAGAGTAACTCATGATGATGTAGGCCATGATATCCATCCTTATCACCAATTAATGCTGGAGCATCGATCGAGTAATGAAATTATGAAGATAGTTAAATCATCCATGTTTAATCTTTTTAATGTATTTATTCTAATTTCTTTTTTGTTTGTTTACGAGTATAATATTTGTATCCAAAAGATTTCAATATGTTTTGGGGTGATTCTCCCCCAAGAGATTTTATGTCACTACTGTTTTTCTGTTTTATTCAATTATATGGATGATTGTAATACATATGCGTATAATGGATGACGTGCACATGTAGGCAACGGTCCTATTATGCTTAACATTTTTTCAAATCGATGTTCTGGATTGAGAGTTTGTCACTTTAATGTGCAGAGTATCAAATCCAGCAGAGAGTTATTTTCTTCGCAACAAGTAGACGTAATTTGTGTTTCTGAAACTTGGCCTGTTCTTGTAGGTGAATACTACGACGGCGATAGCGACGAGCCTGTAGAACTTTTTGGCTACAAAATCTATCGCAGTGATAGGCCCACGAGGGGATGGAGTTGCAATTTATTGCAAATGTTGCTTGAAGTGCGATATAATTGAAAAGAATGCTACTTCAACCAGCGTCGAATTTTTGTTTGTTGAAATCTCTGATAATTTTCAAAAAGTGTCTAATTGGCTATACATATATACGTCCCCCGCAGTGATACTGTTCTTACAGAATCAGAGACTGAATTGTCCCACTATAGCCTGCGATACCAAAATATATTATTATGTGGAGATTTTCATAAAAAATCTGTTGCATAATGATATTAAATCAAGTCCGATGAAGGATTTTGCTGTAAACTGTGGTCTTAGTATCACACATAACGCTAAGTTGGCTGCCGTCCTTCGCTCTTGGACTATTTTTTAACAACTAACGAAAGCTTAGTAATGTTTCATAATCAATTGTCGGTACCTGAGTTAAATTCTCCCCATGATTTAATTTTCTTAAACTATGACGTCAACTTTATTCTCCATCAGGCACCTAAAAAACTGAAAAAAAAAAAAAACGAGATACAGAAATTTTAATAATATTAATCTGGAGGCCTTGCATTGCGAAGCATGCATCTGGCGCACGATGAGCGAGTTCGGATCCTGATAACACCAACGCCATCGAATGTTTATTTCGCGACGTTCCTCCTCGGCGGGGTACTGGCAAAACCCCCCGTAGTAAACTTGCAATGAAAAAGCTTCTCGACTCACGCCGTTCAGAATCGGCATTAAACTGTAGGTCCCTTCCACCTGTGCGAAAAATAAATCTCACACAACATGGGTGATTGAGAGAAGCTTGGCTGTAACGCCACCAAAGAAGAAGAAGAAGAAGCTGCCTGATTACATTCAAGTACCTCTTCGAGCTTCTTAAAGCGATCGTCGAAATCCTTGCCCATAACAATTATGTCATCCGGATAGACAAGAATGGACACCTCTCCGGCCCGAAGGGTCTTCGACTTCAAACCCGACGGACGACGCAGCAGACGACAACCGCACCTAAGGTGGTGCGCACAGGTGGAAATGGACCTCAACCAATTGGGCGTGCGGCACTGGAGAGGCTTGTTGGTTGAGGCCCTGGTTCACCACGAACTGTAGCGCCATCTGAGTAAGTAAGTAAGATAGACAAAACAAGTCCTCCAGTGAAGTCCCCTTAGCACCCGGTTCATGAGTCTTTCAAAGGTGGCGGGCGCATAGCAAAGACCGAAGGGCATCACAGAGAATTGCGGCAACTCTCCCCCGGCGGCGATCGGGATCTTTCTTTATTTTGCTGATCAAGCTCTATTTGCCAGTATCCACTTTGCAAGTTTAGCATCGTGTACCACTTTGCACCAGATAATGTGTCCAAGGTGTTGTCGTCGATTCTCATTAAAGGATAGCTGTCTTTCTTTGTGACGTCGTTCAGCTTCCTGTAGTCCACGCAGAATCGGGTGCTTCCATTCCCACTTCTGACACCAAATGTTACGATAATTAAATTGTCCAGATTAGGGTTCGATCACTGGATCGCGATAAACTGAATCTATTTGTCTGTTTATTGAATACACACTTTATTTCTTCCACCTCAGATTAATTATCTGAGGACTTCACCTTTATTTATTTTTACAACCTTTTATACACTTTACACTTTGTCTCTACAAATCATTAGGTGGCTTAATTACCTTCACACTGAATACCGACTGATCACTAGTTACTTCATTCCGAATACTAAATGCCCCCGAGGACAAGTGTTCCCCTTCAGAAGTCTCTAGAATGCTACGTGCTCTGGCATTAACATTCAGCACTATGCCGCTGAAAGTTACCATCATTTCCAGTTTAGCTGCAACAGAGCATTCCAAACTTTGGCATCGAAATTCGAACACAGCCGTCGGTTCGTGTCCACAACAATATTTTGGGCCCGACCAATTGAAGCTAGACAATTGACACTAGCTCGGGCTTTAATGCAATTTAAAAACGAAAAAAAGGAAAAAAAAGAATGAAATGAGAAAATGAATAAATAAATCCTTTCATCAAATACGCAATTCAATATTTTATGATAGAAATACATTTGTTTACATTCAGATGACAAGCATCCCATAAATTTAATTTTCACAACAGATAAACGGAATTAAAAAAAATTAAACAACAACAACAAATAAAGAGAAAAATTGCTCTATGTTTTATGGCTGAAATTTCATTTCCTGTGCAAGCTACACCGGATGCAGATTAATGAAATAACTTTTGCCACCCGACGGGCCAGTGTTATTATCTTTTCCCATGGAATGCAACATAAAAAAAAATCAAAAATCCTTCTCTCTATGACTACTAACCACGGCAAGCATCAGGTCATCATTGACTATATCGAAATAAATATCCGCAGTATCCATCCACTATCCTTCCGCTGTGTTGACAAAAAACAAATATAATGTCAGCCGTGTGTGTCAATTGCCTGTGTAGCAGGTAAACGGGTCATAAATTTATACAAATGATAAAAAAAGACCAAACAACAGATAAAATACTGACAACCTGCTCCTGGCAAACCGGCAACTGCTGCCACAACCATTATTCCTCTCATGGTCGTAGTCTGGCCGGGCTGAAACGCCAATTTGTTCGTGCAAGCTCTTAACTCCTGCCGAGGAGTTTATTGGAAATATTCATGTGATAGGTTTACAAGCTTTCGAGGCCGTGTTTGCGGCACAGTAGATCGGTAGGCGACATACATACATAGATTTGTGAATGCCAATTGTGATGAGTTTAATTAGCTACGTTCCTCCGAGTGACAGCAACAAATTGTCGATTGTGTCGTTCAGTGGATTTCTTGTTTCCTATCGTCCTCTTCAGGACCAGAAAGCAAAGAATCGTTTCAGATAATACACTAAACTATAGCCAACAACTGTAAAATGAGAAAAGTATTGAAGATGCACATAAGGATGGCTTTAAAAAAAGTGATAAGCAAACTTTGCTCCGGAAAGTTTCCGGTATGTTTGCAATACATGGACTGAGTTAGAACTGGAGATTTGCGATAGAATTAAAACATCGTTTAAAGTATCAAACTTTGATTACTTGCAACGCTTTGAAAACGGTTTGCTGGTCCGTATGAATTCCTGGACAAAGTCATCCCTTTTCGTTTTAACGGCGATTTCGAGAAGGAAGTTCCTATTCCTGTTGCCGGAAGTTGACAAAAAAGTTGTGTAAATACAACTCCCAATCGCAAGGATGAGTGCTTTTGTTTGGCAAGGGATTTTTGCGAAAGATTTGTTGGGCACGTTTGTTCTTTAGTTCCGAAAAGTCTTTATGGAGTATGTTTGTGAAGTTTGAAAGTAAGCGAACGTTCTTATAAAGAAGGTCAAATCATTTTGTTAACTTCCTATCGCAAAGCTATAACAACTGTACTTGGTAGCGTTCAAAAGAAAAGCTGATATGTGAGGGTTGCTACCTACGTTTTAAGATCGACAAATAAACATTTATATTGTTTTTCAAAATATTCTCCATAAAGATTAATATACACAGATACTTCTGCATGCGCCTGAACCGATTTGCAAACTACTTACACCAAAATGTGTGATTTGAACTCATTAATCTCTCCTTCAAAGGGCGCAGTGGTTAGTGTGCTGGACTCTGGCGCACGATGAGCGAGTTCGGATACCGATAATACCAACGCCATCGAATGTTTATTTCGCGACATTCCTCCTCGGCGGGGTACTGGCAAAACCCCCCATAGTAAACTTGCCATGAAAAAGCTTCTCGACTCACGCCGTTCGGAATCGGCATTAAAACTGTAGGTCCCTTTCACTTGTGGGTAAAATAAATCACACACACCATGGGTGATTGAAGAGAAGTTTGGCTCTGGTCCTTCATGGGCTGTAACGCCACCAAAAGAAAGAAAAGAAAGGCCGTAGCCCAACCGACTAATCCTCTTTTTTGGCACAGAAAGCTGGCCCCCCTTCCCCATCTGTAATTCCCATAGGAAATCTCCAGAGAGCACCACGAGGAGGTGGGGATGGGACTTACTAACAGTGCGTTATGATGTTCGTTTGCGGCGGCTCTTCTCGCTTTTTATCAGGCCAGCATCCGTCGAGGCCTTTGCTAGTCTTTTGCCATCCACCGAGGAAGGTGTGCCGCGAAATAAACATTCGATGGCGTTGGTGTTATCGGGACGGGAACTCGCTGATCGTGCGTCAGAGTCCAACACACTAACCAATGCCCCACGGCGCGGCGCCCTCTTGGGTGGTAACGCGGTCAATGAAATTTCTTTGCGTTAATCAATGTTGCACCCAAATATCGAATTTCTTTGAGTAGCCTGCTCCCTTAAGATGATTCCAAACTGTGGCGGTTGAAGTTTAGAACATGCGTTATATCCTGCTTATGTGCTGCTCTTCCTTCATCAATTGCAAAATTTCGTCGACGTTTTCAGCGATTGGCGGACCAGAACGAGGTGAATCCTTGACACCTAAACTCACAGTGAGAATGCATTTTACAAATTTTTCAGAATACTTAACCTTCTCTTTATAGAAAAAATTGTCATATAGCGCGTTTCCTTAGATGTTTCACTAATTTTCAAATTATGGTAACTTCTTACGCAAATGACGAATTACTAAATTGTGTATATGAAGAGAGTAGTCTGAAAAGTCAGACTATGCGTCCTTTTAATTTTCCTAAGTATAGTTTTGGGGCTATATCCAGTTAGGAACTCTGGTTGAAGGGAGATATTTCCATAAAGAGAATGGTTCTAAAGCCAAAACTATGTTATTGGCTCTGCTTGATGTACATACATACATATGTCCATATACATATTGCCATGAACTCTATGTATAAGACATTTCTAGAACTTGCTAAATTGGCAAGGTTACATAAATCAACAGCTTATAGCATGAAAACATCTAAGACTATGGATCTAAGATGGATTCCTGGTTCCTGTTATGTTTTTTTTTCCAACAGAACTATTATATCAAAACTAATTCGAACTTCGGTTATAAATCCCTTTTAAATCTTCCCCTCGAGCAATGCTAACCACTGCCTGTCTTATCTAGAATTCAAACCACTTTGGAAACATTTTTTTTTTTTTTTATTCAACAAGTCTTAGTTTTATTAAATTCGAAATCGTTAATCAGTCTCATATCTCCATCAGTTCAGGGGTGCGTTCGTCGTCTTTAGTTCTCCTGTGGGTAGGCAGCCCATTGAGCAATCTGCTCCGAGTAAGATCCCTGTGGATAGGACGGTGCAGGTGGCGAGCAGGCTACTGGTTGCAAGTGCGGCTGGCAGCTGAACAAATAGTTTTTGGGGCATGGGATGCTTGGCATGTATGCCGGTGCAGCAGCAGCTCCACCATACGACCTGGCTGCCTTACGAATTCTCAGCGATTCTAGGTTTTCATCTGCACCTTTCTGTTGAATACCCTCTTGGATGCCCTTGTTATTGGGTTCCAATTCACTAACAGCAGCATGAACAGCTCCAGCGGCGAAAATGCCAATCAAAAGGATTCCCACAAAGAATTTCATTATGACACAAGTGATTGGTTTCTTGACTACGGAAGAACACGAAACAAACTGATGAGAAACGATCGTCGCACTCGTATATTTATTCACGCATCCAAACTGCAGTGGTCAACAATTTTTTCTGCAAAATGTGTGCATTTATTGCTTCACCCGGAACGAACAAGTGCGACGATTGCGTAAAATCAAACATATGTCTAGTGCAGATGTAGGCCAAAAAGCAAAAAACAATATTGAGAACTTGATTTGAGAGCAGGTCACAGGTCTTGACATCATAATCGTTGTTGGCCTCAATTCCGAATGCCTCGAAGGTGTAAGGTGGCATACATAATATGTAATGTGTGTTGCATGTTATCCGCATAGGGGTTTTACGCTAATCTACGTAATTAATTGCAGAGATTAGGTCGACAGTGCATTATTAAGTGATGCCTACGGGAAGCACATTAATCTGATATTATAGGGTGGATGTGGTACCATGGAACAGGTATTCTTCTTCGTGGATCGTACTTTAGATGAGGGGGAGAAATATATGAAAGTGACAGTCAAATCGATGTTGTGCTTAAGTCATTTTGATATATTGTGGGATTTTCTATAATTCTCTATTCACGGAAGTCCTACCGTTCATTGGGATCTTACTTTGTATCACAGAATACATTTATCACTGTATTTAGCAGTATAATACAAAACCTGCTCATCCAGCTTCCCCTGGAGGATTTAATTATTTTGCTGGGACTTTAAGTAAGATTTGTTTCTACGGAAGTTTCTTCGTGCCATTAGTGCCATTAGTCCTATATGTTGTTAATGTCACTTTTCATCCGAAAAGAACGTTCGAGCAATACCTGACTGTAGTCATTGACGATAAAGACTCTCCTTTGATAGTACATATTTACATCTCCTTTATATCGAAAAGAGCAATTCTGCTCTTTTTCCATATTAGCAGGAACTCAAGGAACACTTCAGATAAGTGCTAGAGCATAACCTTTGGAAAAATTGGGGCATTACGTAGTCTCTGTTTTTCACAAAGGATTAAAAATGGCCTGTAGATTAGTAGAGCAATATGTATGATGCTTATATGGTATCAACACACTTCATTCGTTATCTGTCAGGTTATCCATCCAATTTAGATAAAAATCGATGTTCCAATCATGACAGTCGACACATAAAAGCTAACTTGAATGACCCAAATCGCTTTAAAATTCAATCATTTGTCGGATGCCTTTGATCATATTTTTACTTTTGGATATCCTTTCGGTTCCTGATAAATGAAGAAAGAAAACTCGATTTGCGTTCTACGAACATTCCTCACCCACAAGTTGATTTGGTCTAATTTGCCTTTGCTTCCCAACCCATAAAGCACAAATTCATATTTATGTATGTACATACATACATCACCAAGCCAAGGGATGTCCGGGCAGGAACGCATTCAATCAATCCTTCTTGTACTCGATGAAGGGAACACTTGTGAATGCTTTGAATTTTTTGTTTACCCCCTTATTCCTTTACATTTAATATTCGCATCCCTTCGTTGTTCCGGATGATTTTATATCGAACAATGAAACAACGGGAGTTGGATCGCTCGAGTCATCTCTACAACTGGTAGATTCCTGCATGACTATTAGCTTTGAAGGATCGCTAAAATCATTCATCATACAAATCATATGTACATATGTGGATATGTATCTTCGGAACGGAAGAATTCTTTTTTTGCAAATATTTCTTGTTTCTTTCCTACGTTGTGTAGGATGAAAGGGGTAGCTTGTGTTGTTCCAAGAAGTAGGAAGGAAAGGATAACAATGATTTGGTGGTTCTGTCATCTCCTCCCTCTTTGACAAGGATTGTGATGGAATGAGAGCGTAATATAGAGCCATTCAGCGTTATCCTTTGAGAATTCACTCTCTTCCCTGCTAGTGCCAGGATCAGAAAGAAAAAAAAAAAATGGTCTTCATTGCTCCCCCAAATAAATGAAGTGTAGGCTATGTGGGGATATTTTGGATGAAAATGAATTGCTATGCTAATGACAGTGTATTGTATTCCTTTCTATGGTCTAACAAAAGATCAAAGGTGTCAAAGTTCTCACTTACAATATAACCATCCGTCTTTAGTTCCTTTTGCAGGAAATTGGCTTGAGTGAGTAGTAAAAAGAAAACACTTTATATGAGCCTGTACCTTTTAACGAATAGTAAACTAAGATCTTTTCCCCTTAAGTAGCTGCTGATTATTGTTTTTACATCATGACCGAGTACTACATAAAAATGTCCTACCAGCTACTTCCACAGTATAGCCAAACATCCACCTCGAAATTTAATTCCTTACTTACTTATCAGGCCAGCGATCCATGGAGGATCTGAGCCTGAGCTATAGCTGCCTTCCATCCTTGACGGTCCCGGGCACGTTGCTTCCAGTTGTCAAGACCAAGATGTCTTACATCCGCGATTACTTGGTCTTTATACCGGAGGTTCGGTCTTCCTCTTCTTCTCGAACCAGGAGGCTCGGAGTCGAAGACCCTCTTAGCTGGAGCGTTGATGTCCATGCGCTCGATGTGGCCGAGCCAGTGTAGTCGACGGATCCTTGCCTTCCGGACTACATCCACATCTTGGTACAGCTCGTAGAGTTCGCGGTTGTGTCTTCTTCTCCATTCACCTTCCTCACAGACAGGACCAAGTATCCGGCGCAGAATTTTTCTTTCGAAAGAAACCAAAATCAGCTCCGCTGTCCTGCTTATCGTCCAGCTTTCGGCTCCGTACTGCAAGACTGACAGAATGAGCGTTTTGTAAAGCATGACTTTGGTCTTTCGAGTGAGGAGTTTTGACCCCAGTTGTTTTGACAAGCCGAAGTAGCAGCGGTTGCCAAGGGCGATTCTATGCCGGATCTACACTGTGGTGTCATTTGTGGAATTTACGTTTGCCCCGAGGTAGACAAACTCCTTAACTACCTCGAAATTGTAGCTGTCAATTGTTATATTTTGTCCCAGGTGGTGAGCGACGGATTTGTTTTTGCTTTACAGCATGTATTTCGTTTTGTCCTCATTGATCTTAAGACCAACTCGTTTCGCCTGTTCTTCAATCGCCGTGAATGCTTCCACAATGCCACGGCGAGAAAACGCGATGATGTCGATATCATCCGCGTATCCTAGTAGCTGGATGGACTTGTAAAAGATAGTGCCTTGTAGTGATAGTGGATCTTGTATGCGACATTGAGCAGTGATATACCTCTATAGTTCTTGCAGGGGGTAGGATCGCCTTTTTTGTGGATGGGGCATATAGAGCTGGCATTCCAGTCGTCGGGCATGCTTTCATCTTCCCAAATTCTGCAGATGATCTGGTGCATGCTCCCTACCAGAACATCGCCGCCAGCCTTGAAGAGCTCTGATGGCAAGCCATCTGAGCCTGCGGCCTTGTTGTTCTTCAGCTTCTGAATTGCTGTGCCGACTTCTTCGATGCAGGGTGGGAGGACTACTTCAGCGGCTGGAGTTGGGATTTCCTCGGTCCCTACCACTCTCTCTTGGTCATGCTCGTTAAGCAGCTGCTGGAAATGCTGCTTAAATACATCCACTATTCCCTGCGGGTCGGTGACAAGATTACCATCGCAGTTTCGAAGAGCCAGGGTGCCCTTTTTGAAGCCTCCTGCAAGGCCTTTGGCTTTCTTGTAAAAGGTTCGTATTTTATGTTTATCCCTAGACTCCTCGATATCCTTGAGCTGGGAGGCTGCGAAGATTCTTTTCTTTTGTCGCAGTAGTTTTTTCTCCTCCCTTCTCCTGGCTCGGTACTCTCCTTGCGCTGCCCTGGTTTTCCTCTGCAGCGCCTTTTGGTACGCCTCGTCGGTTGCTGCCTTTTTCTGCTCACACTCGCCATCAAACCACGGGTTTCTTGTCGGGGGTGGTAGGTATCCTAAGGTGGTTTCGGCTACTTCCTGAATAGCTGAGCGGCAATGCAGCCACATACTTATTATTGGCATTTGTGTTCGACGTAGGCATACCGTAGAGTCTTTCGCTCAGTTGCTCCCTGTAGACTCTGGCAACCTCCGGTTTACTCAGGCGCCCAATGTCAAACCTCCTCCTGATGGGCTGGTGCAGCTTTCTGACATTGGGTAGTCGAGCTCTGAATCTTGCTGCTACGAGGAAGTGGTCACAGTCGACATTTGCCCCCCTGAATGTTCGCACATCCAGGATGTTTGACGAGTGCCTTGCGTCAATGAGCCCATGGTCGATTTGGTTGGCGGTTCGGCCGTCCGGAGATCGCCAGGTTGCTGTGTGGATTTTCTTGCGAGGGAATCTTGTGCTACTTATCACCGCATTACGAGCTGTCGCAAAGTCAGCGAGTCGGAAGCCGTTATCTGTTGTTGTATCGTGGAGGCTGTGCTTTCCGATCCGATGAAGTCCCCGAGCACGACTTTTACATCGTACTCCGGACAAGCTCCGTAGGCGTTGTCTAGGAGGTCATAGAAGTCCTCCTTGATAGGGTCTTCAGCCTCGTCGGTAGGGGCGTGTGCAGATATCAGGCTGATGTTATAAAATCTGCCTCTGATGCGGATCACAGCCAGGCGATCACTTATAGGTTTAAAGTCGAAGACCTTCGACCTTAACCGCTTTCCCACGACAAATCCGCATCCCAGTAAGTGCAACCTTTTGTGACAGCTGTAATAAATGTCGCAATTTTTCTTCCTAATCATACCGTTTCCTATCCAGCGTATTTCCTGGACCGCGGTAATATCCGCCTTGTACTGCGTGAAGATTCCTTCTAGTTTATCAGCAGCTCCGGGAGTGTACAGGGTTCTGACATTCCAGGAGCATACTCGCAAATCGTGTTCCTTTTTCGTGCGTTGTCGTCGTCGAGTATCTGTCCGTGAATCCGAGGCATCGTGCTCATTCATAACTTTTTTTTTTTTACGTTGGCCCGCCGCACAACCGCCATTCTGGTCTGGGTTATGTCGCTGCATACGTTTGTTCAGCTCCCAACGGTTGTTGAAGAGGCTATCCATTTTGGTTTCTTTCGAAAGAAAAATTCTGCGCCGGATATTTGATCCTGTCTGTGAGGAAGGTGAATGGAGAAGAAGACACAACCGCGAACTCTACGAGCTGTACCAAGATGTGGGTGTAGTCCGGAAGGCAAGGATCCGTCGAGCCCATGCCCTCTGGAATTTAATTTCATATGGCTTAAATTCACGTTCCGTAAGCACTCCGTTCACTACTGTTTTCTTTATAGAAGCCCCAATCTAGACAGGAATGCAACATTTAATGCATTCGACGCACTGTCCGATTCCATCCAAAGAATTGTTTCCCTGTTCCCTCGCACTGAAATCGTTTTAGCGGGCGATTTCAATGTACAAGTTAACGACAAAAACATTCGAAGCTGACACGCGCATTCTAAACAACGACAAATCCCACGGCAATCCAAATATCATAGTCAAGGTTGCTGACGGTGCGCCCGCATTCCAACAGGTACCAGTGAACGGAAGAAACACGAGATACCACTTCCACCAGCCAGAGCATAGTTCCCGACAGCGTGCTATTTGATCCTTTCCATCCACCTTCCGCACGATTAGTATTTAAGGTAGTTTAAGAAAATATCGTTATCTATCTTAAGTTCGAAGTGTAAGGGTAAACGCTGCCCGATCGTAAAAAAAATGAAAATAAATTTTTTTTTTTAAAAGAAATTAATAAATAATTTCTTAATTGGCGCCCAACGTGGGGCCCAGGTGAAATTCTAAAAAGTGCTAACAATCCGTACAACGACCTCAAGTAGCTCGAACGCGGAAGTAACGAAATATCAAATGTGTTAACAATCCGTATAACGGCCTCAAGTAGCTCGAACGCGGACCATAAAAGTGTTAACAATCCGTAAAGCGACCTCAAGTAGCTCGGACGCGGAAAAACAAAGTAGTGAAAGTGTTAGCAAGCCGAAAACGACCTAAAGCAGCTCAAAATCGGAAAGTGAATAGACCCTGGGTCCCGAGAATCCACGTGAACATTTTTGTGTAACTCAATCACGGAGCCACAGCCAACGAGGGAGTGCAGAGAAAGGATCCCCAGTAGCCGCAGCAAACAGGAACGAGCCCCTCTGCCAGCGTTAGGATGTTCACCACAATTTTAATGTAAGATAGAATTAAGAATTTAATAGTTAAGAAGTGAAGAAAAATCTTTAGTCATTATTTAAGAGGTGAAAACAAACCTTTATATAAAATCATACCAGCCATTATTTGGAAAGTGAAAAGGAATCTTTATAAAAAATTATAGTACAAGCCTAAAATTAATTAAAAAGTGGACAAGAAATTTTTACAAAATCATAACATATAGTCTTAAGAATTAATTTAAATAAAGTGCAAGAGTAGAACTAAAATGACCAATCCAATCATTCGCCCACCTATACTAAACCCAACCGATCCCACTCCACACCCTTCGACCGCGAGTCAGAATCCTCTGAACCAAACCCCCAATGCGTCTCCGGCATTAGAAGCCTTAATAACGGAAATAGTCAGTAAAGTCTGTGTCTCTCAATGCAAGAATTTAGTTCAGGCCATTGTTAATCCCAGCTCAACAATTTCTAAAGATGTAGAGCAAGGTATTGACGAGCAATACCGAGCGAACCTAGGTGATTTAGACAAAATTCCGGACGTAGTCCGAAGTTTAAGAGAGTTTTCCGGTTCCCCGGGAGAGTTTAGTTCATGGCGCAAAAGCGTCGAACGAATTCTCAACATCTACAGTAACCTCATAGGAACTCCAAAATACTTTGGTATTTTAAATATCATAAGAAATAAATTCGTGGGGCATGCAGACGCTATCCTAGAAAGTTACAACACACCATTAAATTGGAATTCCATATCCAAATGCCTGACGCTACACTTTGCCGACAAGCGAGATCTGGGAACTTTGGAGTACCAGATGTCAACGTTGGTACAAGGCAACAATACTGTAGAGCAATTCTATCAGTCTGTCTACAGTTACTTGTCTCTGATATTGAACAAGATATCAAGTATGGACGTCTCACCGGATGCGATGAACTTACTAACATCCTCCTATAGAGACAAAGCACTGGATACCTTTGTGAGAGGGTTGAGAGGCGATTTGCCCAGATTGTTGGGTATAAAAGAACCGATTGACCTTCCCCAGGCCCTTCACCTCTGCCAGAAGCTTGAAAACCAACAATTTCGAGCGCTATATGCCAATAATACTAGTGGCATGGCAAAGAGGACTGTTTCTCAACCTACACCACCACCTCTTCCTCCTCGTGGGAATCATCCTTCACAACCTTTCTACCCACAACTTGCATATCTACCACAACCAAGGGTACATCACCCTCCGAGACTCGATGTCCCCCCATACCAACAACATTATCGTCAACCGAACTTCCAACAAAATTTCAGGCCAAATCTCAGACCCAATTTCCAACAGAATTTCCAACAGAACAACCAACCTTCTTATCCGTATCTACCCAAACCAATGCCTAGGGTACAACCAATGGAGGTAGACACCATAAAAACCAATAACATAAATTATATGAACCGGCCGCAAGCTAAGAACTGGCCACCTGCAATAAAGCGACCAATGATTCCCTCACAACAGCATCACGCTCCTCCCAACAAATTACAGAGAAACTTCCACGTAAATACTGAAACTAAAAAGCAATATGCACCTGATAATTCTATCGAAATCGAAAACTATGACTCTATGATTCAGTCGCTGAACAACCAGACCGAGAGCGAAAGTCTTGACGAATACCTTGCTGACCAATATAGCACTAATGATGATGAACAAACAATTGATTTCGCGGATATACATTTTTTAGATTAACCCACTCGTCTCTGCCTTACTTCGAGTGTAGGACGAGTGAGAACAAAATTTTGAAATTTCTTGTGGATACAGGTTCCAACAAGAACTATATTCAGCCCCAACTCGTAAAGAACATCATCCCTAATAAACAGAACTTCTATGCCAACTCTATTGGAGGCAAAGTTGAAGTCACCCATCATACATTTATTAATCTATTTGGAATTGAGTCAGTTAATATAAAATTTTTCCTTCTGCCTACCTTAAAATCGTTCCATGGAATCCTCGGCAATGACTCTCTGAAAGAGCTTTCAGCAGTAATCTACGCAAAAGAGAGCTACATGCTCATTGAAAACCACCTAAAAATCCGGCTAAAGCAACAAATCTCTGAATCAATAAACTCTGTAGATATAAGAACAGATCACATGACTCAAAGTCAAAAAGACCGATTAATCCAATTAACCAAATCGTTTTCCAACCTATTTATCGATCCTAACGAAAGGCTCACGTTCACTACAACCGTTAAGGGAAGAATCCGTACAACTACAAACGATCCAGTCTACTCCAGGTACTACCCGTACCCCGTATCTCTTAAGGACGAAGTAGACAAACAGCTTAACCAGCTTCTGAATGATGGTATTATTAGACCTTCACGGTCTCCCTATAACTCGCCCATATGGATCGTTCCCAAGAAAGCCGATGCGTCAGGAGAGAAAAAATATAGAATGGTTATCGATTATAGGAAACTGAATTCAGTTACAATTCCCGATCGATACCCCATTCCCGAGATAAACGAAGTTTTGTCTCAACTGGGAAAGAGTAAATGGTTTTCGGTGTTAGACCTAAAGAGCGGATTTCACCAAATTCCTCTGCACGAGGAAGATATTGAAAAGACCGCTTTCTCAGTGAACAACGGCAAGTATGAGTTTGTTCGTCTCCCATTCGGGTTAAAAAACGCCCCGTCCATATTCCAAAGGGCATTAGACGATATATTAAGGGAACATATAGGAAAGATTTGCTTCGTTTACATCGATGACATCGTCGTCTTCAGCAAAGATGTAGACTCCCATTTCCAAAATCTTTCAACAATTTTTAAAACCCTTCAGGATGCGAACCTTAAAGTTCAAATAGACAAATGCGAGTTCTTGAAGTCGAACGTTGAATTTTTGGGATTTATAGTATCGAATGAAGGGATAAAGGCGAATCCAAGCAAAGTGGAAGCGATAACTAAGTTCCCCTGTCCTAAGACACTCAAGGACTTAAGATCTTTTCTAGGTCTGTCAGGGTTTTACCGCAGATTTATTAAAGATTATGCTAAGATCGCAAAACCCCTGACATCCCTTCTAAGAGGGGAGGATGGACGCACGTCAAGACAAGCGTCAGGAAAAAAACTCATACATTTGGATAACGAAGCTCTGAACGCATTTGAAAAAATTAAAAATTCCCTTATTTCGGAAGATGTAGTCCTAACATTTCCAGATTTCAACAAAGAATTCCACTTAACCACAGACGCTTCCGATTATGCAATTGGTGCTGTGCTTTCCCAGGAAAACAGACCGATTACGTTCATTTCCCGTACACTCACAAAAGCCGAAGAACACTATGCCACGAACGAGAAAGAAATGTTGGCCATAGTATGGGCTTTAAATACTCTACGAAATTACCTTTACGGTCCAACAGTCTTGAAAATTTTCACCGACCACCAACCCCTGACATACGCTCTAAGCAACAAAAATTCCAACAACAAACTGAAACGTTGGAAGGCCATACTCGAAGAATATAACTACGAGTTAAAATATAAACCTGGCAAATCCAACGTTGTTGCAGACGCGTTGTCAAGACCACCGCAAATTGGCGAAGTCAATTCACTTACACCAACCCAACACAGTGACGAAAGCTCCGGACAACACCTAATTCCGATAGCCAACGAACCGATCAACGTCTTCAAGAATCAAATTATTCTTTCCGTCGGGAGTACACCATCCCA
Source organism: Eumerus sabulonum (assembly GCA_951905685.1). Lineage (NCBI taxonomy): Eukaryota > Metazoa > Arthropoda > Insecta > Diptera > Syrphidae > Eumerus > Eumerus sabulonum. Next base: position 51,075,718 of record OX645062.1, on the reverse strand, counting down.
TGATTTCAAAATTGTTTTCCCCACCTATCACCGCCATGTAATAGCTGAACCCGAATACACAGAGCAAATCTTAATAGACATCTTGAAACAATACCTTAATCCATCCGTCACAAACGGTATCAAAACTGAAGAAAAGATCCTAGGAAAACTTCAAGAAATTTACCCATCCCATTTTAGACAATACAGAGTACGTTTTGCGAGGAACCAAGTGTTAGATTTAATCGATGAAACACAACAGGAAGCCGAAATCATAAGAGAGCATAATCGCGCACACCGCAACTCTCGTGAAAATAAAATGCAACTATTGCAAAAGTTTTATTTTCCACAGATGAGGGCGAAAGTCGAAAAAATTACCAAGATGTGCAGAATTTGCAAAGAACATAAATATGATCGGCATCCAAACAAACCATTGTTACAAGAAACCCCGATTCCCCAGTACCCCGGACATATTGTCCACATAGATATCTATTTCAGTAATAAACGCATAGTTCTCACTGCAATAGATAAGTTCTCAAAGTATGCTCTGGCTAAAATACTCAAATCGAGATCGGCAGAAGACATCAAACATCCTCTTAGGCAGCTCATTCTAGCATTCGGCATACCAGAAACAATAGTTGTAGATAATGAGAAATCATTGAACTCAAACTCAGTACTTTTCATGGTAGAAAATTTCTTTAACATTAAAGTCTATAAAGCCCCTCCTTATACTAGCTCTGTAAACGGTCAAGTGGAGAGATTCCACTCGACGCTCTCAGAAATTATGAGATGTATAAAGACGCAAAAACACCATAGCACCTTCGAAGAATTGTTAGACCAATCAGTATACGAATACAATAGCTCAATACATTCCACGACAGGGAAAAAACCATTTGACCTATTTTTTGGAAAGCAATCGTTAAATAACCCCGTAGAACTTCAACGCGTTAGACAGGAAAACATCGGAAAAATTAAAGAAAAACAGGAGACCGATTTAGAGTATCACAATAGAAAAAAATCCCCTATAAAAACTTACGCAGTTGGTGAAACAATATATGTAAGAATAAATAAAAGAACAGGGAATAAACTCACGCCTAGATTCAGGAAAGAGATTGTTGCAGAAGATAGAAATACCATCGTTATAACCAGTTCAGGCAAAACCATACACAAAAGTCTTATCAAAAACCACATTTATCAATAGGATACTGCTGCCGTCGTGCATGGCAAACGTACAAATCTTGGACTACTCGAACTCCCAATTGATCAAAATTGACGCAGGACGAGTAAAATTACAAAATGGCTCATTCAAGATAGTACACGTAATCGATATTGAAGCCTACGACACAACCCTACAAAGTTTGGAGGTGACATTGAGGTCAACTACCAAAACCAGCCATCCTTTATACCACATCCTATCCTATGAAATCCATAGAATTAAATCCTATCTAGATAGACTTAGAATAAGTAATAAAAATAAACGTTCAATAGATATGATTGGCACCGCGTGGAAATGGATCGCGGGTAATCCGGATCACCACGATTTTGAGATTATAAGTCAAAAAATTAACAATGTATTAGAGAACAATAATAATCAAGTAATAATAAATAGAATGACAATTAGTAGAATTAATGAATTATCAAATGTTACGAACCAAATAATTAAAATTCTTAAAGGAAACGAAACCAATAATAACGATTCTATATTAAAAATTAAATATAAGCTAGAGTTACTTAAAGAAGAAGTTGTAAACATTGCCTACGCCATTCATTGGGCGAAAGCCAATATTATTAATTCGTTTATACTATCAAATACTGAAATTAATATCACAGAAAGCTTGTTAAGTTTAAGTAATATTCCATTTGTCAATATTGATGAAGCTCTTGAATTTTCCGAAGTACGAATTGCAACCAATAATAAAAATCTGATATACATTTTGAATATTCCTACAGTAAGTTCAGATAATTGTAATTCCTTTATTATCAGAGCCGTTAAACTAAATCATGTAATCAATAAAATCAATTATAATTCTATCGTAGAATGTAATAAAAAAACCTTCGGTATAATTAATGAATGTAAAAAATACAATAGCATTTCAATTTGTAGTAATAAAGATATTCTAAATATAAGTAATTCCACGTGCATCCCAAGCCTCCTAAATAGCAAAAAATCCAACTGTTCCCTGATCAACAACGACCACATCCCAGAAATTGAAGAAATAACCCCAGGAATCCTACTATTAAATCAGTTTGATGGACCCATCAACATAAACCAGGAAACCATCATGCTCAAAGGCACCTACATACTACGTCATTTCAACACCACGGTAGAAGTCAACGGCAACCTAATCATTGCAAAAGAGGTAACTCGACACAAGCCCTTACCTGCTATACTTCAACCAACATCTGAAAAAGAAAAAATAGAAGAAGTGCTATCTCTCAAGCGTATGAAACAACTATATGTTAACAGCACTAAGCAGATCGATCTTCTAGAAACTAAAAGTCAAATCAGTTTGTCCATCAACGTCATCCTGACACTGGCAGTAGTCATCATTCTTGTAATCACATCCATCAAAATATTCGGATGCATGATGCGCAAAGCACCGAGTAGCGAAAAGAAGCAAAACGAAGTGTTAACTCTAGGAATAGAAGATCTTCCTCGCCATCTTACAACAACAACTTCAAACGTGGACGTTTGAACCTAAGCGGGGAGGAGTTAACGACAAAAACATTCGAAGCTGACACGCGCATTCTAAACAACGACAAATCCCACGGCAATCCAAATATCATAGTCAAGGTTGCTGACGGTGCGCCCGCATTCCAACAGGTACCAGTGAACGGAAGAAACACGAGATACCACTTCCACCAGCCAGAGCATAGTTCCCGACAGCGTGCTATTTGATCCTTTCCATCCACCTTCCGCACGATTAGTATTTAAGGTAGTTTAAGAAAATATCGTTATCTATCTTAAGTTCGAAGTGTAAGGGTAAACGCTGCCCGATCGTAAAAAAAATGAAATAAATTTTTTTTTTTTAAAGAAATTAATAAATAATTTCTTAATTTACACCATTCTCAGTGGCTTCGACATTCTGGACAGACTACACCCGAAGGAAGGTATCTTGAAATTTTTGCTGAGGTTAGTCAATTATGTCAACTTGTGAATGAGCCATCACGTATCCCCGATGTTGCTGGTCATACCGCCAACACACTGGCCTTGTTTCTTACCTCTCAGCCTGACAAATATACGATCGATGTATTGTCGCCCCTAGGCTCGTCTGACCACTGCGCGATATCAGCAAACTTCTCGAACTCCCACCATCGAGTTAAGGAAAAAGCTCCTAACACTATGGCTATACGAGAAAGCTAACTGGTGCGGCCATAACAACTTCTTTCCGATCTTTAACTGGTCGTTGTGCTTCCTCGACAACGACGTGGACGCCGCAACTGATATTATCGCAAATATTATACCAGGCCTAAGGATAACACGTAGTTTAACTTGAGCTGCAAAGAGCCTATTAGGCTGAGGGAGCTAAGCTTTCGGGCCTATGAGGCAAACAGTTCTGAGGAAAATCGAAAAAAGTACATACGAGCCAGAAGTTACTGCAGCGCCAAAAATTAAGGCGTGAAATCCTTCAATGTCCCAAAGGTAGCAAAAGTATCTGGTCGTTTGTAAAAAACGTAAAAAACTCAACTACGTCGTCTATACCGACGCTCATCCATAATGACATTCCAGCTGTCACCCCCTTAGACAAAGCTAACCTACTTGCTGCCCATTTTGCAACCAGTTCTCAGCTTTCAGCTTGTACTTTGTCTCCGCCTGTACTAGAGTACATCAATTCCACCATGGGACTAATCCACTTCCGCACTCGTACAGTCGCAAGGGTTCGTAAGGACCTTGTCATTCACAAATCCGCTGGTCCGGATGGTATTGCCCCAATAGTTCTGAAGAGGTGTTCTTCTACGCGTGCAAAACCACTGCGTAAGCTTTTCCCACTTTTCTACTCCTCTGGACTCTTTCCGAGTAGGTGGAAAACAGCATTTGTCCATTTGTTCAGCCTATACCCAAAAAAGGCGAATCATCTTCTCCCTCCAATTACCGACCCATTGCACTAACGTCCCTTCTTTTGAAGGTCATGGAAACGTTGATTAACCGTCAGCTTATGAAATATCTTGAATCACGGAAACTCCTCAATGCCCGTCAATAGGGTTTCCGCAGCTACAGATCCACTGGTGATTTGATGGCATATCTCGCCGAAAAGTGGAATCACTCGCTTCACCAAGCAGGTGAAAGCAAAATTGTTGCACTGAAGCCCTTTTATCAAAAATGCGTGCTTTTGGGATCTATGATTCCCTTCTTCAATGAATTAGAAGTTGCCTTACGAATCGTTCAATTCAAGTTGTTTTGGACGGATTCAAGTCTGATACTCACTTTGGAAATGCTGGTGTTCCCCAGGGCTCCGTTTTGTCTCCGACACTCTTTCTTATTTTTATAAATGATCTCTTGTCAGTTACTTCTAATCTAATTCACTCCTTCGCTGACGGCAGTACCCTCAGTTTCTCATATTCGTTCACTAGTTTACGACCTTGCACTTCGGCTGTAGATAATGAGCGGTAGCGTATGTTAAGCTCGTTAAATTCCGATAGCGACAGCATCATCCAATAGGGTAAAAACAATAGAGTGGAATTGAATGCATCCAAAACACAATGCTGTCTCTTGTCGTTAAAGCTTATAACTAACCCGCAGCCATTATCCATCAATGGCACTTACATCTCAGAAACCGAAAAGCTTTCCATCCTGGGTATGAGTGTTGCTCACAATCTTAATTGGAACGACCATATATTCAGTGTCGCCAAGAATGCTGCGAAATGCCTAGGCTTCTTATACAGATGCAAGAAATATTTCTCACCCTTAGATCTGGCTACAATCTATAAGGCGTTCATTCGTCCCAAATTAGAGTTGAACGCTCATGTCTGGTCCGGTGCTTCCAAGACCTCATTGCACCTACTAGACAGAATACAAAAACGAGCCATAAAACTGATACGTGACTCCAGCATTACCAAAACATCAGACTCGCTGGAACACCGCAGAAATGTTACCTGCCTCTCCCTGTTTTATCGTTACTACTACCAAAAATGCTCTGATGAAATAGCCAGTTGCATTCCGCCCCTTCAACATTTCGTCCGCAATACACGTCTCTCTAGGAATGCTCACCAATATACCCTGAATTCCGCTTTCGGACGTACTGTCAAATATTGAGAATCTTTCATTAACCGAACCACACGAATCTGGAACTCCCTGCCGGATTCTGTTTCCCCCCCTCAATGAATCTCCTCTATCTCTCTTCCTTTCTACCTTCTGCTCGCACTGTGTCGCCGACATAATAAGGTTATTAGACCTTGAGTGCGCGCAAATTATTAAAACAAAAAAAAATAATAATACCTCTTCATTGAGGTTACAAAGATCCTAATTATTTGATAACTTAATTACGTGCCCCCGTATTAAGGTTTCATTTAAAACAATCTAAGTAACCTTCTCCACAACATAAGCAAGCAAATTCGTTTCAAATTCATTTATTTTGGTGCCAAGACCCTCCTCCGGTCGACCTTCTTTAAATATTCATGTCAATTAAATTCATCTCGACAGTAGCACATTCATGCTTCTATAATACCATACTGCAACCCCATATCGTTGTAATCAACGTAATGCGTCATAAACTCGATGAAACTAACGTCCCGACCAGATGGCGGTCATGACGTTGCCGCGTTACTCAAATTATGCTCACATTCCCCCTTATCCCATCAGCGACATAAGGGCCATTAAAATTATTTAAATATCCTTTACTTAACTGAACCCGTCGTCATTCCTGTAACAGACAACCCCCTAGAGACAGCTAGTATCAGCAAAATCCAGAGGCAAACGCTGACCCTGAACCCATGTCCTTATATTTCCCCACTCCTTACTTTCGCCTCTTTGAGCCTTTAGTGAGACAGGCGACAACGAGCGCTAAATGAAAATTACCATCCTTATGATGTGAGAATTCGTTCCTTAAATGTCCTTTTCATCGTAATTCGCTTGCCGGGCAACTATTTATTGCAACATTTCCCGAAACAACACTGCGGATAGTATGAATATAGGACCAAGTGGCGTGTGTTTAAGATCTGAAGCAAGTAGTTTTCTAGCGCGAGCTGAACAAAGGAAAGGATGAAAAGGAATACATACACGAGAATAATGACGGTGATTTGCACTTCAACGAGGACGAATTTCACATGTAAATTTTTGTTGTCATCGGGCTTTCTATTTGTGCTTATCGTTGCTGTCTTATGACTTGATTGATGACTGCAGCGCAACGCAATCTTTGTCAGTCACGTAATGCCATCAACTGAACGTAATGGAGACAAATTGAAAACGAAAATGTTCGCGCGATTAATTATATCGTGTCCTGAAATTAATTTTTGTTCGGAATTGCTTTTTGATTTATCCACGAAAATGAAAATGAAATCGTGACGACAGGAATTCCACGGATGGACCATCGATTGAGTAGGTGTAAAATGTGGTCAGGACTTTGTCATCAATCTCCAAATGTAGCTACCCTTTCCTACTTAATCATTGCCGTCCTACATACATAGGTACATAGCGCGGTTTCTTATTACTTTTTGTTATACAATTGCTCCACGCGCTTACTTCGTTTACTTAGTTACTAGTCAATGGCCGTGTCCACTTTATTTTTTTTTTAATCAATTGAGTACATATTGACTGTTCTCCTAAGATTACTTACTTACGTATGTAGGTAGCGCTACAGTCCGTGGTGAACCTGGGCCTCAACAAACATGCGTCTCCGGCTGGCACGGTCCTTGGCCAGCTGTTTCCAACGCCGCACGGCTAGTTGGTTGAGGTCCCCTTCGACCTGCGTGCGCAACCTTTGATGCGGGCGTCCTCTGCCGCGCCTTCCTTCCGGGTTGGATTCGAAGACTCTTCGGGTCGGAGCTGTATTTTCCATGCGCTCTACATGGCCTAGCCACCTTAGACGCTGTATCCGTAGACGTCGTACCAGACCGATGTCGCTGTACAACCCGTACAGTTCTTCGTCATATCTTCTCCTCCATACACCGTTTGAACAAACGGTAGATACTGCGCAGAATTTTCCTCTCGAGGAGGACTGGGATGATCAAGGTCTTATATAGTGTCACCTTGGTTTTCCGAGAGAGGGCTCTACTTCTCAATTGTCTCTTGAGCCCAAAGAAACAGCGGTTGGCAAGAGTGAGTCTGCCTTTTATCTCAGCGCTGGTGTTGTTGTCGCCAGTCATAAGTGAGCCAAGGTAGACGTATTCCTTGACCACTTCAAAGTTATATCCGCCCATGGTGACGTTCTGGCCATTACGTCGGTGTTGCCCGTCTATTTTCGATGATCTTTGCTGATCTTTGGTTTTACCCTCATTAACCCTCATCTTTGGTTTTACCCTCATTAACCTTGAGACCCATCTTAGTCGCTTCTACCTCAATGCCTACAAAGGCCTCCTTGACGTCTGTCTCGCTGTGTCCGTCCAATCACCTCAATGTCGTCGGCGTACGCAAGCAATTGAGTAGACTTGAAATAAATCGTACCTCTTGTGTTGGTCAGTGACTCTTGCACGATCTTTTCAAGCACGATGTTGAAAAAGTTGCATGACAGCGCGTCACCTTGCCTAAATCCTATTTTAACATCAAAGGTATCGGTTTGCTCATTACCGACCTTAATGGAGCAGCGCGAATTCTCTATTGTCATCCTGCACAGTCGGACGAGTTTGGCAGGGATGTTAAAACTAGACATGGCCTTGTATAGCTCATCTCTATACACGCTGTCATATGCGCCCTTGAAATCGACGAAGATTCCTCCAAAATCTGCCGTAGCGTAAATATGTGGTCTATTGTGGACTTACCTGGCCTGGACACATGCATCTACGTCAGCATGGACAGATACAACTCCGTTTTTCAAGCAGAGATATTTGCTATAGAACTCTGCCTCAGAGAAAATATAAACAGAAATATATTTAACAAAAACATTTACATTCTCTCTGACAGCAAGGCTGCACTTCAAGCCCTAAAGAGCTTTGAAATAACCTCCAAGCTGGTATGGGACTGCCTACAGCTACTTCACCAGCTGGCCAGTACAAACAGAGTTCATCTCATTTGGATACCTGGACACAGCGGCCATACAGGCAACGAAAAGGCGGACCTACTAGCAAGGAAAGGCTCTGCATCACCATTTATGATGCCACAGCCTTTCTGCGGCATACCCATCAGCACCACCAAATGCTGCATAAACAAATGGTTAAGGAACACGACGGATCACTACTGGTTACAAACGAAAGGTAGCAGACAAGCCAAGTTATTCCTCCCAACTACATCTCTCAGTAGAACGAAACAACTCCTCATGCTTTCGAGGAGTCGGATTCGCTTAATCACAGGTTTCCTTACTGGACACTGCCCAGTCAACAAACACCTCAAAACGATGGGCATTATACAAGATGACACTTGCAGAATGTGTAATGAAGACGAAGGAACAGAAGAGCACATACTGTGCCACTGTAACTGCCTTGTCACTACACGTCATCGTCACTTAGGCAAGTATTATCTTGAAGCAGAAGAAATCGCTGCTAGCTCACTCAAAAGCATACTAAGTTTTATCACGAGCTCAGGATTTTTGAGTGAACTGTAAGTGGGGGACATCACAATAGGCCCACTCGTGGCCGCAGTGATCAGGCGACTTTGTCCCACCCCCGTACCCTCTCTAACTAACTCTCTACCTGGCCTGGAACCACACTGGTAAGAGCCGATCAGGTTATCTACAAACGGTTTCAGGCGTTCACACAATACGGCAGAGAAGATCTTATATGCGATGTTAAGGATACTTATTCCCCTATAGTTGGCGCAGTTATAGGGGTCTCCTTTTTTATGGACCGGACAAACGATGCTGAGATTCCATTCGTCGGGCATGCTTTCCTCCGACCATACCTTGCAAATGAGATGGTGCATGCACCTTACCATCATCTCATCTCCAGCCGCCTTAAGAAGCTCAGCGGACAGGCCTGTCCCCGCGGCTTTATTAGAGTTAAGTCTTGATATCGCTGTTTTGATTTCGTCTAGGTCGGGTGTATGGAATTCTCCTTCATCGTCGTCCATTACGAATGGATCATTCTGCCTGACAGCGGTATCTTGTCTATCATCGCCATTATACAGTCTGCAGAAGTGGTCTTTCCAAATCGTCAGCATCGACTCCGACTATACTACCAGTTCTCCATTTTCATTCCTGCAGGTCGCCGCTCTGGCTTTTTAGCCAAGACATGTTCGTTTTACCTTATTGTAAAACTTACGGGCGTCGTTCCTGCGGAAGCATCTCTCCATCTTCTTGATGTCACGCTTTCCGTGCTCTCTCTTCTTTTTTCTAAAAAGCGTGTGTTCCTCTCTTCTTTTCTGCTCATAGATTTCGCGAGCAGCTCTCGTCCGTCGTTGCAGCATGGCTTTATATGCCTCTTTTTTGCCTCAGGAACTTGTTGGCATTGTTCATCGAACCAGGGGTTTCTAGGTGGTCGCGGTTTGAAACACAGCATCTCTGAGGCAGCGTCTCTGACGGCGTACTGGCAAAGCGCCCATTCCTGCTCTATTGTTTGTGCTGCTGTGGGCGGATTTTGAGAGTGCTTGGAGGACACACGATCGGCAAAGATTCTGGCAGTCTCTTGCGATTGTAGGTTTTCGACGTCAAACTTACGTAGTTCTACTCGACTCCTAAGCATTCTTGATATCCTTATTCGTACCTTGGCTACAACAAGGTAGTGATCCGAGTCGATGTTGGCCCCTCAACATCGAGAATACTGGAGGAGTGTCTGGCGTCGATCGCAATATGATCAATCTGGCTGGTGGTCGATTGATCAAAAGACCGCCAGGTACCCTTGTCGATGTTGAGATGGGGGAATCGCGTGCTTGCTACAAGGAGGTTACGCCCCGCTAGGAAATCGATTAGACTAAGTCCGTTGTGGGATGTGGTGCTATGGAGACTACGCTTTCCTATGATCGGCTCAAATACATATGTCCTCTTTGCCCAGTTTTGCATTCAAATCAAAGCTAATGCTTCCAAATTTAGCTTTGATGCGGATTGTTATGAGGCGTTCGCTTTGATCGGAGTCTTCCTCTAATAACGAATCCGCACCCGAATAGGCGCTGTTTGTTCTCCTTGTAGCAGTGCCTGCAGTAGATGTCGCAGTTTTTCCGTCTTTTGCCTGGTCCATTCCATCGCACTTCTTGGAGTGCGGTTATATCTGCTTTATAGCAGTTGAGGGTTTGCTCCAATTGATCGCCTGCACCCGGTCTGTTAAGGGACCTCACATTCCAGGAGCAGACTCTCAAGTCCGTTAGTCGTTTGCAGGGATCGTCAGCTTTGTATCCGTCCGTATCCGTGGCTTAAGTTGTCGTTTCGGAACAAGTCGGTTTTTACGTGGTAGAGATGTTACCCCTAAGCACAACGCCCAACCTGGAGGGCCAGGTTCCTCTTTCCCCAGGAAGAAAGGGTTGGACAGCTGCACACATTATTTCACTACCTGGCGGGTGCCAGGGTAGCTATCCAGCAGGGTCACATCATTCCAGCGAGAACGAGGTAAATAAAAAAATGTCCAACCTGTGACATGCGCAATGCGTATTTTTCAAATCTCAACTTCTGTGCTTAAGAAAGCGTTTTTTGAACAAAGAGGTATAAACCGCAGAGGGATGTTGGTTGAGGCCCAAGTTCACCCCGAATTGTGGCACCCGTTAAGTACATAAGTAAGCTAATAATTAAATAGCTAAGGTAGGGCGCCGTGACGAATTTCTAAACTTGTAAGTGCGCCGCGGGCTGAAAAAGATTGGGAACCACTGGTATATTCTATTTTGCTGTCAGTTGAAATCAACGGATTAGCGGGTCAACGCATTCTATGGGTTGGGCCCTTTACTCCCGTGTGCGCTGGCCCAATGTTATTGAATCATTTTCTCGATGCACGTGGTGAAAGCGCATTCTAACCTTTGTTTTTGTGCAGGTGTGTTAGTGTGACTCTGCACAAATACACAACTAGATGTTATAAAATCGTGTATTTGATATTTGACATTAAAATCTCTCGCGATCCCAGAATTTTGCTACGCGACCTCATTTTGGGTCGCGACCAATGGTTTAAGAAGGCCAAAAGAAGAGGTAGGTAGCATTAGACATTTATGGTCGCAGTACTAGTGTCTCATGAGAAACACCCCGATTTCTTTAATTCAATTCAAAAGCGTGTACGGTTTGCTAGGTTATTTCGGAAATAACTTTCCGAAAACCCAGTACTTTCCATCACTTCATCTTTATTAAGGCAGCCAATAGCAGGCCTTCAGGAAAATGTTCGTTGCTCTATTAAAGTCCGAAGCGATCCCACTGAAACCTTCTATGTCATCGCAGGTTTTAGGCAAGGCGATGCACAGAAGCACGAGAATTTGGTGTAAAATAAACAGACACTAGGACTCGGCATTCGCTCTCAACTCTCAGAGAATACATGGCGTCACTTGACGTCACTGTTCGCCGTTCGTTTTTTTTACACATACGTTTTCATTGGACGGTGATTGAATGCCAAGACCCTTGTCTCAAAGGACTGAAGTGACACCCCATACCTCTAGTCTTAACTCTAGCGCACAGACTATCCTTTGTTCAGTTAAAAGGCAACATTCTTGAGTAACTCATGGAAAATACTTTTCCTGGATATTCTTTATTGCCAAACCGGAAGTAGATCCCAAAGAAGAAACATTAAAACTCAGGTAACGCGGTCAACGAACTTAATAAGTTGCGCTGAGTGACATGTTGTTCGTAATTATCCATTATCATAGTTCGACTTGTGGTCGTGGCCATTGCTTTATAGATCGCAAAAACTCCATCTAGATATGGAAAAGTTTGTTTCTCTTAATGAAAATTTACATAAGGAAGCTTCTAATATATTTTTGAAAAAGGTACTTCTTTATCTGCAAGTTGTGTATTTAATTTGCGGATGTGAATGTCATGAACTGAACCATCTAAATTGTTCTACGAAACTTTGTTAAAGCATTTCCAATTCTCAAATATTCTATTTCGAACCGCAGGAATGCAATCTATTAAATTAACAAATTAGGAACCACAGAACCATGTAAATGCCAACTGCCTGTCAAAGCAGACCAACCCAACCGCTTGTTGAGAAGGTTGTAAGGCGGTAAACGTTTTTCACTTCTTTTTTGTTTCTTTAATTTCACTATGATGTTTATGTGACTCTTTCGTTCCATACAATAAAAGATAATTACTTAGCTTGCATTGAAATCCGACGGAACTCTGTTGCCGTTTATCTATGGCCCCATTAGGTCTAATGGGTATATACATACATATGAATCTTTATTAAAAAAATGTTCATTACTAAAATGGGGTTACCAAAATGGAAAAAATGCAAATGGGGAATGCTCCGTACTGTAAGAATGTCTCACGTTTCACCCAGTATATTGTAGATACATACATACGTGCAAAGTAGGTTAGTGTTTATTTTGAACAATTAACATTTTCGTGGTAAACAACTAGATAGCGACGGCTGCGTTGACAAACGTGTGCTCAAAACTATGTATTTGTTGTCACAATGCCATATTTGCCAGGTTTCTCACACTGTTTTTTTAAATTTTTCACTTTCCGTAGAACAGATACGAGTAATCTGTCCGCAGTACATGGAGCCAACCTCTCCCATGTTTTTATGTTGTTCGCAAACAGTAACACACAGCTGTTTCCTAACAAAATAACAAAATTATAAAACTTCGTATCTGTGTCTCATCATCGTATGCCCGATCCACAAGAAAGGAGACCCCTCTGATTGCGCCAACTATAGAGGAACAAGTCTCCTTAACATCGCCTACAAAATCTTCTCTGCCGTTTTGTGTGAACGCCTGAAGCCTTTTGTAAATAAGCTGATTGGTCCTTATCAGTGCGGATTCAGGCCAGGGAAGTCCACCATCGATCAAATCTTCACACTACGGCAGATCCTGGAAAAAACCAATGAATTTCAAGTCGATACTCACCACCTATTTGTCGACTTCAATGCCGCATACGACAGCGTAATTAGAGACGAGCTATACAACGCTATGCCTACCTTTGAAATACCTGCTAAACTCGTCAGACTATGCAGGATGACTTTGGAGAATGCTCGCTGCTCCATCCGAATCGGTGAACACCCTACCGATAGTTTTGATGTCAAAAAAGGATTTAGGCAGGACGATGCGCTGTCGTGTGATTTCTTCAACATCATATTGGAAATGATTGTGCAAAAATCACAGGCCAATACAAGAGGCAAAATCTCTTGCATACGCCGACGATATTGACATAATAGGTAGATCACAGCGAGATGTCAATGAGGCGGTTGCGAGTATTGAGATGGAGGCGGCGTAAATTGGTTTGACGGTAAACGAGGGCAAAACTAAACATATGCTGTCATCAAAAAGGGACGCTCACCACCGACGTCCTAGCCAGAACGTTTGTATAGGCAGATATAAGTTCGAGGTAGTTAAGGACTTCGTCTACCTTGGCTCCGCAGGGACCTGGAACAACGACATCAGTTCCGAAATCAAACGCAGAATCACTCTTGCCAATCGCTGTTTCTTTGGGCTCAGGAGGCAACTGAGTAATAGAGCCCTCTCCCGAACGACAAAGTTGACTCTATATAAGACCCTTATCATCCCGGTCCTGTTGTACAGCGCAGAAGCATGGACACTATCAAAAACGGATTAGGAGACCCTTGGTCGGTTGGTTCGAGAGAAGGATTTTGCGCATGATTTTTGGGCCTATAAACGCAGACGGGGGATGGAGAACTAGATTCAACCACGAGCTTTACGGGCTGTACAGCGACATGAGCCTAGTCAGGCGTCTACGGATTCAACGCCTAAGATGGCTGGGCCATGTAGAGCGAATGGACACCACAGCTCCAGCCCGGAGAGTCTTTGAATCCAACCCCGAGGGACGAAGAAGCAGAGGACGGCCGCACTTAAGATGGCGCACACAGGTGGAACGGGACCTCAGCCAACTGGGTGTGCGGCAATGGAAAAGGCTAGCGAAAGATCGTGCTAGTTGGAGGGGCATGTTGGTTGAGGCCCAGGTTCACCCCGAACTGTAGCGCTCACTAAAAAGAAGAAAATCTGTGAAACTGTTTACACAAATGCCAAAATATACGTAAGGCTAAGCGCGCGTGAGGTGACATGACACTAGTGCCATGACGCGTACGTGCCACCTACGTAGTGTGGCGATCCGCAAATTGAGATGCAGATACTCGCAGATCCAACGCATAATGTCCGATTCGCGATCAGAACAATTGATATTATTAAATTACGACATCTACTTCGGTGACTGCTATAGCAGAGAGGACAGAGACTATTTGGATGTGGATTTGTTGTTAGAGGCGGACTAAGGCATAAAGTCCTTAGCTTCCAGTATGTGAGTGAACGCCTTATAATGATCCGCGTCGAGGCAACATTTTGTAACGTCAGCCTCATAAGCGTCCATGCCCCACGGAAGACAAGGATGACTCCATCAAAGATGATTTCTTTGATCTCCTAGACAGAACATATACTAAATGCCCCAGCTATGATACCAAAATCGTACTAGGTAATTTTAACGTTAAGCTGGGTAAGGAAATCATCTTTGAACAGCTAATCGGCAAACACAGCCGACATGACACCACATCCGATAATCTTGCGACGTGGCGAAATCTTCTTTTAGCCAGCACACGATTGCCCCGCCTCGATATACACAAAGGCACCTGGCGATCGCCAGATCAGTCGGTCGATCGACGTCAGACACTCCTCCACTATTTTTGATGTTCGAACTTTCCGAGGGGCTGACGTCGACTCGAACTACTATCTTGTAGTAGCCAAGATGCGCTTACAGATATCACGAACGCAGCGGAGTAGAGCAAGAATATAAAGCTTGTGCTTTACCGATCGCGTCTCCCTTAAGCTCTCCACCTCAACCCTCCATGCTATCAGTAGAACCGCAGTGGAACCTTTGCAGACAAGCTCTGAAAACCCCTGCATCCGAAGTTTTGGGCTTCAAGGCTCCACCACGAAGAAACACCAGGTTCGATGACGAGTGCATGAAGATTCACACAGCGAGGCAGGATGCATGTAAAGCCTCGCTGCATAAAAGAACAAGAGCAGCTCGTGAGCTCTACGAGTTAAAAAGAAGGGAAGAGCATAAGCTTCTCAGGAGAAAGAAGAAAGAGCACGAGAAGCGCGCGATTGAGGATTTGTAGAGGTGTTACTGCAGGCGTGACATTCGAAAGTTTTATCAACAGATAAAGCGAACATGCCAAGGTTATAAAGCCAGAACGGACGCCTGCAGGAATAAGAACGGACTCCTAGTAGTAGAATCGCTGTCAATGCTGAGAATATGGAAAAACCACCTCTGCAGACTGTATAACGGCGATGTTAGTCAATATACCGCTGTCAGGCAGAATGATCAATTTCTATTCGACGGAGATCGCAGAGAACTCCGTCCCCCTGACCTTGACGAAGTTAAGATTGCCATATCGAAATTCAAGTCGAATAAAGCTGCTGGCGCAGACGGATTGTCTGCTAAGCTCTTCAAGACAGCTGGGGATGACCTGGTTAGGATCATGTACCAGCTCATCTGTAAGATATGGTCAGAGAAAAGCATGCCCGAGAAATGGAGTCTCAGCATCGTATGCCCGATCCATAAGAAAGGAGATTCCGATAACTGCGCCAACTACAGGGGGATAAGTCTCCCTAGCATCGAATACAAGATCTTCTCTGCCGTATTGTGTAAACGACTGAAACCTTTTGGTCTTGAAGTAGATCGTACCTCTTGTTTTGGCCGCGGAGTTCCGCACGATCTTTTTAAGAATAATGTTGAAGAAATCACATGACAGTGCGTCACCCTGTCGAAAACCTTTTTTAACATCAAAGGGGTCGGTTAGTTCACCTCCCACCTGAATGGAGCAGCGAGAGTTCTCCATAGACATCCTGCACAGTCTGACGAGTTTGGCAGGAATGTTAAAACATGACTCGTCTCTATAAACACTTTCATACGCGGCTTTAAAGTCGACGAAAAGATGGTGCGTGTCGACCTGGAATTCATGACATCTAGTTAGTGTATTAACAAAATTATAGGGTATCTGTACAATGTAGGACCAATGTCCTTTACAATTGTTTGATGTTTAACTTTTGTTTTATTGTTTTGTTTTTTGGCACAGGTGGGTTTTAATTCACCCGAAGCGTTGGGGGTAATATTGACTCCGAGCGCCCCTTATCGCTCGTTGTTGTCGCCTAGGATATCTTTATTCCTACAGATTCCTTTTGAGACCTACCCAGATTTTAGGAAAACCTATAAACTAAGTCAGTCGGTCGAAATCGCTTTAATCGTCTGGTCTGTGTTTGTTCGTCACGTGGGATTGCTCGTATTTCATCGTTAGTGTGCTGTAGGATTTTAAGTCTGTATTTGTTGCAACAATTTTTTGCTTCTTCTGCAACGGTTGCTACATATGTGAAGGTCTTTATGAATTTCATCATCTGGTACATACCACGCGTCAACAATGTTCCGGAGTATTTTGTTCTATGTACGGTGTATTATTTGGATATTAGATATCTTTGCTGTACCCCATAGTTGTAATCCGTATGTCCATATTGGTTTTATCATTGTCTTGTATAGATAGATAGATAGGGCTTAGGGGGTGGGACAGAGTCGCCTGATCACTGCGGCCACGATTGGGCCTATTGTGATGTCCCCCACTTACAGCAATTTCTTCTGCTTCAAGATAATACTTGCCTAGGTGACGAAGACGTGTACTGACCAGGCAGTTACAGTGGCATAGTATGTGCTCTGCTGTTTCTTCGTCTTCATTACACATACGGCAAGTGTCATCTTGTATGATGCCCATTGTTTTGAGGTATTTATTAACTGGGCAGTGTCCAGTAAGGAAACCTGCGATTAAACGAATCTGACTCCTCGAAAGCATGAGAAGTTGTCTTTTGAGGGATGTAGTTGGGAGGGACAGCTTGGCTTGTCTGCTACCTTTCGTTTGTGACCAGTAGTGATCCGTCGTGTTCCTTAACCAATTGTTTATGCAGCATTTGGTGGTGCTAGTGGGTATGCCGCAGAAAGGCCGTGGCATCATAAATGGTGATGCAGAGCCTTTCCTTGCTAGTAGGTCCGCCTTTTCGTTGCCTGTATGGCCGCTGTGTCCAGGTATCCAAATGAGATGAACTCTGTTTGTGCTGGCCAGCTGTCAGAGAGAATGTAAATGTTTTTTCTAAAGATATTTCTGTTTATATTTTCTCTGAGGCAGAGTTCTATAGCAAATATCTCCGCTTGAAAAACGGAGTTATATCTGTCCATGCTGACGTAGATGCATGCGCCTGTATTTGCTCCGTATACTCCAGCCCCAACGCCTTCGTTCGTTTTGGAGCCATCTGTGTACCACACGTAGGATCCACGGTTGAAGAAGGGTCTATCCTGTTCCCAGTTTTGTCGGTTAGGAATGTGACCTTGTAGTTTTGGCCGAAGTTTTATCTGGGGAGACAGTTGTCTATAAGAGATATCTTTAGGATTTCATGTCTGTTTATTTCTGTAAGGATATCAGGGTGAAAGAGCCTACAGTAAGAGTCATCCTCCACGATCATCCTGTGGGCGAAGACCATTGCTTCTTTCTTCAGATGGGGATGAAGAGGTGGCAGGTCTGTGATGACTTCTAGTGCTGCTGTGGGGGTTGTTCTCATGGCCCCAGTGATACAGATGCAAGCTAGTCTTTGCAATTTGTTGAGCTTGGCTTGCACTGATACTTGTTTTGTTTTGTGCCACCAGACGGGCGCAGCATATGTGAGAATTGGTCTGGTGATTGCTGTATATAGCCAGCGGGACATTTTGGGGCTTGCGCCTCAGTTTTTGCCAGTGAGACTTTTGCTATTCCATAAAGAGATCCTGGCTTTCCCAATGGTCTTTGTAATGTGAGAGTTCCAAGTGAGCTTTTCGTCTAGAGTTATCCCTAGATATTTTACTTCTTTTGAGAACTCTATCGCTTCACCAAAGAGGGTAGGTTTAGTAAGTTTGTGCCTGTTCCTTCTTTTTCTAGGATTTACATTTAGTGCAACCTTTAAGCACCAGTTTGCAACAAGGTTTAGTGCCCGTTGGAGGAGTTCCGAGACTGTGTCTTCGAATTTGCCTCTGATCAGGATCACTATGTCGTCAGCGTAGCCTTGGACATAGAAGCCATTGTTGCTGAGTATGCTTATCAGTTCGTTAACCACGATGGACCACAGGAGTGGTGAGAGAACCCCGCCTTGAGGGCATGCTTTCGCGGCGTTTACGCTGATTTTGTCATTGCCTAGCGAGGTGTTTATTTTCCTGTTGCTAAGCATATGTTGGATCCAATTGCATGTGGTGTTGTCCACACCTGTGCTGAGGATGCAACGTTTTATTTGGGTGTATTTGGTGTTATCGAAAGCAACCTATCGCGATTTCTTTGTCGCTCAGGGATTTGTTAATCCGGGCCGTTAGTTCCTGAAGAGCATGCGTGGTCGATTTCCCAGGCTGGTAGGCCTATTGGTTTTCGTGAAGTGGTGATCTTTTCAGTGCATCGTCCCTGATATGCCTATACAGGATTTTTTCCCTTGTTTTTTGGAAGAAAGAGGTAAGGCTTATCGGTCTTTAGGACTTAGGCAGGTCTGTGGGTCTACGGCCTACTTTGGGATTGAATTTTACCTTAACCTCTGTCCAGCTTGTTGGTATGTGTCCCCATGCCTAGCTGGTTCTAAAGATGTTAATGAGCATATGGCTGATTTGCGCACTCCCCTTCTGAAGAAGGGCTGGGAAGATGCCATCCTCCCCCGGGGATTTGTATGGGTCAAAAGAATTGATGGCCCATTTTATGCTTCCGTCGTCAAATATCGTTCGTGCTCTCTTCCAATCCTCCCTGTTTGGTCTAGCTGCCATATATATTGTCTTGTATAAGTTAGGTCTTTTTGTGCGGAGTGACGTAAAAAAAAATGTTTTTTTCCTTTCGGACTACTGTCCGCTTTATCAGAACTGAACTTAAATCTATTTTACAATTATTTATTCGGGGACCATCGGTGCGACGTGTTGTTGATTCAGCAGCTTTCGCTTGGGCTGGTCGATGTTATTCGATGCAAGCGGATGCAAGCGTCCTATGGATTTGAGTTTTTGCAATTTTCCCAGGTAGTCAATTCTATGTAGTAATTCGAGTGTCATGTTAACCTCTGGGTGTTTCCGGCCCGTAAGTTTCACTTGGTGCTGCAAATAATGTTGGTGCAAGCGGCTTTTGGATTTTCGATTCTAGGAACTTGAGTTGCTTATTGACCATTAGGTGTACTGGCGGGCGTTAGGGTATTGTACTTGAAGGAATGTGCCTTCTAACTTTGGTGGTGCTAACTTATATGTATATCGTTTATTTGGTTTCTTTTTTGTATTATGTGCTGTTTCCACGTCAATTTACTGTCAATAAACATTCCGAGATATTTGGCGCAGTCGCTAGTTTGTATGGGTTTGTTAATGCGGGTGTGTTGTCGATCCTTTTTGTAGTGTAGATTACTTATACAGTCTTCTCTTCGTTTATTTGAATGCCCCATTTTGCAAACCACTCGATAGTATTGTTTAGATGTCTTTGGAGTTTGTCATTTGCGTCTGTTAGGTTTTTACTGGCTTGCAGGATAATGGTATCATCAGCGAATGTAGCTAACATGTTGGGTTTGGTATATCTGGTGTGTATAGTAGGTAAAGTAGTGGGCCTAGGATATTTCCCTGGGGAACGCCTGCTTGGACTGTAAACAGTTTAGAGCATTCGTCCTTGCATCTAACATAGAATAGTCGTTGCTCAAGATAGCTTTTAAGTAATAACAAGTCCGGTGGTAGTATTTTGTTTAGCTTATAGAGTAGTCCCGTGTGCCAAACCTTGTCGAAAGCTTTAGATACGCCAAGAAAAATGGCAGAATAATATCTTTTATTTTCTAAATCATTCGATATTTTATTTATGGACCTGTGTGTCTGCTGTAATGTTGAGTGTTGTTGTCTAAACCCAAATTGGTTTAAGCGGCCCACAGACACGCTACAGATTGAATGGATCGGTTGAGATTGAGATTCAAACAGATCGTCGCAAGTTTTCAAATGAGTTTGATATTCTTAGAGTAGAGTGCATCTATGCAGTCTGTTTATATGTTTATGATTGTATTTATGATTCGTATGAGCACAAGTGTATGTTATGAAACTGTGAACATCGAATCATAAAATGAAACAAGCCATAGAATGAAACAAGCAATAAACACTCACAGGCAATAGGCAATAGAATTATGTGACCCTCATTCACATATTTGTGAATGCATGTATCTATATATGAATAAGTAATCTTTAGGATCAGAAACCACTCCCACATCCACAGTGAACGTTTCTTTTTCATTATCCTTTCTTTTTTTTTTAACACGAATAAACAACACACAACAAAATTATTTTTTCTCTGCGATCTATCCTTACTCGACGGCGAACAGCGTGAAATGAAGAATGTATACCGATCCACAAGTGTGTGGCGAAATGACTTCAAACAGATCCATTCAATCCGTAGCGTGTCTGTGGGCCGCTTTAGGTACAACTATTTAGATCAAGGATTGGTTGTAGTCTGGCATGAATCATTTTTTCTAGTAGTTTTGATAGTACTTGTGTTGGAAAATTGCGTTAAAAATATTTCTGATAAATACTAGTCCATGGTCAGGTGGTTCTTTAAGAATTTGTCCAGTAATAAGATCATAACTAGCACTTTTCTTCGGTTTTGTTTTGTGTTTTATTATGTACTTAATTTGTTTTTTAGTGGTCGGTTTTATTTGTGCATTGCTGTTTGTATTTTCGAAGCTTGGATAGTGGGGGTAGTCATCTTTTTCGTTTGTAAAGCTTTTGGCAAAAAATGTTGCGAGTGTTGTGGGTTTTTCTAGATTTGTTCTAGACCATGTATGGTTGTCGTTTAGGATGGGTGGGTGATGTAAAATTGTTGTTTTTATATTCTTTGTGGTTTTCCATAGGGAGTAATTCGTTTGCGAGGTTGCTAGATAATTGTTAAAGCCTTTATTTTTGTACTCTTGCAGCAGTTTCTTTGATTCCTTTGTAGTCTTGTTTAGTTTAGCTTTTAATTCTGGATGTCTGTTAGCTTGCCAAAGTTTTCTCAATTTACGTTTCATTTTAATCTTCTTATCAATGTATTGGGGGATAGAAACGAGCGTTCTTTGGGGATTAATTGGGCTGTGGATCTATACGCTGCATTAAGGATAGTGTCGTTTAGGTGCATTATTGCACTTTCTATGTTGTCAGGGGATTTGAGGGGGATGTCGAGTTGGAGATCTGATAACATCTTTGGGGGTCAACCAATCAGTTTTTTTATTGCAAAGTCTTGTATTGTTGGTAGCAAGAGATGCTTTACTTTCGTAAGTAATAATAATGGGGGAATGGTCATATGAAAGGTCAAAGCATGTTTTGGCTATTAAGTTTTGTCTAGGTATATTTTTAAAAATGCTGAAGTCTAATAGATCGGATCTTTTGTTCATGTCTGTGGGCCAATATGTTGGTTCTCCAGTGCTTAACAACTTACTTCACGTTAAGCGAGTTAAGCCCCCCCTAGTAGAGTGGAGCCCTTTTTGTTGGTGATTCTAAAACCCCAGGCTGTATTTTTTGCGTTAAAATCGCCTCCTGCAAAAAATCTTGTGCCTAGTGTATTAAGGTACTGTTTGTATTGTTTGTATTGAGGACAGTAAAGTGCTGAGATTGTCAGAGGTCCATATTCGTCTTCAATTTGTATAGTCGTTGCTTGAATATGTTCAGTCTTGTAGTTCCGTGGGCCTTGTTATCAGGATGGTTTGTATGAAACACATTGTATTCAGGTATCGTGAAGTAATTTTTGTCAGTAAAGTGTGTTTCTGAAATCAGTAAAATGTCTGTTGAGTTAGTCTTGATAAAGTGTCTTAGTTCGTTAGATTGTTTTTGAAGGCCGTTTGCATTTCATATAACGATTTTCCTTGAGCTCATGTTCATATTTACTTGCTAAGTTTTGTTATGAGTATTGTGAGCACATTCATCATATTTGCAATTTGTGTCAGAAGTTGTTGTATCATGGATTTAAGTTCCAGAAGGTCATTTGGGTGTTGTGTTTGATGGTGTTCTGGGGGTGTCGTTGTGAGTATTGCAGGATCGGGAATGGTTGCTGGAATAATGATAGGAGGGGAGGTGCGTTGTTTCTGCGTTGTCTGTTTTTTGTGGTTTTGTTGTCTGAGAGGCAGTTTTTGCAGCTTCAGCATAAGTAGTGATTGTTTTGTCAGGAGTGTTGCATTTGTAGTAGTCGTTGACGTGGTTGGTTCTGAAACGTTTGGAATTTGTTTGTTTCTTTGAGGTGTGAATCTTTGTAGTTTTAAGGTCTTATATATATCACAGCCTTTGTAGTAAGCCGTGTCGTTCTTTCCACAGAGGGCACATTTTACATCGTTGGCACATTCTTTTATTGGACAGTCAATTGTCTTACGATTATTGGCACATTTTACGCATACCGGCAAGTCTGTGCAGTAGTTTCGTGTGTGGCCATATTTTTGACAATTATTACTTCTGGTATATCCCGCTTTATATGTGGAGGCTTAAAAGTGATGTTACAACGTAACAGTGTATGTATGTCATAGATCTCTTTGTTGTTTTTGATGGTTTCTATTTCAATTGGTGGGGTAGGATTTAATCCACCCAAAAGTTAAGGGGGTTGGTTCACACCGAACGACCCTTATCGCTCATTGCTGTCTTTAGAATATTATTTTTGGACTACATACTACATCGGTTTCGATTAGGTCTGTTGGTCTGTAACGTTTAAGTATTCGTGATTATGTTTGTTCATCGTTTGGTAGCTTACGAATTTCGTCGTTTGTACTCGTACATTATGAGATACTTCGTTGGCATTTGTCGCTTTTTAATTTGACTTCTGTTCTCAGAATCGTGTTTTGTGAACGTTGTATCACTTGAATATTTGGGGTCCTTGAAATTATAACCGGCGTATGAGCAGATAGGTTTCATCATGGTTTTATGGATAAGTAGGTTATTGACCATCGGTAGTCTTGAGTTCTTATCAAGTAGTGGGTTCGAAATTTGTCTTTTATTTGGTTTCTCTTTTCTATGATGTATTATTTCCATATCAATTTACTCCCAATGACTAGGTATTCGGTATTATCGAAAGTTTGTATACTTTTATTGTTAATTTGTAAAGGTTGTCTACATCATTTGGATAGTATTGCCTTTAAACCATTCCATCGTCTTGTTTAGCTGAGCTTGTAGTTTATATTAGGTTGTTCAACAAATAATACCGATTTTTATGCTTTAATTATAAAAGCATAGAAGCGACTGAATTGATCAACACACTTTTGCCTATGGGAAGGAAGTATGTTTACTCCTTTTGGAGGTCTGTTGTCTATGACCTCGTTGAAGACAGTTTTGGCGTCGTCTTGGCTTTTGAAGTATTTTTTACGCAAGAAGTTGTCGACATACTTGAAGAAGTGGTAGTCGGTCGGAGAAAGGTCCGGTGGGTATGGTTTATGGGGCAAGGTTTCGTAGCCCAGCTCGTTCAACTTCTGTAAGGTCGGTTTTGTGATGTGTGCTCGGGCGTTGTCATAGAAAATGATTGGTCCTTTTTTAGGGTTCTGTACCCAAACGGTAAAACGGGACCCTATTACTAAGACTTCGCTGTCCGTCCATCCGTCCATTCGTCTGTCACCAGGCTGTATCTCATGAACCGTGACAGTTAGACAGTTGAAATGTTCACAGATGATGTATTTCTGTTGCCGCTATAACGACAAATACTAAAAACAGAATAAAATTAATATTTAGGGGGGCTCCCATACAACAGACATGATTTTCATCCAAAAAATCCCCTTGGTCACATAGTGACCTATTTAGTCGACGATATCCCACAACCAGTAGCATACTTCCCATCTTTGATCTCTTTTGTCTCTTTCATGTATTAATCCTAGCTCCAACACTTTTTTTCTATAATTACGAACAACCAATAATAAATACCCTTTAAGCTTTGATGATCCCTATTGTGTCACTGCTAAGTTAATCCTTGCTGCAAACCCTTTCGTACAATTTCTTTCCACTCCTTTTCCAACCTGATAGGTAAAGATATCAAATGTTGCAACAAATTCAATTGTTGTGAAATTAACTTTCGATCATATCCCACAACCAATAAAATACTTCCAAGCATTGGTCCCCATTGTGTCCTTGATATATTAATCCTAGCTGCAAACCTTTTTCCCATAATTATTGTTATTCACTTTTTCACCTACTGGCTGTCAAGTATTTGAATTCAATGGACACTTGATGATCAACTATCTCAACATGGAGGTTTCTGATCATCAAAGTAATATGCCTATAACCTGCTTGCAACCAAGATCTGTCATCATGCAAAAAATTATTTCAAACGGACTAGCCGTTTTAATGTGATCACTGATGAGGTAACATACAACGTCTCTTTCATATTTTTAAATGCAGATGACACGGAACCTTTCGTGCGCGAGTCCGGCTCGCACTTGGCCGGTTTTTCTTTTAACCAAAGCCGGGCGCATGCGTTCAATTTGTACGTCCGTGATGATTTCGTCAGGATTCAGAAAGCTGTGATGGATCAAACCAGCTGCGGACCACCATTATTTTCTTTTGATGCAATGCCAGCTTTGGGAAGTATCGTGGTGCTTCATCTTGATCCAACCATTAAGCTGAACAACGCCGGTTGCCGCACAGGATTCATTTTTGATCGCATGTCACAATCCGATCGAGAAAAGGATCATTGTTGTTGCGCTAAATGAGCGAAGACGCAACTACAAAACGACGGTTTTTTGGGTCGTTTAAACATGAACCGCCGAAGCTCACGTCCAAAAAATCAAAACTTCGGTGCCTGCAAACCTTCGATTAAATATTAGAGATCTTGCTAATGATGTTAACATTTCAAAAGGATCAGCCAATACCATTTCAAAGACGTGTTCATCGAAAAATCGTCTTCAGCAATGAGGCCCATTTCTGATGAGTGGGTACGTCAATAAACAAAATTTGTCAAATTTGGGACGATACCAATGCAAGAGCGCCCAATGCATTCCGAAAAAGTCACTGTTTGGTGTGGATTTTGGGCTGGCGTATTTCTTTGAGAACGACTTTGGCCAGGCCATCAACGTCAATGGCGAGTGCTATACATAGGTCGATGGTTACTAACTTCTGTTGTCTTGAATTGGATGATATGGACATCAACGACATGTGGCTTCAACGGGACGGTGGTATATATTACACAGCTCATTCCACATTTGAAATTTTGCACGAGCGATTCGAGGACATGGTCATCTCCTGTGAAGGTGATGTGAACTGGCCTCCAATATTGTGCGATTTGATCCCGTTAGACTTTTTCTTGTGGAATCTTCCAAAGTCGCAGGTTTATGCGAATAAGCCACAAACTACAGCGGCCCTCAAAGCCAACATAACCCATGCAATGGGTCAAAGTCAGTCTGACTTATGCGCCAGAGTCATGGAAAATTTAACATTTCGGATATACGCCACCCAGAAAAGCCCTGGCGAACATTTGAACGATGTTATATTCCATACATAATGGCATCGATGGGCCTTTCAAACGAACAAAAAATGTTGATAAAATCTCACACGCACTTTGTTTTATTTAAATTTAAAGACGAGAAGCTCTTAATGAAAGACTCGTTATGTCGTTTGCATGAAGCTATTCTCCTAAAGATGCCGGAATTGTGGCGAGACAATTAGTTATACTCGCTACTCACACCCCACTTATCACTTACCCTACAATAATCTAACCAAAACTTCTCCTTCTTGATCCTATGTCACAATCCAATCCTATATTTAGAAACGTAATTACTTTTCTTTAGAACTGACCCCATACGTAGGAAACTACTTGAACAGAGTATTAACGATCATCGCTAGCCACATATGGCGACCATCGATCGACGATACTCGTATGCCAAAACCCAACATTATTACTAAAATGGGTCATACACTTAAGTAGGTCATAAAATGTACTGCGGATCGATAGCCACATATGGCGACCATCGATCGACAACACTTGCATAAACGAAACGCAGCATTGACATTAAAAGGGGTCATACACTTAAGTGGGTTATCAAATGCATTGCGGATCGAGAACCGCATAGTCTTCTTCTTCTTCTTAGCGGGCGCTACAGTTCGGGGTGAACCTGGGCCTCAAACAACATGCCCCTCCATCTAGCACGATCTTTTGCTAGCCTTTTCCATTGCCGCACACCCAGTTGGCTGAGGTCCCCTTCCACCAGTGTGCGCCATCTTAAGTGTGGCCGTCCTCTGCTTCTTCGTCCCTCGGGGTTGGATTCAAAGACTCTCCGGGCTGGAGCTGTGGTGTCCGTTCGTTCTACACGGCCCAGCCATCTTAGGCGTTGAATCCGTAGACGCCTAACTAGGCTCATGTCGTAGCCCGTAAGTTCGTGGTTGAATCTTCTCCTCCATCCCCCGTCTGCGTGTATAGGCCCAAAAAATCACGAGCAATATCTTTCTCTCGAACCGACCAAGGGCCTCCTCATCCGCTTTTGATAGTGTCCATGGATGTTAAGGGTCTTATATAGAGTCAACTTTGTCGATCGGGAGAGGGCTCTATTACTCAGTTGCCTTCTGAGCCCCAAGAAACAGCGATTGGCAAGAGTGATTCTCCGTTTGATTTTGGAACTGATGTCGTTGTTCCAGGTCACTGCGAAGCCAAGGTAGTCGAAGTCCTTAACTACCTCGAACTTATATCTGCCAATACAAACGTTCTGGCCAAGACGTCGGTTGTGAGCGTCCTTTTTTGATGACAGCATATATTTAGTTTTGCCCTCGTTTACCGCCAAAGCAATTTTCGCCGCCTCCATCTCAATACTCGCAAACGCCTCATTGACATCTCGCTGTGATCAAACTATTATGTCAATATCGTCGGCGTATGCAAGGAGTTGCGAGGATTTGAAATAGATTGTGCCTCTTGTATTGGCCAGTGATTTTTGCACAATCATTTCTAATACGATGTTGAAGAAATCACACGACAGCGCATCGCCCTGCCTAAATCCTTTTTTGACATACAAACTTAAGGTAAGGTATTCACCGATTCGGATGGGGCAGCGAGCATTTTCCAAAGTCATCCTGCATAGTCTGACGAGTTTAGCAGGTATGTCAAAGGTAGACATAGCGTTGTATAGCTTGTCTCTAATTACGCTGTCGTATGCGGCTTTGAAGTCTACAAATAGGTGGTGAGTGTCGACTTGAAATTCATTGTATTTTTTTTTTTCTAGGATCTGCCGTAGTGGGAAGATTTGGTCCCTGGCCTGAATCCGCACTAATTAGGACCTATCAGCTTATTTACAAGAGGCTTCAGGCCTGCACACAGAACGGCAGAGAAGATTTTGTAGGCGATGTTAAGGAGACTTATTCCTCTATAGTTGGCGCAATCAGAGGGGTTTCCTTTCTTATGGATCGGGCATACGATTCTGAGACTCCATTCCTCGGGCATGCTTTCCTCTAACCATATCTTACGGATGAGCTGGTGCATGCTCCCAACCAGGTAATCCCCAGGTGCCTTGAAGAGCTCAGCAGACAGTCCGTCTGCACCAGCAGCTTTATTCGACTTGAGCTTCGATATAGCAATCTTAACTTCGTCGAGGTCAGGGGGACAGAATTCTCTGCGGTCTCCGTCGATTAGAAATAGATCATTCTGCCTGACAGCGGTATATTGACTAACATCGCCGTTATACAGTCTGCAGAAGTGGTTTTTCCATATTCTCAGCATCGACTGCGATTCTACTACTAGGTGTCCGTTCTCATCCCTGCAGGCTTCCGTTGGGGCTTCATAACCTTGGCATGTTAGCTTTATCTGTTGATAAAACTTTCGAATGTCACGCCTGCAGTAACACCTCTCCAAATCCTCTATCGCACGCTTCTCGTGGAGAGGTTTTTTCTTTCTTCTAAGAAGCTTATGCTCCTCTCTTCTTTTTAACTCGTAGAGCTCACGAGCTGCTCTTGTTCTTTTCCGCAGCGAGGCCTTATATGCATCCTGGTTCGCTATATGAATCCTCCTGCACTCGTCATCGAACCACTTGTTTCTTCGTGGTGGAGCCTTGAAACCCAAAACTTCGGATGCAGAGCTTTTCAGGGCTTGTTTGCAAAGGCTCCACTGCTGTTCTATTGATGGCGTGGAGGATTTAGGTGTATTGGAGAGCTTAAGGGAGACGCGATCGGTAAAAGCACAAGCGGTTTCTGGCGATAGTAGCTTTCCGACGTCATAACTTTGTATTCTTACTCTACTCCGTTGAATTCGTGATATCCGTAAGCGCATCTTGGCTACTACAGTATGTTAGCCCCTCGGAAAGTTCGAACATCCAGAATAGTGGAGGAGTGTCGGACGTCGATCGCAATGTGATCGATCTGGTTGGTAGTCGATTGATCAAAAGACCGCCAGATGCCTTTGTGTATATCGAGGTGCGGGAAGCGCGTACTAGCTAGAAGGAGATTTCGCCCCGTAGCAAGATCAATCAGCCAGTGTCCGTTACAGGAGGTAGTGTCGTGTAGGCTATGTTTGCCGATGACTCGTTCAAAGATGCTTTCCTTACCCAGCTTAGCATTGAAGTCTCCTAGTACAATTTTGATGTCATAGCTGGGACATTGGGCGTACGTTCTGTCGAGGAGATCGTAGGACTCATTTTTGCCGGAGTCATCCTTGTCTTCCGTGGGGGCGTGGACGCAGATCAGGCTGATGTTAAAAAAATTAGCCTTGATACGGATTGTTATGATGCGTTTGCTCACATGCCGATAGCTTAGGACTTTTTGCCTTAGTCCACCTCGAACAACAAATCCGCATCCAAACAATCGTTGCCCTCTCTCCCTGTAGCAGTCACCGTAGTAAATATCGCAGTTTTTCATCCGCTTTATACCTAGTCCATTCCATCGCATTTCCTTGATGGCGGTTATGTCCGCTTTATAGCGGTCTAGGGCGTCCGCATGTTGTTCGGCTGCACGTGGCCTGTTTAGGGACCTATCATTCCACGTACAAAGCCGAAGATCTTTGTTCCTTTCCTTGGTTTTTGCAAGGGTCGTCAACATATATCCGGTCCGTTATATCCGAGGCTTGTGGTTGTTTCGGAGTTTGTTAGTTGTTGCACCACAATAATGTGCCGTCTCACACTGCATTGATTCCTCGTGACAACCCATGTATATAGTTCCACAACTACCATATTCACTTAATTAGGCATCGTGCGACCTCTGACTATTCAAAAGACCAATCCGAGGACATCGTTTTGAGTTGATAGAGGAGATACAAGCCGCATGGAGGAGAGAGATGAAGGTCATCCCGGAAATCGACTTCAACAACTGTTTCCAAGATTGGAAAATCCGTTGGCATGAGTGCATTGTAGACTTCTAATTGATTGAAGAGTTTACTGGTACAACGTAGTTGTGCTGATCAAAACACATGTACAATACAATGAATCATGCTGAAACCGAATTCCTTCCAAATAAACAAATCCATTACTCAGCACCTGACATTGCACTCAAATAAATAAAGCACACCACAGTGCCAAAATATGGTCAAGTCCCAAATCGCCATGCTCTGATTCAAATTACTCGTATTATCAACTCAGCGTGACATACGAGACACGAGCCACTGTTCGAATTCCGTCCACACACTAATCACACTTCTTAGGTCACTTCGAGTTCACATCCGTTCGCCCATTTACTTCTTCGTCATGCATCACATCTCTCTCGTTGTTCGTATAAGAACACATTAGGCATCTAGCACGAGGGGATCTCTTCCAGAGATGACATTTCTTTTCACGAGCCATAGAACACTTTCGTGATTTATGATCTCGTCGAGAGCATTAATAATCATTTGTACAAGATTCCATTTGTTTGCCGAGAATCTCACTCCTCGACTTCATATTTGTACGAAGCCAATCGGCCTGCATAATTTATTTTTATTTATGATCCATATGGGAACTACATGTTTCATCTAAAGATAGATTGGGAATCCTAAACAACAGCGCTTCGCTCTTATGCCATACTCACTCGTTGGTGTCCGGTGTTAGCAACGGTGTACTAGAAGGTAATGAAAGTGTTTTTTTGTCTCATACATTACGGTAAGCTTGATGATTTTAGGTTAGCGTAAGGCTAGGCGCAAATTGAGACACGTATAGCGCGTGTGAGGTGGCGCAGCGTGACGCGTATTTTTGTAAACCGCAGGATTGAATATAACGACGCAAATTGATAAACACGTGCGAACCGACCGGCGCGCAGCGCAATTAGTCGAGACACAGTTTCATGTGACATTCTCTCGCGTCTGGTTCTTGATTTTGGAGATTGACACAAGAAAAATGAATAGAGGCGGTTAAGGCTCATAAAGAACTGTGCCAACTACATGCAGACAAAATTATAAATTGACCAGTCTTTTTTCTCTCGGACAGAATATATTTATTACTTACTTACTTAGCGGGCGTTACAGTTTGGGCCTCAACCAACATGCCTCTCCACCTAGCACGATCTTTCACTAGTCCTTTCCAGGGCCGCACGCCCAATTGGTTGAGGTCCCTTTCCACCTGTGCACGCCACCTTAGATGCGGCCGCCCTCTATTTCTTCGTCCCTCGGGGTTGGATTCAAAGACTCTACGGGCTGGAGCTGTGGTGTCCATTCGCTCTACATGGCCTAGCCATCTTAGGTGTTGGATCCTTAGACGCCTGACTAGACTCATGTCGCTGTACAACCCGTACAGTTCGTGATTGAATCTTCTCCTCCAACCCCCTCTGTGTTTATAGGACCGAAAATCGCACGCAGAATCTTTCTCTCGAAACGACCAAGGATTTTCTCATTCGCTTTAGATAAAGTCCATCTTTATCTATCGCAATACTCGCAAACGCCGTGGCGCAGTGGTTAGTGTGCTGGACTCCGACGCACGATGAGCGAGTTCGGTGTTCCCGATAACACCGATGCCATCGAATGTTTATTTCGCGGCGTTCCTCCTCGGCACACACAGCATGGGTGATTGAGAGAAGCTTGGCTCTGCTCCTTCATGGGCTGTAACGCCATCAAAGAAGAAGAATACTCGCAAACGCCCCATTGACATCTCGCTGTGATCTACCTATTATGTCAATGTCATCGGCGTATGCAAGGAGTTGCGAGGATTTGAAATAGATTGTGCCTCTTGTATTGGCCAGTGATTTTTGCACAATCATTTCTAATATGATGTTGAAGAAATCACATGACAGCGCATCGCCCTGTCAAAATCCTTTTTTGAGTTCGAAACTATCGGTCAGTTCTGCATCGATTCCGAATCGGAGCAGCGAGCGTTCTCCAGAGTCATCCAGCAAAGTCTGACGAGCTTAGCAGGAATGTCAAAAATAAACATGGCGTTATATAGCTCGTCACTAAATACGCTGTCGTATACGACCTTGAAGTCGACGAACAGATGGTGGGTGTCGACTTGAAATTTATTGGTTTTCTCCAGGATCTGCCGTAGTGAGAAGATTTGTACGATGGTGGACTCCCTGGCCTGAAACCACACTGATGTAGACTTATCAGCTTATTTACGAACGGCTCCAGGCGTTGACAGAAAACGGCAGCGAATATCTTGTTTGCGACATTAAGGAGACTTATTCCTCTGTAGTTGGCGCAGTCAAGGGGGTCTCCTTTTTTGTGGATCGGGCAAACAATGCTGAGACTCCATTCCTTGGGCTTTCCTTTGACCATATCTTACAGATGAGCCGGTGCATGCTCACCCCCAGCCGCTTTGAAGAGCTCAGCAGAAAGTCCAGCTGCGCCCGCAGCTTTATTCGACTTGAGTTTCGACATGGCAATCTCAACTTCGTCGAGGTCAGGGGGACGGAATTCTCTGCGAGTTTTTTCATTGAGAAATGGGTCATTCTGCCTGACGGCGGTATATTGGCTGTCATCGCCTTTATACAGTCGACAGAAGCGGTTTTTCCAAATTCTCAGCATCGACTGCGATTCTACTACTAGGTGTCCGTTCTCATCCTTACAGGCCTCCGTTCGGGCTTTATTGCCTTGAGACATTCGTTTTATCCGTTGATTAAATCATCGAACGTCGTGCTCCTTCTTTTTTTCCTTGAGATGCTTGTATTCCTCCCTTCTTTTAAGCTCGTAGAGCTCACGAGCCGCTCTTGTGTTTTTTTTTTTTGTGTAGCGAGGCTTTGTATGCCTCCTGCTTTTCTGCATGAATCTTTCTACACTCGTCATCGAATCCGGTGTTTCGTCGTGGTGGAGCTTTAAGGCCCAACACTTCCGTTGCTGTGCTCTTCCGGGCTTGATAGCGTGGAGGATTGCGGTGTATTAGAGAGCTTAAGGGAGACGCGATCGGTAATAGCACGAGCGGTTTCTGTCGATGGTAGCTTTCCGACGTCATAACTTTGTATTCTTACTCTACTCCGCTTTATTCGTGATATCCATAGGCGCATCGTGGCTACTACAAGTAGTGATCCGAGTTGATGTTAGCCCCTCGGAAAGTTCGAACATCAAGAATAGTGGAGGAGTGTCTGACGTCGGGGAAGGGCGAATGGCGAGCCTCCTGCGCCAAAAAACAGGATTAGTTGGTTGGGTTACGGCCTAGTAAGCCGTAACTTGAAAAAAAAAAAAAAACACAAACTCCGAAACAACCACAAGCCTCGGATATAACGGACCGGATTTATGTTGACGACCCTTGCAAAAAACGAAGAAAGGACAATGATCTTCGACTCTGTACGTGAAATTTTAGGTCCCTAAACAGGCCACGTACAGAGTGGCTGGGCCATGTAGAGCGAATGGACACCACAGCTCCAGCCCGGAGAGTCTTTGAATCCAACCCCGAGAGACGAAGAGGCAGAGGAGACGGCCGCACTTAAGATGGCGCACACAGGTGGAAGGGGACCTCAGCCAACTGGGTGTGCGGCAATGGAAAAGGCTAGCGAAACATCGTGCTAGATGGAGGGGCATGTTGGTTGAGGCCCAGGTTCACCCCGAACTGTAGCGCCCACTAAGAAGAAGAAGAAGTCGGACGTCGATTGCGATGTGATCAAATTGGTTGGTAGTCGATTGATCAAAAGACCGCCATGTGCCTTTGTTTATATCGAGGTGCGGAAAGCGCGTACTGGCTAGAAGGAGATTTCGCTCCGTAGTAAGATCAATGAGCCTGTGTCCGTTATTGGATGTGGTGTCGTGTAGGCTGTGCTTGCGGATGACTCGTTCATAGATGCTTTCCTTACCCAGCTTAGCATTGAAGTCTCCTAGTACAATTTTGATGTCATAGCTGGGACATTGGGCATACGTTCTGTCTAGCAGATCGTGGAACTCATCTTTGGCGGAGTCATCCTTGTCTTCCGTGGGGGCGTGGATGCAGATCAAGCTGATGCTGATGAGGCATCGTTTTTGCAAGCGTCGTCAACATTATCCGCGGCTTGTGGTTGTTTCGGAGTTTGTGGTCTTTTTACGGTTGCGGCTTACTAGGCTGTAGCACAATCGACTAATCCTGTTTTTTGGCGCAGGAGGCTCGCCATTCGCCCTTCCCCTTCTGCAATTTTCATAGCAAATCTCCAGATGGCACCACGAGGAGGTGGGGATGGGACTTACTAACAGTGCCGCAAGATGTTCGACTGCGGTGGCTTTTCTCGCTTTTTAGCAGGCCAGCATCCGTCAGATAGATACTACCCCTACGATGCCTTTGTTAGTCCTTTGCCATCCCAAGGTGCTTTTTATTTAATATTATTTCCCTTCACAAATATTTCGCAAATATTTTTCATTGATGTTTATTCGTGATATTCTCACCTCCCGCGTTGATTGCCCTTTCCTTTTAAGTTTGATAAAACTGTACATTCCTCCTGCCTATACTCGTAACCGCGTTCTGTTTAAAACCTATTTTTATCGCACCAAGTTGGAAGAAATGAACCTTTCTGCCGATGTATTCATTAAGCTAACTTAGCTGGAGAGCACCGTGGCGCAGTGGGTAGTGTGTTGGCCTCTGACGCCATTGACACGGGATCGAATCCCGACACAGCCAAGTCATCGAACGTGTTTTTCACGGTGGTTCTCCTCAGCGGGGTTCTGACAAAACCCCCTGTAGTAAAATTGTCATGAAAAGCTTCTCGAAATTCACCGTTCGGAACCGGCCATAAACTGTAGGTCCCTTTCACCTATGGGAAAATTAAATCACACACAACATGGGTGATTGAGAGAAGCTCGGCTCAGGTTCTTCATGGACTGCAACGCCAACATACATACATACATACAACTGAGCTTGTAACGTTTTGGATTTCTTCGATAACTGTCCCAGAGAATTATATTGTATTTGTTAAGTTTAAACAATTAATCTATCTATTAATTGCTACTTAGTCTATGAGAGAAATAAATAAATAAAAGTCATCCTTGAGTTGAAAGCTTAAGACTTTTAAGTCTGACTCGAATAACAAATCCGCACCCAAATAAGCGTTGCTTGTTTTCCTTGTAGCAATTACCGTAATAGATATCCCAGTTTTTCATCCGTTTTTTGCCTGGTCCATCCCATCGCACTTCTTGGAGCGCTGTGATGTCTGCATTGTAGCAATCCAGGGTCGTTTCCAATTGAGTGCGCGCACCTGGCCGGTTGAGGGGCCTCACATTCCAGGTACAGATTCGTAAATCGTTATTGCGTTTGCAGGGGTCGTCATCCGTATCCGAGGCTTGTTGTTAATTCGTAACAAGTAGTTTTCCCGTGATAGGGATATTAATCCTAAGGACAATCCCCAACCTGGAGGGCCAGATTTCTTTTACCCCAGAAACAACGGGTTGGTCGCTGCACACATTAGTTCACTGTCCGGCGGAAGCTTGGGCAACTATCCAGGAGGGGCAACTGGGCTGTGTGTCAACTTTGATTGAGCAGGGACAGAGATCGACGCTAGTGTTTGCTCACTTCCTCCCTCCCAACAGGTTAAGTTTAACAACTTAAGTTTAACAACTTAACCTGTAGAATATGTGCACAAACTGTCAAAGCAAAAAAGCTATTTTCAAAATATTTCTCATACAAACTTGAACATACTGTTTGACCGATTTGCGGTCCCAATTCCATCTCACTTCTCATAGATTAACTTTAAATCACTTTCCCTGGTACTCTCTGCAGTTTGTCTACTTAGACATCCAACTACCTTAACTACTTTCAAACTCTAATTGTCATTACTGAACTAGTAATTGACCACGTGTCGTCACAATGTCCCCAATAATGTTCCATTGATTTACAAAAAAAAAACAAAAAAGTTCTCAACTAACTGAAATAATGAACGTGTTCACTCTGCCATAGTGTACTAGTGGATACCTTAAGCACGTTCGTTTCAGATGGAAAATTGAAAATGTAAACCCAACTTCGTGACAGGAAAGAAGACATAACCGAATGGATGACCAACTAGACATGTCCTGATCTAATACCTGGCTACGAGCCTTTTTTACCATTTTACCAATTTTCTATTCGAAACATAAAAGGGGAAAGAATGTTTTGATATTTTCCATTTCACTGCAGAAATATTTCTAACGTACCATACCGTAAATCTCGGCCATCGACTAGTAACCTGCCGCCTCCACTTCCATCCATTCGTCTCCCTTTGATGTCTTTTTGATTACGAGAATGCTCCTTGGTTTTTGTTTTTTTTTTGTCCATTCTTCCTGCTTGAGTTGTCTTGTCGTTCGGTTTTCTTGTGATAATTTCCATTTACCATCGCACCGTAGTCATAATCGTGAACCTGTTCAGCCCCTGTTAACATCTAATCGAATTGACCTCAAAAGCGATGTTTGTCCGAACAACGACAGCTACGACGGACAGAGGTTTGGAGGGATATTGCAAATTCGTTTGAAGATAAAACGGACACGAGGCGGGGATGTCTGACTGACTTGTAGTGATGTTTGCGTGATAAAAATATCCAATATCCAATAAGATGATTCTCATCACTTGCCGGATACGACAGAGTAGAGAACGTGAAACGAAAGAAAAAGTAAAAAATGGAAGAAGGATGATGAATAATTGATAGACGTCGAAGCAAGGCTAAATTTATGAATATCTCCCTTGCTCATCGCTCATCGATTGCTTCCTGATTCTGAAGGATTCTTGCTTTATTTTTTTTTTCTTGCCATCATTTTTTTTTTTTTATTAGTTGAGCTTTAGATTGCTCGTGCTGTCGTCGTCGTTGAAGGCACTTTAGTCACGCTCGACATGATTCAGAATTCTTAATTAATTCCTTCAGTTGAGAGATTTTTTTGCAGCCCTCTTCCAACTGATCGCAAGGATAACAACTCTCTCATAAATCCATGACCCCTTAGGATAATTTCTAGTGCCAGTTGAATTTAATAGCGCGATGAGCATTTATTCAGTGCATTTCCACACTATGATGCCATGTCGGACCGGAATTCGATGGAACCAAGACCCACAGATCCGACTACTCTTCTTTGGTTTGCGATTTCCATAAGAAAAAAAAAACTAAGATTGTATGTCATTTCATGAATTCTAATGAGACGTGGTTGCAAACTTGTAGGGGTTGGGTGCTTTTTGTAGATAATTATCTTTAGTTGAACGAGGATACAACTTGCACTCGCTTCGGGAGGTACTTTATTGAGTTGGACTATTTGTTTAGTGTTCCAGTTGAAGGAGTTCATGAGGGCTTCTGGCATTAGAACTGGCGCTGGAAGGCAACTATTTTGTTTTTTTTGGTAAGAAAGTAGATATCTGAAGTATGTGTGGGAGGAAATGCTTTACTTGGGAGTGGATGGGCTTGTTAAGAGCTATCTTTTCATGGATGTGAGTTCATGCTTTTGTTTTCTATAATAAAATACCAGAAATGTTTTCGAAACCCTTGGGCGAGCTTGTGTTTATTCGCATAGTTTATTTAACTTTCATGGTCAAATAGTTTTGGCATAGCATTTGCATTTCATAGATTTGTATGAGCTGAAATGTCCCGAGCCAGCGGCATTTCGATTGGAACATGACTTCTGCCCCGAACTTAACTTAAAGAAAACTTCTGTGAGACATGCCTTTTCAAAAAGGGTTAGACACGTATCTGATACGGGAAAAGTATAATGTCACCCTTTGGCCAAGGAAGAGCATCTTGCGAGGAGAGAGTTTTTAATTGAATTATTATCACCGCTTTTGACCCGCCTTAATAATATCCATTAGGTACATATCCCTTAAGTATTTTGGACTCTGATGCAAGATGAGCGAGTTCGGATTCCGTTAACACCAACGCCATCGAATGTTTATTTCGCGGCGTCCCTCCTCGGCGGGGTACTGGCGAAACCTTACGTAGTATACTTGCCTTGAAAAAGCTTGTCGGCTCACCGTCGTTCGGAATCGGCATTCAACTGTAGGTCTTTTTCACCTGTGTGAAAAATAAATCACACACAACATGGGTTCTTCGAGAAGGCGTGTCCTACCGGGCGACCCAGTAAAAGAAACCACCCTCCATTGTGGAATGCTAGAATAGTGGAGCGGCTTCGTGTCTCTTGACATGGCTGGAACCTCGCAAAAGAGGAGGCGATCGAATGGTCAACCTATACAGATAATGTTAAGTGGCTCAAGAAAGAAATTAGATTCACCAAGAAAAACTATGTATTGAATCGTCCTGAACCCGCAGGCTCGTTTGAGAAAGGTCCTTGCCAAGGCTCCCATACAGATATCCTCTATAAGGAGGTCTGATGGTAGCTGGACAGATTCGAACGAGAGCCTGCTCGATTCCCTATTAAAATGTCACTTCCCTGGCTGTGAAAATACAGGAACCTTCAATTCGGTAGGCACGCTGCCAAGGGAATGTATCGAACATGGGACAATCGATAAGATTGTTACTGAGAAAATGATCCTATGGGCAGTCAATTAATTTGACCTCTATAAGGCGCCGAGAATTGATCCGATAATGTTGCAAGAACCATGCAAGTTCATTCTTCCATGGCTGAAGCGCTTTTACTTCTGGTGCCTCAGGATGGGTTATGTTCCACAAGGGTGGAGAAAAGATAGGGTGGTTTTCATACCCAAATCGGATAAAGTCAACCATGCTAATGCCAAGGACTATAGACCTATTAATCTATCCTCCTTCCTTATGAAAACGCTGGAAGGGCTAATAGACATGTACATAAGGGATGAGATTAGTGACAGCTATCCGTCACAATCGCACAACGCGTACATGAAGGGAAAATCGGTAGATACTGCTCTTCACAGGGTAGTCTATACGATAGAAAGGTCACTAAATATCAAGGAATCCACTTTTGGGTGCCTTTCTAGATATTGGGGATGCCTTTATTAACGTCAGTACTGAATTAGTATGTCCCAAATAAACTCAGGAATATGCAGCTGGATTGGGCAAATGCTGAGTACTCGTATAATAAATTCGGCGATGGGTGGAGTAAGTGGAAAGGTGAGGGTAAATATGGGTACACCACTAGGTGGCATTCTATTGCCCCTCCTGTGGCTCCTTGTGACCGATGGAATGGTTACGCCGACTACATTGCCATCTTGATTTCTGAAAAGTTTCCGCAGGTCCTCAACGATAGACTAAGTTATGCACTGATGTTAGTTGATAACTGGGTCAAACGGCGAGGCCTAGGAGTAAACCCACGGGGTGGCCGTGGTGCAGTGGTTAACATCATCGACCGCCGAGCGGAAGGTCTATAGTTCAATTCGCTTCATAGCCAAGAAAAAAGTAATTCCTCTACGGACAAAAGTATGCAACGCAGTTGTGAATGGAAAGTTACCAAATGTACTGCTGCAGGCGTAACACTCACAGTATATGGTCAACTGGAATTCATCCTGTGCGTATGCAATACTAAAAAGTGCTTGAACGAATTAGTACGGACTACAACCAAAAACGCGGAATTCGGTCGGCTCTCGTCCTATCTAGGACAACCACCCCTGAGAGTTAACGAACATCAATGACCCAAACCACTGCACTCCGTTCAGGTTGTGTGTCTATCACATCATAAGAGAATATAAAAAACTCTTGAACCTGCGCGAGTTTCTAAAACAAAAAAAAAAAAAACCCAGCGAAAACCGAGGTAGTCTTCATATGGAAAAGATCTATTCCAAGATACACTTACCCCCGTATGCATGGTATCGATCGATCTTGGCATTATCCTTTCATCTAGCGATGAAAGAACTAAAAAGGCCTATGTGGCACTAGATTCGTGCAGGGTAGCCTTTGCAAAGACATGAGGCCTCAGACCGAAGATGGTATATCGGCTATGCACTGCCTTGGTAAGACCTATTTTAGTCTATGGTTCGGTTATCTGGTGGAGGACACTTGAGAAGAAATGCCATCTCCAAAGTGTGTCAAAAGTTCAGAGGGCTGGCTGTCCGGCGGTGACGGGATCTACGCAGTCCACACCAACGGCGGCTCTTGAAGCTATGCTGAACAACGCATCCTTGGACATATATTGCGAGATCATCGCTGCTAAAACTGCGCTGAGACTACAGGAATCCGGTCTCTGGACAAGAAGTGTTTAGGGTCATGCATCAGTCTGGGATCGATGGGCCGTCTCGAGATTCAGAATCGAATCGGACTATATCACCCGACTTCGTTCCTGCGAGTATAGATTCTCTATTAAAATTCCCTCCAGGGAGGAATGGATTGGTGATATGGTACGCACGGAGAATGACCTTGCAATCTACACTGACGAATCCAAAATGGATGTTGGCACAGGGGCCGGGGTCTATTTTGAATCTCGGGATATACGTCGCTCCTATCGACTTGATGATAACTGCAGCATTTTCCAAGTTGAGGTCGCACAAGCGCAAGCAAGCAGGCGACAGACCCGATTATTAGAGAGAATCCCTCAGGAAAAAGCATCAACATCTATGTTGACAACCAGGCAGCCATTAAGGCTCTGCAGGCAGCATGGATAAGATCCAAGCTCCTCAAACTCTGCAAAGAGAGGCTAGAAGAGATATCGCATGTAAATAAGGTGATTTGCTGTTAAGTGATTAATCTTTTATTTTGGACCTTGAACAATTTGTTATAATAACATCTTGAAGACATCATGTAATTGGTCGCCTTTACAGTAGATGGCGCAATGAGCTCATTTTTGAGCATTTTCCATCACTTTGCGAAGTGTTGCGGGCTCTAGAGCGGCTATTTCGCGTCGAATATTGGCCTTGAGCTTTTCCACAGTCCGTGGGTTATTGACATAAACTTAGGACTTTAAAAAGCCCCACAAGAAAAAGTTCTATGGCGTCCAATCGGGCGATCTCGGTGGCTAGTCAAAATCACCGTTTTTGGAAATTAGACGATCGACGAACTTATGGCGCAATAAAGCAATGGTGGTCGGAGCTGTGTGGGCCATATTCCGCTAAAAATGGCAACAAAAAACCGTATTATGCGTTGCAGTGAGCTGCGACTGATGCCCAACTGAGCGGAACGGCGGCGATTCGATGTTCATGGTGAGGTCTAAAATGAGGCCCGTACAGCCTCAATATTCTCATCGGACATACTACCTTCTGCGCCATGGCGCACAGGCTCGGCACGTGTGCACCTTTGGTTGGAACCATTCCTAGCGAGTTGGTTGGCGATTTCGTACGACCTCAGCGCTTTCAGCCCTACTTGGCTATCGGGAAGTATGTATGTAGTATTTAAAGAAGCACAAACGGTTTTTGGTTTCAATTACACTTTATTCGCTTGTATTGTCTCCTATTCTACGTAGGCACGTCCGCACTCGCTGCTGGTCTGACGGAGAATGTCTCTTCCTTGTTTGTCATTGTCCGTCGTTCTGCTCGTTCTTTGTCCATCTCGTTCCTCTGTTAGATGTTTAGTACATCGTGTGATCTGTTGTCCGTTTGGCGGCGTCCCGTTGCTTCGTAACAATGTCTATGTCTGTGTTGTATGTTCTGTGGCGTCTTCTTTGTCTTTCTATGTGGCTCGTTGTTCGTCTCCGTTCGATCGTATGTCTGTAAGTGTTATGTAATTCCATGTGTCTCGTCCGTTTGTTAGGCTCAATCCCACATGTATATTACCCCTCTTATGCCAGTCTCTAAGCTTAGGTTGATGTAAGTCAAGTTGACTTATAGTTTGGCCTGGAAGATATTAGGACTGATTCCCAGACCCTCCGAGAATTTTTAGAATTGGTCAAAGGATGCCAGCGCCAACACCGGAACTTATCTGCGAGCTATCTGTGTACTAAGGTACCTAAGGCCCTTGGCACTGTGCGATGGATCGTCGCTTTTCCAAGCTGTGCGATTCGGGATCAATATCTCATATCTCTTTTCAAAAGTGAGCATGTCTGGAAATGCGTCCGAAACCGTGGTAATCATATCCAGCTCAGGAAGGTGTTGCAAAATGGACACGTGACCCACTGGTCTACATGGTAGGCCTGTTTCTGAGCGAAGGAGTCTGATTGCACTGATTGCAACCTTTTTAATAAATAGGTGCTCTGGAGGAAGTCCGACCTGTCGTGGGGCAGGTTGGCATGGCGCCTGTAATGCCTAGTCTCCGAAGGCGTTGAAGGTAATGATTATTATCTTTTGTTCTACTTTTTGTCCACCATACTGTAGACACATAAGCGATGATGGGTCTTACTAACGCGGTGTATAGACAGTGGATCACCTTAAGTTTTAATCCCCAGGTTTTACTGTAAGTGCATCGACAGGCCCAAAGTACCTTAATCGTCTTTGTGAGTTTGTTTTTGATGTTGGAGTTCCAGTCAGGTTTGCGATCAAGGTCGATACCTAGATACTTAACTTCTTCCGAAAATCCTATGATTGTACAATTTAGAGAGTCGAAGCAAGGCTGTATCTTTCTGCTCTTTGTAAACGGGACTAAGATTGTCTTATTTGGGTTTATCGATAAAGCCACACCAGTCAGAGATAGACTGAAGCGCAAATTGCATGCGTTCACAGGCAGAGATTTCGCATTTGCCTGAAACGATACCTACTGAGTCATCGGCGTATCCTATGACTTCGTAGCTGAGATTGGTTAGCTTGTATAAGGTCGTCGGTGACCAGAGAAGACGCCAAAGAACTCCCAAGACCTCTACTACCTAGACCTCTCCGGATATGGCTGATATAATACGGCTTTTCAGCATCGCCCTAATCAAATGGTTAGTGGGATGGTCTACTCCTCTGCGGGATAGTGCAGTGGTGATTGAATTATAGCCTTTGCTTGCTTTGGTGACGTTACAGCCTATGAAGGGCCAGAGCCAAGCTTCTCTCAATCACCCATATTGTGTGGGATTTAATGTTTACACAAGTAAAAGGGGCATAGAGAGAGTTTAATGCCGATTCCGAACGGCGTTAGTCGAAAAGCTTTTTCATGGCAAGTATACTACGATCGGCTTAACCATTACCCCGCCGAGGAGGGTCACCGCGAAATAAACATTCGACTGCGTTGGTGTTATTGGGATCCGAACCCGCTCATCGTGCGTCAGAGTCCAACACACTAACCACACCGCCACGGCGCCCAGTATTATCAAAAGCCTCCTCAATATCGAGGAAGGCGTAAATCGCGATGTCTTCGCATGTTAAGCAATTTTTCATACGCGCTACTAAGTGATGTCGCGCTTTCTTAGTAGATGGTTCTTTGCGATATGCACACTGGTTTGGATGCAATGGTATTTGATTCTCTAGTATATGTATCTCTAATAGGGAGCTCTATCAGGTTTTCCACTGTTCTTAGTAGGAAAGATGTTAGGCTGATAGAGTGATAGGATTTAGATTGTTCACTTGCTTTTCCAATCTTGGGGATGAAAACAAGGTTGATATATGTATGTATGTATGTAACTCCGAATTTGAGCAATTTTGGTTTTTTTTTTTTTTTTGCGAGGGTTGGTGAAAATCTTCAAAACACACTACGAGGACCGACAGCGCGTGCTCTTAGTAGTGTGAGATTTGGCTGACTAAAAACGAGTTAATTATTATTATTTTCTTACAACTTAGTCAATTGACTTATCTAACAGTTTTTCGTTCTCGAGGTAATCACATTTAGCAGGCATCTTTCCAGTGAGAGTTCCTGCAATCCGCTGAGTGAGAGCGGTTAGTGCTAAATCAAATGATTTTGTCCTTTAAAGATGGCGCAACAGGTTTCGTTCCTCTATTATTTCAAGAACCGCATTATTGATGTGATCTTTCAGTGGGTCTCTATGTTTCGGGCAAGAAATTTAGCTTCATTTTCGACATTTTTAATGTATAAATCACGATGAATATCGTCGTTTCGAATGTACCACAGCCGTTGTTAAGGCTCGCAATTCTTTATTTTGAAATATTTGTATAATAGAAGAATTTATTTTCTTGGTACAACCCCATACCTGTATACCGTAAGCACAAATTGGTCTTAACACTTGATTGTAGAGAAGCGGCTTGTTTTCAGTACTAATCGGGGAATGTCTTCCTAGTGGCCTAAATCTTCTCCTCAATACGCACTTCCCAGGCTGCTATGAATCGCAAGACTCAGTGTATTCGCGAGGAACTCACCTCTCCTCGGCCATAAAGGGAAAGTACGATCATATTATCTCCAGAGAGAAAATAACATGGGAGTTAAGAAGCTTCAAGCCCTAGAAATCGCCAGGCCCGGATAAAATTCACCCTATCGAACTCACACAAACTATGGAATGGAAAGGATGCCTAGCTTGGAGTCACATTCCAGAAAAGTGGAAGTGCGCAAAGGTATTTTTCATCCCTAAGGCCGGCAAAAACTCTCACACTTCTCCCAAGCATCTAAGGCCTATCTGTCTATCATCCTTTGTACTAAAAGCTTTGGAAAGGCTGATAGACTTACACATACGCCACACCTTGGATCCGTCCCTAATTTCGAAGGCACAGCATGGCTACTGTAAGGGTAGATCTGTCGAAACAGCCTTGCATACACTAGTGAGGAAAATCGAAAGATCAATCCATCTTGAAGAATATACTCTAGCCGCCTTCCTAGACATAGAGGGCGCTTTCACCAACGTCACTCCGAAAGCAATAATAGAAGGGCTTGAAAAGCTAAAGGTGGAGAGGACTCTGATAGAGTTGATCTTCTTCTTCTTCTTCTTTGGTGGCGTTACAGTCCATGAAGGACCAGAGCCAAGCTTCTCTCAATCACCCATGTTGTGTGTGATTTATTTTTCACACAGGTGAAAGGGACCTACAGTTTAATGCCGATTCCGAACGGCGTGAGTCGAGAAGCTTTTTCCAGGCAAGTTATACTCCGGGGGGTTTTGCCAGTACCCCGCCGAGGAGGGACGCCGTGAAATAAACATTCGATGGCGTTGGTGTTATCGGGATCCGAACTCGCTCATCGTGCGCCAGAGTCCAACACACTAACCACTGCGCCACGGCGCCCTCAATAGATAGAGTTGATCAGCGAGTTATTATTAACGTGCAGGATTCACTCCAAATGGGGAAGCCAAGTAACCACCAGAGTGGTTAACATGGGAACCCCGCAAGGAGGGGTCCTTTCACCTCTTCTCTGGAATGTAGTTGTAAACGAACTACTAACTAAACTGGAGAAAGAAGGCCTGTACGT
Organism: Eumerus sabulonum; assembly: GCA_951905685.1. Lineage (NCBI taxonomy): Eukaryota > Metazoa > Arthropoda > Insecta > Diptera > Syrphidae > Eumerus > Eumerus sabulonum. The sequence goes on along the minus strand of OX645062.1, from coordinate 51,031,205 downwards.
TATTGCCTACGCTGATGACGTTGCCATTTCAATCTCAGGTAAATACCTATCCACACTGAATGACCGTATGCATTCTCAATTTCTTGCAGTGGGCGCATAGCAACGGGCTCAGGGTGGATCCCAAGAAAACGGAGCTCGTGCTATTCATCAAAAAGCACAAAATCCCGAAACACTGCCCTATTACTTTGCTTGGTACCAGATTAAACTATTCCTCCAATGCCAAATACCTTGGCATTATACTAGATAGGAAATTAACCTGGAAGAGGTAAAAAAGAAACTATAGCTCTCTACTACACATGCAAGAAAGCCCTAGGGAAAAAATGGGGATTCAACCCCAAGATCACCCTATGGCTCTCTTGTCCATACGTTAATATGGGTCTATTAACGTATGGAGTGACAGTCTGGTGGACAGCACTGGCCATGACAACATACCTCAAGCAATTCGAGAAGGTACAAAGGTTGGCGTGTATGTGCATTACCGGGGCCCTCAGGTCCACCCCAACGGCTGCGCTTAACATGATACTCGACCTTACACCACTCGGTATTTTCGGCAAGTAGATTTCCACACAAACGGCCATTAGGCTCAGAGCCAACTCGAACTGGACGAGCTATGTCCCCGGCCGCTCCTCCATCCTGAATAACAGGTCAACTATGGCAGAAAACTTAGACCTCACAGAACCCACCACAGTCTTGGAAAAAAACTTTACAACGATCTACCCGGACAGACAAAACTGGACTCGCCAGACTCAACCCCGCAGAAACTGCGTAGACTTTTACACTGACGGGTCTAAAACCAAGGACGGGGTAGGTAGCGAAGTCTTCTGCAAACAACTTAAGCTGAACAAAGCTCCAAAATTACCAAATCACTGCAGCGTATTGCAGGCGGAACTGTTGGCAATAAAAGAGGCCTTGTCTTGGCTGAAGTGGAACGTGATATCCACCACGGATATCCGCATTCTCACGGATAGTCAGCAGCCTTAAAGTCGCTGGAGTCCTTTATGTGCACATCAATAACTAGTCTCGACTGTCGCCTATCTCTTACCGAGATGGCCGAACAGTTCAACATACAATTTATCTGGGTACCGGGACACAGCGACATTCCAGGAAATTAAAGAGCCGACACACTCGCCAATACCCTTTGCAACCATTAAACTTAATCTTACAAATCTCGCCAGGGCCGAGACGAACCGGAGATGGACTCAGGGACATACCTGCTTCATCACCAGGCAAATCTGGCCCCGGCTCGACTGTCAACGGACTATTAGTATTATCTCCCTAAAAAGAACTGACATCTACAAAGTCATCGGTGTCATCACTGGACACTGCCTTATCGGCAGTCACGCGCAAAAACTAGGTATAATTCCGAATGATTTTTGCAGAAGGTCGAATCCATTCATCACCTTCTCTGCGCCTTCCGGGCATTCTGCACAATCGGGAAACGATACCTGGGATCTTACTTCCTTAACGATCTGAACAAAGTTCAGCAAGTAGGGATATCTGATCTTCTTAATTTCTAAAGAAGCACAAAATGCTTCCACGAATAGGGGGCTAAACTCCCTCGTAGCTTCACAACGGGTCTCCCTGGCCTATGTGTGTTCTTCTCATTTCTGGGAAGGCTACGGTCCTACCTACCTACCTACCTTTCCTAGTGGCCAGTACATTATCCTATATTTCAATTAAAGCTCTCTACGCTTTTTATTTACACGAGCATTCCATTTGAATTTCGCGTCGAGAGTCACAGAGTCATGCTTAGGTATTTTGCCTCGTTTGCGAATAGAAGTCGAACGTAATTTACAAAGAAAGGTAGTGCACTTGCTTTGCTGTAAGTAAAATGTACGTAGACAGATTTGGTTTCGTTAGCGCGATGCGGCAAGTCTTTGTCGCTTATACGGTTCAGAGCATATTGCAATTTAGTCGTTGATCTTTCGACTGATTTCCCTGTGGCCAAAATTGCAATATTATCGGCGAATGTAACCAGCACAGTGCCAACCGTTTGTGGTATGCCTCTCGTATACAGCAAGTAACCCTGCTTTACCAAGTACGCTTCCCTGCGGAACACCAGCCGTAATTGATCTAAAAATTTAGTATCCCCTTCCGTGTTTAACACGAAAGTGTCTATTAGATAAGTAGTTTTTCAGAAAGTTCGATAGTTGTTTCGGGAAAGCTTGTTTTAGTTTATATCCCAAACCTTCGTGCCACACTTTGTCAAAGGCTTGGGAGACGTCAAGAAATACGCTTGAACATATTAGCTTATGTTCGAGTGCTTTTTCGACCAGACCGTTTATTCGATGCACTTGGTGGTATCCCAAGTTGAAACAGGACCTAAAAAGAGCTATCAGTGGTGTTAGATGTCCAGGCCTTTCGGGAGAATAGCAGGGAAGACACCATATTTACTTTGAACTTGTAGGGCTTAAATGAACGAATTGGCCATTTAACTACATCATGGCTGAAGAGTCTGCCAGAGAAGCTATTTGTTCTACTATCGATGTTATTTGTGACGCTCAAAAGGTATTCATTGGGGAATAGACCCAGTGATGAGTATCTCAAACGAGGTCGCGAGGGGTTTCCTGGAGACCCCAACCACCTACTGACGATAGTGTAGTTGAATGAAGGAAATTGTTCACTAGCTCTGGGGAAGTGGGTTGGGATTTTTCCTACCATCGATTATTAAAAGCAGAACAGCCTTAACGTTTCCAAACATGTTCCACGAAGCCACGAATCTATCGTAATATTCTTTGTCAAGCAATTATGATTCCAAGTCTGCAGTTATTATCTAATTTTACTGGAAACAACATTTAAGTGCTAAAACTCGATACAGCGGTTTCCTCAATTACGATGGTAATAACAATTGTTTAAATGACGTTCTTGTGAGTCAAGGAACTGGTTACTGACTGCGCAATTAGGAATAAATAAATTTGAGGCAAAACTTACAGTTATCCAACCTATATATACATATGTGTATATATATGTGGAGAGTTGGGATAGTTCGAAATAATTAGAGCATCCGTCACGATCTTACGACAAAAGTCTGTCTTTGGATGTTAGCGAACGGAATTTTGATTCAAGAACCTTTTAATGAACGAGCTCACGACTTACAACGACAGGTTGTAATTGACTAGTAAGAAGAAAACATTTGTAGGCATGCGTGTCTAACTATTGGTTTTGTCTACACAAATATAAGTCCTGTGAACAAAATTGCCGCATCTTCTTCCTCTTCTTCTTAACGGGCGCTATAGTTCGGGGTGATCCTGGGCCTCAGCCAACATGCCCCTCCAACTAGCACGATCTTTTGCTAGTCTTTTCCATTGCCGCAGGCCCCCTTTCACCTGTGTGCGCCATCTTAAATGCGGCCGTCCTCTACTTCTTCGTCCCTCGGGGTTGGATTCAAAGACTCTCTGGGCTGGGGCTCATTCGCTCTACATGGCCCAGCCATCTTAGGCGTTGAATCCGTAGACGCCTGACTAGACTCATGTGGCTGTACAGCATGTAAAGTTCGTGGTTGAATCTTTTCCTCCATCCTCCGTCTGCGTTTATAGGCCCGAAAATCACGCGCAAAATCTTTCTCTCGAACCGACCAAGGGTCTCCTCATTCGCTTTTGATAGTGTCTATGCTTCTGCGCCGTACAACAGAGTCAACTTTGTCGTTCGGGAGAGGGCTCTATTACTCAATTGCCTCCTGAGCCCAAAGAACCAGCGATTGGCAAGAGTGATTCTGTGTTTGATTTCGGAACTGATGCCGTTGTTCCAGGTAACTGCGAAGCCAAGGTAGACGAAGTCCTTATCTACCTCGAACTTAAATCTGCCAATACAAACGTCCTGGCCGAGACGTCGGTGGTGAGCGTCCTTTTTTGATGAAAGCATATATTTAGTTTTGCCCTCGCTTACCGTCAGACCAATTTTCGCCGCCTCCATCTCAATACTCGCAACCGCCTCATTGACATCTCGCTGTTATCTACCCATTATATCAATATCTTCGGCGTATGCAAGGAGTTGCGAGGATTTGAAATAGATTCTGCCTCTTGTATTGGCCAGTGATTTTTGCACAATCATTTCCAATATGATGTTGAAGAAATCACACGACAGCGCAACGCCCTGCCTAAATCCTTTTTTGACATCAAAACTATCGGTATGGTGTTCACCGATTCGGATGGAGCAGGGAGCATTCTCCGAAGTCATCCTGCATAGTCTGATGAGTTTAGCAGGTATGTCAAAGGTAGACATAGCGTTGTATAGCTCGTCTCTAATTACGCTGACGATGCTGAGGCTCCACTCCTCGGGCATGCTTTCCCCTGACCATATGTTACAGATGAGCTGGTGCAGGCTCTAACCAGGTCATCCCCAGCTGCCTTGAAGAGCTTAGCAGGCAATCCACCAGCGCCAGCAGCTTTACTCGACTTGAGTTTCGATATGGCAATCTTAACTTCGTCGAGGTCAGGGGGACAGAATTCTCTGCGGTCTCCGTCGATTAGAAATATGTCATTCTGCCTGACAGCGGTATATTGACTAACATCGCCATTATACAGTCTGCAGAAGTGGTTTGTCCATATTCTCAGCATCGACTGCCATTCTACTACTAGGTGTCCATTCTCATCCCTGCAGGCTTCCGTTCTGGCTTTATAACCTTGGCATGTTAGCTTTATCTGTTGATAAAAGAAGCTTATGCTCCTCCCTTCTTTTTAACTCGTAGAGCTGACGAGCTGCTCGTGTTCTTTTATGCAGCGGGGCCTTATATGCATCCAACTTCGCTGTGTGAATCCTCCTGCACTCGTCATCGAACCAGGTGTTTCTTCGTGGTGGAGCCTTATAACCCAAAACTTCGGATGCTGAGCTTTTCAGGGCTTCTTTGCAAAGGCTCCTGTTCTATTGATAGCTTGGAGAATTGAAGTGTATTGGAGGGTTTAAGGGAGACGCGATCGGTAAAAGCACTAGCGGTTTCTGGCGATAGTAGCTATCCGACGTCATAACTTTGTATTCTTACTCTACTCCGCTCGATGTTAGCCCCTCGGAGAGTTCGGACATCAAGAATAATGGAGGAGTGTCTGACGTCGATCAATCGGTTGGTAGTCGATTGATCAAAAGACCGCCAGGTGCCGCCAGGCGTATATCGAGGTGCGGAAAGCGCGTACTGGCTAGAAGGAGATTTCAATCAGCCTGTGTCCGTTATAGGATGTGGTGTCGTGTAGGCTATGTTTGCCGATGACTCGTTCAAAGATGCTTTCCTTACCCAGCTCAGCATTGAAGTCTCCTAGTACAATTTTAATGTCATAGCTGGGACATTGGGCCTACGTTCTGTCTAGGAGATCGTAGAACTCATTTTTGGCGGAGTGGCGTGGACGCAGATCAGGCTGATGTTGAAAAAATTAGCCTTGATACGGATTGTTATGAGGCGTTCGCTCACAGACCGAAAGCTTAGGACTTTTTGCCTTAGTCCACCTCGAACAACAAATCCGTATCCGAACAATCGTTGTCCTCTCTCCCTATAGCAGTCGCCGTAGTAAATATCGTAGTTTTTCATCCGCTTTATACCCGGTCCATTCCATCGCATTTCCTGGATGGCGGTTATGTCCGCTTTATAGCGGTCTAGGGCATCCGGGAGTTGTTCGGCTGCACGTGACCTGTTTAGGGACCTATCATTCCACGTACCGAGCCGAAGATCATTCTCCTTTTCTCGTTTTTTGCAAGGGTCGTCAACATTAATCCGGTTGTTGCCGCATCTGGGGCTCGGAAAACCCGCACGTTATTGTCGAGAAGCTAATGCATCCACGGAGCGTGAGAGTTTGGTGCGGATTGTGGAATGGTGGCATCATTGGATCATTTTTCTTCGAAAATGAGGCTGGGAACAACCTTTCGGTCATCGGCGGGCGTTATAGAGCCATGTTAACCGATATGGATTTGGACGACCTTTGGGTCATACGGGATGGCGTCATGCCTCACAGCCCGTGCCACAATCGATCTCTTGAGCACCAAATCCCCAAATCGTGTTGTCAGCCGTCTTGGCGATGTCAATTGGCCGCCTCGGAGTTGCGATTTGACCCCTTCGGACTTTTTTGTAGGGAACCGTGAAGGACCGATGTTATGTTAACAATCCGGAAACGATTCAAGCACTTAAGGCCAAAATCATGCAAGCAATCCAGTAAGCTACATCCCAAAACCATCAACAAGATCTTGGAAAATTGAGGTGAGAGAATGAGCTTCTGCGAAGCCAGCCGAGGCAGCCACTTGAACGACGTTGTATTTCATGATTAATAGGAATGTTCGTTCTCACTTATAAAGCCATAATACATTTTATTTACAACGAGTTTTAAGTTGGATAAATCAAGAATCAAGAAAATGCTTAAGTAATGGCTTAGTATATTGCAAATTGCTGTTTTCTCAAAAAGCATTTGTTGCAGAGTGATTCTAAACCATCAAATTGCAAATTTCAAGGTATTGCTTCGGAGATCAGAGTTACCTCGCTCTGAAATTGGCGAGTCGAGAGCTTATTATCCATGCACAAGTCACGGAAATAAACAGTCGATGAAAACCGACCCTGACTAAAATGAATTTACGCTGTCCGTGGACTGATATAGCAAGATAGTCATATGCTATACCGTGCTATTGGGGCATACTTGAGCATTAGTTCCACTCGCATACATTCAATATTGCATGAACATATGACCGTGGAAAAAGATTTGTTCGCGTTGGATACCGCATAATTAGACAGTCACTCAGAAAAGGCTCAAAATGTTTTAAAGAAAAATTTCTAAAAACGCATATAGAGTGATGACAGGCGACGAATCAGGGGGTCAATACATATGTACCCAATACTAAACAAGAATCGACTGTGCGGGTGTTCCAGGATAAGTCAAATCTAACAAAAGTTGATCATAGAATAAGCACTTCACTTTCTTTCTCTTTTCTGTTTTTTTTTTTTTTTTAGTAATTTGACATATCGCTGCCATCATGCCATGAAAGCAACGTACAACAGTCCATGCGGAATGGTATACGAGAAAAAGCTCAGAAAAATAATGGAGCCAATCGCAGAAGGCGAATGATTATCCGCCACGACAATGCAAGCTTTCGTACATCGGCTCAAAAGCGTGAATTTTTTTGGATCCAAAACATCGAAATAATAGGCCATACGCCGTAGAGTCCTAATCTGGCACAGAAAGATTTCTTCTGATTCCCGCGGATCCCGCAAAATGCCCGGTCGACGTTTTTCAACGTTTGAAGAAGGGATTAGTGCTTACTTAGGCCCAATACACACGGAGCAACCGGAAAGAAACTAAACCGATTAGCAACTCGGGTTACAAACCAGTTACGAACTCAGACTTGACTCCACACACGAGGCAACTCATCACCGATCCAAATCTTAACCGCCTCTAGCCGCAAGATCGGTCGGTGGTGGGTGGAGGCGTCTCAGCGGAAAACGAATAACTAGTCGTGAATAGGCAAGACGAAGAAGGACGCGTGGATTCGGCTGACAGTATGTCATCCGCAGCATCCAAGGCCTTCCTCTAGAAAAGTCGCATTTCACGATCATCAATTTGCATGAGATCCGAAAGCATGCTAAAAAGGAACACTTGCAGGGCTTCCTTCCTGGGTTCTCTAGCCACCTGCCTACCACTGGCCAATGAAGTCGCCTTTTTCTTTCTTTCTTTGGTGGGGTTACAGCTCATGAAGGACCAGAGCCAAGCTTCTCTCAATCACCCATATTGTGTGTGATTTATTTTTCACACAGGTGAAAAGGACTTACAGTTTAATGCCGATTCCGAACGGCGTCAGTCGAGAAGCTTTTTCATGGTAAGTTTACTACGGAGGGTTTTGCCCGTACCCCGCCGAGGAGGAACGTCGCGAAATAAACATTCGATGGCGTTGGTGTTATCGGGATCCGAACTCGCTCATCGTGCGCCAGAGTCCAACACATTTACCACTGCGCCACATCGCCTTTTTACATTCCAAAAATTCGATGAACGCTTTATCCACATCATCATTCTTCGCATAACGCTTCTTTTTTGGTCTTGGCTGTTGGATTGGCTCGGCTCGGTGATCCGGATGCTGTGGCAATGAAGATGTTGAAGACCTTGGAGGTGGTTGTGGGCATGGTTATGGAATTTCAGATGGTGGGTAGCAATCATCCCCACCATCCCCTACGGAAAGTCCTTCTTCCTCCTTCTGTTGTGGCTGCGACAGATTTCCGGAAGGCTATCCCAGTGCCTGGATATAAGGAACAGCAACTAGAAACTGAAATCAATAGGCAAACCGACATGCAAATCAATTTGGCAACTGTTTACAAACGGTTTCTTTTGAATCGCAATCGAGTTTTACAACCAGTCGCCTCGTGTGTATCGTCCCATTTGATTACACAGGGTACGACTCAAAGCAAGCTAGTTGCCAATTCGCATCGCTGGTCAGTTTTTTTCCGGATGCCCCGTGTGTATTGGGCCTTAGTTAATTAGTTTTGTAGGTACTTCAATGGGTCTGGTGGAGAACATTTTGAAAAACAGTAAAACCTTTTTCGAATGTAAATTTGTCTATCTCAAAACTTTAATGGCGACCCTTGTATGAAAGTTGTCCAAGTGAAGTACAGGAAAGTAAATCTCATTTCGACAAAGACGCCAGATTTGTTTTCCTTCAAAGGTATGTTATTCCGATGGTTTAATGCTTGCCATTAAGTGCTATGGAGTCTTACCCGATTAAAGACCGCATTTAAGTTACAAAAAAATAAGAACCGGTTTTGCGCACCTCTTGAACATTTTGGTCGCCATAACCACCTTCATGAAGCAATCATAGGTCGTTTGGGACGCAAATTAGAAGTTACGGGGCTTGTGAACTCTGCACCAAAATGTAGGCCACCGAAAATCCACGTCAATATCAAGATCACTTTGTCATATCGGGTGCATTTAAGCTTCAATGTCCGACCTCATTGCATCAATTGTTGTTAGTAATGATCCGCAGTGTAATCGTTTCGTTAAGATGGAGTAGTTCATAGTAGATCACTTAAAGCTGATTTTGGCATGAGTCTTGGCCTAATAAGATATTCAACTCCACGTCTTCCAGCTTCACTGGCCTCCCTTCGCGTTCTTTGTCACTGGTGCCGAAAATCGCCACTTTCGAAACGCCGGATCCACTATTCGCATGTTTTTATTGATTGAGTTGTTCCCTAAGCTGCACTTTTATTCAAGTTGAAGCAAGAAGCAGCGCTTACCGTAGATGAAGTTGATCGCGTTTAACATGGCAAACGCCAGCTTCGATCTCTATCCCTGCTCAATCCAAGTTGACACACAGCCTCCGCAGGGTCCCTCCTGGATAGCTACCCTGGCACCCGCCAGGTAGTGAATCAATGTGTGCAGCGACCCAACCCCTTGTTCCTGGGGAAGGAGGAACCTGGCCCTCCAGGTTGGGGGTTGTACTTAGGGGTAACATCCCTATCACGTAAAAACCTACTAGTTCCGAAACGACAACACGCCTCGGATACGGACGGATACAAAGCTGGCAACCCCTGCAAACGACTAACGGACTTGAGAGTCTGCACCTGGAATGTGAGGTCCCTTAACAGACCGGACGCAGGCGATCAATTGGAGCAAACCCTCAACTGCTATAAAGCAGATATAACCGCACTCCAAGAAGTGTGATGGGATGGACCAGGCAAAAGACGGATTAAAAACTGCGACATCTACTACGGGAACTGCTACAAGCAGAACAAACAGCGCCTATTCGGGTGCAGATTCGTTATTCTATAAAAAGTCTTAAGCTTCCAAGATATAAGCGAACGCCTCATAACAATCCGCATAAAAGCTACATTTGGAAGAAAGGACGATCGACTCAAAGAAGAATTCTACGATCTCCTAGACAGAACATATGCCCAATACCCCAGCTACGACACAAGAATAGTCAAAGAGGACATATTTGAGTCGATCATAGGAAGGCATAGCCTCCATAACACCACTTCCGACAACGGACTTAGGCCAATCGATTTCCTAACCTCCTTGTAGCAAGCACGCGATTCCCCCATCTTAACATCCACAATGGTACCTCGCGGTCTTTTGATCAATCGACCAACAACCAGATTGATCACATTGCCAGACACTCCTCCTGTATTCTCGACGTACGAACCTTCCGAGGGGCCAACATCGACTCGGCCCACTACCTTGTTGTAGCCAAGGTACGAATGAGGATATCAAGAATGCTTAGGAGTCGAGTAGGACTACGTAAGCTTGACGTCGAAAAGCTACAATCGCAAGAAACTGCCAAAATCTTTGCCGATCGTGTTTCCTCCAAGCTCTCTCAAAATCCGCCCACAGCAGCACAAACAATATAACAGGAATGGGCGCATTGTCAGAGCGCCGTCAGAGACGCTGCCTCAGAGGTGCTGGGTATAGAACCGCCACCACCTAGAAACCCCTGGTTCGATGAACAATGCGAACAAGCCAATGCAGCAAAACAAGGGCGCAGACGGTCTGTCTGCTGAGCTTCTTAACGCGGCTGGAGATGAGCTCGTAAGGTGCATGCACCATCTCATTTGCAAGGTATGGTCGAAGGAAAGCATGCCCGACGAATGGAATCTCAGCATTGTTTGCCCGGTCCATAAGAAGGGAGACCCCTATAATTGCGCCAACTATAGGGGGATAAGTCTCCATAACATCGCATATAAGATCTTCTCTGCCGTATTGTGTGATCGTCTGAAACCGTTTGTGGATAACCTGATCGGCTCTTATCAGTGTGGCTTCAGGCCAGGTAAATCCACAATAGACCAAACATTTACGCTACGGCACACCTTGGAGAAGACCTAGGAATACCAAATCGATACTCACCACCTCTTCGTCGATTTCAAGGCTGCATATGACAGCGTGTATAGAGATGAGCTATACAAAGCCATGTCTAGTTTTAACATCCCTGCCAAACTCGTCCGACTGTGCAGGATGAGGAGAAGATATAACGAAGAACTGTACGGGTTGTACAGCGACATCGGCCTGGTACGACGTCTACGGATACAGCTACTAAGATGGCTAGGCCATGTAGAGCGAATGGAAAATACAGCTCCGACTCCACGGTGGCGCACGCAGGTGAAAGGAGACCTTAACCAACTTGGTGTGCGGCGCTGGAAACAGCTGGCCAAAGACCGTGCCAGCTGGAGACGCTTGTTGGTTGAGGCCCAGGTTCACCACGGACTGTAGCGCCCACTATGTAAGTAAGTACGTGACAATTTGATATGAATATACATACTGAAAAGATTGCAAACACCAGATCTTTACATTTTTGGACGCGAGGTTTCCTAGCTTGGAGTTGATAATCGTCCGGGATCCTTTTCGTCTTGTCGTCTTCGACACGTTCTCGGCCTTCTTGCTACTTTTTATATCACTTTTAAACAAATTCGGCTCTTTGCCGAAGCAGTAGGAGAAAATACATTCCGCAAACAATCGTCACCGTGAAATTTATCCCAAGGTAAAAAAAAGTCTTGCAATTCTCTATTCCATCTTGGAAGACATCCATAAGTAAATTTCAAATGCCACATCACTTCATCTACTTTGTGCAGCGCTATCTTCTCCATGCTATTTGAACTGCATAAATATTACATAGTCGTTCTTAGGAATCAGTCCTTTCGTGGTACTTACATAATGCCAACTAACCAAGTGCCCAAAAATAAGGAACAAACGGCGTTCCTCAAGTAGGGTTTCTCGGGCCACTTCTTTGTATGAAGTATAATGTCGACTAAATACCGGCAAGATGTTCCGCGTGTTGCTTTTATTAGAACATAATATTCTTCAAGATATCAGAAATCGATGTTCATATAACGCATCGGTCCTAGTCGAACCTGTCTACAAGTGTAAATGAAATTCTAATCTAGAAAAAGTCAAAATTCTACTATTCAACGGAAGTACCTCATCTACAAAGTACTTAAAGAAGTTTTAATCAAACTTTATGTTTATGATCATCACCTAAGAAGGTTCTTCCGCCGTCGCACCTTAACTCAATTGCAAAATTGTTCGAAATAACGACTTTCCTCCATTTCATCGTCCTCGTATTTCACTGTTGGATACTTTTCACGTAATGTTTAGCAATTTACGCAGGATTATGACCGCAATTACGAGACGAAAAAATCCTACAACTCCATTACCCATCAAACGGACGTAGCTTCAAGTGCCCATCTAAGGAAAGCACAAAAATTAAATGTGAAAAGTTGCACGTAAGGAACAGTACGGATAATGACTTCCGGTAGGTGGCATTCATGTTGCCCACTCACTCTTGACTACTACCTACTACGTGACCTCAATGCTGAGTGTCGGATTAGAATTCCATTGAAGAACTTATGTATGTACAGTTGTTCTGGCGCTATGGGTGATGTCCTGTTCCATTGAATTAAGAGGTCAAGAATGGAGAAGAAAAATATTTACTTGCACCTACCAACTGAATTTCATAGATTCACTTTACGCCTTTCTATTTTCCAGGTGCGGCCAGGAGACACGTGTCATCCCACGACTACTGCAACTACGATCCCATTGGATGAAGTCGGAGAAGGAGAGCCTACGACTGGAGGAGGCTGGCATTACCAAGGAAGTCATGAATAGTGCGATTGCACAATTTTGTCTAGAAATAATCGCCAAGCATGGCGAGCCAGCACCCAGGTTGTGCAACAAGGATCCACTCACCCTTAAGATGGGCACCTATGTGATAGAGCTGTTCCCAAATGTACGTTCCTTCCTCAGATCGTCATGCAATGGATTCTAACATGTGAGTGTGTTTTATGGTTCCTTCCAGGCGAAATTCTTGTTCATGGTTCGCGATGGACGGGCGACGGTACATTCGATAATTTCACGGAAAGTCACGATAACGGGATTTGATTTGACGAGTTATCGCCAGTGCATGACGAAGTGGAATCACGCGATTGAAATAATGCACAACCAGTGCAAGGAGATTGGCAAGGAGCGTTGTATGATGGTAAGTCAGCTAATCGTTTGCTTTTAAACGGTGTTGTTCTGGCGCCAAGTGGAAGATGAGTCATGCAGGAGATTGAAGGACGAATAGTTCGGTTTATTTGTTTTCTGTTATCCTGGATATTGCTCTAGACTGTTGTTTCTGAAAATTAAGACAAACAGAAATGAGATGTGCATGAACTGTGACAAAAGGCTTGGAACTAAGGTGGTCGCGCTTCTAGAAATGAATAAAGAACTTTCTATCTCTTCATATGCAAACAAACTCGTCTTATATTGCCTCTAGAAAGAACGTCAGTTTGGTCACAATCTGTCCGCTGATCTAGTTCGAATTTCCTCACTTCCATCCAAGAAACATCAAACAACATACAATGTACATATGTATGTATGTACGTATCTCTGGACGATATTATTCATGTTATTCATAGTCCTTATGCTACAGGTAAAGTTGATGCTCTCTCCTTATGCTTATGTGCGACACCTTAGATATGGACGGAATTTCTCGGGTAAGAACCGAATACTCTTAGAGCCAGAGCGTTGTTGCCCATTAGACGTTGTACGATGTTCCTGTATATCCTGTACAGTTCTTAGCCTCCACTATCCGTTAACACATTGTTACGAAATTGAATCCCACTTGTAATAGGGTTCGTTTCTCTGGATTGCGATAAACTACAATATTGTCCACTTTTTATTCGAATTAAGACACACACTTTTCTTATTTCTCCTCAGATCAACTATCAGAGTACTTCACCATTTTTAATTATTGTTACACTTTATTACACACGCAAACCTTTACCCAAAAGCTTTTATTTTCACCCTGGTTTATCGACCGAACACACTGTATACCAACTTCTCACGCTCTATTCACTTCCGTAAACTGAATGAACTGAATATATAGCTCTCGGTCCACCTTCTCAAATGTTCGCCGTCGGAAGTTCTCCTACGGAAATCTCTAGAATGCTCTGACAATCAGCACCACGCTGCTGACAGTTGACATAATTTTCAACCTCCGCCTGACCAGAGCATTCGAACCTCGACAGCGAAACTCGAACTTAGACGTCGGTTCGTGTCTCGGTAACACAGTCCTCCTCCTAAACCTGTTCGTCCTCGAACAAGCGATTTGATCTTCTCCGTAGTATGGCGCTAAACTCTCTACGTGGACAATCTTATACTTCGCCCGTCTGTTACCCGTCTGCTGTATTCGGTATACCACGTCATTGAGCTTCTTGATAACCTCATATTGCCCGTCCCAGGCTGATTGCAATTTGGGGCACAAGCCTTTCTTTCGTTGTGGGTTGTACAGCAATACCAATTATCCTGTCTCGAATCCACAAGTGTTCGCCCTCAAGCCGTATCTCACCTTCATTTTATCGCTGACCAAGTTCAGTCGCTCCCGGATGAACTGATGGATGGAGTTCAGCTGTTCCCTCTTTTCGGTTACGAAAAGTTGTCGGTAGTACCACACGGAACTTCAAGCCCGATGGAAGTCGAAGATCAGTTCCAAAAATGGCTTCAGCTGGTATTATTGCCGTTGAATTGTGCTGTGCCAAACGGTACGTCATTAAGAAAAGGGGAAGATGTTCATCCCAGTCATTCTGATCTCCAACGACGACTTTTGTCAAGTATTCCTCCATTGTCCGGTTGAGCCTTTCGACCATGCCATCAGATTGTGGGTGTAATGGTGTTGTCCAGGTCGTTCTGCTACCTAGCATGTCGAAGAGTTCTTCGAACATCGACGACTCGAAGTTCCTTCCTTGGTCTGAGTGGAGTTCCAGCGGTACTCCGTAACGCGCAACCTAGTTATTCACGAATGCATCCGAAATAATTATGGCTTTTTGGTTCGGGATGCAAAACACTCCTCCAACAGCGCGTATTTGTTTCCAGCGTTGCTCGTTGGAAATGGGCCTGTGATGTCCGTGGCGATACGTTAGAACGGTGCTCCAACATTGTACTGCTGCATATGTATTTCCTCGAATTTTCCTAACTGGACAGTTTGCCTTCGCACACTGTTCACACTTGCGAATGAAATTTGTGACCGACTCATGGCATCCTACCCAGTAGAAACGTCTCTTCATCTTTTTTACAGTCTTGTTAACACCAAGATGACCCCCGCTTGGTCCCTCGTGGTATTCTCGGATGACCTCGTAGATTTGTCCCTTGGAATTACCGGCAGATCGTTTGTAATGTTCCCGTCCTTACTTTCCCAACTGCGGTAGAGGCAACTGTTCTTCAGCTTTAAACTCTGCCATTGAGCCCAATAAGCTTTTGCGATTGGGCTTTCACTGGATATTTGCTGCCAAGTTGGCCGAAAACCTCGTTCGGTAGTCGATGATGACTGCCAGATCGGCATCTTCTCGCTGCTTTCTTCCGACCTTCTCGACAGTCCAGGAATCTTCTGGCAGCACATGGAAACGACGGATGTCGGTGACCTGGTTTCGGCACGTGAACATTGTTTACATTCAACATCGCAAGGTCTCCTCGATAATGCATCGGCATCCGGTATTCGCGTGTTCTCGCTTGGTTTCCTTTTGGCGAATCAAACCTTGGACGCCTTTTTCGCAGACGGCAATTTCTCGCCACATACCCGTGTTTGTCGCAGATGTAGAATCTACCCGGGAATGAGCGACTCCTGCTCGCTGTTGTTGCTCTGGAATTACGCCGCAATTTACTGGAGGGACGCTTTCTCTGCAGACGGCAGCTTCTCGCAATGTGACCTTGCTGGTCGCAGATGTAGCATCTACCCGGGAACGAACCACTCCTACTCGCCGTTGTTGTCCTGAAACTATTCTGGTCTTCAGATATGCGCCGTAATTTAATGGAAGGTCGGCATATCAAGAGCGATGTTCCACATGCGAGAGCGCTGGCAACTGCCTCCTTGAAAGATGTCTTTGGTAGGAGAATCAAGCTTCGCTGCGTATCGGGGTCCTTTAGCCCTTGGATGAAGGAATCCGTTTCCAGTTTTTCCACCACATCAATCGGAACATTCCTTTTTGTTTTTTTTTTGTTTGCTTGCGTCCTTTAAGTTCCAGCTTGTTCATCTCCTGCATGTGCTCACTGCCGTATCTTCGATGAAGAGCATCCTAGATGGCTGTGTAGTTCCTTCTCGAGGTCTCCTGAATGGTCTGTAATACATCACCTTTAAGGGAAATGACTAGGGCGACCACACGGTCTTCTTCTCCCCATTGATTCCGTTCCGCTGCAGCCGTTTCGAATAGCAGCTTAAAGATGTTAAACGCGCTTGTGCCATCGAAGTTGGGAGCAGTGAATTTCGATGCTGCAGCCGGTACAACATTTCCTTGATGCTGAACGTTCTGGGTAAGTTCTCTCGAGTTCCAGAACACTCTTGTCCAACCTCGATTCTAGTGTCTCGATTATCTTTTCCTGGTTACTTTCGAGATCTAAAACCTTCTTGTCTAGTGTCTCGATTCTCTCAAGCTCTTCTCGATTGTTCTCTAGCATCTCTTCTATCGTCGGCCTATGAAAGCGGAATTTTCCTTCAACTTTCTACTTATGGCAACGGAATTTTCCTCCAGCTTCTACTTACGGCAGCGGGATTTTCCTTCAGTTTCTCTAGGTTCTGGCTCAGGGAAGTGGAATTTTCCTCTAGCTTTTGATCTAGTTTTTGGGCTATGGAAGCACTCATAGCATTCATAGCCGCCAGAATTTGCTGCATATCGAATGCTGGCTCACTGGATGTCGACGGCTTCTCCACCCCGAACTAGTAATTCTCCCAGTCAACACCTTCTTCCTGCAACGCTGATCGCAGTCTTTCCACCAGGTTGGCTTTACTTCCCACTGTGGGTAATTCCCGACCGTCCAGCTCTCTTTTCAACTGTTCGATGGTCAGTTTCTCTGTTTTTACCATTTTCACGCTTTGAACAACTCAATTTTAATAGTTCACTTCACAATTCGAATAAACTCGAACTTAGACCTCGGTTCGTGTCTCCGTAACAATATGTACATATATAGAACGAAGTATTACACGCGAAATGTTCCTCTTGAGAGCATTCAAGCCTCTGTATCGTAGAGGAAGACCGGGATGATCAAGCCCCATAGATGATTCTACTTCTCAATTCTCTTATGAGCCCAAAGAAACAGCGGTTAGCAAGATCACTACATGTGTACCTATGTATATATAACTTTGCTGATGTGAGGATCTGGGGAAGACGTCGGCTTCTTTCTTGGGTGACAGGATGTATATTTATGATTTTGCCCTCATTTACCTCTAGCCCACTTTAGCCGTTTGGGCTTGAATGCTCGCAAAAGCTTCACTGTATCACTGATCGTGTCAGTATCATCAGCCAATGCAAGCAGTTGGTATCGGTATCGGTCTCGATGGTCATCTTGCACTACCTGACGGAACTGGAAATGATCTCAAAATTTTACATGACTCTAGACAGGTGTAGCCCGTCCACATAAAGACTGTCATATGCGGCTGCGATGTAAATGCAATGTTAACGACCATATTCTCCCGTAGTTGGTGCAGTTATAGGAATATCCTCTCTTATGGAGCGGACAAACGATGCTGAAGTTCCACTCATTGAGCATGCTTTTAGCTGGATGACAATCTGCACCAGCAGATTTTTTAGACTTCAGTTTATTATACATAGAAACCCGCTATTCTAACCTGGTCTGGATCGGGTGGACGGAATTCTCTTTCGTATTCCTTTTTCTGGTCCTATTAGACTCCACAGTATTCGTGATATGTACTTTGGCTGCAACAAGATAGTTGTGTTAGGTTAGGAGTGTCTGGCTTTGCTCGTTATATTGTGGATTTGCTTGACACCCAAGTCTACTGGTGGATATTGAGATCACAACGTCTAATAGCTTCAGTCTGTTTTCAGACGTGGTATCATGTAGGGGTAGGCTGTGCTTTCCTACGATTCATTCAATCCTCTTGATTGGTTACGTTGCAAAAATGACAGGTGAACATTACTCTAATCGTCTTGACCAGTTCGCTGCCAAAATTCGCGAGCAGAGGTCACGCTTGAAGAAGAAAACAAATTATCTTTCACTGCTAGCCTGGCACTTGCCCTACATACCTATCCCATGGCGCACGGTGAAAGTAGTCTTTATTTCCAAAATAGGGAAAGAGGATTACTCACTTGCCAAGAGTTTTAGACCAATCAGTCTAAGATCCTTCTTGCTGAAAAGCATGGAGAGAATAGTAGAGCTGCACGTGCGCAAAGTTGCACTTCGAATGCATCCCTTTTCGGAGGTGCAACATGCTTATCAGCACGGAAATTCCTGCGAGACTGCGCTTCAAAACCTAATTGGGAGGATAGAATGCGCACTCGAAAGGAAAGAGTACGCTCTGGGCATTTTGAGAGAGCATTTGATAACGCAACTTTTGAACGCTGCTAGACAACATGGCGTAGATAAAGCACTGGTCTTGTGGATCAAAGCAATGCTCGTGCACAGGACATTGATCGCTGATGCAGGTCTTGGACATTGTGTCAAATCTGGAGTAAACTGGGGCTGCCCGCAAGGTGGTGTCCTGTCTCCGCTGTTTTGGTGCATGCTGGTCGACCGTCTGCTCGATGCTGTCAATGTCTCTGGAATGTATGTCCTGGGCTATACGGTTTATGTCGCCGTTCTCTCTGTCAACTCATGTTTAGCAGCGCTAAATGTGATCGATGACTGGTGTACGAGAAATTGGCTCTCAGTTAATCCTCGCAAGACTCATGTCGTTCTCTTCACGAGAGGAGAGAAAAATACTGGCATGACTCAGCTGGTGCTAAAAGGCATTCCCATCCCAATATACAAGGAAGCTAAATACCTTGGAGACAGCAAGCTTCTTTGTTCAAAGCATGTTGAGTCAAAATCCACCAAAGCACTTGCAACGTTCTGGCTGGCGTGCCTTTGGCAAAACATGGGGCTTATCGCCGGCAAAGGTCCACTGGATCTTCACGGCAATGATAAGACCAATTATCTCATATGAATCGGTCGTCTGGTGGAGCAAACTAACACGCAAACACGTTGTAGCCTCCTTCACCAAACTCCAAAGAACGGTTTGTCTCATCTGTACGGCGGCGACTTTCCCCAGTACGCCGGGCTCTGTTCTAGATGCTATGATGAACCTTCCACTCATTGACATATTTTTCAGAGGGTGTGCACTGCAAGCCATGTCTCGTCTCAAGAGAAATGGTATTTGGTACAACTCGCATTGAAATGACAGTGCGCTTGCGAGGTAAATATCCTACGACCCGTGCCTTATGGATATGCCTTCTGATGAAATTACACCTGTCATCCTATTGCGCTGTAACACAGCGAATAGTCCACACAGTCGAATTTCCATCCCGTCAGGATTGGCTCTGGCCACATACCGAAAATGGAAAGAATTGTCTTCGCATTTTCTCCAAGTCTGTGCTAGGGCCCGGCGCTGGGGTTTCCTTTGAATGCGAAAACGTTTGACCGCATTTTTCGTTAGGAAAATATGCGTCTGTTTTTCAGTCAGCGATGGCCATGCTCTATTTTGTGAAGCGTAGGTGGAAGGGTAAAAACTTATGCGTTTGTAGTGACAGCCCAGCTACACTAAAAGCTGTGTCCAACCCTTTAACCTGCTCCAATTTGAACGTAAGGCCTTCCTGAACAAAGTCGATAGTCTAAACTCACTAAGTCTTTGGTTCGATCCCAGGTCATTTCGGGATCTCAGGAAATGAGATCTCTGATGAACTCGCCAGATTGGGCTCAAGGGAGAGTTTCTCAGAACATGCTTCCACGGTTAATACCCACATCAACGATTGGGTCTTTAATGCACACAATCGTAGATGGAGGGAAAATCCAGGATGCAGGATGACTAAGCGCACACACCCTGATATCCGAAGAAATCCGCAGCAGTTTTCTTATCCTTAAGGAGAATTGACTGCAGAAGCCTTACGGGCGTCATTACACTTTTGCCAAGGTAGGTAGGTAGGTAGGATCGTAGCCTTCCCACAAATGAGAAGAACACACATAGGCCAGGGAGGCCCGTTGTGCAGCTACGAGGGAGCTTAGCCCCCTATTCGTGGAACCATTTTGTGCTTCTTAAAAAGTTAAGAAGATCAGGTATCCCTACTTGCTGAACCTCTATCAGTTCGTTAAAGAAGTAAAAACCTAGTTATCGTTTCCTGATTGTGCAGAATGCCGGGCAAGTGCAGATAAGGTGGTGAATGGATTCGACCTCCTCCTCGTCTAGACAGCTTCTGCAGAAATCATTCAGAACTATGCCTAGTTTCTGCGCGTGGCTGCCGATAAGGCAGTGTCCGGTGATCACACCTATAACTTTGTAGTTATAGTTTGTCAGTTCTTTTTCTGATTATACTCCTTGTCCGTTGACTGTCGAGCCGGGGCCAGATTTGCCTGGTGATGACGCAGTAATGTGTCCCTGAGTCCATCTCCGGTTCGTCTCGGCCCTGGCGAGATTAGTAAGATTAAGTTTAATGGTTGCAAGGGGTATTCCCTCACAAGCCGCGATTAATTGTAGCGTCGTTCCCTGTCTGGCGAGTGTGTCGGCTCTTCCATTCCCTGGAACGTCGCTGTGTCCTGGTACCCAGATAAGTTATAAGTTGAACTGTTCGGCCATCTCGTTAAGAGATAGGCGACAGTCGAGACTAGTTTTTGATGTGTACACATAGGACTCCAACGACTTTAAGGCTGCTTGGCTATCCGTGAGAATGTGGATATTCGTAGTCGATATCACGTTCCACTTCAGCCAGGACAAGGCCTCTTTTATTGCCAACAGTTCCGCCTGGAAAACGCTGCAGAGTGGTGTAAGGTCGAGTATCGTGTTAAGCGCAGCCGTTGGGGTGGACCTGAGGGCCCCGGTGCACATACACGCCAACCTTTGTACCTTCTGGAGTTGCTTGTGGTATGTTGTCTTGTCCAGTGCAGTCCACCAGACTATCACTCCATACATTAGTATAGGTCTAACGACCGTGTTGTAGAGCCATAGGGTGATCTTGGGGTTGAATCCCCATTTTTTCCCCAGGGCTTTCTTTCATGTGTAGAGAGCTATTGTTGCTTCTTTAGCTCTTTCGATTGTGTTGCTCTTCCAGGTTACACTGGACATCCACATGTTTCGTATCAGTTAGAAGAGGACGACACATCAAAACACTTTCTCTATTAGTGTCCCGCCTTTGCTCACGCACGGTGGCGCATCCTTTGGGCCTACGTGGTGTGTGCCGAATCTTTTAATTCTACATCACTGAAGCTCCTTCTCATCTTTCTCCGGAAACCGGGTAAAATATAGTAAAGGTACTTGTCTGTCTGGCAGTACAATGGACTAGTATCTTTTTGCGTCCTGAGTGCTCCAACAGGGAGCAGAAGCCTACAACAAAGAAAAAAGATAAGGTTGGCCTTATTTTCATCCTTTGGGATACAATTTATTCATCCATCCCATTCTCCTGATTTGGCACTCTCAGACTTCAAATTTGAGAAAATTGTTAAAAAATTTGTAACTGGAAAGCGCTTCATGTGCAATGAAAAATTTGAGAGGGTTTCCGGGAAAGAATACTGATGTTGAAGAAACGCTGCATCAAGTGTGTTGAGGTCATTTTACGAGGTGCTGCAATTGAGGTCCGGGAATTTAATGATAATTCGGGATCTGAGAACACTGTGTCATCCGTCAAGATTTGTCTAGAAAAAGTAGTCCTTTTTTCAGTTTTCAGACTGAAGTCTTGAAGTGTTGTGTGTATTTTTTCTTTTTAAAACGAGTGAAATCGGGTGAAAAATGATTGGAAATCCTCTGAAAATTGCGTGTGATATCCCCTTGCTATGTTTTTTTTTTTATTCCCCAAAAAGAGGTTACTCCTCAAAGGATCTGTAACCATGGTTCTGAATGAGTTAACATCGGAGGATTATCTAGGGTGCTTCGAATCGTGGGAGCAATTTCGGAACCATAGTGTGGAGTTAAAGTGGGACTATTGTTAAGGTTGATAATAAAATTTGGCGACAGACTTAATTTGCTTATTTTTCATTTACAAATTCCTTATTGCCGCAGTCTTCACCTTATGGCACTCTGCGGTGAATCTCGAAAACAAACCACAGAAAGGTGTCCTCGTTACTCGTTCATTTCCAGAAGCTGAATTCCTTTCAGAAAAATTAGAGGCCCGTGGTGATGTGCATATGAGTTCCCAAAAAAATACGTGTTTCAATTGGTTACGATAGGTGTTTTGCAGGTAGCCCTTGCTGAAGTCAGTACATCACACTCATCAGTAATGAATCATATCACTTTGTTTTCAGGTAATTTTCGCTTATCACATTTTACTTCAAGTCTTCATACATACATACATACATACATTTTCAGTGGCCCGCATGTTCCACTAAAAGAGTCGCGTGGGTAATGCGCGCACGCGGGATCTCCAGGCCGATCGATCCTCCGTCATCGACTCTAACTCATCAGGAGCTATGCCCAAGTGCACTCAGACGAGTTTTTGAACTTGGTCCAACCCCTCGTCCTCTGTCTGCCAAGCGGTCGCCTGCCTGATGGTACTGCATCCAAGGTACGCTTCGGAAGTCGTGATGATGGCGACATTCGTCTTACGTGACCAAACCATCGAAGCATAGCCCTTTCCGTTCGGATAAGCAGCTCCTCAACACTGAGCTCCACACGCACTGTCGTGTTTCTCACCCTATCTCGGCGAGGAACTCCCACAGCAGCACGAAGAAATCTCATTTCGGCAGGTTGTATTCGCGATCTTATTCTTTCGGTCAATACCCAGATTTCATGACCATAGGTGAGAGTTGGAACAAATACTGAGTTAAAAACCGCTAACTTGGCTTTGACACCAGGCTCGGTCGTCCTGGTTACAGATCTTCCAGGCTGTTTCAAAATTGACCCAGCTTGGCCAATCCTGCAGGAAAGCTCAGTATTACTCCTCTCATCACTCGTGAAGAAGACCCCGAGATACTTAAACTTCTCCACCTGCTTCAATGGGACTCCACTAACATGTAGAGTGCATTGGACAGGTGTTCCAGAAATAACCATAACCTCGGATTTGTCTACGTTAACTCTCATTCCAACATCAGCACATATGGCCACAAACCTATGCAGGGCGCGCTGAAGTTCCATCTTAGAGAATGTGAGGACAACTAAGTCATCTGCAAAAAGAAGATGGCTTATCCTCAACTCTCCCAATGTAAAACACTCCTCGCCTCGACTGCGCTACAACATCCAGTCCATATATATAATGAAAAGGACAGGTGACAAGACGCAACCTTGGCGATGTCCAACGCCCACGGTGAAAGGTAATGATTTTCTACCGTTAACCCGAACGCAATTGCTACAGTTTGTGTATAGAGACTGAATGGTCCTCAACTGGGGACCATCAATCCCATACTCCTGCAGAACACTCCAGGATTTACCTCGAGGTACTCGGTCATGCGCCTTTTCCAAATCTATAAAGCACCTGTAGATTGGTTTGGCGTACTCCTAAGCCCTCTCGAGTACCATTCTTAGAGTGAAAAGCTGGTCGGTTGTACTTCTGCCATGACGAAACCCGCACTGTTCATCCCCTATCCTGGATTCGACCATAGCTCTAGAACGCGCCTCCAGCACCTTATCGTAGACTTTACCGGCGACACTTAAAAGAGATATGCCCCTATAGTTGGAGCACTCTTTATTATCCCCGTTTTTGAAAAGAGGGACAATCACCCCAGTCTGCCAATCGTTAGGTGTCTCACCGCATTCCCAGGCCACCTTAATGACACGAGAGAGCCATAATATTCCCTCTTTACCCTTTGTATGTATGTTGGCGTTACAGTCCATGAAGGACCTGAGCCGAGCTTCTCTCTCAATCACCCATGTTGTGTGTGGTTTCATTTTCCCATAGGTGAAAGGGACCTACAGTTTATTGCCGGTTCCGAACGGCGAATTTCGAGAAGCTTTTCATGACAATCTTACTACAGGGGATTTTGTCAGAGCCCCGCTGAGGAGAAACACCGTGAAAAACACGTTCGATGACATGGCTGTGTCGGGATTCGATCCCGTGTCATCGGCGTCAGAGGCCAACACACTACCCACTGCGCCACGGTGCTCTCAACCCTTTACCTAACACAACACACTACCCACTGCGCCACGGTGCTCTCAACCCTTTACCTAAAGCATTTCTGGCCGAACTTCATCCACACCGGCGGATTTGCCAACTTTTAGCGATTCAATCGCTAAAATGACTTCCTCCACCGTTGGCCTATTCTCCGCCACACGCAAGACTATAGGTCTGTCTCCCTCAGTGCCCTGCTCGGAATTGAGCAGCTCCGAAAAATGCTCGCTCCATCTGTGTAAGATGTCCATCTCATTGGAAAGCAACACACCATGTTTGGATTTAACTCTTCGATTATGTTGAATTTCCTTCCTCTGAGCCGGGGAACGGTTTGCCAGAACACCTTTTTCGCAGATCGATGGTCGCCTTCCAACTTCTCGCCGAACTCCTTCCAGGACTGCTCTTTAGCTGCTCGCACAGCCAATTTGCAAGTTCTTCGCGCTACAGTGTACCGGTCACGGGAAGCAGAACCTCCCAAGAGAATCCAGTCCCTGTAGGCCTTCTTCTTCTCTCTGATGGCTTCTTGAATTCCGGGTGTTTTAAACTACGCAATTCTTTTCTCACCACCAGTCGCCACACCAAGCCGCTTCTCTCCACCAACATCACGTGCAGAGGCAATGACAGCTGTTGAAAATAGTCGCCATTCTTCCTCTACATGCGATGGAACAGTTGGAATTTGCTCAAACCTTTCGGATATGTATCGTGCGAAGTGTTGCCGCACCTCACTGCTCTGTAGTTTCTCCCACCGTATGCGTGTAACCACTCTTGGTTTCCGCCTTGGCAGACGAGGTACTCTATCAGTAAGATACAGCTTAGACAACACCAGATGATCAGTTGGCAGTTCAGCCCCTCTCAACACACGAACGTCACAAACCATCCGTTTCACACACGATGGTACCACAAAGAAATCTGTCAACGATATCTGTTGAAGACTCCGACGATACCACGTATATTTATGAATGGCTTTGTGCGGAAAGAAGGTGTTCATAATGGGCATGCCATTTGCACAGCAAAAATCCTCTCCGTTCGCGTTTTGATGAGGATCACCGTTCCTCCCAATCACACTCTCCCGTATCGTTACATCCACACCCACGTGGGCGTTGAAGTCACCCATCAGGATATAGGAATCCATCTCAACCACCCTATCAAGGGCCGCATCAATTTCATCCAGGAAAGTCGCATACTCAGACTCTAGATTCGGTGCATACACCTGCACCAGAGCCAAAGTTAATCTTTCAAACTTGAGTTTTAAGATCGCGGCTCTCTCTCCTAATGGTGTCCACTCCAATACCCTGTCTGCCAGCCTGGGACTTATGAGTATCCCCACTCCCGCCTGTGCAGACATTTGAGGTGCAGCTCCCGACAGGAAGAGTTTCCACCCGTCCGAAAGGTCCACAGTTTTATATCCTCTTTGCTTTGTCGAAGAGATACCTACGATATCTAACCGATACCTGGCAGCTTCCTCAACCAGATGTACGCACGCACTGGTTAGTGCATGGCGTGATAACCCCTCCACAACCGTAATGGCTCACGAGGCCACTGCGAGGTTGCTCGTGACTTCTTCGGGCTAAGCCCGACCGGCTACCGAGCGGGACAGACTGGCCACCAGACGCTTGCATACTGCCACCATTTAGGCCTGGCTCCGAATGGGGCCCTGGCACACCAGGGTAGGCAATTTCCGATGCTTCTCTTCTCTTCGTCATCATGGGGGTTTACGCTTCGTTAGCATGGTTTGGTCCGTACGAAAATTAATTCGCACACCCCAAACCTGTTGCCCGCCCCCCACCCCGAGAAGGTCAGCTGCCAGGAGGGGCTCAAGTCTTCATAAAACCACAATATCTGTACACGTCTCAAATGAACGAGCACTTTACACTCTCATAAGCGGCGTTCACCACCTCCGTCCGGTTTCATTAAAAACCTCAAGATTGTCACGGAACAGCTGGACAACGTCAGACGATATTCCTCCCTCATTTGCCTTTTCTCTGCTCATTAAATCCGTGTCAAATGAAGTGGAGCCGCACTTGGTGCCATCGTTCATCCTCAAGCTTCCGG
The DNA here is from genome assembly GCA_951905685.1 of Eumerus sabulonum. Lineage (NCBI taxonomy): Eukaryota > Metazoa > Arthropoda > Insecta > Diptera > Syrphidae > Eumerus > Eumerus sabulonum. The sequence goes on along the minus strand of OX645062.1, from coordinate 51,005,221 downwards.
AAGTGATTCATATTGATTAATTCTACAGGGTGCCCCACGGGCAGTGTGCCAAGAAGCTAGAGCGTATAGGTCTGGTCAAGACAAGAAAAAAATTGTATGGGGGGGGGGGGGTCCCGTTTAGGCGGGTGGGGCAATTTTCTAAAAATTGACTTAATTTGGAAATAAAAATATTAAAAATCAACGATTACATCCACAATGCCGTGATATACTTTTTTGTAAAGCCAGAAACCTCTTCTTTCATTTCGTTTTCAAACGAAACGAAGCTGTTTTAAGGAATAGTTTTTGAGAAATGAATTTTCAAATTCAGAATTTTGAAAAAAAAATCGAACTAATTTTCTTCAAAATTTTATTTAATTAAGTACTAATTTTTTTCAAGAACTAAATATTGTTATTAGTTTTACATTCAAAACAGAAAACCGGATGCAAGAATGTATTGTAGTTTTTGAGAAAGATAAATATATCTGCCCATAGTGACATTCTGGCCAATACGTCGGTGTTGCGCCTAGAGCCTTTCGGCTTCATGATCTCGACCATTCAGCTATACGCTGAAAGTTGTCCCAATCGGAGGTGTCCCAGTCGTAGTATGTTTTCAAGAATCCACCTACGTCTTCGAGAGCACGGGGTGCTAGAATATCGAAGAAGCGAAAGATCAATTACCATAGATGAAAAATTTTGGATTTGGTCCGACGTAATCCCTCCCTTAGTACAAGGAGGATAGCTATTATGCTTGGAGTGCCCAAATCTAGAGTATGGAGAGTGCTTCATACCGAGAAGTTACACCCGTACCATTTTACACCAGTTCAATGTCTACAAGTCTAGCCGCGTTAAAACCAAAAAAAAAAAGGTTTTTCTTAGAAAAAAAAGTGGTTTGGGTTTTTTTAATTTCTCTCAAACAAGACATTTTTGCATCCGGTTTTCTGTTTTGAACTAAAAACTAATAACGGAATTTAATTCTTGAAAAAAATTAGTACTTAATTACATAATATTTTGAAGAAAATTAGTTCGAATTTTTTTTTTTTCAAAATTTTGAGTTTGAAAATTCATTTCTCAAAAACTATTCCTTAAAACAGCTTCGTTTAAAAACAAAATGAAACAAAATGAAGAAGAGGTTTCTGGCTTTACGAAAAAGTATATCACGGCTATATGGATGTAACCGTTGATTTTTAATATATTTATTTCCAAATTAAGTATTTTTTTTTAGAAAATTGCCCCTCCCGCCTAAACGGGGGGAGTAGCCCCCCCCCCCCCCCCCCCCCATACAATTTTTTCTTGTCTTGACCAGACCTACACGCTTTAGCTTTTTGGCACACTGCTCATGGAGCACCCTATATAATATGAATTAAATGTGTTTTTTTACCAATCAGCAATTCGGTGTCAGGCTGTTAGCATAGCCCATTGATACATCCGATTATCTATATCCCACGGGGAAGCAAGTTAACTTCCTATTTTCGTTTTTCCATGGTACATAGATACTACATACATACATATGTATGTATGTATATATTTCTGTGCATAATTAATTAAATGGAAAATTTGTGAATTACAGTTGGTTTATTGGCGGGTTTTAATGATAATTAAATTTAATCTCGTCGGCGGCTGACGCGAGCGATGGTCATATTGATAGTGATGATGATGATGAAGTGGCTATGAGAGCGGGGATATTTCAATTAAATACTGTCGTGTTCGTGTTTATTTAATGTATTTAATGGGCATGACCTCCACCATTAACGGATTGAGTTATGAATCGGATTTCGCCCATTATTGATGGGGGCTTTTTGTTGTTCCATTCGTTCGTGTTTTTCGGAAGCTTAATCAGTGGTTGATGAATGGTCAGCAGAGCGGTCGTTGAAAGTATGTGATTTGTAGTCGATTCGTCTGTTACTGCCGCTCCCTCATAAATACATGAAAGCAAAATAATTTGTCAATTCAGCAGTAGTAGGAAGGATAATAGATTAAGAGAAGACGAAAGAGTGAATGGGACAATGTAACGATTTTTTCCTGTCTGTTCTTCACTCTTCCTGTTGGCAATCCATCATGTAGATTAATCCTTACTACTAACTCCTTTTTAATGGAGATTTCTATTTTGTCCTTCTTGTGTCTGTCTAGTAGAGTGCTTCTAATGGACTTTTCTCAATTATCTCCTCACTCTCTTCTTCTGCTACTTGTGTCGTGTGGGCGAAAAATGATATTTGTTGACTCACGCGCGTCGGGCGTAATTAATTGCAGGTCTATTACGAACAACTGGTGCTACATCCGGAGGAGTGGATGAGAAAGATTTTAAATTACTTGGATGTGCCGTGGAATAATTCTGTGTTACATCACGAGGAATTCATCAACAAACCCAACGGAGTGCCACTATCAAAGTGAGTACACAATTCTACTTATGAAATGCAATAAATTGCGAGTTTTCGTCGTGCAAATATCCTTTTAGAGTGGAAAGATCGTCTGATCAAGTGATCAAACCAGTCAATTTGGAGGCGTTGTCAAAATGGGTGGGACAAATACCGGATGATGTGGTACGGGATATGGCAGATATAGCGCCAATGCTGTCGGTATTGGGTTATGACCCATATTCAAATCCACCGGATTATGGTAAGCCAGATTCATGGGTGCAGGAAAATACTTTTAAGGTATGTGGCTTTGGGGTGTGCCTGTGATGGTGGTGGGTGTTTGTTTGTCGCTTCATCTTGATTGGCTTTTTCTTTTTTAGTTTTTTTTGTTTTTTTTTTTTTTTTGTAGTTTCTCTTATTTTCGTTTTGGCCGATTCTTGATTTGTAGTGAGTCGTTGGCGTGCGTGCTACCGAAGCCATTGATTGTTGTTAAGTAGAGTATACCGTAGAGAAAGTAATACTTTTTTTTCACTTGCCTAACACCATAAAGTCTTGTAACTCTTCATAGCAGTAGAACAGATGTTTTAATTTTTTTTGTAAATATTTTCCAAATTTCGAAAATTTGATACTAACCTGTTAAAGCTTCTTTCTGAAGCAACCTCAGAAAGGCTATAATCAGAATTCTAATTCAGATCTTGCCCCTTTCCTCATGAGAGAGTGAACCGACGTCTCGTCTTACTTCTTATTTATTTATTTATTTATTCATCCATGGATACAATGAGAGAACGTCCCTGTTTCTTAGATTTCTCTCAGGAACATAAAGGGGTATAAGAGCCAGCAATTCTGAAGAATTAATTCTACCATCAGTAATGTCCTTTATGAAAAGTACTCCAAGGGTTGCTCTACGACTCCTCCTTTCAGAAGAGTTTACATGAAAAGGAGACCAGATAACGCAACAGTATTCCAGTATAGGTATAATCAAAGACGTGTAAATCGTTTTGAGAGTATAACAATCCCTGAATACTACCGTGTTACTTACTTACTTAACGGGCGCTACAGTTCCGGGTGAACCTGGGCCTCAACCAATATGCCTCTCCACCTAGCACGATATTTCGCTAGTCTTTTCCAATGCCGCACGCTCAGTTGGTTGAGGTTCTTTCCCACCTGTGCGCGCCACCTTAGGTGCGGCCGTCCTCTATTTCTTCGTCCCTCGGGGTTGGACTCAATGACTTCTCGGGCTGGAACTGTGGTGTCCATTCGCTCTATATGGCCTAGCCATCTTAGGCGTTGGATCCGTAGACGCCTGACTAGACTCATGTGGCTGTACAACCCGTACCGGTCGTGATTGAATCTTCTCCTCCAACCCCCCTCTGTGTTTATGGGACCGAAAATCCCACGCAGAATCTTTCTATCGAAACGACCAAGGATTTCGTCATCCGCTTTAGATAAAGTCCATGTTTCTGCGCCGTATAACAGGACTGGGATAATTAAGGTCCTATATATACCTATATGTATACTTCTCAGTTGCCTCTTGAGCACAAAGAAGCAGCGGTTGGCAGGAGTAGTTCTGCGCTTGATTTCGAAACGGGTGTCGTTGTTCCAAGTCACTGCGGAGCCGAGGTATGTATATGAAGTCCTTAACTACCTCAAAATTATATCTGCCAATATGCACGTTCCGTCTAAGATGTCGGTGGTAAATGTCCTTTTTCGATGACAGCAGATATTTAGTCCTGCCCTCATTAACTGCCAAGCCAATTTTTGCCGCCTTCATCTCAATACTCGCAAACGCCTCTTTGACATCTCGCTGCGATCTGCCTATTATGTCAATGTCGTCGGCGTATGCAAGGAGATGCGAGGATTTGAAATGGATTGTGCCTCTTGTATTGGCCAGTGATTTTTGCACAATCATTTCTAATATGATGTTAAACAAATCACACGACAGCGCATCGCCCTGTCTAAATCCTTTTTTGACTTCGAAGCTATCGGTCAGTTCTGCACCGATTCGGATGGAGCAGCGAGCATTTTCCAGAGTCATCATGCATAGCCTGACGAGCTTAGCAGGGATGTCAAAATGAAACATGGCGTTATATAGCTCGTCTCTAATTACGCTGTCGAATGCGGCCTTGAAGTCGACGGTGGGTGTCGACTTGAAATTCATTGGTTTTCTCCAGGATCTGCCGTAGTGTGAAGATTTGATCGATGGTGGACTTCCATGGCCTGAAGCCACACTGATAAGGACCTATCAGCTTATTTATGAATGGCTTCAGGCGTTCACACAAAACGGCAGCTAAGATCTTGTATGCGACATTAAGGAGACTTATTCCTCTATAGTTGGCGCAGTCCAAGGGGTCTCTTATTTTGTGGATCGGGCAAACAATGCTGAGACTCCATTCCTCGGTCAAGCTTTTGTCTGACCATATCTTACAGATGAGCCGGTGCATGTTCCTAACCAGCTCACCCCCAGCCGCTTTGAAGAGCTGAGCAGACAGTCCATCTGCGCCAGCAGCTTTGTTCGACTTGAGTTTCGACATGGCAATCTCAACTTCGTCGAGGTCAGAGAGACGGAATTCTCTGCGATCTTCGTCGTGAAGAAATGGATCATTCTGCCTGACGGCGGTATGTCGGCTATCATCGCCGTTATACAGTCTGCAGAAGTGGTTTTTCCAAATTCTCAGTATCGACTGCGATTCTACTACTAGGTGTCCGTTCTCATCCTTACAGGCCTCCGTTCGGGCTTTTTAGCCTTGAGACATTCGTTTTATTCGTTGATAAAATCTTCGAACGTCGTGCCTGCAATAGCACCTCTCCAAGCTTTCAATCGCCCGCTTCTCGTGCTCTTTCTTTTTTCTCTTGAGAAGCTTATGTTCCTCCCTTCTTTTATGCTCGTAAAGCTCACGAGTCGCTCTTGGTTTTTTTGTGTAGTGATGCTTTGTATGCCTCCTGCTTTTCCGCATAAATCCTTCTACACTCGTCATCGAATCAGGTGTTTCGTCGGGGTGGAGCTTTAAGGCCCAGCACTTCCGTTGCTGTGCTCTTCAGGGTTTGTTTGCACAGGCTCCATTGTTGCTCTACTCACTGAGTGGAGGATTGAGGTGTATCGGACAGCTTAAGGGAGACGTGGTTGGCAAAGGCACTGGCGATCTCCGGCGATAGTAGCTTTCCGACGTCATAACTTGGTGTTCTAACTCTACTCCGCGGTATTCGTGCTATGCGTTGACGTATCTTGGCTACTACAAGATAGTGGTCTGAGTCGATGTTCGCTCCTCGGAAAGTGCGAATATCAAGAATAGTGGAGGAGTGTCTGACGTCAATCGCGACGTGATCAATCTGATTGGTGACTGATTGATCTGGCGACCGCCAGGTGCCTTTGTGTATATCGAGGTGGGGAAATCGTATGCTAGCTAAAAGGAGATTTCGCGCCGTGGCCAGGTCGATCAGCCTGTGTCCGTTATCGGATGTTGTGTCATGTAAGCTGTGTTTGCCGATGACCCGTTCAAAGATGCTTTCTTTAATCAGCTTAGCGTTAAAATCTCCTAGTATGATTTTGGTATCATAGCTGGGGCATTTGGTATATGTTCTGTCTAGGAGATCAAAGAAATCATCTTTGATGGAGTCATCCTTGTCTTCCGTGGGGGCATGGACGCCTATGAGGCTGATGTTACAGAAATTTGCCTTGATGCGAATCGTTATGAGCCGTTCACTGGAAACTTAGGACTTTATGTCTTAGTCCACCTCTAACAACAAATCCGCATCCAAATAGTCTCTATCCTCTCTCCTTATAGCAGTCACCGTAGTAAATGTCGCAGTCTTTCGTGCGCTTTTTACCCGGTCCATTCCATCGCATTTCCCGAATGGCGGTTATGTCCGCTTTATAGCGGTCTAGGGCGTCCGCAGGATGTTCGGCTGCGCGTGGCCTGTTTAGGGACCTAACATTCCACGTACAAAGCTGAAGATCGTTGTCCTTTTTTCGTTTTTCGCAAGGGTCGTCAACATAAATCAACGTTATATCCGAGGCTTGTGGTTTGTAACTTTTTTACGGTTACGGCTTACTTGGCCGTAGCCCAACCGACTAGTCCTGTTTTTTGGCGCAGGAGGCTCGCCGTTCTTCCTTCCCGTCTGCAATTTCCATAGGAAATCTCCAAATGGCACCACGAGGAGGTGGGGATGGGACTTACTAACAGTGCCGCAAGATTTTCGACAGTGGTGACTCTTCTCGCTTTTTAGCAGGCCAGCATCCCTCGGATAGATGCTAGCCCTACGAGGCCTTTAACATCTCTAAAATTGAATACAAGATCTGGGAATCTATTCAAACTATTTTTTACGTGATTAATTTGAATTAACTCTAACAAAAAAAAAAAAATTGACTATCAATTCAATTTCCTTCTTGCGGCATCCATTAATAAAAACAAATAGTTTTGACCCGCCTTCAATAAAATAGAAAATTAAGCGGTCGACTAACCTCCACATAATATCGTATTTGTTACTTACTAATTTATTTAAAATTCATCTAATGCTGTAACTTAACACCCCAATCCACGTCCCTTAAGTCTTAAGTTTTTTTTTTTTTTGTTAAAGTTGTTATACAGAGCCCCCCACGAGCAGTGTGCTGAAAAGCTAGAGCGTTTGGGTCTGGTCAAGACAAAAAAAAAATCGTACGGGGGGGGGGGGATATTCCCCCCGTTTAACGGGAGTGGCAATTTTCTAAAAAAAATTGACTTCATTTGGAAAAATAAATATTAAAAATCAACGGTTACATCCACAACGCCGTGATATACTTTTCTGTAAAGATATAAAACTCTTCTTTCATCCTGTTTTTAAACGAAGCGGTTTTAGGTTATAGTTTTTGAGAAATAAATTTTCAAACTTAAAATTTTGAAAAAAAAAAATGTCGAACTAATTTTTTTCAAAATTTTATGTAATTAAGTACTCATTTTTTACAAGAATTTATTCCTCTTATTAGTTTTTAGTCAAAAACAGAAAACCGGCTGCAAAAATGTCTTGCAGTTTTTGAGAAATAAAAAAAAAAACAAAACCACTTTTTCTAAGAAATATCTTTTTTTTTTTTGGTTTTAACGCGGCTGGACTTGTAGGCAAATTTATGTATGAAACATTGACCTCTTTTTTATTATTTTTTAAAAATTCGGAGTCTTATGAGGATACAATAAAGTGACACAGTAATGGAGTAGTCCTGGATTAATCCTTTTTTTTTCATTGATAACGCCTGAAAACGACCTACCAATATCGTCTGGGTCCGCCCACCGCCGATGGTTTCTACCTGTTACGACCTTTAGACAATAAAACAGCAATTTTTCTTTATTGAAAAACAAAATATTTGCATCCCAAATGTAAATAAAAGGCATCGCATATTTAATAAAAAAAAACATTTCCAAATTGGATGTTAACTCATCAACACATTACGATGTCAAACTCATACTCTCGAGAAGAATTAACGGACATGCACTTCTGCTACGGCTTAACTAATGGTCGAGATCGTGTAGCCGAAAGACTCTATGGTGAAAGATATCCCAATCCCAATATACGAACAAAAAGTATGCAACGCAGTTGTGAATGGAAAGCGACCAGACCGTACTGCTGCAGGCATAACACTCACAGTATATGGTCAACTGAAATTCATCCTCTGCGTATGCAATACTAAAAGTGCTCGAACGAATTACTACGGACTAAAACCAAACCGGAATTGGTCGGCTCTCGTCCTATCTAGGACAACCACCCCTGAGAGTAATGAACGAACATCAACGACCCAAACCACTGCACTCCGTTCAGGTTGTGTGTCTAAAACACATCATAAGAGAATATAAAAACTCTTGAACCTGCGCGAGTTAAAAAAAAAAAATCGGAGGTGTCCCAGTCTTAGCATGTTTTCAAGAATCCACCGAAGTCTGCGAGAGCACGGAGAAGCATCGAAGAAGCGAAAGATCAATTACAGATGGATCACCAATCCATGAAAGCATGAAAGAATTTTGGATTTGGTCCGACGTAATCCCTCCCTTAGTACAAGCAGGATAGCTCTTATGCTTGGCGTGCCCAAATCTAGAATCTTCATACCGAAAACTTACACCCGTACAATTTTACGCCAGTCCAGCCGAGGTACTTACTTATTAGCTGGCGCTACAGTTCGTAGTGAACCTAGGCCTCAACCAACAAGCGTCTTCCGCTGGCACGGTCTTTGGCCAGCTGTTTCCAGCGCCGCACGCCCAGTTGGTTAAGGTCCCATTCCACCTGCGTGCGCCACCGTTGATGCGGCCGTCCTCTGCCGCGCCTTCCTTTCGGGGTGGAGTCGAAGACTCTTCGGATCGGAGCTGTATTTTCCATGCGCTCTACATGGCCTAGCCACCTTAGACGCTGTATCCGTAGACGTCGTACCAGGCCGATGTCGCTGTACAACCCGTACAGTTCTTCGTTATATCTTTTTCTCCATACACCGTTTGAACAAACGCGACCGTAATTAGTGCGCAGAATTTTCCTCTCGAAACGACCAAGGTTATCTTCATCCGCTTTTGTTAGGGTCCAAGCCTCTGCGCCGTAAAGGAGGACTGGGATGATCAAGGTCTTATAAAGTGTAGTGTCGCCTTGGTTTTCCGAGAGAGGGCTCTACTTCTCAATTAACTCTTAAGCCCAAAGAAACAGCAGTTGGCAAGAGTGATTCTGCGTTTTATCTCAGCGCTGGTGTTGTTGTTTGGTGGCCCGGTCATCAGTGAGCCAAGGTAGACGAATTCCTTGACCACTTCAAAGTTATACCCGCCCATGGTGACGTTCTGGCCAATACGTCGGTGTTGTCCGTCTCATTTAGATGAAAGCAGATATTTGGTTTTACCCTCATTGACCTTGAGACCCATCTTAGTCACTTCTACCTCAATGCTTACGAAGGCCTCATTGACGTCTCGCTGCGTCCGTCCAATCACGTCAATGTCATTGGCGTACGCAAGCAATTGCGTAGTCTTGAAATAAACGGTACCTCTTGATGTTGAAGAAATCACACGACAGCGCATCGCCCCGCCTAAATCCTTTCTTGACATCAAAACTATCAGTAAGATGTTCACCGATTTGGATGGAGCAGCGAGCATTCTCCAAAGTCATCCTGCACAGTCTGATGAGTTAAGCAGGTACGTCAAAGGTAGACATAGCGTTGTATAGCTGGTCCCCCCTACCATACGACTTTTTTCTTGTCTTGACCAAACCTACACGCTCTTGCTTTTTGCCAAACTGCTCGTGGGGCACTCTGTATAGAAACACTTCATTCAGGCTCTTAGCAAATATTAACTTATTAAGTTATATTTTTATTAAGCCTTTTTAAATGCATGTGCTTTATGTTTAGCTTCGCTTACTAGGATAAAATAAACATAAATTCTATAATTAAAATAGAAATAATCGTTAGGACATATAACATCCACCGAGTTGAATTAAATTATACATAGAAATAGAATCAATATATCCCCTTCCCGTTTAACTATAATTCCCAATTTAGCTAAAAGTAAACAGAGAAATATGGGATAATCGAGCCAAAGAACTCTTAAAACTACCTTTAAAATACAAGTCGACTCAATTCGACGAAGATGGCTACTTCTTCGCCGATCCAGACAAGCAACAGCAACACCTCGACGCACAACAACAACATCAGAAGCAACAAGAAGAAAACAATGATAAAGACACAAGGCCACAGACAGCTGCTATCAAACCAAAGGATTCACAATTGGAAGCGAAAAAACTCACATGATACCGGATTCCTATTCGATTAACCCACAACACTTAATTTCGAACTAAAAACTTTTAATCGTTTTTCGTTTTGTTTTTTTTTTTTTTTTTTTTGTTGCTTTTCTTTTTTTTTTTTTTTATTATTAATTAAATATTTTTAATTCAATATTAAATATTGTCCTCTTGTTGTTTTTTTTTTTTTTTTTTTCATTGACAAGATTGTAGCGGATATATGTGCATTTAAACTTTTTTTTTAAATATTACATGCGTGTATAAAAATATTTTCATCATTCATATTATTTTATTATTTTAGAATTTCTACATATTTTTTTTTAGCGAACGAAAAATACTGTAAAATAGAATTATTCAATTTAAATTTAGGTAAGAGATAGTTACGAGCTTTTATATATATATATGAAGAAAAAATACAAAAATAAAAATAAAAATACTTAAATGGGTGTGTATACAATCGACAAAATGTGTAAGTAAAAATGAAAACGTACGAGATGGAGCTTGTAAAACTAGACATAAATAAATAAATAAATATATATATATATATTGAACGAGATATAAGAATATTAAATCAAAAGGGAATATTTATTTTCATTTGTTATCCATCTAAAGTGACTGAATATATTTAAAGGTATTCATATTATTTTATTTTAATTATGCTCTAGTGTATGTTTCTATTGAAAAAACGTTTTTTTTTTTTTTTTTTGTTAACAACTGATTAGAAGCAAGTATAAATGTGTTTTTATTTTTTCCTTTTTATTTAGTTAGTATGTTAGTAAAGTAAACAATTAGTATGTCCTTCACTTTGCTTCTTTTACTTTGTACTTATTTTTTGTGTATGTATATTTTTTATTCATTTAACTGACAGACAATAAAATAAATAGTGAGATAATATATTTTAGCAGCTTGTTTTTTTTTTTAATATACATATTTTAATTCGCACTAGATACATTTGCACAATTATTCAATTTACTGGTTATGCCAAAAAAAAAATTATTTTTTACAATAGATAATTACAGTGAAACTCCTCTATAATGGACACCCGCGGGACCATCAAGATTGTCCGTTATGTAGGGGTGTCCGCTCTAAGGAGGTAACTTTTTTCATTGGAATTAAAAAGCAAAGTTCAAGTTTTGAAAATAAAAATGAGTTTATTACAGTGGTGTACTTATAAATAGCACACCCTTAATCATATGTGTATTTGCTTGCAATACACACTGTACTTACAAGCTGCACAGGAGTAAAGCCATAATATCCCAAGGTAGTACCGCTATGAATATGAAAACATACTACAAAGAAGATCCCGTTAGGTTTTCCTGGTTTCGCAATCGTTAGAGTTGGTGATCATTGCAAACTGGGTGTTCATATAAATAGCACCTATCATGGTGTGTCAGAAAAAAAATATTTTTCAGTGATTTAAGTGAGGTTAGTGTGAATCCTTTTATGGATAGCCATAATTACACTCTTTTCTTACACAAAAAGGGGTGGCCGTGGTGCAGTGGTTAACATCATCGACCGCCGAGCGGAAGGTCTATAGTTCAATTCGCTTCATAGCCAAGAAAAAAGTAATTCCTATACGGACAAAAGTATGCAACGCAGTTGTGAATGGAAAGTTACCAGATGTACTGCTGCAGGCATAACACTCACAGTATATGGTCAAGTGGAATTCATCCTGTACGTATGCAATACTAAAAAAAAGTGTGTGAACGAATTAGTACGGACTACAACAAAAAAAATAAAATAACGCGGAATTCGGTCGGCTCTCGTCCTATCTAGGACAACCACCCCTGAGAGTTAACGAACATTAACGAACATCAACGACCCAAACCACTGCACTCCGTTCAGGTTGTGTGTACATGACACATTATAAGAAAATATAAAAACTCTAGAACCTGGGCAGATGAAAGCGTTGCACGGAGGAAAGGAGGCAAATAGCCGGTACCATGATACAGGATGGAAAGACTATTTCAGAGGTGGCAAGGACATTAAGGTACTCTAGGAAGCTTGTTCAAAATGCAATGAAGGTCACACGGTGCAGTCAATCTTCCGCAAATCCCGTAAGGAAAAACAAAAAAAGAAAAACGTCAGAAGTGACTGACAGAATTATCCACAAAATCAGTGGCAGCGACCTTTTCATAACTTCCCGGGAGATAAAGCAACAACTACCTGTCCAACCTAATGTCCAAATATCAGCCGTAACTGTAAGTAGCCAGTTAATTGAATTCCAGAAGAATCGCCAGAAAAAATCCTCTTGTCTCCAAAAACAAAACCGAAAGAGAAGACTTATTTTCGCAAGCGCTCACAAGGACAAACCCTTGTCCTTTTGGAAAAATATCTTGTGGAGCGACGAAAATAAGTTCAACAGGTTTGGATCAGATGGAGAAAAGCATGTGCGAAGGCCAACAAAGCAAGAGTACCATCCAAGATACACCATTAAGACTGTCAAGCATGGCAGTGGGAGCATTATGTTGGGGCGGCGTTGCCATGGCATGGCGTTGGACCAATTGTGAAAATAAATGGCATTATGAATCAACATCAATAAAAGGTAATCCTGGAGAACCAAATAGAGCCATATACCGACGACTCTATGCCTGTATAATGGATTTTTATGCATGACAATTAGCCAAAGCATACTTTGCCTATAGTGAGGAATTGGCTTTCGGAGCGACAAATTTTCCTGCTTGATTGGCCGGCCCAAAGTCCCGATCTAAATCCTACCGAGAATCTTTTGAATTATGCTGACTCCCTTGTTAAAGACTCCAGCTCAAAGAATTTAGAAAAATTTCGGCAAACCATAAAGGCTGCTTGGGAAGCTTTCCCTGTCCAGAAATGTAAGCGCTTAGTAGAGAGTTTGCAAAAACGTTACCAAGAGTGATAAGGAACAAGGAATATCCTACAAAATATTAAATAAATTTTTTTAAATATTCCGTTGACTGTGCTAATTAAATGAACAACTACTTTTTTATTTTTTTCCCATTTTGAATTATTATTTTTGAGTTGATTTAAAGGAGTTATGTGTACACAGTGCACATCAGTTATAAAACAAAAAAAGCTGAACCTCTTTTTAGACTTTTGGCACAATATAATGTATGAGAACTCACGGGTGTTCTATTTATCTGAACACCACTGTACACATTAACTACAGAAATTATTAGTGTGTACATATGATATGTACATACTTTTTCATATGTATGTACATTTTTATAAATAAGCAAAAAAAAAAAAAAAGAAAAAAATAAACAAAAATAGTTCAATAAACGTATGTGGGCATACTTTACTTATTCATTTCTTTTGAAATATGAGGTTATTAGCTCTTGTTTTTTTAATTTGAATTTAACCATCTCAAGCTCGTGATTAATTATTAATCCATTTATTATTTCAAAACCCGTGTCATCACCTTTCGTTAGGTAGAACTCGCGGATACGTGTGAGTTTTCTTAGGGCATCTGAGTAGTTCTCTATCGCCGTAATTTTTAACTCACTATCCAGCTCACTGTCTTCATGGGATGTAGAGCTTGTTGAATGACAAATTGCTTTAAAAATTTCCATAACATCTTCCGTGGAACATTCTGTTGCCAAAATTACGTCGATGCAGAAATAGTCTTTGTTTGTGTTTATTGGCGAAACCGTTATGGGCTCATTCAGCTCTGTTTCACCAATTTCATATTCTGTGGCAAGAAGTTAACCTAATGAAAATCCAGCTTTTTTAAAACAATTTCGTATGGTTGTTGAAGATACTGTTTCCCAGGATTTATTAATCCACGTTACAGCTTTAAGCAGGTCAATTTGTTTGGCTAAATCTTGGGCACGTTTAACAGTATCTTCCCCTAAATTCGCAATAAGATGTTGTAAAGCGAACTGGCGATAGAAGATCTTGAAATTTTGAATTATTCCTTTATCCATCGGCTGAGAAGTTGATGTTATGTTGGGAGGCAAAAAAGTCAACCTCACATTTTCTAATTCAATGTGAGCATGTGAAGTGGCACTATCGAGAAACAATAAAATTTTCCTTCTTTTAAGTTTCATTTTATGGTCTAGGTTCTCCAACCATTCTGTCATAAGAGATGTTGTCATCCACGCTTTTTGGTTTGCTCTCCAACCTACTTTCAAAGATTTAATGGGAATAGCTTTAATACATCAAGGCTTTAGAGCTTTCCCGATGACGAGTGGTTTTATTTTTTCACCATACATACTTGCATATAACAGCCATGTCATTCGCTCTTTGGCAATCTTAGCCAAACAAGTCTCTCCTTTGTAGCAAAGTGTTTTGTCCGGTAATGCCCGATAAAATAGGCCAGTTTCATCGGCGTTAAAAATGTTTTTCTCTTCGTAGCCTGTAATTAGTTCGACAAGTTTTGATTGCCACTCACTTATTGTTCCAACATCAGCAGAAGCTGATTCTCCACAAATTGATTTAAAAACAATTATGTGCCGAGTCCTAAAACGACCTAGCCATTAGAAGCTTTGAAATTTTCCAGTTTCAATTCCCGCGCAACTTCCTGAGCTTTTTCTTTAATCATCACTCCCGACAAGGGCACTTTTTTAGATCTGACCCGGTTAAACAATTCCGGCACTGATTTATCGATAATTTCACCTGATCCTTTTTTTTTGAAACACAAAAGTTCATTCTTTTTCTTCAAAATGTCCGCCTTGCGTTTCACCAACATTTCAGCCAGTTTACGAACAGAAGAGTTATGATTGTTTTTGTGGTAAGTAATCACTTTTACTTTTTGTTTTTATGTCAACGATTTTCGCGTTTGTTTTACTAGCCATTATGTACAATAAAAACGTGCACCAAAATTGTATGAATACCCTGAACGACGTAATACTCAATGTACTTAATGGGGGAGAGTACGATAACTTTGGCGCCAAAAATTTATAACGGTTTATTGTAGAGGGATCAAAAACAAGCATTTTTTACTATGGAGGGGGGTCTATCTCGTCCCGTTTAGGAGGTAGGGGCAATTTAAAAAAAATACTTAAAATGGGGAAAGAAATATTAGAAAACAACGGCAATACCCTCAATAAACTACTGTACCAAATTTAAAAGCCAGGAACCTGTTCTTGAATATAAAAATTTAAGTTAAACTATTTATGTCATTTGTTTTTGAAAAATTCGCATCCAAACTAAAAATTTTGATAAAAAAAAAATTTAAAAAAGAAAAGTTTAGACCAATTTATCTCAAAATTTTGAAATGAAGTGCTAAATTGGATTTTTCTGGTCAATGCTTATATCAATTCTGAATCGAACACAAAAAGCCGTATGGTTTTATGTCTTCTAGTTTTTGAGAAAATTTAAAACTAAAATAGTAATTTGTAGCAGTTTTTTTTTTTTTTTTTGGCATTTACTTGTTTTTTGTTTGAATTGAGAAGAGTACGGTTTCCGTTGCGCCGCGATCTGACGATGGAAGTTATGATAGCCAGTCATACTAGTGCTAAATGCACCATTATGTACGAAGGCAACACGCTCGGTGAACACTGTGCGGAAACTACTGTTCAGAAAAGTAATCGCAGCAGGCGCAAAAACAAACAAACATGAAGCGCACCCACGCCAACCGAGCGTGGGTAGAACTCTCCGGAAAGCGAATAAGTAGAGACGGAAAAAGGCCTCCTCATAGAGGAGTTTAAATAAAAATGAAATAAAATAAGTTGTTATAAAAAGTGAACTATTTGTTTCATCAATTGGCGCCCAACAAGGAGTAACGCGAATTATTTAATAAAGTCCTTATAAAGGATATAAAATCGCGTTGCGTGGTAATTCGAACGGAGCGAATCAAGGTTCTGCCGGTGCTATGTACATACATATGTACCTATAAGTAACCCTAGCGACGAGGTGAAAAAATCCTATAGTTCAATATAAACTTTTGAATTTTGAATTTCTGAAAATTAAAACTATTCTGATGAAAAAGTGAACATTATAAAAAAGCAACAATATCTATTATATGGTGGAAACATTTTCTTTCAAACATATCGACTAAGTGTTAATATAATACATATGTATAACATTCGAGAAAAGGCTAACCCAAGCCACTGAATAACTGTTAGCCGAAGTGGACGCTTTGTGAAAGAATAAAAACGCAAGATAACAAGAAATGTGCAATGTGCAATAAAAATGATTAATTGGTGAAATAGAAAGAGAATATTTAACAACAAGAAAACAAACAAAAGTGCTAAAAGAACTAATTTATTAATCAAACTTTTCTTTTAATTGAAAATTGAACAAACAAAAGTGATTTATGTGCAGGACATTGAAACTAGATAAAAACTAAAGTAACTACCGTAAGAAGCTATCAACGAGATCTGCGAGAAAGAACGTATGAAGGAACAAGAAGTAAGAAAAGTATAGATAAGAAGAATTTAACATCCATCAGCATAAAACATAAATAAAAACTACGTATATTGAACTCATAAGTATTTGAAACTATAAAATTAAGAAATTGTATCTATTTGTATTCAAGAATTAATTGGTTAGGGATAAGAATATTGGTTTATTATTTCGTTTCTTTTCATTCCTTTTCTTTCTCTTTTCTTTAACTGAATTCAAATTTATTTACCCTATAGAAGGTATTTTATTTGTTAAATACCTCTAAACACCTTAATTATATCAAAATGAATAATGAACAAATAAGTGCAGTCATAACCGCCGCTGTTCAAGCTGCGGTCGAACAAACAAAGCAAACTTTTAGCAACACAATTGAAGAACTGACGACAAGACTTAAACAACTAGAAACTCCTCGTGTTGTTGAGGCTTATCAACCAGTGGTCATTGAGGCAGGAAAAACTTGTGACGAGTCATTGGATCTGGTAAAGTCTTTACCAGAATTTTGTGGTGAACAAGTGAGATATGTTTCTTGGCGTCAAGCTGCTTTCGCAGCATATAAATTATTTGAAGGGCATGAGGGAAGCTCGAAACATTATCAGGCAGTTGCAATCATAAGAAATAAGGTGACTGGTCATGCGGATCAGGTTTTATCCTCATTTAACACTGTACTAAATTTTAAAGCAATCATTTCCCGCTTAGATTTTACCTACGCGGATAAGAGACCTATCTATCTTATAGAGCAAGAAATGTCAACTCCACGTCAGGGGAAACTGTCTATTATAGAATTTTATGACGAGGTGGAGAAAAAATTAACTTTGATTATAAATAAGACTATAATGCTTCACGAAGGAAATAGAAATCTGATCGATTCGCTTAGCCAAAAATATCGCAAGGATGCGTTGAGGATTTTTATTTCAGGGTTATCAAAACCTATGTGTGACATCCTATTTTCTTCACAGCCTTCTGATATGCCTAAGGCTCTCGCTTTAGCCCAAGAATTGGAAGCAAATCAGGCACGATATCTTTTTGCAAACTCTTTCTCTAGCAGGCAGGAATATTCAATTAGTCGTCCACCTCGGCATTATTTTAACACCACCCACTATAGCCCATTTAATTGTCCGCACTACAAACCCATCACTTCCAGTCACATGAAACCTAAAGTAACTCCAATGGAAGTAGACCCTAGTTCTTCGTACTATAGAAACCCGACTACCTTTCAAAATCAAGTCCAAAATTCCAACAATACTCGAAAACCCTTCATGCAAAACCAGAATCATTTCCAAGGCCATATAGTAAATAATAGTAATACACGATTTCAGCAACCATTTCACCAAATTCCAAGGTCTGACAATAATAACAACCAATTTAAGAGGCATCGCGAATCTGACAGACAAACTCAACCGAAACATCAGAGAGTCAATCACTTTCACCAAAATATTGACTGGCCGACAACTAGCGAAGGAGATCGAAATCATGCTTACGATTATGATTCGCAGTTGCAGCATGATGAGGTTGATTATCCTCGCGATAACGCGTTGTCTGATGATGATGAAACAGTCAAACTAAATACAGGTTGCATTGGAAATCAAGAACTATCTGACGAGATTAATTTTTTAGGGGAAAGTCTCTCCTGCCGTATGTAGGGCGCACCTTGGCAGGAAGAGAAATAAAGCTTTTAGTAGACACTGGTGCATCTAAAAATTATATACGCAATTTCAACACGCTTAAAGGCATCATCCCTATTGAGGAACCTTTTATTGTCAAATCTATTCACGGAAGGACACAGGTTACGTCAAGGTGTATTGTAAATATTTTTAATAGAAGTGCAATTTTTTATGTTCTTCCCACCCTCCGAACATTTGATGGAATCATAGGATTCGATTTTCTTAACGAAATTGAAGCAAAATTAAATGTTTCTAAAGGAATTTTGTCTTACAATGGAGGAGAGGAGAAATTATTGTACTTTTACTGTAGAGATGTTAACTGTATACAGGAAAAAAATGTTTATTTGAATGAAAATAAACAACTTTCAGAGTTATTGACCAGGAATTCTAAGGTTTTTGCAGACCCAAATAATTTACCACCTTTTAACACGAGAGTTGTTGCTACCATTCGAACAACTGATAACGAACCCGTATATTCCAAAGCCTATCCGTATCCTCAATCAGCAGCTGAGTTTGTAAATAACGAAGTTGTAGATTTGTTAAAAAATGGAATCATTAGACCATCGAGATCCCCATACAACAATCCCGTGTGGGTTGTCGATAAAAAAGGGACTGATGAAGAAGGTAGGAAAAAAATGCGTTTAGTGATCGATTTTAGAAAACTGAACTGTAAGACGGTTAGCGATAAATACCCCATTCCCAATACTTCAGTTATTCTAGCCAATCTTGGAAGAGCTTCTCTCTTTTCGACACTAGACTTAAAATCAGGATTTCATCAAATAATGTTATGTGACCGTGATAGGGAGAAAACAGCCTTCTCTATAAACAACGGGAAATATGAATTCTGTAGGCTTCCATTTGGGCTCAAAAATGCGCCTAGCATTTTCCAAAGAGCGATAGACGACGTGTTAAGAGAGGAGATCGGAAAATGTTGTCATGTGTATATGGATGACGTCATTATTTTTTCAGGGACTAAAGAGCAACACTTTCGAGACATAGAAAAAATTTTACAATTACTATATGAAGCTAATATGCGAGTTGCATCGGAAAAATCTATTTTTTTCAAGGAGGAGGTAGAATTTTTGGGCTTTGTCGTGTCCAGTAAAGGCATAAAAACATGTCCCGAAAAGGTGAAGGATATTGTCAGCTATGAAGTTCCTAGAACTCTTCGCAGCTTGCGGTCTTTTCTTGGTCTTTCGGGATATTATAGAAGATTTATTCGAGACTATGCCCAAATCACGAAACCTCTTACAAGGTATTTGCGAGGTGAGAATGGAAATATCAATAAAAATGAATCAAAAAATAAAAAGGTGAAACTTGACATCGAAGCACTTGATGCTTTTGATAGAATTAAACGAATTTTGGCCTCAGAGGACGTTTTACTTTTATATCCCGACTTTACAAAACCTTTCGATTTAACGACAGATGCTTCTTCCTATGCGATTGGAGCGGTCCTTTCGCAGGAGGGTAGGCCTATTACTATGATTTCCCGAACTCTATCGGCCACAGAAGAAGGCTATGCAACCAATGAGCGAGAACTTTTAGCCATAGTCTGGTCATTGCAAAAGTTACGTAATTATTTGTATGGAGTGAATCGGCTTAACATTTACACGGATCACCAGCCTTTAACTTTTGCCATATCGGACAAAAATCCGAATGCGAAAATTAAGAGATGGAGGGCATTTGTGGAAGAATTTACACCAATATTTCATTACAAGCCAGGCAAAGAGAATTATGTTGCTGACGCGCTTTCGAGACAGTATTTAAACCCACTTGAAGAACAAGATAATTCCTGCAATTCAACAGCTCACAGTGAAGTTTCTTGGACTCAAACAATAACCTCAGTAAAAAACCCTTTAAACTGTTTTCGAAACCAAATCGTTGTAAATAAAGGGCCGGAACAACTCAAAACAACAAAAATTATTTTCAAAACACAACTTAGGCATTCAATAACGTTTGATAACGTTGATAATCTTTTTTTATTACTAAAACAAGTAATAAATCCCAATGTCGTCAATGCCATTCATTGTGACTTACATACCCTTGCACAGATTCAAGACAAATTGATTGCCATGTTTCCTTCAGTAAAGTTTGTTCATACCAAGGAAATGGTAACCGATATATTCAATCCAGATGATCAGGCAGAAATTCTTTCGACCGAACACAACCGAGCTCATAGATCTGCTCGCGAGAACTCGATTCAAGTCCTTAGTGACTATTATTTCCCAAATATTAGGAAAAGATTCAAAGAAATAGTGTCTAGTTGCACGATCTGCAATGAAGCAAAGTATCAACGACATCCACCGAAACCGGAGATAGGAAAAACTCCTATACCTGCTCATCCAGGTGAAATAATTCACATCGATATCTACTCAACGGCTCGATCTCATTTTTTAACTTGTATAGATAAATTTTCCAAATTTGCTGTCATTAAACCAATTAAATCTAGGGCAATAATTGATATTAAGGAACCGATTTTAGAACTGCTGAATTTGTTTAAGGATACCAAAACGATAGTTTGCGATAATGAGAAATCGTTTACATCTATGAGTATTAGATCATTACTAAGGGATAATTTTGGTATATGCATGTATAACACACCACCTTTCCATAGTGTTACAAACGGGCAGGTAGAAAGGTTTCATAGCACCCTGTCTGAAATAGCTAGATGCATAAAGCTGGAAAAAAATATTAGCAACATTTCTGAGCTCCTTTTACTTGCCACAGTCAAGTACAACAGGACGATTCACTCAGCTACAAATTACCGCCCGATTGACATTATCCACTCAATTCCAACCTTTCTCAAACAGGAAGTAAGGCAAAGAATTTCTGAAACCCAAAGAAGAGACCTTGCCTACCATAATAAAGGAAGACTAACTTTGACATACAGACCTGGTGAAGACGTATTTGTTAAAACAAATAAACGCATTGGAAACAAATTTCGAAAGCTGTTTATAAAGAAAACTGCTCAAAAAGATTTAGGAACAAAGGTACTTATTGACGGAAAAGAGGTCCATAAGGATAATTTGAAATAGCTTTTTGACTTTAATACTAGTTAACTAGATGTGTTGCTCAAAGTAACAATCTTAATTAACATATTGGCGCTCTTTGTTCTTATTCAAAACCCTAATTTTTAACTATACCACTATAAATTTTGTATTCAAGAAAGTATTTCAAAGTACATAAAATCAATCTAATATTAATTTGGTTTTGTTTGGATGTAAAAGAAAACATTGTATTTATTTAGTCTAGCTATTAATTTATATAATATGTAAGATTTGTAAGTATATCGAAAAGAAGACGAGGACGTCTTCACTTAAGAAGGGGGGAAGTTATGATAGCCAGTCATACTAGTGCTAAATGCACCATTATGTACGAAGGCAACACGCTCGGTGAACACTGTGCGGAAACTACTGTTCAGAAAAGTAATCGCAGCAGGCGCAAAAACAAACAAACATGAAGCGCACCCACGCCAACCGAGCGTGGGTAGAACTCTCCGGAAAGCGAATAAGTAGAGACGGAAAAAGGCCTCCTCATAGAGGAGTTTAAATAAAAATGAAATAAAATAAGTTGTTATAAAAAGTGAACTATTTGTTTCATCAATTTGGATTTAGCTACATTGACCCAAAATGAATCGAAAATGCTGAATAAAATTTTTGTATATCTCACTTCGTTTTCGAGATATCGATATTTGAAATTATTTTTGGATAAAGTTCCGAATAGTCCTCATCTCCGATTTATATAAATTATTTCTTTAGAAGTGGCATTCATCAAACTTGGGCGCTTATACTTTGTATATACCCAACATTGCACCCACTCCAAATCCTACAGTGAGCCCAAGCAAGGGGGTTGCAGAAGGACAGCATGCCCCCCCATACATATTTCACTGCAATTTACTCATAAAAACGGTGAGATAATGACGCTTCGGAATTTTATCCAAAAATAATTTCAAATATTGATATCTCGAAAACGAAGCGAGATTTCGGAAAATGTTATTCGTCATTTTCGATTCATCTTTGATCGATTTAGCTAAATCGATCGTCAGATCGCGGCGCAACGGAAACCGTACTCTCCCAACTTACCTCAAAGAAAGACCAAGTAAATGCCAAAAAACAAAAAAATAGAAATTTTCAATTTCCTCAAAAACTAGATGACATAAAACCGCCCGGTTTCTTGTTTTCGATTCAGAATTGACATAAGCATTGACCACAAAAATCCAATTCAGCACTTCATTTCAAAATGTTGAGATAAATTGGTCTAAACATTCTTTTTTTTAATTTTTTTTTATCAAAATTTTGAGTTTGGATGCGAGATTTTTAAAAACTGTTTGACAAAAATAATTTATTTTAAATTTTGTATTAAAGAACAGATTCCTGGCTTTCAAATTTGATACAGTACTTTATTGTGGGTGTTGCCGTTGTTTTCCAATTTTTTTTCCCCTATTTAAGTCATTTTTTTTTAATTGCCCCTACCTCCTAAACGGGACGAGATAGACCCCCCCCCCCCCCCCCCACTCCCATTGTAAAAAATGCTTGTTTTTGATCCTTCTACAAAAAGCTGTTATCAAGTTTTGGCATCAAAGTTATCGTACTCGTGCCACTTAATGTAGTGTCAAATCAGTCCTAAAACACATACGAGTTGATTACTCACGTTCACCGTTTCTAACGGTTTAGGCATTTATGACGTATTGCACGAACAGAATACATTTGTATACATACATATGTAGATTGCGTTCGTCTCTACATATAAACGCTGCAAATATGTATCGATTAGTATTAATATTAGTAGCATGTGGACGAGCAACGGAATGCATACTCGTACATACAGTATTTTTCTGTCTCTTCCATCTTCGTTTTCGCTTCGTGTGTCCGTTATAAAAGGGCCCACAGACCTCACACTTGTGTGACATTGCGGTGATGTCACAATTACCGAGCTGTCGCAAAGTCACCGAGTCGGAAGCCGTTATCTGTTGTTGTATCGTGGAGGCTGTGCTTTCCGATCCCTCCGCCAAGGGTGTTCTCCTTACCGATTTTGGCGTTGAAGTCCCCGGGCACGATTTTTACATCATACTCCGGACAAGCTCCGTAGGCGTTGTCCAGGAGGTCATAGAAGTCCTCCTTGATAGGGTCTTCAGCCTCGTCGGTAGGGGCGTGTGCACATATAAGGCTGATGTTATAAAATCTGCCTCTGATGCGGATCACAGCCAGCCGATCACTTATACGTTTGAAGTCGATGACCTTCGACCTTAAACGCTTTCCCACCACAAATCCGTATCCCAGTAAGTGCAATCTCTTGTGACAGCTGCAATAATTGTCGCAATTTTTCTCATCATACCGTTTCCTATCTAGCGTATTTCCTGGACCGCAGTAATATCCGCCTTGTACTGCGTGAGGATTCTTTCTAGTTTATGAGCAGCTCCGGGAGTGTATAGGGTCCTGGTTCTGACATTCCAGGAGCATACTCGCAAATCGTGTTGCTTTTTCGTGCGTTGTCGTCGTCGAGTATCCGTCCGTGTATCCGAGGCGTCTTGCTCATTCATAACTTCTATGTTTTTTACGTGGGCGGATTGTTAGCCAGCCGCACAACCGCCATTCTGGTCGGGGTTTTGTCGCAGCATACGTTTGTTCACCTCCCAACGGTTGTTTAAGAGGCTATCCAGAGGGCGCCGCGAGGAGGCCGTATGCCAACTTGCGCGCAGAAAGTAGAAAGGAATAGGGATAGAGGAGATGCCATTGATCTTAAATGTTTGCATGTTGTACTGAGGGGGGGAGACCGAACCCGGCAGGGAATTCCAGATTCGTGTGGTTCGGTTAAAGTAAGATTTAAGAATATCTCTAATATTTGACGGTACATTCACAAGCGAACTTCAGGGTATATTGGTGAGCATTCCTAGAGAGACGAGTGTTGGGGAAGAAATGCTGAAGGGCCGAAATGCAACTAACAATAGTTCCTGCGATGTTCCAACAAGTCTAATATTTTGGTAATGCTGGAGTCACCTATCAGTTTTATCGCGCGGTTTTGTATTTTATCTAGTAGGTGCAATTAGGTCTTCGAGGCATCGGACCAAACATGAGCGCTGAGCCCTTATATAGGGTGAATAAGAGCCTGATAGATTGTAGCCAGATCTAAGGGTGAGAAATATTTCCAGCATCTGTATAAGAAGCTTATACATTTCGCAGCATTCTTGGCGACACTGAATATGTGGTCGCTCCAATTAAGATTGTGAGCAACACACATACCCAGTATGGAAAGCTTTTCGATTTCGGAGATGTAAGTGCCATTCATAGATAATGGCTACGGATTACTTGTATGCTTTAACGACAGGAGACAGTATTGTGTTTTGGATGCATTAACATCCACTCTATTCTTTTTAACCCTTAACCCTTAACCTTTAACCCTAACGATGGTGTCGACATCGGAATTTAATGAGCTTGACATACCCTGCCGTTCACTGTTTACAACCGAAGAGCAGGGTCGTAAAGTAAGGAACGAATATGAGAAGGTAAAGGTACTGTCATCAGCGAAGTAGTGGATTGGATTAGAAGTGGTAGACAAGAGTTAATTTATAAAAATGAAAAAGAGTGCCGAAGACAAGACGGAGACATGGGGAACACCAGCATTTAAGAAATGGATGTCAGACTTTAATCCATATAAAACAACTCGAATTTAATTATTCGAAAGGTAGCTTCTAATCCATTGAAGAAGAGACTCATAGATCGCGAAAGCACACGTTTTCGACAAAAGGGCTTCAGTGCAACTATTTTGCTTTCACCTGCTTGGTGAAGCGAGCGATTCCACTTTTTCCTGAGATATGCTATCAAATCAGTGGATCTGCCGCTCAGGAAACCATACTGTCGGCCATTGAGGAGTTTCCGCTATTCAACATATTTCATAAGCTGACGATTAATCAGGTTAATCGAGGGCGCTGTAGCGCAGTGTTTAGTGTGTTGGGCTCTGACGCACGGTGAGCAAGTTCGGATCCCGATATCACCAACGCCATCGAATGTTTATTTCGCGGCGTCCCTCCTTGGCGGGATACTGGCAAAACCCCCCGTAGTATACTTGCCATGAAAAAGCTTCTCGACTCACGCCGTTCGGAATCTGCATTGAACTGTACGTCCCTTTCAGCTGTGTGAAAAATAAAACATACACAACATGGATGATTGAGTGAAGCTTGGCTCTGGTCTTTCATGGGCTGTAACGGCACCAAAGAAAGACGGTTAATCAACGTTTCCATGACCTTCGAAAGAAGGGACGTGCAATGGGTCGGTAGTTGGAGAGAGAAGAAGATTCGCCCCTTTTTGGATACAGGCTGGACAAACGCTTTCTTCCCACCTACTCGCAAAGAGCACAGAAGAGTTGGAAAGGTGAAAAAGCTTACGCAGTGGTTTTGCCAACGTGGAAGAACATAGGATTGGAGAGGAACCGACCGAATTTTCACGTTGGTTGTAGTCCTCAGCAAGTGTTCCATGCACTCATGGCGTCATATTAAAATTGCACACACTTCCTCTTCTTAATGGGCGCTACAGTTCGGGGTGAACCTGGGCCTCAACCAACATGCCCTTCCAACAGCACGTTCTTTTGCTAGCCTTTTCCATTGTCGCACACCCAGTTGGCTTAGGTCCCCTTCCACCTGTGTGCGCCATCTTGAGTACGGCCGTCCTCTGCTTCTCCGTCCCTCGGGTTTGGATTCAAAGACTCTCCGGGCTGGAGCTGTGGTGTCCATTCGCTCTACATGGCCCAGCCATCTTAGGTGTTGAATCCGTAGACGCCCGACTAGACTCATGTCGCTGTACAGCTGGTAAAGTTCGTGGTTGAATCTTTTCCTCCATCCCCCGTCTACGTTTATAGGCCCGAAAATCACGCGCAAAATTTATCTCTCGAACCGACCAAGGGTCTCCTCACCCGCTTTTGATATTGTCCATGCTTCTGCGCCGTACAACGGGACCGGGATAATAAGGGTCTTATATAGAAACAACTTTGTCGTTCGGGAGAGAGCTCTATTACTCAATTGCCTCCTGAGCCCAAAGAAACAGCGGTTGGCAAAGGTGATTCTGCGTTTGATTTTGGAACTGATGTCGTTGTTCCAGGTCACTGCGGAGCCAAGGTAGACGAAGTCCTTAACTACCTCGAACTTATATCTGCCAATACAAACGTTCTGGCCAAGACGTCGGTGGTGAGCGTCCTTTTCTGATGACAGCATATATTTAGTTTTGCCCTCGTTTACCGCCGAACCAATTTTCGCCGCCTCGATCTCAATACTCGCAAACGTCTCATTGACATCTCGCTGTGATCTACCTATTATGTCAATATCCTCGACGTATGCAAGGAGTTGCGAGGATGTGAAATAGATTGTGCCTTTTGTATTGGCCGGTGATTTTTGCACAATCATTTCTAATATGATGTTGAAGAAATCACACGACAGCGCATCGCCTTGCCTAAATCCTTTTTTGACATCAAAACTATCGGTAAGGTGTTCACCGATTCGAATGGAGCAGCGAGCGTTCTCCAAAGACATCCTGCCTAGTCTGACGAGCTTAGCAGGTATGGCTGTATAGCGTTGTATAGCTCGTCTCTAATTACGTTGTCGTATGCGGTTTTGAAGTCGACAAATAGGTGGTGAGTGTCGACTTGAAAATCATAGGTTTTTTCCAGGATCTACCGTAGTGTGAAGATTTGGTCGATGGTGGACTTCCGGGGCCTGAATCCGCACTGGTAAGGACCAATCGGCTTATTTACAAAAGGCTTCAGGCGTTCACACAAAACGGCAGAGAAGATTTTGTAGGCGATGTTAAGGAGACTTATTCCTCTATAGTAGGCGCAATCAGAGGGGTCTCCTTTCTTGTGGATCGGGCATACGATGACGAGACACAGATACGAAGTTTTATAATTTCGTTATTTGGTTAGGGAACAGCTGTGTGTTACTGTTTGCGAACAACATAAAAACATGGGAGAGGCTGGCTCCATGTACTACGGACAGATTACTCGTATCTGTTCTACGGAAAGTGAAAAATTTAAAAAAACAGTGTGAGAAACCTGGCAAATATGGCATTGTGACAACAAATACATAGTTTTGAGCACACGTTTGTCAACGCAGCCGTCACTATCTAGTTGTTTACCACGAAAATGTTAATTGTTCAAAATAAACACTAACCTACTTTGCACGTATGTATGTATCTACGATATACTGGGTGAAACGTGAGACATCCTTACAGTACGGAGCATTCCCCATTTGCAGTTTTTCCATTTTGGTAACCCCATTTTAGTAATGAACATTTTTTTTAATATAGATTCATATGTATGTTATGTATGTAGGTACCCATTAGACCTAATGGGGCCATAGATAAACGGCAGCTTATCAGCTTATTTACAAATGGCTTCAGGCGTTCACACAAAACGGCAAAGAAGATTTTGTAGGCGATGTTAAGGAGAGTTATTCCTCTATAGTTGGCGCAATCAGAGGGGTCTCCTTTCTTGTGGATCGGGTATACGATGCTGATACTCCATTCCTCGTTCATGCTTACCTCTGACCATATCTTACAGATGAGCTGGTGCATGCTTATAATCAGGTCATCCACAGCTGCGTGGAAGAGCCCAGCAGACAGTCCGTCTGCGCTAGCTTCGACTTCGACTTCGACATGGCAATCTCAACTTCGACGGGGCCATGTAGACGGAATTCTCTGCGATCGTCGTCGTTAAGAAACGGATCATTCTGTCTGACGGCGGTATGTTTGCGGTCATCGCCGTTATACAGCCTGCAGAAGTTGTTTTTCCATATTCTCAGCTTCGACTGCGATTCTACTACTAGGTGTCCGTTCTCATCCCTGCAGGCTTCCGTTCTGACTTTATAACCTTGGTATGTTCGCTTTATCTGTTGATAAAACTTTCGAACGTCACGCCTGCAGTAACACCTCTCCTAATCCTCAATCCCGCTTTTCGGGCTCTTTCTTCTTTCTTCTAAGAAGCTTATGCTCCTCCCTTCTTTTTAACTCGTAAAACTCACGAGCTGCTCTTGTTCTTTTATGCAGCGAGGCCTTTTTTGGATCCTGTTTCGCTGTGTGAATCCTCCTGCACTCGTCATCGATGTTTCTTCGTGGTGGAGCCTTGAAACCCAAAACTTCGGAAGCAGAGCTTTTCAGGGTTTGTTTGCAAAGACTCCACTGCTGTTCTATTGATAGCGTGCGAGCGAGCTTAAGGGAGAGGCGATCTGTAAAAGCACGAGCGGTTTCTGGCGATAGTAGCTTTCTGACGTCATAACTTTGTACTTTGTTTACTCTACTCCGCTCCGTTCGTGATATCCGTAAACGCATCTTGGCTACTACGAGATAGTGGTCCGAGTCGATGTTAGCCCCTCGGAAAGTTCGAACATCAAGAATAGTGGAAGAGTGTCTGACGTCGATCGCGATATGATCAATCTGGTTGGTAGTCGATTGATCATAAGGCCGCCAGGTGACTTTGTGTATATCGAAGTGCGAGAAGCGCGTACTGGCTAGAAGAAGATTTCGCCCCGTAGCAAGATCCAATAGCCTGTGTCCGTTATCGGATGTGGTGTCGTGTAGGCTATGTTTGTCGATGACTCGTTCAAAGATGTTTTCCTTGCACACGCCGAGAATGAATTTGAAGAGACCATATACTCTGAGAGCACCGTGGCGCAGTGGGTAGTGTGTTGGCCTCTGACGCCGATGACACGGGATCGAATCCCGACACAGCCATGTCATCGAACGTGTTTTTCACGGTGTTTTTCCTCAGCGGGGTTCTGACAAAACCCCCTGTAGTAAAATTATCATATAAAGCTTCTCGATATTCGCCGTTCGGAACCGGCAATAAACTGTAGGTCCCTTTCACCTATGGGAATATGAAATCACACACAGCATGGGTGATTGAGAGAAGCTCGGCTCAGGTTCTTCATGGACTGTAACGCCAACATACATACATATACCACTGCACTCCGTTCAGGTTGTGTGTGTCAACACATAATAAGAGAGTATAAAACCTCTTGAACCTGCGCGAGTCTCTAAAAAAAATACTGTGGGTGTGTGTGGACTGTGACATTGAAGGACTTTACGCTTTAATTTTTGTCGGATTGTAATTTAACTAACCGAATGTGGGTGTGGTTGACGGGATGCTCTTCGTCTTCGACAAGTTCTCGGTGTTCTTGGAACTCTACACCATTTATAAGCAAAGTTTTTTGGGCAAGGCCTCATCACTAAGGATTTTCTGCCCTAGCCTCACCGAATCAGCATGAGGAAATTCCTTTCTCATAGGAATTCTTTGCGTGACATTATATATAAATCAAAAAATTCGCTTCTCAGCCCACGAAACGAAGAGTATGTCAAGTCCTAATGAATATTTTGATCTGAAACTTGGCACGGGTGTCAAGGACAGTCTTGTCAACATAAAAATAAAACATTTTTCTAAATATGTTTGCATGCCTAGTTTAAATTTGAATGTAGTTGTATTATTTAAACATAGTAGTTTGTGAAAATATCCTCGAACTTCTTTCTGCAGAAAAGAAAAAAATTGGCTTGTAGTTTCAGTAGTGTCCTTAACACTGTTTAAAAGCTCTAGTAAATGAGGCTGTTGAAGGTTTTGTAATTTCTATACTCGGACATTGGAACAAGCGTCAGACAACTATCATATAAATCCGTACATCCTTAACATATTTCACTATTTTATGAAAGCATGCAATTACTTGTGAAACACTTAGATTGCGTTTTTAATTTATATACAAATAAATTAAAAAGAAACTGTAAACGCAACAAATTGTTTTTTATTTTATTTATTTTTATTTTAACAAGAGAAAACAAAACGTTTTGTTAAATTAAAGAATAAAACTGTGTACGAACTCAAATGAAAATAAATTGAGATATTTTTATTACCCACATTTGTATATGTTAACATGTTTTTAAACTGACGCTACACAGAATACAAAATTATATTTAAGTGTTAGCAATGTATAAGGTAAAACAAAAACAAATTGAATTAAAATGGAACAAAAAAGAAAGAGAAAAGTCTCGCTGGGGATTTATATATAGTAATAAAAACAAAAAAGAAAAAATAGTGCTAGGAGATTTTAATGCAAAACTGGGCAAAGAGGTCATATTTGAGTCGATCATAGAAAAGCATAGCCTCCATAACACCATATCCGACAACGCACTTAGGCTAATCGATTTCCTAGCGGGCCGTAACCTCCTTGTAGCAAACACGCGATTCCACAAGGGTACCTGACGGTCTTTTGATCAATCGACCACCAACTAGATTGATCACATTGCGATCGAAGCCAGACACTCCTCCTGTATCCTCGACGTACGAACCTTCCAAGGGGCCAACATCGACTTGGACCACTACCTTGTTGTAGCCAAGGTACGAATGAGGATATCAAGAATGCTTAGGAGTCGAGTAGGACTACGTAAGTTTGACGTCGGAAAGCTACAATCGCAAGAGACTGCCAGAATTTTTGCCGATCGTGTCTTCTCCAAGCTCTCTCAAAATCCGCCCACAGCAGCACAAACAATAGAGCAGGAATGGATGCATTGCCAGAGCGCCGTCAGAGACGCTGCCTCAGAGGTGCTGGGTTTCAAACCGCCGGTGAACAATGCAAACAAGCCCATGCAGCAAAACAAGAGGCATATAAAGCCATTCTGCAACGACGGACGAGAGCTGCTCGCGAAATCTATGAGCAGAAGAGAAGAGAGGAACACACGCTCTTCAGAAGAAAGAAGAGAGAGCACGGGAAGCGTGAGATCGAGGAGATGGAGAGATGCTTCCACAGGAATGACGTCCGTAATTTTTACAATAAGGTAAAACGAGCATGCCATGACTACAAAGCCAGAGCGGCGGCCTGCAGGGATGAAAATGTAGAACTGGTAGTAGAGTCGCAGTCGATGCTTAGGATTTGGAAAGAACACTTCTGCAGACTGTATAACGGCAATGATAGACAAGATACCGCTGTCAGACACAACGAGCCATTCGTAATGGACGACGATGTAACAGAATTCAGTCCACCCGACCTAGACGAAGTCAAAATAGCGATATCAAGACTTAAGTCTAATAAAGCCGCGGGCGCAGACTGAGCTGCTGAGCTTCTTAAGGCGGCTGGAAATGAGTTGGTAAGGTGCACGCACCATCTCATTTGCAAGGTATGGCCGGAGGAAAGCATGCCCGACGAATGGAATCTCAGCATTGTTTGCCCGGTCCATAAGAAGGGAGACCCCTATAATTGCGCCAACTATAAGGGGATAAGTCTCCATAACATCGCATATAAGATCTTCTCTGCCGTATTGTGTGAACGTCTGAAACCGTTTGTGGATAACCTGATCGGCTCTAATCAGTGTGGCTTCAGGCCAGGTAAATCCACAATAGACCAAATATTTACGCTACGGCGTAAATCTTGGAGAAGACCCAGAAAGACCAAATCGACACTAACCACCTCTTCGTCGATTTCAAGGACTGCATATGACAGCGTGTATAGAGATGAGCTATAACAAGCCATGTCTAGTTTTAACATCCCTGCCAAACTCGTCCGACTATGCAGGATGACAATGGAGAATTCTCGCTGCTCCATTAAGGTCGGTAATGAGCAAACCGAGAACTTTCACGTTAAAAAAGGATTTAGGCAAGGTGACGCACTGTCATGCAACTTTTTCAACATCGTGCTTGAAAAGATCGTGCAAGAGTCCCTGGCCAACACAAGAGGTACGATTGATTTCAATTCTACGCAATTACTTGAGTACGCCGACCACATTGACGTGATTGGACGGACACAGCGAGACGTCATGAGGCCTTTGTAAACATTGAGGTAGAAGGGGCTAAGATGGGTCTTAAGGTTAATGTGGGTAAAACCAAATATCTGCTTTCATGTAAAAGAGACGGACAACACTGTCGTATTGGCCAGAACGTCTCCATGGGCGGATATAGCTTTGAAGTGGTCAAGGAATTCGTCTAGGCTTACTGGTGACCAGCGACAACAACACCAGCGCTGAGATAAAACGTAAAATAACTCTTGCCAACCGTTTTTCTTTAGGTTGAAGAGGCAATTGGGAAGTAGAGCCCTCTCTCAAAAAACGAAGGTGACACTATTTAAGACCTTGATCATTCCAGTCCTCCTTTACGGCGCAGAGGCTTGGGCCTTAACAAACGCGGATGAAGATGCCCTTGGTTGTTTCGAGAGGAAAATTCTGCGCACTATCTACGGTCCCGTTTGTTCAAACGGTGTATGGAGGAGAAGATATAACGAAGAACTGTACGGGTTGTACAGCGACATCGGCCTGGTACGACGTCTACGCATACAGCGTCTAAGGTGGCTAGGCCATGTAGAGCGCATGCAAAATAGAGCTCCGACCCGAAGAGTCTTCGAATCCACCCCGGAAGGAAGGCGCGGCAGAGGACGGCCGCATCAACGGTGGCGCACGCAGGTGGAAGTGGGCGTGCGGCGCTTGAAACAGCTGGCCAAAGACCGTGCCAGCTGGAGACGCTTGTTGGTTGAGGCCCAGGCTCACCACGGACTGTAGCGCCACCCAAGTAAGTAAGTAATAAAAAGGAAACAAGTCTAGAATATGGAGAATTTCAGTTGTTCCTCATGCTATAATAGTTGAAAACATTTTTGCTTGATAGTTAAATGTAAAAGCCTTGCGGTATCAACGATGGTGTTAGAGTTGTGAAATATTTCTGCTGCCATAATTTCATAATCCGAAACTCCAATTAGCTAAAGTCATGTGGTGAAGGTACAACTCTTAACACTGCAAAATCCATATCAAATATAGCTCTACTCATAGACAGGTTAGTTTGTCGAATTGCTGCTAAATGATAACGATGTATGGGAACGTTATGATGTTTAGGATCGAGTAGATACAACCAGATAGAAGGCATACATATTGTCGAGTAGATACATACGTTACTTTTTTTCGAGATTATTCAATCGCAGGTATTGATTAATGCTTGTGGTCGAAGAACGACAGCGAGTCGCAGAGGGACGAAGAAAGGAAAACTACGGAAAATAAAATTAAATTGCAATGGGGAAGGTAGGGAAATTCGGTTAAAAAGTCCTTGTACCACATCTCGCCTACACGACGACGAACGAGAATTCATACTCAAGTAAACTGCTGCATCAGTGCGACGTACAGCATATTGATAAAATAATCTTGAATGCTATCCGGGAATGGAAAACATTATCGGTAGCTTGAAGAGACCGACGACGATGGTGTAGCTGTGCGGTACGAACGGGTGAACTATCTGCACATTTGAGGGTGCATTTAAAGAAGCAACTTTTGTAAGTATACTCAACTGGGTATGGCAGTGAGAGCGGAATGCGAATGGGAACTAGGAATAACGAAGGCGGATGAACGAGTGAAAGATGCCTTTAGCAATGTGAAGCCATGCGATTAAGGAAACCACTTGTACACCATAATTGGGAAACGGATTGGTCAAAGGCAACGTTAAGCCAAAAAAAAAAAATTGCAAGTACATACTTCTAAGTAGGCAAAAGAGGTTCTTTTCAATATGGATTTACGTAGTTGGAATTAAGGCCTTGACCTGAGGCGGTATTTCATCTAATTTTCATGGTCAAAATGATGTAGCTACCGACCTTCATGCTAAAAATGATGAAATGTACTTTGCATAACTGCGTTAATATAACGAACAACTGGATAAGAGGACATGAATTATGCCATTCACTCGGCGTCGTCGGTTAGGTTTAGTTTTAGTTGATCGCATATAAAAGGAATTGGCATGAACTTTATGAACTCTTTAATGAGAAGAAAAAGGAAAAGAAGTAATTTGGATTCATGAAACGAAACCACATTGCCTTGAATAATTCAAAAGTAGCTACAGCCATACATACATATGTATACAATAAATGCCCTAGTGTATAAGTGCTCGAGAGAGATTTGGTCTTGCGATTTCGTGGAATTAATAGAGATGAAAGGACACGAGTTCTAAGTTTGCATTTCCATTAAGGCATCCTTGTAGTGTACTCTTGCATGGATGGCAAGGAGAAATGTCAGAAAGTCGAAAACAAATTTAAACTTTGATTCGGGGAATTGTTGTCAGTTGTCAGCCGCATTTGCAGACCTCGGGGATGGTTGATGTACTTGTTTTTTTTTTTTTGATGTTCCTTACCTCTCAAATAAAATTATTGGAGGACGTTTATCCCTTGATTCTTTCGTGGTGTTCCGTCTACAATAGAAGTTGTCCTGATTACACAAATATCTGAATAAGTGGATCAAAAGGAGATTTCGAAGCAGCCCCCATTTTTTTCGGGAAAATTAACCTTTTAGGTCGTTTGGTGTACTCGTATTGTCGATTGTCATACAACGCAGACGAATTCATCCGATAATTGGAGCGAAGCTCCTGAACACCTCAAAAATGTATTTCGTTGACAGACTACTCCTCCTAAACGCTTTGATGGATTTTGACCAAATTAGACATGTAAATAGAAGGCATCGAGGGGAAGGTTTTAAAAATAATAAAGTCAAAAATCGGACATACCATCGAGGAATAATCACCAAAAACGTGTTCCATAGATTTAACATTAGAAATCACGCGCATCCGCATTTTGATAATAAAACAACGCAGAAGGCTTTAAGCGATTTTATCCAATGTTGACATGGGGATGGTGACTTCAATAATCATGCCTCGGAAAGCACGTTTTAAGCTTGGTCGTTAAACAGCTCTGTCAACGAAATACGACGACTTTTTTGCCCGTTTAGGGGTCAAAGTGGTAGAAGTCTGTTTTTGCAGGCGCCATTTTTTGAACACTGTCAACTCTGCTATCCATTTGATTGGAATAGCCGCGGAC
This sequence comes from Eumerus sabulonum, assembly GCA_951905685.1. NCBI lineage: Eukaryota > Metazoa > Arthropoda > Insecta > Diptera > Syrphidae > Eumerus > Eumerus sabulonum. The sequence goes on along the minus strand of OX645062.1, from coordinate 50,970,386 downwards.
CGTAAGGATATAGAATAAGGTATCACAAACATAAATTCTTATGAATACTCACGATCGTCCTTCCGCACCTGCACAATACCTGAATGAAAGCATACATGGAAAAATTTTAAACATATGCCGATGGTCTGTTTTCGATGACCACCAGCTAGCGTAGGTCCAATGGACGAATTACCATAGTACCACAATTCTTTTTACAATCGTTAAAGAAACTTAGTTTCTATCTTTTAAGGGTCCGCTGAACATCTAAGTTTTTGTAATGCATTACTGTCACCGTATTCGTATCAGAATATACTACTTTGCTTAGATTATGATCGCTCACGCGCACTGATAGAATAATAAACAGAGTTTTAAAATGGATCGTTTCGCTTCAACTTGGATGCCCTGCGACCCACCTAGTTTACATTTGACAGCTATTTGGACTTGATCAGTAATGGGGGAGGTAGGTATGTAGGTAGGTAATCCGTAGCCTTCGCGAAGGGAGTATACACTTGGCCCAGAGAGGCTCCTTGTGTTGCTACGAGTGGAGTCGACCCCCTATTCATGAAACCACTTTGTGCTTTTTACGTAGCCAAATAGATCGGTTATCCCTATCTGCTGAACGTTAATCAGATCATTATAACAGTAGGATGCTAGGTAGATAGATAGATAGATAGGATGAGGGGGTGGGACAGAGTCGCCTAATCACTGCACTGCGGCCACGAGTGGGCCTATTGTGATGTCCCCCGCTTTCAGTTCACTCAGAAAACCTGAGTTCGTGATAAAACTTGGTATGCTTTTGAGTGAGCTAGCAGCGGTTTCTTCTGCTTCAAGATAATACTTGCCTAGGTGACGATAACGTGTACTGACCAGCCAGTTAAAGTGGCATAGTATGTGTTCTGCTGTTTCTTCATCTTCATTACACATTCGGCAAGTGTCGTCTTGTATGATGCCCATTGTTTTGAGGTGTTTATTAACTGGGCAGTGTCCAGTAAGGAAACCTGTGATTAAACGAATCTGACTCCTCGAAAGCATGAAGAGTTGTTTTATTCTTTTGAGGGATATAGTTGGGAGGAACAACTTGGCTTATCTGCTACCTTTCGTTTGTAACCAGTAGTGATCCGTCGTGTTCCTCAGCCAATTGTTTATGCAGCATTTGGCGGTGCTGATGGGTATGCCGCAGAAAGACCGTGGCATCATAAATGGTGATGCAGAGCCTTTCCTTGCTGGTAGGTCCGCCTTTTCGTTGCCTGTGTGACCGCTGTGTCCAGGTATCCAAATGAGATGAACTCTGTTTGTGCTGGCCAGCTGGTGAAGTAGCTGTAGGCAGTCCCATACCAGTTTGGAGGTGATTTTATAGCTCCTTAGGGCCAGAAGTACAGCCTTACTGTCAGAGAGAATGTAAATGTTTTTGTTAAGTATGTTTCTGTTTATATTTTCTCTGAGGCAGAGTTCTTTAGCAAATATCTCTGCTTGAAGAACGGAGTTATATCTGTCCGTGCCTACGTAGATGCGTGTGTCTGTATTTGCTCCGTATACTCCAGCCCCAACGCCTTCATTCGTTTCGGAATCATCTGTCTACCACACGTAGGATCCCCGATTGAAGGAGGGTCTATCCTGTTCCCAGTTTTGTCGGTTGGGGAATGTGACCTTGTAGTTTTGGCTGAAGTTGTATCTGGGGAGATAGTTGTCTGTGAGAGATACCTTTAGGATTTCATGCCTGTTTATTTCGGTAAGGATATCAGGGTGAAAGAGCCTACGGTTAGAGTCATCCTCCTCGATCAGTCTATGGGCGAAGACCATTGCTTCTTTCTTCAGTTGGAGATGAAGAGGTGGCAGGTCTGTGAAGACTTCTAGTGCTGCTGTGGGGGTTGATCTCATGGCCCCGGTGACACAGATGCAAGCTAGTCTTTGCAGTTTTTTGAGCATGGCGTGCACTGATACTTGTTTTGTTTTGTTCCACCAGACGGGCGCAGCATACATATGTGAGAATTGGTCTGGTGATAGCTGTATATAACCTGCGGGACATTTTGGGGTTTGTGCCCCAGTTTTGTCCAGTGAGACTTTTGCTGGTCTATAAAGAGATCCCGGCTTTCTTAATGGTATTTGTAATGTGGAATTCCAAGTGAGCTTTTCGTCTAGAGTTATCCCTAGATATTTGACTTCTTTTGAGAACTCTATCGCTTCACCAAAGAGGGTAGGTTTGGTAAGTTTGGTGGTAAGTTTGGCTATTCCTTCTTTTGGTGAAGGCGACAATGGTGCTTTTCCTAGGATTGACATTTAGTGCAACCTTTATGCACCAGTTTGCAACAAGTTTTAGTGCCCGTTGGAGGAATTCCGAAACTGTGTCTTCGAATTTACCTCTAATCAGAATCCCTATGTCGTCAGCGTAGCCTTGGACAAAGAAGCCATTGTTGTTAAGTATGCTGATCATTAACCACGATGGACCACAGGAGCGGTGAGAGAACCCCGCCTTGAGGGCATCCTTTCGCGGCGTTTACGCTGATTTTATCATTGCCTGGTGAGGTGTTTATTTTCGTGTTGCTAAGCATGTGTTGGATCCAATTGCATGTGGTATTTTCCACCCTGTGCTGAGGATGCAACGTTTTATTTGAGTGTATTCGGTGTTATCAAATCGGATGCTAGGTATCTTTTCTTTCTTTGGCAGAGGGCCGGAATAGCTTCATCCTCCTCTTCATCTCCACGGCTCCTGCAGTAGCCGTTCGAAACTTGCCCTAGCCTTTGTGCATGATTACGAATAAGACAGTGACCGATGATGACATCAACGATTTTGTTGAGTTTGGTTCGTTTTAGGTAGACTAGTCCCTTCGTTGCCTGTATTTGTCTGGTGGTTAGGCAGGTATCCTCTTAAGTCCATCTCAGGTTCATTTCCTGAAATGTCACTGTGTTCCGGTACCCATAAAAGGTGTTTATTAAACTGTTCGACCATCTTGTTAAGAGATAGGCGGCAGTTGAGGCTTGCTTCAGCATAAGACTGCAGCGATTTCAGGGCAGCTTAGCTATCGGTGAAGATTCAAATATCTTTTACAGATATTACATTCCACTTTAGCCAGGACAGGGCTTCCTTAATTGCTAGCAGCTCCACCTGGAAGACGCTGCGATAGACTGGTGGTTTTAGGCTCCGACTTAGATTTAATTGTTTACAGAAGACATCGCTACCCACCTCATCCTTAATTTCTGACCCATCTGTGTAAAAGTCCATGCAGTCCCTGCGGAGTCGCGTCCAGTTTAGTCCGGTTTAGTGATTTTATGCGAGAGTTATAATACGTATGACATCGGTCATACAGTAAAACACAAGAAACATAGTTTTATATATTTATTACAACACAATACCTACTATGACCTAAACAACACGAACTTAACGACGACTAAACATTGACTGATGAAAATGCCGGGCTCTAACTCAAGCCTTATCTCTGTACAGAGATAAGCCTTATCTCTGTACAGAGATAAAGTTTGAGAGAGCCATGTTAGCTAATGACATGTGTACACTTGCTGCTTAGTTTATCGAAGCAAACAAGTGTACAATGATACACACATTGGGAGGAAAAGTGGATAATTACGTCATGTAACTCGAGCAAATAACAAAAAATTGTGATGCTGTCTATGGGATCTTCGACGACTATTGTCACACATATATTCGGTTCCACTAATTTGAACGTGTTTAGTGGCTGCTTGGTAGTCGAAGTGACTATAACATCGTGCCTTAAGATCGTTGCATTAAATGACGCGAAAAAGAGAAGGTGACTAGTATCCCACAAGAGAATTAAGACTTGGAAAAGCTGTCGATCCGGATCCGGCGACCGACGATTTGACTTCAAATCGTCAACGTGTGTTAAACTCGCACTATGTCCATAAAGTAAGTTGACGTTTGAAATTTGAATTACGCGCCCGAACGCATTTGGGATAAGGCTTTTATTTTTACGTTGGTAGGATTGTTCTTGACATCCGTGCCAAGCTTCGTCAAAATATTCATTAGTATTTGAATGGTGTTTCGTGAGCTGCTAAAAATAAATGTTTCAATTTTCATAATGTCTAAATTTGTCGAGGAAAAAATGTACATCCAATTTTGTTTGCGGAATGATCTTGCTGCTGCTGATTCGCTGAGGATGGTGCAGAAAGCATTTGTTGAGAAGGTATAGAGAGTGCCGGGAAGGCCAAGATCATGTCGAAGACGACGAGCGTCCCGGACGATCATCAACCTCAAGCGACGGAGCTCACGTCCAATATAATTAAAAATTTTGTCCTTATGAGCCGTTAATAAACTATCGAAATCTAGCTGATAATTGTGGCATTTCAAAAGGATCAGTCAATACATACAACAAATAACCGATCAATCAAGTGAATATCGTACTAAAGGTGTGGCAATTCCAAAAATCAAGGTCATGTTGAACGTTTTCTTCCATGTTGTGCGTGAAGCTATTCGACTAAGAGGCGGAAATTGTAGCGAGACAACTCTTGTTTTTTGAACCACGAAAATGCATGCTTTAAAGGCGATGAAATTGATTTGGAGAAATGAATAAAGATTTTTCAAAATAAATACTATGTCACCTTACTTTTTGGACACAGTAATACATCGGAAGTTAAAGAGCAGCTCAGAAAAGGGTGAGTTTCTAGTTCTAGTTTCGTGGTATAACAACATCAGCGTGAGTATGTTTAGTCTGATATTGTTGTCATATGTACGTAAAGTTAGATATTTAATTATAACCGTACTCAGATACGAAAAAGTTAATTAAGTCCTAGTGATCTATAACCTTTGGCGTAGATTGAACCAACAATAATGTGCCGATCAACTCGCCCCGACTTTTGGCATTGAAACACCATCACGGACCACTGCATTTCGTTGGTTTTCCGAATTCAATCATGGTCGTCCAAAGTCGGCGGTTGTGCCAGAAAAAATCGATGCCGTGCGTGAACTGACAGATCGTCGTGTGATATACCATGAGACTGAGGCATGCTTTTGCATTAACCCTACTTGAATACATCCATATTGCATATACATTTGACTGGCGAAAAAGATTTTATGCCATCGGATTCTGCATAATTTGACAGCCCCGCAAAAAGGGTCTCTTGACGATTGCTGCAAAGAAATGTTGAAGAAATAAAATCGCGGAGCTTAAAAGAAGATCGTGACACGCTCTGAGTCATTGATCTACGCATATTAACAGCTTACTAAATGCCAAGCGGCTGATACGTTCAGGTCGCTTGTTCGTGCTTCGGAAATTGGTTCAAGCGCTTGCAAAAGTGTATTGATCTGTATGAAGAAAGTAATAAGAAGAAGCAATAAAGCCTTTTTTGACTTGAGTAGCAACCTTCGTAGAAGACTGACTGCATGCTAATCGAATAGAATAGTCCTATGTCATGGCTTGTTAAACTTCCATTAGCGTTGACTCAAAACAACTTTTTGCAACCTATCGACTGGAAAACTTCTTAGCAGCTTGTCCGCATATTCACCAAATCCAAAATTATCTGAAAAGACGGAAAGAAAAGACAAAAGACTGTCTTGTTTGTTCAAGAACATTTACTTGTCCATACAGAATAGTCTTCTGTTGAGAGGTAGATGTTTCATTATCTGGTCTACAATCATTCCTTCGAAGACCTTGGACACAGAGCACAATGCTAGCCGTTCTAAATTCGTCCATGCATGTATTGCAAATGCTAGTGCACATGCAACTACAACACGTTCTATTGCATGTCATGAATAAAACTCTGATGACACCTTAAGTGTGTTGCAGCGACACACTTATTACTAATTAACACACTTTGGTTTAATCAATCAAACAAAGGGTAATTTTCCCAACTATTAATATTATTTTTTTTAGAAATACGGCACTACGACCTTTGCAGATCTATTGAGTCTGCTAGCCGATTAGCAGAGAAGCCTCTCCACTTCTATGATAAAGTTGAGAATGCTTCTCGTAGGAGCCAAGGTGATCCCCTCAGGAGTCATAACTTCACTGAGAAGGATACGCTTCCTAAGATGGCAGAGAGCAGCACACTCACATAGTATGTGTTCCGCCGTCTCTTGGTCCTCGAGACAGAGCCGACACTCAGTTTCGGACGAGAGGCTAATTTTGTTTAGATGATATCTCAGACCGCAGTGTCCTGTTAGGTAGCTGACTAGTCTTCTGATATCCTCCCTATTGAGTTTGAGTATGTCACTTGAGTGTTTGTTCGGGAGTCGTATAAGTGGTTTAGTTTAGATTGGAACGCTGTTCCAAAAGGACAGGCGTTGCAATTTTTCCCACTTTTCTAATAAGAAATTTATCTTAGACCCGGGAATGCCGCAGAATGGTTCCGGACTTATATATTTACCGCTTTCCTGGCAAGTTGGTAGGCAATTTCAAAGTTTAACATTGTTTCTTTTGGCGAGGTCTTGTAGGGCGTCATGGCATTCCTTGACGGTTTTTGAGTTCGTACTGTACGAACCCAGCGCTTTAAGCGCTGCTTGGATATCAGAGAGTATGTTGATGGTTACTCCTCTAATGCCAGTCTCGAGATTTAGATTGACGCATGTTAGGATGGCATGCAGCTCTGCTTGGAAGATGCTGGGACTTATTCCCAGGGCCTTCGAGATCTTACGTTTTGGTCCAAAGAAGCCGGCGCAAACGCCGGAGGCCATCTTGGAGCCATCCGTGTACCACCTAAGGCCTTTGACATTCAGCAGGGGATCACTGTTTTCCCATTCTGAGCGATTTGGGATCAGTATTTTAAATCTCTTGTCAAAGGTGAAGGTGTGCGGCAATGCGTCCGAGACCGTAGTAATCATATCCAGCTCGGGAAGGTGTTGTAATATGGACATGTGGCCTACGGGTCTACTTGGCATATTTGTTCCCGAGCAGAGGATTCTGATTGCACTGTAATGCCAGCTTTTTGATAAAAAGGTGCAGTGGAGTGAGTCCAATGACTCCAATGAATGCTTCTTGGGCTGCAGTGGGGCAGGTTGGCATAACGCCTGTGATGCCGAGACACACTAGTCTCTGATGGCGTTGAAGCTTAACAGTTGTAGTTTTTTGCTCAAGTTTTGTCCACCATATGGTGGACCTGTAGGTGACGGTAGGGCTTACTATCGCGGTGTATAACCAGTGAACTACCTTAGGTTCAAGTCCCCAGGTTTTACCGTAGGTGCGTCGACAGGCCCACATGGCCTTAGTCGTTTTAATGAGTTTATTTTGCATATTGGAGTTGCAGTTGAGTCTGCGGTCTAGGTCAATACCTAGATACCTAGATACATATTGAGGTTAATAGATAAGCCCTCTCTACCACACCAGTCAGAGATAAGTTGGAGCGCAAGCTGCATGCGCCCACAGGCAGTGATCTCGCACTTGCCTGTAACAAAGACTACTAGGTAATCAGCATATCCGATGACCTCGTAGCCCCGAGCGGTTAGCTTGCGTAGTAGATCATCGATGACTATCGACCAAATCAGTGGTGAGAGGATTCCCTCTTGTGGGCATCCTCTAGCCGCCGATACTGTCACTGAGACCTCTCCGCATGTGGCTGATATGATACGGCTATTTAGCATCGCCCTAATCCAGTGATTAGTGAAATGGTCCACACTCCTGCAGGATAGTGCAGTGGTGATCGAATCATAGCCAGTATTAGCTCCCTCTATATCGAGGAAGGCGCAGATCGCGATCCCCTTTTGTGTGAAACCTTTTTCAATGCGCGTCACCAGGTGGTGTAGTGCATTCTCGGTTGGGATGCAAAGGTGTTTGATTTTCCAAGATACCTCTACAATGGAGCTCAGTCAGTTTCGCCATTGTTTTTAGAAAGAACGAAGTCAGACTGATAGGGCGATAGGATTTAGGTTGCTCACTTGGCTTCCCAATCTTGGGGATGAATACAAGATTGATCCCTCTCCAAATTTGGGGTATGTATCCCAGGTTGAAGCAAGACCTAAAAAGAACTATCAGTGGTGATGAAATTGTATTCAAGCCTTTCTGTAAGATCACAGGAAAGACACCGTCCTTGCCTGGGGCCTTGTAGGGTTTAAATTGGGCTGATATCCGGGCTCAGCTTCTTTAACGTCACCAGAGATGTTGAATCTGATGTACTGGTGATCAGGCAGTGAGGCATACTACATAGATCTGCAAAGGTCGCAATGCCAAGTGCTAATGATGGCACTAGCCTCAATTTAAAAAAAAATCAAAAATGCATTGCAAATAGAAAATAATAATCAGAAGTAATGCTTTAAGCAGCTGCTTTGACTAATCAGAATAATTACTTTTCTATAGTCTGCGGCAGGAAACTAATTTGCTAACCTCAAGTGTCTGCCATCCCGCACTACTGGAAGATAATCCCCCGAAAATAATTAACCCGCGTGCACATACATATAAACTCAATAGATATCATTTTAATAATGAAACAATTGTTTTTCCCTTAATTAAATAAAACCCACAATCAACGCGTAAAACGCCCTTGTTATTACGGTTTATTTATCCTGCAAATTACAAGCCTGCCTTCGTCCCACTACGGTAGAGTGCAAGCTGAGGAACGACTGTATGAAAAGTCACCCTGACACTCATCATCGTCAACACCGTCATCATCCTCATCAAAATGCAGAAACACTCATCTATTCAAAGCTAATTAATTGCATAGTTCATATGACTACATAAAGCCATTCAATCCTTCACTCGTGTCCATTCATCCGGTTGGCTGTTCATGCGGCAACAAACGTGGTTAAATGTGTTTGGTCAGAGCACCTCATCACAATAGGGAAAATGAGTAAGAAAAGGGAAACAGAGCCACCCACAATGTAGTAAATGTTGTTTAATCAACAGACACCCTGTCGTATCCTTTTTGCTAGTAGTCTCCTTTAGCTCGCCATATAAACGTCTCGAATGGTTCGCAAACAGGAAGTGATTGTGAATAGGGAAAACCGGTTTATGTAACGCCATTTGGGGGATGCAAAAAATAGAAAATTAAAACAAAAATAATAGAAAAACGCTGAATGAAAGGATAAATGAGTTTTTGATTCGACTCGACTGTAAACAATACCAGACTGGCAGAGCAAGAAACAAGTGGAAAACAAAAGCGCATGCAACTCATCTCCGTCAGGTGATTAGCATGCAGACACCATTCATACTCGTTAAGTTTCTTTACAAATAATGCAGGAGCTTGTCACTGTGAAGCAACATTTGGACACATTTCGGAGCAGTCAATAATATAGAGTGCCAACAACTATCGCAGCACATATCATACATAGGAACCACGCTATCTTTTTTTTTTTATATATACATATAGTTCGCGCAGGATTAAGAGTTCTACTCTTATGATGTTTGGCACACAACCTGAACGAAGTACAGTGGTTTAGGTCGTAGATTTTCATTCACTGGTTGTCCTATATAGGATTCGAGAGGAACCGACCAAATTTTCACGTTGGTTGTAGTTCTCAGGAAATGTTCCATGCACTTATTGCACACACAGAGTATGAATTTAAAGTGACCATATGATGTGAGTAGGGGGGAGGGACCTTCCTCAGACGAGCTGCACAATATGAATATCTCCGGAAACGAGAGGGCGGACGAGCTGGCTAGGGTGGGATCAAGTGCTAACATTGCGCAGATATCAGCTGAGGCCAAAGCACCACTCAGTGCGCTCTACAGGGAGATACAGACGGAGCTATTAGTGAAAGCCAATAAGCGATGGTGTCGCTTAGATACATGCGCAACGGCGAGATCGACTTGGCCCGTCTATGATAAGAAAAGAACGGAAAATCTGCTGAAGTTCAATAGTGGGAATATTCGACTGGCAGTCGGTGCCCTCACCGGGCACTGCATGCTATCCTGCCATGCAGCTCGACTAGGCCAGCCCTACAAAGACTTCTGCAGCTGCAGGGACGAAGAGGAAAATGAATCCATTCGTCACCTGCTGTGCGAATGTCCGGCGCTAGCGCAAAAAAGGAATGTATTCCTAGGAAGATACTTCCTTTCGGGACTAGAAGGGGTAGGTAATATTAGACTGAACAGAATACTGGGATTTTTATCCTCGTCTGGCTGGTTCAGCTCGACGGTAAATGTATAGGTATCAACGGGTTAAACAAAACAAGTGGGCACAATGGACTCAACGTAGTCTACGTGAGCCTTGACTTTCCGTCAATTGGGCACCCATATACCTAACCTTACCTAGGGGGGAGGGAGCGAGCAAACAGAGCAGAGAAGTTGATCGCGTTTAACATGGCAAACACCAGCTTCGATCTCTGTCCCTGCTCAATCCAAGTTGACACACAGCCTACGCTATAGGGGAATAAGTCTCCTTAACATCGCATATAAGATCTTCTCTGCCGTATTGTGTCAACGCCTGAAACCGTTTGTGGACAACCTGATCGGCTCTTATCAGTGTGGTTTCAGGCCAGGTAAGTCCACAATAGACCAAATATTTACGCTACGGCAGATCTTGGTGAAGACACGCCACCTCTTCGTCGATTTCAAGGCTGCATAAGACAGCGTGTATAGAGACGAGCTATACAAAGCCATGTATAGTTAAAACATCCCTGCCAAACTCGTTCGACTGTGGAGGATGACAAAGCAGAATTCTCGCTGCTCCATTAAGGTCGGCAATGAGCAAACCGAGAACTTTGACGTTAAAAAAGGATTTAGGCAAGCTGATGCGCTGCCATGCAACTTTTTCAACATCAATCTTGAAAAGATCGTGCAAGGGTCACTGGCCAACACAACACGCAATTGCTTGCGTACGCCGACGACATTGACGTGATTGGACGGACACAGCGAGACATCAAGGAGGCCTTTGTAAGCATTGAGGTAGAAGCGGCTAAGATGGGTTAATGAGGGTAAAACCAAATATCTGCTTTCATCTTAAAGAGACGGACAACACCGACGTTTTAGCCAAAACGTCACCATGGGCGGATATAACTTTTATGTGGTCAAGGAACTCGTTTACCTTGGCTCACTGATGACCAGCGACAACAACACCAACGCTGAGATAAAACGCAGAATCACTCTTGCCAACCGCTGTTTCTTTGGGCTCAAGAGGCAATTGAGAATTGCATGGAAAATACAGCTCCGACCCGAATAGTCTTCGAATCCACCCCGGAAGGAAGGCGCGGCAGAGGACGGCCGCATCAACGCAGGCGCACGCAGGTGGGAGGGGACCTTAACCAACTGGGCGTGCGGCGCTGGAAACAGCTGGCCAAAGACCGCGCCAGCTGGAGACGCCCAAGTTCACCACGGACTGTAGCGCCACCTAAGTAAGTAAGTAGTATATGCTGTGAGTGTTATGCCTTCATCGGTATTTTGATTACTTTCCATTCACAATAGCTGTGTTGCATAATTTTTCCGTATAGGGATTGATTGTTTTTCCTTGGCTATGGAACCACTTTGAACTACAGGCTTTTCGCTCAACTGTGGGTGATGTTTACCACGGCCACCCCGTGGTGGCAAATTTTTTCTCGTAATTATTTAATGATCAGGATACGATGTTGTTGCCGGTGGTGCTTTTGGTAATTCTTGCAAGCAGCCTTAAAAAATGCCGAGTACCAGTTTCTTGTCTCCTATTTATGAATTAGGTCTCTTGTGTAATAACAAAGCAATTATTGTGGTCATCCTACCACCGGTACGTGACCAAAAGAAGAACAAAAAAATTAATTAAGCAAATGTTTATCTGTCGCTACTATTTTGTTTTTTAGTTCTTCGTCCTTTTGCTTCTTACTCTTCGCATCGTTCGTTCTCTTGTGACAAGTTTCTTCACTTATGTATCTGCTCTTGTACTGCAGCGAATTTGTGTCATTTCTCATTCCACTGCACTTAAGCCTCACCGACTTCCATGGCAAATGTCATTAACTGCAACATAAACCGAGACGACAGACAGATCCTGAATCCAGATAATGGAAAATTAAACAAACTTTGGCTCGCAATCTCGTCGTTGTCATCGTTAATCCTATTTCGTATTTTCCAAATGACTATCCTCTCAAGTCACAATTGTTCAAAATCCTTATCTTCTGTCACTTTCGCCTCCTCCCGATGTGAGGGTGGCGATTATCGCCATTTACCATCAAGGATACGACATGGCGTAGAAATCACCTGTTAAATATTTGATTATTCAATTGAATTATTAATAGGCAAGATATTTTGTGAATTTATGGAAATTTGATTGCATAATTCGGAATTTTGTATTTGCTCTTCGTTTTGCTTTGTTTTGTGTATCTTTGCTGTTTTCAGGTCTTTCACCGATAAGCAGATGATGTGCGGTGGCCTCTGACATGTTATCTTTTGCGAAAATATGAAAAATTCATTTCTGTTCCTTTTCGTTCTATTTTCCCTTTTTTATTTTTTTTTTATAGCTACGTATGAATGGCGCAACCACTCATAAATTATTTATATGTCGTTTGGTTTCTTCAATTTAAATACTAAAGAGGGTGGCACCGGAGCACTTGGAAGCCGACAAAACCGGGCAGAAGCCGACTTAGTTATGGCGACCTTAGGGTTGTTTTTATTTTCTTATTTCCTTAAAGTTTTTCGTCCTTTTTTATGTTAGCCCATGGGGATGTATTAATTTTGACACGCAATTTGTAACACAAGAAAATAATGACCGGATTGAAATCAGGAGTAAAATGTTTTCATGAAGTTTTAGGTTCTCGGAAGCTTTGTGAAACGGATTTGCGTATTCAATGTGAAACACTGCCTTGGGTGACAACGTGTTTCCTTATGTTTATTTTGTGGCTTAACTCGAGTTGCTTGGATTTCCAATATCATCACAGTTGAATGGTATTATATTACTTATGACTTGGAGGATTTAGATAGATTTTAGATCGTAGGGTTGATGTCGACAGGCAAGTCTCTTAAGAAAACCTGGTAAAAAGATAAAATCTTGTCCTAAAGCATATGCATGGATCCATGATTTGTCGCCTATAAGATCGTGAGAGGCGACGTTTGAAAACATATGGTATTGCCAGAGGAAGTTGCTGTACCGTCATATATTGTTATTTATTGGCGGACGTAATTCTAGATTTTACATATTGGAAAATTAATTCACACGCAACATAGGTGATTGAGAGAAGCTCGGCTCTGGTCCTTCATGGACTGGAACGCCAACATACATACACACATACATAACCCAAAAAGGCGAATCATCTTCTCCCTCCAACTACCGACCCATTGCGCTAACGACCCTTCTTTCCAAGGTCATGGAAACGCTGATTAACCGTCAGCTTATGAAATATCTTGAATCACGGAAACTCCTCAATGACCGTCAGTACGGTTTCCGCAGCAACAGATCCAATGGCGATATGATGGCATATCTCGCTGAAAAGTGGAATCACTCGCTTCACCAAGCAGGTGAAAGCAAAATTGCTGCACTGGATATTTCGAAAGCATTTGACAGGGTTTGGCATGAAACCCTTTTGTCGGAAATGCGTACTTTTGGGATCGATGAGTCCCTTTTTAATTTTTTTTTTAGAGACTGGCGCAGGTTCAAGAGTTTTTATATTTTCTTATGATGTGTTGTTACACACACAACCTGAACGGAGTGCAGTGGTTTGGGTCGTTGATGTTCGTTCACTACTCTCAGGGGTGGTAGTCCTAGATAGGACGAGAGCCGACAAGATTCCGCGTTGGTTATAGACCGTAATAATTCGTTCGAGCACTTTAATATTCCCCACGGCTCCGTTTTGTCTCCGACACTCTTTCTTATTTTTATAAAAGATCTCTTGTCTGTTACTTCTAATCCAATTCACTCCTTCGCTGACGACAGTACCCTCAGTTTCTCATATTCGTTCACTAGTTTACGATCCTGCACTTCGGTTGTAGATAATGAGCGGCAACGTATGTGAAGCTAATTAAATTCCGATATCGACAGCATCATCCAATGGGGTAAAAGCAGTAGAGTGGAATTTAGTGCATCCAAAACACAATGCTGTCTCTTGTCGTCAAGGCACTTGCATCTCAGAAACCGAAAAGCTTTCCATCCTGGGTATGAGTGTTGCTCACAATCTTAATTGGAACGACCATATATTCAGTGTCGCCAAGAATGCTGCGATATGTCTAGGCTTCTTATACATTTGCAAGAAATATTTCTCACCCTTAGATCGGGCTACAATCTATAAGGCGTTCATTCGCCCCAAATTAGAGTTTAACGCTCATGTCTGGTCCAGTGCTTGCAATACCTCATTGCATCTACTAGACAGAATACAAAAACGCGCGATAAAACTGATAAGTGACTCCAGCATCACCAAAACATTAGACTAGCTGGAACACCGCAGGAATGTTACCTGCCTCTCCCTGTTTTATCGTTACTTTCACCAAAAATGCTCTGATGCAATAGCCAGTTGCATTCCGCCCCTTCAAGATTTCTCCCGCAATACACGTCTCTCTAGGAATGCTCATTGCTCACCAATATACCCTCAAGTCCGCTTTCGGATGTACTGTCAAATGTAGAGAATCTTTCATTAACCGAACCACATGAATCTGGATTTCGCTGCCGGATTCGGTTTTCCCCCCTCATTGCAACATGCAAGCATTTAAGATCAATGTCCATTGGCATCTCCTCTATCCCCCCTTCCTTTCTACCTTCTGCCCGCATAATAAGGTTATTAGACCTTATTATGTTGGCAGAATACTAGTACAGTATGTGCTAGTCTGCCGTCTCTTCGTCCTCAAGACAGAGTCGGCGCTCACTTTCAGACGAGAGGCTCATTTTGTTGCGATGATATCTTAGACCGCACTGTCCCGTCAGGTAGCTGACTTAACTTCTGATATCTACTTTATTAACTTTGGGTGTGTTAATAGAGTGTTTGTTCAGGGGCCATATAAGTCGTTTCGATTGGCGAAGTCCCTGAACGCTCTTCCAAAAGGACAGGTGTTACGATTTTTCCCACTTGTCTAAGAAGTTGACTTGGGAGTGCCGCAAAAAGGTTCAGGACCTATGTATTTTTCGCTGGAACATTTCCTGGCATGTTGATCGGCGATTTCCTTGCCCTTAATACATTTGTGCCCCAGCACCCACCAGAGTACGACCTTGTTTTTTTGTTTGAAAGCCAACATGGTATTCCTTATTTGTTTTAGAGTTCATGCTGCACAAATTCAGCACTTTAAGCGCTGCTTGGCTATCAGAGAGTATGTTGATGGTAACTGCTCTTATGCCAGCCTCTAGGCTTACATTGATGCATGTTACTCTGTAACTCTTTCCCAGGACCGTCGAGATCTTCCGATTTGGTCCAAAGATGCCTGCGCCAATGCCGGAAACCATATTGGAGCCATCTGTGTACCCTCTAAGGCCTTGGACATTGAGCAAGGGATCACTGGTTTCCCATGCTTAGTGGTTTGGGATCAATATCTCAAATCTCTTGAGAAGGTGTGTGGTAATGCGTCCGAGACTGTGGTAATCATATCTAGCTCGGGAAGATGTTGCAAAATGGACATGGTTCTACATGACAAGCTTGTTTTCAAGCGAAGAATTTTGATTGCACTGCGTAATGCCACCATTTTAATGAAAAGGTGCAGTGGAGTAAGTCTAATCTGTGCTTCTTGGGCTGCCATGCGACAGGTTGGCATAGCGCCTGTAATGCCGAGACAAGCTTAACGATTATCGTTTTTTGCTCAACTTTTGTTCACCATACTGTGGACGCATAGGTGATGATCGCGGTATACAGCCAGTGGATTACCTTAGGTTTTAGTCCCCAGGTTTTTACCGTAAGTGCGTCGACAGGGCTTTAGTCGCTGTTGTAAGTTTGTTTTTAATATTGGAGTCTGCGAAAATTCTTTAAATTGTGCCACTTAGAAAGACGGAGCAGGGCTGTACCCTTCTCCTCTTCTTCTTCTTCTTAACGTGCGCTACAGTTCGGGGTGAACCTGGGCCTCAACCAACATGCTCTTCCAACTAGCACGATCTTTTGCTAGGTTTTTCCATTGCCGCACACCCAGTTGGCCGAGGTCCCTTTCCACCTGTGGGCGCCATCTTAAATGCGGCCATCCTCTGCTTCTTTGTCCCTCGGGGTTGGATTCAAAGACTCTTCGGGCTGTTGCTGTGATGTTCATTCGCTCTACATGGCCCAGGTATCTTAGGCGTTGAATCCGTAGACGCCTGACTAGACTCATGTCTCTGTACAGCTCGTAAAGTTCGTGGTTGAATCTTTTCCTCCATCCCCCGTTTGCGTTTATAGGCCCGAAAATCACGCGCGAAATCTTTTTCTCGAAACCAAGTTTTCAATCGGTGAACCTTTCTTCTACGTCGAGGGCCGCTGCACGCCGAGTGATGACAGTTCCCGTTTACAAGACGCATCTTGCTAGAAAAGAAAGAATTGTTCAAGTCATTCCTAAAGTTGTGAAAGGTAAATCCCGTGAAACTGACGAAATCTACTACAAACAACAACTGGTACTTCACACTCCATGGAGAGTCGATATGATAACTTTGCCTACGCACACAACATGGGAAGAGTCATACAAGGCACATGGTGTCGCTGTTTGGGCGTTAAACATAGATATGGCGGACGTCATCGAAGAGAATGAGGAGCCAGAAACTCCCATATATGAGCCACACGATTGGATGGCTACTGTCGCAGCGCTTTCGAATCAAACACCGACAGACGTCGAACTTGGATTTCGAGATGTCGATCGGCAGCATGACTGGTATTTGTCTTTCAGCAAATATCTAGGAGTAGAAAACGAGCTCAAGTTCATTGATGCGGCAATGGCTTCCTACGAAATACCAGAAGTTCAGAAATACCAGCTCCTTTACATTGAACATCGAGCTACAAGCCGTGATAGACTTCATCACAAGAGCGACAAACGGAGAAACGACGGACAAAATGGCAATAGTCATGGGAGCTGCTGGAACTGGCAAGTCGTTAGTCATCAACGAAGTTGTTAAAAGTTTCGGCTTGGAGCACGTCCAGCTAATGGCTCCAACCGGCGTGGCTGCAAACAATATAGCTGGCCAAACTCTGCATTCCGGACTGCACATTGCCACATCAGCCAGAGTTACGCCCCTGACTGGAAAGACCCAAAGAGGGTTTCAGGAGTATTTCAGTAATATCAAGGTGGTATTGATAGACGAATTTAGTATGATTGCGTATCCTGAGCAAGATAGCTGGCCGGCTTAGAGAAGCTAACCCTGAGAAGCAGCACGAATGTGGTGGAGGATTTGTTGGTGTATTCTTTGGCGACTTCAATCAGCTACAGCGAGTTTTGGACAAGCCTCTGTATGGCGTACCTAAAGAGTCGGATGAGTTTTCCCTGCGAGGCAAAGCAGCTTATTTGCAGATACGTAAACCGTTTATTCTCAAGCAGGTCATGCGACAGACTGGCGATGAACAGAAACAATTTCGAGAAGCACTTCATGCTCTAGCCCTAGAACAACCTCTCGCACTATGAATTCTGGTCACAATGCTTGGTCGACAATAATGCAGGGTCGACCCGTGATTTCAAGAACGCAACACGATTGATGGCGACCAACAAAAACATCAAAGCTTATAACAAGAACGCCTTACGATCGCTTGGATGCCCAGTGACTCGAATAAATGCCTCAAACAATAATGCAAAAACCGCTCAAGCGTCAGATGACGAAGCTCAAGGACTGAGCGCAGAACTGTTACTCTGCGTTGGCGCTAAAGTGATGTTACGCCAGAACCTGTGGATCTCTTGCGGACTGTGCAATGGCGGGCACAGTCATTGACATTATTTACGGTCCGACCGAAAACAGAGTCGAGAACTCCATACCAAGCGAAGCTCCTATCTGCATCATGGTCAAGTTTGAAATTTACATGGGACCGATTTTCGCTTCAAGCACTATTCCTATACGCAGGTCGTAAAATCATTCAAAAAAGGAACAGTCAATGGCACGAGGAAGCAATTTCCGTTATCGCTGTCTTGCGGCATTAGTATTGGACAAAGCAGTTGTGGACTTAGGGATAAGTGAATTTAGTGCCGGGTTGGCCTACGTTGCGTGTTCGAGGGTCAAGAAAATTGATGGAATCTTCTTCGATCCAAGTTTTCCATCCGAAAGGTTGTTGGAAATCAACTCCAAACCAGCGTTCTTACTAAAGCGGGCTGAACTCGAAAGACTGAATAGTATGCAATAGGTGTGTGTGAAAAAAACAACAAACATTTTACAAACATTTTATTTCATCAAAATCGCGGCAACAAGCTATGAAATAACAATTGCACAATTTTCGTACGGGAATTTATTCCCGCCTAGTAGTACATTCGGATGGCAAAGGACTAACAAAGGCTTCGTATGGGTAGCATCTATCCGACGGATGCTTACCTGCTGGCCTCGCGGTGTCATCTGGAGATTTCCTATAGAAATCGCAGACGGGGAAGGGCGAATGGCGAGCCTCCTGCGCCAAAAAACAGGATTAGTCGGTTTGGCTACGGCCTAGTAAGCCGTAACCGTAAAAAATACCACAAACTCCGAAACAGCCTCGAATATAACGGACCGGATTAATGTTGACGACCCTTGCAAATAAACGAAAAAAGGACAATGATCTTCGTCTCTGTACGTGGAATGTTAGGTCCATAAACAGGCCGCGTGCAGCCGAACTCGCGGACACCCTAGACCGCTATAAAGCGGACATAACCTCCATCCAGGAAATGCGATGGAATGGAGCGGGTATAAAGCGGATGAAAAACGATTGTTCGGATGCGGATTTGTTGTTCGAGGTGGACTAAGGTAAAAAGTCCTAAGCTTTCGGCATGTGACCGAACGCCTCATAACAATCCGTATCAAGGCTAAATTTCTTAACATTAGCCTGATTTACGTCCACGCCCCCACGAAAGATAGGGATGACTCCGCCAAAGATGAGTTCTACGATCTCCTAGACAGAACGTATGCTCAATGTCCCAGCTATGACATCAAAATTGTAATAGGAGACTTTAGTGCTAAGCTGGGTAAGAAAAGCATCTTCGAACGAGTCATCGGCAAACATAGCCTACCCGACACCACCTCGGATAACGGACACAGGCTGATTGATCTTGCTACGGGCGAAATCTCCTTCTAGCCAGTATGCGGTTCCCGCACCTCGATATACACAAAGGCGCTGGCGGTCTTTTGATCAATCGACTACCAACCAGATTGATCACATTGCGGTCGACGTCAGACACTCCTCCACTATTCTTGATGTTCGAACTTTCCGAGGGGCTAACATCGACTCGGACCACTATCTTATAGTAGCCAAGATGCGCTTACAGATATCACGAACGCAGCGGAGTAGAGCAAGAATACAAAGTTATAACGTCGGAAAGCTACTATCGCCAGAAACCGCTCGTGCTTTTGCCGATCGCGTCTACCTTAAGCTCTCCAAAACACCTCAACCCTCCATGCTATCAATAGAACAGCAGTGGAGTCTTTGCAAACAAGCCCTGAAAAGCTCTGCTTCCGAAGTTTTGGGTTTCAAGGCTCCACCACGAAAAAACATCGACGACGAGTGCAGGAGGATTCACACAGGAAAGCAGGATGCAAATAAGGCCTCGCTGCTTAAAGAACAAGAGCAGCTCGTGAGCTCTACGAGTTAAAAAGAAGGGAAGAGCATAAGCTTCTCAGGAGAAAGAAGAAAGAGCACGAGAAGCGCGAGTTATAATTTACGACTCGAAGTAGCGTTAAAAAAAAAAAACGACTTTATTTTTCAATGGTCGAAAATACTGTTAGCAATACTGCCACGTATGACAAAAAGCGCTGCTAAGACCGTGAGCAGACACCGATGGACGGACTTTTTTTTTAACAACAACTCCACTGCCTTGCACACGAGAGACGAGAAATAAAGTGGAAGGAGAATGGTGAAATAGTGAAATAGAGAAGAAGAATGATGAAATGAAGGGACAATTAAACACTTCTTGTTAAGGGTTGAGTTGGGTTGGATCTGCTCGAATAAACTGCCGCTAAAAGAAGTTGTGTGTTTTCTTTTTTACTTACATATATGTACACTAGCTCTTACCCGCGACTTCGTCCGCGTTTGCATACTTAGAGGTCAAATTTCCATGGCATAATTATAATTTTAATTATGTGTAATAAAAAACGCAACATCAATACTGTTTACTTCCTTTTTCTTTTTTGCTCAACTGAAACCGTTCAAATTAACTCCCGATCTTATTGTACTGTCTTTCAAATCGTATCTGATTGAAGTAAAAATTTTCTTGCGTCTCGAAAGATCATGAATAAAAAATACTCTGGCATATATATGTATATAGCTTCCTTACCCGCGGCTTGGCTCGCGGGGCATTGGCTAGGGTCCAAGACATTGGTCACGGTATCGGGCATTGGTTAGGGTCTAACTCCAGTAGGGTCGTATTTTGATCTTTTCAATGTATTTCCTTATAAACAATATTTTTTGCTTCTTTATTGGGTGGCACCAACATCACCAAGTTCTTAGGCAAACTTATACGCGAGCAAGCTACGTAAAACTGTCCGTGGGAAAAACAACCTTCCCTTAAATATATGCCAGCGTATTTCAAAGTTTGGCCCTGCGATTTATTCATCGTCATGGCGAAGCATATTTTCAGGGGGAACTGTAGTCTTTTGAAGTCGAATGGAAGATCATTGGGTATTAAAGGATTACGTGGAATTAACACTGTATCTCCTCAAGCACATCCGGTCAGAATAATAGCTTCGATTATATTTTTATGCATTGCTTTGACTTGTAACCTAGTACCATTACACAGTTTCGGTGGCTGTAGGTTTCGAAGTAGCATTACCGGTGTGCCCTTCCGCAAAATAAGCCTGTGGTATGGAATTCCCGGTGGCTTAAGCGAATTCAAAAATTCTACCGGATAATTTACAGCTTCATCTGCGTTACACACAGTATCTATCGACCTGTAGACCATTTCTTCCGCGTCAAAGAACTTCAGTAACATGTCATTAATAAGCGCGGCTTGATCGTTTTTTGGAGTTAAAATTGCCCGCTCACAAAACCATTCGATACTTTTCTCCTGTATTTGAGCAATTCCTGGATAAATGCGATCTATCAGTTCTTGAGAAGTAGTTACTAATGTACGCAACTCATCCGGGACAACAATCATGTTATCTGTTGATGGATAATCACCATTCCCTATTTTCATTAAAATATCTGAAAATTTAGCAGCTGATACATATATCGTCTTTCAGATATGCTCTCATATTTTTGGTAAGCTTGAGGATTTCTACTGACGGCCATAAAACTGTCTGTCACGTGTCTCTACACGTGTAAGGTCAAGTGGCAACTTAAAAGCGGCATGCGCAGTTCGACCACCCTCTAGAAGCGTGGCAGCGATTCCGGAAGACGCGACAGCTAAGGCGATGCTACGACCACTCCTTACTTTTGCTAAGATCAAGTTAATAAGGTAGGTTTTTCCAGTGCCAGCCGGAGCGTGTAGAAAGAAAAGTCGTCCCTCATTTTTCTCAACACTGGTTATAATTTCTTCTGCGGTTAATGTACCCTGATTTTCCATGACAAACCGGTCCAGAGCTTCAACGTCATAGTTAGTTTCCCTCAAGTATTGTACATTGCCTAAATCTTGTGGTCTGTTTGGCTGCGGCAAGCCATATTCTTTGAGGGCACGTCCACCTAATGCCAAGACAACTTCTTCAATAACATATAAGCATTTATTGTACACTTCATCAGAAAACTGCTCAATATTATCTTTAATTTGTCTTTCTACTTGCCGTTTGAAATCCTCAGATAAATATTCTTTGAATTTCTCCCATAAGCTTAGTGGATCTGATACTTGACAAAACACTAAAATTATTGTAAACAGTTCGCGAATCCTAAATGGTGATTTACAAAGTACGGCCTCTTCCAGAGTGGCATACCAGTGCTGATCGTCTTCAAGCAAGCCTAAACTCTTGCAAGCAGATTGAAAAGTCGGATATACCACATAATTTACCGTTCTTAATGCTTCAAAAGAAGTTGGGCCACGTACTTCATGAAGCAACATACGGAGATAATAACACTCTGTATTATTGGGATGCACTGTGTAAACTCTACCTAAAGCGTGGTCTTTTTTGACACCTGGCCATATCTCTATCAAATGAAACGTCAGAAAAATGAAAACACTAACCCAATTAAACAATGGTCACTCCCAAAGTATACGAAGATCCGCATAAGGAGGAGACGCTGAGAATAGTCGCAGCGAGTACGATTTTTCATATGAACATTTACATCTCATTTTACCCCCTTAGTCGGATATTATACGATTAAATTCTCTCTCCCGAAACAGGAACATTTGGATAGAGAAGTGAGAAGCGTCCGGGGTAGGTTGCATTGTAGAGTTGGGTAGTTCCGGACATGTATAGTTCACGGAACTATGTCCTCTCTCGGACACATGTCCTCTCGTTCCGCAAATTGAACGAAAATAGTTCCATAGTTCCATTCAACCCTTATTCATCAATCACATATGTACAAGACGAAAAAAAAAACATAAATGCAACGAACATGCTTCTCATACGGTATGAATTATACCCCGTAGTTTTCACGAAACCCAAAAGTATGGAGATGTGGCGATAAAGCTCGAACAGTTGGTGTACACTGTACATCACACTGGAACTGAAATGAAGAAAAGAAATGAAAGAATATAATGCCCGCACCGCATTTCGTGAACGAATGTCATACATGTATGTATGCATTCAGGTCCGGACATGGACATGGTTTGCTAGTTCAATATCGGTGCGAGTACGCATACAGGTTCGGACATGGACATGGTTTGCTAGTTTAGGGTGACCATACGTCCCGCTTTACGCGGGATCGTCCCGCTTTTGAGGTTTCTGTCCCGCGCCCACATATGTCCCGCTAAATGTCCCGATTTAGGGTTTCTCTCCCGCGTTAAGCGGGACATTTCACAAAATGCCCTTTTTTAAAACGATATGTACACCCACTCGCGCATACACAGCAAATGTTAATATAAATAAAGCGAAAAATGTGCCCATTCATATTCTATGTTAATCGAAATGTCAGTTTTTTTTTTGTTGCAATCTGTCATCTGCATTCTGTCACCTGCCAAAACAAATTTAGTTTGCATCATTGCATTTGATATTCCTGCAAATATTATTAAAGGTAGGTAAATACAAAACAAATTGATTATTATCATAAAACAATTTGCGCTTTCTTAGAAGAGGACAATGGCATCCACTTCCTCTGCAGGAAAGAAAAAACTAAAGAGGGAATGCAGATTTTCAGCAGAGCTGCAAAAAAAGTTTCCTGTTTTTAAAGCTTGCAAACGAGACACCTTTGTTTATTGTCCGTTATGCGTTTGTGAATTCTCCATATCTTCAGGAGGCCAAAATGATATAATTCGGCATATCCAAAGAGAAAAACATAAGTCCAGAATTGTGGAATCTGCTGGATCAGCTAAGTTGGAGACTTTTTTTCATAGTGAAGAGTATACCGAGAATGAAAGAGATTTAGCGCTAGCAGAAGCAGTTATGTGCTTTCATACTGTTTTCCACAATCACAGTTTTAGGTCGATGGACTGCACTTCAAAATTAATATGTAAGCTTTTCGACAGGAAGAAGTTCTCGTGTGCTCGTACCAAAACGGAATCAGTGGTCAAAAATGTACTAGCAAAGTATGCATATGATGAATTACTTACTGAATTAAGTACCATCAATTTTGTAACATTGTTCTCTGACGCATCCAACAAAAAGGACTTGAAACTGTTCCCAACTGTTATAAGATATTTTAGTCATCTGGAAGGGGTAAAACTGAGAATGCTAGACTTGGTGTCTCTGCCTGGTGAAACTTCTGAGTTAATCAGTGAATCCATAATGGAAACGATTAAAAGAGCAAGTTTAGCTGATAAAGTTGTTGGTTTTTGCGCAGACAATGCGAACACAAACTTTGGAGGTTTAGCTAGGGGTGGAAAAAATAATGTTTTCAGTCGTTTGAACAGTAACTTAAAGCAGTCTTTAGTCGGAGTAGGTTGTTCGGCACATATTGTACACAACACTATTCAAACTGCGGCAGATCTATTGCCAATAGATGTTGGAAACGTTATTATGAAGGTATACTCTCATTTCTACATATATACTGTTCGTGTCGAGAAACTAAAGGAGTTTTGTTCCGATGCGGAAATGGAATACAATCGTATTTTAGGGTCTTGCAAAACTCGATGGCTTGCATTATTGCCCGCTATTGAACGGATTCTTAAAATGTACGAACCACTAAAATCGTATTTTCTCTCACTTGATAAGTGTCCTGTCATTCTTCAGACGATTTTTAAAGATCCCACCTCAGAACTTTGGTTAATGTTTTTACATAATCAATGTTCAATGTTTCACACAACAATATTAGCTATAGAGGGAGAAAAAATAACTGTAATGGAGGTAAATGAATGTATTTCCGATCTAAAATTTAAGTTGGAGGAGAGATTAGCCGTTGAATTTATTTCTTCTTCAGTCAAGCAAATTTTGAATAGATTTACTGAGGAGAAAAAAAAGATATTTATGTCGCAAGTGAAGGATTTTTATAGGAATTGTCTGCAATATTTAGAAAAATGGACTTCACAGTACCAATACGCAAACTATTTTCAATGGGTTTGTCTAAAAGAAGTTATTAATTGGGAAGACGTCGAGAAAAGTTTTTTATTTGTTTCTCAAAAATTGGAACTAACTTTTTTAGAAAATGATTTGTTTGATGAAGTTGTTTATGTTAAAAAATACACCAATAGTGATAAGTTTAATGAGTGGAACCTTCAAAATGTTTCTATCGATTTAAGATGGGTAGACATTTTTAGGCATTTTTCTACGAAAGGAGTTTCCTTTAAAAATATCGCGAAGTTGGTGGAATATATTTTATGTCTTCCTGGCACTAATGCCGTCACAGAAAGAATTTTTTCCTTAATTAACAAGATGTGGACAGTAGAAAAGACACAACTTGCTGTAGAAACAGTTAAATCTATGATAATATTAAAAGTGCAGTATGAAAGCTGTAATGATTTTTATGAAAAAGTAAAAAATAATAACAAAATACTCAGAGAAATTCATTCAGCTGCTAAATACAAAAATTAATGTAGGTATTTATAAACGTCTTTATATTATTTTTACTAAAGAGTTAACCTACATGTTTTTATTAATGTTATGAATTTTGTTGTTATTGTTTTTTTTATTTAATGATTTAATTTATTAACTAATTTATTGTAAACCCTTAAATTTGAAGCAAATAAATGGAATAAATACATATGTTATAAGTCTCTCATGCCTCATTTTTGAACTGAACATTTTAAAACTCTCTCTTAACTCTAACTTAAAAAAAAACTCATTTTTTGTTTATAATGTAAGTTTGAAAATGTGTCCCGCTTTAGCCAGAAATTAATCTGGTCACCCTATGCTAGTTCCATATCGGTGCGATAATACATTTAGTTCCGGACATAGACATGTTTCTGATAGTTCCGATAGGTCCGAGTATACATTTAGTTCCGGACATGGACACGTTTTTGCTAGTTCCATATCGGTCCGAGTATACATTTAGTACCGGACATGGACATGTTTTTGCTAGTTCCATATCGGTCCGAGTATACATTTAGTTCCGGACATGGACATGTTTTTGATAGTTCCGATAGGTCCGAGTATACATTTAGTTCCGGACATGGACATGTTTTTGCTAGTTCCATATCGGTGCGAGTAATGAGTATGCATTCAGGTCCGGACATGGACATGGTTTGCTAGTTCAATATCGGTGCGAGTACGCATACAGGTTCGGACATGGACATGGTTTGCTAGTTCCATATCGGTGCGATAATACATTTAGTTCCGGACATAGACATGTTTCTGATAGTTCCGATAGGTCCGAGTATACATTTAGTTCCGGACATGGACACGTTTTTGCTAGTTCCATATCGGTCCGAGTATACATTTAGTACCGGACATGGACATGTTTTTGCTAGTTCCATATCGGTCCGAGTATACATTTAGTTCCGGACATGGACATGTTTTTGATAGTTCCGATAGGTCCGAGTATACATTTAGTTCCGGACATGGACATGTTTTTGCTAGTTCCATATCGGTGCGAGTAATGAGTATGCATTCAGGTCCGGACATGGACATGGTTTGCTAGTTCAATATCGGTGCGAGTACGCATACAGGTTCGGACATGGACATGGTTTGCTAGTTCCATATCGGTGCGATAATACATTTAGTTCCGGACATAGACATGTTTCTGATAGTTCCGATAGGTCCGAGTATACATTTAGTTCCGGACATGGACACGTTTTTGCTAGTTCCATATCGGTCCGAGTATACATTTAGTACCGGACATGGACATGTTTTTGCTAGTTCCATATCGGTCCGAGTATACATTTAGTTCCGGACATGGACATGTTTTTGATAGTTCCGATAGGTCCGAGTATACATTTAGTTCCGGACATGGACATGTTTTTGCTAGTTCCATATCGGTGCGAGTAATGAGTATGCATTCAGGTCCGGACATGGACATGGTTTGCTAGTTCCATATCGGTGCGAGTATGCATGCATGATTTATGTACATATTTTATTTGTTATTTTCTCAGTTTCTGAAACAAATAAATAAAACGAATAAATGAAATAAACTAAACTAATTTTTTATGGTTGCTTTTGGTTTGAAATGATAATAAAACATGTTTTTAAAAAATCTATCGTAACTTTTCATTTTGCCATTGAATTCAGTAACAAAAAAGCTAAATACATGTGTACATACATACATATGTATTGTAGTTCCGATCAGGAAAAGAACGGTTCCATGTTCGTTCCGCGGTTGGAACTATTTTGCGCATCTCTATATTGCATTGCCTATACTGGGAATTTGATTCAATACTTTCACATTTCTCATTTTCTTTTTCTCTTTTTTTGCGAGTGTTTGTGCGGTGTCTCTCAGCATAACGTAAAATCCACAAACACAAAGACACTTTGTGGTGAGCTCCCTATTGAATCGTGTAATGATTCATCGAATACGAACAGAGAGCCCAAAAGAGAAGAAACAAAAATTGACTCAAATAATTGAATCAAATAATACCTGACTTAGGAGTGGAATTTTGAAAAATCCTTTCTTAGCGGATATCTATGTCACTATAAGAATACACTGTCAAAATTTCAGCCTTATAGGTTCAGCGGTTTGGCCGGTGCGTTGTCTGTCAGTCAATCAGTCACGGAACTCTTTTATATATATAGATATGTATTTCTAACAATACAATTGAACAAACATTTTCGGTTACATGCTTTTTTAGGGTTCCGTACCCAAAGGTAAAACGGAACCCTAATACTAAGACTTCGCTGGCCGTCCGTCCGTCTGTCACCTGGCTGTATCTCATGAACCGTGATAGTTAGGCAGTTGAAATTTTCACAGATGATGTATTTCTGTTGCCGCTCCCACGACAAATACTAAAAATAGAACGAAATGAAAATTCAAGGGGGGCTCCCATACAACAGACATGATTTTCGTCCAAAAAATCCCCTTGGTCAAATACTGAACTACGGTTGGTCGACAATATCCCACAACCAGTAGCAAACTTCCCAGTTTCGATCTCTTTTGTGTCTTTGATGAATTAATCCCAGCTGCAAACCTTTTTCCCTATATTTCAGATTATTGTTATTCACCTTTTCACATCGTTGCTGTCAAGTAAGATAATTGATTTGAATTCAATGGACACTTTGATGATCAACTATATCTCATCATGAAGATTTTTGATTATCAAAGTAATATGCCGATAACCTGCCTGCAACCAAGATCTGTCATCATACAAAAAATGTGATTTAATGTGATGACTGATGAGGTAACTTACATAGTCTCTTTCATATTTATATATACAGATGGTACGGAACCCTTCGTGCGCGAGTCCGACTCGCACTTGGTCGGTTTTTATATTTTTGCACAGGTGAAGTTCTTGCCGGATGGGCAGTAGACGCTGATTATGCGCTTTTCATTTCACCTGTGCAATTACAGGAATATATTTATGAGAATTTTGCTAACTGTGGGAACGGATGTGGTCGTCTGGTGATCCAGATAGGTTGTGGGTTGTTGTTGTTGGTTGTTGTCGTGTGGGTCATCGGATTCTTCAAGGCAGCTGGGGATTACCTGGTTTAGAGCATGCACCAGCTCATCTGTAAGATGTGGCCAGAGGAAAGCATGCCCGAGGAATTGAGTCTTAGCATCGTGTGTCCAAACCACAGGAGGAAGACCCCTTTGATTGCGCCAACTATAGAGGAATAAGTTTCCTTAACATCGCCTACAAAATCTTCTATGCCGTTTTGTGTGAACGCCTGAAGCCTTTTGTAAATAAGCTGATAGGTCCTCATCAGTGCGGATTCAGGCCAGGGAAGTCCACCATCGACCAAATCTTCACACTACGGCAGATCCTGGAAAAAACCAATGAATTTCAAGTCGACACTCACCACCTATTTGTCGACTTCAAAGCCGCATACGACAGCGTAATTAGAGACGAGCTATACAACGCTATGTCTACCTTTGCCATACCTGCTAAACTCATCAGACTATGCAGAATGACTTTGGGGAATGCTCGCTGCTCCATCCGAATCGGTGAACACCTTACCGATAGTTTTGATGTCAAAAAAGGATTTAGGCAGGGCGATGCGCTGTCGTGTGATTTCTTCAACTTCATATTAGGAATGATTGTGCAAAAATCACTGGCCAATACAAGAGGCACAATCTATTTCCAATCCTCGCAACTCCTTGCATACGCCGACGATATTGACTAAATAGGTAGATCACAGCGAGATGTAATGAGGCATTTGCGAGTATTGAGTTCGAGGCGGCGAAAGTTGGTTTGGCGGTAAACGAGGGGAAAACTAGACATATGGTGTCATCAAAAAAAGGACGCTCACCACCGACGTCTTGGCTAGAACGTTTGTATTGGCAGATATAAGTTCGAGGTAGTTAAGGACTTTGTCTACCTTGGCTCCGCAGTGACCTGGAACAACGACATCAGTTCCGAAATCAAACGCAGAATCACTCCTGCTAATCGCTGTTTCTTTGGGCTCAGGAGGCAATTGAGAAATAGAGCCCTCTCCCGAACGACAAAGTTGACTCTAAATAAGACCCTTATCATCCCGGTCCTGTTGTACGCCGCAGAAGCATGGACACTACCAAAAGCAGATGAGGAGGCCCTTGGTCGGTTCGAGAGAAAGATTTGGCCCGTGATTTTCGGGCCTATAAACGCAGACGGGGGATGGAGGAAAAGATTCAACCACGAACTTTACGGGCTGTACAGCGACATGAGTCTGGTCAGGCGTCTACGGATTCAACGCCTAAGATGGCTGGGCCATGTAGAGCGAATGGACACGACAGCTCCAGCCCGGAGAGTCTTTGAATCCAACCCCGAGGGACAAACAAGCAGAGGACGGCCGCACTTAAGATGGCACACACAGGTGGAAGGGGACCTCAGCCAACTGGGTGTGCGGCAATGGAAAAGGCTAGCAAAATATCGTGCTAGATGGAGGGGCATGTTGGTGGAAGCCCAGGTTCACCCCGAAATGTAGCGCCCGCTAAGAAAAAGAAGTAGTACACTCGCCTCTTGTCTGACTGACAACTGAATGTACTTAAAATTATTTTATTGTTCAAATTATTTAATCATTATTATCCTAGTTTTATGTTTGCAATGAAATAAAGTTTTTTTTTTCAAAAAGTCACCCTATTCCATACAACACCCATGCATCATGTCAAATTTGCGCCGCTAATCACGTACGTCCTATTTTTCAGTCACTTTTGAAAACACATTCCACGATAAACTTGGTTGTATTAAATATCCTTCAGCCAACTCCTACCCCATAAAACATCACAGCACAAAACGGCAAGCTGTTTGGCACAAAAGCATTCCATTGGGTACACACATGCCACATGTACATACATACATAAATAATTCTACGAGGACGATACTATGTTATTCTTAAGTTCACATCACCCGCGTACGATATTCTATGATGGCCGAAGGAAAACGACTGTATCCAGATGAGTTTCGCAAAGGATTTACATACACTTGGCTGCTCTAATCGAAATTTATCCGTTCGAGATACTCCTCCCTCTTAGCTTTGCTTCCCTTTCCCTTCTTCTTCTTCCTCACAGGCGGTTTTTTCCTCACATTCCTGTTTATTTCAAAATTGAATAAAGCAATAAAAAACAGAGAAAGGCTACAGAGGAGTGAAAATCACTAACAACAGAACTGTTACGCCAATAACGTGCAGAAACTTCCCATTCCACCGTCACTTTCTCATTTTGCAGGATAACGAGCGATAAAAGTATCAGATCGTATCAAATCCAAACTTAAACACATCACACGCGAATCACTTTTAACCAGGGGCGCTTTATTTTGTAATGGTACGTCGACAGGAGAAAGGACGAGAGACAGTTTGCGAAGCGAAAAAAGAAACTTTAATTGGATTTTGATACGTCGCAGGATTACGTATCAATTTTCGGTTTTCCTGCAAATAGACAGGAAAGTATCCTGCAGGAGGATGAAGATGGATTTAATTAGATTCCTTCATATGAAATGGAATCGCACGATTAATCGTACGACATATGTATCTCGGGCTCGCATGACGTACAGGCAGACAGAAGACTGACTCAAGACCAAGGACGTGATGGGCTAGTCTGGACTGGTGTTATTTTATCTCTCTATTTCCTTCATTCGTAAGCTGGGAAGTAGCATTTTCACTTTAAAAATGTGAATCATCCGGGTAAAATTGCTCTCGTTGTATCTATTGCTGACGTACGGATTTGACGAGTACACAAATATGTACATACATTTATGTACATATGTATGTTGTGTTTGCCTTGATTTGCAAACTTTTTCCTTTTTTTTGTTTCGTTTAAGATCGGATATAGCAGAGCAAACACTTTTGTTTACTTATCTTATGCAGTTTGTTTCTGTTTGGAAGGAGAAGAAGAAGAAGTTAAGTAAGAAAAGTGTCCATGGGTGCCGGTTGGCGGAGAAGGAGGGGAAAATTTAGAAAAGTTTCTAATTGATTTTTTGTTTTTGTTGGCAAACAAGAGCTTAAGAAGTTTCCTAAATTAAATTTCTCCCTCCGTGCAGCTTAACAATATTGAGTTGAGTGCGTACTGTGTATATTGGAATGAACAACAAGATTTCAGTTACTACTGTGATACAGACGACTGAAGTTGAATGGACAGTAAGTAAAATTCGAGAACAGACATTTCTGGATGACAAAGTAATGAATAATAGACAATGATGGTCAACAGATACATAATCTCACACGGAAAAAAAAAAAAACAATGACACAGTTGTGAATATCGACGCATTTACAATATGTACAAAGATATGTAACGGTTGGCCCAATTAATTAAGACGGGGTGGGCAGTGGAGTATTCTGCAAACAACTTAAGGTTTATAAAGCTCTAAAATTACCAGATCACCGCAGCGTTTTCCAGGCGGAACTGTTGGCAATAAAAGAAGCCTTGTCTTGGCTGAACTGGAACGTAATATTCACCACGGATATTCGAATTCTCACAGAGAGTCAAGCAGCCTTAAAGTCGTTGGAGTCCTATGTGTACACATCAAAGTCTAGTCTCGACTGTCGCCGATCTCTTATCGAGATGGCAGAACAGTTCAACATACAGCTTATCTGGGTACCGGGACACAGCGACATTGCAGGTAATGAAAAAGCCGACACACTCGCCAAACAAGGAACGACGCTACAATCAATCGTGGCTTGTGAGGGAGTACCCCTTACAACCATTAAACATAATCTAGCCAATCTCGCCAGGGCCGAGACGAACCTGAGATGGACCCAGGGACATTTTTTTAAATATGGGGCTAGTGCTACTCTTAGCAATATGGCACTGCGACCTTTGCAGATCTATTGTGCCTGCTAGCCGATTAGCCGAGTAGCCTCTCAACCTCTATAATGAAGCTGAGAATGCTTCTCGTAGGAGCCAGGGTGATCCCCTCAGGAGTCACAACTTCACTGAGAAGGATGCGCTTCCTAAGATGGCAGAGTGCAGGACACTCACACAGTATGTGTTCTGCCGTCTCATCGTCCTCTAGACAGAGCCGACACTCAGTTTCCGACGAGAGACTAATTTTATTTAGATGATATCTCAGACCGCAGTGTCCCGTTAGGTAGCTGACCAGTCTTCTGATATCCCCTCTATTGAGCTTAAGTATGTCAATAGCGTGTTTGTTCAGGGGTCGTACAAGTCGTTTAGATTGACGAAGTCCCCGAACACTGTTCCAGAAGGACAGGTGTTGCGATTTTTCCCACTTGTCTAGGAGGTGATTTATCTTAGACCTGGGAATGCCGCAGAAAGGTTCCGGACCTATGTATTTGTCGCTGGAACCTTTTCTAGCAAGTTGGTCGGCAATTTCATTGCCCTTAATACCTTTATGTCCTGGCACCCACCAAAGTTTAACATTGTTTCTTTTGGCGAGCTCTTGCAGGGCGTCATGGCATTCCTTGACAGTTTTCGAGTTCGTGCTGTACGAACTCAGTGCTTTAAGCGCTGCTTGGCTATCAGAGAGTATGTTTATAGTTACTCCTCTGATGCCGGTCTCGAGATTTACGTTGACGCATGTTAGGATGGCATGCAATTCAGCTTGGAAGACGCTGGGACTTACTCCCAGGGCCTTCGAGATTTTACGTTTTGGTCCAAAGATGCCGGCGCCAACGCCAGAAGCCATCTTGGAGCCATCCGTGTACCACCTAAGGCCTTTGACATTCAGCAGGGGGTCACTATTTTCCCATGCTGAGCGATTTGGGATCAGTACCTCAAATCTTTTGTCAAAGGTGAAGGTGTGTGGCAATGCGTCCGAGACCGTAGTAATCATATCCAGCTCGGGCAAGTGTTGTAGTATGGACATGTGGCCTGCGGGTCTACATGGCATATTTGTTTCCGAGCAGAGGATTCTGATTGCACTGCGTAATGCCACCTTTTTGATAAAAAGGTGCAGTGGAACGAGTCCAATGAGTGCTTCTTGTGCTGCCGTAGGGCAGGACGGCATGGCGCCTGTGATGCCGAGACACGCTAGTCTCTGAAGGCGTTGAAGCTTAGTAATAGTAGTTTTTTGTTCAACTTTTGTCCACCATACGGTGGACCCGTAGGTAACGATAGGCCTTACTATCGCGGTATATATCCAGTGGACCACCTTAGGTTTGAGCCCCCAGGTTTTACCGTAGGTGCGTCGGCAGGCCCACATGGCCTTAGTCGCTTTCATGAGTTTATTTTTCATGTTGGAGTTCCAGTTGAGTTTGCGGTCTAGGTCAATACCTAGATATTTTACCTCCTCTGAAAATCCTATGTGTGTTCCATTTAGAGAGATTGAGCAGGGTTGTACCTTTCTTCTCTTTGTAAATGGGACTAAGATTGTCTTATTTGGGTTAATAGATAACCCCTCTCTGCCACACCAGTCAGAGATGAATTGGAGCGCAAGTTGCATGCGCTCACAGGCAGTGACCTCGCACTTGCCTGTAACAATGACTACTAGGTCATCAGCATATCCGATGACCTCGTAGCCCCGAGTGGTCAGCTTGCGTAATAGATCGTCGATGACTATCGACCAAAGCAGTGGTGAGAGGACTCCCCCTTGTGGGCATCCTCTGACCGCCGATACTGTCACTGAGACCTCTCCGCATGTGGCCGATATGATACGGCTATTCAGCATCGCCCTAATCCAGTGATTAGTGGGATGGTCCACACCCCTGCAGGATAGTGCAGTGGTGATCGAGTCATAGCCAGTATTATCAAAGGCCCCCTCTATATCGAGGAAGGCGCAGATTGCGATCTCCTTTTGTGTGAAACTATTTTCAATGCATGTCACCAAATGGTGTAGTGCATTTTCGGTAGATCGCTCTTTGCGATATGCATACTGGTTAGAGTGCAGAGGTGCCTGTCTTTCCAGGATACCTCTAATGTGGAGCTCTATCAGTTTCTCCATTGTTTTCAAAAAGAACGAAGTCAAACTGATAGGGCGATAGGATTTAGGTTGCTCGCTTGGTTTCCCAATCTTGGGGATGAAGACAAGATTGACCTCTCTCCAAGTCCGGGGTATGTATCCCAGGTTGAAGCAAGACCTAAATAGAGCTATCAGTGATGGTAGAGTTGTATTCAAGCCTTTCTGTAGGATCGCAGGAAAGACACCATCTTTGCCTGGAGCCTTGTAGGGTTTAAATGAGCTAATTGCCCATCTAACTCTGTCAGGGCTGAATAGTCTTCCAGAGAGGCTATTTGTTCTACTATCGATGATTCCTGTGACGTTAATCTGATCGTCAGAGGACATCGAGTAGGGAGTAGAACCAGGGAAGTGCACCTCGAGCAAGGTCTCCAGGGTTTCCCTGCGGTTGACGGTAAAGGTGCCGTCTGACTTGCGAAGCAGCCCGAGCCCATTTGTGTGCTCTCGAGAGAGTGTTTTCTGGAGTCGGGCTGCAGTTGGAAGCGAGTCTATATTCTCGCAATGCTTCCTCCAAGACGTTCTCTTGGATTTCCTCAGTTCGAGGTTGTACTTAGTTAGAGCAGATCTATACTCAGTCCAACTGTTGTACCGTTTTGCTCTATTGAACAGCGATCTCACCTGCTTCCTTAGGGACTCAAGCTGACTGTTCCACCAGGGCACACAACGTTTTTTTGTAGTTGACCTAGGTGTACAGCTGTCTCTAAAGGATGAGATGAGTGCTGTATTGAGCTGGTAGGCCGCTTCGTCGATATCATCTGTCGATTTAATCGACTTAGGGAGCATGTCCTCTTTAGCGGCGAGTTGAGCTTGGAACCGAGCCCAATTCGTTCGTTTGGGCTGATATCTGGGCTCAACTTCAGTTGCCACACTAGAGATGTTAAATCTGATATGCTGATGATCAGATAGTGAGGCTTCATTGGAGACATGCCAGTCCCCAATCACATTTGAGATAAACTGGCTAGAGATAGTGAGGTCAAGCACCTCTTTTCTAACCGCGTTTATAAATGTGGGTTTGTTGCCTCTATTGGCAACGGTGAGATTATTACTAATAATAAATTCAAAAAGTGACTCACCTCGTTTGTTGGTATTGCTGCTTCCCCATTCCATATGGTGCGCGTTGGCGTCGCATCCAATTACCAGGTGGTGTTTCTTCTGGTTGCAATACCTAACCAGATCCTGGACTTCTGTAGGTGGGATTTGTTGACCGTCTCCAGGAAAGTAAGCGGAGGCGCATACAACCTCCCTTACTCCTCCATCGGTGGGAGCTTCCACAATGACGGCTACCAAGTCCCTTGTGACGAATTCTGGAATGGGGAGAAAATTTAGGTTAGTGCCGATCACACATGCGGCCCTAGGAGAAAAATCTCCTGTGGCGTAAATTAATTTACGCGACCTGTTTTGCAGGCCCATAATCTTACCTTTATGAGCCCATGGTTCTTGGATTAGCCCAATGCTGATCCTGTCGCGGTACAGTCGCAGGCTAAAGGTGTCCGAGGCACCTTTGGCATGGTGCAGGTTGCCCTGCAGCACACGCAGCCCATCCATTACTTGCGACGGTAGGCCGGATCCTTCGTTCGGTAAGGCTTGTTGTTGCCTCGCCTGAAGATTCCGACCCGATGGGAGCGATCCTCTGATCTACTTCCCATCGAAGATTCCCCTTGTTTCGTTGGGGGACGTTTCTTACCCTTGTTTGGGCGACTTTTAGTAGTCGCCGGCTCAGACGTGGCAGCGGGTTTTGGTTCGTCACATCTGGGCGTGTCTACAATAGCAGTAGGTGCAACCACCGTACTGCTAGCTGTAGGTTTTCCTACGGCAGTAGCAGGTGCAACCACCATACTGCTGGTTGTAGGTTTTTCTACTATAACAATAGGTGCAACCACCATATTGCTGGCTGTAGGTTTTCCTACCACAGTAGCAGGTGCAACCACCATACTGCTGGTTGTAGGTTTTCCTATTGCGGCAGCAGGTGCATCCACCATACTGCTGCTTGTAGGTTTTCCTACAGCGATTGGTGCTACATCCAAGGATGTTTTCGCCTGGCTTTTGACAATCATCTTTACGATTTCAAATCTGTAGGCCACTTGGCACTTAAGTTCCATCAGTCGAGCCAAGGATTTGTCACTGACTGCTAGGACTAAGTGCAGGAGGTTTTTCTCCTTATTTGACGTGCTTTGCATGACTCTCCAGTTCTTTGCGTGCAAGTCGTCATTTTGTGAGTCCAGCGTCGCCAACACCTTCGTGATGGGTAGGCCGGCGCTTTGTGGGAAGTAGCCCCGTACGATGTGCGGTTTCGGGAAAGCTTCTTCTTCCACAAGCATAATGTCAAGTCCACTTTTGTCCTTGATGGCCGTAAAATTGGTTTTCATCCAATCGGCCGTATCTGGGTTGTCACACACAAAGTATAACCACCCTGATTTGTAGGTCGATCCCCTAAAGCGAGGTTTGGGTGCTTTACCCGACAGCTCGATGGAGGTGTCGACTATAGCCTCCTGAACGGCTGCCATCTGCGCTGTAGTGAGGGGGTTCGTTCCTAAGTCCTTAGGGATGATGCCGAGTCGTATCCTCCCAGCTACACTACTGTAGCTCTTTTTGTCGACCTGGTGTTTACCGATTTTGCTGCGTTTAGCAGCCTGGTTTGGTGGAGTAGTGTCTGCGGAACGAACACGTTTCAGCTCCGGACCCTTACTCGCAGGGGTTGATTTTGCAAAAACTAGGGCTTCATCTCTAGTTTTGCCCTGCATCATAGAAGCTTTAAATCGTCGCTGCTCCGATGATTTGAGCTTGACGAAGCCACCAGGTGGTACAGGCTTTTCCTCTACGTTCCTGATGGTTTCGTTCCTACTTACACTTGGGAGTTCATCCGAGAGCATACTCACAGAATCTCCGCCAAGTGTGGTGTCAGAATCGGAGAGTGAAGACATATCTTCAGCTTTCCGTTCGGCTGCAATGCCAGCACAAGATGCCGGCATCACTTCCCACTTATTTGCCGCTGAGGACTCACAAGTCCTAGCAGGCGATGACGTTAGAGAGTCATCAGTCTCTTCAAAAGTATTTGTTTTTTCAATTGTTCCCACGAGAACACGGGAAAGAACGGTCACCTGCAGCGGAGCCCGAGACACTGCAGGAAGGCTGTATTGAAATCGGAGGTCGCCCGGTATCCGAAGTTCGCATACTAGTAGCTAAGCACCCTCTTAGCCATGCATCCGTCGGCGTATGCTGTTCCACCTTGGAGTTAGGGGAGTAGGGGAGCGATGGGTACAGAGGAAGGGGAGGGGTAGGTGGGGGGTCCGTAATTGCTTCTTAGCTTCGGGTTCCTCTAGAGATTACTCTCGAGAGTCATTACCTGTACTGAGCCTCCGTACCACGACAAGGTGAGCAATTGTCACGAAGGACCCAGGGACATACCTGCGTCATCACATGGCAAATCTGGCCTCGGCTTGACTGCCACCGCACATGGAGTATAATCTCCCTAAAAAGAACTGACATCTACAAGGTCATTGGTGTCATCACAGGACACTGCCTCATTGGCCGTCACGCACAAAAACTAGGAATAGTTCCGAATGATTTCTGCAGAAGCTGTCAGCACGAGGAGGAGGTCGAATCCATTCACCACTTTCTCTGTGCCTGTCCAGCTTTTTGCAACATCAGGACACGTTACCTAGGCTCTTACTACCTTAACGGTCTGACAGATGTTCAGAAAGTAGGGATACCTGACCTTCTTAACTTCTTAAGAAGCACAAAATGGTTCCACGAATAGGGGGGTAAAACCCCCTCGGAGCTGCACAACGGGCCTCCCTGGCCTATGTGCATTCTTCTCAATTCTGGGAAGGCTACAAACCTACCTACCTACCTACCTGGCCCAATTGAAGTATTCATCAGCAAGCCAATAACTTTGGCACCGGTTGGCAGAACGGACTATGATAGCCCGCATTCAAAGCGTTAGTCTTTGCGAATTTTGTGCAGCTTTACATTCAAAACAATTTCTCAATTGTGAAAACACAATGTGCGTACCGTCCAAAATTTGAAGTGAGAGACGCGCCAACTCACATGACCATTAGGCGTTTGCACCAGACATTTTTGGACACCGGTAATCTTGGCAATGCCACTCACGCTCATCAAGGGAGCGAGCGTACGAGACAGTCCGTTGAGAATATTGAGGCTGAACGGGCCTCAGTTGAGACCTCACCACGAACATCAAGTCGCCGCCGCGCCGTTCCGCTCAGTTGGGCATCAGCCGCAGCTCACAGTAACACATGATTCGGTATAGTTCAAATTCGCTTCATAGCCAAGAAAAAGTAATTCCTATACGGACAAAAAGTATGCAACTGTAAGAGATTTACTTAATTTATTTACTTAATGTATTCATGTCACCCTATTTAAGTTTGTTAGATGTAAACGCAGCAAGGTAAGCATGCACAATTTCAAAGGAACTCTATAAAACAGATCGACCAATGACACGGGTTATTCTATTTTGCATACGATCAATATCGGTTAGCAAACCAATTTCTGTACTTATTTCATTCATTCGGAATAAAGCTTTCGTGAAGGAAACATCGGTTTGTGTTTTTCTGCTCAGTGTCAGTATTTATATATAAGTATATTTTCGGGCCATCCTACACAACGTACTTAGTTGTGAATGGAAAGTGACCAGACGTACTGCTGCAGGCATAACCCTCACACTATATGGTCAACTGAAATTCATCCTCACAGTATGCAATATTAAAATACTTGAACGAAATACTACGGAGAATTTGGTCGGCTTACGTCCTATCTAGGACAACCACCCCTGAGCGTCAACGACCATCAACGACCCAAACCATTGCACTCCGTTCAGGTTGTGTGTATTTAACACATCAGAAGAGAATATAAGTTCTCGAACCTGCGCGAGATTAAAAAAAAAAAAAAAAAATAATGAGCGTTATCGGGCGATGATAACGAATTTTTTTGCCATTTTTAGCGGAACATGGCATGGACAACTCTGGTTTCAATAAGGAAATAGATAGTCTAATATCCAAAACCGCTGATTTTGACTGGCCAACGAGATCGCCACATTTGACGTCATCGGACTTTTTCTTGTAGGGCGTTTTAAAGTCTATGTCTATGTCAACAAGCCACTGATAGTAGAAGAGCTCAAGGCCAAGATTCGACGCGAAATATCTGCTACAGAGCCCGCAAAAATACTCAAAAATGAGCTCATTACGCCATCCGCAGTGAAGGCGACCATTTACATGATGTCGTCTTCCTGGATTAATCCTTTTTTTTTCATTGATAACGCCTGAAAACTGACCTTCAAATTTCGTCTGTGTCCGCCCACCGTCGTTGGGTTCTACCCGTTAGGACCTTAAGATAATAAAACCGCAATTTTTCTTTATTGAAAAACAAAATATTTTCAACCCAAATGTAAATAAAGGAGGGCTGGGCTCGGACATACAGGGTAAAGTTGTTGATTGCTCTCAACCTGGCGAGATGCCAGCAACGATCCCTGTTTAAATGCCCGGGTCAAGTTGACATACGGCCTCCTCGCGGCGCCCTCTAGATAGCCTCTTCAACGACCGTTGGGAGGTGAACAAACGTATGCAGCAAAAAAAACCCCGACCATAATGGCGGTTGTGCGGCGGGCTAACAATCCGCCCACGTACAAAAACCCAAAGTTATGAATGAGCAAGATGCCTCGGATACACGGACGGATACTCGACGACGACAACGCACGAAAAAGGAACACGATTTGCGAGTATGCTCCTGGAATGTCAGAACCCTGTACACTCCCGGAGCTGCTCATAAACTAGAAGGAATCCTCACGCAGTACAAGGCGGATATTATTGCGGTCCAGGAAATACGCTGGATAGGAAACGGTATGATTAGGAAGAAAAATTGCGACATTTATTACAGCTGTCACAAAAGGTTGCACTTACTGGGATGCGGATTCGTCGTGGGAAAGCGGTTAAGGTCGAAGGTCATCGACTTTAAACCTATAAGTGATCGCCTGGCTGTGATCCGCATCAGAGGCAGATTTTATAACATCAGCCTTATATGTGCACACGCCCCTACCGACGAGGCTGAAGACCCTATCAAGGAGGACTTCTATGACCTCCTGGACAACGCCTACGGAGCTTGTCCGGAGTACGATGTAAAAATCGTACTCGGGGACTTCAACGCCAAAATCGGAAAGGAAAACACCCTGGGCGGAGTGATCGGAAAGCACAGCCTCCACGATACAACAACAGATAACGGCTTCCGACTGGCTGACTTTGCGACAGCTCGTAATGCGGTGATAAGTAGCACAAGATCCCCTCGCAAGCGAATCCACACAGCAACCTGGCGATCTCCGGACGGTCGAACCGCCAACCAAATCGACCATGTGCTCGTTGACGCAAGGCACGCGTCAAACATCCTGGATGTGCGAACATTCAGAGGGGCAAATGACGACTCTGACCACTTCCTCGTAGCAGCAAGATTCAGAGCTCGACTGTCCAATGTTAGAAAGCTGCACCAGCCCATCAGGAGGAGGTTCGACATTGGGCGCCTGAGCACACCGGAGGTTGCCAGAGTCTACAGGGAGCAGCTGAGCGAAAGACTCTACGGTATGCCTACGTCGAACACAAATGCCAATAATATGTGGCTGCATTGCCGCTTAGCCATTCAGGAAGTAGCCGAAACCACCTTAGGATACCTACCACCCCCGACAAGAAACCCGTGGTATGATCGGAGTGTGAGCAGAAAAAGCAACCGACGAGGCGTACCAAAAGGCGCTGCAGAGGAAAACCAGGGCAGCGCGAGAAGAGTACCGAGCCAGAAGAAGGGAGGAGAAGAAACTACTGCGACAAAAGAAAAGAATCTTCGCAGCCTCCCAGCTCAAGGATATCGAGGAGTCTAGGCATAAACATAAAATACGAGCCTTTTACAAGAAAGCCAAATGCCTTGCAGGAGGCTTCAAAAAGGGCACGCTGGCTCTTCGAAACTGCGAGGGTTATCTTGTCACCGACCCGCAGGGAATAGTGGATGTATTAAAGCAGCACTTCCAGCAGCTGCTTAACGAGCATGACCAAGAGAGAGTGGTAGGGACCGAGGAAATCCCAACTCCAGCCGCTGAAGTAGTCCTCCCACCCAGCATAGAAGAAGCCGGCACAGCTATTCAGAAGCTGAAGAACAACAAGGCCGCAGGCTCAGATGGCTTACCATCAGAGCTCTTCAAGGCTGGCGGCGATGTTCTGGTAGGGAGCATGCACCAGATCATCTGCCGAATTTGGGAAGATGAGAGTGTGCCCGACGACTGGAATACCAGCTCTATATGTCCCATCCACAAAAAAGGCGATCCTACCTCTTGCAAGAACTATAGAGGTATATCCCTGCTCAATGTCGCATACAAGATCCTGTCCAGCGTATTGTGTGAACGTCTAAAACCATTTTGCACCGCACTAATCGGCAGCTACCAGTGCGGCTTCCGGTCCGGCAAATCAACTATAGACCAAATTTTCACACTTCGACAAATCCTGGAAAAGACCAACGAGCTTCGAATCGATACACACCATCTTTTCATCGATTTCAAAGCCGCATACGACAGCATTCATCGTGAAGGACTGTTTGGGGCGATGGCCGAATTCGGGATCCCGGTAAAACTGATCCAGTTGTGTCGCGCCACGCTAAAAAACACGCGATGCACCGTGCAACTCGGTTCTAGGACCTCGGAACCATTCGAAACGTGCACCGGATTTCGGCAAGGAGATGCGCTGTCATGTGACTTCTTCAACCTGGTGC
Source organism: Eumerus sabulonum (assembly GCA_951905685.1). Lineage (NCBI taxonomy): Eukaryota > Metazoa > Arthropoda > Insecta > Diptera > Syrphidae > Eumerus > Eumerus sabulonum. The sequence continues at coordinate 50,928,825 of OX645062.1, read as the reverse complement.
TGGAGCAGATAGTGCGACGGGCAGGCGTCCATCCAGCTGCTAGGATACGCGGATGATATCGACATCATCGCATTGTGGAAGCATTCACGGCGATTGAAGAACAGGCGAAACGAGTTGGTCTTAAGATCAATGAGGACAAAACGAAATACATGCTGTCAAGCAAAAACCAATCCGTCGCTCACTACCTGGGACAAAATATAACAATTGACAGCTACAATTTCGAGGTAGTTAAGGAGCTTGTCTACCTCGGGGCAAACGTAAATTCCACAAATGACACCACAGTGGAGATCCGGCATAGAATCGCCCTTGGCAACCGTTGCTACTTCGGCTTGTCCAAACAACTGTGGTCAAAACTCCTCACTCGAAAGACCAAAGTCATGCTTTACAAAACGCTCATTCTGCCAGTCTTGCTGTACGGAGCCGAAAGCTGGACGATGAGCAGGACAGCGGAGCTGATTTTGGGTTCTTTCGAAAGAAAAATTCTGCGCCGGATATTTGGTCCTGTCTGTGAGGAAGGTGAATGGAGAAGAAGACACAACCGCGAACTCTACGAGCTGTACCAAGATGTGGATGTAGTCCGGAAGGCAAGGACCCGTCGACTACACTGGCTCGGCCACATCGAGCGCATGGACATCAACGCTCCAGCTAAGAGGTTCTTCGACTCCGAGCCTCCTGGTTCGAGAAGAAGAGGAAGACCGAACCTCCGGTATAAAGACCAAGTAATCGCGGATGTAAGACATCTTGGTCTTGACAACTGGAAGCAGCGTGCCCGGGACCGTCAAGGATGGAAGGCAGCTATAGCTCAGGCTCAGATCCTCCATGGATCGCAGGCCTGATAAGTAAGTAAGTAAATGTAAATAAAGGGCATCGCATTTTTAATAAAAACCATTTCCAAATTGAATGTTAACTCATCAACACATTACGATCTCATACTCATACTCTCGAGACGAATTGACGGACATAGATGAAAGAATTTTGGATTTGGTCCGACGTAATCCCTCCCTTAATACAATAGAATAGCTATTATGCTTGGAGTGCCCAAATATAGATTATGGAGGATGCTTCATACCGAGAAGTTACACCCGTACCATTTTACAGCAGTTCAATCTTTCATACATTAATTTGCCTACAAGTCTAGCCGCGTTAAAACCAAAAAAAAAGGTTTTTCTTAGAAAAAAGTGGTTTGGGTTTTTTTTTAATTTCTCAAAAATTACAAGACATGTTTGCATCCGGTTTTCTGTCTTGAACTAAAAACTAATAACAGAATTTAAATCTTGAAAAAAAATTAGTTCGATTTTTTTTTCATTTTTTTTCAAAATTTAGAGTCATTTCTCAAAAACTATTCCTTAAAACTGCTTTGCTTAAAAACAAGATGAAAGGAGAGGTTTCTGGCTTTACAAAAAGTATATCGCGGCATTGTGGATGTAACCGTTGATTTTTAATATTTTTTTTTTTTTCAAATTAAGTCAATTTTTTAGAAAATTGCCCCTCCCGCCTAAACGGGAGCGAATAGACCCCCCCTCCCATACGATTTTTTTCTTGTCTTGACCAGGCCTATACGCTCTAACTTTTTGGCACACTGCTCGTGGGGCACCCTGTATAATAGCTGATACGGCTTTCTAGCATCGCCTAGCATCACGAATTCTTCAAGCTCTATTTTTTACATCGCCTTTAGCAAGACAACGCTTAAGTACTAAGCTTGAGTTCTCGGCCTCTGTATATTTTCTAAAGTAAAGGTGAGTAGTTACTCTTTATTATATTGATATCAGGTCTTTAAAACCACTTAATAGAATGTTAGCAGAGTGAGGAAGCCTGTCGTATCACTCTATTTATACTCGACTTCTGATGGAGAGTTTTGTTAATTTCGCTGGAACTCTCTGAAGCAGTTGGACTGATTTTAACATCTAAGATATCGCTAGATTCATCTAATTTGTATGTGTGGTATAGGCTATACTACCACGTCCAAAAAGTAAGGAGACATTGGAATTTTAATTGCACGCAAACATGGATTTGGGGAAGCGCTTTTATTTTTAGGTTAATGGGACTCTCTTTGATCCGTGCCAAGTTTTACATCATTAGTATATGAGAATGCTTCGTTTTGTGAGCTGCTATAAATAAATTTGTAAAGCATTTGCATTCAATTTTGTTTAAGGAATGGATTTTGTGCTGATAATTAAATGGGGATGGTGCAGGAGTGACCAGGACTTGTTGAATGTGATATAAGGAGTTTTAAGAAGGCCGAGATCAATCTTGGTATTTTTTTTATAGTTCGCGCAGGTTCAAGAGTCATATTCTAATTTAGTTTGTCACACAACCTGGACGGAGTGCAGAGTGGAAGGGGAAATAAATGGTTTATCATCGTACTTTTTAGACACTCATTCCAAATGCACTCCGAAAGCAAGTTGTCTCAGAGTTTTTAACTTCCCAGTGGGAAGTTACTGTAATGGGGCCGATTTTGCGAATTCCAAGTTTTGACATATCTACACGTCTCAAAGTCACCAGAATCCCAACCCAAGTTTTTATAGAGGTGTCTGTGTTTGTGTGTACGTATGTGCGTATGTGCATGCGGAATTATTGGCCCAAACATGATATTGACATGAGACGTGGGTTCATTCCACGCGTAATTACGCAGCTAAGAACTGATTAATAAATTAGAACAGTTTGAAATTAAATAACTAAAACAACAATGCGCGGTGATATCTGACCGCACCCGCCGCTGGTGGCTCTCAGAAAACCAAGGTGACACTATATAAGACCATGATCATCCCAGTCCTCCTTTACGGCGCAGAGGCTTGGACCTTAACAAAAGCGGATGAAGATGCCTTTGGTCGTTTCTAGAGGAAAATCCCGCGCACTATCTACGGTCCCGTTTGTTCAACCGGTATATGGAGGAGAAGAAATAACGAAGAACTGTACGGGTTGTACAGCGACATCGGGCTGGTACGACGTCTACGGATACAGCGTCTAAGGTGGCTAGGATATGAAGAGCGCATGGAAAATAGAGCTCCGACACGAAGAGTCTTCGAATCCACCCCGGAAGGAAGGCGCAGCAGAGGACGGCCGCATCAACGGTAACGCACGCAGATGAAAGGGACCTTAACCAACTGGGCGTGTGGCGCTGGAAATAGCTGGCCAAGTACCGTGCCAGCTTTTTTTTTTTTTGGTTGCTGGTTGCGCCAAACGGATGTAGAATCTTCAAAAGATACCAGTAGCCCGGACTACTGGCAAGCCTGAATATTCGATGCCAGGAATACGCCTACGTACTAAACCACACTCTGCACCCTTCAACCACTCTCCCCGCGGGACTGCCGTTAGGTACTACTTCGCGGGGCTGGTTTGCACTTTATGCCCTTCTTTCTCTAATTGGAGTTTCCTGTTCCAAGGGAGCTGCCGTTTGGTTTTGGTTGCTCTCCCTGTTTCTCTCCAGACGCCGGAGTTCCTTCATGATTCTCGCTGCGGTTTCTTTCACAGCGTCCCATATTTCTCTCGATGACAGCATATGCTTTATGATGTTCTCGGGAGTCGGCGTTTCTCCAATTTTATCTTCAAGATATTTATATTCTGCCTCGAAATGTGAGCATTGAAAAAATACGTGTTCTGCATCTTCTCTAGCCTCTCCACAGTTTGCACAGATAGGAGATTCATCAAGGCCAAACCTGTAAAGATAGGCTCGGAAGCAGTCATGTCCGGTTAGGAACTGGGTGAGATAAAAATCTACTTCTCCGTGATGCCGGTTTATCCAACTTTGTATATCCGGTAGAAGTCGATGGATCCATCTTCCCTTTGTTGACTGATTCCATCTCTCCTGCCATATTTCAATGCTACGCCGTCTTTCTTCCAGTTTAATATCTCTGCCTGAGGCAAGGGGTTCCTGAATTTTGGCGTCGTAGGACCTTTGCAACTCGATGGCCAAGATATCGGCTGGTAGCATTCCAGCAATTACAGATATAGCATCATCCGATACCGTCCGAAAAGCGCTGCACACTCTTAGTGCGGGTAGTCGGTTGGTGGAATTTACTCTTCTTGCGTGGGACTTAATTTTCATCGCCTTTGCCCATATTGGTGCTGCGTACATAATTATTGACTGCGCCACTTTTGACAATACTAGTCTTATTTGCTTCCTGGGCCCTCCGATATTTGTCACTATTCTGGCTAAGGCAGCACATACCTGAGCTGCTTTATTGCACTTTATTTCAAGGTGTTCCTTGTAGCTGAGCCTAGCGTCAATCATCACACCTAGGTATCTTATAAACGGTTTCGACGTTATATTTTGATCGCCTACCCTGATGGTGATTGTTTCCCTTTTCTTGCGGCTGCTTACTAGTACTGCTTCTGTTTTGTGATCGGCGAGCTCTAACCCGACTGTTGACATCCAGCGTCTCACTTTCCTGATACAATCGTTCCCTATGTCCTCTATTTCTTCCAGGTGTTTCGCTGCTACTACGATTGCAATATCATCAGCGAAGCCTATGATTTTTGCCTCATTGGGAATTTCTAGCCTCAGATCTCCGTCATACATAAGGTTCCACAGAATAGGACCTAGCACCGATCCTTGTGGTACTCCGCCAGATATGTGGTACTGCACTACCCCGTTGTCGGTATCGTAGAAAAGATACCGTTTCTCGAAATAGCTTCCAATTATTTTACTGAGAAATCCTGGCGCCATCTTTTCTCTAAGTGAGCGTACAATTTGTCCCCAATTTGCAGAGTTGAACGCATTTTTGACGTCCAGTGTTATTACGGCACCGTATTTCTTTGCGCCTCCTGCCCATCTCTTGCCTTGAATAGCTTCTTCCAGAGCTGTAGTTGCCCTCCGTATAGCATCGATTGTAGAACGGGCTTGCCTGAATCCGTACTGTTCGTCTGAAAGCCCCCCGGCTTCATTTATTGCCACCTCGAGTCTGTTGGCTATCATTTTCTCTAGTATCTTGCCCATAGTATCTAATAGGCAAATCGGCCGGTATGACGACGGCTCATCTGGTTGTTTTTTTCCCTTTAGGCAGCAGCACCAAGCGTTGTTTATTCCATTGGTCTGGAAAGACCCTTTCGATTAGGCACCCATTGTACATTTCTAGGAATGGTCCCGTGTTTGCCTTAATGGCTAGTTTGAGGGCCTTATTTGGGATGCCATCCAGCCCAGGTGACTTATTGTCCTCGAAATGTTTGCACACCTTTAGAAGTTCGGTTTCCGTGATAGTTGTCACTTCCTGTTCATCATGGGGTGCTTCTATACGCTCTATCGTTCTTTGCGGTGGAAATAGTCCCGACACTATTTTTTTCATTAGGAGAGGGCATGAGGGCGAGGGGGCCCTGGTGGTGCCTTTGAGTTTTGCCATGACAGTCCTGTAAGCGGTACCCCAAGGATTTACATCTGCTTGCTCGCAGAACTCCTTAAATTTGTTATTTTTGCTTCTCCTAATGGCCAGTTTCAGATCCCTACGTCTATCTCTGTATTGCGCCTGTAGGTTCTGATGAGAGGGCAAACCTCTGGATCGCTGGGACAGTCTTCTCGCCCTATGACACTTGCTGCGTAGCTCTGCTATCTCCTGGTTCCACCAGTATACTGGTGGCCGGCGATTCGATGACGTTTTCCGGACCATGGATGCATCGCATGCCCTCATTACTTGCTTAGTAATATCAGTGGCCATAGCATTTGCTGTCCCTGACCTTATTGTAGACTCTCTAAAGGTGAGGATAAAAGAGTCTTCATCCAGTGTTTCTATTTTCCAACCCTTTTGTTGTGCCTTCTTTAGCGAGACACCCTGGTTGGCTCTCCTAGGTGTATTTCAAAAAGGATAGCCAGGTGGTCACTGTGGGTGTACTGATTACTTACTCTCCCATTTGCGCCTCTCGTTAGAGAACTCGATACAAATGTGATGTCAACTATGGAACCTATGCCGTTTCTGATAAAGGTGTGCTCGCATCCTGTATTGAGCTGTATTACGTCTAGTGATGACATAGCCTCTAGTAGAGCTTCGCCTCTTCGATTGGTTCGCGTACTGCCCCAATCAGTGGCCCATGCGTTGAAATCTCCAGCTATGATTTTTGGAGTACGGCCTCTAGCATCATCCACGAGCCTATCCAGCATACCCCGAAATTCCTCTAAAGTGCTGGATGGAGGTGCATAACAGCTGTAGACGTGTACACCTTTTATCTTTGCTCGAACGAAGTCGGATTGTCCTGTCGTCATTTTTTCTTCAAAGGCGTGTTTTCCGCAGGTCCAAATAGCCGCTCTTTTTGAGTTGTCAGCTATCCAAACTTTATCGTCGAGATTCTTGTACTGTTAGCATAGAATGGCAGTGTCTATTTTGGACTCTCGGATGGCTTGTGTTAGGAGATCCTGTGCGGCTTCGCAGTGATTTAAATTTAATTGTAGCACTTTCATATTCTTCTTGTGGCTTTTTTAGCTTCTTGATATACAGGACATATTGCGCTTCCTGCCACATGCATGATGTTATTTCTCCCCTTTTCTTCACAAAGGACGCATCTTGCTTCATTTGTACAGTTTTTGTACACGTGGCCTTTCTGTCCACACTTGGTGCAGTCCTCGCTCCTATCAAGCAGACTTTGACACGCTTTTGCTAGGTGTTCGAAGTTAAGACACCTAAAGCATCGTAGCGGTACAACTTTTTCCTGTAACTTGCATACCGTCCATCCGATTTTTATCCTCGCAATCTCAAGGATTTTTTTGGCGGCGTCTATCGGGAGGCTAATGACTGCAGTGTGTGTTCCCGCATAGGCTTTCCTCATGGATTTAATGGATGAGGGCTGTATACCTTGCATTTCCTCGAACTGCTCGGACAATGCTTTGCAGATCTCTTCCTTAGTAGTGACTTCGTCTAGGTCCTTACACTCAATGAGTACCTCGTGCTTTAAGGACCTCACTTCTGCCAACTCCTTTAGGACTAGTCCTACTTTGCGCTGGTACTCGAAGGTTTTTCCGTCTGCCGATTTCTTGAGTTCAAGCAGTAACTCACCTTTGGCCGTCTTCCTTATGTCGGACCCCAGACCATTTAGCTCAGGATTGGTCTTCACTTTCCGAAGTATATCGCAGTAGGATGTTTCTCCGGTTTTTTTAATCACCAATGCGTCCGGCTTGGCGTACAGCTTGCCTCGGCCTTTTTTCACCACTTTTTTCTCCTCGGCCTTGTTGTGGTCTTGATTTGCGCTTTTTGTACTTGCATCTTTGTTTCGCGATTTTGGCGTTTTTGCAATAACTTTCTGGAGGTCTTTGTCGTCTTTCTCCCCAGGGCGCTTCTGGTCACTTTGTTGCACCTCCGCAGGTTTTTTCTTCGTGACGGCCTCAGCGTATGTCAGTGTCGAGGGTTTTTCTTTGCTTGGAGATCTAGTCCTTTTTCGCTTGGGCTCCGGCAATTGTTTCCACGGTGAAGGAGAAGGGGCTGGCACTCCCATTTCCGGTGGCTGAATGATTTGGGTCGCTTTAGACGCTCTTTTCTTTACCATGATGTCCTTTTTCAAACCTACAGTGAAGTTGTAGTGCCTGTGTATAGCACTAGTCAGCCTCCTAATTTCATGATGGACGTTGGTTTTCCCTTTGATGAATTCCATCAGTGCATTTATATTCCTTCCTAGCGATTGCATTGCTTCACGATTTTCTCTTTCTTCGCTGGTTTCTCTTGGCCTTCCATTCGAATTGATATCAGGCGTCAGACTAGCCGTTGGAGCTTCTGCGAGGTGGAGGTCAGATTGCATTTGTGGGGATGTCTGTTGTTGAGTTATTGGTACAGACGACATTCCCACGTCCTTGCTTTCCTTAACCATCGTACCCTCCATTTGTTTTAATGGAGGAGATCGCATCAGCATAGAGCTTCTCCTGAATGGATTTTCCTCAGTACAACTTTCGGTTCCTGAGTTTTGTATCCTTTTTTGTTCTGTTGTATTTGTATTTATTTTTATTTTTGTTTGAATCATGTTTTAATCCCACGAGTATGGGGGAAAGGAAAGTCCGCCACATCAGAGACCCCTGTAATGTGGTAAGGCTACGTTACAACCAGAGGGCGCCACCTGGAGACGCTTGTTGGTTGAGGCTCTGGTTCACCACGGACTGTAGGGCGACCTAAGTAAGTAAGTATGGCTTTGAAACTGGGAAAGCGCGACCTAAAATATACGTATATGTATATCAAAATTGCCAGGCCAAAGCCTTTTTTAACATATTCGAAATCCATGCAGTCGGTGATTAGGGCCTTTATCCAAATAATTACCGAAATGTTATTTCGGCATTCTTAGTTGATGAATGGTATTGATGGTGTCTTGATAACCTGAAGAAGAAATATTCACTGTTCATCAAATATTGTAGCAATTGTAGAAGGAAGTGTTTATATGTAGGCCATTGCTGTCCGGGATTGAGCTTCATTAAACCTTTCCGCGTGTGTAAAAATCTTGACTATACATAAGGCTTACACATAAAAATGAAAAAAATATGAAAATAAATGGGTGTTTTAATTTCTCCCACTGGGAAGTTAGTCGTGTGGGCCTTGCGGGTAGTATCTAGACCACTTTTTTTTTTTTAATTCCAAGAAATCTCCACCAATTTCCACAGATATGTACATGTAACTTCTCCTTTATATACTCGTACATATTCATATGTATTTCAACTTTGGTAACATGTATATGCGGAATACGAACACAGCAAGCCAGAAAACCGCATCAAGGCACCTCATGTAACCTTAACCTCAATTACGCTTCACTCATTTTAAGGAAAAAAAGAAACACATTTTCTCAATTTTCATTTTCATAAAAAGCCATATGCCACAAGGGAGTCCTTGCGTGTGTTCCATATGCGAACAGGTAATTCTCATGCTTGTTCTTGCCACATGGCCACTGTGTGCCACCGCTTCTTTCGTTACCCCCAGACCTCTCATTTCCTGTTTGTGAACCTGAAAACAGTCTTGCGGTTATCGCTGGCCGTGTTTAGCATGCTGCTTTTTCTTTGCGATTTTCCATGATGGCATGGGTTAGTTCGCATTATTGCCCTCCTTCTTTCTTAAGGATCCTTTTACTCTATCTGTTCCTTTAGCTCTTTGGCACCGTTAGCTCTTCTATCTCTTCGAGCTTTCTTCCGCTTTTCAATTAGGAACAAACACATTCAGTTTCTGTTTTCCAAGAGCATACAATGGAGAAAAACCGGAAAATATGCTCCTATCTTCCATGAAGATAGCGTTCATCCGTGCGTTCGTTCTACTTCCGTATGAAATAGTCAAAGCATACAAATCTCACTAATCTAAGGAAACGTTTGTATGTTTATAGTGCGGATGCAACTGCTGTGCATGTGAAATACAATAAGTGTGAAGACAAAGAATATAAACATTTGCATAAACGAACAGACCGGCCGGATAAATATTCGCCGCAACACAGGAGATGAGAACTGTATTCCCAACCAACACAGGATACAGAGAAGGAGAAAGACTTTTTCCAATTTTCCTGAACTCCTACGGATCTGCGGAATTTGTCTTCGTTTTTCTCTTCTGTTTTGTTTGCTTCAGACGACTTTGCTACCCACTGGGAAACTAATGGTTTGACTTTGTTCCTCTTCCTTTGGTGGCTTGGCCTTTTCGGACTAGATACCTGGAGTTGCCGAACGACAGGGGACTGACTTAAATCGCTTTTTTTTTCTACCCAAGTATAAAAGGATGCGCTTCTAATAGGCGTCTTTTCACGAATTACTGCAGATGAGGAAAATTGCTTTTTCGTCCCTTAAAGTCATTGGATTAAATGTGCTAGGACGTAACCACAGCAGTAATCTCATTCTCGACCATTAATGGCAGTTATAAACCATAAACACCCAACGCCTCCTTAAGAAAGGGAAACATCAGCGACTTTGGCTTTTTCAGATCTGCCACATCCTTGTATCCTGCAAATATTCTCCCATTCGTTGTTAGAGGAAATACCCTAATAAACATCCAATAAAATAGAAAAGAAAAACAAAAGATAAATATTTTTTATGGATCGTAAAAGAATCCAATTTATTCCATTCACCCAAAGTGTATCTAAACACTACAAACGACAGGATATTGCCCCAGTTCTAGGACGAGGACTTGAATTTATGTACGTTCCCCAATTGCTCTACTTAGTTGATGTTGAGAGGCGCATCATTTGGCTGACATTGGGATACGTTGGCGGTGAATCAGTCAATTCAGCTATAAAGTGGTGGAGAAAAGTTGCAAAAAGTCATATCACCAACTAAGGAGGATGGAGGGTGGTCTTACATGAGGCAGAGTACCCATTCTCGTCGGCCCTAAAGTAAGTGGTTAGGTAAGTGTTGTCGTCTTGTCGTGCTGAGTAGTATGTTTCGAGTAATTCGATGTTCTGCTTGTCACTGGGCTTATTGAGGACCTTTTGATAAATAGTCAGATCATTGCTCAGCACTATTCTGTAAAGAGTGAAATTTAAAGGTTGTAAACGAACAATAAGAACTTCGAAGGACACTTACTTGTGTTCCTTGCTGCCGTCGTCGTTGAACTTGTAATAATGTTCAACCAAGTCAATGTCGTACTTACGAGGGTAACTGGGATACGGTGGATAGGCTGGGCTTGTTGGATATGCTGGATAGGCAGGATACGATGGATAGGAAATTGCAGGATATCCCGCTGGTTGGGCCGGAAATCCTGTTTGTGGATAACCTGGTTGTGTACCCGTCGACCACCCGGGATATAAGGGATAACTTGGATACGAGCTATATGTGGGATAGCTGAGGTAGTCTGGATAACTCGTTTGCAATACCTGATAGAGTAACCACGGATTTGTATGTATCCAAGTCCTCGGAACACTATGAACTTCTAACTGATCTTTGGATTTCTGCAGATTGAATGTATCGCTTAAGTGAAAGAGCGAGGGCAAGCCAAGCACTTCTTTTTTTAGAGGCGAAGCCTCTGTCAAAGCAACGAATAACACAAATATCACTAAGATTCGCACGACCTTCATGATTCACTGATCGGATGCCTTTTCGAATTGATGCAGAATTAACGTGCAGCTGCATCTTTATATACAAAATTCACTTCCGAATGGTCAGCAAGTGATTGATGTCGACATTTATTGTGACTTCATTAACGTCCTAATGAGGAAGAGATGGAAACGATTGGGATAATATGTTTCATGAGACAGAAATCGTCCATACGTAGCGCTGATTAATGTGATGCAATTACATTAATCTTTACACACGAGAATATGCGGTGTTTTTGTTTGCTAATTCCTTTTGGTCATTAGATTTTAGCGAAAGTGCTTGCAGTGCTTGTATCCTAATTAAAGTAACACGCTTTCTGATTACTTCTTATGACAAACTGACATTGAAACTAATAGCAGCGTTCAGATGAAGCTCACTGCATGTTGTTATGTTTATCTCTATATAAAATCATATTCTTATGGGATGCTATAGTATCTGTTGTCGTGCATATCCAAAGCGGTCATTTTATACTTCATTAGAATGTATTTGAAAATAGGTGCAAAAACTACTTGGCAATTCAGTAAGGCCGCTTGTAATTTTTGAAATAGTGCATCTGATGTCATCGTTATGTAGGAGTAATCCCTAAAGAAGTGAGTCTTAAACGTCAGCCATCTACATTTCTATAGTTATTGCCCATTTAGATCGATACACTCTTCCGCGCTGCCCAATAACTTGGATACCCTGCGAATACAGATGTACCCAATTGAACTCTGACCAAATTCAGACAGCTACAACCAGTATAACCAGTGAAATTGCGTCAATGATTCGTCTACTATCTTTTGGAGCGCTAATTGCACAATTACTGCAATTACTCAGATGTATTACTGCAATTACCATTTTAATACTGTCCTTTTTCCGAGAAAAAGGAGAAAGGACTTCATTCAGAGATAGAAGCATATGTGAGAAAATCACAAAGGCAATGTTCTGCTGTTTAGTACATCTTGCAACAAGCACGTCGTCTCCAAGATCTGCCGTAGCGTAAATATTTGGTCTATTGTGGATTAACCTGGCCTGAAACCACACCGATAAGAGCCGACCAGGTTATCCACAAACGTTTTCAGGCGTTCACACAATACGGCAGAGAAGATCTTATATGCAATGTTAAGGAGACTTATCCCCCTATAGTTGGCGCAGTTATAGGGGTCTCCTTTCTTATGGACCTGGCAAACGATGCTGAGATTCCATTCATCGGGCATGCTTTCCTCCGACCATACCTTGCAAATGAGATGGTGCATGCACCTTACCAGCTCATCTCCAGCCGCCTTAAGAAGCTCAGCAGGCCCATCTGCGCCCGCGGCTTTATTAGAATTGAGTCTTAATATCGCTATTATGACTTCGTCTAGGTCGGGTGAACTGAAATCTATTACATCGCCGTCCTTTACGAATGGCTCGTTCTGCCTGACAGCGGTATCTTGTCTATCATCGCCGTTATACAGTCTGCAGAAGTGGTCTTTCCAAATCGTCAGCATCGACTGCGACTCTACAACCAGTTCAAGATTTTTATCCCTGCAGGCCGCCGCTCTGGCTTTGTAGCCATGGCATGTTCGTTTTACCTTATTGTAAAAGTTACGGGCGTAATTTCTGCGGAAGCATCTCTCCATCTTCTCGATCTCACGCTTTCCTTGCTGTCTCTTCTTTTTTCTGAAAAGCGTGTGTTCCTCTCTTCTCCTCTCTACTCATAGATTTCGCGAACAGCTTTCGTCCGTCGTTGCAGCATGGCTTTATATGCCTCTTGTTTTGCTGCATGGGCTTGTTCGCATTGTTCATCGAACCAGGGGTTTCCAGGTGGTGGCGGTTTGAAACCCGCCTGGCAATGCGCCCATTCCTGCTCTATTGTTTGTGCTGCTGTGGGCGGATTTTGAAAGAGCTTGGAGGAGACACGATCGGCAAAAATTCTGGCAGTTTCTTGCGATTGTAGCTTTCCGACGTCAAAATTACCTAGTCTTACTCGACACCTAAGCATTCTTGATATTCTCATTCGTACCTTGGCTACAACAAGGTAGTTGTCCGAGTTGATGTTGGCCCCTCGAAAGGCTCGTACGTCGAGAATACAGGAGGAGTGTCTGGCGTCGATCGCAATGTGATCAATCTGGCTGGTGGTCGATTGATCAAAAGACCGCCAAGTACCCTTGTGGATGTTGAGGTGGGGTAATCGCGGGGAATCGTGGCACAAAGGCTTGGAGTACCAGCTGCGACCTGTTGTAAGATCCTACGTATCACACAGACTCTTCCGCTTTAAGCACGGAAATGAATATTCTGAACTAAAGGCGATAGCGGCCGTTGTACCGCAGGGTAGTGTGTTAGGCCCGCTGTTATACTTACTTTATACTCTTGACATACCACAGACAGAAGGCACTGTGTTGGCAACGTTTGCCGATGACTCTGCTATCCTAACAACGGGTAGAACGGTTGAAGAAGCAAATGTCAAACTAAGTGCAAGAACTCAGTTATAGTCTGACACTAAAGTACGTTTTAAGGGAGATGTTTTTTTGTGAGTAGGAATCTCACACTACTATGAGCACACGCTGTCGGTTCTCATAGTGTCTTTTGAAGATTTTCACTTACCCTCGCAAAAAAGAAAAGATTCGAAATGGTCAAGGACTTCGTCTACTTTGCCTCTTTAGTGACCAGCGACAACAACACCAGCGCTGAGATCAAACGCAGAATTACTCATGCCAACAGCTGTTTCTTTGGGCAATTGAGAAGTAGAGCCCTATCTCGAAAGACCAAAGTTGCGCTGTACAAAACCTTAATCATCCCGGTCCTCCTTTATAGCGCTGAGACCGGGACTTCAATGAAAGCGGATGAAGGGGCCCTTGGTCGTTTCGAGAGGAAAAGTCTGCGTTCAATCTAAGGTCCCGTTTGTATAAACGGGGAGTGGAGGAGAAGATACAACGACGAACTATACGGGCTGTACAGTGACATCGGCCTAGTACGACGTCTACGGATCCAACGTATATGATGACTAGGCCATGTAGAGCGAATGGATAGCACAGCTCCGGCCCGAAGAGTCTTCAAGTGCAACCCCGAGGGACGACGCAGCAGAAGACGACCGAATCTAAGGAGTCGCACACAGGTGGAAGGGGACCTTAACCAACTGGGAGTGCGTCGCTGGAAACAGCAGGCAAAAGACCGTGCCAGCTGGAGAAGTTTGTTGGTTGAGGCCCAGGTTCACAACGGACTGTAGCGCCACCTACATAAGTAAGTAAGTAAGTGCACAGTACAAATACATTGTTAAATACGACCTAACCGACTTCCGACCATATGTCTTTGGTCGACATTATCTGTTACTTCCTTTCGAATCTGAGAGCACCGTGGCGCAGTGGTTAGTGTGTTGACGCCGATGACACTGGATCGAATTCCGACACAGCCATGTCATCGAACGTGTTTTTCACGGTGTTTCTCCTCAGCGGGGCTCTGACAAAACCCCCTGTAGTAAAATTGTCATGAAAAGCCTCTCGAAATTCGCCGTTCGGAACCGGCAATAAACTGTATGTCCCTTTCACCTATGGGAAAATGAAACCACACACAACATGGGTGATTGAAAGAGAAGCTCGGCTCAGGTCCTTCATGGACTGTAACGCCAACATACATACATTACTTTCAAATCTAAGCCTCATCGACGTTTAACTTAATAACCTATGAGTATATCCTACCGGATATATTCCCATCAGGATGTATGCAATTATAATTAACTTAATGCTCTGTGCGGCATGAACATATGAATTTGTTTCGCAACATCTCCCAGGAGCTGTAAAATCATAAGCTCTTCCTTCTACGTCATACGGCTTATATCAAGTTTCAAATTATATCAAATTGATGACAGTAGCTACATGATAGAAAAGGATTTTCTATCACCGACTTGTGCACTCATGACCAACTAGCTAACCGAAATTAAAACCGCCCTTTTCCGTCGCCCGCAATCCCAATAGAATGTCAACTGCAATTGGTAGTCCACATCCTATTAACTTAAATATTCCACATGAACGAAATTCAGCATCCTTAATGGGAAAAGTTATTCAAAGGCAAACACCAACTACTGCCGGCAGGAGAGGAGTACGTAAATTGATTTCGGATATTTACCGACAGTGTAAATGCTTCGTTTTTGGGCTTTAAGTTCAACAAATTAATATTAGAAAATCACCTAATCCGTCGTCTACTATGGGAATATCTGTAAGTAACTCGAAGTGTAAATCCGACGTAATCTTCCGGAAAGTTTAAAACAACCCTTACTACCTAAAGCATCTGTTCGAATTAAGGTACATACCTACTAATTCGTCTGTACGTACATTTAGTACATGCTCGTAATTACATCCGGGATTTGCATTATAGGTGCTGCTTCGATATCTATTCACGCCTTAGGGAGGCTTGGGTAAGAAGAAAAATTAGGGTTGTGTCGTCTGCCATTAGATAACTTTAATTATGGTTTGAGCTAGGTTATGAACAAGAGAAACTTACCGACCGTATGCATAGATACAGCTCTCACTCGATAGATGAATATTGAATTACCTATATGCTACTAGCTACGTTTAGTTGAAAAGTTCCAAGTACACTTCTTGGTATCTCTGCCATCAAGATGCACAAAGGAGCACCATGGTCACAGGACAATGTAGAGTTTGCCTTAAATCCTCATGTCCGCATTAATGGCGGAGGGGAGAGTAGAGAGGACAAATTGCACCAACCGTCTTTTTTCATTTTGTTTTGCAGGATCCTGGCAACAATTTAATTAGAAAAAGCCATGATTTCTGAAATTAATTTGGCATGAATGGGGAGTTGGGGAGTCTGCATTTTCAGATTTCGGTTACCGAAACTGCTCAGTGGTCGGTATGTAATGGTGCGTTAACGAGGTGGCAATACGACAAGCAATTAGACAACATGACATTAATGCGTTGTACAATCCAGTTAATTGGTTATGAATGGGTGGAGGACTCACCGCAACATTTCGAGCTTAGAGAATTACCATGAAATGGATAAATTGCTACGGATTGACGTGGTGAATGTTGGTAATTGGTTATGGCTTTAAGGTCAGAAGTTTATTCTTGGCGCTCACAGTTTTATTGCCATTTTTGTGTTTTTGTAATGCACATTTTTGTAACGACTTTTGTAGGAATGGGAACCGAAAAACACCAAGCATTCGTCTACAGACAGTCGGCAAAAAGGTAGTGTATGATGACCTGAAATCCCTGAGCTGTCGAGAAGCCGGGCATTAATAGTGACCTAGTAAACTGTTCAGTTCCCGGCCACTATAGTGACCTGTCGAGTTATCGGCCACCTACGGTGGCCTGGTAAGCTTTCGAACTACCGCCCACCTAGAGCGGCCAGCTAACGTGTCGATCTGCCGGCCATCTAAAGTGACCTGGTAAGCTGTCGAGCTGACGACTACCTATAATCGCCTGGTAAGCTGTCGGCTCACCGGCCACCTATACTGGCTTGGTAAGCTGCCGGGCTACCGGTTTCCTATAGTGGCCTGGTAAGCTGCCGAGCTGCCGGCCACCTACAGGTAGGATGTCCAGCTGCCGGCCACCTATAGTGGCCTGGTAAACTGTCCAGTTGGAGCCACTTGTAGTGGCCTGAATAGCTGTGGAGCTGTCGGCCACCTAGAGCGGCCAGATAAGCTGCCATACTGCCGGCCACCTATAATGGCCTGCAAAGTTGTCGAGCATATAATGGCCTGCTAAGCTGTCTAATTCCCGACAAACTGGCAAGCTGTCGACCTGCCAGCCAGGATTAGTGGCCTGTTAAGCTGTTGAAATGCCAGCAACCTAGAGCGGCCTGCTTAGCCGTCGAACTTCCGGCCAACTATGGTAAACGGGTAAGCTATCGAGTTCCCGGCCATTTACAACAGCTGTCTAGTTGCAGGCCACCTACAGCGACTTGCTGAGCTGTCGAGGTGCCGGTCACTTATACTAACCTGCCAAGCTGTCGACCTGCCAGCCACCCAAAGGGGCCTGCTGAGCTGTCAAGTTGGCAGCCACCTATAGCGACATGGTAAGCTGCCACCTGTAACGGATTGCTAAACTGTCTAGCTGCCGGCCACTTACGGCGGCCTGATAGGCTGTCGAGCTGCCAGCCACCCATAAAGGTAAGTCGTCGAGCTGCCCGCCACCCATTGTTGCCTTGTAGGCTATCGAGCTGTTGCCCACCTACATTGGCCTGGTAAGCTGTCAAGCTCCTGCCAACCTATAGAGGCCTAGTAAGCTGCTGAGTTGCTTTGTAAGCAGTCGAGCTGCCGGTCACCTATAGTGGCCTGGTAATCTGTTGAGCTGCCGGCCACTTATATTGGCCTTGTAAGCTGTCGAGCTGGCGGCCACCTATAATGGCCTGGAAAGCCTCCTCCCTTCTTCGGGTGCCTTATCGTGGCGGACAACCAAATGGGTCTGAGTACTCCAAGTGGTACCCGCAGCAGCCGAAAGGATTCTGGAGGGCCCGATATTAATTTTAAACTCTCCGGATGCCCGGAACGACACCGACTCCTGCGGTTCACTGTCTGACCAATTGGTCGGATTGAGCATGAGCAGTGAATCCAGCGGAGGCGAAACCGACGATGGCGTGGCACAGGAAACGGCAAATGTGGAACGCGCCCCAGAATTGGGACGTACTATTGAATTAACTGCTAATTGCCAAAAAAGTGGGGGAAAGGGGCATGTCCGAAAATTGTGCAAAGAGACTGATAAAGCCGAAGGCACAATATTCGAGGCTAAGCCTCTGGGGGACCAGCCAAGAGGGTAAGGTCGATGGAGGTATCTCCTACCTAAATCGATCCGGCCGCGACGAAACTCGTTTCGGACATCCAATGGATTAAGTGCATGAACAAATGCATGGGTGCCTGGCTGATTGACTTTGAAAAAGCCTTCGACACCCTGTGGTTAGAAGGTCTCTACTACAAGCTCTACTACAGTTAGTCATAAGTTAACCATTGTTATATATGATCTGTGACATGATGACGGGTAGAAAGTTAGTTGTGAAAAGTGCTGACGTGACTTCTACTCAAACGATTCATATTCAAAATGGTCTGAAACAGAGCACAGTAAACTCAACGATCCACTTCAGCATTTACATCAGTGATCTGAGTTCCTCATCGCCCCCTCATGAGCCACGGAAGCCTACAGATTGACCATAAGTTATCGAAACCGCCCATCACTACACCGTCAAGATCTTGTCGTCCATTGTCATCTATGTATGTACGTACATATATCAATGTGCTCCAAAGTGATGTATGTATCCTCATTCACCGCAGGTGAGAGATTAAAGAAGCTTCAGTGTCAGATTTATGCCAACATCTGTTGTCATGTACATATCTCCTTTCATATGGGCGAATTGGTTAAGTAGTGGCCTGCAGTGGGACACTTCCAGCTACCACTAATTGAATTTTCGTGATTGTATAGCGCACGAGTGAATAGAGTACATGAACAACAAAGCACAGACAAATTCTTGGTGACATGTGGCATATATATCCTTGTTTGATTGAGAAAATGACAACGTCGTCTGAGATGACAATTAGGATGAGGATGAGGATGATGTGAACGATTGTGTTGAGGTACATCCATTAAGGATCGCATTCTATTCCAAGAAAGAAAGTTGCCGTTCACACAAGAGCTGTATACTCCTTGATACTCCTTGAGTTTGGATAAACGACTAGTTGACGAATAGGTTGATAGAGTGGCAAGGATTCTAGGTATTTGTGCTTATTCTCACACAATGCCTTTTGTACTACGAATTCGATTTGACTGATGAAGACACAGACAGACATTGATAGGGAGTAGAGTAATGAAGGGGCAACGAAGCTGAAAGGATTATCAGGGCTGCCGGAAATGGGAGAAATAGTGGAAGCATTTCGAGAAATTACTGTCTGTCATATGCTATGAATGCACCAAGCACAAGCAGCTAGTAGGTAGCATCGACAACAAAGGAAGTATATTCGCCTTTTTGGTAAGTTGCTTTTATCCCTGCTGCTAACCAGTGCTTGAGGATGGCTTCACACTGCCGCTGACGCTAATACTTCACAAGTCAGGACAACCAAGAATAGTTGCACTGGAATTAGAAGCGGGTGGTTTTAAGATTGACAGCATAGTTAGCTCGATGTGTTGCACTATGGTGCTATACAGTTGAATACCTACACAGAGCTGTCGGCTCCTCAGTTGTTGTGTACACACTCTAATTGGAATAGGAATAGTGAAGTGTATCAGAGGAGCAGATAGCCCAGTGAAGAATGTATGACATATGTACATATGTAGATAGCCAGAGGAGGATTTGTTAAATGAGGATGTATTGCATGAGCATTTAGGATGCCTCGATGATCATCGGGATTGATTGATTGACTTTTGAGCTCAAAGCAATACTGGATTATTTTCAATAAGTATGACATCTTAAGGTGAGTGCAAGGCAAAAAACATATTGAGGACAAGGAGTGTGTGACAAGAGCTCTATTGAGTGGCGAATGTGACAGCTTAAGGCTTTAACATATTTTTTACTGTTACTGTACACCTGATGTTCCTTTAAATACAGTTCACAACCCGTACCTCGAGGTACTATGTTACAACGAGCAATTCAATTATATTCGTATTAGTTTCCAAAAGCACCTTCATAAGCCTCTGAAATCCTGTCATTTTATTGATTTATTACCATCGCCTCATCCAGTTTTTGGCCGTAATTCTCCCCTTGGGATACAAGTCAAACAGAAATTGATGGCTGTTTGATAGCAACCAAATTTGTTCGCATAAAAAAACCTTTTCTATTAGTTCTCCTCTTTCCATTTCTCCCTCAAAAAAAAAAAATGTCCAAAGTTCTTGAAAACTCTTCGTCTCCTTGACAGCTAGGACTAAGTACTGCTCCGATGGGAATGGATTTAAGAATATTTTCAACTAATTAGTGGAAAAGAAAGTATGGCCTCTTTGGGGGTTATCAATTTTCCTCAGTTAATTTCCATCTACCCAGAGACGTAACAGGACCGATAACACTCGAGGGTTTTATAGGACTGGACTGGGAGGATCTTGCCGATAGGTTTTTGTGGGAGCATTTCAACAACATTCATTCTATCCTCGGTATTTACTTTGGAAGGAACACCGAATTGACTGCGTTGCTAATTAATTTCATTTCGAAGTAGGAGGAGTAGGATTTCCCTAAAGAGGTGTCCATCAAACTTGGGCTTTTAGTTTCCCATAAGGATAGATAGATTTCATCCCACGAGTAAAGCACAAAAGTATTCCAGACAGACTTACTATCATCTATGAATTTTTATATCTTTCCACTTGGGAACACAAAAGTTCCAGTGATTATTCAGAGAATTGTTATTCTTCTTTTGGAATTCATGAACCATAAGGTACTGCGAGCATCTGATGTCGCAATCTTGCCAAATGTTCCCGAGCAAACACAGATGCATTACTAGATGTAAACAGCAAGCAGCAACTAAAGCTGGAAGATGTTTATCATTGTCGTTGATTCAATTAAAAGTAAGCGAATGCATCACCACTGAACCATTCTCCTTGCGGTAAGGATCCTTCGAAAATGCATATTCCTTTTGCGACTAACTAAAAGTGGAACTATAGGATCACATCCACGCATGAAGAAGTTTTCTCCTTTGCCCTCTGGAAAAACAGTCAAATGGAATCCGAACAAAATCAGCCTTGTCGAGGTTTGTTCTCCTCGTGTTGGGAGTCGGCGGGATATTGTGTGCGTTCATGTCGAACAAGGACGAAAAAGAGAGTGGGAAAGAGACCTTGCGGCAAGTTGGCTGGGTAACTTTATGTTGCCACTTATTAGCATAACAATTAAGCAAACGATTTATGAAAGTAGTTTTCCGCAGCGGGCACACAGATTTTTTTCGAATTTTCGTTTTTCTCCCTTGAGCACTCGAGTACTTTATGCGGGGAAATGAATAATTTTATTAGAAAAAAGGAATGTTTTTGCAAAAAATAGTGTCGCGCACTTTCTCTTGTGCGATAGCCTGTAAAATTGGAGTGTTATCGTGATTCCAGGCAACCGTCCATGGAGGTAATAAATTTTAAAGAAATTGCCGGACTTTATGCAAATGTATACTTTAATTAAGTTTTTACTCTTAAAGTTATTGCTATTATAGGGGTAATAACCAAAAGGCTTTTTAACGGGATAACAAAAGCTAAATAAGGATGGAATCTGAATATAGATAGTCCGGTTGGTATTGAACGAATCTCGATATCTTAGCCGGCCCTTAGCAAGGATCCATATCAATTAACCAGATTATGTTATGATATGTAGTAGTAGTAGTAGTGTTTTATTTTTAGCTTCAAATATTTACCTCGTCCTGGATCTGCCAAGCGGTCGCTTGCCTGATGGTATTGCATCCAAGGCAAGCTTCGGAAGTCGTGATGATGGCGACATTTGTGTCACGTGACCAAACCACCGAAGCGTAGCCCTTTCCGTTCGGAGAAGCAGCTGCTCAACATTAAGCTCCCCGCGCACTGCCGTGTTTCTCACGCACTGCCGTGTCTCTCCCTATCCTCGGCAGCTGGTATTCGCGATCTTATTCTTTCGGTCAATACCCAAATTTCATGACCATAGGTGAGAGTTGGAACAAATACTGAGTTAAAAACCGCTAACTTGGCTTTGACACCAAGCTCGGTCTTGCTGATTACAGATCTTCCAAGCTGTTTCAAAATTGACCCAGCTTGGCCAATCCTGCAGGAAAGCTCAGTATCCCATCACTTGTGAAGAAGACCCCGAGATACTTAAACTTCTCCACCTGCTTCAATGGGACTCCACTAACATGTAGAGTGAATTGGACAGGTGTTCTGAAAATAACCATAACCTCGGATTTGTCCACGTTAACCCTCATTCCAGCATCAACACATACGGCCACAAACCTATCTAGCACGCGCTGAAGCTCCATCTGGGAGGATGTGAGGACAACTAAGTTATCTGCAAAAAGAAGATGACTTATCCTCGACTCTCCCAATGTGAAACACTCCTCGCCTCGACTGCGCTGCAACATCCACTCCATATATACCTATGTATAATGAAAAGGAGAGGTGACAAGACGCACCCTTGGCGAAGTCTAACGCACACGGTGAAAGGCGTTGATTTACTACCGTTAACTCGAACGCAGCTGCTACAGTTTGTGTATAGAGACTGAATGTCTCTCAACAGAGCACCATCAATCCCATACTCCTGCAGAACACTCCAGAGTTTACCTCGAGGAACTCGGTCATACGCCTTTTCCAAATCTACAAAGCAGCTGTAGATTGGTTTGGCGTACTCCCAAGCCTACTCGAGTACCATTCTTAGAGTGAAAAGCTGGTCGGTTGTACTTCTGCCATGACGAAACCCGCGCTGTTCATCCCCTATCCTGGATTCGACCACAGCTCTAGAACGCGCCTCCAACACCTTAGCGTAGACCTTACCGGGGACACTTAAAAGAGATATGCCCCTATAGTTGGAGCATTCTTTTTTTTTTCCCCTTTTTGAAAAGAGGAACAATCACCCCAGTTTGCCAATCGCTAGGTGTCTCACCGCATTCCCAGGCCACTTTAATGACACGAGAGAGCCTCGTTGAAGTTCAACGATATCGCTCGTTGAAGTTCAACGATATCGCTCCGAAGTATCTCACACGGAATTCTTTTAAAATTGGACATCTTCCGTCGAAATGGTATACATCCTCTCTTTCCTTAAAGTTACACAGGTTACACAAAATTGAAAGGTCAGGTCGATGCGGAATGAATTCAAGATTTATTAGCTCTCCTCTCAATCTGAATATTGAGCTTATCATATGCAAAGAAAAGCGATTTAAAAAGTACGACGACGCATTACCATTGCAGTTGAAGTTCAGCCTACTATATCTATCTATACTATATACTATCCAGCCAATGTACCGATGAATATGCTTCAGCTGGAAAACTGTCATACATGGCGGTGCCCGCTTTTTTCAGGATGCTGTTAAAGATCGTTTTTATATGTGTGGATTCTATATCGGCTCCAATATTTATGCTCACGTCATAGTTTGCCGCCAGCTCCTCCCACTTTTGAACCAAGTTCCCTCTTGTCGCGATGATATGCTTCAGGACAATCCTTGGCAGTCTTTCTTCATCCATATCTAGCACTTTCGTTATATAATCTGCGTGCAACTTTACGGTCTGCAAAAAAACGGAGGGACTACAGTTTCCAAGTGCAGCATATAGTTCGACGTAGATGATGGGAGTCGAAAGATTCGCTTCAAAAAGTATCTTAGGAATTTTTCAACTTCCCCAAAAGAGCAATAACCCCAGATTTGGACTCCGTATAGCAATATAGAGGCCGCTGTTGTTCGAAAAAGTTTATATCTTGACGTGTGTTCGATAAACTTATTGTCGATGCATCGTCCCCAAACTGATGAAATAGCTCTTTTGGCTGCAGCTACTGTACACTCTGTTTTTTCATACTAAGGTTAGATGTAATTACCATGCCTAAATACTTGTACTCTTTTACTATGGCCACGCTTTCCCCGTGACAAGACCAATTTTCTTCGCGACATTATCTTCCAACCCCCTTTCTAATAATCATCATCTTGGATTTCGTTAGATTCACTGTTAAATTTCATTGTTTACAGTAGCTTTCAAGTCGATTCAAAATACCCTGCATCTCTTCAACCGACTCCGACAGAAACACTATGTCGTCCGCAAACTTCAACGCTGGTATCCGCAACCCGGCAAACTCAAACCCTCCTCCTACTTCTTCTACTATATCATTTTTGAATAAGATAAAGAGCAGCGTGCTTAAGATGCATCCTTGCTTAACACCCATTTACATTCCAAATTCTTCTGATACAGACTCTCCATTCCATACGTACACGACATTGTTTTCATACATTACCTCTAGCACGTGTATTACCTCGACACACCTCGACGCGGTGCAAGGGCCTAGTAAAGGTCAATGACTCTCGGGGCAACCCCAGAGGAGACATGAAGCTAAGTTGTGGTCGAATGGGCCGGATCAAGGTGTTATACGACCAGTGCCGATGATCAGCCTGGCTGGGGGCCCATCCCAAAAATAGCCCAGTCGCTAACGGAGTATCCTGAGCACCAGGCGCACTCAGCATTACTTAGCCCCCCCCCCCCCCCCCTGCGTAATGCGGATCTCTGCGCGGGGTTGGTATTCCCGTTCTCCGCTACTCGTGGGACTAATATGAACAAAAACAATGACAGAAACAATAACCATAATAATGACAATAACAACGACGTTAACAACAAAAAAGGAAACAAGAAACCGGCAGAATGTACAGAAACAAGTACAACTGTCGAGTCTCGGCGAGGTGCTGTGACAGGGGCCCCCACAAAGCCTGGTCCAGCATCCTCTGATAGTGGTACCGCGACAGTCGCTCTACAAGGAGCTAGGACACTGGCATATGTACAAAAGCCCGGTCCAACACCCTCAGGAAGCAGCAGAAATGCCGCTATCCGACAACGTGCTACGACATCGGCCCTCGTACAATAGCCTGGTCTAGCACCTTCAAGGAGCAGTCACAATACGAATGAATGGCAAGGTGCCAGGACAGTGGCCGACAAACAGAAGCCTGGCCCAGCACCCTCAGGTGTTAACAAGGAGAGGAATGCTCCTTGCGACCCAACCCTGAGTGCCCCTAAAACATGCTACAAACAACGTCGCGCGGCTAGTAAGCTAGTGGAAAAATTGCGTGACATACCAAGAGATCAGCTCTCGGAAAGGAGAGAAAAGGCTCTTGACTGGGCGGAGTGCACAATCAAGAGCTTTGGTAACTCATCCGTTAAAGAGCAGGATGGCAAGCGCCAGAGGTGAGCTGAGGAACTCCCCTCCACCTCTAAGAAGGCGCGGTCTCAAAGCATCTCCCCTGGATCCCAAACACAACTCTCCTATCGCGATGTGCTGAAGGTCTTGACCACATTAGGTGTTGTCGATAGGGGTGATGTGGATGGGAATGTCCCTCCGGCTAAGTGGACTTTGATTAGCAATGTGCTGCTCAAAAGCTACTTCCCGATACTCAAGGAACACCCTGGACCCTTCCCTATTACCCACCATGCAGGGTACTATCAAGGCAGAATCAAGCTGATCTCCTTCGAAGACCAAAGGTCTATGGACCTCTTTTAGCTCGCACTCAGCAGAATCGGCGAGGTCTGGGAGGGAGCTCAACTTGAGGCTGTACCCTTGAACCAAATCCCGAATAGGCCCAGGGCTAGAGCCGTTATACCGGCCTATCCCGATGACCCTAAGGGGATTTTGGCAATCCTGCAGAATTGCAATCCCCTAATCCCCACCAAGGATTGGAAAGTAGTCAAGCTAGAGGATGTTAAGGGACCTTCAAGATTGATTACCTTGGTAATCAATCAGCATTCCCTGGCACCTCTAGCTCTGGTCAACAATATGATCTCTCTGGGCCTCGAATCTGCGAAGCTCAGAATATACAAAAAAGACGGGGAGGACTCAGCTAAGAGAGCCTCCTGTGCTGCATCAGCCGACCCCATGGTGCCGACGAACCCAGAGTAACTTCCTACCATGGAGCCGAGGATCACTGAGGAGACTCTCTTGACTGGGACCCCCTCCAATGTAGTGAACGAGATTACCGGGGAAGACAGTAATCTACTGTCCCTTTTCTCCATACAAAGACGTTTGTAGTACTTGTTCGCTTCGGCGTAAATATCCTTGGGGTAATTAGTATTTTGTGCCCTTAAGACCTTAAGCAGTGCGAACGATCTGTTTCTCGCCTTCACGCAGTCGGTATCGAACCATTTTTGTTTTCTGTATACAGTACGTCTTTCTTTAACTTTCACGGGTATGTTATGATATGTAAAACCTTATTTATTATAATAATGTGCATACTTTAATCTTTCTTACCTTTTAGGTCAATCTCTCTCCTTGCCGGAAACTAGTCTGACCTTCCTCTTCATTTCCCTATTTGTTCTAGTGTTACCATATCAAATAAGTAAACATTAATTCGTAAAGTGAGATCACAGAGGGCGTTCAATCTCCGTCAGGAAAGCTATTACAATAAATACATACATACATGTTCAGTGGCTCGCATGTTCCACTAAAAAGGTCGCCGGGGTAATGCGCGCATGTGGGATCTCCAGGTCACTCGACCCTCCGCCATCGACTCTAACTCATCAGGAGCTATGCCCAAGCGCACCCAGGCTAGTTTTTGGATATGGTCCAACCACCTCGTCCAGGGTCTTCCATGCGGTTGCCTGCCTGCTTCTTCCGTTCGGAGAAGCAGCTGCTCAACATTTACCTCCCCGCGCACTGCCGTGTTTCTCACCCTATCCCTTATCTTATTCTTTCATGACCATAGGTTAGAGTTGAAACAAATACTGAGTTAGAAAGCGCTAACTTTGCGTTGACACCAAACTCGATCCTCCTGATTACAGTTCTTCCAAGCTTTTTCAAAATTGACTCAGCTTGGCCAATCCTGCAGAAAAGTACAGTAGTACTCCCCCATCACTCGTGAAGAAGACCCCGAGATACTAAACTTCTCCACTTACTTCAATGGGACTCCACTGACATGTAGAGTGCATATGACTGGTGCTCTGGAAATAACCATAAACTCGAAAATTCCTAAGCTTTCAGCATGTGAGCGAACGCCACACACGAGCGTTCACGCCCGCATAGAACAAAAAGACGACAGAGTCAAAGGTGATTTCTATGACCTCCTAGATAGAACATACGCTCAATGTTCCAGCTATGAGACCAATTCAACTCAATTTTCCGGGAGACTTAAACATGAAGCTGGGTTAAGAGCACATCTTTGAATGAGTCGTAGGAAAGCACAGACTATATGACACCACGGCCGAACACGGCTTCGGGCTAATAGACTTTGTCACGGGGCGTAATATCCTAGTAGTTAGCCCACGATTCCCATATCTCAATATCCATTAGGGGACTTGGTGGTCTCCTGATCATTTATCTGTTAATCAAATTTATCATACCTCGATACGCGAGACACTCCTCCAGCATCTTGGATGTTTGAATCTACCGAGAAGATAATTCGGATCATTACCTTGCTGCAGTCAAGGTATTTATGCGGATATCGCGAACATTGCGGAGTTGAGTAGGACCAGGAAAATTTGACGTCGGGAAGCTGCATTCGTAAGAGACCGCCAGGACCTTCGCAAATTGTGCCTCCCTCTAGCGCTCTCAAGAGGCGATGCAAAGGAGACGTGTCAAAGCCATCAGTGATGCTGCTTCTGATGTATTAGGTGTTCAGCCAAACCTTTGGTTTGATGACGAGTGCAGACAGGTACATGCAGAAAAACATACGAACGAGAGCTGCTCGTGAGCTCTACCATAGATTAAAACGAACATGCCAAGCCAGAGCGGAAACCTGCAGGGACACCTGCAGACAGACACCTCGTAGTTGAATCACAGTCGATGCTAAGAATATGGAAGGACTATTTCTTCGTACTGCATAACGGTGAATGTGGCCAAGATACCGCTGCTAGAACACACCATTCACACTGGAAGACGATGTGAGGGAATTCCGCTCATCTGACTTAGACGAGTTTAAGAAAGCAATATCGAAACTGAGGTCTAATAAACTGTTGGTCCAGACGGCCTGCCTGCTGAGCTATTTAAAGAAGCTGGAGATGATTTGGTTGGGAGCATGCACCAGCTCACCTGTAGGATATGGTCGGAAGAAAGCATGCCCGATGAATGGAATCTCAGCATCGTTTGCCCGGTTCATAAAAAAGGAACCGCTATAACAACGCCAACTATATTGGAATAGATCTTCTTAATATCGCGTATAAAATCTTCTCTGCCGTGCTATGTGAATGCCTGACACTAGTCGTGGACAATTTGATAGGTTCCTATCAATGTGGCTTCAAGCCAGGAAAATCCACGATAGACCAAATATTCACACTGCGACACATCCTGGAGAAGACTCATGAATTTCAGATCGACACACACCGCTTTTTCGTGGATTTAAAAGCCGCATGTCACAGTGTCTATAGGGACGAGCTATATAGAGCCATGTTATATTTTGACATCCCTGCTAATCTCATCAGGTTGTGCAGAATGACAATAGAAAATTCTCGCTGCTTCATTGAGGTCGTCAAGAAGCTAATTGAGACCTTCAATGTCGAAAAGGTATTTAGATATAGCCACGTACTGTCATGTGATAGTGACATCATGCTTGAAAAGATCGTGTGAGATTCACTGACCAATACAAGAGGCGCGATTTACTTCAAATCCGCACAATTGATCGCATACGCTCATGACACTGACGTGTTTGGGCGAGCACAGCGAAATGTCAATGAAGCAGAAGCGACTAAAGTGGGTCTGAAGGTATATGTTGTCGTCAAAAAAAGACTCACAACGCCAACGTCTCGGACAGAACACAGGCGTACAGGTGGAAAAGGACCTCAAACAACTGGGCGTGCGACACTGGAAATCGCTAGCAAAAGATCGTGCTAGCTGGAAAGGCTTGTTCGAGTTTCATCCCGAACTGTTGCACCACTTAAGTAAGTATGTAAGAAGTCCTTTTCCAAATCCCAAACTTCGACCATTTTCTTGTTATTCGAGAGTTGATTTTACTTATAAATCCCACTTCCCCTTGCAACCATTAAACTTTGCTTCCTTGGTGCTTCGTGGTGACATACCTGCGTCACCACGAGGCAAATCTGGCCCCGGCTCGACAGTCAACGGACAAAGAGTATAATCTCCCTAAAAAGAACGGACATTTACAGTCGTAGATGTCATCACTGGACGCTGCCTTATCGGCTGTCACGCGCAAAAACTGGTTATAGTTTCGAATGATTTCTGAAGAAGCTGTCTAGACGAGGAGGAGGTCGAATCCATTCACCACCTTCTCTGCACTTGCCCGGCATTCTGCACAATCAGGAAGCCATACCTAGGATCTTACCTCCTTAACGACCTGACAGAGGTCCATCAAGTAGGGATATCTGATCTTCTTAACTTCTTAAGAAGCACAAAATGGTTCAACGAATAGGGGGCTAAGCCCCATCGTAGCTGCACAATGGGCCACCCTGGCCTATGTGTGTTCTTCTCATTTCTGGGAAGGCTACGATCCTACTTACCTATCTACCTATAAATTCCAAATGTCTAGGAAAAGGTGACGAATAAATGTCCGCACCTTGATTCCAAATAGTAAAATACAACGAGAGATCTAACGTGTTTATCAGAAATTGTGCTTTTTACTATGCACGGTAACAATACTTTCTCTTACGACTTACATTCACATTAGTGCATTCAGTATTGTAGCAATGAGATTTCCAAGAAGTGATTAAACAATGCTATGCCAATAAAAGGCCTTCAAATTCTCTATGGTATCAAGAAAAGGTATATTCCATATTCGTTATCAATTGCAATAAAGAAAATATTTCAAACTGAAAGGTAATCTTAGTCAACGTAGATACTTTGCCCGCTTGGTAACAGAGAGTCGATTCAATGAACACCTAATTGCATTGGTAATCCTTTGAGTATCATCCTCAGAGCAATCCTTAGTTACATGAAAGTCAGTCTGTTTCTCTTTAATTGAATGGACATCTAATGAGTCCGTTACAAGGTTCAGTAAATCAGAAATGAATGCCTTCCATGGTAACTCCACGTTTTGGTTTAAAGCTTCATGAATTTAAGGATCATCTACAGGAAATTGTAGTCCTGTGGCGTGCCGAATACACAAGCAATCGTAAATCACTGCGACAATCTGGAGGCTGAACAAAAAGTGACGACAAACCAGGGGTAGAATTTTAATAGCTCCATGCACCACCACATTGCACTGGATTATTCGTAAAGGAATATGTCCATATTTAAGACCTTGTACAGCGGCACTATGAGAGAAAAGCAAAGCATACACACGCAAGGATAACAGCCCAATTGAACCACTTGTGTGTGAAAGGAAATCCCTGTATTTCTGTACATCTGGACCCTCGACTGCATGACTCTGTTTGGAATACCTCGGAGTATTCAGAATGGGACAATTCGATGTCTCCTTCTACCTTATTTTTTTTTTTTCAACGATTTTTTTGGCATGCAAATGGAAGGAAAATCGTATACGAATAGCGGAACCCGTAAGTGAATTATGATATCGTGAGGTTTAAGGACTTGGAAACTGTCCAATACTCCCTTTCATATAACTGCACTGGGAGAGGGCAACAGTCTATCGTATGACTTTTGGACAAAAAAACAAGGATTTCTTGGCAACATGACTGACTATAAGGCAAACAATGAGAATGAAAATGGAAATATTCTGTCTGAAAGTTCAGTATCAACACAGAATGCAGTCATGTGAAGGAGGTGGCGTTTTATTTGCCACCAAGATGATGACGATGACGTTTGCCAGAAATGCCATCATCTCCATTTCCAAAGTTTTACCGCCAACATGAAGACAGTAGAGAAATCTACGAAGATCCAGGGTGGTTGCTTCTGTCATCACGCATTAAAGCTGGCTTTATATGAAATGCATCATAAAGATTAATGTCAGCGCTAAAATAGTTTTGTTTTCGTTCACAAAACCCTTTTATATCACAATTACCCTCTCTCTATTTGCCGTTAACGCGGCTTTAGTGGCTCCCCATTTTCATCCCGCTTGTATAGCGTTCAAAGCCGTTTCAATGCAATTAACACGTAATTATCTTATTCCCAACGAGCACACGCTAGCTAATCACCAGTGTAACCAATGTCCTCTCATGTAGCGAATTAATGGCCATTTACAGCGCTCAAAGAAATCAACGCTTCGGAAATACCTCCGAGCACCTTCATCCGTTTGTACTCGTACATCGACTTCTATTGTTCTCACCATCGAATTGCCTTCTAAAATGCTATTTTCCCAGAATACACCGATAGATTTCGGGCTGCAAAATAGCATACATCTTCCTTGCTGCACTCGTCCTTTTGGCGCTTTCGTAGACCAATATACTCCAAATGGCTTATGTTTCTCCATCGAGCGGCGGATAACAACGGCCATAATTCAGCTAACTACATATATTACTCGTCGTACTTGTATGTTGTGTACAAAACACCATCCTTTGTCGGGTTCATTGAAGCGAGCCCGTGAGCACAACAAACCAGAAAACTGGTCGACCGTCAGTTTCATAGCTTACAGTCCTTGCTAGCGTGTTTGCTCGTTTTATCCTTTCAGCGATTTACAGTCGTGCTTAAGGCAATTAGCGCTAACCCGATGCCAATTAATCTAATGGTGTACATTTTCAATACTTTGCTCCAATCGATGGTCGGTTCGTGTATCGCGGTATGTGTTCGTAAAGGATAGCGCAGCTGGTGAATAATCTTTCGGAAAAGCGTTATCGTCCGGTGCAATGTACCAACGAAACTGTTAACCTTCATAGCATCTAGTACATACTGCATCTGTGCACGTGATGGATACGAACGGGTGTACTTGTGATACACATGTGTGTGCATAGGTTCAGACGAATAGTTATATAAATCTTTTCAAAAAAAAAAAAAAAAAAACTCTAGGGGTCTAGTTAGTTGGAGTAGACTATGTGTGGCGTGCTTCCCAGAACATCGGCACGCCGAAAGAAAAAAAAATAAGTAAAACGAATGTTTACGTAAATTTCCTCACACCACCCAACACTACTCGTGTCGAATCGCCACAGTTCGACAAGTTACCAATTTCGACAACTTAGCCTTTAGCCGAACTGGAGAGTTGACGAATTGGGAAAGTATATATACCCCACCACGGCGAGGCGGAAGTTCTTGACAAACAACATCTGAAACGAGGACAATCGGACACGAGGTGAGTGTTGGTGTGGTACATGTGGGGAAATCCAGGTAATGCATATTTTTTTCTTAGAGGCGTGGCACTATTGGTATTCATTTTGTTGGTACGTGCCTCCCGACTGCAAGAGAACCCAAGCAATCGTGAAATCCCAAAATCAAAAAAGCAAAAGGGATCGTAAAGCAGTACCAAACAAAAAAAGAAAAAAGAAAAAAGAAAAAAAAAAAAAAACAGAAAAAAAGAAAAAAGGAAGGGGAAAAGGGGTGGAAGAAGAGTAGTAGACTTCGGCATCTCCGCAAAGGAAGGACAGCGCAACTAATCCAACTGACCGCATAAAAAGGGCGGTAGAGGAGACACCGACGCAACGCGGGTGACTTGATCGTGAAAAGTTTTTTTTTGAGTGTACTTAGTGGCCAACCCATCACCAATCCCATGTATATTTATACGTAGAAAGTCAAAAGAAGAAAAGAGGAGAAAATGATATATGTATGTACATATATGTATGATTGCATATATATCTAAAGTTATACATATATGTGCATACACCCTGATAGTGTTATCTCCCACCACGTGTGTTCACTGAAGTTTGCATTTGTTCGGTCTTGTAAGTGTGTGCAGAGTGCGTATACATATATACATATCCAAAAAAAAAAAAAAAAAAAAAAAAAAAAAAAAGAGAAAATAATAAATATTTATAAAGATAGCGTCATATACACGTATATGTGCACGCTTGTGTAAGTGAAAAAAAAAAAAGAAAAAAAAAGAACAAAAAAAAGGAAAAAAAAAAAAATAAAAATATGAAACTTCAAGCGTTTCAAACAAGCATCTTAGGAGCAGCAGCAACGAGAACAGCGGAACAACACCGTTTGTGCACAAAGGGGGATGTTCTGTAAGTACCTGTTTGTTTTTCCATATTATTCTTGAAATATTTCAAACCTTACACTTTGTTAGTAACTTATATAAGCATGTACATATACGTTGCTTTTGCCTGAATAGATATCCATATGTATGTATATGTACGAACTTATAGGTGAGACTGTACCTATGTACATATGTACATATGTATACGTTACTATACGTTACACACTGCACACACACAAAGAGCGCTAAAATATACTATTAAGCCGATTCGTAACTAGATATCAGTGTATTTCAAAAAAAAAAAAAAAAGGATCGGAAACTTTATACTTGTTCTACATTATACATGTACCTTATTTCCTAACTGTTGAAAATTGTTAGCTTGTAAATTAAAACCAGTAGAGCACGCAAACTTTATTCGACTTCTTGGGATGAAAACAATACTTGAACTGAACGAGATGTTCGAAATTTTACCAAAGGAAAAATATCTCTCGTTTAGTTGGAGGGGTGAAAACAGCGTCAGTGAACGGATAAAGAAAAGAAAGGGAAATTCGAGGAGTGGGGAGGATTCGTTTGGTTGGGATAAGGAACGGAAAAAACGTGGTGGTTTTTCCCGCATGTGTTCAAAAGGGTCGGAGGAAGCGATCTGTAATCCGTTTTATGGTAGGGACTGCGTGAAAGGGTATTGTCTTAGCAGGCAGCCATGTGTTTTGGATTACGGGGAAACTTCGATCTCGAGAGGAGACCTGGCAGTTGAATTGAGATGAGTTGACCTAGCGGATCAACTCGGTTGACGTAATTAGTCCAAAGGAATCTGTCTCTGGAGGAGACCTCACGATTGAATTGGGACGAGTTGATCTAGCGGATCAACTCGGTTGACGTAATTAGTCCAAAGGAATCTGTCTCTGGAGGAGACCTCACGATTGAATTGGGACGAGTTGATCTAGCGGATCAACTCGGTTGACGTAATTAGTCCAAAGGAATCTGTCTCTGGAGGAGACCTCACGATTGAATTGGGACGAGTTGATCTAGCGGATCAACTCGGTTGACGTAATTAGTCCAAAGGAATCTGTCTCTGGAGGAGACCTCACGATTGAATTGGGACGAGTTGATCTAGCGGATCAACTCAGTTGACGTAGTTAGTCAAAGGAATCTGTCTCTAGAGGAGACCTCACAATTGAATTGGCACGAGTTGATCTAGCGGATCAATTCGTTTGACGTAATTAGTCAAAGGAATCTGTCTCTAGAGGAGACCTCACAATTGAATTGGAACGAGTTGATCTAGCGGATCAACTCGTTTGACGTAAGTAGTCAAAGGAAACAATGTATATCTCGCCCTTTGGGTTTATTAAAAGATCAAAAGGAAAGCGTTGCTCGATGTACATCATCAAATATAAAACATTATCAGAGAATTGTTCCCCAAGGCTCAGTGGGCGTTGGTTATCTAGTTGTGCTCGGTGTTGTCGGTATTCTTCGAATATTTTAAACACTAACACATACCTAAACATATTTCCAGCGCACTTGT
Source organism: Eumerus sabulonum (assembly GCA_951905685.1). Taxonomy (NCBI): domain Eukaryota; kingdom Metazoa; phylum Arthropoda; class Insecta; order Diptera; family Syrphidae; genus Eumerus; species Eumerus sabulonum. The sequence continues at coordinate 50,894,811 of OX645062.1, read as the reverse complement.
AACAAAATTTGCTAATTAGAGTTGTATATCCTATCTAAATAAAAGAAAAAGAAAGTGATATATGTATGTTCTTTGTATAATGAGTCAGTGAGATCCCTTATATCCTTGCCACGGGCTTCTGGTAGTGTGTGTGTGAGAGTGCGACCAATGGTGTATCCGGTAGGGGCTATCTCACAGATTCGTTAGGAGGAGATAGCTATGGAATTAGGGCCAAGCCTTAGTCCCAGTTTTATTGTAGGTATGAAAATAGGCAGCAAGATCCCACCCCACCGACGAGCTGATGCCGCGCAAATCCGCTAGCATGCCAGAAGCTGCCTTCACCATCGGACTGCCCCTCATCGGGGGGAGATAGGCTATCTGTACTCATGTACGCAACAGGGTAGCAAACCAAGTCCTAAATGTCACCGAATATATTTATGTATTTGGTTTACAACCAACTCAATTAGCCCTACATATGTTACTAGTGTACCAGGGTTTATCTATCATAATATTGTTACGAAATCATTCCCACTGCGGATACCAAAATGTTACGAAAATTTAGTCGTTCAGAATTGGGTTCGAATCTCTGGATTCATACATTTCATTTATTCCATACACACTTTTATTTATTGTTACTTATTGTTATTGTTAGGGGAAAAGGGAGCGAGCAAACAGAGCAAAGAAGTTGACCGCATTTAACTTGGCAAACGCCAGCCTCGATCTCTGTCCCTGCTCAATCCAAGTTGGCACACAGCCTCCGCGTGGCCTCCCCTGGATAGCTATACTGACGACCCCCGCAGACGTCAAAAAGGAAACGAATTTCGGATCTGCGCCTGGAACGTTAGGTCCCTCAACAGACCAGGTGCAACCGGACAACTGGTCAACTCTTTGGACTACTATAAGGCAGACATTACCGCGCTCCAAAAAGTGCGATGGGATGGGCCAGGCAAAAAGTGGATGAAAAACTGTGATATCTACTACGGAAACTGCTACAGAGGAAATAAACAACGCTTATTTGGATGCGGATTTGTTGTTCGAGGCAGACTCAGGAAAAAAGTCTTAAGCTTCCAGTATGTAAGCGAACCAATCTCGGCAATATAAGTTTATTATGTGTCCACGCCCCCACAGAGGAGAAAGATGACCGACATAAAGACGACTTCTATGATCTCCTAGGCAGAACATATGCCCAATGTCCCAGCTGTGATACCAAAATCGTTCAGGAGATTTCAATGCGAAGCTGGGTAAGGAAGCAATCTTTGAACGAGTCATAGGAAAGCATAGCCTACACAAAATCACGTCAGAAAACGGACTAAGGCTAGTGGACATTATGGCGGGACATAATCTGGTAGTAGCAAGTATACGATTCCGGCGGTCTTTCAATGAATCGACAACCAACCAAATTGATCATATCGCGATCGACGGCAGATGCTCCTCCAGCACCCTAGATATCCGCAAGTGCGCAAGTCCGGAGTGCGCAAATCAGCCCCATGCTAATCAACATCTTTAGAACCTATGCATGGGGATACATACTGACGAGCTGGACAGAGGTAACGGTAAAATTGATTCCCAAAGTAGGCCGTACCCCTACAGACCTACCCAAGTTTTACAGTTCGATAAGGGTTCCCCTCATTTGGATACCTGGACACAGCGGCCATACAGGCAACAAAAAGGTAGACCTACTAGCAAGGAAAGGCTCCGCTGGTTACGGAACACGGCTGATCACTTCTGGTCACAAACGGAAAGTAGCAGACAAGCCAATTTGTTCCTCCCAACCTCATCTCTCACAAGAAAGAAACAATTACCCATGCTTTCGAGGAGTCAGAATCGTATAATCACAGGTTTCCTTACTAGATACTGCCCAGTCAACAAACATCTCAAGACCATGGGCATTGTACAAGATGGCACTTGCAGAATGTGTAATGAGGACGAAGAAACAGAAGAGCACATACTGTGCCACGTCATCGTCACTTAGGCAAGTATTATCTTGAAGAAAAAGAAAGTGCTGCTAGCTCACCCAAAAGCATACTAAGTTTTATTATGAACTCAGGATTTTTGAGTAAACTGTAACAGGGGGATATCACAATAGGCCCACTAGTGGCCGCAGTGATCAGGCCCACCCCCTAATCCACTCTAACTCTAACATTTCGATAATCCGTTCACGTCTTACTGTGGGCCTCTAGTCCTGTAATATCATCCATGCACGCAATAAGTTATGTAGATGAAATGATAACAATGATGAGATGAAAGAAATGACGAGCGTCAACCTGTCCAAATAATTCACCTCTCATCGAACCTAATCCAGCAGAAGGAAATGCCCTAACGCCGTACATAAGAGATGTTGCAAATAGGTTATGGGAATTCGTAGACAAGACATAAGCAAATTGAGTTTGTCGTGACATTGTATAATCGACGGTTTCCCCCATCTGGACCTTCTCTCCTGCGCCTTGATGAGTTTCCCTTGAGGTGTAGCTTCATGTTGGAGGGTAGAAAAAGTCGCAGGCGGCAATTTCGGAGCTATACGGTGAATGCGGCACCGTAGGAATTCTTTTTTCGACAGAAACTCTTGCAAAAGAATGCATTGTCGTGATGCATGATTGGCCCCTTTTTGGAAAGTCCGAATCGCATACGAAAAACACGTGCCCGCAGCCTCTTCAGAACGCCGACATAGAACTATCCAGTCACTGTCTGGTCGGCCCTTTTTGAACAGCTTCCAGGATATGAAGTCGTTTGTACCCGTATTCCTGCATTTGACTATGTTCGTTTGCGTGTAAAATGTTCGTATTTAATCCATTTCCACAGCTATTGACGTTCTAACAAATTTCAAATTCCTTTGCATTAATTTATTGAGTAGCCTTCTTCGTCTTATATGACTCCAAACTGCATTATAGTTGGCTTTTAGTGCCTCCGCTTTCCCCTGACAGCTTGTGGGCCGATTTGTCGCACAAGCTGCAAAATTTCACTGGCTTCAATAGGTGAGCTGAACGAGGAATGTACTTCGTTGACAACAAAATTTCCGAAACGCAATGGAGCAAACCACTCCTAGCTCCAGTGTTCATTCACAGCATTTCCATTGTACACTTCACAAATTTTCCTGCACGTCCTGTAGCGTTTTTAACTCCTTTCATAGTTAAAAAGCGTATTTCTTCAAATCTATATAACTTCTCTTATATGACATACCACAAAAACTGTGTACAAAGGACTTGGAGTCCAGAGTGTCACTTTCCAAAGGCGGTATTGGAAATCAACACCACGATATCAACTGCGGTCTCAATAAGTATTGTATAGCAACGAAAGGGGCGAGGGTTTTGCCAAATCAATTATCAATTACTAAAAGTCATTACTTACTTACTTACTTAGGTAGTGCTACAGTTCGTGGTGAACAAGCGTTTCCAGCTGGCACGGTCTTTGGCTAGCTGTTTCCAGCGCCGCACGCCCAGTTGGTTAAGGTCCCCTTCCAACTGCGTGCGTCACCGTTGATGCGACCGTCCTCTGCCGCGCCTTCCTTCCGGGGTGGATTCGAAGACTCTTCGTGCCGGAGCTCTATTTTCCATGCGCTCTACATATCCTAGCCACCTTAGGCGCTGTATTCGTAGACGTCGTACCAGGCCAATGTTGCTGTACAACCCGTACAGTTCTTCGTTATATCCTCTCCTCCATACACCGTTTGAATAAACGGGACCGTAGATAGTGCGCGGAATTTTCCTCTAGAACGAACCAAAGGCATCTTCATCCGCTTTTGTTAAGGTCCAAGCCTCTGCGCCGTAAAGGAGGACTGGGATGATTAAGGTCTTATATAGTGTCACCGTGGTTTTCCGAGAGAGGGCTCTACTTCTCAATTGCCTCTTGAGCCCAAAGAAACAGCGGTTGGCAAGAGTGATTCTGCGTTTTATTTCAGCGCTGGTGTTTTTGTCACTGGTCATCAGTGAGCCAATGTAGGCGAACTCCTTGACCACCTCAAAGTTATATCCGTGCATGGTGACGTTCTGGCCAATACGTCGGTGTTGCCCGTCTCTTTTGGGTGAAAGCAGATATTTGGTTTTACCCTCATACACCTTGAGACCCATCTTAGCCGCTTCTACCTCAATGCTTACAAAGGCCCTCATTGACGTCTCGCTGTGACCGTCCAATCACGTCCATGTCATCTGCGTAGGCAAGCCATTGTGTGGACTTGAAGTAGATCGTACCTCTTGTGTTGGCCAGTGACTCTTGCACGAATATTTTCAAGCACGATGTTGAAAAAGTTGCATGGCAGCGCGTCACCTTGCCCTTATCCTTTTTTAACATCAAAGGTCTCGGTTTGCTCATTACCGACCTTAATGGAGCAGGGAGAATTCTCCATTGTCATCTTGCACAGTCGGACGAGTTTGGCAGGGATGTCGAAACTAGACACGGCTTTGCATAGTTCATCTCTATACACGCTCTCATATACGGCCTTGAAATCGACGAAGAGGTGGTGAGTGTCGATTTGGTATTCCTGGGTCTTCTCCAAGATCTGCCGCAGCGTAATTATTTGGTCTATTGTGGATTTACCTGGCCTGAAACAACACTGATAAGAGCCGATCAGGTTATCCACAAACCGTTTCATGCGTTCACACAATACGGCGGAGCAGATTTCATATGCGATGTTAAGGAGACTTGTTCCCTTATAGTTGGCACAGTTATAGGGGTCTTCTTTCTTATGGACCGGGCAAATGATGCTGAGATTCCATTCGTTGAGCATGCTTTCCTCTGACCGTACCATGCAAATGAGATGGTGCATGCACCTTACCGGCTCATCTCCAGCCGCCTTAAGAAGCTCAGCAGACAGGCCGTCTGCGCCCGCGGCGTTATTAGACTTAAGTCTTGTAATCGCTATTTTGACTTCTTCTAGGTCGGGTGTATGGAATTCTGTTACGTCGTCGACCATTACGAATGGCTCGTTCTTCCTGACAGCGGTATCTTGTCTATCATCGCCGTTATACAGTCTGTAGAAGTGGTCTTTCCAAATCCTCAGCATCGACTGCGACTCTACTACCAGTTCTCTATTTTCATCCCTGCAGGTCGCCGCTCTGGTTTTGTAGCCATGGCGTGTTCGTTTTACCTTATTGTAAAACTTACGGGCGTCATTCCTGCGGAAACATCTCTCCATCTCCTTGATCTCCTTTCCTTCTCTCTCTTCTTTGTTCTGAAAAGCGTGTGTTCTCTTCTGCTCATAGATTTTGCGAGCAGCTCTCGTCCGTCGTTGCAGAATGGATATGCCTCTTGTTTTGCCTCATGGGCGTGTTCGCATTGTTCATCGAACCAGGGGTTTCAAGGTGGTGGCGGTTTGAAACCCAGCACCTCTGAGGCAGCGTCCCTGACGGCGCTCTGGCAATGGGCCCATTCCTGCTCAATTTTGTTTGCTGCTGTGGGTGGATTTTGAGAAATCTTGGAGAAGAACGATCGGCAAAGATTCTGGCAGTCTCTTGCGATTGTATTTTTCCGACGTCAAACCTAACATTCTTGATATCCTCATGCGTACCTTGGCTACAACAAAGTAGTGGTCCGAGTTGACGTTGGCCCCTCGGAAGGTTCGTACGTCGAGAATACTGGAGGAGTGTCTGGAGCCAATCTGGTTGGTGGTCGATTGATCAAGAGACCGCCAGGTACCCTTCTGGATGTTGAGATGGGGGAATCGCGTGCTTGCTACAAGGAAGGTACGTCCCGCTGGGAAATCGATTAGCCTAAGTCCGTTGTCGGATGTGGTGTTATGGAGGCTATGCTTTCCTAAGGTCGACTCAAATATGTCCTCTTTTGCCCAGTTTTGCATTAAAATCTCCTAGAACTATTTTTGTATCGTAGCTGGGGCATTGGACATATGTTCTGTCTAGAAGATCGTAGAATTCTTCATTCAGTCGATCGTCCTTTGCTTCCGTTGGGGCGTGAGCGCATATCAAGCTAATGTTTCCAAATTTAGCTTACATTCCGGAAGCTTAAGGCTTTTTGTCGGAGTATTCCTCGAATAACGAATCCGCACCCGAACAGCCGCTGTTTGTTCTCCTTGTAGCAGTTCCCGTAGTAGATGTCGCAGTTTTTCATCCGTCTTTTGCCCGGTCCATATCATCGCTCTTCTTGAAGCGCGGTTATATCTGCTTTATAACAGTTAAGGGCTTGTTCCAATTGATCGCCTGCACTCGGTCTGTTAAGGGACCTCACATTCCAGATGCAGACTCTCAAGTCCGTTAGTCGTTTGCAGGAGTCGTCAGCTTTGTATCCGTCTGTATCCGAGGCTTGTCGTTGAGGGAGCTTGTGGAGGAAGGAGCGAGCAAACAGAGCAAAGAAGTTAATCGCGTTTAACATGGCAAACGCCTCGATCTCTGTCCCTGCTTAATCCAAGTTGACACACAGCCTCTGCGTGGCCCCCCCAGGATAGCTACCCTGGCACCCGCCACCAGGTAGTGAACCAATCTGTGCAGCGACCCAACCCCTTGATCCTGGGGAAAGAGGAACCTGGTCCTCCAGGTTGGGGGTTGTGCTTAGGGGTAACATCCATATCACGTGAAAACCCAGTTGTTCCGAAACGTGACGACTAAAAATCATTACATAGCCTTTAAAGACGAAACCCTTTTCTGGCTAGTATAAATCATCGTCTATCAATAGCACTGGCTGCTAGGTAACATCTCATAAGTACACATTTATATGGTCCTCATATATTCCTATATTTTACCTGGATTTTATCCGGGCCATTCGCAATATTCCTTGTCATTACCGTTATTTTATTCAATTGCAAGAAATTAATGTGCTACCAAGCCACAGCAACATGACTTTAGTCGATTTCCCTCCCATTTTTTTGTCGTTTTCCTATTGTCGGGAGTATAAGGGAAAATGATATTAATTGGAAATTAATTTCCTTAATTGCCCGTGCATAGGTGTGGACGTAATAAATTTGTGCAAAGCACCGGCAAGTAGCCTGACATATATCGAATCTGTTCAGTGCCGTCGAATAGTCGTGTTCCGTACACGTTATTGGAGAAATGCCAATTTCCTCAGTATATGTATGTATGTATGGGTATATTTTTATTTTTTTTCGAGTGAAACCATTAATGTCAGGAATTTAATTGCAAAAGTCCATTTAAACGAATGTGCTCGAAAGGTTATCGCCGCACATGTGACCCCACTGCGTCGCTTGGTTTTTATGACCAACCATTATCGTGTTGAAGAGATTTTGTCTCTTCCGCTTCACTACATGAAGATGAAAAAGAGGTAGGTGGACAAAAAGCAGCGATATGTTAATCCGAATTGAAGCTGCTCGAGGATGACATGCCAGAGGGGCGGTCACCACTGATTAATACGGACAAATTCATAGCATTTTCCTGCAGCATGATAGAGAGCTTGATGTGGCGACAAGAAATCGATTGGTGGTATACGATGAACTCGAAATTGATTTTGGTTTCAGGCAATTGGCCAATTCGCATTTATATATTTTTTTTCTTTCCCTTCTTTCTGAGCGTTCATCATGTTGAATCAATCGATTCTTCAATATCAACACATTTACCTCAGAGGTGCTGTAAAAGCACTTTGTAAATAAAACAATTCCGAAGCTTACCACGAACGATAATACCGCAGCAAATAGTGATTCCATCAACACTGCCACACCTCGGCGAGTGCACAGAATCCGAATTAGGACACCGGCCCTCGTACCGGGCGCCATTTAATATCCCCAGATGCCATAGTAGCACTACTACTAAGCGCATTATTGGCCATTTCTCAGGCAATTCCACATTGAATAGAATCCACTCGACTAAAACCACATCCGCTCACACCAAGACTACATTGTACACCCGGAGATGAGTATGGTTATAAGAGAGCGTAGTACACTCGTAGTAGCAACAGCTATTCGCCCACGAAATGAATGCAAATTGACATTAAATGGACTTAGATGCAGTTATCTTATATCCTCCCTGACTCTTCGTCTTTCTCACCGTACCGGAAGAACAAGAATACGACGGAAGAGAAGACGAAAGCAATTTGCCTGTCTGTCACAATCAACTCGCTATAGTGGATCGTCTTATCCAATTGAAATGGAATGGAATGAAAATCGCATTTAAATGAAACCACACCATCTCCGTCGGCATCCAGTCCTCAAACGTCATTCGCTTCACGAAGAACGTCTAAAGGCAGTGGCAGTGATGTAGATTGACATTCTACAAAAGGGAGACCACTTGCTACGATGCCATCTCTAACGAATTAAGGGATTATGACGGGATTTACGCCAAGGCGCACGAACACGATATACAAACAGCTGTTGCTTACAATTCAAATTAATCGCAGTCGGTCCAAGTAGGTAAAGGACATCATGGGTATTAATGGTCTCGGGAGACGTTCGAAATATGTAATTCTACAAAAATCTAACTCCAACAGACGACCTACGCCACTCACCCATGATCCTATCAGGAGAGTCATCATTTCTTTCAAAATAAAAATAAACAGAAAAATTTGAAATCTTAGATTTTGAATATGCGGCCGGCCGTTGAGATGGAGTCTAGCCGAGCTCGAGACATGTCCATGAACATGGGACTATGCACTAAAAAAAGTTAAATTACTATATTTACGTTGCTATTAACTTGTGGCAGGCGATTATTAACTTGTTGTTTGTTATGGATATGCTCTAATCCTTTTTTACGGCCTGGATGGTAGCGTGGTAGTGTGTTGTTTTATGACGACGACGTTCGGAGCAAAATAGAAACAAAAGTTAACTACGAAGCTTGGGAGGAAACCTGATGATTCATTCATTAGGAAACGTGGGAAACGTAAATGGATAGAATCACTTTCGTTTAATGAAAGAGCAGATAACAACGAAGGAGCTGATTAATCATGGGCGTTCATGGTGGAGGATGTGTGGTTAAGGGTGAGCTATGATAAGGCTTTTCTTAGCACGACTGATTCATTTCTACGTACCATTAATGCTATAATTGGAATTCGCTCGTTGTAAGTTTCTCATGCCTCAGTGGTAACTGTAGTCCTTGTCTATATACATACATATGTGGTGGTATCAGCATATTTTAATCAACTCCCTAATTGGCACAAAACTGACAGGTAATCTGGTCTGGAAAAATGTTCGTTTTGATTCATTAGCCTACGCAGCGTTCTTTTTATCCTATTTTTTTGTCGCAGTATTACGTAGGTTACTACTTAGCTTACCAATGTGTCAAATCTGATATAGTCATCATAAAATTTGACATTTTAAACGATGGAAGTTCCCAAGGCTCTACTAAGAAAGGCTTTGCTAAAACTCCTCTTTCTTGTTTATGCCACAATTACTTATGTACTTACTTATCTGGCCAGCAATCCGTAGAGGATCTGAGCCTGAGCTATAGCTGCCTTCCATCCTTGACGGTCCCCGGGCACGGCGTTTTCGGTTATCCAGACCAAGTTGTTTTATATCCGCGATTCTTCATCTTCTTCTCGAACTAGGAGGCTCGGAGTTGAAGACTCTTTTAGCTGGAGCGTTAGTGTTCATGATCTCGAGGTGGCCGAGCCAATGTAGTCGACGGATCTTTGCCTTCGTAGAGTTCGATGTTATGTCTTCTCATCCATTCACCTTCCTCACAGACTGGACCAAATATTCCGCGCAAAATTTTTTCTTAAAAAGAACCCAAAATCAGTTCCGCCGTGCCGTCCTGTTTTTCTTCCAGCTTTCGGCTCCGTACAGAAAGACTAGCAGTACGTATAAGCGTTTTGTAAAACATGACTTTGACTCTTCGAGTGAGAAGTTTTGACCTAAGTTGTTTGGACAAACCGAAGTAACAGCGGTTGCCAAGGGCGATTCTATGCCGGATTTCCACTGTGGTGTTTACGTTTGCCCCGAGGTAGACAAACTCCTCACCACCACGAAATTATAGCTGCCAACCGCTATATTGTTGCGGATACACAAACCGACGGTTAAGTTCGAATTTCGCTGTCGAAGTTCGAAAGCTCTCTTGAAGCGGAGATTGCAATGATGTCAACTGTCAACGGCGTAATGCTAATTGTCAGAGCATTCTTGAGATTTCCGAAGGGGAACTTCCGACGGCGAACATTCGGGAAGATGGACCGATAGCTATATAAGCGCGATCGCTCGCCCTCGGCATTCATTCAGTTTGTGGTATTGAACAGAGCGTGACAAGTCGGTGTGATCAATCGATAAAACAGTGGGAAAATAAAAGCTTTCAATTAAGGTTTGTGTGTGTATTAAGGTTTAAAGTGTTCAATAGGTTTTGGATAGTAAATAAAAGTGGTTAAGCTGCACAGATAATTGATCTGTGGTGAAACGGGAAAAGTGTGTGTGTTTTCATTCGGATAAGAAGACAATTGCAGTTTACCGCAATCCAGTGGTGCGAACCCTATTCGGTGTGGGATTGAATACTTCGTAACATGCCGCCGCACTTTCAAGTGCATGTTTCAAACGGTCTAGAGGTCCTAGAACCGAACTGCGCAGTGCATCGCGTATTTTTTAGCGTGGCGCGACATAGCCGGATCAGTTTTCCTGGGATCTGCAATTCGACCCTCGTATAAAACAATTCTTTGCGATGAATGCTGTCGTATGCAGATTTGAAACTCTCTGGTCTATTCCAGGATTTGTCGAAGTGTGAATATTTGGTCTATTGCCGATCTGCTGGAAGCTGCACTGGTAGCTGCCGGTAAGTGCGGTGCAGAAGGTCTTTAGACGTTCACACAGTACCCTGAACAGGATCTTGTATACGACATTGAGCAGTAATGTACCTCTATATCTCTTGCAAAAGGTAGGATCGCCTTTTTAATGGATGGGGCAAATAGAGCTGATATTCCCGTCGTCGGGCATGATCTGGTGCAAGCTCTCTCCCAGAACATCGCCGCCAGACTTAAAGAACTCTGATGGCAAGCCATCTGAGCCTGCGGCCTTGTTGTTCTTCAGCTTTTGAATACCTGTGCCCACTTCTTCGATGCTGGGTGGGGGGACTACTTCAGCGGCTGGAGTTGGAATTTCCTCAGTCCCTACCGCTCTCTCTCTCTTGGTCGTGCTCGTTAAGCAGCTGCTGAACTTCTAAATTTCAAAGAGCCTGGATGCCTTTCTTGAAGCCTCCTGCAAGGCCTTTAGCATTCTTCTAAAAGGCCCGTTTGTCCCTAGACTCCTCGATATCCTCGAGCTGCCAGGCCGCAAAGATTCTTTTCTTTAGTCGCTGCAGTTTTTTCTCCTCCCTTCTATTGGCTCGGCACTTTAACTACTTGGAGGACTTTACGTTTAGGGCTCTATTTGATACAGGCTGTGACGTTTGCATACTTAGATAAGATACACTTATAATGTTAGGAGACGTTGAGCTAAAAGGAGAAAAATTGATTTTACTACTTGTATACCATAAGCCCAAACAGGATTAAGCACTTGTAGAGAAGCAGCTTGTTTTCAGTACTAAGCTAGGAATTGGGAATGTTTTCCAAGTAGCCAGGACATTTCCCTATATTTCAGTTCAAGCTCTTCACGGTTTTCCTTTACAAGGAATCCGAACTTCATTTACAAAGTTCGTAAGCACGTAAGTAAAATTTACGTGGACAGATTTGGTTTCGTTAAACGCGATCCGCTAAGTCATTGTCCAGTCGCTTATATGGTTTACGGCATATTGCGTTTTAGTCGTCGATTCTAACTGGTTTCCCCTTTTTTTATGTTTATTTAACCTCTATCTTTTGACATTTAGTTACTGTTACAACATAAACAAAACAAAAGGAGATACAGCTGTTTCTCTGATGAAGTTCTGGCACAGCTAGGATTTAGTCTACCCGAACCATTGAAGGTTTTATTCACTCCGAGCGCCTCTTATCTTGTTGTTTCCACGTCAATTTACTGTCGATATACATTCCGAGGTACTTGGTCGAATCACTAGTTTTAATGTGTCTTCCATTTATTGTTAAAAGGGGTGTATTGTCAATACTTTTCAGTGTATAAGTCACATGTACTGTGTATCGTCAGCGAAAGTAGCTAACATCGAATGTTGTGTTGTTGGGGTTGGTATATCCCCTGTATAGATCAAGTAGAGCACCGGGCCTAGGACACTTCCCTGAGGGACCCCAGCTGAGACGCTAAATAGTTTGGAGCATTCGTCGTTATACGAGGGCATGGGCTCGGACATACAGGGTAAAGTTGTTGATCGCTCTCAACCTGGCGAGATGCCAGCAACGATCCCTGTTTAAATGCCCGGGTCAAGTTGACATACGGCCTCCTCGTGGCGCCCTCTGGATATCCTCTTCAACAACAGTTGGGACCAGTATGGCGGTTCTGCGGCGGGCTAACAAAACACTAACGTTGTGAATGAGCATGATGCTTCGGACACAGCGACGGATACTCGACGACGACAACGCACGAAAAACGAACACGATTTGCGAGTATGCTCCTGGAATGTCAGAACCCTGTACACTCCCGGAGCTGCTCATAAACTAGAAAGAATCCTCACGCAGTACAAGGCGGATATTACTGCGGTCCAGGAAATACGCTGGATAGGAAACGGTATGACGAGGAAGAAAAATTGCGAAATTTATTACAGCTGTCACAAAAGATTGCACTTACTTGGATGCGGATTTGTCGTGGGAAAGCGGTTAAGGTCGAAGGTCATCGACCTTAAACCTATAAGTGATCGCCTGGCTGTGATCCGCATTAGAGGCAGATTTTATAACATCAGCCTTATATGTATGTGCACACGCCCCTACCGACGAGGCTGAAGACCCTATCAAGGAGCACTTCTATGATCTCCTGGACAACGCCTACGGAGCTTGTCCGGAGTACGATGTTAAAATCGATACGACAGCATTCATCGTGAAGGTCTGTTTGGTGCGATGGCTGAATTCGGGATCCCGGGAAGACTGATCCAGTTGTGTCGCGCCACGCTTAAAAATAGGCGATGCACCGTGCAACTCGGTTTTAAAACTTCGGAACCGTTTGAAACATGAACCGGATTTCGGCAAGAAGATGCGCTGTCATGTGATTTCTTTAACCTGGTGCTGGAACAGATGCGTTCCTGGTGCGACGGGCAGGCGTCAACAGGGAAGGCACTATCTTCTACAAGTCCGTCCAGCTGCTAGGATACGCGGATGATATCGACATCATCGCGTGTTCTCGCTGTGGCATTGTGAAAGCATTCACCGCGATTGAAGAACATGCGAAACGAGTTGGTCTTAAGGTCAATAAGGACAAGACGAAGTACATGCTGTCAAGCAAACACCAATCCGTCGCTCACCACCTGGGACAAAATATAACGATTGACACCTACAATTTCGAGCTAGTTAAGGAGTTTGTCTACCTCGGAGCAAACGTAAATTCCACAAATGACATCAGAGTGGAGATCCGGCATAGAATCGCCCTTGGCAACCGCTGCTACTTCGGCTTGTCCAAACAACTGGGGTCAAAACTCCTCATTCGAAAGACCAAAGTCATGCTTTCCAAAACGCTCGTACTGCCAGTCTTGATGTACGGAGCCGAAAGCTGGACGATAAGCAGGACAGCGGAACTGATTTTGGGTTCTTTCGAGAGGAAAATTCTGCGCGGAAAATTTGGTCCTGTCTGTGAGGAAGGTGAATGGAGAAGAAGACACAACCGCGTACTCTACGAGCTGTACAAAATGTGGATGTAGTCTGGAAGGCAAAGATCCGTCGACTGCACTGGCTCGACCACATCGAGCGCATGGACACCAACGCTTCAGCTAAGAGGGTCTTCGACTCCGAGCCTCCTGGCTCGAGAAGAAGAGGAAGACCGAACCTCCGGTATAAAGACCAAGTAATCGCGGATGTAAGATATCTTGGTCTTGATGACTGTGAAGAATGGAAGGCAGCTATAGCTCAGGCTCAGATCCTCCATGGATAGCTGGCCTGATAAGTAAGTAAGTAAGTATTCGTCGTTATACTTCACGTAGAAGAGTCTTTGTTCGTAATAGCTTTTTAATAAAAATTTAAAGTTTTGTGGTAGTAATTTGCTTAGTTTGTAAAGTAGTTCCGTGTGCCAAACCCTCTCAAGAAATACTACGGAGCAACATTTTTTATTTCCTAAGCCCCTTGACATCTTACTTGTGACTCGATGTACCTGTTGGATTGTTGAGTGCTATTGTCTAAACCCGAATTGGTGATTGAGTACAATCTTATTTTGGTCAAGTAGTGGTTAAGGTCTAGCGTGTATGTTCTTTTCCAATAGTTTTGATACTACTGGTAGTAAGCAAATTGGTCGATGGATATCGGTTTTTGCTGGATCTTTACCTCTTCTTGGGGATAGCTTTAATTTCAGCAATTTTCCAGGTTTTAGGAAAGAATTTCTTGTAAACACTAAGCCATTATCTGGTAATTCTTTTAAAACTTGTCCACTTACTAGGTCATAGCCAGTACTCTTTTCGGCTTTGGTTTTATATTTGATGAGATAACTTAATTCATTGGTATGCGTGATGAGGCAGGAAATAGTAACTTGACTTGGGAAAGTTTTCATTTTTCACTTCGATCATATGGCCTAAGCGCATGTAGTCTTGCAGACATTCGGCACATTGCTGTCTAAGTTGAGGATCGGCTGTGAGACGCTTCTTCAAACTCTTGATGCGTTGAAAAGCACCTTCATATGACCTGCCGAGGACTGGATAACTGGATCCTTTAAAGGGAAGAGCGACTTCATAACGTCCGTCTCCCGTTCGCCTCACATGCTGCAAGAAGTGTTTCTCACAAGCGATGTTGTTGGAAGTTTCGTAAGGTTCGAATGGAGCTTCTTCCTGTTCCCTAAACGTATGAAGTTGTGCGTTGAAAGCAGAAGGCTCTGGATAGGTTGGACTTGGATTCCAGTATTGCCCAATAAAATCCAGCCCAATTTAGTTTTTTGAGCTACTGGCCTATCCTCTTCTCTTGACTTTATCAACTCAGGAAGCACGATTTCGGCGAGAACATCGCTTCCTAAAAGAAGGTAAATTTTTGCAGGCTAATAAAAAGACGGATCTGCTAGGACGAGACCATCAATGTGCTCCCAATTAGCAACGGAGAGCGTCCGGGCTGGAAGATGGCCAGACAGGGACTTGAAAATGAACGCCAGCGTTGATGTCTCGAACGATGAATGATGTGATGAGAGGGTGATGTTTACAACCCCTTGACACATGCCGCTGCTGACCAAGGCCAACCCGGAAACCTCGACGTGAGTGAATTTGGATTTCAAACCTAAAAGTTGAACAGCTGATTCGGTTATAAAACTCACCTGGGAACCCGCGTCGACTAAGGCTCGAAGCGAATAAGTCTCACCTGATAAGAACCTTACATTTACCATTGCAGTCGCCAATAACACCTGTGTGAATAAAATCGGGCGAGAGTGAAAGGTGTTGACCGAGCTGCAGGAAGACTGTTCTCCGGTGTTTGGTAAAAAGGGTGTTGCTTCGGTGTTTAGCGTCGTGGTGAGATAGCTCTGTCGGTTTTGCTATGGAGGATTATTTAAGTTCTGCGGACGCGGAGTGGACGGCTTGGAAATATTGGCATGCAACAACGAGTGATGTGGCTGCTGGCAGTTATAACATCTACGCATACTTGGACACTTCTCAAAACGGTGGCTGTATGCTAAGCAATTACGACACAGTCCGAACCTGCTCACATTCTGACATCGCTCTACTTGCAGATCTTGCTGGAATACTTTTCTGTTCCTGTCGTATGAAAGCTGTTACGTTGTGGCACATTCCTAACCGGGCTCATTGTTGGTCGAAGCAGCTGTTGATTAACGACTTCCTGTGAACGGAACCTCGTCTCCAAAAACTGAGTGAATTCAGCAAACGTAGGAAGTTCCTTGCTGTTTGACTTGCTTCCGAGCCTTTCTTCCCACAAATGCTGAGTTTGCAAAAGTCAACTCGGAAGTTTTGTCGGAAGTTTTTGCATCCCAATCCCAATGATGCACCGGCACCTTGAGATTTTCCAGGCTGTGGACAGCCTCCATCGAGGTGTCGAGCAATTCCTTAATGGACTCGACGGCTGGTTGAAAAGGCATTTCAGCTGGGTGTTGACTAAGAACCGGCGATGATCGTAACGATCCTTAAGAATGGTCCAAGCTTTGGCATAGTTGCCGTTGTCGATCCCCAGGTGAGCCAAATGCTTTTCAGCCTCACCTGATATACTCGTCTTCAAGTAATGCATCTTCTGTATTTCAGACAGCAATGCGTTATGGTAGATTAAGGAAACGAAAAGGTCATGAAAGGCCCGCCACGACTCGTAACTCCCTGCGAACACTGGTAGGTTGATTTTTGGCAACTGAATGTCGATCCATTTTTCAGCGTTTCCCTTGGGGTCGGCTTCACTGAGCTCTACTTTCCCTTCAGGTGGCGGAATCTTGTCCATCGCGTCCAGTAAGTGGCACCTGTACTCTAGGTGCATCTCTCGAATTGCGTCGAACGTTGTCTCCGCTTGAGCTAACTTCTTATCGACTAAGGAAGCTATGGCCTTCTGGAACTGCTCAGTTGCTGTCTCCATAGTTTTTTCAAGTTCAGACAAACGCACAGAGATGTAGCATTTCGCCTCGCAGAACCAGTTTTGGAGAAATTGGACGTACATATCTTTCTCCAACTGCTTGAGAGTATACGCCATATACGTAACCATTTTAAATTTAAATGCACGGCGACAGGAACAGTAAGTAAACAAGATCACTTACTTGTTATAGCGCGTTGCTCCAAGTCTTGCGGGATTCCAAGTTGTATTTGGCGATCAGCAACCTCCAAATTCTTCTTCACTGCACTCTCCAAACTCAAACCAATGTCAAACAAAAGGACTGTATTTTTTTTTTTTTTTTTTCAAACACGGCAAGTAAGATTAACCCAC
This sequence comes from Eumerus sabulonum, assembly GCA_951905685.1. NCBI lineage: Eukaryota > Metazoa > Arthropoda > Insecta > Diptera > Syrphidae > Eumerus > Eumerus sabulonum. Next base: position 50,878,056 of record OX645062.1, on the reverse strand, counting down.
TGACAAAAGTATTGCCAAGGAAAGGCTTCCATGGATTCTGCCGCTAAAGACTTAATGTGCTCCAAAAAGATGGTTTACGGTGCAATTAACGTCTACACGCAGACAAGCAGCAAGGAAAACCCCAAAAGAAAACACCGGGCGAGGAAAACCACAGTCAGGGAGGATAGACAAATTTGCCGGTTGAGTAAGACCAATCCTTTTCTGATTAGTAAGGACATTCACTCAGCTGTAGCGACTGAAATAAGTAATCATATTACAGCTAAAACTGTAAGGAACAGATTACTTGAAAGAGGATTGCGGGGGTGCAATGCACGCAAAAAGCCGCATGTTCGAAAAAAAATATAAAACGTCGGCTAGAATTTGCAAAAGAGCACATAAGTAAGCCCTTATGCTTCTGGAAAAAAAGTATTTTGGAGTGATGAATCCAAATTTAATATGTTTGGATCTGATGGTAAGTATGTGAGACGACCTGCCAAAAAAGAACTCGGCCCAAGGTATACCATTAAGACCATCAAACAGGGGGTGGAAATGTCATGGTGTGGGCAGCATTTTCCTGGTACGGTGTTGGTCCAATTGAACGCATCAACGAATGGATGCGAATGGATCAGCATGTTTATAAAAACAAATTGGATAATGCTATGGAGCCCTACGCTTTCAATCATCTGCCAATAACGTACACTTTCCAGCAGGACAACGATCCCAAACACACTTGGTTAAAAATTGGTTTGCGGATGAAAATGTAAGGGTTTTGAGTTGGCCAGCGCAGAATGCCGATCTCAATCCCATTGAGAACTTGTGAGCAGGTTTGAAACAATATTCCATTAAAACGATGCCAAGATTGTTATTCTCTCAGAGCTGTGTTTCTACTTATGTTTCCAAGTAAAAAGCATACCTACCTGATTTTTTTTCAACTTCCCAGTGGAAGTTATTGTAATGGTGCCGGCCAGAATCCAGATCCAAGGTTTTTATAGAGATGTATGTGTGTGTGTATGTACCTATGTGCGCATGTACGTTTCGGAATTTCCCGTTCGATTATCTCGAGAACCAAAAATGGTATCGAAATAAAAAAGGGTTCATTCCACGCGTAATTACACAACTTAGTACTGAATAAGTTTTCAAAAGCGGTACAGCTGTTTTTTTATTAGAAATTAAATAACTAAAAAATAGCAAAAAAAATGAACAACACAAAATCGCGTGTCCCCCAAGCGGTCCCCCATCTAAGTACTGCCCGCACCCGATGCTGGTTGATTGCGGTGATCGGACGAGAACCGACACATTACCCATTATTCATCTAAGAAAAACAAAAAGGTAATATAATCGGTCCATTTGTTCAGGAGTTACGATGCCACGGACAGACACAAAGACACCTCAAACTTATAACACCCCTCTTGCGTGAGCGGTTGTTTCCATTTTTCCCACTGGCAAGTTAGTCGTGTGGGCCTTACGGGTAGCACCTAGACCACATTTTTTGTTTTTGTAATTGTGTATGTGATATAATTCATTTTTTCTTTTTGTCTATGTAAGTGGATGCAATAGCAATTGTCGTTTCGAAAAAAAAACAAAAAAATACTTTTAAGGAAAAATAAACTACTTTCTCACACGAAATTATGTGTCAATAAGTTTTTTTTTTTTTTTCGCACAACACACTAACACAACACAGCCTTGAATGAACACTTAAATAAGGGGCCCCATTTTCTAGACCGACTTCATCGTGATAAATGGCAAATATTCCACTAAAGAAATGACATAAATATGTTGTATGTACGACGGTTAACGTTTACTTTCTTCCACCTCACTTAAATCGATTTTTGATTCAGTTGCTAACTTTGTTAGGTTTTCAGTCCTATAAAAAATCCCTTTTCTTTTTTGCGATAGAAGAGACGTGGATCTTACATCTAGGTACAAAAATGGCTAAAAAAAAAAGGGTTCGCACCTACTCACAAAGTCACAACGCCGCAAGTCTTTATCCGTGTGTTATACGGATCCTATCTCCAACTATTAGATACGGTCGAGCAAACCCCTATATTGATTTTCAACCATGCAGTAAAGCTCCCAGTTAGACTTTCTATCGCCACATGGGCTTTATTTCCTATCACTCCTTTCGATCTGAAGTGCATACCTAAACGTCTTGGCGGGACGGGTTCGTTAGAGTGTAAAACAAGTGTATCGCCTTTTTTCCACTCCAATGAACAGATATCACTAAACAGGATATTACAGTATGTCTTTTCCAATGCATAAAGAACCAAAGCTATGGGAAAGGACATCTGCGAGCAATTTTCAATCGAACGTGAATCAATTCGATTCTCCTCATTCCCTATTGGCACTTTTTTCTTTTAGGTTCCATCGTCCTTCTTTTACGCCATATATATGTTTGGCCTGACTTCGCAAGTCATCCAAGCGAAGGATCAACACAACGATGAATTGGTGTTATACCGGATACTTACCCGACTGTGTGCAACCAAGAAGCGGGAGCAAGCAAAGATAACGAATGGCAAAGGTGGTGCAAGTATAAATCACTTATCTGGAGCAAAGTCTCAATTTCACTTTACTTTTCTGCCCCGGATCCTTTGGATGCCACTTCCGGTTATGGTGTTGTGATTCTGATTTATTAGGGACTTATATCGATAAAGTCGATAGTTGTTTATTCGATTGCTATTAATTGATATGAGAACGTATGGCTGTGGTATAATCGATGAAGCTTTAAGGACATCGATAGGATATTAAATCTTTTGTACCTTATCTGTCGAATGACATATATAAGTGAAGATAGAAGAAAAACATAATAAACCGATACGGGAAGATAAATACCGTCTAATAGCTGTGCGTTGGGATAAAATCCTGATGACTGGCTCCCTGTTGTAAAGAAGAACCACAAAATCCCAAACATTTGGCAACGAATTCTGTTTCGTCGCCATTTAGTCCCATAACCCGGACTCTGCTCCGTTCAAAAGTGATTAGTAAACAAGCCAAAGGCTTACTTTGCCTTTGTTTTTTCCCTCCTTATTTATGACTCAGGCGAAAAGTTTTTCCGAACCGCAGATACCAGTAATAATGTGGTACGGACTTTTTCTGTTTACTAAACAGCCATAACATCTAGACTATACACATCGCATGATATACTTCGCTCACACACGATGATTCCATCGTCTGTCTGAAAGGAAAGTTTTTCGTTTTGTCTCACTGCCACTCGAGGCGCATCAAAGTGTAAAGGACGTAAGGAGTAGAAGGCAGAAGAAAGTATACAGCCTCCGGCACCATTACGATATGAAGGAACGAAAAAGTATAAACTCGCCGGAAGTGAACTTTATATATATTAGCACTTCACACACGAAAACGAACTCTATCTTTCTTCGACCGACTTGGTATGAGTACGAGTATCTATCCTTTTTTGGATGATGGAAAACTATAAAAGTTTGTGTCAAAGAAAAGAGAAATTGTTGCTTCCTGCATAAAAGATTATCTAAAGATAACTTCTTATCCTCTTCGGGGCATGTTCAACACACTCATCTTTCTCAGTTACGAGGATAAGGTATGGAATGCATTACTGTAGATTGAGCTTATCCGATAATTTCTGCGGTTCTCTTTACCTCTGTCCGTGGTTCATTTTCTTCTTCTCATCGCGAGAAGGTGGGCAAATCACTTTTCAGCTCACAAATCCTACCCACAGAAGCAATAAATTGGGAAACTCTATGCACATAATCCATGTTTCAGAGCGATTCTTACATTAGACGATGGTCACGACGACGTGCAGACAACTTGTCCCTGTACTTTTCATTTTCGCTTTTGAACTGACTTGGGGCCAATTCTGGACTAGAATGCATTTCATCGCCAAACATACGGTTTAGGGAACTGAAGCAATGCAGGGCCATAAACATTTATCCCTCGATACCTGACTCCTCTGCATCTACATACATATGTATGTACATGTCGAACGTCCTTGGAGCGACTTGGTTTCATTTCCCTATTTTCCCTCTTTTTGCTCCGCGTTTTGTGTTTTGTTCTTTATGGGACAGGAAGTTGCTGCAGGCGATCCAGGACCGTGTCGAATCCATATTTCGAAAAGATAATATTTGCCGAGGATTTGTGGCTGTTTTCTCTTTTATTTTTTTTATTATTATTTTTTTCTTGTTTTTCCTTTAAATTTATGACGGGAAGTGAAGGGAAAAGTTTGGAATCAGGACTTGGATTTTTTTCCGCTATTTTCCTTAACTCTGGAATGTTCTTTTTTTGGGAAAGTTTGCGCTGCGCTCTGTTTGTTTATAATTTGTTGAAGTTACATATCTTTCACGGAGGACATGGACATGGGAGCAAGGTTGGAAGAGCTAACCATTATCCGATTTACCTTTCAGCTTTTTCGGGTTGATTTTTTTGTTTTGTTCTCGGTTTGGCTTTTGGTAAGATATGCTTTTTGGTTTCGAATTAAGTTGTGGATAATTAGGATTAACTGCCAGGGTCTGTTGAGGATGGGCCATTTGTTTTCTCTTTTCTCTTACCGCGGTGTTCTTGAATTGCAAAATGAGTACTTTGGGTTTAGTACATTTCAAAAATGGAGACATTGGTTTAATATATCACTAGAAGACGGTGGAGTTTGGTTTGAGAAATATTTTACTGGTTGAATAGAGAGATTTGAACTGAGCACTACTCACACCATTAGATGATCGCCATTCCGTTTGAAGAAGGTCTTCTTTAAAGTTATGTCACGTTACCATCCAAATTCAAACAATACCTTACATTTGGTGAACATTAGAGTTAAACGGGTTTTGAGTGTACCTATGCCGAGAGAGAAAAGAACAATATCGTTCGATATCTTACAGTTTATTTTAAAAGGAAATATAGTGTGATCTCCTAAAAACAAAATATGTTACCTATGTAGACCCTTGTGTTAGAAGACCATAGTCAGAGGCTGGTCCAATAAAGAATTGGAAGCAAATAATGATGGACAAAAAATATTATTTTGACAAAAAGCCCCGATCTCATTGACTTTGGCATTGTCAAGAACGTCAATATTGAAAATATACAAATAAAAACCATCCTTCGACCTCTCGTCCGACCATTCACCCTTTTTAAAAGAATATTCCACCCGACCCAAGATGACAATAAATCCTACCAAATTGTACAATGCTAAAACTGACTGGGACACTTATCGACAATATATAGCCTTGTTACTCTTGTTACTAAAATTCCCCTAAAATCCCAGGAAGACATCGAGAGGGCCATAATATACTTAAATGACACAAACACAAGTCCAATTACTTTGCTTCCACTTAATGCATTAGGAAACTAGTGCTCGCCAAAAGAAAACTGAGAAAGAAATGGCAACTGACTCGCTCACCGCAAAAGACAAAATAAAATTAAATAAGATCACTAAAGACTTGAAACATAAATTAAAAAAAAATGGTGAATCTAACCTTGCAAGGTATTTAAAAAAAACTGGCGCCAACATCCGAGACAAATTACTCCTTATGAAAAGCTACAAAGCAAACAACGAATGCTACTTGGCACCATCCTCCCCTCAAGAAATCAGATAACACATGGGCCAGAGACAATCTAGACAAAGCAGTAACATTAGCAGAATACTTTGAGACGACTTTTGTGAACATCGAAGGCGACAGTGATTCAAGTATCCTTCCCCACAACAATCCCTTAGACAACACAGACATTAGACGGATGACGGCAAGAGAAATAGCATCCTGCATCAAGACGGAAATAAACCCAAAAAAGGCACCTGGCTATGACCTTATAAATGGGAAAATCCTGAAGGAACTACCGCCACTTGCGTTTATCTTTCTGCGAAACTTATTTAATAGTTTGTTAAGACTCAAACATTTCCCGAAATTGTGGAAAATTACTGCAGTAATAGCTCTACCGAACCTGCCAAGGGCGCTGCCAAAACAACATCATATAGACCCATAAGCTTGCTTCCACTTACGTCAAAAATATTTTAAAATTGCTGCATAAACGACTTCAGTCATTAATGGCTCAAACCAACGCCATACACTCAACAGGGTAACAAACAAAATATCCACTTCTTTTTTTACAAAAGAAATGTCTGGGTGACGGTATACTTAGACGTCGCGAAGGCATTCGACTCGGTCTGGCACAAAGGACTCGTACACAAGCTTTCCAACATCGTACCAAAGGACTGTCTTCTTCTTCTTTGGTGGCGTTACAGCCCATGAGGGACCAGAGCCAAGCTTCCAAAGGACAATCTTCAATTCCTAATAAGCTACTTAACAGACCGATGTTTCTATGTCTGATACAAAGACAAATGCTCAAAAATCAATCCCATCAATGCTGGAGTACCTCAAGGAAGTATCCTTGGACCCCTTCTATATATACTATTCACAGCTGACATCCCGAGTCCAGTTAGAGAAACGACTATGATAGCAACATTTGCCGACGACACAGTATTGCTTAACTCAGGAAACCATCTCCACATTACGACACATCAATTACAAGACACATTAGATAAAACGCTAGCCTGGTTCTCAAAATGGCACATAAAGGCAAACGAAGACAAGACAGTACAGGTAATCTACACTTCCAGAACAAAATATACACCTTTACCACTGACAATAACCAACAAGCAGGTATCTATCCTACCTGTAGCCAAATACCTAGGAATGCATATAGACAGCAAATTAACATGGCAATATACTGGCTTCTACGCCCTCAATCTAAATTCTAAATAAGCAGCAAACTACTAATTTACAAAAGCAAAATAAAACCCATCTGGATGTACGGAATTCGAATCTGGGGGACATCCTAAAAAACGAACTTAAAAATAATTCAAAAACAACAAACAAAAATTCTAAGGACAATTACCGGAGTGGTATATTTGCAATCAAGATATATATTGGAGGAATTTTTGGATCCAAACACCGCCGTAGGTGAATTGTAGCTGCATCACTATATTCTGGAACCATATAACGTTGGGTGCTGAGTAAACTTCCTTCGAAGAAGGCAAAATCTACTTCACTGGCCAATAAACGTCATGATCACTAAGATGATGTCCTAGGTGCGGTCTTTTGAGTTTGCTAAAAGCCAGAATAGCTTCGATCTCTGTCCCTGCTAAATCCAAGTTGACACACAGCCTCTGGAATGTTCTTTTCAGTGTCCCCTCCTGGATAGCAGCGCAGGCACCCGCCGGACAGTGAACTAATGTGTACAACGACCAGTCCGTTGTTCCTGGGGTAAAAGGAACCTGGCCGTCCAGGTTGGGAGGCCACGGATAATCCATCTTGTTACAAAACGACAACAAGCCTCGGATACGATTCCAACGTTGGCGGCTCCTGCAAATGCAATAAGGATCTACGAGTCTGTACCTGGAATGTAAGGTCCCTCAACAGGCCAGGTGCGGGCAATCAATTGGAAAAAACCCTGGACTGCTACAATGCAGACATTCCCGCGCTCCAAGAAGTGCGATGGGATGGACCATCCAAACAAGGGCATAGCCTCCATAGCCCCACATCCGACAAAGGATTTAGGCTAATCGATTTCCTAACAGGACGTAACCTCCTTGTAGTAAGCACATGATTCCCCCATCTCAATATCAGGGTACCTGGCGGTCGCCCGATCAATCGAACACCAACCAGATTGATCACATTGCGATCGACGCCAGACACTCTTCCTGTATTCTTGACGTACGAGCCTTCCGAGGGACCAACATCAACTCGGACCACTACCTTGTTGTAGCCAAGGTACGAATGAGGATATCAAGAACGCTTAGGAGTCAAGTAGGACGACGTAAGTTTGACGTCGGAAAGCTACAATCGCAAGAGATCTCTCAAAATCCGTCCACAGCACCGCAAACAATAGAGCAGGAATGGGCACATTGCCAGAGGGCCGTCAGAGACGCTGCCTCAGAGGTGCTGAGTTTCAAACCACCACCACATAGAAACTCCTGGTTCGATGAACAATGCGAATAAGCCCATGCAGCAAAACAAGAGGCATATAAAGCCACGCTGCAACGACGGACGAGAGCTGCTCGCGAAATTTTTAAGCAGAATAGAAGAAAGGAACACACGCTTCTCAGAAGAAAGAAAAGAGAATACGGAAAGCGTTAGATCGAGGAGATGGAGAGATGCTTCCGCTGGAATGACGCCCGAAAGTTTAAGAATAAGGCAAAACGAACATGCCATGGCTACAAAACCAGAGCCTATGCCTCTTCTTCTTTGGTGGCGTTACAGCCCGTGAGGGACCAGAGCCAAGCTTCTCTCAATCACCCATGTTGTGTGTGATTTATTTTTCCCACAGGTGAAAGGGACCTACAGTTTAATGCCGATTCCGAGCGGCGTGAGTCGAGAAGCTCTTTCATGGCAAGTTTACTACGGGGGGTTTTGCCAGTACCCCACCGAGGAGGAACGTCAAAAAAACATTCAATGGCGTTGGTGTTATCGAGATTCGAACTCGCTCATCGTGCGCCAGAGTCCACACTAACCACTGCGCCACGGCGCCCTCGATGTGGATGCCTGCATGGATGAAAATGAGGAACTGGTGATAGAATCACAGTCGATGCTGAGGATTTGGCAAGACCACTTCTGCAGACTGTATAACGGCTATGACAGACAAGATACCACTGTCCATTCGTAATGGACGGCAATGTAACAGAATTCCGTCAACCCGACTTAGACGAAGTCAAAATAGCGATATCAAGACTTAAGTCTGATAAAGCCGCGGGCGAGCGATATCAAGACTTAAGTCTTATAAAGCCGCGGGCGCAAACGGCCTGTCTGCCGAACTTTTGAAGACGGCTGGAGATGATCTGGTAAGGTGCATGCACCATCTCATTCGCAAGGTATGGCCGGAGGAAAGCATGCCCGACGAATGGTATCTCAGCATCGTTTGCCCGGTCCATATGAAAGAAACCCCCTAAAACTGCGCCAACTATAATAGGTCTCCTTAACATCGCATATAAGATATTTTCTGCCGTATTGTGTGAACGCATGAAACCGTTTGTGGATAACCTGATCGGCTCTTATCAATCTGGTTTCAGGCCAGGTAAATCCACAATAGACCTAATATTTACGCTACGGAAGATCTTGGAAAAGATCAAATCGACACTCACCACTTTCTCGTCGATTTCAAGGCTGCATATGACAGTGTGTCTAGTTTTAACGTCCCTGCCAAACTCGTCCGACTGTGCAGGATGACAATGGGGAATTCTCGCTGCACCATTAAGGTCGGTAATGAGCAAACCGATTTTTTTCAACATCGTGCTTGAAAAGATTGTGCAAGAGTCACTGGCCAACACAAGAGGTACGATTTATTTCAAGTCTGCGCGATTGCTTGCGTACGCCGACGACATTGACGTGATTGGGCGGACACAGCGAGACGTCAATGAGGCCTTTGTAAGCATTGAGGTAGAAGCGGCTAAGATGGGTCTCATGGTTAATGAGGGTAAAACCAAATATCTGCTTTCTTCTAAAAGAGACGGACAACACCGACGTATTGGCCAGAACGTCACCATGGGCGGATATAACTTTGAAGTGGTCAAGGAATTCGTCTACCTTGGCTCACTGATGACCAGCGACAACAACACCAGCGCTGAGATAAAACGCAGAATCACTCTTGCCAACCGCTGTTTCTTTGGGCTCAAGAGGCAATTGAGAAGTAGAGCCCTCTCTCGGAAAACCACGGTGACACTATATAAGACCTTAATCATCCCAGTCCTCCTTTAGAGGCTTGGACCTAAACAAAAGCGGATGAAGATGCCCTTGGTCGTTTCGAGAGGAAAATTCTGCGTACTATCTACGGTCCCGTTTGTTCAATCGGTGTATGGAGGAGAAGATATAACGAAGAACTGTACGGTTTGGACAGCGAAATCGGCATGGTACGACCTTTACCGTTACAGCGTCTAAGGTGGCTAGGCCATGTAGAGCGCACGGAAAATACAGCTCCGACCCGAAGAGTCTTCGAATCCATTCTAGAAGGAGGGCGCGACAGAGGACGGCCGCATCGTCGGTGGCGCACGCAGGTGGAAGGGGACCTTAACCAACTGGGCTTGCGGCGCTGGAAACAACTGGCCAAAGACCGTGCCATCTGGAGACGCCTGTTGGTTAAGGCCCAGGTTCACCATAAACTGTAGCACCACCTAAGTAAGTAAGTAAGTAAGTGGGCATAATGGGGAACCTATCGCTCAGTTGCTCCTTGTGCCCAAGCGTCCAAAGTCGAACCTGCTCATGGTGGGCTGGTGCAGCTTTCTTACATTGGACAGTCGAGCTGTGAATCTTGCTGCTACGAGAAAATGGTCAGAGCCGACGTTTGTCCCTCTGAATGTTCGCGCATCCAGAAGGTTTGATGGGTGTCCTACGTCAATGAGCACATGGTCGATTTGGTTGGCGGTTCGACCATCCGGAGATCTCCAGGTTGCTGTGTGGATTCGCTTGTGGGGAAATTTTGTGCTACGAGTACTTATCGCCGCATTACAAGCTGTCGCAAGGTCCGTGAGTCGGAAGCCGTTATCCGCTGTTGTATCTTGGATGCTGTTCTTTCCTATCACCCCGCCAAACATGTTCTCCTTACCGATTTTGGTATTAAAGCGGTACGACTTTCGTCGTAGGGGCGTGTGCACATACATATGAGGCTGATCTTGTAAAATCTGCCTTTGATGCGGATCACAGCCAGGCGATTACTTATAGGCTTAAAGTCGATGACCTTTGACCTTAACCGCTTTCCCACGGCAAATCCGCACCCCAACATGTACAATCTTTTGTGATAGCTGTAATAGATTTCGCAATCTTTTTTCCTCATCATACAGTTTCCTAGGCAGCGTATTTCTTGAATCGCAGTAATATCTGCCCTGTACTAATTGAGGATTCTTCCCAGTTTATGGGCAGCTCCAGGAGTGTACAGAGTTTTGACATTCCAGGAGCATACTCGCGAATCGTGTTCCTTTTTCGCGCCATGTCGTCTTCGAGAATCCGTCCGTTTATCCGAGGCATCTTGTTCTTACATAACTTGTTTTGTTTTACGTGGGCGAGTTATTGGCCCGCTGCACAAGCGCCAGTATGGTCGGGCCTAGGCCTTCTTGCCTAGGGCGATAGCTGAATATATTTATTCACCTCTAAATGATTATTCTAGAGGATAACCAGAGGGCACCGTGGGGAGGCTGTATGTCAACTTGACCCGGGTGTTGAAACAAGGATCGTTGCTGACATCTCGCCAGGTTAAGAGCAATCAACAATGCTTAATGCTGCACAGTAATACTGAAGAAGTGAAGAGCTGTGGAAGCTTTCTGAAACGCTAGGTTTCCAGTATATTTTCTTTGCGACGGTACTCACAAGTAAAGAATTAAATTTCCAAACGCACTTTACTGCACTTATGCAACAACTACTCCTTAAACATTCGCCTACCCGCACATACATACGAGTATGTATTACTTGAATCACACGCTCATAAAAGAACATTATTATGTGCTTGAAACCGCTCACACAACTAATGCCTATAAGGATACAAAGCACACTTTATCGGTGTTCTCATTTCGAATGCGCAAAAGAATCAGTAACACTAGAAGCAGCACCAGAACGAGAAAGGACGAACTGATTGTCGCGTGCACTTGTGTGTCGGAGAGAATATTTTCAAAACAACTGCCTTAAGCACATGTGTATCATAAAAGGATATACCACAGTCTTTGAAATATAGGCAGGATTTTTTCGTCGTCCTTTTACTTGAGTACTTTCAAAGGAGCTTTAGCCATATTCCCTTGTCGGGGCACTCACCGCACACGGGTCCTGTAGAATGTGCCATATGACTACAGTGCCCGAGTGCAATGGGAAAGTTATGAAAGCTGCAAGGACCTACTTGCTGTTGGGTGAGTAATGTTGCAAATATTTTCGTTTTGAATTTCAAATTTAGAATTTTCCAACTGAGACAGCCGTTTGCAGAATCATTGGAATTTTATGGAAACTCATGCTTGTTTGTCCTTACGAGGAACAGCACACGTACATATGTACTATTGGTGTGAGTATGTTAAATATTCAAAAGGATTCAGGAGCACATGCTTGTTGCATCAGCATTATTTACGCATTATCGAAAAACGCCATAATGGGGACTCGACAGTATTTGCTTCGATAGAGATGCACTTTGGAGAACCTCTGATGTTGTATGGGTTACTGGATGGATGCTTACTTTAAATACAAGGGCGTTTCCGTGTGGTTTCGAGCGGAAGCAAGTCCTCAAGAGCCTATTAGTAAGAATGTAATGCGTTGGTAATGTAATTTATTGAAAAGGGTTAGGTGAGAATTGCGCTGACAATATTGCTTTAGTAGATTGTATTCTCAAGTTTCAGGAATTCAATCCTAATCTACCGAGTAAGAATGTGAACAAGTCATATTTTCATGTCATGATAGAACCAAGGTACAAGGTACATACATATATTAGCCTAAGATCCATTATCCACGATTCATTCGTCTTCCTAGCAACACATTTTTCTTTATTTATTCCACTTCAATTGGCTTAATAAGGGGAAGAATGAGTTTGCTCCCTTTCAAAAGACCAACAATGAAAATAAAGTACACATATGTAATTCCCCCACAAACCATTTTTATATAAAACAGAACGGAAAGGAAAAGGACGACATAACCTCTTTACATGAACTGAACCCTTTCGGTTCATCATACAAACAAGACGTCCTTTCTGAAATCACCTAGACGCCGACATTGGTAACGTTTTGACTTCATTACATGTCTTGAAGGCTGCCAACAGCCATTTGTGAGGTTAATCAAGTTGAAAAGAAGGACAAAGGAATGAAACGAGGACTTTTGTTCGTATGTTTTTTAAACTCTTCATGAGGACGTATAATTCGACAGGATAACACAATTTACATAAGCTCATTATAAACAAGGCCCAAGGGTTGGCATAAGAGATTTAGGCAAATTTTATTTCTGGCTTATCGCCTTGATTACTGAAGGTTTTTACTGTGGAAATATTTGTTCATGGGGCTCATCTTAGCAAGGATACCTGTTGAGTCCTATAACATATTTAAACTGGCCTTTCTTGCCTCCTGTACACCGACGGATACTCGACGACGACAACGCACGAAAAAGGAACACGATTTGCGAGTACGCTCCTGGAATGTCAGAATCCTGTAAATTCCCGGAGCTGCTCATCAACTAAAAAGAATCCTCACGCAGTACAGGGCGGACATAACTGCGGTCCAGGAAATACGCTGGATAGGAAACGGTATGATGACGAAGAAAAATTGCGAAGGTCATCGACTTTTAACCTATAAGTGATCGCCTGGCTGTGATCCGCATCAGAGGCAGATTTTATAACATCAGCCTTATATGTGCACACGCCCCTACCGACGAGGCTGAAGACCCTATCAAGGAGGACTTCTATGACCTCCTGGACAACGCCTACGGAGCTTGTCCGGAGTATGATGTTAAAATCATGCTCGGCCTCCGGCCTCCACGATACAACAACAGATAACGGCTTCCGACTCGCAGACTTTGCGACAGCTCGTAATGCGGTGATAAGTAGCACAAGATTCCCTCGTAAGCGTATCCACATAGCAACCTGAAGATCTCCGGATGGTCGAACCGCCAACTAATTCGACCATGTGCTCATTGACGCAAGGCACTCGTCAAACATCCTGGATGTGCGAACATTCAGAGGGGTAAATGTCGACTCTGACCACTTCCTCGTAGCAGCAAGATTCAGAGCTCGACTGTCCAATGTCAAAAAGCTGCACCAGCCCATCAGGAGGAGGTTCGACATTGGGCGCCTGGGCACACCGGAGGTTACCAGGGTCTACAGGGAGCAGCTTAGTAAAAGACTCTACGGTATGCCTATGTCGAACACAAATGCCAATAATATGTGGCTGCATTGCCGCTCAGCCATTCAGGAAGTAGCCGAAACCACCTTCGGATACCTTCCACCCCCGACAAGAAACCCGTGGTATGATGGCGAGTGTGAGCAGAAAAAGGCAGCAACCGACGACGCTTACCAAAAGGCGCTGCAGAGGAAAACCAGGACAGCGCAAGAGGAGTACCGAGCCAGAAGAAGGGAGGAGAAAAAACTACTGCGACAAAAGAAAAGAATCTTCGCAGCCTCCCAGCTCAAGGATATCGAGGAGTCTAGGGATAAGCATAAAACTCGAGCCTTTTACAAGAAAGCCAAAGGCCTTGCAGGAGGCTTCAAAAAGGGCACCCTGGCTCTTCGAAACTGCGAGGGTAATCTTGTCACCGATCCGCAGGGAATAGTGGATGTATTTAAGCAGCACTTCCAGCAGCTGCTTAACGAGCATGACCAAGAGAGAGATGTAGGGACCGAGGAAATCCTAACTCCAGCCGCTGAAGTAGTCCTCCCACCCAGCGTCGAAGAAGTCGGCACAGCTATTCAGAAGCTGAAGAACAACAAGGCCACAGGCTCAGATGGCTTGCCATCAGAACTCTTCAAGCCTGGCGGCGATTTTCGGATAGGGAGCATGCACCAGATCATTTGACTGGAATATCAGCTCTATTTTCCCCATCCACAGAAAAGGCGATCCTACCTCTTGCAAGAGCTATAGAGGTATATCCCTGCTCAATGTCGCATGCAATATCCTGTCCAGCGTATTGTGTGAACGTCTAAAGCCATTTTGCACCGCACTAGTCGGCAGCTACCAGTAAGGCTTCCGGCTCGGCAAATCGACTATAGACTAAATTTTCACACTTCGACAAATCCTGGAAAAGACCAACGAATTTCGAATCGATATACACTATCTTTTCATCGTGAAGGACTGTTTGGTGCGATGGCCGAATTCGGGATCCCGAGAAAACTGATCCAGTTGTGTCGCGCCACGCTTAAAAAATGCGCTGTCATGTGACTTTTTCAACCTGGTGCTGAAGCAGATAGAGCGACGGGCAGGCGTCTAGCGGGAAGGCACTATCTTCTACAAGTCCGTCCAGCTGCTAGGATACGTGGATGATATCGACATCATCGCGTGTTCTCGCCGTGGCATTGTGGAAGCATTCACCGCGATTGAAGAACATGCGAAACGAGCTGGTCTTAAGGTCAATGAGGACAAGACGAAGTACATGCTGTCAAGCAAAAACCAATCTGTCGCTCACCATCTGGGACAAAATATAACAATTGACAGATACAATTTCGAGGTAGTTAAGGAGTTTGTCTACCTCGGGTCAAACGTAAATTCCACAAATGACACCACAGTGGAGATCCGGCATAGAATCGCCTTTGGCAACCGCTGCTACTTCTGCTCGTCCAAACAACTGGGTTCAAAACTCCTCACTCGAAAGACGAAAGTCACGCTCATACTGCCAGTCTTGCTGTACGGAGCCGAAAGCTGGACGATAAGCAGGACGGCGGAGCTGATTTTGGGTTCTTTCGAAAGAAAAATTCTGCGCCGGATATTTGGTCCTGTCTGTGAGGAAGGTGAATGGAGAAGAAGGAACAACCGCGAACAGTATCAGCTGTACAAAGATGTGGATGTAATCCGGATGGCAAAGATCCGTCGACTTCACTGGCTCGGCCACATTGAGCGCATGGACATGGACGCATGGACGCTCCAGTTATGAGGGTCTTGGACTCCGAGCCTCCTGGTTCGAGAAGAAGAGGAAGACCGAACCTCCGGTTTAAAGACCAAGTAATCGCTGATGTAAGACATCTTGGTCTTGATAACTGGAAGCAGCCCGGGCACGCTGCACCGTCAAGGATGGAAGGCAGCTATAGCTCAGGCTCAGATCCTCCATGGATCGCTGGCCTGATAAGTAAGTAAGTAAGTAAGGACTATTACGGAAATCAACTCTAACAACTGTTTCGGATATTGGAAAATCCGTCGGCATAATTGCATTCTGAAGGCGATGAAATTGATTTGGAATAATATTTTTTTTTTTTTAATGAACGCTACGTTACCCTACTTTATGTCTAATTTATTTTTCACATAGGTGGAAGGCACCTGCAGCTTAAGGGCGATTCCAAACGGCGCGAGTAGAGAAGCTTTTTCATGGCAAGTATCCTACTAACCCCTGCGCCACGGCGCCCTTAGAGCGGTATACCACATTTGTTTATCGTACTTCTAAGTGGCCGGAAATTTATTTTTCACATTGGTGATAGGCACCTGCAGCTTAAGGGCGATTCCAAACGGCGCGAGTAGGGAAGCTTTTTCATGGCAAGTATCCTACTAACCACTGCGCCACGGCGCCCTTAGAGCGGTATACCACCTTTGTTTATCGTACTTCTAAGTGGCTGGAAATCCCTCTTGTATACCTTGAGGATAATTTAATCCCCCAATTCACTACACACATATGTATCAGTCGAACTACATACCGTTGGCAGTTTCCAGGAAAAGGCGTCACTTCCAAGAAGCTTTTGGTAGACGACATCCATTTATTTTCACATGTTTCCAATTATTTTCAACCAACGCCCAATTATTTTCTGAAAACGCCCTCTAATTGCTTTCGTTAGCCAAAAGCACTCACCTAGGCTTAGTTCCAAATAACATAATTTTTTACCATTACGCCCACAAATACATAAGTCTCAAGCTTCCACATATGCCTAGCAATCAACTTCAAGCGTCACTCCATCGCAACCAACAGTCTCCATAAAATGCCCATTTAATTAGGCCCAACATGCACAATAATCATCCGAAAGACATAATTCAAACGAACATGCACACACGTACTCTACAAACATCTCCAGAGGCTACAGACCACAGCGAATGTTTTTGGCTCCTTTTGTCGAGTGCAATACCATAGCATTGCTCTCAACGCCTTTCAGGTGTTACAATACTACACCAGGATATGAGTGCCAGCAACATACCATCAACCATCCGAATCCGTATATTAAGTCAGTTCAGTTTATAATTACAAAGTTCCCTAAAGGGGTACCTACATGTTGCCCACCACACCATTTCACTTCCTGTTGTGTTCTACGTACCTGGTAGTTATATGTACTTTCGAAGGATCTCGACTGCAATTTGTAAATTGCGCCAACAGTAGTGGTTCCTGTTTCCCATTGTACAAACTAAAATCCTTAGATCCAAGTACAATGTGCCTTCAAACAAGACCCGCCAAGCTGTAGAGCTATGCAATGGTACACCGGCCCGGATATACAGAGGTAGGCTGTGGCTTACCCGTACCGTCGTTCTATCT
Source organism: Eumerus sabulonum (assembly GCA_951905685.1). Classification (NCBI taxonomy): domain Eukaryota; kingdom Metazoa; phylum Arthropoda; class Insecta; order Diptera; family Syrphidae; genus Eumerus; species Eumerus sabulonum. The sequence continues at coordinate 50,860,963 of OX645062.1, read as the reverse complement.
AATGCATGCTGCCAAAGCACCCCGCACCCCAAATCGTTCCACATTTTTACATATTGCACTGTCAGATGAATATTTTGCAACATGGATGAGAGAAGGGGAAAAAATTGCAACAGAAGTTGATGAATGGTGTGGAAAAATGTGGCGTCATGGATACAGAGGATGGACATGCTGCTACACTAAATTTACCAGCTCGGTTGGTGCGGACGCATTTAATTAAAATTTAAATTCTCACTAATATTTGTCGGAGGGCTTAAAGCGGTCCTTCGTACTATTCAACTATCGGATAGACTTGAACAGTGGCATGTGCGATGGTATTCATGTGCAGGGTTGCAAGGGCTTTTTAATGTAGAGCTAGTGAAGCTGAACTTCAAAGAGAGAACCGCGTGCTTAGGGTAAGGCCTTTGAATTATGAGCTCAAATTGTGATGCAGATTCTGTCTGGTGTGCCAACAGACGTGAGATGACGGGAAATAATGCAGATTGCCCTCCACTTTGTGGTGTACTGTACTCTGGTGCAGAGTGCCATATCAAATAGATTGTTAGCGGAATAGTAAGTAATTGAAAAAGTTTATGGTAGTCCTTAGTTTTAAAGGGAGCCCTTCAGTGGATACTCATTCCGATGAAGAGATAATCATAATGTGAAATGCACAAAACCCAAAACTTTTGCCAAAAATGTCTCTTTATAATCTTCCCTGCTATGCCTTGCGTATTTATGGCGAAAGCAAGCTCTGTCCTTATAAAAGGAATTCACACTAAATGTTTTCACATGCATAGAGGACACAACGGCATGGTAAGAATACCTTTTAAAACAAACAGGAAGGCTTACCAATCGACTCTGCTACTCTCTGAGCTTTTGTACTTTTTTGATATTCTACCAAAGTATCCAAGTTCTTCTCGCACCTCTTCAGATTTTTTTCAGGAAGTAGCAATAAAACAGGAAAAGACAGAAATCTAACGAAAATCACCTCTCAGGGCAACCGAGGGAATAAATTAAGAAGGTGCGGATACATTATTCGATGTATCTGCTGCCAACGGTCAGCTCAAAACCACAAGCACAATGAATGCGACCTGAGTCCAGACAACAACACGCGTGGTCTGCGGAAACCCGGGGGCATACCGCAAACTATCGTTGTTGTCCTAGGTTTCAACAAATTGGAAAAACAAATGAGACTCAGAAAGTTGGGAGGATACCCCTTCGGGACGTATCAGCCGTCACACTCTCGTACGGCAATAGGTCAGGGAAAGGCGGTACAAGTGCGTAGAGCTGTTCCCAAATCCCTAGTGACTGTGGTAAACCTACAAGCGATCCTGCTCGCTATACCATGGCAGATCGGCCAGCTCCTGCAGCAGACCCAAAAACAGACAAAACGAATTGAGAGGATTTACTTCCTTCTGCCGGGCTCAACGCTTCTACAACAGTAATGAGAACGGGTGTTTCTGGCTAACGAAACTAAGCGAATCTAGAGGCACAAAATTCGTCACAATTCCTATAATATAATAATAAGAGGCCGACCCAATACCATCCAAGGAGGAGGTGATGCAATATTCATTAGGAAAAGGTAATTTATATATGTATAGTGGCGAAGTGCGGAGATTCCAGATATACATAATATCAGCCCATTCACCTGAAACTCCTTAGGCCCCCAATTTCCGCGCCTAAGCTCAGTAAAAAATGTTTGAATTTTGTATTTGTATTTATTTTATAAGGATGGAAAAGGACTAACAAAGGCCTCGTAGGGGTAGCATCTATCCGACGGATTCTGGCCTGCTAAAAAGCGAGAAGAGCCACCGCAGTCGAACATCTTGCGGCACTGTTAGTAAGTCCTATCCCCACCTCCTCGCGGTGCCATCTGGAGATTTCCTATAGAAATTGTAGACGGAGAAGGGCGAATGGCGAGCCTCCTGCGCCAAAAAACAGGATTATTCGGTTGGGGTACGGCCTAGTAAGCCGGAACCGTAAAAAAAACACAAATTCCGAGACAACCCCAAGACTCGGATATAACGGACCGGATTTATGTTGACGACCCTGCAAAAAACGAAAAAAGGACAATGATCTTCGGCTTTGTACGTGGAATGTTAGGTCCCTAAACAGGCCATGTGCAGTCGAACAACTTGCGGACGCCCTAGACCGCTATAAAACGGATATAACCGCCATCCAGGAAATGCGAGGGAATTGACCGGGTATAAAGCGGAAGAAAAACTGCGATACTTACTACGGCGACTGCTGTAGGGAGAGAGGGCAACGATTGTTTGGATGCGGATTTGTTGTTCGAGGTGGACTAAGGCAAAAAGTCCTAAGCTTTCGGCATGTGAGCGAACGCCTCATAACAATCCGTATCAAGGCTAAATTTTTTAACATCAGCCTGATCTGCGTCCACGACCCCACGGAAGACAAGGATGACTCCGCCAAAGATGAGTTCTACGATCTCCTATCGCCAGAAACCGCTCATGCTTTTACCGATCGCGTCTCCCTTAAGCTCTCCAATACACCTCAATCCTTCACGCTATCAATAGAACAGCAGTAGATCCTTTGCAAACAAGCCTTGAAAAGCTCTGCATCCGAAGTTTTGGGTTTCAAGGCTCCACCACGAAGAAACACCTGGTACGATGACGAGTGCAGGAGGATTCACACAGCGAAGCAGGATGCATATAAGGCCTCGCTGCATAAAAGAACAAGAGCAGCTCATGAGCTCTACGAGTTAAAAAGAAGGGAGAAACATAAGCTTCTCAGAAGAAAGAAGAAATAGCACGAGCAGCGCGAGATTGAGGATTTGGAGAGGTGTTACTGCAGGCGTAACATTCGAAAGTTTTATCAACAGATAAAGCGAACATGTCAAGGTTATAAGGCCAGAACGGAAGCCTGCAGGGATGAGAACGGACACCTAGTAGTAAAATCGCAGTCGATGCTGAGAATATGGAAAAATCATTTCTGCAGACTGTATAACGGCGATGTTAGTCAATATACCGCTGCCAGGCAGAATGATCCATTTCTAACCGACGAAGACCGCGGAGAACTCCGTCCCCCTGACCACGACGAAGTTAAGATTGCCCTATCGAAGCTCGAGTCGAATAAAGCTGCTGGCGGAGACGGACTATCTGCTGAGCTCTTCAAGGCAGCTGGGGATGACTTGTTTAGGAGCATGTACCAGCTCATCTGTAAGATATGGTTAGAGGAAAGTATGCCCGAGGAATGGAGTCTCAGCATCGTATGCCCGATCCACAAGAAAGGAGACCTATCTGATTTCGCCAACTACAGAGGAATAAGCCTCCTTAACATCGCCTACAAAATCTTCTCTGCCGTTTTGTGTGAACACCTGAATCCTTTTGTAAGTAAGCTTATAGGTCCTTATCAGTGCGGATTCAGGCCAGGGAAGTCCACCATCGACCAAATCTTCACACTACGGCAGATCCTGGAAAATACCATTGAATTCCGAGTCAACACTCACCACCCATTTGTCGACTTCAAAGCCGCATACGACAGCGTAATAAGAGACGAGCTATACAACGCTATGTCTACCCTTGACATACCTGTTAAACTCATCAGACTATGCAGGATGATCCGAATCGGTGAACACCTTACCGATAGTTTTGATGTAAAAAAAGGATTTAAGCAGGGCGATGCGCTGTTGTGTGATTTCTTCAACATCATATTGGAAACGATTGTGCAAAAAATCACTGGCCAATACAAGAGGCACAATCTATTTCAAATCCTCGCAACTCCTTGCATACGCCGACGATATTGACATAATAGATAGATCGCAGCGAGATGTCAATGAAGCGTTTGCGAGTATTGAGATGGAGGCGGCGAAAATTGGTTTGACGGTAAGCGAGGGTAAAACTAAACATATGCTGTCATCAAAAAAGGACGCTCACCACCGACGTCTTGGCAAGAACGTTTGTATTGGCAGATTCAAGTTCGAGGTAGTTAAGGACTTCGTCTACCTTGGCTCTGCAGTGACCTGGAACAACGACATCGTGGTATCTAACATCATAAAATCCCGATTTTTCAAAAAATATCTTTATCTTGGAAAGCTAGAAGTTCTCCGATTTGCTTTAGCAATAATTCTAATTACGTGCTTCTCTTTAAATAATAAGGTCTGTATTTTGTTCAAGTACGCTCCACCCCAGCAAGAGATTCCATAATGCAATTTAGATTTAAATAAGCATGGTTATTGCAATAGAGACTCAGGTGATACATGTATCTGACTATTTTATTAATAGGATGTTTAAGATATACACAGTGATCGTCCCAGTTTAGCTTATTGTCCAATATAATACCTAAATATTGGTAACGATTGACACATTCAATTTTAAAGCACTTATAAGTGCAGACTGCGCTATCATTAAAAGGAATAAGACCAGACGTAACTGGGTCGGCTAAACAAAAACGTAAACAACTTGGACTGTGGTAATACAACGGAAAGTCTTTACATATTAAACCCTTGATATTGAATTCCATAAATTTAGTCTTAGTACTTATTATCAATTCATGTTTTTTTAAACCATTTGTGTAGTAGGTCCAAGTCGTTATGTACATCAATATATAAATTAAAATGACTGTTACTGGAGTACGAGAGAGCAGTATCATCAGCAAAGGAAGCAATTTTACCCTTAAAAGGTTGACTGAACAAGGTACTTACATAAATAAGAAACAAAATCGGACCCAAAACAGAACCTTGGGGCACACCTATATTAGAGTATTTCACAGAACTGAAGGAACGTTTAGCTTTTACTATCTGTTGCCTATTCTTGAGATATGAAATAAACCAGTCGTGTATGAGGCCTCTAAAACCTGCATTGAAGAGTTTGTCTAAAAGTAAGCTATGATTCACCATGTCAAATGCTTTGGTTATGTCTATAAATAGACAGGACGAAATTTGGGAGTTGTTTAGACTTGTATATAATTCTCCAACCAGTTTTAGTAGCGCATCTTCCGTAGATTTCGCGTTCCTAAAACCGAACTGATATTCACTAAAGAACTTGGTCCTATTCAAAAAAGAAATCATTCTCGATCTTATACCTCTTGCAAAAATTTTACAGAAAACTGATGACAAGGAAATAGGACGGTAATTGTTTAATAACATCGGGTCACCCTTTTTAAGAAGTGGTGTTACAAGGCCTGTTTTTAGGGAAGTGGGGAACATACCTTTATACACACAAAAGTTGAAAATAAAGCAAAGAACATCAGAAATATAAAAGGAAATATGTTTCAGGAATTTGCTGGAAATTTTATCAAGACTAGTTGACTTTGACATTTTTAGAGAAGCTATAATTTTTTGTATTTCAATTGCAGAAAATTCATTGAAGAAAAAACTTTCAGGTTGGTAACTATTTTCCACCATACTCTCATCACAACACAGAGCTGGATTAGAAGCGTTAGAAGAGTTACGAAAAGATCCCACGTTAGCAATGGTTAGCAATCTCTAGAGGCTCACTAACTTTCTTCTTATTTAGGATCTCGTTGACAACTTGCCATTCTTTCTTAGAGTCGCCAAGGCTAGCGGCTAATTTCCTACTGTAGTAACTATTCTTACAGTAGATATTTCTGACTTAATTTCGCGGCAAATCTTTTTATAATAACCAATAATAACTGAATTAAATCACTTAACTCAACTTGTGAATGAGCCATCACGTATCCCCGATGTTGCTGGTCATACCGCCAACACACTGGACTTGTTTTTTACCTCTCAGCCTGACAAATACACGATCGATGTATTGGAACCCCTAGGCTTGTCTGACCACTGCATGATATCAGCGAAATTCTCGAACTCCCACCATCCAGTTAAAGAAAAAGCTCCTAAGAGAACACTATGGCTATACGAGAAAGCCAACTGGTGCGGCCTGAACAACTTCTTTCGGATCTTTAACTGGTCGTTGTGCTTCCTCGACAACGACGTGGACGCCGCAACTGATATTATCGTAAACATTATCCGAATCGGCATGGTAAATTTTATTCCCAGCAAGATTAAAAGCACCAGGCCTAAGGATAATACGTGGTTTGACTCGTGTTTTCGGGCCTACAAGGCAAACAGTTCTGAGGAAAACCGAAAAAAGTACATACGAGCCAGAAATGACTGCAACACCCACATTCGACGGACTAAATTCCAATCTGACCAAAAATTAAGGCGTAAAATCCTTCAATGTCCCAAAGGTAGCAAAAGTTTCTGGTCGTTTGTAAAAAACGTAAAAAACTCAACTAAGTCGTCTATACCGACGCTCATGTTTTTACCCCATTGGATGATGCTGTCGATATCGGAATTTAATGAGCTTAACATACGCTGCCGCTCATTATCTACAACCGAAGTGCAGGGTCGTAAACTGGTGAACGAATATGAGAAGCTGAGGGTACTGTCGTCAGCGAAGGAGTGAATTGGATTAGAAGTAACAGACAAGAGATTCATTTATAAAAATAAGAAAGAATGTCGGAGACAAAACGGAGCCCTGGGGAACACCGGCATTTACAAAGTGAGTATCAGACTTGAATCCGTCCAAAACAACTTGAATTGAACGATTCGAAAGGTAGCTTCTAATCCACTGAAAGAGAGACTCATCGATCCCAAAAGCACGCATTTTCGACAAAAGGGCTTCATGCCAAACCCTGTCAAATGCTTTCGAAATATCCAGTGCAACAATGCAACCTGCTTGGTGAAGCGAGTGATTCCACTTTTCAGCGAGATATGCCATCATATCACCAGTGGATCTGTTGCTGCGGAAACCGTATTGGCGGTCATTGAGGAGTTTCTGTGATTCAAGCTGACGGTTAATCAGCGTTTCCATGACCTTGGAAAGAAGGGACGTTAGTGCAATGGGTCGGTAGTTGGAGGGAGAAGATGATTCGCCTTTTTTGGGTGTAGGCTGGACAAATGCTGTTTTCCACCTACTCGGAAAGAGCCCAGAGGTGTAGGAAAGCTGAAAAAGCTTACGCAGTGGTTTTGCCAGCGTAGAAGAACACCTCTTCAGAACTGTTGGGGCAATACCATCTGGACCAGCGGATTTGTGTATGTCGAGGTCTTTAAGAACACTTGCGACTGTACGAGTGCGGAAGTGGATTAGTCCCATGGTGGAATTGATGCACTCTAGTACAGGCGGAGACAAAGTACAAGCTGGCAGCTGAGAACTGGTTGCGAAATGGGCAGCAAGTAGGTTAGCTTTGTCTAAGGGGGTGACAGCTGGAATGTCATTGTGGATGAGCGTCGGTAAAAACAATAGAGTGGAATTTAATGCTTCGAAAACACAATGCTGTCTCTTGTCGTTAAAGCGTATAAATAACCCGCAGCCATTATCCATGAATGGCACTTGCATCTCAGAAACTGAAAAGCTTTCTATCCTGAGTATGAGTGTTGCTCACAATCTTAATTGGAGCGACCATATATTCAGTGTCGCCAAGAATGCTGCGAAATGCCTAGGATTCTTATACAGATGCAAGAAATATTTCTCACCCTTAGATCTGGCTACAATCTATAAGGCGTTCATTCGCCCCAAATTAGAGTTTAACGCTCATGTCTGGTCCGGTGCTTCCAAGACCTCACTGCACCTACTAGACAGAATACAAAAACGAGCCATAAAACTGATAGGTGACTCCAGCATTACCAAAACATTAGACTCGCTGGAACACCGCAGGAATGTTACCTGCCTCTCCCTGTTTTATCGTTACTACCACCAAAAATGCTCTGATGAAATAGCCAGTTGCATTCCGCCCCTTCAACATTTCTCCCGCAATACACGTCTCTCTAGGAATGCTCACCAATATACTCTGAAGCCCGCTTTCGGACGTACTGTCAATTATAGAGAATCTTTCATTAACCGAACAACACGAATCTGGAACTCCCTGCCGGATTCGGTTTTCCCCCCTCAATGCAACATGCAAGCATTTAAGATCAATGTCCATCGGCATCTCCTCTATTCCTCTTCCTCTCTACCTTCTGCCCGCACTGTGTCGCCGACATAATAAGGTTATTAGACCTTGAGTGCGCGCAAATTATTAAAAAAAAATAAAAAATTAATCTCGGGTTATTAGGGTGTTTTTTAAGTTTCAAACCAATTCGCTTTTTCTTTCTGATTTTCTTTTAAAGTGTAAAAGACATCCACTGTTTCAAACGTTTCAATTTATTGTTCACGGTATTCTCTTTGTGGGAGCAGATCGCAATATAAAAGTGTAGTTTTTCAAGAAACAAATCGAATGCTGAAGATGGATCAGAACAGGCATAAACATCATCCCAAAATTCATAGTACAGACAGTGTTTTAATGTAACAAAATCAAACGTTACATACTCCCTTATTCCAAATTTACTAAATCGAGTGACTCAATTACTAAGCTGTAGGCACAGTAAACAGTGATCCCTGACTCTCAGGTCGCAAACGAGTGTTTGATATTTCACTTGACTGTTTCTGTGTAGCCTTATAAAATGTGGTCTAAACACGAATTAAGACGCGTAGGTTTATTAACAACAGACACAACACCAAACGATGATAATAATAATTAATAATAATTTTGTGGCGTTACAGCCCATGAAAGGGCAGAGCCAAGCTTCTCTTCAATCACCCAAGGTGTGTGTGATTTATTTTTCCCACAGGTGAAAGGGACCTACAGTTTAATGCCGATTCCGAACGGCGTGAGTCGAGAAGCTTTTTCCAGGCAAGTTAAACTACGGGGGGTTTTGCCAGTACCCTGCCGAGGAGGGACGCCGCGAAATAAACATTCGATGGCGTTGGTGTTATCAGGATCCGAACTCGCTCATTGTGCGCCAGAGTCCAACAACGATGATAATACAGACAAAAAACAATCAGCATTTGACGTGTTAGAGAGAATATCAATATTAAGATCACCGAGTAGTACAACATTTTTAGATTTTAGAGACTCCAGAAATACTGTAAATTCTTCCAAAAAGAAACTCACTGAATACTTATGTAGTCTATAAATACATATGAAACAATAACTAGTACCAGAAACTTTGCAATTAACACTGATTATATCAGCCCTATCAAGGTTATGATTTTTTACAGCACCCTCCCCTAAGACATTACTATAGTATACAGCGACACCACCAGCTGCATATGAGTTGTTACAAGCAGCCACTAAAGTGTAATTAGGAATCATGTCATAACCAGACACTTCCTCATCGAAAATCCAAATTTCAGACAAAAAAATAAGATCTGGTAAATGATCCATAGGTGCAATGTGAGAGAAGAAAGTATTGAAATTTCTTCTCATGCTACGTACGTTCTGGTGGATAATAGACAAATCTGAAGAAATGTCACTAACTGGATGGTCAACGCAAAAACAATTGATATTATTTGGGTTAGAATATGATTGCGATACATAACTTAGAGGATTTGAAGGAGAATTTGAATTTAACATATTATTTGGTTATATAATGCCAATGCTATTGATTTTAGAGTTTCGAAAAACCATCGAATGAATCAATTTTAATAGCATTATCTCCTTCTTTAATCTTTACAAATATACAAGAATTTCTAAGCCACACAAATTTACATACATTTTTGGCCCTAAATTCTCTTGCCTTGTTATATAGCGACCTAGAATAACTTGTGAGACAGTTGTTCACGTAGATCTTGCAGCTGCTGATGTTGCCAGGGCTGGTGTTGCTAGCAATATTTTCATGTTGCGTATCCAGTAAAGGGACTTTGTTTCTTCTCTCCCGCATTTTCTTCATAAGGGCTTTTTTGTGTGTAATTGAAGAGAACTTTACGCAGGCGATGTTTCTGGAACTCACATTGGCATTACGGGGGCTGGAACGTTTAACAAAGCAGGAGACCATATCGTCTTCACTCACAAGATCTTCGCCAACAGATGTTAAGAGAGCATTCCCGGGTCTATAAACGCAGACGGGGGATGGAGGAAAAGATTAAACCACGAACTTTATGGGCTGTACAGCGACATAAGCCTAGTCAGGCGTCTACGGATTCAACGCCTAAGATGGCTGGGCCCGGAGAGTCTTTGAATCCAACCCCGAGGGACGAAGAAGCAGAGAACGGCCGCACCTAAGATGGCGCACACAGGTGGAAGGGGAGCTCAGCCAACTGGGTGTGCGGCAATGGAAAGGGCTAGCAAAAGATCATGCTAGGTGGAGGGGCATGTTGGTTTAGGCCCAGGTTGACCCCGAACTGCAGCGCCCGTTAAGAAGAAGAAGATTTTTTTTATAATATTATGTTGAACACTTAGATACAATTATCTTTGATGTGTTACATACAAATGGGTCAATGTCTAATTTTATTTAATTTGAAATGTGAAAGATTTGAGATTTATATTAAAGATTTAACAAAAAACAAAAACAGAAAAAAAAACCATAAATAAGAGAACCCTAATACCCTAATTACAAATTGTGTGCATAGATGTTATTTGAGTTGTTTGTGGAAGTCGCTCATGTCTGCAATTCTCCTAATGTGGATTGGGAGTGCATTCCATAGTCCTATGGCATAAACGTAAAATTGATTTTTACCTAAAGTGAAGCTAAATGTTGGACTGACAAAACTTGCGCTTCTGATAGAGGAAGCACGGGGAAGTCTTTGGAAAAGGTAATCCGATTTTTTATTTTTCTTGTAATCGAGGAAATTCTGTAGGCTCATTCCAATAAAGTCATGGACATAAGCTGATATACTTATGTGTTCTTCTGCGTAGGTTGTAATCGTATCTTACAGCACCGTTGACTGCTCATTTCAATTTGCGCATACTGGAGCCGTCAAGAACACAAAAAACTGGGTGAGCATACAAAAGAATTGGCAGCAGCAGGGTCTTTACTAGCGTTTGTTTGGTCATTAAAGGAAGACAGTTTCCTGTTTGGCTTAATGCTCGCAGCGTCACGTAGACCTTAGAAACTGTGATGGCCACGTGATCTTCCCAAGTTAGCCTTTGATTAAAGACGACTCCAAGGTTTTTAACCGTAGGGACGTAGGCTAAGGCTGAACTGTCTACAAAGAGCCGGGGTAGGCGTGCAGTATCTGGCATATATCGACTAAGTAAGCTTGTTATTTTTCGACCATTCAGCAATGGAAGCCAGATCCGCATTGAAACGTTCCGTTGCAATCTTTACCAGTTCCAATGGATAGCTCAGATGTAGTTGTACATCGTCTGCGTACATTTGTATGTTACAGTGTTTTAGCACTGCAGGTAGGTCCCATTACAGATCCTTGTGGAACGCCCGCATTAGTTTCTATGAAATTAGAAAGTGTGTTATTAACAAAAACTGCTTGAGTGCGACCACTTTGGTGTGGCACAGTATCAAACGCTTTCGAAAAGTCAAGCAATACCAGAGATGTTACGTGACCTTTATCCATTTCATATCGTCGTCGACTAGGTTTAATAATGCTGTGGTACAGCTAATCAGGGCGCCGTGGCGCAGTGATTAGTGTGTTGGACTCTGGCGCACGATGAGCGAGTTCGGATCCCGATAACACCAACGCCGCCATCGAATGTTTATTTCGCGACGTTCCTCCTCGGCGGGGTACTGGCAAAACCCCTCGTAGTAATCATGCCGTGAAAAAGCTTCTCGACTCACGCCGTTCGGAATCGGCATTAAATAGTAGGTCCCTTTCGCCTGTGTGAAAAATAAATCACACACAACATGGGTGATTGAGAGAAGCTTGGCTCTGGTCCTTCATGGGCTGTAACGCCACCAAAGAAGAAGGTACAGCTATGTTGTGGTCTAAAGCCAGACTGATGTGGGGATAATACGCCACATTCCTTCAGAAAATGAGGGATCTGTTGGCTCGTGAGTTTTTCAAAAGCTTTTGATATCAACGAGAGTATAGAGATCGGCCGGTACTCTTTATTTTAACCGGTTGCGCTTTTCAAAATTGGAATAATTTCAGATTGATTCCATGCATTCGGATAGACAGAGTAGGTTGGGATGTTATTAAAGATATATGTTATTACTGGCAGTATCACAGGAATAATCAGTTTTAGAAACCTCGAGCTTATAGAAGGGAAAGCGTTGAGAACTTCAAGTTCAGATATAGGTACTTTGGAAGCAGAAGGGAAGGGCAAGTGCGATTGCATCACCTGTCTCCTCAAATAAGCGCCTTTCGGCAATTCCATTGCACAACGCGTCAGAGTCAATCGAGGCAGCTGCAAATATGACATTTAAGTCATTAAGGTCTATCTCAATAGGGACAGAGGGTTTCTGCTTCCCGATACCTAATTCCCTTATGTTCTTCCACAGAATTGCGCTATTTAGACCAGGTTTAAACTTGTACCCGTAAAAAATCATTTTGGCCATTCTAACTTCTCTGTTAACGTTGTTTCTGATATATCTATACTCATTTCGGAGTTCAAGTATTTTGTACTTCTTCCACCTTTTGTATTCCCTATCCTTATCTGCGAAAAGCAATTCGATCTTGTGAGTGAACTAAACTGGGAATGTCAGTGAATTTCGATATTAATTGAATTATGTGTTTACGAAAAACACAGTAAACAACACCAGACCATGAGGCTGCCATATAATACAAATGAAATGCATCAACACGTCCAAGCATATTCTCCGAACTCTATCACAATAATTCGTAAACAATACGACCATCACCTCCTTCACAATATACAGCTTGTAACTCATCCTCATCCATAGATCATCCTCTTGCGTTTAGTTTAATTAATTCGCAATCACCACACCGCACCACTTCGCATTACACTGATTTAAACCATAACCATGTCACTCACACGGAATCACATTTAACCAAACCAGTTCCAGCATCATACTCGTATGTACAATTAAACAAACAACAAATAAATAATAGATTCAGGCACTCAGATGGAGCTTGTCTGGCAGCCATTTTGATATTGACACAAGCACTTTGAGGCGTTAATTTCAAATCTCTGCTGGGGGCTTTTGCTTAATCTATCTAAATCTAGTAGATACTAAAATATAAAATGAACGTTGAGACGGCGTTGGAATTTGTTCTGCAAAATGATGAAAGCTGTATACGTAGCTATGAAATATGGAAAGATCGACTAAAGCTAATAATGTCCTCAGCGACTCGAATGATATGAATTTGGACGTACCTCAGCGTTCTGTACTTTGCAGTTTTGCACTATTCTTTATCTAATTTAATGTAATGGATTTCGCGGATGACCTTGCTATTGGATACAATGCTGTTTATGCTTTAAATAAAGTTTCTAATAAATTGTGTTTCTTTAGTGGTTTGGCTTCTAAACTAGCAACACTGTTTTTACAGACTATCAATTTGACAGCTGGAACTTGACTTGTGGTTGGTACGTCACGTAACCGTGACAACTTATTTTAAGAACGGTGCTTTGATTCACTAAACTTATCAAGCGTTACGTCCATTACGGTCGCCATAATCGTCCATCTGAGAAAGTAATTCGGAACACGATGAGCCGTTTTCTATTGAATTGTTTACCCATCCTCAAATACGTTAAACAGTGCGAGCAGAAGAAGTTATTGTTGCTGCGGAGCGCAGTGTTGAGGACAATCCGAATGACTTGTACCAAATTAAAGGACATAGTGGTGAATTCTATAACCGAAGTAATACGGGGGGAGGAAGAATAGCAGTTTATGTAAAAAAGATGTCTTGTTTGAAAAGGTAGAGAGAATGTCCTACACGTATGAAAATGTCTCTATTAATGTTAAGCGTGGTAACGTTGAGGCCTCAATTATATGTATCTGTATACAGACCACCAGAGACAAATGTTAAGTGTTTTATTCGTGAACTTGGTGCGCACATCAATAAAGTTGAAGCGAAAAACAACCTTATTGTTATGGGAGACGTCAACATAAACATAAAAATAACGCCGATGCCTGTGATTATCTGTCAATGATAGCGTCAAAAGGTCTGCATAAATGTATGTATTCGCACACTCGTATTGAACTAATCAGAGACACAAAAACAGTGATCGACCACAGCCTAGTAAGAGTGAGAAATGCTGAACTTAACTCAGCGGTAATTGAAACATGTATTTCGGACCATAATGCCTTATACTGTGGAATAAAAACTAACACCACGGAGCAAAAGAAATCTGATAAAGAAAGTCATATCCTAAGTCATAGCTTAGCACAAAAGATACGTGACTTCAATTGGGATGAACTGAATGTGTATACAAATGTAAACGAATATTGTCAGAATTTCAAACAAATAATGAATACCTTGACAAAATCGTCGACGGAAATAGTAAAGAGAAGAAGCACAGAACATAGCTCGAGCTCGAAACGAGCTAAACAAGAAAATAGCGAAGGCGAGAACTAGCTTCTACAAAAAAAAGTTCCAACGGTGTAAAAGTAATACGAAGGAGACGTGGAAGTTCGTTTATTCTATATTAGGGAAGACGAAAAGCAATCTAGATGATGTCCTAAAAAGAAACTTTTCGAACAATGACAACTTTAAAGACATAACTAACGAACTAGCTAACACTTTGTCATCTGAAGTACTAAACATAGTGCACGAATACAGTCAAAAAGCATTTTCTGGTCATGAATGTAGTGTTCAACATTCAATCTATGCTGAATATGCATCCGTGTCAGAGATACAAAATATCTTAAGTTCTTTGGAAAGCAATAAATCGACGAGATAAGACCAAAAGTTTTGAAGAACAACGCACAAATTCTAGCTCCAGTGATAACAAAACTCATCAACAAGAGCTTAGACCAAGCCTCGATTCTAAATATGCTGAAGACTTCAATAGTCCGACCGATCCACAGAAGCGGGAAAAAAAAAACGATGTCTTGAACTATAGACCAATCTCAATATTATCAGCTGTTGACAAAGTTTTGGAAGATGTACTTGCAAGGAGACTATACGCATTTGTCGAGAAGTATAATTTACTTAATAAAAATCAATTTGGTTTCCATAAAGGTAGAAGTATAAATAGACTATTAGGCGACTTTGCGAATAATGTATACCAAAGCCTGGACAAAAATCAGAGTGTTGTAGCTTTATTCCTCGACTTTAAGAAGGCGTTCGACACACTGAGCCACCGACAAATCTTGCGACAGTTGGATAACAGTGGTGTACGTGGCCACATATTAGCATGGTTTGAAAACTATCTAAGCAACAGAACATTCAGGGTTAAAATTAGTGATCATGTCAGCGAAGAAAACATGTTGTATAGGGTGTACCACAGGGATCAACGCTAGGAACACCTGATCTACTGTCAGTGTTAAAATATAGTAGGGGCTATGCATATGCGGACGACACGGCGATAGTAGTTAGCCATAGGAGCGCTAAAGAAGCTTCAAAATTAATGCAATCAGACCTAAATCGAGTTACAGCTTGGTGTCACGACCATGGTTTAATTATCAACGCACTTAAGACCAAGATAATGCACATTCGACCGCCTCATATCCCAAAAACAAAACTAAAGATAAAAATGCACGACGTAGATTGCCTACATAAAAATGGATGTGGCGGTAGTATAAAAGAAGATTATGATTGCTCCAGATACATCGACAATGTGTCAACATATAAATACTTAGGACTTACAGTAGATTATAACCTCAAAAGGAGCCACCACATTGACATATTGAAGAAGAAACTGCGCCAATCGGCCTACGCACTTTTCCATCTAAGTAACCTTTGTACACCAGAAGTACTAAAACGGTGCTACCACGGATTAGTCGAATCGCATCTAAGGTACGGTGTATTAGCGTGGGGAAGAGCGCCGCAAATGCATTCGCTTCAAAGCCTTCAAAACCGGCTACAAAAAATGGTACGAGGAGCAGGACATAGTAACGCTGAGCAGCACCAGAGAAACCAGGTAACAGATATGCTCAATATCTCACAAATATATAAATTGGAAATCCTGGCCAACTCGGCAACGACACCACATTTAGAATACAGAAACAGCAGACGGTAAACACCAGAAGACGGCAGCAGCTGTTCAATGAAGTCCCGAGGTTCTGGAACGAGTATGGCCGCAGGACGTTCAACGTTGTAATTCCGATGGTCCTTAATGCACTCCCAAGTTAGATTCGAAACCTACCCAAACAAATGCTTTTGCGTAAAGTGAAAAAAATGTATCTAAGATCCTCGCAATAACCAAAAAAAAAAATTGTAGTTAATTGTCTGACTCTAAATCTTTGTTTCACTTATCTTCTAACTATTGAACTAATATTGCCAACAATGTAAATAGATGAACTATGTTTGTAACTAGTCTTCTGCAGACAAGCCCTTCCGGCTTTGCAGATAAACGAATGTAAACAACTCAAACGAAACAATAAAAAATTTAATTTAATTGAATTGACTTGATTTGCCATCGTGCACAGCAATTGGAGCTATGCCCATCCACTTTGTGGAAGATTATAAAGAATGATCTTGGCTTAAAAGCTTATAAGATACAATGCAAACTCTAATTCCTTCTTACAATGTGTCTCTTCACTGGTGAAACGTTAAGGTAATGGCAATGCTGTTGGATCTATCGTGCACAATACACTTTCCCTTACAATATCGTAGGGTTGGCAGCACTTCCTGAATATAAAGTACTGATGATAGGAGACGCCAGATGTCGCTGGGTTCTTTCAGCATACCCCAGAATCTTCCAGATTGTTGATCCGTGGTATAAATACGAGTGCGCGGCAGCAGCAGGAATCATTGTAGCGAAACCATAGATAAACTGAAGAGAAGCCACACTTTCGTACGTCTGCCCGGTTATCGCCGCAAGGGTTGATTGTTGCTTTTGTAACACCAACAAAAACGACGCGGTGTGACCTCACAGCTGTCCATGGAGTGAGCAGGCATATCATATGATTTCTATAATGCTTTCTTCTTTCCTCTATTGCAATGCATTGAATATCCATTTGGATTATGTTCGAAAGATAACTCAAGCTTAAATGCTTAATAGACACTGAAATCGGAGAAAAAGATGAACCAGCCACGCTGCTTCCAGTTGTCAAGACCAAGATGTCTTACATCCGCGATTACTTGATCTTAATACCGGAGGTTCGGTCTTCCTCTTCTTCTCTTAGCTGGAGCGTTGATGTCCATGCGCTCGATGTGGCCGAGCCAGTGTAGTCGAGGGATCCTTGGCTTCCGGACTACATCCACATCTTGGTACAGCTCGTAGAGTTCGCCGTTGTGTCTTCTTCTCCATTCACCTTCCTCGCAGACAGAACCAAAAATCCGGCGCAGAATTTTTCTTTCGAAAGAACCCAAAATCAGCTCCGCTGTCCTGCTTATCGTCCATCTATCGGCTCCGTACAGCCAGACTGGCAATATGAGCGTTTTGTAAAGCATGACTTTGGTCTTTCGGGTGTGGAGTTTTGACCCCAGTTGCTTGGACAAGCCGAAGTAGCAGCGGTTGCCAAGGGCAATTCTATGCCTGATCTCCACTGTGGTGTTATTTGTGGAATTTACGTTTGCCCCGAGGTAGACAAACTCCTTAACTACCTCGAAATTGTAGCTGTCAATCGTTATATTTTGTCCAAGGTGGTGAGCGACGGATTGGTTTTTGCTTGACAGTATATACTTCGTGGAGGGCATGGGCTCGGACATACAGGGTAAAGTTGTTGATTGCTCTCAACCTGGCGTGATGCCAGCAACGATCCCTGTTTAAATGCCCGGGTCAAGTTGACATACGGCCTCCTCGCGGCGCCCTCTGGATAGCCTCTTCAACAACCGTTGGGAGGTGAACAAACGTATGCAGCGAAAAAAACCCCGACCAGAATGGCGGTTGTGCGGCGGGCTAACAATCCGCCCAGGTAAAGGACGGATACTCGACGACGACAACGCACGAAAAAGGAACACGATTTGCGAGTATGCTCCTGGAATGTCAGAACCCTGTACACTCCCGGAGCTGCTCATAAACTAGAAGGAGTCCTCACGCAGTACAAGGCGGATATTACTGCGGTCCAGGAAATACGCTGGATAGGAAACGGTATGATTAGGAAGAAAAATTGCGACATTTATTACAGCTGTCACAAAAGGTTGCACTTACTGGGATGCGGATTTGTCGTGGGAAAGCGGTTAAGGTCGAAGGTCATCGACTTTAAGCCTATAAGTGATCGCCTGGCTGTGATCCGCATCAGAGGCAGATTTTATAACATCAGCCTTATATGTGCACACGCCCCTACCGAAGAGGCTGAAGACCCTATCAAGGAGGACTTCTATGACCTCCTGGACAACGCCTACGGAGCTTGTCCGGAGTACGATGTAAAAATCGTGCTCGAGGACTTCAACGCCAAAATCGGAAAGGAAAACACCCTTGGCGGAGTGATCGGAAAGCTCCGATAACGGCTTCCGACTCGCTGACTTTGCGACAGCTCGTAATGCGGTGATAAGTAGCACAAGATTCCCTCGCAAGCGAATCCACACAGCAACCTGGCGATCTCCGGACGGTCGAACCGCCAACCAAATCGACCATGTGCTCATTGACGCAAGGCACGCGTCAAACATCCTGGATGTGCGAACATTCAGAGGGGCAAATGTCGACTCTGACCACTTCCTCGTAGCAGAAAGATTCAGAGCTCGACTGTCCAATGTCAGAAAGCTGCACCAGCCCATCAGGAGGAGGTTCGACATTGGGCGCCTGAGCACACCGGAGGTTGCCAGAGTCTACAGGGAGCAGCTGAGCGAAAGACTCTACGGTATGCCTACGTCGAACACAAATGCCAATAATATGTGGCCGCATTGCCGCTCAGCCATTCAGGAGGTAGCCGAAACCACCTTAGGATACCTACCACCCCCGACAAGAAACCCGTGGCATGATGGCGAGTGTGAGCAGAAAAAGGCAGCAACCGACGAGGCGTACCAAAGGGCGCTGCAGAGGAAAACCAGGGCAGCGCGAGAAGAGTACCGAGCCAGAAGAAGGGAGGAGAAGAAACTACTGCGACAAAAGAAAAGAATATTCGCAGCCTCCCAGCTCAAGGATATCGAGGAGTCTAGGGATAAACATAAAATACGAGCCTCTTACAAGAAAGCCAAAGGCCTTGCAGGAGGCTTCAAAAAGGGCTCCCTGGCTCTTCGAAACTGGGAGGCTAATCTTGTCACCGACCCGCAGGGAATAGTGGATGTATTTAAGCAGCACTTCCAGCAGCTGCTTAACGAGCATGACCAAGAGAGAGTGGTAGGGACCGAGGAAATCCCAACTCCAGCCGCTGAAGTAGTCCTCCCACCCAGCATAGAAGAAGTCGGCACAGCTATTCAGAAGCTGAAGAACAACAAGGCCGCAGGCTCAAATGGCTTGCCATCAGAGCTCTTCAAGGCTGGCGGCGATGTTCTGGTAGGGAGCAAGCACCAGATCATCTGCAGAATTTGGGAAGATGAGAGCATGCCCGACGACTGGAATACCAGCTCTATATGCCCCATCCACAAAAAAGGCGATCCTTCCTCTTGCAAGAACTATAGAGGTATATCCCTGCTCAATGTCGCATACAAGATCCTGTCCAGCGTATTGTGTGAACGTCTAAAACCATTTTGCACCGCACTAATCGGCAGCTACCAGTGCGGCTTCCGGCCCGGCAAATCAACTATAGACCAAATTTTCACACTTCGACAAATCCTGGAAAAGACCAACGAGTTTCAAATCGATACACACCATCTTTTCATCGATTTCAAAGCCGCATACGACAGCGGGTCTTTTCCAGGATTTGTCGAAGTGTGAAAATTTGGTATATAATTGATTTGCCGGGCCGGAAGCCGCACTGGTAGCTGCCGATTAGTGCGGTGCAAAATGGTTTTAGACGTTCACACAATACGCTGGACAGAATCTTGTATGCGACATTGAGCAGGGATATACCTCTATAGTTTTTGCAAGAGGTAGGATCGCCTTTTTTTGTGGATGGGGCATATGGAGCTGGTATTGCAGTCGACGGGCATGCTTTCATCTTCACAAATTCCGCAGATGATCTGGTGCATGCTCCCTACCAGAACATCGCCGCCAGCCTTGGAGAGCTCTGATGGCAAGCCATCTGTAAAAGGCTCGTGTTTTATGCTTATCCCTAAACTCCTCGATATATATCCTTGAGCTGAGAGGCTGCGAAGATTCTTTTCTTTTGTCGCAGTAGTTTTTTTCTTCTCCCTTCTTCTGGCTCGGTACTCTTTTTGCGCTGCCCTGGTTTTCATTTTGGTACGCGTCGTCGGTTACTGCCTTTTTCTGCTATCATACCATCATACCACAGGTTTCTTGTCGGGGGTGGTAGGTTTCCTAAGGTGGTTTCGGCTACTTCTTGAATAGCTGAGCGGCAATGCGGCCACATATTATTAGCATTTGTGTTCGACGTAGGCATACCGTAGAGTCTTTCGCTCAGCTGCTCCCTGTAGACTCTGGCAACCTCCGGTGTGCTCAGGCGCCCAATGTCGAACCTCCTCCTGATGGGCTGGTGCAGCTTTCTGACATTGGACAGTCGAGCTCTGAATCTTTCTGCTACGAGGAAGTGGTCAGAGTCGACATTTGCCCCTCTGAATGTTCGCACATCCAGGATGTTTGACGAGTGCTTTGCATCAGTGGGCACATGGTCGAATTAGTTGGCGGTTCGACCATCCGGAGATCGCCAGGTTGCTGTGTGGATTCGCTTACGAGGGAATCTTGTGCTACTTATCACCGCATTACGAGCTGTCGCAAAGTCCGTGGGTCGGAAGCCGTCTTGGTCTTGTGCTCATTTACGCTTCTGTGTCAATGCTTGTGAGCGCTTCATTAACGTCTCGCTTTGTCCGTCCAATATCGTCATCTGTGTAGGCAAGCAATTGTGTAGACTTGAAGTAGATCGTACCTCACCGATATTTTCAAGTATAATGTTAAAGAAATCCCATGACATTGTGTCACCATGTCTAAAATCTTTTTTAACATCAAAAGTCTCGGTTAGTTTACCTCCGAACTTAATGGAGCAGCGAGAATTCTCCATAGTCATTCTGCACAGTCTGACGAGCTTGGGAGGAATGTTAAAAGATGACATGGCTCTGTATAGCTCGTCCCTGTAAACACTGTCATATGCGGCTTTAAAGTCGACAAAAAGATAGTGCGTGTCGACCTGGAATTCATGGGTTTTCTCCAAGATCGTGGATTGGCGTGAAACCATACTGGTAGGAACCTACCATATTGTCCACGTACGGTATCAGGCGCCTACACAGTACAGCACAGACGATCTTGTACACAATGTTCAGAAGACTTATCCTTCTGTAATTGGTGCAGCCGTAGGGGGCTCCTTTCTTATGGACCGCGCAAACGATGCTGAGATTCCATTCATCGGGCATGCATTCTTCCGACCATGTCTTGCAGATGAGTTGGTGCATGTTCCTGACCAGCTCATAGTAAGCTGCTTTAAATAGTTCAGCGGGAAATCCGTCTGCTCCAGGAGCTTTATAAGGATTATGTTTCGATATTGCTATCTTAACATCGTCTAGGTCGGGTAAACGGGATTCTCTTTCATCTTCGTCCATTGTGAATGGTTAGTTCTGCCTGACGGCGGCATTTTGACTATCATATCGTTATACAGTCTGCAGAAGAGGTCCTTCCACAGTCTCAGCATCGACTGTGACTCCACTATTTGTTGTCCGTGCTCATCCCTGCAGGCTTCTGTTCCAGCTTTATAGCCTTGGCATGTTCGTCTTACTTTTTGGTAAAACTTTCGAAAGTCGTTCATGCAATAGCATCTCTCCATCTCCTCGATCTGCCGCTTCTCGTGCTCCTACTTTTTTCTTCTCAGAAGCGCATGCTCCTCACTCTTTTTCTGTTCCTAGAGCTCGCGGGCAGCGCTCGTCCGTCGATGCATTGTAGCCATGCATGCATTCTGTTTCTCTACATGGGGCTATCTGCACTCGTCATCAATCCAGGGGTTTCTCGTAGGTGGTGGCTTGAAACCGAGCACACCTGAGGCGGCCTCTCCGATAGCGTTCTGACAACATCTCCATTGCTGTTCTATGGTTTGTGTAGATTACATCGGACTTAAGAGAGATTGAAGGAAACTTGATCGACAAAGATCCTGCAGCTTTTCGGCGTTATACTTGAACTTAAAGTCGCCAATATGTAGAGTATATCAAATTATAGTTCGGTATATCAAATTGATATGGATAAATAGCCCAAAAGTAGATGGAAGCCTTCACAAATAACACTAGGTTGTAATAGCAAACTTTTTATATGACTAAATGAACGAAGGGTTCAATAATTCTTTTGCAAGTTTTGCGTCTTTATACACTTAAGTACGTATTCGTATGCTTATCACCTTCTCCGACAATTCTTATGCCCCAACCGGCATATGATAACAAGTTGGAAATGTCACGTGTACGAAATCGATTTCGGCATCCTTCTAAAACCTTCTACTCCATTCCAACGAAGCATTTCCCCGAATCCTCTAAGATAAATATTCTACTAACAACGCATGTTACTTCCTTCCCATAACATTTTTGTTTCACATACGCACCGTTTTCCAGGATTGCTCCTCACTCTATCAAGTCTGCCCAGCAATTAACATTCACAACACAACCTTCCCGCAGTTTATTTTTCCTCGAGTAATTTAAATAATTTAAGCATAGAGTAAACCACCGAATCCTTCCATCGACTGTGTGCTTTTCCCAAACATCTACCATCCACCTTCTGTCACATGTGAGCGAAACAGGATAAGAGGGATCCTGGCAAGTTAATCTAAAAGAAAATAAATTTAATTTTGGCAATCTCTTCAAGTGTATGTATCTGGAATGTATGAGCACATAACTAGTAAACGTGTCCGTTGTCGTATATCCTTTTTCTTTTAAAATGAAGAGATGCCTGCTACCAAGGACCTTTTGCCTGAAAGTGAGTAAAGAGTCCTTTTATTTCGGTTGCTTTTGTTAGTATCCTGAGTGCTAGCTTTTCTTAGATACTCGTACACGAACAAAAATGAATTAAATTTCATTCATCCCTTGAGAATTTCCCTGCCTTCCGTAGCTTTCCTTTCACATGCTCTTCTGAGACTTAGTCTGCTTATCTGTTGTTTGGTTTAACGCTTCGTCCGGGAAGATACATATATCGTCAGCCATATTGTTCTAACATTAATAAGAAATGCCAAGAATTTTTTTAAATTTCAGGACTATTTAGCGAGAACATTCTTCATTCTTTTCCTCGTTCGCCTTTGCATGGTATCCTTAATGCCATTTGAGAGTACCATCAAAAGAAGATATTCTAATATAGAACAAACAAGAGACGAATATTCGAGCGGAATATTCAAGCAACTTTTGATAGAAGGATATGTTTCTTTAACTTTGCGAAAATACATACTCGTGCGTATGTATGTGGGGAGGCTTTTTAGGGTTCCGTACCCAAAGGTTAAACGGAACCCTATTACTAAGACTTCGCTGTCCTTCCGTCCGTCCGTCCGTCTGTCACCAGGCTGTATCTCATGAGCCGTGATAGCTAGACAGTTGAAATTTTCACAGATGATGTATTTCTGTTGCCGCTACCACGACAAATACTAAAAACAGAACAAAATTAATATTTAAGGGGGCTCCCATACAACAGACATGATTTTCATCCAAAAAATCCTGCCTGCAACCAAGATCTGTCATTTGATGAGGTAACATACATAGTCTCTTTCATATTTATATACACAGATGGTACGGAACCCTTCGTGCGCGAGTCCGACTCGCACTTGGCCGGTTTTATAGATCATTCGTCCTAAAACCCACTATTGATTTATCTTTTTGTCCTTGTTGATGCCCGTTGCTGAAGCCATTGGGAACATAGAAGAGCTGCAGAGAAAAAAACAACAGAAGTCCTTCTGGGTGTCGTCTCCGTCTTTGAAATTTAAATCCTCTCACCAAATGTACAAATACTTGTGACTGGGATAATAATGAGGGCACAACAGCACCACCAATGCGGTGAAATAAGTACGAGCGAAACACGCGTTTGTAAACTTTTTTTTTATTTCACGTTCTCGTATCCTTTTTGTTTTGCTCCACACTCTTTCATTCTGTTTGTTCCGCTTCACTTTGCGGTTCGATCCCTGGAGAAATCCGCTTCGGTTGTTTGGTTAACCCATTTTCGTGCGTTGCTCACGTGGTTTTCGTTAGGGAAAAAGAAAAGAATACATATCCTTATCTGCTTTGGAGTCGTTAGTAGGAATGGATTCGAACTGCGAATGGATTGGGAATCAGAAATGAAATCGCATTTGGTGTTGCCGTTACCAGGACGAGTTGAGACTGATGGATTTTTGTGGTCTCTTTGAAATTCCAAGAGGATGAAGTTCGAAGAAGATTGGAATTTTAAACGAACGCGGAAATCGATGAGCTTTTGGCTTTGTTTGAGTTTTAGTCATTTCTAAATTGATTGCTGTGATTTCGATGTGAATGTCAATCGCTTGGAATCCTTGAATCCATTAATTAAAGTTAGTTGATTAGGATAACATGAGATATTCCAAAGGGTCCAAGAAGTTTTTCCTTAAATGTATGTTAGGTTAGAATGTCCGTAGCCTCCCCATGGGGGGAG
The DNA here is from genome assembly GCA_951905685.1 of Eumerus sabulonum. Lineage (NCBI taxonomy): Eukaryota > Metazoa > Arthropoda > Insecta > Diptera > Syrphidae > Eumerus > Eumerus sabulonum. The sequence goes on along the minus strand of OX645062.1, from coordinate 50,836,606 downwards.
TATACAACTAGGCCAGGGAGGCCCGTTGTGTTGCTACGAGGGGGGTCGACCTCCCTATTCATGGAACCACTTAGTGATTCTTAAATAATTAAGAAGGTTAGTTATTCTTCATGGCAAAAGACTGACAAAGGCCTCGTAGGGGCAACATCTGTCCGACGGATGCTGGCCTGCTAAAAAGCGAGAAGAGCCACCGCAGTCGAACATCTTGCGGCACTGTTAGTAAGTCCTATCCCCACCTCCTCGCGGTGCCATCTGGAGACTTCCTATAGAAATTGCAGACGGGAAACGGCGAATGGCGAGCCTCCTGCGCCAAAAAACAGGATTAATCGGTTGAGCCACGGCCTAGTAAGCCGTAACGGACCAGATTAATGTTGACGACCCTTGCTAAAAACGAAAAAAGAAAAAAAGGACAATAATCTTCGGCTCTGTACGTGGAATGTTAGGTCAATAAACAGGCCACGTGCAGCCGAGCAACTCGCGGACGCCCAAACCGCTATTAAACGGGCATAACCGCCATCCAGGAAATGCGCGGGAATTGACCGGGTATAAAGCGGATGAAAAACTGCGATACTTACTACGGCGACTGCTGTAGGGAGAGAGGGCAACGATTGTTTGGATGCGGATTTGTTGTTCGAGGTGGACTAAGGCAAAAAGTCCTAAGCTTTCGGCATGTGAGCGAACGCCTCATAACAATCCGTATCAAGGCTAAATTTTTTAACATCAGCCTGATCTGTGTCTACGCCCCACCGGAAGACAAGGATGACTCCGCCAAAGATGAGTTCTACGATCTCCAGACAAAACGTATGCCCAATGTCCCAACTATGACATCAAAATTGTACTAGGAGACTTCAATGCTAAGCTGGGTAAGGAAAGCATCTTTGAACGAGTCATCGGCAAACATAGCCTACACGACACCACCTCCTATAACGAACACAGGCTAATTGATCTTGCTACGGGGCGAAATCTCCTTCTAGCCAGTACGCGCTTCGGGCACCTCGATATACACAAAGGCACCTTGCGGTCTTTTGATCAATCGACTATCAACCAGATCGATCACATTGCGATCGACGTCAGACACTCCTCCACTATTCTTGTGGTTCGAAATTTCCGAGGGGCTAACATCGACTTGGACCACTATCTTGTAGTAGCTAAGATGTGCTTACGGATATCACGAATGCAACGGAGTAGAGTAAGAATACAAAGTTACGACGTCGGAAAACTGCTATCGCCAGAAACCGCTCGTGCTTATATCGATCGCGTCTCCCTTAACTCTCCAATACATCTCAATCCTCCATGCTATCAATAGAACAGTAGTGGAGCCTTTGCAAACAAGGCCTGAAAAGCTCTGCATCCGAAGGTTTGGGTTTCAAGGCTCCACCACGAAGAAACACCTGGTTTGATGACGAGTGCAGGAGGATTCACACAGCGAAGCAGGATGCATTTAAGATATCGCTGCATAAAAGAACTAGAGCAGCTCGTGAGCTCTACGAGTTAAAAAGAAGGGAGGAGCATAAGCTTCTCAGAAGAAAGAAGAAAGAGCACGAGAAGCGCGCGATTGATGATTTGGAGAGGTGTTACTGCAGGCGTGACGTTCGAAAGTTTTATCAACAGATAAAGCGAACATGCCAAGGTTATAAGGCTAGAACGGAAGCCTGCAGGGATGAGAAGGGCACCTAATAGTAGAATCGTAGTCGATGCTGAGAATATGGAAAAACGACCTCTGCAGGCTGTATAACGGCGATATTAGTCAATATACCGCTGTCAGGCAGAATGGTCCATTTCTAATCGACGAAGACCGTGGAGAATTCCACCCCTCTGACCTCGACGGAGTTGAGATTGCCAAATCGAAGCTCAAGACGAATAAAGCTGCTGGCGCAGACGGATTGTCTGCTGAGCTCTTTAAGGCAGCTGGGGATGACCTGGTTGGGAGCATGCACTGGCCCATCTGCAAGATATGGTCAGAGGAAAGCATGCCCGAGGAATGGAGTCTCAGCATCGTATACCCGATCCACAAGAAAAGAGACCCCTCTGATTGCGCCAATTACAGAGGAACAAGTCTCCTTAACATCGCCTATAAAATCTTCTTTGCCGTTTTGTGTGAACGCCTGAAGCCTTTTGTAAATAAGCTGATAGGTCCTTATCAGTGCGGATTCAGGCCGGGGAAGTCCACCATCGACCAAATCTTGACACTACGGCATATCCTGGAAAAAACCAATGAATTCTAAGTCGCCACTCACCACCTATTTGTCGACTTCAAAGCCGCATACGACAGCGTAATTAGAGACGAGCTATACAACGCTATGACATACCTCCTAAACTCATCAGACTATGCAGGATGACTTTGGAGAATGCTCGCTGCTCCATCCGAATCGGTGAACGCCCTACCGATAGTTTTTATGTCAAAAAAGGATTTAGACAGGGCGATGCGCTGTCGTGTGATTTCTACAACATCATATTGAAAATCATTGTGCCTAAATCACCGGCCAATACAAGAGACACAATCTATTTCACATCCTCGCAACTCCTTACAAACGCCGATGATATTGACAGCGAGATGTCAATGAGGCGCTTGCGAGTATAGAGATGGAGGCGAGTATATGCGAGTGTATGCTGTCATCAAGAAAGGACGCTCACCACCGACATTTTGGCCAGAACGTTTGTATTGGCAGTGACCTGGAATAACGACATCAGTTCCGAAATCAAACGCAGAATCACTCTTGCCAATCGCTGTTTCTTTGGGCTCAGGAGGCAATTGAGTAATAGAGCCCTCTCCCGATCGACAAAGTTGACCCTATATAAGACCCTTATCATCCCGGTCCTGTTGTACGGCGCAGAAGCATGGACACCATCAAAAGCGGATGAGGAGGCCCTTGGTCGTTTCGAAAGAAACGATTTTGTGCGTGATTTTCGGGCCTATTAACGCAGACGGGGAATGGAGGAAAAGATTCAACCACGAACTTTACGGGCTGTACAGGGACATGTGTCTAGTCAGGCGTCTACGGATTCAACGCCTAAGATGGCTGGGCCATGTAGAGCGAATGGACACCACAGCTCCATCCCGGAGAGTCCAACCCTGAAGGACGAAGAAGCAGAGGACGGTCGCACTTAAGATGGCGCACACAGGTGGATGGTGTGCGGAAAAGGCTAGCAAAAGATCGTGCTAGTTGGAGGGGCCCAGGTTCATCCCGAACTGTAGCGCCCGTTAAGAAGAAGAGAAGTTATCTTTACCCACTGAACATCAGTCAAGTCGTTGCGGAAATAGGATCTTAGGTAACGCTTCCTGATTGAACGGAGAGCCGAACAGGCGCAGAATAGCTGATGAATGAATTCGACCTGCTCCTCGTATATGCAGCTTCTGCAGAATTCGTTTAAAACAGCTTGCCCTAGATTTTGTGCATTTTTCATTTTATAGATGTCAGTTCGTTTTAGGGAGATTATACCCTTAGTCCGTTGACCGTCAAGTCTAGGCTAGATTTGAGTGATGGTGAAGCAGGTGTGCTCCTGGGTTCATCTCAGGAATACCTAACGACTGTAATGTATAACCTTAAATATTCATTTTATTTTATTTTAATAATTTCTTTTTAAAGTGAATAATGTAACTCTCCGCGGAACTGTTTAAAGCAGCTGGTGATGAGCTGGTCAGGAACATGCACAAACTCATCTGCAAGATATGGTCGGAAGAACGCATGCCCGATGAGTGGAATCTCAGTACCGTTTGCCCGGTCCATACGAAAGGACACTCCTATGACTGCGCCACTTACAGAGGGATAAGCCTCCTGAACATCGCGTACAAGATCCTCTCTGCCGTACTGTGTAAGTGCCTGAAACCGTTCGTGGACAATCTGATAGGTTCCTACCAGTGAGGTTTCAGGTCAGGAAAATTCACGATAGACCAAATATTTACACTACGGCAGATCTTGGAGAAGACCCATGAATTCCAGGTCGACACGCACCATATTTTTGTCGACTTTAAAGCCACGTATGACAGTGTTTATAGAGACGAGCTATACAGAGCCATGTCATGTTTTAAAATGACATTGACGTTATTGGACGGACAAAGTGAGACGTCAATGAGGCGTTCGCAAGCACTGAAGCAGAAGCGGCTAAAGTGGGTCTAAGGGTAAATGAGGACAGGACCAAATATATGTTGTCATCCAAGAAAGACGCGCAACACCGACGTCTTGGTCAGAACGTCACCTTCGGCAGCTATATTTTTGAAGTAGTCAAGGACTCTACTTGGGCTCGATAGTGACAAGGAGCAACGACACCAGCGCTGAGATAAAATGCAGAATAACCTTTGCCAACCGCTGCTTCTTCGGGCTCAAGAGGCAATTGAGTAGTAGAGCCCTCTCTCGAAAAACTAAGGTATCCCTCTACAAAATCTTAATCATCCCGGTCCTCCTCTACGGGGCTGAGGCTTGGACGTTATCAAAAGCGGATGAAGAGGCACTTGGGCGTTTCGAGAGGAAAATTCTGCGTGCAATCTTTGGTCCCATTTGTGTAAACGGAGAGTGGACGAGGAGATTCAACCAAGAGCTGTACGGGCTGTACAGCGACATCGGCCTAGTTAGACGTCTTCGCATCCAACGTCTAAGATGGCTAGGCCATGTAGAGCGAATGGACATCAACGCTCCGGCCCGAAGAGTCTTCGACTCCAACCCCGAGGGACAACACAGCAGAGGACGACCGCATTTAAGGTGGCGCACACGTGGAAAGGGACTTCAACCAAGTGGTCGTGCGGCACTGGAAGCGGCTGGCTATAGATCGGGCCGGCTGAAGAGGCTTGTTGGTTGAGGCCCTGGTTCACCCCGAACTGTAGCGCCATCAAAGTAATTAAGTAATGTTGCTCAATATTTTGTGAATATTTCAAGCATCTGCCTGTTGCCGTTATCTATATTGAGCAAAAAAATCACGTTTGTTAAATGGGAACCCCCTTAAATATTTATTTTATTTTGTTTTTGTAGCGTATTTGTTGTTATAGCGGCATCAGGGATACATCATCTGTGAAAATTTCGACTATCTAACTATCACGGTTCATGAGATACAACTTGGTGACAGACGGACAGTGGATTATTGGTAATAGGGTCCCGTTTTACCCTTTGGGTACGGAACCCTAAAAATTAAGAAATTAAATGGGTGCTTCCGTTTTTCCCACTAGGAAGTTAGTCGTGTGGGCTTTGCGAGTGTCATTGGGTCGTTCTCTTTCCAAGGCAATTTGATTTAAGCGGTTTACTCCAACTATGTACAGCCGTCGGGCCAGTGTCGATATGACATAAGACAGTTGGCTTCCCCAATGCATCACGATGCGCACACAAACATAGAAAAAGTAGAAATGTCAGTGCTTATGTACGCACATGCCGTTTGTAAGTATACGTTACACTGTCGTATTTTTCCATGGTGAGCAAATTTAAGGACACTTTCTAAATGTCTAGTTGTATTTCCACTGGTTGGTTGCGTTGGCGGGGAATTCTTATTAAGTTTTCTATACAATGGGTCCAGCAGAGTCGTTGCGTGGAGTCCATGATATGTTTTGCAGATAATTCCTCTAACTCTGCACGTCCTTGGAGTGTGGCCTTTGTTACAACAGCGATAACATCTGTCTGCATTTTTAAGTAATTGTTTCTTTTCAAGTAAGCCCTTGGAATAAAAGCAATCCTTTGTTTGGTGACTAAAAGCGCTTCAATAGAAACAACCACCTGTCAAGATAGTCAGGATAAAAACGCACACACACTGTTAAAGCAATAAATGTTTATTCAACACCATGAAACAAAGCTAGTGCCGAGGAAAACACGTCCGCTCGTGCTGAGTGCTTCTCATTCACTGCCGTTCCTATTCTGTCGTTGACAGCTCTGCCTTTCCTGATATCTCGTCCTCTCGTCCTCCACTCCAGATCTGGACTAAGTCTGCACCAGGGTTTCATGTGAAAGTTGAACACTAAGTCTTTTGGTGTGAACCTAGTGGTTGAGTTGATTTGCGATTTAAGGCTCCATTGAAAATTTGGTAATGCAGCATCCCATTCGCGGCTGTCCTGAGTGGAGCGGGTAGCAGAGTTTTGTTTACCCTTTCTGCCTGCCCGTTCGCTCTTGATGTTCTGACAGCCATCTTTACATGTTGAGTACCATGGCTCGCCATGAAACTGTTAAAAGCCCTGGACGTGAATGCTGTACCTCGGTCTGTTGTGATTCTTACTGGTTTCCCGAATACTGACATCACCTCGCGCAGCATTGAAATAACCGGTAAGGATTTTGTGGTTATTTGCTGAAAGAACAAACCAAAACGATTATGTGGAGTTTACCTTACTTACTTTTTGGGAAAGGGCCCAAGTGGTCCATGTTCATGCTTCGGAATGTAATTGGAAGCACTTCCATCACGTGCAGTTGGCTTTCTGGTTTACCTCCCTTCGCCTTTTTGAAGCAGCATTCGGGACACGCTGTGATATATTACTTGACGCATCGCCTGATTCGGGGAAACCTTCCTAAGTTCTTCCTAACTCGTTCAGAAGCCTTATCCGGGCCGAAGGGTCCTACGTCATCATGGCATGCTTTGGTTACTCGCCAGCGTATGCTCTGAGGTATGACTAACTTGCGCAGATCTCCAATTTTCCGACGTAGTCGTCCAGACAGTATCTCATAATCGGCCTTCACCTGCATCTGGTCCTGATCCTCTTTCTTCTTGAGTGTTTCAATTAGTGCCTTCAGCTTTCCGTCCTGCAACTGAATGCCATAAATTCAATCCACATCCATTTAATTCATCGCGAGAATGGTTTCAGCCACAATCGGTGATTCCTGAGGAGGAAGCGTTGGAACACGGCCCAACCCGTCGAGGTGATGCATTTTCATTCCCGGCCGGTGAATGCAGTCGAAGCTGAACTCCTACAGTTGCAGCCACCAACGGGAAACTCGGGGAAGTAAAGCTGATGTGGCTTTGTTGGTCGCAATGGCGTTACAATCCGTAACAACCCGAAATTGTGTACCCAGTAAATAAATCCGAAATCTGTCCAGTGTTTCGACGACGGTCAAAACCTCTAGCTCGTGGCTCGCATATTTACTTTCTACCTCTGAGCAATGCACTGGCACTGGTTTCATTCGTTCATTTTCTCGTTGTAGTAAAATTCCGGACAAATAATAAGCACTGGCGTCGGTGTGCATCTCGTGCTCCTTTCTCGCATCAAACAAAGCCAGCATTGGTTGATCGGTGATTGCTGATTTCAACAGTTCGAACGCTTTCCCTTGCTGTTTCTGCCAGACGAAGTTAACTCCCTTTCTCAACAGCTTTGTGAGCGGTTGAGCAATGCAACTCTATTCCCTTACAAATTTCCCAAAGAAACCTGTGACTCCTAAAAAGTATCTCACTTCAGTAGCGTTCGTCGGTCTTCGACTATGGCCACGATTTCCATAGTCGTCCCCTTACAGCGTCCTAGGCGAGAGATATCATCGGAAAAACAATCTTCGTACTGCCTTAATAGATGTTCCACTGACTCGCGTGACTTGCCTGCCGATCGAGAAAAGATTAGTTATGTCCATCCCGCGATGATAACTTCCTTCATAACTGGTGGTATTGGAACTTGCTCCCTTAACTGTTATTGCGGATATCCTACCATTGGTACATTGGGCCTCTTTATCCGACAGTCTTTTACCTTGTGACGAACTCTGCTGCAGTTTACACAGCGTAGTTTCCCTTGTGGTTGTGTGCACTTAATGGCCATATGCCTAAATTGGTTGCAATTGTAACACTTGAATGGCCTCCTGCCCACTGCGCTTGTATCTTCCACAGTAGGTTCCGTAAATCGTGATATCAGCCCTCTTAACAAGCAAGGTATTGAGGAAATATTGTTCAACGAATTCAGTAGCTCGATAGATGTTTGCAGATTGAGTGCGAGTAACATGCGTGTGAGATTTAAAACATTTTATCCGTTGATTATATATGAATTAATTTATAGATCATCTAAGCTACCTCGTCGGCCAATTGCCAGCATAGAGTATTAGTACTCCCCTGACGATTCATCCTTCTTACGGCTTCGCATTATTAATTCCCGATGGTTACCGCGACGTTAGTTGTGCACGGGAAATCACGTTTCAGTTCTCTAACGAAGTGGTGTCATGTCTGAAAAACTGACTGATCATCCAGCCAATCCTTGGCGACATCCTTCAAGACACCCTCCGAACAGTTTTGTCCTTGTGCGGATAACGTATATGTAGCTGGAGTGTCTGATCGGTTCTCTGCTAGCCGTGCGGGTCGAGGAATCGGTGCGGTGTTCTGTGGCTGTTCTCCAGTGTTTATCATCGTTTGGAGTCCTGTCGGTGACGATGTAGTTGCTTGCATATTAGACGCGATCTCTCCTACGGTTTTTGTCGAATTAAGCAGGATCTCTCGCAGAATTTGTGTTTGTAACGATTAGCCTGCTGCCGTTGGGTTGCTTACTTCGAATTCCTCTGTCTTTCTGCTTCCGTTGAGCTTTCTGTAGTTCGCGTCGTTGAACGTTTCGTTGCCCTTTCCCTTGAAATGAACGTATTTCACATTTCTTTTTTTTTGTTTTTTTTTTTCACTCGTCGTTCCTCTTTGATGCCTGTGTCACAATGCTACTACACGGCGCGGCGACAGCGCAACTACAAACGCCGTAGCTGTCAAATCCATATTCATTCAATGGAATTATATGGAGTAAGTCACATAGGCACGTATGTAGTCGTGTCGCAGCGCTGTAATTTCGAATAATTGAAAAACTGTCGCAACTACACGGCGTTTTGCCATTTCGAATTCGACATTGGAGGAATACGTTTGATTACTTGGTCTAACCCACCACCTTCTTCTGACTTTTGTTTTCGCTTTTAACTTTTTATATGCTAAAGCAGCCGCACATGTTAGCAATAATGTTTTTTTTCTAATTATTTTGATCCATTTATGAACTAAATTCAGTTTCAATCTTCGAATTTTTTACTGATGCCAACTTGACTCTATAGAATTCACCTCCAACTTCACTCACAGAAGTAACCGCGCTGTCAAAAAAAATTGCCGATGAAAGTAGCTCTATTGTGTATTGACTGAACGACTTTACAACCACAGCAAACGGCAGCATTTGTAGTTGCGCTGTCGCGTCGCCGTGTAGTAACATTGTGAAACAGGCATCAGTGTCCTTCCTATCCTGTCGTTGACACACCTTTCTCGTCCGCAGCAAATAACCCTAAAGCCCTTTTGACAGATCTGCTACTTGGCCCATACGAGCGAGGTAGATGTGGTTATGCTTCTTCTCGATTTCAACCTCACATTTCAAAAATAGTAACAAGCATTTAACGTGCTTCTCACCGATGTAATTGGTAGAATTTTGTGAATCTGATGAGCCTGGTTCATCCTCTTTACGAGAAGTAGAGTGATTTGAATTCGAATCGCACTCGCAAGCGAGCGAGTACATATATTGTCGTCTCAATGCAAATAGTTACGTCAGCTTTAGAAGTTACCAGTTGAAAGACAGCAATTGTTGCGTGGTATAGTCCACAATTTTCCATAGTGTAATAGCGGTAGCATAATTAGCCTAAGTGGGAGCCTCAGCACGGTCGTTTGCCAGCTGTTTCCAGCGACGCACTCCAGGTTGATTAAGTTCCCCTTCGACTTGTGTACGCCACCTTAGACATCGGGGTAAAGACTAGAAGACTCTTCCGGCTGGAGCTGTGTTACCCATTCGCTCTATATGGCCTAGCCATCTTAAAAGTTGGATCCGTAGACTTCGTACTAAGCCGATGCCGCTCTACAGCCCGCATAGTTCGTCGTTGTATCTTCTCCTCCACTCTCCGTTTATACAAACGGAACCATAGATTGAACGCAAAATTTTCCTCTCGAAACGATTAAGGCCCTCTTCATCCGCATTGGTTAAAGTCCAGGCGTCTACGCCATAGAGGAGGATCGGGATGATTAAGGTTTTGTACAGCGCAACTTTGGTCTTTCGAGAGAGGGCTTTACCTCTCAATTGCTTATTGAGCCTAAGGAAGCAGTGGTTGGCAAGATTAATTCTGTGTTTGATCTCAGCGCTGGTGCGGTTGTCGCTGGTCACTAGTGAGCCAAGGTAGACGGAGTCCTTGACCACTTCGATTTGTAGCTGCCGATTGTGGCGTTCTGGCCGAGACGTCGGTGTTTTGCGTCTTTTTTGGCTGACAGCATATATTTCTTTTTACCTTCGTTAACTGAAAGACCCATTTTAGCCGCTTCTGTTTCAATGCATTCGAACGCTTCATTGACGTCCCGCTACGTTCGTGCAATTACGTCAATGTCATCCGCGTACGCAAGCAGTTGTGCAGACTTGAAATATATCGTACTTTTTGTGTTGGCCGGTGAGCCTCGTATGATCTTTTCAAGCACGATGCTGAAGAAATTACATGACAGTGCGTCACCTTGTCTGAATTCTTTACTTCAAAGGTCTCGGTTAATTCGGAACCGACCTTAATGGAGCAGCGAGAATTCTCCATTATCATGGAGTGATGAGTGTTGATGCCGTAGTGTGAATATTTAGTCTATGGTGGACTTACCTGGCCTGAAACCACACTGATACGAACCTATCAGATTATCTACAAAGGTTTCCAGGCGTTCGCAAAGTATGGCAGAGAAGATCTTGTATCGGATATTAAGGAGACTTATTCCCCTGTAGTTGGCGCAATTATAGGGGTCTCCTTTTTGTAGACTGGGCAAACGATGCTGAGATTCCATTCGTCGGGCATGCTTTCCTCCGACTATATTTTACAGATAAGCTGATGCATGCGCTCTACCAGATCATCTCCAGCCGCTTAAGATAGTTTGGCAGACAGCCCGTCCGCGTCCGCGGTTTTGTTATTCTAGAGCTTTAAAATTACTACCTTAATTTCATCTATGTCGGATGGACGAAATTCTCTTGCATCTTCGTCCGTTGCGAATGGATTATTCTGCCTGATAGCGGTATTAGATCTTTCATCGCCGTTAAAAAGTCTTCAGAGGTGTTCCTTCCATACTCTCAACGATGACTGTGACTCTACTACTAGCTGTACGTCTTCATCCCTACAAGCTTGTGCTCTAGCTTTACTTTCGTTCGTTTTTAGGGTTCCATACCCAAAGGTAAAACGGAACCCTATTACTAAGACTTCGCTGTCCGTCCGTCCCTCCGTCCGTCCCTCCGTCCGTCCGTTCGTCCGTCCGTCTGTCACCAGGCTGTATCTCATGAACCGTGATAGTTAGACAGTTGACATTTCACAGATGATGTATTTCTGTTGCCGCTCCCACGACAAATACTAAAAACAGAACAAAATAAATATGCAAGGGGGGCTCCCATACAACAGACATGATTTTCGTCCAAAAAATCCCCTTGGTCACATACTGAACTAAGGTTAGTCGATAATATCCCACAACCAGTAGCAAACTTCCCAGTTTTGATCTCTTTTGTATCTTTGATGAATTAATCCTAGCTGCAAACCTTTTTCCCATATTTCCCATTATTGTTATTCACCTTTTCACATCGTTGCTGTCAAGTAAGATAATTGATTTGAATTCAATGGACACTTTGATGATCAACTATCAGCCCTATTCTGGCTGTGATGTGGTCACAACTCACAAACCTCAGTGATGCTAAAATTGTGATGTCTCTCTTGTGAGGTTTCTTGTATTTGGTATTCTGGCAAACACATCACAAGAAAACACAGAATAATAGTCACCACACTGTGGTGAATGTATTAACATGCATGAAAATTACTTTTATTGACAGCTATCACTTTCAATTAACCGAGCAGTCAATAAAGAACAAAAAAAAAATAAAAAGGGAAACGAAAAAATATTGGCAAATAATTTTGTACAAGGTAGTAATAACAAGTATATGAAACGAGATTTCAAGACAAAAAAATTTTCTGAAACAGCTATCATGAAAATGGGTTATTTCTTTCCCCTTGTTCTTGTATTCTAAAAACCAAAAGAAATATTTATAAATTTGTATACTGTCCAACAAGACATAAATATAAGAAGCAAAAGCAAACATTCTTCCTCCATCTTATCTCTTGTGATCGACTTGTGAGCTGCTCAAGCGGACATCACAATTTTGACAGTTACTGTGATGCTCACAACTTGTGAGGTTTTGGTTAGAATACGAAAACCTCACAAGTTGTGACTCACCACACTCTTGTGAGGTTGTTGTGACTTATGAGGCATCACTGAGGTATGGCAGAATACGGGCGTATATCTCATCATGAAGATTTTTGATTATCAAAGTAATATGCCGGTAACCTGCCTGCAACCAAGATCTGTCATCATACAAAAAATGTGATTTAATGTGATGACTGATGAGGTAACATACATAGTCTCTTTCATATTTATATATACAGATGGTACGGAACCCTTCGTGCGCGAGTCCGACTCGCACTTGGCCGGTATTTACTTCTTCGTAAAACTTGCGAGCGTTAGTCATGTGATAGCTTCTCACGCTTTTCATGCTGTCTTTTTTTCTTCCTTAAAAGCGTGTCTTCCTCTCTCCGTTTCCGCTCGCAATGTTCACGAGTGGCCGCATTGTTTATCAAACCAGGGGTTTCTAGCTGAAGATGGCTTGAAACCCAATATATCAGAGGCAGCGCTTGCAATGCTTCCACTCTTGTTCTGTGGGTTGCTCCGATGTCATTGGAGTTTGCGAGAGGTTGGGGGAAACTTGATCGGCAAAGGTCCTAGCGGTTTCCTGCAATTGTAGCTTTCCGACGTCAAACTTTCGTTGTCCAGCTCGTCTCCGTGGCATCATTGATATCTTCATTTGTACCTTGGCTACAACAGTGATCCGAGTCGATCTTGGCTCATCGGAAGGTTCGTACATCTAGGATGCCGGAGGAGTGCCTGGTGTCGATCGCAACGTGATCAATCTGATTGGTGGTAGACTGATTAGGCGATCCCCAGGTTCCTTTGTGAATAGGAGATGCGGGAATCGTGTGCTAGCCAGAATGCCGATGTCCGTTTTCGGACGTGCTGTCGTGTAGGATATATTTTCTCGTGATCGACTCAAATATGTCCTCTTTGCCCAGTTTTGCAATAAAATCTCCTAGAACTATTTTTGTGTCGTAGCTGGGCATTGGACATGGGTTCTGTCTTCGCAGGATCCTTCTTTGGGTCGATTGTCCTTTTCTTCGGTTAGAGCATGAGCGCATATCAAGCTAATGTTTCCAAAATAAGCTTTGATGCGGATTATTATGAGGCGTTCGCTTACATCCTAGAAGATTAAGACTTTTTGACGGAAACTTCCTCGAATAACGAATACGCATCCGAATAAGCGCTATTTGTTCTCCTTGTAGCAGTTCTCTTTGTAGATGTCGCAGTTTTCCATCCGTCTTTTGCATGGTCCATCCCATCGCACTTCCTGAAGTGCGGTTATATCTGCTTTAATCGCCTGCACCCGTCCTGTTAAGGGACTTCACATTTCAGGTGCAGACTTTCAAGTCCTTTGGTCGTTTGCAGGGGTCGTCGGCTTTGTATCCGGCCGTATCCATGGCTTGTGGTTGTTTCGGAACAATTGGTTTTTCCGCGATAGGAATGTTACCCCTAACCACAAACTCCAACCTGGAGGGCCAGGTTCCTCTTTCCGCAAAAACAAGGGTTCGGGTCGCTGCGCACATTGGTTCACTACGTAGTGGGTGCCAGCGCAGCTATCCAGGGGAGGCCACGCGGAGGCTGCGCGTCAACTTGGATTGAGCAGGTACAGGGATCGAAGCTGGCGTTTGCCATGTTAAACGCGATCAACTTATTTGCTTTGTTTGCTCGCTCCCTCCTCCCCTCAAAGGAAAGTCCATTGCGCGCTAAATCGGAACTGAAGAAAAAAATCCAATTCTCCTTTTCATTTATTCATTCATTCATTTAGATGAATTTTCAATATAAGTGAAAAAGAAATTCATCGACCCGTAAAGAACGCATTTTTTAACAAAAGGGCTCCGTGCCAAACCCCGACAAATGCTTTCGAAGTATACAGCAGCTTTTACCTTCCTTTGAATCAACAGTGAATATGTTGCTACGGAAGGCATACTGAAGGTCACTGACGAGTGTCTGCGATAACTGACAGCTATCAGCATTTTCATAATCTTGGAAAGGAGGGACTTTAGTGTAACGGTTGGCAGTAGGAAAGAGAAGAAGATTCGTCTTTTTCGGGGATGAGCTGAACAAATGCTGTTTTCCACCTAGTCGAAAAGAGTTCATAAGGTTGAAAATCTTTCTCAGTGACATTGCCAGCTTAGAGGAATACCCCCTTAGAACTATTGGGGAAACGCCATCTGGATTAGCGGATTTGCGTATGCCGCTATCCTTAAAAACCGAAAGTAAATTTGTCCCATGATGAAATTGATGCGCCCTAGTATATGCGAATGCAAGATGTAAGCAGGTGATCGGCAGCTTGCTGCGAAGTGGGCAGCAAGGAAATCAACTTTGTCTAAGGGTTTGACAGTTGGAATGTCTTTGTGGATAAGTCGGGATATATGTCTTTTGACATACATATGTCCAGGAATTTTTGCCACCTTTTGAACCATTGGAAGATTGTACGCCTCAGTCTCTGGCTTATGTATGATTTTTCCGATATTCCTCAGAAATATTCGCCGAAAACTTTCTTTCCTTCACCTAATAGCCTTTCTACGTCAATCTACTTATTATCCTTTCGCCTGGTGATTTTAATCTAATTAGAAATAAAAGTGGTCATGTCAATTCGGATAGTATTTGCGATAATATCAGCGGCGGCGTCCGCATCGTTGTCGACAGGAATGTTATGTTCCTGTCTGGATTTGGGCTTCTGTAAAAAAAACGAAAAACAGCAGTGGACAGAGTGCTTACGGAGGATTTTAGCCATATGAAATTCCGTGGAAGGTTATTGGCTATATTGAGAGAGAAGTAAGAAATGTCACTACGGATATAAACGGCAAAACTGCGATGTAGTATGCAAAATGCCGAAACAGTCAGTTAATAGAGGGAATTTCGGACATTAATGGCAAACTAATTCTTTCTTAACCCACGGATATTATGAAATTGAATTCAGAAATTCCTCATCAGCAAAACACACAAAACAAACAAATATACATCTCCGACTAAGGCCAGCCGTGACCTGAAGCTCCAACACAGATTTTGCAAGAAGCGAACTACCGTAGGTGTTAGAACAACCCCCACAGCAGCACTAGAAGTCATCACGGACCTGCCACCTCTTCATCTTCAACTGAAGAAAGAAGCAATGGTCTTCGCCCATAGACTGATCATGGAGGATGACTCTAACCGTAGGCTCTTTCACCCTGAAATACTTACCGAAATAAACAGGCATGAAATCCTAAAGATATCTCTCACAGACAACTGTCTCCCCAGATACAACTTCAGCCAAAACTACAAGGTCACACTCCCCAATCCCCAACCGACAAAACTGGGAACAGGATAGATCCTCCTTCAATCGTGGATCCTACCTGTGGTACACAGATGGCTCCAAAACGAACGAAGGCGCTGGGGCTGGAGTATACGTAGCAAATATAGGCACATGCATCCTTGCATGCCTTGCTATGCATGCAAGGCTGCACTTCTGGCCCTAAAGAGCTATGAAATCACCTCCAAACTGGTATGGGACTGCCTACAGCTACTTCACCAGCTGGCCAGCACAAACAGAGTTCATCTCATTTGGATACCTGGACACAGCGGCCATACAGGCAACGAAAAGGCGGACCTACTAGCAAGGAAAGGCTCTGCATCACCATTTACGATGCCACAGCCTTTCTGCGGCATACCCATCAGCACCACCAAATGCTGCATAAACAATTGGTTAAGGAACACGGCGGATCACTAGTGGTTACAAATGAAAGGTAGCAGACAAGCCAAGTTGTTCCTCCCAACTACATCTCTCAGAAGAACGAAACAACTCCTCATGCTTTCGAGGAGTCAGATTCGCTTCATCACATGTTTCCTCACTGGACACTGCCCAGTCAACAAACACCTCAAATCTATGTATAAAAGATGACACTTGCAGAATGTGTAATGAAGACGAAGAAACAGCAGAGCACATACTGTGCCACTGTAACTGCCTTGTCAGTACACGTCATCGTCACTTAGGCAAGTATTATCTTGAAGCAGAAGAAATCGCTGCTAGCTCACTCAAAAGCATACTAAGTTTTATCAGTAACTCAGGATTCTTGAGTGAACTGTAAGTGGGGGACATCACAATATGCCCACACGTGGCCGCAGTGATCAGGCGACTTTGTCCCACCCTAACCCTCTCTAACTCTCTAACTCTAACCGTAGGTGTTATGCCCTTACGATAGTGAGACCTACTGCATCAAAAAAGAGCAACACACACGACCTGCTATGCGCCAGTTGTGGAAGCCCTCAGTCAACGTAAGTGCTGAGAACACTTACAGTCAAGAGTATGACCCGGATTGCTCGCGACAAAATGAATCGCTAATGTCGTAAGGCGACTGCCTGTCACGAGTGTTACCACGACTTCCCTGATTCCTGCAAATCCCAATCTAACTTTGAATATACAAATATCAAAACCCTACTACATACCACCGCATGTCTACATTCCATTACAAGTCCCTTAACAACTCGACAAACTGCCATCAATCATCGATGCCGCACAACTTCCCCAAATTGCCATTTCGATTGGCCAATTGTACTGCGATACAGATAGGAATACAATCAAATCGATTGCTTTTACGACACAACAACACGGTAATAAAGTTTCCCGCACACATATTCACCCGCATCTCGATAGCACATTCACCGAAAATGGTTCTTCTTCTCACCCCCGCTTTATCGCATCCTGTTTCCGTGGAAGATTTGAATAGAAAATAAATTCAATTTGAATCGAATCAATTGCAAATTGCTGACAAGTGTTTCGCTTTCTACCGGGGGATGAGGGTAGTTGTGTCTAAGTGAAATGCCTTGGTACAACGGAGCCGGAGCCACTGAGAAGCCTTGTTTCTCTTTGACGGTATACGAACGGGATCGATTGGTGATACCCTAATTGGTCCAAGTTGGCACTGCTATTGAGGGCACCAATTTAGGGTACGTAACCATAATCGAAAGGAGCTGCTCCCATACGGGCGAGTTACAATAGTAGATTAATGCAAAGTACTCTGGATGGCAGAAGGAAAAGGATAAACGCAATGTCCACTAACGGACTATATTCAAAAGTTTCCGTGCATCTAGTGCAGATTGTAGAAGATTAACCCTTTGTTGACCAAGCTATCAAAAAAGCAGTATAAGATTATTTTTTTTTGATAATTCTTGATTTAAGAATGTTATTAGATGGAAAATTCATGTTTTGATTTCTCAAGGACTCTCAAGGTCGAATACTGATGGTGGTACTCAAAAGTACCGTTGGGCTGTCGGAACACATTTTTTTGAGAAAATATATTTATATTCTTTTGCTGACGAAGTTGTTATAAATTAAAAAGAAATAGCTTTTTTTGTTTATTATATTTAATTTTAAGGTGTCTTATGAAAGATACCTAATTGTAGATTTTCAATGCACATTTTAGCACGAAAAGAAAACTGAATGGTACTGTTTGGCCCAAGGATAAAAAAAAATTCTAGTTAACAAATTCAAGTTATTTTTTTATTTGTATTTGGAACTTATAATATTACAAATATAAAGTACATATTAAAAATGTATTCCGTGATACAAAGGAAAGCAGTTTTTTTTGTCATTGCAACAGAGGTATATATTACAATGACTGCATTTTGAAAACGGCTTCGATTGGATTTTGTTGATGCTGCATAGTTCGCACCTTCCGCGTGACTTAACAAATTTTGGCCAGTGAACTCCCAGGTTGCCCAATCGAACATCTTTTGAAACGGACTCTCCTTTTCCCCTTGTTTTTTTGCTAGATTGTGGGGATTCACTCAGTAATGTCCTTTTAAGGCTTCGTCTGTCAACAGCTAAATCCTTTTGTGATAAAAGTCCTAAAGTTACACGTCTTTTATACTCGAGAAGTGGTACCTCTTCATGCATTTGGGTGTAAACGATGAACGAATTAACAAAAAGTATTTCTATCATTCCCCAAAAAAGGCGATGCCACCACTTCTTTGACCTACGATCCAGGCCATATGCAGACCTTAGTTGATCAGCATGATCTACTCCTCCCATAAATGCATTATAGTCTTTGACAACTGTAGGACAATTGACATCATGTTGCGCTCCTGACTTGTCTCTTCTGGAAACAGATGATGCCTCGTTGCCATGGTAGTTGGAAGCCAAAAGCACAGTTCTCGTATCTTTCCACTTAAAAAAACTGATCCCATCCATCGAAGATCGATAATCAAAATCGCCTCTATTCATTTTCTTATCATCTCTTAGGTTCTTCGGATTGCCTTTTCTATTTGCTCTTATCGTACCACACGCTAAAGTTTTCTCCGTTTTTAATTTCTCGAGCAGTCTCACCGATGAAAAATAATTGTCGAAAAAGATCATTTTTTGTTTACCCCATTCTTTTTCAGTCATTGATAAGACAACTCTTTCGCCAAGACCATAATTTGCGTATTTGGTTTCAAGATGCTCATCCTTTCCCTGATAAATAGAAAATTTCTTGATGTAGCCCCGTTGATCAGCTAAGCACCATAGTTTATAGCCCCTTTTAATGGGCTTCATGGGGTTATACTGTTTCATGGAGTTTCTGCCTTTAAAAAGAATCATGGATTCATCAACAGAAAGCTGTCTTGTCCCATGGTAGGAAGAGCTGAATTTCTCATTCAAACAATCAATCATTGGACGAAGCTTGAAGAGTCGATCTTGATTATCTCTTGGAATAAGGCTGTTATCGTTTACATGAAGATTACTCAAAATAGCGTCAAATCTATTGCGGCTCATGGTTTTGCCCACTAACGGAACTCCCAAGTCCTCACTTTCACTCCAAAAGTGTCTCCAGCTGGGTAATTGATGGTATCCCATAAGAGAGTTGATTCCTATAAAGGCCAAGAATTCACTTTTCTTCAAATCCAGCACCTTATTTTTTTGAATAGCGTAAAGATTAGATTGATATACTATGTTATCGACCACAGTTTCAAGAAAATTTATGAAAAAATCTGTTGGACTGATACAACTCGCAAACACATCCTCAACGGGTCCATCGGGCAACAAAAATTCAGGAATAACTGACTCATGATCCTTTGCTCTCCAGTGGCGATTTGGTTCTTCTTCGGGAATTTTTTTCTTCGACAAACTGCATTCTGGACGATCATCCGAAACATTTTCTTCATCGTCCAACAACTCGTCAAGCTTCGCTTGAAACAAAGTTTCATCTTGTTCCTGATTCATCTGGGTGATATCTCTTGTTCCTGATGGTAATGTAGGCAAATCTATTTCATCGTCAGATTCAATATCGGTGTCTTCTTTATTGTCCAAAGGTAAATCTTCAAGCATCGCCAAAATCTCATCATCCTTTAACAAAAAGGTCCTCACAGCCGACATAATGCACTATCACTTTATTTTACAAAAGATGTACACTCACTGAGCACTAAAAAAAGAATGACAAAAAAATTGCTAAAATTGTAATTGCAAATAGAAAAACTAACATAATCAGTAATCGTATGATAAGTTAAGTCGTTTGACCTGCAACAGATTTTATTGCTTTTATGAATAACTTGAAAAAAAGGGATGGAATGAGGAAAAGGATATGGGTAATAAAAACATTGATAGCCATAAGTAATAAAAAAAAAACAATAAAATGAAATAAAAAAATAAACCGAACATTTTACAACTTTGTCTATCGTACAATGAATTATGTCGGCCTCTGTATATTCACAGAACAAACAACAAAAATAAATCACACTGTCCTAACACCCACAGTAAAAAAAAAAAAAAAAAAAAAAAAAAAAAAAAATCGACGACCACAGGGCCCAGCGGTACTTACCAGTCCACTTTAGTTTTTCAATGAAAATATATGAAAAATTCTTATTACTTCAGGTAATTTCGTGTTTTTTAAATAGTTAAATATGCCAATCAACTATAAACCGAAAAAAAGTTAAGCAAATTTACTATAGCTATTTATTACGACAAAAATAAAAATCAACTAAAATAGATCTCTTCAAAGCCTAAGGTGCTGTCAAAAAAAATTCGTTAAAACTGTTAAAAAGACCAATCTAAGTAAATATGCAACAGAAAACATGAAGATAATATGCTAATTAAAAGTACCATTGGTCGCAAGTAACAAAACATTTTCGTTTATAGGTTTTATTTGAACTTTAACATGGTGGTACTTGTAAGTACCGGTGGACGACAAAGGGTTAAACACGACAATCCGGAGTAGCAGGATCGACAAAACAAAGCAGGGAAGATAAGAAACTTAAGAATCAACTCGTATGTATGTACTGTCCCTGTGGTACCATCGAGAACAAAATGCCATCGGGGTGCAATGCATCCGACAGTAGTAGTCAGTTGAATGGAATGAAAACCAACAAAATAATTATTTTGCTCTTCATTGCTTATTCTGAAATAAATTGCCCTATTAGTTCCAAATATTAAGAGCAAGGATAATGGAATTCGCTTCTACTTCCTTTTCTGTGTCCAAGCCTTCCCAGCACCACTCACAAGGGTGCAAGTGGATAAGGCATTCTGTTTGAGAACGTTGTGCACAACGTCTGGTGCGGATATCTTTTTAGCCTTTTCGTTCGGTTTAGTCCTTCAACTGTTATGGCACAATTATTTGTCCATTGTCTGCTCGACTTTTATTGTTTTTCGTTTTTGGGTTTTTGTTTTTAATCCCGAGCATAAATAACAGAACACACCCACAGCTTCTGCTGATCCCGTTGATATAGTGACTACTGAGAGCAGACGAAGGGATATATAAAAGCGAGTACATTTGGCAAATGCCCATTCGATTAGGTCCGGAAGCAGTTCCTGAACGAAGATTTCCACTGGTGGTATTTATTGTTTTGTCGGATTTCCGGTTGGAGTTAAATTGAATGACTTTTCGGAATGTCGGAAAATAGATTTCTTGTAGCCCTTTAAGTTTATAATGTCATTCGAAAACCATCGAGCACATGGGTTTGTGGTTTTGTTTTTCCTCTAAAGTGAGAAACTTGTGAAGTTTCCTAAGTTTCCGGGGTAGGAAGAACGTCTGCATTCCTTCTACAGGGGGGACATTAGATTTCTCAATATTTCTGTTGAAAAGTTTAGTAAGAAAGAGACAAAGCAGAAAAAAACTCTTATTTTTTGTTTCTGCTTCAAAACCCATTTTTTATTTCATTTTAGCTTTAATGTTTAAGTAAGAAAAAGATGAAGGCCACTAGAGCTCAAATTTCCTTTTCAAAAAGTCAGACTTTACTATCAAATTAGAAGGGGAAGTTGATTTTGAGTGTTAAACCTCTATGGAATATAAGTTATATTAGGGTGTTATCTCTGACTGGTGTGGCAGAGAGGGTATATCGATAAACCCAAATAAGACAATCTTAGTCCCATTTACAAAGAGGAGAAAGGTACAACCCTGTTCAATCTTTCTAAATGGCACACGCATAGGATTTTCAGAGAACGTAAAGTATCTAGGTATTGTCTTAGACCGCAGACTCAACTGGTACTCCAATATGAAAACTAAAATCATGAAAGCGACTAAGGCCAGTGGACCTGTCGACGCACCTACGGTAAAACCTGGGGACTTAAACCTAAGATAGTCCACTTATTGTATACCGCGAAAGTAAGATCGTCACCTACGGGTCGAAAAGTTTAGCAAAAAACCTACAATTGTTAAGCTTCAACGGCTTCAGAGACTAGCGTGTCTAGGCATCACAGGCGCTATGCCAACCTGCCCCACGGCAGCCCAAGAAGCACTCATTGGGCTCACTCCACTGCACCTTTTTATCAAAAAGGTGACATTACGCAATACAATCAGAATTCTTTGCTCGGGAACAAATATGCCATGTAGACCCGCAGGTCCATGTCCATATTACAACACCTTCCTGAGCTGGATATGATTACCACGGTCTCGGACGCTTTGCCACACACCTTTACCTTTGACAAGAGATTTGAGATATTGATCCCAAATCGCTCAGCATGGGAAAACAGTGATCCCCTGCTAATTGTCAAAGGCCTTAGGTGGTACACCTAATGGCTCCAAGATGGCTACTGGCGTTGGCGTTGGCCTTGGGAATGAGTCCCAGCATCTTTCAAACAGAGCCATCCTAACGTGCGCCAATCTAAACCTTGAGACTGTCATTAGAGGAGTTACCATCAACATACTCTCTGATAGCCAAGCAGCGCTTAAAGCGCTGGGTTCGTACAGCACAAACTCAAAAACCGTCAAGGAATGCCATGACGCCCTACAATACCTTGCCAAAAGAAACAATGTTAAACTTTAGTGGGTGCCAGGACGTAAAGGTATCAAGGGCAATGAAATCGCCGACCAACTTGCCAGGAAAGGTCCCAGCGATAAATATATAGGTCCGGTACCATTCTGTGGCATCGTTCGGGGGCATCGTCAATCTAAACGTCTTATACGACCCCTGAACAAACACTCTAGTGATATACTCAAACACAATGGAGTGGATATCAGAAGACTAGTCAGCTATCTAACAGGACACTGCGGTCTGAGATATCATCTAAACAAAATGAGCCTCTCGTCTGAAACAGACAGTCGGCTCTGTCTTGAAGACGAAGAGATGGCGGAACACATGCTGCGTGAGTGTGCTGCTCTTTGCCATCTTAGGAAGCGTATCCTTCTCAGCAAAATTATGGCTCCTGAGGGGATCACCTTGGCTCATACGAGAAGCATTCTCAACTTCAATAAAGAGGTGGAGAGGCTCCTCGGCTAACTGCCCAGCAGGCACAATATATCTGCAAAGGTCGCTGTGCCATATGCTAACGGTAGCAATAGCCCCATACAAACTGTCGAGCGGAAGGTCTGCAGTACAAAGTCGTTCCACAGGCAAGAAAAGACAATTCCTAAACAGAAAAAAATTATACTACACACTCGTTGTGAATGAGAAATGATCAAACATACTGTTGAAGGCATTACACTCACAGTATATGGTCACTTTAAATTAATGCTCTGTTTGTACAATTCTGGTATAATAACATAAGTGCATGGAACAATTGCTGAGAACTACAACCAATGTGAAAATTCGGTTGATTCCTCTTCTCCTATCTAGGACAACCACCCCTGGAGAGTAGGGAACGAACTTCTACGACCCAAACCACTGCACCCCGTTCAGGTTGTGTGGTAGGTATTATAAGAGTATAAACTCTTGAACCTACGCGAACTTTAATACTTACTTACTTAGGTGGCGCTACAGTTCGTGGTGACCCTGGGCCTCAACCAACAAGCGTCTTCAGCTAGCACGGTCTTTGGCCAGCTGTTTCCAGCGCCGCACGCCCAGGCCCACCTGCGTGCGCCACCATTGATGCGGCCGTAATCTGTCGCGCCTTCGTTCCGGGGTGTATTCGAAGACTCTTCGGGTCCGAGCTGTATTTTCCATTCGCTTTACATGGCCTAGCCACCTTAGACGCTGTATCCGTAGACGTCGTACCAGGCCGATGTCGCTGTACAACCCGTACAGTTCTTCGTTATATCTTCTCCTCCATACACCATTTGAACAAGCGGGATCGTAGATAGTGCGCAGGGTTTTCCTCTCGAAACGACCAAGGGCATCTTTATCCGCTTTTGTTAAGGTCCAAGCCTCTGCGCCGTAAAGGAGGACTGGGCTGAATGGTTTTCCGAGAGAGCCCTACTTCTCAATTGCCTCTTGAGCCCAAAGAAACAGCGGTTGGCAAGAGTGATTCTGCGTTTCATCTCAGCGCTGGTGTTGTTGTCGCTGGTCATCAGTGAGTTAAGGTAGACGAATTCCTTGACCACTACAAAGTTATATCCGCCCCTGGTGACGTTCTGGCCAATACGTCAGTGTTGTCCGTCTCTTTTAGATGAAAGCAGATATTTGGTTTTACCCTCATTAACCTTGAGACGCTTCTTAGCCGCTTCTACCTCAATGCTTACAAAGGCCTCACTGACGTCTCGCTGTGTCCGTCCAATCACGTCAATGTCGTCGGCGTACGCAAGCAATTGCGTAGACTTTAAATAAATCTTACCTCTTGTGTTGGCCAGTGAATCTTGCACGATATTTTCAAGCACGCTGTTGAAAAAGTTGCATGACAGCGAGCCACCTCGCCTAAACCCTTTTTTAACATCAAAGGTTTCGGCTTGCTCATTACCGACCTTAATGGAGCAGCGAGAATCCTCCATTGTCATCCCGCACAGTCGGGCGAGTTTTGCAGGGATGTTAGCCATGGCTTTGTGTAGCTCATCTCTATACATGCTGTCATATGCAGCCTTGAAATCGACGAAGAAGGGTGAGTGTCGATTTGGTTGTCCTGGGTCTTCTCCAAGATCTGCCGTAGCGTAAATATTTGGTCTATTGTGGATTTACCTGGCCTGAAACCATACTGATAAGAGCCGATCAGGTTATCGACAAACGGTTTCAGGCGTTCACACAATAGGGCAGAGAAGATATAATATGCGATGTTAAGGAGACTTATTCCCCTATAGTTGGCGCAGTTATAGGGGTCTCCTTTCTTATGCACCGGGCAAACGATGCTCAGATTCCATTTGTCGGGCATGCTTTCCTTCGACCATATCTTGCAAATGAGATGGTGCATGCACCTTACCAGTTCATCTCCAGTCGCCTTAAAAAGCTCAGTAGACAGACCGTCTGCGCCCGCGGCTTCATTAGACTTAAGTCTTGATATCGCCATTTTAACTTCGTTTAGGTCGGGTGGACTGAATTCTGTTACATCGTCGTCCATTACGAATGGACATCGCTGTTACATCGTTGCGTGACAGCGGTATCTTGTCTATCATCGCCGTTATACAGTCGGCAGAAGTGGTCTTTCCAAATCCTCAGCATCGACTGCGACTCTACTACCACTTCTCCATTTTCAACCCTGCAGGCCGCCGCTCTAGCTTTGTAGCCATGGCATGTTCGTTTTACCTAATTGTAAAACTTACGGGCACCAACGCCATCGAATGTTTATTTCGCGACGTCCCTCCTCGGCGGGGTACTGGCAAAACCCTCCGTAGTATAACTTGCCTAGAAAAAGCTTTTCGACTCACGCCGTTCGGAATCGGCATTAAACTGTAGGTCCCTTTCACCTGTGTGAAAAATAGAATCACACACAACGTGGGTGATTGAAGGGAAACTTGGCTCTGGTCCTTCATGGGCTGTAACGCCACCGAAGAAGAAGAAAACTTACGGGCGTCATTCCTGCGGAAGCATCTCTCCATCTCCTCGATCTCACGCTTTCCGTACTCTCTCTCTCTTCTATCTTCTGAAAGGCGTCTGTTCCGAGTAGTGGTCCGAGTCGATGTTGGCCCCTCGGAAGGTTCGTACGTCGAGAATACAGGAGGAGTGTCTGGCTTCGATCGGAGTGTCTGGTAGTCGATTGATCAATAGACCGCCAGGTTACCTTGTGGATGTTGAGATGGGGGAATCGCTACATGGAGGTTACGCCCCGCTAGTAAATCGATGAGCCTAAGTCCGTTGTCGGATGTGGTGTTATGGAGGCTATGCTTTCCTGCTTGTTGTCGTTTCGGAATAAGTAGGTTTTTACGTGATAGGGATGTTACCACTAAGCACAACCCCCAACCTGGAGGGCCAGGTTCCTCTTTCCCCAGGAACAAGGGGTTGGGTCACTGCAAACATTGGTTCACTACCTGGCGGGTGCCCAGGTAGCTATCCAAGGCAGGCAACGTTGAGGCTGTGTGTCAACTTGGATTGAGCAGGGACAGAGATCGAAGCTGGCATTTGCCATGTTAAACGCAATCAACTTCTTTGCTCTGGTTGCTCGCTTCCTCCCCCCTAAAGTATGTAAAGGGTTGTAATAATAAATAGCTAATCGAATCACTGTACTGTAAAATGTGCTGTGACATATGTATGTAAAAATTGGTCATACGAAATAAACATCTATCTAACAAAAATCCGATGCCAGTGTCATCGCCGTCAAAGCAACTCTTAGATAAAAAATGAATAACGTTGTTTCCATGAACCCCGCATTTCATACCCAAATTAAATAAATTTTACAAAAATTCCTTTGACACGATATTTTAATAAACGTTCACTTTGACATGCAGGTTGCAGTAACGTGGGTAAAGAAGCTCTGCCCTGTCCACCCACTAGATTCCTGAATACGTACCCGAAGACTGCTCCCAAAGCAAATTCAACTAACCCCAAAACACATCCACCTAATGTCGAACAAACGCAATTAACTTTAACATAAATTGTAAAATATTTTTCCACCGCCCTTTGAAACGTGCATTCGTGTGGTATCGAGACACATCCTTTGTTTATGTTTGTTTTGCTTTTTAATTCCTTTCCACTTCCCCCCAATTGTACAACATGTTCATGTTCTGCCCTCTGGCTTTGGCCGATGACATGTTTGTTGAAAAACAAGGAAATAGTGTGTATAAAACGGGGTTGGAAAGGGAAAAAGGACATGCATTTATGTATCGTGGATAGAATATTTCATTGGGGCCAGATACTAGAGGTTGTAGTAAAACCAACAATGTGAAAGTGGATTGTGAGAAAAAATGTGGTTTTGTGGACTTTTAAGGATTAAATTCTGTTCACCGGAAATGGAATGAAAATGCCATAAGTTAGATTGAACTTCAAGCAAAAAAGCAAAAATTCTAATTCGCTTCCGCTTTTCTGGTTTGAATCAAAGCTTTCTCGAGTGTTTTGCTCTCGTTTTCGCCCTGATGGAATTTTATTTCGGAATCAAATTGCCCTCGGAATAGATGGACTTTTATTCAGCTTGACCAGTGGACTGAAATAAGATGCAAGCTATCCGACAAACAATTCCTTCAATATATTTCTTTTTTTTAGCTAAACGAATGGATGAATTACCATGGTTAGTTATTCCTGGAATTCCGTTGACCATGATACTTTAGAAAATTCTGTAAGATAACTGGGTTTCATTGGAAGCCGAAATACAGCTCAAGAGAGTAAAAAAAACCCGGCCAAGTGCGAGTCGGACTCGCGCACGAAGGGTTCCGTACCATCTGTATATAAACATATTGTTACGAAATATTCAATCCCATACCGAATAGGGTTCGCACCACTGGATTGCGATAAACTACAATTGTCCTTTTTATCCGAATTGAAACACACACACATTTCTTGTTTCACCACAGATCAATTATCTGTGCAGCTTCACTACTTTTATTTATTATCCAATACTATCCACTTTAAACTTTATTACACAAACAAACCTTTACTGAAAGCTTTTATTTTACACTGTTTGATCACACTGACTTGTCACACGCTGTTCAATACCACAAACTGAATGCCTGCCGAAGGCGAGCGTTCGCGCTTATATAGCTATCGGTCCACTTTCTCAAATGTTCGCCCTAGGAAGTACTCCCTTCGGAAATCTCTAGAATGCTCTGACAATTAGCACTACGCCGTTGACAGTTGACGTCATTCCCATCTCCGCTTCAAGAGAGCTTTCGAACTTCGCTGTCGAAGTTCGAAAGCTCTGGTGAAGTTAAGCTTTTATTCAAATTGTGTATTGAACTATTAGAAGTGAATCATTAAAAGAGTGAGAAAATGGTGAAATTGGAAAAGTTGACCATCGAACAACTGAAAAGAGAGCTGGATGCTCGAGAACTATCCACAGTGGGAAGTAAGGCCAACCTGGTGGAGAGACTGCGATCAGCGTTGCAGGAAGAAGGTTTCGACTGGGAAAATCACGAGTTCGGGGTGGAGAAGCCGTCGACATCCAGTGAGCCAGCATTCGATATGCAGCAAATTCTCGCAGCTATGAATGCTATGAGTGCTTCCATATCCCAAAAACTAGATCAGAAGTTGGAGGAAAATTCCAGTTCCATAAGCCAGAGACTAGAAGCAAACATACATCAAAAGTTGGAGGAAAATTTCACTTCCCTGAGCCAGAAACTAGATCAAAAGCTGGAGGAAAATTCCGTTGCCGTCAGTAGAAAGTTGGAGGAAAATTCCACTTCCATAGGGCAGAAACTACAGAAGCTAGAGACGTTAGAAGAGATGCTAGAGAACAATCGAGAAAGCATGAGAGACATCCAGCAGACAGTCAACGATCGATTCCAGGACGTCGGAGAGAGAATCGAGACACTAGAATCGAGGTTCGACAAGAAGATTCTAGATCTCGAGAATAATCAAGAAAAGAGAATCCAGACAGTGGAGTCGAGGTTCGACAAGAAGGTTCTAGATCTTGAAAATAACCAGGAAAAGAGAATCGAGACACTGGACAAGAAGGTTCTGGAACTCGAGAAAACTTTCCAGAACGTTCAGCATCAAGGAAACGTCGTACCGGCTGCAGCATCGAAATTCACAGCTCCCAACTTCGACGGCACGAGTGCGTTTAATATCATTAAACTTCAGTTCGAGACAACAGCGAACCGGAATCAATAGGGAGAAAAAGATCGTGTGGCCGCTCTAATAATTTCGCCTAAAGGCGAAGCAGCTGGTGTTCTACAGAACACCCGGAGACCCAGAGAAGGAACACACTATTCTCCACTCAGTCAGTAGAGCAGCAATCGAGCCAGTGCAAACAAGCCCTGAAGAGCACAGCAACTGAAGAGCACAGCAACTGAAGTGAGCTCTACGAGCTTAAAAGAAGGGAGGAACATGAGCTTTTCAAGAAAAAAAAGAATGAGCACGAGAAGCGTGCGATTGAAAACTTGGAGAGGTGCTACTGCAGGCAATACGTTCGAAGATTTTATCAACAGATAAAACGAATGTCTCAAGGCTATAAAGCCCGAACGGAGGCCTGTAAGTCTACTGCTGAGTCTCATTTAAATGAGACTCCAGAGCAACGTGCCTCCAAGTTGGCCAGGGATCCGCAGTTTACTGCTGAGTCACGTTCAAATGAGACTCCAGAGCAACTTGCCTCCAGGCTTATTAAAGATGCAGCAGCTACAGCTCAATCTAGGGCCAGCTTAGAGTTGATTTTAATAATTCAATTCCGACATTTGCTGATAAAATTTGTTTGATATGTAAAAAAAAATGTTATCCTAAGCAAGTTCAGTCAGTTACGATAAGTAATTTACCTCCGGTATAAAGACCAATTAATCGCGGATATGAGACATCTTGGTCTTGATAACTGGAAGCAGCAGGACCGTCAAGGATGGAAGGCAGCTTTAGCTCAGGCTCAGTTCCTCCATGGATCGCTGGCCTGATAAGTAAGTAAGTAAGTAATTTACCGGAAAACATACTATCAAATGAGTTATTAACTAATAACAACGTTATCGTTAGTTGTCACCAATGTGCCACAACACCTACGCAAGCTTACTGGAATGGCATGTCATTAGACGAAATTCCCCCTGAAATAAAGATTTAATCCGAAGTGGGATATGGGTTTATTAAATTGGATTATCCCATTTGTAAAAATAGTGAAACTTAGTGGTCGTTTTGGATGGTATGGTTTCCATGGGCAAGCCGTACTTTTCGGCCAGGATGTTGAAGAAATTGCTGAGCAACTTCCACTTCGAATGAGTAGTGTTGGCCTAGTAATTGTTTGTGAGCAATTAGAGCCAATTCAAAGATTACGTCGCTTTTCTGTGAATATTCAGAACTTGCGAGCTGCACTAGATTGGCTTATTTCAAATAATCCTTTATACGAAAATGTCACGATAAACTTTAATACTGACACATAATTACAATTGTAAACGACAGGATAGGAAGGATAGTGAACCAGAAGCGCTCAACGCTAACGGTACTCCACTGACGAAGTGGAGGCAGAGGAATTCGAAATAAGCGACCCCTCGACAGCAGGCAAATCCTTACAAACACAAATGAAAGATCTGCGAGATATCGTGTTTAATTTGGCAAAAACCGTGACATGGCACCACTTCGTTAGAAAACTGAAACGTGATTTCCCGTGCACAACTAACGTCGCGGTAACCATTGGGAATTAATAAAGCGAAGCCGTAAGAAGGATGAATCGTTAGGGGAGTACTATTACTCTATGCTGGCAATTGGCCGACGAGGTAGGTTAGATGATCAATCTATTATTTTATATATAATCAACGGATTAAATGATTGAAATCTCACACGCATGTTACTCGCACTCAATCTTCAAACATCTAACGCGCTGCTGAATTCGTTGAACAATATTTCACGATCTACCACGATATATCACTATCTACGGAACCTACTGTGGAAGATACAAGCGCGGTGGGCAGAAGGCCAATCAAGTGTTACAATTGCAACCAATTTGGGCATATGGCCATTAAGTGCACACAACCACAAAGGAAACCACGCTGTGTAAACTGCAGTAGAGTTGGTCACGAGGCGAAAGACTATCGCATAAAGAGACCCAATGTAACAATGGTAGGATACCCGCAAGAACAATTAAGGGAGCAAGTTCCAATACCACCAGTTATGAAGGAAGTTATCATCGCGGAACGGCCATATTCAGCGTTTGTGGATACAGGAAGCTATAACTCCTTGATAAAAGCAACCTTGGTCCCTGCGGAGAACACACGTTTGTAAGTCATCAATCACTCAGCTAAAGGGTTTCGGAGGATCAACGGTCGAGTCAACCGAGAAGGTAGAAGTACGTATGAAAATCGACTACAATGAGATGGATGTCACATTACTGATAGTCCCGGACGAGTGGTTACCGTACGAAATACTACTAGGACGAAATATTCTACGTCAGAAAAACCAACAACTGATACTGGAAGGAAAAACACTGCAAGTGCTGCTATGAAAACCGTGGTAAAATCAGATAGACCCATCCTGGGCAAGCGCTGTCAAATCCCATTTGCTCAAAGAGACACTCTCTCGTCTATAATAAGAGAGTTACTTCAGCACGATGTATTACGGCCCGGCAATTCGCAACATGCCGCTTCCGTCGTCTTGGTATCAAAGTCTAATGGAGAAAGCGGAATGTGCGTGGACTATCGGGTCTTGAACTCACTGACCGTAAAGAAACAGTTTCTTATGCCGGTTGTCGAAGAGCAATTGTCCTTATTGACCGGGAACAAGTATTTCACCACGATGGACATGAGGGCAGGCTATTACTAGATCCCGTTGAAGGAAGAAAGTAAGAACTTAACAGCATTCTTAACACCAGATGGCTCATATGAACACAACGTGATGCCATTCGGACTAGTAAACGCACCCATGTATTTCCAAGAGGCAATGACCAAGATAATACGGCAGCTAGTACATCGGCGAAGCATAATTAACTACGTGGATGAGGTTATCATTACTACAGATACAGTGGAAAGAGGGATATGTGTGCTCGACGAATTCTTGAATGCAATTAGGACTGCTGGATTAACGCTGCGTCCAACAAAATGTGTTTTCATGGATGCCAAGGCCAGCTTTCTGGGTCATATCATCAGTACAGAAGGAATCCAACCAGGAACGGAGAAGACCAAATGTATCAACGACTGCCGTAGACCGACGAACGCTACTGAAGTGAGACACTTTTTAGGTGTCACAGGTTTCTTTAGGAAATTTGTAAGGGAATACAGCTGCATTGCTCAACCGCTCTTGAAGCTGTTAAGAAAGGGAGTTGACTTCGTTTGGCAGGAAGAGCAAGAGAAAGCGTTTGAACGGTTGAAATCAGTAATCACCAATCAACCAGTGCTGGCTTTGTTTGATGCGAGAAAAGAGCACGAAGTGCACACCGGCGCCAGTGCTTTGGGATTGTCGGGAATTCTACTACAACGCGAAAATGAAGGAATGAAGCCAGTTTACAACTACAGCTCAGAGGCAGAAAGTAAATATGCGAGCCACGAGCTAGAAGTTCTGGCCGTCGTCGAAACACTGGACAGATTCCGAATTTATTTACTGGGTACACAGTTTCGGGTTCTTACGGATTGTAACGCCATTGCGGCCAACAAAACCACATCAGCTTTACTTCCCCGTGTTGCCCATTGGTGGTTGCGACTGCAGGAGTTCAGCTCACCGACCGGGAATGAAGATGCATCACGTCGACGGATTGAGCCGAGTTCCAACGCTTCCTCCTCAGGAATCACCGACTGTAGCTGAAACCATTCTCGCGATGAACTCAACGGATGTGAACTGAATTTTTGGCATGCAGGACAGTCGAGAATGGGATGCTGCATTACCAAATCTTCAATGGAGCCTTAACTCGCAAATCAACTCAACCACTAAGTTCACACCCAATGACTGAGTGTTCAACTTTAATCTGAAAAATGTCAGCCAGAATCGGTTAATACAGGCACTACACGACGAAACACCGAACTTAAATTAGACCGAAATAAAAAGAAAGCAAGCTGCAACTAACATCATGGATGAAAGACGCAAGTGGAAAATTCGATACGATAAAAAGCATCAAACCCCTCACCAGTACAATGAAGGCGATCTCATTGTCCTAGACTACGTCCCCGATGTACAGGAGAGTCTCATAAACTGAATCCAGCATATAAGGGCCCTTACATAGTTGCAGACGAGCCGGGGAATCGACACTATAACAACGTTGTTTCTTCTGACCACATGAAACCCTGGTGCAGGCTAGGTAGGTAGGTAGCCTTCCTAGAATTGAGAAGAATACACATAGGCCAGGGAGGCCTATGTGAGATCAGGTAACCCTACTTTCTGAACATCTGTCAGATGGTTAAGGAAGTAAGAGCCTAGGTATTCCTTTCCGTTTCCTGATATTGCAGAATGCTGGACAGGCGCAGAGAAGGTGGTGAATGGATTCGGCCTCCTCCTCGTCCTGACAGCTTCTGCAGAAATCATTCGGAACTCTTCCTAGTTTTTGTGCGTGACTGCCAATGAGGCAGTGTCCTGTGATGACACCGATGACTTTGTAGATGTCCCCAATTCTTATTAGGGAGATTATACTCCTTGTCCGTTGACTGTCAAGCCGAGGCCAGATTTCCCTGGTGATGAGGCAGGTGTGTCCCTAGGTCCATCTCAGGTTCGTCTCGGCCCTGGCGAGATTGGTCAGATTATATTTAATGTTTGTAAGGGGTACTCCCTCACAAGCCACGATTGATTGTAGCATCGTTCCTTGTTTGGCGAGTGTGTCGGCTTTTTCATTTCCTGAAATGTCGCTGTGTCCCGGTACCCATATAAGCTGTATGTTGAACTGTTCTGCCATCTCGTTAAAATATAGGCGACAGTCGAGACTAGATTTTGATGTGTACACATAGGACTCCAACGACCTTAAGGCTGCTTGACTATCCGTGAGAATGAGGATATCCGTGGTGGATATTACGTTCCACTTCAGCCAAGACAAGTCCTCTTTTATTGCCAACAGTTCCGCCTGGAAAACGCTGCAGTGATCTGGTAATTGTAGAGCTTTATGCAGCTTAAGTTGTTTGCAGAATACTCCACTGCCCACCCCGTCCTTGGTTTTAGATCCGTCTATGTAAAAGTCCACGCAGTTTCTGCGGGGTTGAGTTTGGCGAGTCCAGTTTTGTCTATCCTGGTGCAGGCTAAGTCCAGATCTGGAGTAGGACGACGAGAAGGAGCTACGGGATTACAGCGACTCGTCCTCGGGTGACGAGATATCAGGAAAGGCCGAGCTGTCAACGACAGAATAGGAAGGACAGTGAACGAGAAGCGCTCAACGCGAACGCACGTGTTTTTCCCTGGTCACTAATATTGTGTCATAGTATTAAAGAAACTTTTATTGCTTTAACAGTGTGTGCGTTTTATCTTGACTACCTTGACACAATATTAATGAAATTTGTCATGTTCACCACAACGACACAGACATAAGTCACCTTTAATACAAAAAAAACTAAATTGAAATCGCTTCATCCGTTCGGGAGCTAGGATGCCACAGACATACTGGCAGACACACACACATACAGACCCGTCTAACTTATAACACCCCTCTTTTTGCGTCGGGGGTTGAAAGTGTAATAAAAGGCGAATTTCAATCAATACCTCCCCCACATTTATGAAGTTTTATTACAAAATCGCGTATCGAAAAAACAATCTTATACACATTCACGTCGTACTTGCAATTGTGCCATTGCCCGGCTTTGCTCTTAATATTTTAAGTTGGCAATCTTACTTCAATTCGTTTGTCAAGCGCCCCTTTGTCTACATTTCAGAAACGTTTCCTTTTCATTAATATTCCAGCAATAAATCCGCATTTTTTCACCGAGCTCATCCCGCCAACGAGTGGCTTTTGACCGCTTATTCATTTGCTTCAACATTTGTCATCCTTATTGCTGTGTTAAGTTTACATTGAACCCGAAATTTCCATTTAAGCTCTGCCACCTTTAATACACCAAACCCTGTTAGGGAAATGTTCCTATCGAATTACTTGGCCCAGGGTGCCATCTAGGATGCGACACACACACTCGCTCATTTGCTGCATGCATCGATGGAAACGTTTCCGCGTAAAGCAAATTTATTTACCTGGATACTCCGCAGGATTATTAAAAAATAAAGCACAACACCCCCGCATCGTCGGGGAATCTGTTCGTTGCTCCTGAATTCTGTTGCCTGCCACTGGATCTATGTTGTCTCACATTCGTACGCAGAGGGTGACAGTATTCCTTCTCTACTTCGTTTCACTGCACGAGTATCTATGAAATTTAAAATCCACACTGAGAAACTTTCCCATTTCGGCAATATACTCG
This sequence comes from Eumerus sabulonum, assembly GCA_951905685.1. Taxonomy (NCBI): domain Eukaryota; kingdom Metazoa; phylum Arthropoda; class Insecta; order Diptera; family Syrphidae; genus Eumerus; species Eumerus sabulonum. The sequence goes on along the minus strand of OX645062.1, from coordinate 50,802,077 downwards.
TCTGTATATAGTATCGTGATATAGTATAAAACAGAAAACCCAAAAACGAAAATTGCCATGTGGCAGTAGATCGGAACCGGGAGAATTGGCCATTCATCCTTTTTACCTTCACCTTCGGATGAGAGAAAAAGCTCGACTGAGACACAAACGACGAGGAACACATGCAACAAAGAGGATTATTAATGCTTTTTTTGCTTTTGTTTGGCAGAAGCGTTTTACGTTGGTAACCGTATGGTATGTTGCTCCTCTGTCCTCTCGTCCTTTTCTCCTCATTCCGATTTTGAGTTTTTCGATTTTCTTCCTTTAACGCACACCTTTGTTAATTAAGCTGTGTGAAGTTAAAATGTGCGAAATGCGGAATGTTGTTTTAAATTCTTGCTAGTACGAGCATCAGTATTTTCCTGCTTCCTAACAATGTATTATACATTGTGTTAAAGGACGGAAGTGTATCAAATTTTGTGTTGCAGTTCATACAACTCACTGAAGTACGGAGTTAGGAAGCAGGATGAAGTTTTCAACTTTTAACATGTCCTCGAATAATGGCTTTAATCCTACTGGCTCAATGTAGGAATTGGATTATTCTATTGTCATATATGCACTGATTACCAGCTTTCTAAAAGGATAAAAACTGTCTTAAGCAAGTTGAGAATTGTTGAAATTCATGAGAGATTTTTGACGATTTGTGGAAGCATTGTCATCTGTTCAGTTTTGCTTAGTTGTTTAAAATAAGGTTGAACAAAGAAAAAAGGAAGGAAACATCATCAACGACGCTTATCCACAATGACATTCCAGCTGTCACCCCCTTAGACAAAGCTAACCTACTTGCTGCCCATTTCGCAACCAGTTCTCAGCTCCCAGCTTGTACTTTGTCTCCGCCTGTACTTGTTCTTCTTTTTCTTTTGGCGCTACAGTTCATGGCGAACCTGGGCCTCCTTCAAAAAACCACTCTTTCGCTAGCAGTCTCCAGTGCCGCACGCCTAGTTGGTTAAGGTCCTCTTCTAATTGGTTGCGCCATCTTAAGTTTGGCCGTCCTCGACCGCGTCGCCCCTCGGGGTTGGATTCATAGACCTTCCGGGCCGGAGCTGTGTTTTCCGTACGCTCAACATGACCCAGCCATCTTAGGCGTTGGATCCAAAGACGCCGTGCTATGTTCATGTAGCTGTACAGCCCGTACAGTTCACTGTTAAGTCTTCTACTCCACTCCCCATTTATGCAGGTCGGGCCGAAAATCGCACGCAACATTTTTCTCTCAAAACGACCAATGGTCTCCTCATCCGCTTTCAATAGGGTCCATGTCTCTGCGCCATAGAGCAGGACCGGGATAATAAGGGTCTTTTATATGCTCACCTTGGTTTTTCGAGAGAGGGCTCTGCTTTTCAATTGCCTCCCGATCCCAAAAAAACAGCACTGATGTCGTTTCTGCATGTCACTGCGGAGCCTAGGTAGACGAAGTCCATGACTACCTCAAAATGATACCTGCCAAAATGTGCACCCTGTCCAAGACGCCGGAGGTTCGTGTCCTTTTTCGATGACTACATATATTTCGTTTTGCCCTCATTTACCGCCAGTCCCATTTTAGCCGCTTCCGTCTTAATGCTCGTAAAGGCCTCAATGACATCCCGCTGACTTAGTCCAATTATGTCAATGTCATCGGCATATGCGAACAGTTGTATGGACATGAAAAAGATGATGCCTCTCGTATTGACCAGTGAGTTTTGCACTATCCTTTCAAGGACGATGTTGGAAAGTAACACGATAGTGTGTCGCCCTGTCTCAAACCTTTTTTGACATAAATGGTATCGGTTAAGTCGCTTCCGACCCTGATGGAGCAGCAAGAGTTCTCCAAAGTCATCCTGCACAATCTGACGAGTTTGGCAGGGATGTCAAAACTAGACATGGCGTTGTATAGCTCGCCTCTATTGATACTATCGTATGCAGCCTTAAAGTCGACAAACAGGTGGTGGGTGTCGTTCTGGAACTCGTTTGTTTTTTCCAGGATCTGCCGCAGTGTGAATAATTGATCTATAGTGGACTTCCCTGGCCTGAAACCACACTGATATGGACATATCAGTTTAGTAACGAACGGTTTCAAGCGTTCACACAGAACAGCGGAGAAGATTTTATAAGCGATGTTCCTAAAAGAGCTCGGCAGGTAGTCCGTCTACTCCAGCAGCTTTGTTGGACTCAAACTTAGAAAAAGCATTCCTAACTTCGTCCAGGTCAGGGGGACGGAATTCTCTACTATCATCGTCCGTTGTGAAAGGATTATTTTGCCTGACAGCCGGATCTGTTTCGTTATCGCCGTTATACAGTCTGCAGAAGTAGTCCTTCCCGATTCTTAGTACCGACTGTGAATCCACTACTAGGTTTCCATTTTCGTCCCTGTAGGCTTCCGTTCTAGTCTTATATCCTTGGCATGTTTGTTTTATTCGTTGATAAAACCTCCGAACGCCATTCCTGCGATAGCATCTCTCCATCTCTACGATCGCGGGCATCTCATGCTCCCTTTTTTTGCTTTGAGAAGCTTATGCTCCTCCCTCCTCTTCTGCTCATAAATGCTTAGCTCTCGTCCTTCTATGTAGCGCCTCTTGATAGGCTTGCTGCTTTGCTGCGTCTGCCCTCCTACACTCGTCGTCAAACCATGGGTTTCTTGTTGGTGGCGGTTTGAAACCCAGTACCAGTTGATAACGGGTCCATTGGTGTTGTACGGTCTGAGCTGATGTTGGAGGGTTTTCCGAGAGCTTAAGGGAGACGCAATTGACATAGGCTCTGGCGGTCTCTTGCGATTGCAGAATTGCGACGTTGAATGCCGATGGCCTTAGTCGATTTTTCTGGGCCAGGCATATTCGAAGTCGCAACCTGGCTGCCACAAGATAGTGGTCCGAGTCGATGTTGGCTCCCCTAAAAGTTCGCACATCCAGAATGTCGGATGCGTGTCTGTCATCAATCGCAATGTGGTCAATCTGGTTGACGGTTGATTGATCCAGAGATCGCCAGGTCCCTTTATGGATCTTGAGATGTGGGAAACGCGTGCTAGCAACTTAAAGATTTCACTCCGTTGCGAAGTCTATCAGCCTAAGTCCATTTTCGGGTGTGGTGTTGTGTAGGCTGTGCTCCGTCTATACTAGAGTGCGTCAATTCCACCATGGGACTCATCCACTTCCGCACTCGTACTGTCGTAAGGGTTCTTAAGGACCTCAACATACACAAATCCGCTGGTCCAGATGGTATTGCCCCAATAGTTCTGAAGAGGTGTTCTTCTACGCTGGCAAAACCACTGCGTAAGCTTTTCATCTTTCCTACTCCTCTGGGCTCTTTCCGAATAGGTGGAAAACAGCATTTGTCCAGCCTATACCTAAAAAAGGCGAATCATCTTCTCCCTCCAACTACCGACCCATTGCACTAACATCCCTTCTTTCCAAGGTCATGGAAACGCTGATTAACCATCAGCTTATGAAATGTATTGAATCACAGAAACTCCACAATGACCGTCAATACGGTTTCCGCAGCAACAGATCCACTGGTGATTTGATGGCATATATCGCCGAAAAGGGGAATCACTCGCTTCACCAAGCAGGTGAAAGCAAAATTGTTGCACTGAAGCCCTTTAGTCAAAAATGCATGCATTTGGGATCGATGATTCCCTTCTTCAATGAATTAGAAGTTGCACTACGAGTCGTTCAATTCCAGTTGTTTTGGACGGATTCAAGTCTGATACTCACTTTGTAAATGCTGGTGTGCGCCAGGGCTCCGTTTTGTCTCCGACACGCTTTCTTATTTTTATAAATGCTCTCATGTCTGTTACTCCTAATCCAATTCACTTCTTTGCTGATGACAAAACCCTCAGCTTCTTATATTCGTTATCTAGTTTAAGACCTTGCACTTGTAGATAGTGAGCGGTAGCGTATGTTGAGCTCACTAGATTCCGATATCCATCCTGGGTATGTGTGTTGCTTACAATCTTAATTGGAGTGACCACATATTCAGTGTCGCCAAGAATGCTGCGAAATGCCTAGTCTTCTTATACAGACGCAAGAAAATTTTCTCACCCCTAGATCTGGCTACAATCTATAAGGCGTTCCTTCGCCCCAAATTAAAGTTTAACGCTCATGTCTGGTCCGGTGCTTCCAAAACCTCATTGCACCTAATAGACAGAATACAAAAACGCGCGATAAAACTAATAGGTGACTCCAGCATTACCAAAACATTAGACTCGCTGGAACACCGCAGGAATGGTTCCTGCCTCTCCCTGTTTTATCGTTACTTTAACCAAAAATGCTCTGATGAAATAGCCAGTTGCATTCCGCCCCTTCAACATTTCTCCCGCAATACAGGTCTCTCTAGGAATGCTCACCAATTAACCCTGAAGCCCGCTTTCGGAGGTACCGTCAAATATAGAGAATCTTTTATTAACCGAACCACACGAATCTGGAACTCCTTGCCGGATTCGGTTTTCCCCCTCAATGCAACATGCAAGCATTTAAGATCAATGTCCATCGGCATCTCCTCTATCCCTCTTCCTTTCTACCTTCTGCCCGCACTGTGTCGCCGGCATAATAAGGTTATTAGATCTTGAGTGCGCTCGAATTATTTAAAAAAAAGGAAAAACGGTATTGTTGCCAGGAAAATAACTTAACTGTATTGTGTATTGTGTTTTAAAAAAAAAGATATCCTCCCTCCAACTAGCACGGTCTTTTGTTAGCCTTTTCCATTGCCGCACACCCAGTGGGCTGAGGTCCCCTTCCACCTATGCAGCTTCTGTTTCTTCGTCCCTCGGGGTAGGATTCAAAGATTCTTCGGGGTGAGGCTAGGGTGTCCATTCACTCTACATGGCCTAGCTATCTTAGGCGTTGAATCCGTAGACGCCTGACTGGACTCATGTCACTATACAGCCCGTTGAGCTCGTTAAACGATCGGTTAAACCACGAGCGAATTCCGGCAATAGTAGCTTTCCGACGTCATAGCTTTGTATTCTTACTCTACTCCGCTGCATTCGTGATATCGCATTTTGGTTACTACAGGATAGTGGTCTGAGTCAATGTTAGCTCCTCGGAAAGTTCGAACATCAAGAATAGTGGAGGGCATACGATCTGTCTAGGAGATCGTAGAATTCATCTTTGGTGCAGCCATTCTTGTCCTCCGTGGGGGCATGGAAGCAGATCAGGCTGATGTTAGAAAATGTAGCCTTGACACTTTAGGCGTTCGCTCACATGCCGAAAGCTGAGGACTTTTTGCCTTAGTCCACCTCGAACAACAACCCGCATCTGAACAGTCGTTGTCCTCTCTCCCCATGGCAGTCGCCGTAGTAGATGCGGTTCATTCCATCGCATTTCCGGGATGGTGGTCAAGTCCGCTTTAAAGCGGTCTAGGGCGTTCGCAAGTTGTTCGGCTACACATGGTCTGTTTAGGGACCTAACATTCCATGCACAGAGCCGAAGATCATTGTCCATTTATCGTTTTTTGCAATCGTCGTCAACATTAATCCGGTCCGTTTTATCCGAGGCTGGTTGCTTCCGAGCAATTTTGAGGTTTTCCTGTTAGGGTTTGCTAGACCAGAGCCCAACCGGCGCAGGATGCTCGCCCTTCGTCCTCTTCCGTAAGTAATTTCCATGGCCAGAAAATTTCCATTTGGTATCACGACGAAGCGGACATAGGACCTGGCTAACAGAGCTGCAAAATGTTCGGCTACAGAGACTCTTACTCGCTTTTTTTAGCGGACCAACACCCGTCAATAGATGCTACTCCTACGAGGCCTTTGTAGTCTTTTACCATCCAAAATATCCTTTTGAGTACTCTGTTGTTCGACGCTGCTTAAAACTAGAAACAAAACAAAACTAGTTCCTAAACAGAAAAAAAAAACAAAATTCAAAAGATTCCAAAAGTTCGAGTTAAGGAGAAATCATCTCAACGAAATTGGATAACTACTGATACTTCAACGACTTCAAGTACTAAATTTTGTGTGACTTTAAAGAACGTTTTTCACGTTTCACCCATGTTGTGTGTGATTTCATTTTTCCATAGGTGAAAGGGACCTACAGTTCATTGCCGGTTCCGAACGGCGAATTCCGAGAAGATTTTCATGACAATTTTACTACAGGGGGTTTTGTCAGAACCTCGCTGAGGACACCGTGAAAAACAAGTTCGATGGCATGGCTGTGCCAGGATTCGATCCCGTGTCATCTGCGTCAGAGGCTAACACACTACCCACTGCGCCGCGGTGCGATATTAAGGAGACTTATTCTCCTGTAGTTGGCGCAGTCATGGGGTCTCCTTTTTTGTGGACTGGGCAAACGATGCTGAGATTCTATTCGTCGGGCATGCTTTCCTCCGAACATATTTTGCGGATCATCTTCTGCCGCTTTAAATAGCTCAGCAGACAGGCCATCTGCGCCCACGACTTTAGCTTTGAAATTACTAGCTTAATTTCATCTAGGTCGGGTGGAGGAAATTCACATGCATCTTCATCCGTTGCGAATGGATCATTCTGGCGGACAGCGATATTGGATGTTTCATCTGTCTACAGAAGTCTACAGAAGTTGTCCTTCCATATTCTGATCATTGACTGTGAATCTACTATTAGTTGTCCAACTTCATCCCTACAGGCTTTCGCTCTGGCTTTATGGTCCTGGCATGTTCGCCTATCTCTCCATCTCCTCGATCCCACGCTTTTATTTCTGTCTTTTTTCTTCCTTAAAGCGTGTGTTCCTCTCTCCGTTTCTGCTCGTAATGTTCACGAGCGGCTCTCCCCCGCATTGCTCGTCAAACCAGGGGTTCCTAGTTGTAGGTTGTTTGAAACCCAACACATCAGATGAGTTTCTCTGATGGCACGCTAACAATGCTCACACTGTTATTCAGTGGGTTGTTCCGGTGTCATTGGAGTTTGCGCGAGGTTGAGGGAAACTCGATCGGCAAAGGTCCTAGCGGTCACCTACGATTGTAGCTTTCCGACGTCAAACTTTCGTTGTCCAGCTCGACTCCGTGGCATCCTTGATATCTTCATTCCTACATTGGCCACAACAAGGTAGTGATCGGAAGGTTTGTACATCTAGGATCATTCAGATTGGTGGTGACCTGACGTGGTGTCGTGTAGGCTATTTTTCCCCTTGATCAGCTCAATCATGTCCTCTTAGCCCAGTTGACAATTAAAATCTCCTAGAACTATTTTTGTGGCGTAGCTGGGACATTGGACATACATAGCTTCTGACATCGTAGAATTTTTCTTTGAGTCGATCGTTCTTTTCTTCGGTTGGGGCGTGAGCGCATATTAAGCTTATGGCGCCAAAATTAGCTTTGATGCGGATTGTTATGAGGCGTTCGCTTACATCCCGGAAGCTTAAGACGTTTCGCCTTCCTCGAATAACGAATCCGCATCCGAATAAGCGCTGTTTGTTCTCCTTGTAGCAGTTCCCGTAGTAGATGTCGCAGTTTTTCTTGCACCAGTCTTTTGCTTGCACCATCCCATCGCACTTCTTGAAGCGCAGTCATATCTGTTTTATAGCAACTGAGGGTTTCCTCCAATTGATTGCCTGCACCCGGTCTGTTAAGGGACCTCACATTCCAGGTGCCGACTCGCAAGTCATTTAATCGTTTGCTGGAGTCGTCAGTTTTGTATCCGTCCGTATCCGAGGCTTGTTGTTGTTTCGGAACAAGTAGGTTTTTACGTGATAGGGATGTTACCCCTAAGCACAACCCCCCATTCTGGAGAGCCAGGTTCCTTTTTCCCCAAGGGCAAGGGGTCCGAGTCGCTGCACACATTGGTTCACTACTTGAGGCGACGCGGATGCTGTGTGTCAACGTGGATTGAGCGGGGTTAGAAATCGAAGCTGGAGTTTGCCACGTTAGGCGCGATCAACTTCTTTGCTCTGTTTGCTCGCTCCCTCTCCCCTCGCTTTTTGTACAGATCCAAGAAATATTTCGATATACATTTCGATCTGGCTACAATCTACAAGGCGCTCGTTCTCCCTAAATTAGAGTTGAACGCTCATGTCTGGTCCCGGTGCAACTAGAAACTCATTGCACCTCCTAGACGGAATTCAAAGTCGCGCGATAAAACTGATAAGATACCCCAGCATCACCAATTCACTAGATTCGCTTGAACATCGTAGGAAAGTTTTTTGCCGTCCCCTGTGTTATCGACATTTTCACAGAAAGTGCTCAGAAGGGATAACCAGTTGTATTCTGCTCCATGAACAATTTTCCCCCAACAGACGTCTCTTTAGGAATGTTTACCATGTACCGTAGAGCCAACTTTCGAAAGTGCCATCAAATCTTTCTTAAACCGAACTATACGAATCTGGAATTCCTCGCCGGATTTGGTCTTCCTTCCTCAATACAACATTCAAGCATTTAAGAGCATCGTTCATCGTTATCTTCTCTGGTTTTCTTCCTCTTTATCATCAGCCGGCACTGTGTCGTTGACATAAAAAAAACTCTTACTCAAAATTGGCTCGCTTATTCATTTTTTAAATCAATGAATACCATTCCCGCCATGTTTTACTGTTTAGAAAACATTTTGAGGTTCGAGGTCCTTATCAAAGCGAAGGTGAGCTTTCTTTGTGCTGACTCGGACTCAAACCGTTGTTCGCGTTTGTGGACCACACCCTGACATTTTAGAGAGATGGATTTTTTTACACTATTAATTGACCATATAAGTCGGGTCATGACGAAGCCTGAATTTCGAATTTCAATACCAAGTCACGGTATTTTTCTTAAAGAATTTTGCATGACCGAATAAGGCCATATTCATCATCAAAACTGAATATACGTGAAGCGTAACAGAAAATAACAGGAAATAGGTATAAAAAAGAAAATAACAGAAACACAACAATAAATCTCATATATCAACGGAAGTCTACAAAAAAACAATTTGAGACAATATGCCACTTCCTCCTAAACGATCCCGGAACTTAGCACGATCGACCAGAGACGCAGAACGTTCGCCAAAACATTATCGACGACCCTCTTCGAAACTCAAACATAGAAACAACACATTTTGGAGACACTGAATTTATCAGAACATTCACCCAGAATCTCGACAACTGCTCACGGCTGCAACTCAGCCAACATGAAGTCATCTGCCATGTACACTTTCAAGTACACTGCTCAAAACAATATGGATCCAGGAGATGTTCCAGAGGTTATGAAGACAATGTCAGTCGTCGAGCAGATGTTGGTAGTACGGATTCAACCCGTTCTCAGCGTCTATCAGCTCCGCAGTCAAGGTGTCAATGGTCAATACCGTTACAAAGGAAACCTGCTGAACGTCGAGCAAGATCTCCAACCGATTGCAAACGAGTTGCCTAGAGTTCCTAATACAGTCAACATCTTGCTGGTTAGGAAGATGGTCCAAGGTTACAAAGACTTCAGGGTCAGACGACAGGTGGTACACGATGTCTTGGTATTTCTAAAGCAACAGAATCGCTTCTATGCTGACTTGCAAATCAAGTCCGCCTTGGCGGCACTACCAGAAGACGGAAGCGTTTAAGATCAACTTAGACATGTCGACGGAAGTGTTGCCAACGACTCAATGCCCGATGTTGCTGAAGACAGTGACGATGTGGTTATTAATGCGCTTCCCGTGTCAAATGGTATGAGACAAACCGAAGTTGTTCGTGATGTAATCCTTTACCATGACAAGGGATTTGCGCAAGACCCGAGGTTTCCATTCTTCTGCCTCAACACGATGCAACGCCACGACGCAATTAGCAAAGGCTTAATCTACGCCAAAATGACAAATTTCAATGGATCCCCGGAGTATCTACATCAACAAGCCAGACATAATCCGGCGCTGATGAACCGTTTTCTCTTCTTAGCTTCAAATATCAGAGGCACAATATCTTAGTGGTATCAGAAGCTTTGTCGACAATAATCCAGGATCGACCCGAGATTTCAACGACGCGACACGATTGATGGCGACCATCAAAAACATCAATGCTTATAACAAGAACGCCTTACGATCGCTTCGATGCCCAGTGACTTGAATAAATGCCTCAAACAATAATGCAACAGCCGCTCGAGCGTCAGATGACGAAGCTCAAGGACTGAGCGCAGAACTGTTACTCTGCGTTGGCGCTAAGGTGATGTTACGCCAGAACCTGTGGACCTCTTGCGGACTGTGCAATGGCTCGATGGGCACAGTCATTGACATTATTTACGGTCCGACCGAAAACAGAGTCGAGAACTCCATACCAAGCGAAGCTCCTATCTGCATCATAGTCAAGTTTGAAACTTACACGGGACCGACTTTCGCTCCAGGCGCTATTCCTAGAACGCAGGTCGTAAAGTCATTCAAAAAAGGAGCAGTCAATGGCACGAGGAAGCAATTTCCGTTATAGCTGTCTTACGGCATTAGTATTCACAGGTCGCAAGGAATTACATTGGACAAAGCAGTTGTGGACTTAGGGATAAGTGAATTTAGTGCCGGGTTGGCGTAAGTTGCGTATTCGAGGGTCAAGAAAATTGATGGAATCCTCTTCGATCCAAGTTTTCCATCCGAAAGGTTGTTGGGAATCAACTCCAAACCAGCGTTCTTACTAAAGCGGGCTGAACTCGAAAGACTGAATAGTATGCAATAGATGTGTGTGAAAAAAAAAAAAAAAAAAAAAAAAAAAAAAAAAAACAACAACTAAAACTAAAATGCATAATAATCTATGAAAATGTTCACACTTTAGCGCCAAAAGTTGTCACATCATTTTAGTTCGTGAAGTTAGAGGTTCGCTTTGTTTTGTTCATTCCGCCTAGTTTATGCTCTACCACACTTTTCGTTTTTATTATGATCCTATATCCGATTTTACAATCTGAGTTCCTAAGTGCTTCGGAATTAACGTCGAAAAAGTTAGTGACAAATTCACTGTTTATCTTTGTAATCACTCCACCTTGAAAATTATCAAACGACACCCATCCAGCCAAATTTCAGATCTAGCATCTCATTGTTAAATTTGCTCAAGATGTTTAGATAAACTTAATTTTATTCAACTATCCTGCCAACATTTATTGCGAACATTTTTGATATTTCTTTCTTGTCCTCCGGAGAAAGCGCCTCCATATCTGACGCCTACAGACTGCCAACTGAAGCTTAAGAAGTACGGAGGAAAGTGGAATTTATTGAGGGATCAATTTCACTTTCATAAGGATTTATAGCCGGGCCATGGATCAATGAGAAACTTTTCCACATACCGACATAGTGGAATATTAAAGTAGAATAGAAAATCCCTCCCATCAGGCAGCGAGAGTTAGGAGTCCATGATATCGGCAAATGCGTGTCCCGGGAATATTCCAATCAATTCCAGACAGAGGCACTTTGATTGTATTTGATTCGAGGATGAGCGACGGAGGAAAAGCATACTCACTCGTGTCCATGGATTATTATTCATTTGTGAGATATATGTATATGTAGTTGTGTTCCGTTGTTGCTGGAGTACAATTCTAAATGCAAATTAGCGTTCATTGCCTGTTGTGTTCGTGAACGAAATGTCAGAATATGACATTTACCATGCCATTGCCTGGTGCCTAACTGTATTTTGCACTGGCGATACTCTCGGGTTCCTATCAAAAGTACACAGTTCACTACAGGATAACGATGACATTAAATAAGGAGTAAATAAAGGTTGTCGTCGACGGATAGGTGGAGCGTATTTCAATGGCGTCAAGAAGGCTAAATTCATGGCAGCAGTTAATTGAGTGCGATACCTTAGACAAAGGAATAATAATACCGTCGGCGACAGGAAGCTGGGAGCTGCAGGAAATAAAACTTACAGAACGTGATATTGAAGGAATTAAATGCAAAGCACAACTACTAATTCTGGATGCAATTAATTTTATCAGAGGACACAGATTGCTGGCTTTCTTCAAAGCGGAAACACATCGTTGCAGAGGATTATAACTCCAATCTAATTTAGAAAGGTTTAATTATGTACATAGATATTGGATTAAAATCAGTCAGAGCGGAAAGATTATTATCAAATCTGGAAAGCTGAAAATTATGAATTAAGAATCTCATGCAGTAGACGACATGTTTCTTCTAGGTGCTGTCTGAGTCTTATTATGAGCACTTAAGTGATCACACTTTTGATGAATTTGTCAAACTCCATCTACTTCGGCTTTGATACAACGAATCCTTATGAAACTATTCTGCCAGAGGCGCACGTAAAGCTTAAACTCTTCATAGAACTTCGACTAATATGTCGTAGGAGCGATTTATGGTACGATATGATATTTTAAGTCTTCTTAAGGAGTATATGTACATATAAATCCAAGCAAACCTTTTTGCGGGCGATCCGTCAGCTTACCGCCCGCTTTGTTAGTTGAACACGGCCGGAAAAATTCTGGAGCGCATCATCAGCAACAGATTGGAAGCTGCGATTGAAGAAGCAGGCGGACTATCAGCACGCCAGTATGGCTTCCGGAAAGCACGCTCGACGGTGGATGCCATTAGGGAAGTAGTCGACACTGCGAAAAGGGCCATAGAAGGAAGACGATGGAGGAGAGGCGCAAAGCAGTACTGTTGCGTCATAACACTGGACGTTAAAAACGCGTTCAACACGGCGAGTTGGAAACATATACTTGAAGCACTTCGAAATATGAGGGTACCAACTTACATCAGTGGAATTTTAAGAAACAACTTCCGGCATAGGGTGTTGCTTTATGAAACAGACGATGGTATGAAGGAATATGCAGTAACTGGAGGAGTCCCCCAGGGCTCAGTTCTGGATCCGATACTGTGGAACCTGATGTACGACGGCGTACTCCGACTTGCTACAAAATTACTCGAAGAAGTTGTTCAAATTAGCAACGAAGCCATTTTGACTGTTCGACAGTGGCTAACGTTAGTCGGCCTTACGCTAGCTGAACAAAAAACCGAAGCGGTCCTCGTCACCAGCAGAGAGAAACGAGAGACGGTCACGCTCACAGTGGGTGGGCATGAAATTATATCTAAGCCAGCTATCAAATATCTTGGCGTTATGATAGACTCAAGACTTACATTTAAAGAACATCTGGAGTATGTAAGCAACAAATCCTCTCGTGTGAGTACCTCCATTGCGGATCATGCCGAATTTAGGGGGGCCAAGATACAGCCGAATACTACTTTTAACCAATGTGGTCACATCCGCTGTGCTTTATTCATCGCCAGTTTGGGCCGGAGCTATGAAGGTGATTTCATACAAAAGAAGGATTTCAGCCGATTTAAACCGATTATGTGCGCTAAGAGTAAGCAGCGCTTATCACACAACCTCGGAACACACGGTCTGCGTCATAGCGGGTATGTTACCTATTGATATACTCGCGAAGGAACTGCAGGAAAAGTTTGTAGCGAATAGACAGGAGGAACGGCTTACCCATGCTGAAGCAAACACAAGAGGAAGAAGTAAAAGCTTGGCTGAGTGGCAAGAACGCTGGAACCTCTCAACTAAGGGCCGTTGGACTTATCGCCTTATCCCGAGCGTAGAGGCTTGGATGAACCGCAGACATGGTGAAGTAAACTTCTACCTCACCCAACTGCTTACGGGACATGGTTGCTTCAAGTCATACCTGTACAAGTGCAGGAAGGTCGACTCCCCCACGTGCCCAACGTGCAGAAATATCCCTGAAGACGCGGAACACGTATACTTCCACTGCCCACGTTTCCAATTACAAAGAGAAGCATTACAAGGAGTACTGGGTCAAACACCAACCCCAGAGAACTTAGTATGCCATATGCTAGAAACGGAAAGCAAGTGGAACATATGCCAGGAGTTAGGCAGATTAGAGCGAGAAAGAAGAGCAAGGGCAGAAAACGCCAACAGAGTGAAAGCGAGCGACTACGCAGCTGTACAGCAAAATGTACCAACGCAAATGAACAGGCAGGCAGACATACGCAGATACATGCATCCACAAGGGCAAGTAAACATATAACAAACGCGGACGAACATAACGAATTCAACGACACAGACATAAACTAACAACGCCCGTCAGGACATATCCAGACTTGACACAGAGCCAAACGCAAATGCGTGGAGAGTAGACGAGAGGTACGGCTGAAGCCCCCCCCCCCCCCATGACGAAATGCTTACGGTGGTACCGTGGGGGAAAGGGGACCAGAAGCAGGAGGTGGTTTTATTTATTTATTTATTTATTTATTTATTTATTTGTAGTAATTAAAATCATGTACAAGTAAGATACAGAATCTTTTAAATTCGCACATGCTTTATAAATGTTTGGGAATAACAAATGTAAATGTAAAAAGAAGAAAAAGATAACATATAAATATGAAATGAAAAAGCAAGTTACAGGCAAGAAAGTTGACAAAGATTTGACAAGTATAATAGATTTAGGAAAAAGAGAAAAGTATTTAATAAATAAAGGAAAAAAAAAGAAAAAGAAAAAAAAAAAAAAAACAAAGAACAAGAAAGGGTTTTCCATCAATCATTTTCGCTTAGATACTTGAATAATTGTGGTTTGAAAACGTTTGTGCAGCTCGCTTGCTTGATGTGAATGGGTAGCAGGTTCCACATCTGAACCGCATGAACAAAAAATTGTCTTGACGTTACTAAATATTTATGTTTCGGTATAATGAGCCTTAAGGAGCGTTGTGTCCTAGCGAAACGAATACTTTCGAATAGGTATTCTGGTTCTTTAGTGTTTACGATTTTATATAGTAACAGCAAGGTGCGATACTTTATTAAAGCTGTGAGCGAACAGCCTGTAATCTTTTTAGTATACTCAGAGACGTGGTCGTGCCTTTCGACGCCGTAAATATATCTAGCACAACTATTGTATGCCACGTTGAGTTTCCTGTGTGACTCATAATCAAGTTTGGGAAAAAGTTCGCAACCGTAGATGATTATAGGAAGAATAAATGACTTTACCAGTTTATGCTTCACATTAAATGGCAAATACTTGGAAGTAGGACTTAAACCCCTAAGTGCGCCATATATCTTAGACACTACACTGTTTATGTGCATATTCCAGCTGAGATTGGGTGCAAAATGAATTCCCAGGTTTTTTATTTTATCAACGTAATCGATGGGGTTGTTATTTATAAGCAGAGGAGGTAAAATTGGCGCGTTTCTATCTCTATGAAGTATCAATGCTTTGGTTTTTGATGCATTAAGCTTGAGCATATTATTTGTTGACCAAGCGCAGACACGATTTAGATCTTCTGAAATTAAATTCATTGCCGAGGTACACAAGGATTTGGGGAACATTGAATAGACCTGTACATCGTCGGCATACAAATGAAAATTACACGTCGAAAAACAATTATATATATCATTTATGTAACATATGAATAAAAGCGGGCCTAACACGGAACCTTGTGGTACACCGGACTTCACGCAAAGATGCGAAGAACATTTATTGTCATGAAAAACAAATTGTGAACGATGGGATAGATAAGATGACAAAAGGTGACATATGGACTCTCCACAATGAAATTGTTCTTTCAGTTTGTTTAAGAGAATTTCATGATTTACGCAGTCAAAGGCTTTAGAAAAGTCTAGGCAGACCATTAACCCAACCATATCATTGTCCATACCTGCACGGATGTCTTCACATACTTTTAATAACGCCGTTGTGCAATTATGTTTGGCGCGAAAGCCAGATTGAAATTTTGTAATCAAACTATTATTGTCGAGATATTTTTTAAGTTGTCCACTCACTAGACTTTCGCAAGCCTTGCTTAGGTATGGTAGTATGGCTATTGGGCGAAAATCCTTACCATCAGGTGATGTTTTGGGCAAGGGGATAATCTTGGCAACTTTCCAGCTTTTTGGGAAGGTGGAGGTAGTAATGATCGTATTCATTACGTGCGTGACTTGGTGCAGTATACACGGCAGAAGTGTTTTAATGAAAGTTGGATGAATATCATCTGAGCCTACCGCCTTTGATTTTATTTTTAACAGGGTTAGTCCAACTTCGACTTCATTCACACCTGAGAGCGAAAAGGAATATTCAACTCTATCTGAGCGGGAGATTGAAATATTACTTTGGTTATAATTGAAGTTCGAAGATTGGGCAAATTTCATATTGAGAGCTTCAAGGTCTATATCGTTAGGCACTGCAATTTTGTTGGGGCAGATGCCCATTCGACGCACATTTTTCCAAAAACTAGAACTTGAATTGCTATCCGAAAATAACTCTGAATAGTGACGTCGCTTATTCCGTCGAACAAGTGAAGTTACTGCGTTGCGTGCAGCTTTGTAGTCGTTAAGAAGGACTAAACATCTAAATCTCCTCCACCTAGAATATAGCGAGTCACGTTGCTTTATGAGGCTTAAAACTTCTCTAGTGAGCCAGGGAGCTGTTGTTTTTTTCCTAATATCTTTGATTGGCACATGTTTGTTAAAAAGATAGTGAATATTTTTATTGAAGCAGTTTATTTGCATGTCAACATTATTTGTATTATAAATTGGTGACCAATTTAAGCTCAGGCAGTCCACGAATAATGAGGCAACATTCATATTGGAAAAATTATAGATGGATATTTTATTGTCTTTGGTTAAAGGCGCTAAATTATTAATGGAAATAAAAACTAGATCATGATAGGAGAAAGCCGGAGCAAAGATCTGATCGTACAGTGAAACAAGGTTACGTTGTGAGACAAGACATACATCAAGAAGCGAAGGATTGCGATCGGGCATAAAATGTGTTGGCTGATGTAGATTAGCAAAGCTAAGATGGAGAGACTCCATCATTTCTATGAATGGGATGTTATGAACATTAAGTAAATTAAGATTTAAATCACCAAGGACAACGATATCTGTGTACAGTGGAGCCAATCTCTCTAAAATATCACGAGGCAAGGAATGATTGGCCACATTTGGTGGCATGTAAATGCAGCCTACTAGCAATTTTCCTTCTCTTAACAATATTTCAACAAACACATATTCTATGGGGTGGGAACATACAGACTTACTAACGATGTTAAAATTGTACATATTTTTAATGTATATTCCAACACCTCCACCCACTTTATTTTCTCTATCCACGCGCACCAGTTTATAGCCGTCAACGTGAAATAAGTCCGAACACATCTCTGGTTTTAGCCATGTTTCTGACAGACACATGATATCGACCTTGCTGCCAACTAAAAGGAGACGCAAATCGTCAATTTTATTTTTTACGCTCTGTGCATTAAGATGAGAGATGTTGAGACCCTTTTTTTGATTACATAAAATGTTTAGCAACGTCTTTGGTTCATATGAGGAACCACTCCAACTAGTTGAGTTTATATTGACCATTTGTTAAAACGAGAAAAAGAAAATGACAAGCTGCGATTGGCACAAAAGCCTTCAACAAATGCGAGTACGAATAACATAATATACATTAAGACCAATGGAAAACATTTAATTGAGTACATAATACGTTTGAAAGAAAAGGAAAAATAGTACAAAGTAAGAGAAAACAAAAAAATTGAAATAAATAGACTAGTGAATAGTATAGGAAAAGAGAAAGAAAAGAGAGAAAGTTGAAAGTGGTTAATAAGTAAATTGAATTGTTGTTGTCTATAAGTCGTCATCATTTTTTGCTTCACGTCTCGCGGCAATAGAGTTTAGTGTTTCTTGTTTATTTACAGCGATGTTGTTACTGTTCTTATGCTCTTTGACAATGACTATTCCATGTTTGGTGTATGCTGAGTAGAGTTGTCCTCGGTGCTTCATGTTGGTGGCGATTCGAAGAAGAGAGCGATTTCTGCTTGTGAGGCTCTCATTCAAATATATCCTCTTGTTGGAGTCTAAGCCGACGTCGTTGAGACAAAGGTGTTTCCCTTGTCTTCGTTGCTCAGCAAGACACTTAAGCACAGTGTTTCTGTCTTGGGAACTATTGAACTTGATGATAATGGGAGGGTCGCTTGAAATATTCGTTCGAGTAGGACGAAAGATGTTGTTTAAAGTTGGTGGTTTACAAGCAACACTGTGACATAGCTGATTAAAAACGCTTCTCAAATTTTCATCTGGCAGGTGAGGAATGCCAAAGAGAATTGCATCAGCTGAAAGTTCTTTTCTTTCTAATATGTCACATCTTTCACTAAGTTCGTCCACTTCATCGATGTAACTTTGTTTTTGTTTAGCAAAAGCATCTTCAATTTGTTTCACTCGAAGTTGCAGATCGCCGAGGGTTTTATTTACGTTTTCGACGAATGTTGCGCAACTTTGCTGAATTATAGTAATTTGTTGTATCAGATCTTCTCGGAGCGCAGTCATATCAGTTGAGAAGCGATTTAATATGACCTCGGTAAGTTTACCGAGACGCTCATCTAGGTCAGCAGTAGAAAGCCCTTTTGGGAGAGTAGTTGCTGAACTTTTAGCGTTGGGAGTGCAGTTTTGTCCTGGTGTTGGCATACTTACTGCTCCTGTGTAAGTAACTGCGTGCTTCTTAGAACGGGTATTGACCGAAATTGAGTTGCTTTCGAGTGGCATAGAGTACATCACTGATGAAATTGAGTGCAAAGCAGAGACACACAGGAAACAAAGAATCACAGAGAAATATATTTGGATAATTTAAACGTACGTCTTCTTTACAAACGGCCACAAATGTGTGTTGTTATTTTCAAATTCGAATTTAGTCCGTTTGGTCGCGCACTATTTTACACTTATTTTTTTTTTTTTTTTATGTTGAATTTTAATGTTCTGCCGGACGAGAGTATGAACACGTCTATTCACTCAGACACATCACTTGATTCTTTTAGTGGGTTAAAGTCTCACACAATGGCTTTCGATGCTTTCCACCTTCTTACCAAAAAAAAAAAAACAGACCTATGGTATTTCCGTCCATCCTCACTCCAAAGAAAATATGACTTAGCGTTTTCCATTCTTCGAATTCTTCGAAAGATTTTTGGGGGATTCTGATTCCAGTATATTCGGCTTGAACAGATTCTGACTTTTCTCCTAACTCCTTTGTTATCCATCACAACCAAAGAAATAAACTTGCCAGTATCACCTAATAGAGGGCCGTGGCGCAGTGGGTAGTGTGTTAGCCTCTGACGCTAATGACTCGAGATCGAATCCCGACAACAGCCATGTCATCGAACGTGTTTTTCACCGTGCTTCTCCTCAGCGGGGTACTGACAAAACACCCTGTAGTATAACTGTCAAGAAAAACTTCTCGAATCTCGCCGTTCGAAACCGGCAATAAACTGTAGGTCCCTTTCACCTATGGGAAAATAAAATCTCACATGGGTGACTGAGAGAAGCTCGGCTTTGGTTCTTCATGGACTCTAACGCCAAGATACATACATACATCACTTAAAGAATAGAATAGCTTTACAGAAACTAGAATCAACACTCTTCCATTATTTTGGGTGGATGACTTCTTAAGAGGAATTAAAGTGTCAGAAACGATGAAGCAATCATTATTGGAAAGGCTTTTCTCTATTGGTACTTTTAAGGCTAATTGCCACCGCATTTCAAGAGATACCAGGCTTTTTTTCTTTAAATCTAGCCCTCCCAAAAACGAGGTGAGTGTACCCAGTTTCGGTTACTCCGACCCAAACCTCCCGGAGAGAGTGTCGTTTTGTTTGGTTATTAATTTCAAGTCACCACTAAAGAGCGATTGCCTGAACACCTTCCAGCTTTGTAGCTGCATCGCTCTTTGAGTAACTGCGGATGTGAGCCTTTTGCTTTTTTCCTAAATCGTTCGTTCTTTATTTACATATGTATTCTTGTATATAACTTATGCTAGACTTTCAGCCTTACCGTTAAATATAATGAATTTCTCTTTAACCGACCCAGCACAAAAAAAAAAGCAAATGTGCCATAGGAACTAACCCAAAATACTGTGCCTGCCGTGAAATCAGTTGATTTATTGTTGATCTTCTTCAACACTTTCCCTAACGGCAACCATATTCTTTACAGATGATCTCCAGATTTTAAGACCTTTCCAACGAATGTTAAACAACCTATACTTTAAACTGGCAAAACTAAATACAGTCAGCGTCAAAAATGAAGGTCTCCACACATGGATACCTTAAATCAAATCTCTGAAGCCATACTTTAAAATGTGCTGTATTTTTTAACATAACGGTAAGCAAAAAGCAGTTAATTTAATTCAAGAAAAGGGTTAATTCCACGCGTCAAGAGCGAAGTCTTATATAGCTACTGAATTCTAATCAATGTTTAGTATATTTTCCTCTGGATTTGATCACTGCTTATACTTGTCTTATCTAAAGTCTTTGATAAAATTTGGCACAATGAAACCTTTCCACTAGAGTTTAACCTACTGCTAAAGAGCTATCTCGACCAGTGTCATTTCTATGTAATGTGCAATGACGAACATTTAAATTTTAACATTCTTCAAGCTTGCATCCTCCAGGGTAGTGTACTGGGGCCACTACTTTACTTGATAAAAACAACAGACATTCCTGTTCCGACACGGAGGACACTATTATCTTGCAATAAAGTAATAATCTAAAAGACGCAAATCCAGTCCAGTCCCACCCATTCCCGTCCAGTCCCACCCAGTCCCGTCCAGTCCCGTCCAGTCCCGTCCAGTCCCGTCCAGTCCCGTCCAGTCCCGTCCAGTCCCTTCCAGTCCAGTCCCGTCCAGGCCAGCCCCGTCCAGTCCAGTCCAGGGCAGCTCCGCCCAGTCCAGTCCCGTCCACTCCAGTCCCACCATGTCCAGATCCGTCCAGATCAGTCCCGTCCAGTCCAGTTCCGTCCATTCCAGTCCCATCAAGCCCAGACAAATCCCGTCCAGCCCAGTCTAGGCCAGCCCCCTCAAGTCCAGTCGCGTCCAGTCCAGTCCCAACCAGTCCAGTCCAGCCCAGTCTGGACGCGCTATAAGATGCGCGAGTATATTGCGCAGAGGGAATGTGACCCTTCACTCTATATATGAAACGATTCTTAAGGAGTAATCTCCAATAACCTCCAAAAAAAAGGCGCAAGGGCAATATCGGGGCTATAGTGTGGATGGGGCATCGTTGGAATGCTTTTTTGACTGGCGCATTGTCGTGGTGCAAAAATCAGCCACCAGATGAACGATGTATGTATCTATGTATGTTGGCGTTACAGTCCATGAAGAACCTGAGCCGAGCTTCTCTCAATCACCCATGTTGTGTGTGATTTCATTTTCACATAGGTGAAAGGGACCTACAGTTTTATTGCCGGTTCCGAACGGCGAATTTCGAGAAGCTTTTAATGACAATTTTACTACAGGGGGTTTTGCCAGAACCTCGCTGAAGAGAAACACCGTGAAAAACACGTTTGATGACATGGCTGTGTCGGGATTCGATCCCGAGTCATCGGCGTCAGAGGCCAACGCACTACCCACTGCGCCATGGTGCTCGGTGCTCAGATGAACGATGCCACGAATATAAAAAACAAATGATCAACATTTCCTTCATCCGCTTTCTTCTTCCTGAACCGCTTTGACCACACGCTCGTCTCCATACACCACCTGCAATTTTCGTATGATTGATTGGCATGATACTCAATAGGAAGCTAATCTGAAAACTATATGCGGAAGAATGCACCAAAAAAGCAACAACTGCGCTATACACCTGCAAGAAAGCCTTGGCCACCAGATGGGGTAACAAACCACATACACATGTGTCACACACTGGCTGTATACCGGGGTTGTTCGACCTGTAGTAACGTCAACCAACAAGCGTCTCCAGATGGCACGGTCTTTGGCCAGCTGTTTCCAGCGCCGCACCCCTAGCTGGTTAAAGTCCCCTTCCACCTGCGTGCGCCATCGTTGATGCGGCGGTCCTCTGCCGCGCCTTCCTTCCGGGGTGGATTCGAAGACCCTTCGGGTCGGAGCTGTATTTTCCATGCGCTCTACATGGCCTAGCCACCTTAGACGCTGTATCCGTAGACGTCGTACCAGGCCGATGTCGCTGTACAACCCGTACAGTTCTTCGTTATATCTTCTCCTCTATACACCGTTTGAACAAACGGGACCGTATATTTTCCTCTCGAAACGACCAAGGGCACCTTCATCCGCTTTTGTTAAGGTCCAAGCCTCTGCGCCGTATAGGAGGACTGGGATGATCAAG
Source organism: Eumerus sabulonum (assembly GCA_951905685.1). Classification (NCBI taxonomy): domain Eukaryota; kingdom Metazoa; phylum Arthropoda; class Insecta; order Diptera; family Syrphidae; genus Eumerus; species Eumerus sabulonum. The sequence goes on along the minus strand of OX645062.1, from coordinate 50,780,107 downwards.
TTCTTATATAGTGTCACCTTGGTTTTCCGAGAGAGGGCCCTACATCTCAATTGCCTCTTGAGCGCAAAGAAACAGCGGTTGGCAAGAGTGATTCTGCGTTTTATCTCAGCGCTGGTGTTGTTGTCGCCGGTCATCAGTGAGCCCAGGTAGACGAATTCCTTGACCACTTCAAAGTTATATCCGCCCATGGTGACGTTCTGGCCAATACGTCGGTGTTGACCATCTCTTTTAGATGAAGGCAGATATGTCGTCGGCGTACGCAAGCAATTGCGTAGACTTGAAATAAATCGTACCTCCTGTGTTGGCCAGTGACTCTTGCACGATATTTTCAAGCACGATGTTGAAAAAGTTGCATGACAGCGCGTCAACGTGCCTAAATCCTTTTTTAAAATCAAAGGTCTCGGTTTGCTCATTACCGACCTTAATGGAGCAGCGAGAATTGTCATCCTGCACAGTCGGACGAGTTTGGCAGGGAAGCTAAAACAAGACATGGCTTTATGTAGCTCATCTCTAAACTCGCTGTAATATGCAGCTTTGAAATCGACGAAAATGTGGGGAGTGTCGATTTGATATTCGTGAGTCTTCTCCAAGATCTGCCGTAGCGTAAATATTTGGTCTCTTGTGGATTTAGCTGGATTGTAACCACACTGATAAGAGCCGATCAGGTTATCCACAAACGGTTTCAGGCGTTCACACAATACGGCAGCGAAGATCTTGTATGCGACATTAAGGAGACTTATTCCACTATAGTTGGCACAGTCCAAGGGGTCTCCTTTTATGTGGATTGGGCAAACAATGCTGAGACTCCATTCCCCGGGCATACTTTCCTCTGACCATATCTTACAGATGAGCCGGTGCATGCTCCTAACCAGCTCACCCCCAGCCGCTTTGAAGTGCTCAGCAGACAGTCCATCTGCGTCAGCAGCCTTATTCTACTTGAGTTTCGACATGGCAATCTCAACTTCGTCGGGGTCAGGTAGACGGAATTCTCTGCGATCTTCGTCGTTAAGAAACGGATCATTCTGCCTGACGGCGGTATGTTGGCTGTCATCGCCGTTATACAGTCTGCAGAAGTGGTTTTTCCAAATTCAAAGTTCCAAATTCTCTCTCTATCGTATTGTGTGAACGCCTGAAACCGTTTGTGGATAACCTGATCGGCTCTTATCAGTGTGGTTTCAGGCCAGGTAATTCCACAATAGATCAAATAGTTACGCTACGGCAGATCTTGGGAATACCCAGGAACACCAAATCGACACTGACCACCTCTTCGTCGATTTGTGGGCTGCATATGACAGAGCACCGTGGCGCAGTGGGTAGTGTGTTGGCCTCTGACGCCGATGACATGGGATCGAATCCCGATACAGCCATGTCATCGAACGTGTTTTAATGGTGTTTCTCCTCAGCGGGGTTCTGACAAAACAACCCCCTGTAGTAAAATTGTCATCAAAAGCGTCTCGAAATTCGCCGTTCGGAACCGGCAATAAACTGTAGGTCCCTTTCACCTATGGGAAAATTAAATCACACACAACAGGGGGATTGAGAGAAGCTCGGCTCTGGTCCTTCATGGGCTGTAACGCCAACATACATACATACATACATATGACAGCGTGTAGAGATGAGCTATACAAACCCATGTCTTATTTTAACATCCCTGCCAAACTCGTCCGACTGTGCAGAATGACAATGGAGAATTTTCGCTGCTCCATTAAGGTCGGTAATGAGCAAACCGATACCTTTGATGTTAAAAAAAGGATTTAGGCAAGGTGACGCGCTTTTTCAACATCGTGCTTGAAAAGATGGTGCAAGAGTCACTGGCCAACACAAGAGGTACGATTTATTTCAAGTATACGCAATTGCTTGAGTACGCCGACGACATTGACGTGATTGGACGGACACAGTGAGACGTCAATGAGGCCTTTGTAAGCATTGAGGTAGAAGCGGCTAAGATGGGTCTCAAGGTTAATGAGGGTAAAACCAAATATCTGCTTTCTTCTAAAAGAGACGGACAACACCGACGTATTGGCCAGAAGGTCACCATGGGCGGATATAACTTTGAAGTGGCCAAGGTATTCGCCTACCTTGGCTCACTGATGACCAGCGACAACAACACCAGCGCTGAGATAAAACACAGAATCACTCTTGCTAACGGCTGTTTCTTTGGGCTCAAGAGGCAATTGAGAAGTAAAGCCCTCTCTCGGAAAACAAAGGTGACACTATATAAGGTCTTAATCATCCCAGTCCTCCTTTAAGACGCAGAGGCTTAGACCTTAACAAAAGCGGATGAAGATGCCCCTGGTCGTTTCGAGAGGAAAATTCTGCGTACTATCTACGATCCCGTTTGTTCAAACGGTGTACGGAGGAGAAGATATAGGTTTGGTTAAGTTAGGCTAGTTTGGTGCGCTATTGACATTATGTCACGGCTCACTTAGACTACTAAGAGTCCATTGTGCCCATTTTGAAAACTAACCCGAGGGGAACCTGTTGGTTACCCGCTGAGCTGAACTATCCACATTCAGTTAAGAACCTTAGCAGTTTGTTCAGCTTAATGTTTCTTGCCTCCTCTAAACCCGAAAGGAAATAGTTCACGAGATACGTAAATCTTTTTCGGGCCAATGCAGGGCATTCACACAGTAGGTGACGAATGGATTCTATTTCCTCTTCGTCCCCACAGCTTCTGCAAAAATCGTTGTAGGGCTGGCTGCATGTCTAGCTGCATGATATGATATCATGCAGTGCCCAGTGAGGGCACCTACTACCAGTCGTATATTCCCTCTACCAAGATTTAGCAGACTTTCCGTCCTTTTTTTGTCATAGACAGGCCATGTTAGCCTTGCCGTAGCGCATGTATCTAATTGACACCATCGCTTGTTGGCCGTTCCTAGTAGTTCCACCCCTATTTCTCTAAATAGTGTGCTGAGTGGCGTTCTAGCCTCAGTTGTGATCTGCGAAGTATCTGCGCCTGATCCCAGTCTGGCTAGTTCGTCCGCCTTCTCATTTCCGGAAATATTCACATGCCCTGGTACGCAGCAGATGGTTACCTCATTGACATCCGATATTTCTTCTAGTTTCTCTTTACAGAGTTTTACAAGCCTGGATCTTATCCATGTTGCTTGCAGAGCCTTAATGGCTGCCTGACTGTCAACATAGATTTTGATTCTCTTGCATGAGAAATTCTCCCTAAGAATCAGATCCGCTCCTTTTTTGATTGCAAAGATCTCAGCCTGGAAGACGCTACAGCCATCATTAAGTCTGTAGGCGTGACACGCTTCCTGAGATTCGAAGTAGACTCCGGCTCCTGTACCGGTATCCGTTTTGGATCCGTCGTCGGTATAGATTGCCAGATCCTCTTCCGTGTTTAGCATACCACTGGCCCATTCCTCCCTGGAGGGAATCCTAACAGAGAATCTCCTCTCACAGCCAGAAAGTGGGGTGGTATAGTCCGTTTTGGTTGTGGACCTTAGGATAGCCCATCGATCCAGGATTGATGCGTGGCCAAAAGGACATCTTTTCCAAAGACTGGACTCTTGCATCCTAAGCGCAGCAGGTTGCATTTCTTCTCAAGTGCTTTCCACCAGACAATTGATCGTTAGACTAAAATAGGTCTTGCCAACGCGGTGTATTGCCAGTATACCACCTTTGGCTTAAAGCCTGCACGAGTATAGTGCCACGTAAGCTTTTTGGTCCTTTCATTTATGTTGTCCTTCCAGCTAAGCTTGGAATCTAGAATTATTCCAAGATACCTAGCGGATTTCTTCGGAATCAGGTCAATACCATTTATACGTGGATATGTATAATTAGGTATTGATCATTTTCGTGTGAAGAGGACAATCTCAGTTTTAGTTGGATTTACCCTTAGGCCCCGTTCCTTGGCCCAGTTATTCACCAATAGCGGCGCATATTTTAGTCTTTCACTGAGGACCTGAGGAAATTTTCCAGGTACCAGGATGGTAATGTCATCGGCATAGGCCGTGACGGTAAAGCCCTGTGTCTCTAGGAGCTTTAGCAATTAGTCGACTACGAGAAGCCACAGGAGAGGCGATAGAACACCCCCCTGTGGTGTGTCACGGCTGACTCTCACCCTTCCATTTGCTCCTCCTATCGACGAGTTTACTATACGAGTACTTAGCATTTGTTCAACCCGTCTACAGATTCCCGAATTTATATGGGCCATCCGTAGGCTGGATGTTATTGCCTCGGTACTGACGTTACTGAAGGCACCCTCAACATCTAGAAAAGCCCCCAGGGCATATTCCTTAGCATTGAGTGCCTTTTCTACGTATAGACCACCCTGTGAAGAGCGGTATCTACCGATCTACCCTTTATGTATGCGTGAGGAGAAGATATAACAAAGAGCTGTACGGGTTGTACAGCGACATCGGCCTGGCACAACGTCTACGGATACAGCGTCTAAAGTGGCTAGGCCATGTAGAGCGAATGGAAAATACAGCTCCGACCCGAAGAGTCTTCGAATGCACCCCGGAAGGAAGGCGCGGCAGAGGACGACCGCATCAATGGTGGATGGGGACCTTAACCAATTGGGCGTGGGGCGCTGGAAACAGCTGGCCAAAGACCGTGCCAGCTGGAGACGCTTGTTGGTTGAGACCCAGATTCACCACGGACTGTAGCGCCACCTAAGTAAGTAAGTAATTTAGACGAGTATTTGAAAAAAGTTAAATTTTTAAAACTGTCACCATTTTTTTGCGGCGGACTCTATCAAAATTATAAACCGTAAGTGTGAGGGCGCCGAGGTGCAGTGGTTAGTGTATTGGAATCTGACGTACGATGAGCGAGTTCGGATCCCGCCATCGAATGTTTATTTCGCGACATCCCTCTTCGGCAAAACCCTCCGTAGTATACTTGCCTTGAAAAAGCTTCTCGACTCACGCCGTTCGGAATCTGCTTTAAGCTGTGGTCCCTTTCACCTGTGTCAAAAATAGATCACACACAACATGGGTGATTGGGAGAAGCTTGGCTCTGGTCCTTCATGGGCTGTAATGCCACCAAAGAAGAGAAAGTGACTCTATTTCATTCTAGCATCCTTCATTAAAAAGTATGTTTTTTTCTAACTTTGCAACAGGAGCTTTATTACGCACTCGAATACAGTCCTTGTTTAAAACGGAATTCATATTACGAATTGCTAAACTACTGAACAACTTAATCACTTACTATATATACAAGAAAAATACCAATCACTTTAGACAATTTGCGCCATCGAAAACGCTTTAGATCCGTTTCTAGCAACTTACTCGCATTCAGTTGTAAATTTCACTAGATATGGTACTTGTCCTTTACTATCGTAAAAGTTCCAGAATCACTTAAACACATTCCTAAGGTCTTCTGATCCACTTACACCCTGAGTGCTCAAAGCACTTATCCCATCCGATGCTACACAATTACTTTACCGAAGAAAAGATAGAATAGAAAAATAAACAGAAAAAAATCGCATCTCCGAGAGGAACTTAAAATTCACTCGTTGTAATTGTAATAAATCGATATCCTTCTTGACCTGTTTACACTGCGCGCTTCCTTCCTTAGATTTCGAAAGAACTCTGTAAAGTTCATAAATGCATCCGTTCGCCATGCATTCAAGAGTTAGTTCCGATGAGCTTGAATACAATTGAACTATATCTACCGTCACGGTAGTGCACATGTTCGAAAGACCAAGGAGGGTCTTTAAATCCACTTACTTTATTTGATCCCTGCAGCAAATCCTTCCTTGCCGCGAATAAGCGAAGGACTTGAAAAAAAGGGCAAGCAAGCCGGATCAGGGGTAAAGGTAAACAGCAAAAGAAAGAACAAATCGATGACTGCAATTCCAACTTCGATTAGGGCAAATACCCACTAATTGCCAGAAGTGATAACTTAGCACACCATTGAAGCGAACAATCTCTTAGGACTCGACGTGTTTAAATTCAGCTCAGAAGTGAACGGGGACCGATCGATGCAAAACAGAACTACCTTCGACTACCCCGGCGTATCCACTGATTAATGTGCAGTGAAATCCTGCCACAATCCCTCAATCTCCGTATTGAACGTGTTTACCCAAGAATCCTGATAATTAAATCCCCACCAACGGTCTCTGTTTGCCTTAAATTTTCATTTACCCAAATTAAAAAGACTCATCATTGTTGTAATTCACTTGTTGTGGGAGTACACATGATATTGATCTTTCCTCATCTTCATCGGTATCTTTTGGCTCAAGTATAGTTCGTGGTAAGGAAGTGGCATTTGCCTGGCATTGTCTCCAGAGAGAATCGCCGCTGGTTATTATTATTTGAAGCACGTATAAGGAGAAAAGAAAAGGGAAATCATGATATTACGAGTGTAATGAATTCAAGAGGTTTTCTTGAGAGCTTGCGATTATTTTTCCTCGAGGACATATAAGGATTCAACTCTCATGAGGACTTTAAGTTAGTCGCTGTTCAAATGGAATGCTGTTTCGTTTACAGAGTGTATCAGTGAGAATGAAGAGAACAGTTGACAGTTAAGATAAATGTACTTATATGCGATGGTTGTCTGGATTGGGAGTACGTGTTTGGTCGGCAGTCACGTCGTCGTAGGCATCAGTTAGGTTTGTTTAAAAATTAGGATTAATAATGACATGTATTCCCTTAAGGACCTAAGGGCCATAGTTAATTTCTAAGAGATGGAAAAATGCTTTTAACTTTAAAAACTTTAAGCTTAAATGTCTTCAAAAATCCCTTCAAAATTTGTTAATTGAAAAGGATAAGGTAGATAGGTAGAGATCACGGATAAGCTTAACGTGGACACCTGCCTTTACGGCTTAATTCCACGGTGGGCCTACCCACAATCGGGACCAAGACAAGCATTGGTCATTGCCCCAAAAGTAGTAAACTACTGAGGGTTCAATTAGCGAACATGTTGTGGCATGAACACCGCCCTTGATGGAGACCGAGGCCTACCACCACCTCTTGTATCTGACGATTAGAAAAGTCGAACGCCAGACACCGCCACTTGCATCTGACGCAAAACAAACCTGCACGCCAGATACCAGTTGTTCCCGCATTTGGGATAACCACAGCCCCCACGAATCCTTCCTCATCCGACAGGGCCGGAACATCCGGCGAATGACTTACTACTTAACAGTAACCGTATGTTCCGGGGGCGACCCATGTCCCCGTGGTACCAATTTTGTTCTAAGTACTTTGGTTTTTCACTTCGCAACCGAGGTCACTTACAGATAAGTTTCCACAAAAACTCGAGCCTGTCCGCTCACCTCCTTTCAATTTTGAGTGTGCTAGGATTTCAGAACACTCCGACCGGAATCTTATCTACTTTTTATAACTTATCGGCGATCCAGGAGTATGGGGACAGAGGAGATTGGTACCTCTCCATCTGATCCATCCTCCCTTCCCGCCTTCGTTATTGTAGATTTACTTCGTCTTCCGGCGACGGATTTTAGTCGCCTTTTACGACAGGCATACCTTACCTCGGGACTATTCTAACCCCGTACCCGCAGGGGGAGGTAGATACTTACTTACTTACTTATCAGGCCTGCGATCCATGGAGGATCTGAGCCTGAGCTATAGCTGCCTTCCATCCTTGACGGTCCCGGGCACGCTGCTTCCAGTTGTCAAGACCAAGATGTCTTACATCCGCGATTACTTGGTCTTTATACCGGAGGTTCGGTCTTCCTCTTCTTCTCGAACCAGGAGGCTCGGAGTCGAAGACCCTCTTAGCTGGAGCGTTGATGTCCATGCGCTCGATGTGGCCGAGCCAGTGTAGTCGACGGGTCCTTGCTTTCCGGACTACATCCACATCTTGGTACAGCTCGTAGAGTTCGCGGTTGTGTCTTCTTCTCCATTCAGCTTCCTCACAGACAGGACCAAATATCCGGCGCAGAATTTTTCTTTCGAAAGAACCCAAAATCAGCTCCGCTGTCCTGCTTATCGTCCAGCTTTCGGCTCCGTACAGCAAGACTGGCAGAATGAGCGTCTTGTAAAGCATGACTTTGGTCTTTCGAGTGAGGAGTTTTGACCCCAGTTGTTTGGACAAGCCGAAGTAGCAGCGGTTGCCAAGGGCGATTCTACGCCGGATCTCCACTGTGGTGTCATTTGTGGAATTTACGTTTGCCCCGAGGTAGACAAACTCCTTAACTACCTCGAAATTGTAGCTGTCAATTGTTATATTTTGTCCCAGGTGGTGAGCGACGGATTGGTTTTTGCTTGACAGCATGTATTTCGTTTTGTCCTCATTGATCTTAAGGCCAATTCGTTTCGCCTGTTCTTCAATCGCCGTGAATGCTTCCACAATGCCACGGCGAGAACACGCGATGATGTCGATATCATCCGCGTATCCTAGCAGCTGGATGGACTTGTAAAAGATAGTGCCTTCCCTGTTGACGCCTGCCCGTCGCACTATCTGCTCCAGCACCAGGTTGAAGAAGTCACATGACAGCGCATCTCCTTGCCGAAATCCGGTGCATGTTTCGAATGGTTCCGAGGTCCTAGAACCGAGTTGCACGGTGCATCGCGTGTTTTTTAGCGTGGCGCGACACAACTGGATCAGTTTTACCGGGATCCCGAATTCGGCCATCGCCCCAAACAGTGCTTCACGATGAATGCTGTCGTATGCGGCTTTGAAATCGATGAAAAGATGGTGTGTATCGATTTGAAACTCGTTGGTCTTTTCCAGGATCTGTCGAAGTGTGAAAATTTGGTCTATAGTTGATTTGCCGGGCCGGAAGCCGCACTGGTAGCTGCCGATTAGTGCGGTGCAAAATGGTTTTAGACGTTCACACAATACGCTGGACAGGATCTTGTATGCGACATTGAGCAGGGATATACCTCTATAGTTCTTACAAGAGGTAGGATCGCCTTTTTTGTGGATGGGGCATATAGAGCTGGTATTCCAGTCCTCGGGAATGCTCTCATCTTCCCAAATTCTGCAGATGATCTGGTGCATGCTCCCTACCAGAACATCGCCGCCAGCTTTGAAGAGCTCTGATGGCAAGCCATCTGAGCCTGCGGCCTTGTTGTTCTTCAGCTTCTGAATAGCTGTGCCGACTTCTTCTATGCTGGGTGGGAGGACTACTTCAGCGGCTGGAGTTGGGATTTCCTCAGTCCCTACCACTCTCTCTTGGTCATGCTCGTTAAGCAGCTGCTGGAAGTGCTGCTTAAATACATCCACTATTCCCTGCGGGTCGGTGACAAGATTACCCTCGCAGTTTCGAAGAGCCAGGGTGCCCTTTTTGAAGCCTCCTGCAAGGCCTTTGGCTTTCTTGTAAAAGGCTCGTATTTTATGTCTATCCCTAGACTCCTCGATATCCTTGAGCTGGGAGGCTGCGAAGATTCTTTTCTTTTGTCGCAGTAGTTTCTTCTCCTCCCTTCTTCTGGCTCGGTACTCTTCTCGCGCTGCCCCGGTTTTGCTCTGCAGCGCCTTTTGGTACGCCTCGTCGGTTGCTGCCTTTTTCTGCTCACACTCGCCATCATACCACGGGTTTCTTGTCGGGGGTGGTAGGTATCCTAAGGTGGTTTCGGCTACTTCCTGAATGGCTGAGCGGCAATGCAGCCACATATTATTGGCATTTGTGTTCGACGTAGGCATACCGTAGAGTCTTTCGCTCAGCTGCTCCCTGTAGACTCTGGCAACCTCCGGTGTGCTCAGGCGCCCAATGTCGAACCTCCTCCTGATGGGCTGGTGCAGCTTTCTGACATTGGACAGTCGAGCTCTGAATCTTGCTGCTACGAGGAAGTGGTCAGAGTCGACATTTGCCCCTCTGAATGTTCGCACATCCAGGATGTTTGACGCGTGCCTTGCGTCAATGAGCACATGGTCGATTTGGTTGGCGGTTCGACCGTCCGGAGATCGCCAGGTTGCTGTGTGGATTCGCTTGCGAGGGAATCTTGTGCTACTTATCACCGCATTACGAGCTGTCGCAAAGTCAGCGAGTCGGAAGCCGTTATCTGTTGTTGTATCGTGGAGGCTGTGCTTTCCGATCACTCCGCCAAGGGTGTTTTCCTTTCCGATTTTGGCGTTGAAGTCCCCGAGCACGATTTTTACATCGTACTCCGGACAAGCTCCGTAGGCGTTGTCCAGGAGGTCATAGAAGTCCTCCTTGATAGGGTCTTCAGCCTCGTCGGTAGGGGCGTGTGCACATATAAGGCTGATGTTATAAAATCTGCCTTTGATGCGGATCACAGCCAGGCGATCACTTATAGGTTTAAAGTCGATGACCTTCGACCTTAACCGCTTTCCCACGACGAATCCGCATCCCAGTAAGTGCAACCTTTTGTGACAGCTGTAATAAATGTCGCAATTTTTCTTCCTAATCATACCGTTTCCTATCCAGCGTATTTCCTGGACCGCAGTAATATCCGCCTTGTACTGCGTGAGGATTCCTTCTAGTTTATGAGCAGCTCCGGGAGTGTACAGGGTTCTGACATTCCAGGAGCATACTCGCAAATCGTGTTCCTTTTTCGTGCGTTGTCGTCGTCGAGTATCCGTCCGTATATCCGAGGCATCTTGCTCATTCATAACTTTGGGTTTTTTTACGTGGGCGGATTGTTAGCCCGCCGCACAACCGCCATTCTGGTCGGGGTTTTCTTCGCTGCATACGTTTGTTCACCTCCCAACGGTTGTTGAAGAGGCTATCCAGAGGGCGCCGCGAGGAGGCCGTATGTCAACTTGACCCGGGCATTTAAACAGGGATCGTTTCTGGCATCTCGCCAGGTTGAGGGCAATCAACAACTTTACCCTGTATGTCCGAGCCCATGCCCATGGGAGGTAGATAGGTAGGTAAAACGTAGCCTCCCCGGGGGTAACCATTCATGGAACCATTTTGTACTTCTTACGAAATTAAAAAGGTTATCCTTATCCGCTGAGCATCGGTCAAGTCGTTAAGGAAGTATGATCCTAGGTATTGTTTCTTACTATGACACCCGGAGAACACCCTTGGCAGACAACAACAGATAACGGTTTCCGACTCACAGACTTTGCGACAGCTCGTAATGAGGTGATAAGTAGCACAAGATTCCCTCGTGAGCGAATCCACACAGCAACCTGCCGATCTCCGGACGGTCGAACCGCCAACCAAATCGACCATGTGCTCATTGACGCAAGGCACTCGTCAAACATCCTGGATGTGCGAACATTCAAACATTCAGAGGGGCAAATGTCGACTCTGACCACTTCCTCGTAGCAGCAATATTCAGAGCTCGACTGTCCAATGTCAGAAAGCTGCACCAGCCCATCAGGGAGCAGCTGAGCGAAAGACCTTACGGTATGCCTACGTCGAACACAAATGCCATTAATATGTGGCTGCGTTGCCGCTCAGCCATTCAGGAAGTAGCCGAAACCACCTTAGGGTACCTCTACCACCCCCCACAAGAAACCCGTGGTATGATGGCGAGTGTGAGCAGAAAAAGGCAGCAACCAACGAGGCGTACCAAAAGGCGCTGCAGAGGAAAACCAGGGCAGCGCAAGAAGAGTACCGAGCCAGAAGAACGGAGGAGATAAAACTACTGCGACAAAAGAAAAGAATCTTCGCAGCCTCCCAGCTCAAGGATATCGAGGAGTCTAGGGATAAACATAAAAAACGAGCCTTTTACAAGAAAGCCAAAGGCCTTGCAGGAGGCTTCAAAAAGGGCACCCAGGCTCTTCGAAACTGCGAGGGTAATCTTGTCACCGACCCGCAGGGATTAGTGGAGGTATTTAAGCAGCATTTCCAGCAGCTGCTTAACGAGCACGACCAAGAGAGAGTGGTAGGGACCGAGGAAATCCCAACTCCAGCCGCTGAAGTAGTACTCCCACCCAGCATCAAAGAAGTCGGCACAGCCATTCAGAAGCTGAAGAATAACAAGGTCGCAGATTCAGATGGCTTGCCATCAGAGCTCTTCAAGCCTGGCGGCGATGTTCTGGTAGGGAGCATGCCCCAGATCATCTGCAGAATTTGGGAAGATGAAAGCATGCCCGACAACTGGAATACCAGCTCTATTTGCCCCATCCACAAAAAAGGCTGGAAAGGCATCGACTGTGAGGTGCGATGGCCGAATTGGGGATCCCGGGAAAACTGATCCACTTGTGTCGCGCCACGCTGAAAATACGCGATGCACCGTGCAACTCGGTTCTAGGACTTCGGAACCATTTGAAACATGCACCGGATTTCGGCAAGGAGATGAGCTGTCATGTGACTTCATCAACCTGGTGCTGGAGCAGATAGTGCGACGGGCAGGCGTCAACAGGGAAGGCAATATCTTCTACAAGTCCGTCCAGCTGCTAGGATAGATGTGGATGTAGTCCGGAAGGCAAAGATCCGTCGACTACACTGGCTCGGCCACATCGAGCGCATGGACATCAATGCTCCAGCTAAGAGGGTCTTCGACTCCGAGCCTCCTGGCTCGAGAAGAAGGGGAAGACCGAACCTCCAGTATAAAGACCAAGTAATCGCGGATGTAAGACATCTTGGTCTTGATAACTGGAAGCAGCGTGCTCGGGACTGTCAAGGATGGAAAGCAGCTATAGCTCAGGCTCAGGTCCTCCATGGATCGCTGGCCTGATAAGTAAGTAAGTTCTACACGGTAAGGTATTCCCCATTTGAAAATGCTGTCGAGGTGAGAATTGAATGAGCTTAACATACACAGCCGCACAGCCGCCGTCTCCGATTACGCGAATTAGCGAAAATCTTTCCTTCTTTTCTCTATCCTCTGTGAACCTCTGCGAGTTATAAACATCTTATAAGAATGCAATCGTCTCTAGTTTTCGATCCTAGAAGTTTCATTTATACCATTATCGTAGAAAAAATTTGACGGGATCCCTCCATGAAATCAAATGTCGAATGTCATCCGAAATGTTCAATGAAAAGGGTTATGTTAGCTTTGAGGACCGCTAAAGCTTATGGCTTATTCGCATAGGCCTGTGACTTCAGAAAACCTCTCAAGAAAAAGTGTAACGGGGTCAATTCGCACGATCTTGGTGGCCCTCCACGAGAGATGGCCATACTCTCGAATCGTTCTTGCAGAATTTTCAATGTGGCGGAAGCTGCGGGACACATAGCGCCGCCGTCCTCTTGAAAGTACATATAGTTGATGTCCATAACATCCGATTCCAGCCAAAATAAATTGGTAATTATCGACCTTTAGCGCTCGCCGTTGACGATAATGGCTTGGCCAACGTCGTTCTCAAAAAAATATGAACCGATGACGCCGCCAGCCCAAAATCCACACCAAACAGTGACTTTTTCGGGATACACTAGACACTCTTGAATATTATGCGGATTGGTATCGTCTCAAATCGACAATTTCGTTTGTTGACTCATCGCTGAAGATGATTTTTCGATAAAAATTAGGGTCAGTTTCCAACTGCTAGCCCATTCAGTAAACACACGTCGTTGTCTATGGTTGTTAACCTTAAGCTCCTGGACCAGTTTCGTACCGGCGCAGGCCCATGTCACGACGCAAAATTCGTTGTGGTCTGGTAGCCAAGTTCTTGGAAACGACGCGAAATCGACTTCCTCGGATACTCCTGTTGGTTTATCGTTTACTGAACTATTGGACTCAAATTTATCTACTACCCTGCGAATAGTCCGCTCGGTAGGACGATTATGGCGACCGTAAAATGGGCGAAGCGCACGCAACGTTGCCCGAACAGTATAATTTTATCATTTGCACGAATTGTTGAACGCTATGTCCGTCCATGGTGATTTGGCAGAACAGCCAATAAATAACAGCCAATTTGTCAAAGAGTGGAAGTCTCTATTGGGAGACCCATTATTTCCTCTGATGGCCACAAACCATTGTGAACTGTTTGCATCATTCCTTTACCATTTAACACAGTAAGCAACCTTGCTATGAAGGAGGTTTATCAGGGTTACACGCAGCATTAGAGCCATCGCTTAATCCAGATGCATCTGTAACAATGGCGTCCAGATCAGCTAGATTACCTTCCTTTACTTTTAGTGAATGGTGGCAGTCTCTGTTTAGCAACAGGATGATTGTTCTTTTAGGGTCCTCTTCAACTTCCATCCTAATAACCTTCCAATCAGCAGTCGGAAGATTGGGATTTTGTTTTTGCAACGGAAGCAAGATTTCCTGTGGGCCGCTTTACTCCACGGGTATGCGGGCGCCCTCTTGGCCTGAGCGGGATCTTGTTCTTGCTCACAACTTCCGACTTGGCATCCTTCCACAAATTGTCCGCTGCGGCAACAGTAGTCCTTAAAATGGAGGCAGCGCTGTCGTCGTCGAAGGCAATCAGCTCATAATACCAATGGAGCCAGCCCCTATCGGTGAAACTTGGAAGTTTCTTTTCCGGGCTATTCCTACCCTGAAGGATTCTCCAGTGCTCATGGGTGATGCGCCCCTCATCGTAGCCCCGTTCAATCCTTCTTCAGCATGCTGAGAGTGGGCACCCTAGGGGTGCTTCCATGTCTCTTTGGGGTAGGTGTGATGGCATCTTTGGTTGTAAAAACGGATGTGCAAGGTCCCTTATTAGGTCGACTCTTCCACTCCTCTAAGGCTTCTGGAGCCCATTGGTACGCGTCAGCATCATTCTCGTCCCATGTGTCCCTGACCTTTTTATCCAGTCGGCTAAGTGCTGGTTCTTATGTGCTTCCTTGCGCGCGTCTGTGGTGTCGCGTGTCTGTAGCCTCTGTCGGTGGGTTTCGTTTGGGGGGTTGCCACCAAATATCTTTGTTTTTTATTGATATCGTTAATGGGTTTCATTTGATCCCACCGGTGTAGAAAAGGTCCGCCAAAGCAAGGCCGGTTCTACTGTGGTAAGGCGCGTATACTATGGGCCCTTCCAAGAGGAGCTCGTTAAGACTTGTTTGAACCTAGGTCTTCCATCCCTCGGCACGGTTCTCTCACTCACACCACCAGAGAGTTAGGTATCTGTTGTCACCACTTCCTAATGGTACATTGCGTACGACTGATGCATGCGAGGAGTTGCTTGAGTACCCGTACGTTCATTCTAAATCTCATCAAAATCCATCGAGGTATGTAAGATTTATATCAAAAAATGTTGTTTTCGAGAAAGTAAAAATGACTACATGCTTGGTTGTATCCTCATACAAGCACTTTTCCAAAGCCCTAGCTGAGTTTTTCCCCTTCTGATTAGTAAATGAATTTGATGATTTATAATCTACCTACATATGAAGTCCGATCACTCATAGTAAATGGCCTACTATCCTTAAACTACTTGCGCTACTGTACTTCTCTAATTGGATTAATGCAGTACTAAAAAGCGCACAGTTTCAAGGGTATGTATGTATGTATGTATGTTGGCGTTACAGTCCACGAAGAACCTGAGCCGAGCTTCTCTCAATCACCCATGTTGTGTGTGATTTCATTTTCACATTGGTGAAAGGGACCCACAGTTTTATTGCCGGTTCCGAACGGCGAATTTCGAGAAGCTTTTCATGACAATTTTACTGCAGACGGTTTTGTCAGAACCCCGCTGAGGAGAAACAAAAATTAGATCATAAGTATGAGAAAATTGTATTAATTTTATTCAACACGTGTCCTAAGTTTCATGGTCAACAGCTTTTGATTCAACTTGCTTTAACGCACTCATGATATCATTTTCGTAAGATACCCACGCACGTAATCACGTTTATTTAGAACTTGTCGTTTGTATCCTTGGCCACATAATACCAGATTTTATGTTTTCCAATTTCCAAGACTACGCAGTTATTCTCCTACGCCAGTCACTTGTTGGCAATATTCTTACACACACCCGACAGGAATACCGTCAGGTTGATTACACATATAACACTTTGCACTTAACTTGTCTCGAAAGAGACCCATTAGGCACGTAACTAAGCATCACCATCACGATTCAAACTAATCTTGTTTTCCCATTTACATAGTACATATACATATGGACAAGGGATGAAGAAGAAAGATCATGCAAAGAAGGGTGAAGAAGTTACCAAGTCAACCGTGCCACCTTTAATAGACATGCGACGCCCCACTGACGTAGGCGACACAATATTGAGGCAAACATTGAAATCACGACGCAATGCAAGAATGGTAGTGGAAAATTTATGGAAATCTTGTTTAGTATTCTAGTTGGTCTATATACATATGTACTTCCTCTCCCGTTCCCTATCTGTTGACGGCGCGGCGGTTATCCATATATGTATGTATACATAGCTCGGTGTAGACGAGAAGCAATGGCAGATGCAGATCCAGGAATCGAGTGTTAGTGCTGTAGTTTTCTGGGACAATTTTATCCCTGGCAACAGATCTAACATGTCAACGGGAAAGTAGATGCAAAGGATTTGAATGTAGCCAGATGAAAACAGATTTCATGTCGGTAAGGGCTTTCAAAGAATCGCGATTATATCGAGATATTAAAATTTGATTGCATTGAAATCCTCGTCTGCAATGCAATATCTTTAATGATACTCCTATGCAGTTCCTACACCTTTTTCCATTAGTTGCAATATCTGTAATCTGTTACTTTCTCCAGTTCTCTGGATATGGATACCAAGGATATGCGTACCTACGTATGCAACGTCCAATTTGCAATGTTCTGTCATATTTCTTTCTACAGTACAACACATTGAATGTACATATCTTCTATTCGAGTAACTTAACTGAGATACGTAGCATGCAGAAGTGAATTCAGGAATTGCTCGCATTATCTAACCGTCAGTTGCATACTTGTATCATATGTATGTACTATACATAGCTCAACGGTCTCACGGATGAATTGTTGTCACAATGAATGCACACTATTGTTAGATACTATTCTGTGCAATATGCGATACTAACTCAACGCAGTAGCAACAACAAAAAAAAGGATGCTTCAAGCGCATACATACACATATTGTATACGAGTACCTATATCCAAGTTCTTACAAAAGGCATTGTGGAGACGCAAAGATATTTTATTGAATGGAATATGAAAAATGCAAATTGCTGTTGCTACTGCAACTGCTACTTGGACTCGTTTCCACTCGAAGTGGAAAATTGAAATCATATGGATTTTTAAAGAGATACGGATACACCGGAATACAACCAGAGATACTGATGAATGTCTTCCCTATTCGCTTGTGACCTTTTGTTACATGTACGCTTCGCTGCAAGGAGGATTACTTGTATTCTACACTGCTTCTCCCCAAAAAGGGTTGTTTTTTAAAGCTTATGCTGCATGTTTAGAGAGATCTGTTCTTTTAGGTGAATTGAGCACCCAGTTCAACACTGCTAGAGGTCCAAATAATGTGTTTAATTAATTGTCAGTCTACATTCATAACGCTTCAGATTTACTGGTGATTATACCTGTCTACAATTGGGGCCTGTCTATAAAAGGGTTAAATTGCGGCAATTAAGTCCCGGGAATGTGTTAACAAAAATCAATCTAATAAAGTTTTTTTGCCAAAATTTAATATCGACTTCACAATGATTCCAACGTTGCTCCCACGATTCGGAGCATACTTGATAATATTCCGAAGTTAACTCGTTCAGAGCCATGGTCACATCCTCTTTGAACTTTTCTACTCTACGCTATGATGAGTTCCTTTGAGGTGTGACTTCATTTTCTCTTCTTCTTAACGGGCGCTACAGTTCGGGGTGAACCTGGGCCTCAACCAACATGCCGCTCCATCTAGCACGATCTTTAGCTTGCCTTTTCCATTGCCGCACACCCAGTTGGCTGAGGTTCCCTTCCATCTTAAGTGCGGTCGTCCTCTGCTTCTTCGTCCCTCGGGGTTGGTTTAAAAGACTCTCCGGGCTGGAGCTGTGGTGTCCATTCGCTCTACATGGCCCAGCCATCTTAGGCGTTGAATCCGTAGACGCCTGACTAGGCTCATGTCGCTGTACAGCCCGTAAGTTATGAATCTTTTCCTCCATCCCCCGTCTACGTTTATGCTACTTACTTACTACTTACTTAGGTGGCGCTACAGTCCGGGGTGAACCTGGGCCTCAACCAACAAGCGTCTCCAGCTGGCACGGTCTTTGGCCAGCTGTTTCCAGCGCCGCACGCCCAGTTGGTTAAGGTCCCCTTCCACTTTAAAGTTATATCCGCCCTTGGTGACGTTCTGGCCAATACGTCGGTGTTGTCCGTCTCTTTTAGATGAAAGCAGATATTTGGTTTTATCCTCATTAATCTTGAGACCCATCTTAGCCGCTTCTACCTCAATGCTTACAAAGGCTTCATTGACGTCTCGCTGCGTCCGTCCAATCACGTCAATGTCGTCGGCGTACTCAAGCAATTGAGTAGACTTGAAATAAATCGTACCTCTTGTGTTGGCCAGTGACTCTTGCACGATCTCTTCAAGCACGATGTTGAAAAAGTTGCATGACAGCGCGTCACCTTGCTTAAATCCTTTTTTAACATCAAAGGTCTCGGGTTGCTCATTACCGACCTTAATGGAGCAGCGAGAATTCTCCATTGACATCCTGCATAGTCGGACGAGTTTGGCAGGTATGTTAAAACTAGACATGGCTTTGTATAGCTCATCTCTATACACGCTGTCATATGCAGCCTTGAAATTGACGAAGAGGTGGTGAGTGTCGATTTGGTATTCCTGGGCCTTCTCCAAGATCTGCCGTAGCGTAAATATTTGGTCTATGGTGGATTTACCGGGTCCGAAGCCACACTAATTAGAGCCGATCAGGTTATCCACAAGCGGTTTCAGGCGTTCACACAATACGGCAGAGAAGATCTCATATGCGATGTTAAGAAGACTTATTCCCCTATAGTTGGCGCAGTTATAGAGGTCTCCTTTCTTATGGACCGGGCAAACGATGCTCAGATTCCATTCGTCGAGCATGCTTTCCGCCGACCATACCTTGTAAATGAGATGGTGCATGCACCTTACCAGTTCATCTCCAGCCGTCTTAAGAAGCTCAGCAGGCAGGCCGTCTGCGCCTGCGGCTTTATTAGACTTAAGTCTTGATATCACTATTTTGACTTCGTCTAGGTCGGGTGGACTGAATTCTGCTTCATTGTCGTCCATTACGAATGGCCCGTTCTGACTGACAGCGGTATCTTGTCTATCATCGCCGTTATACAGTCTGCAGAAGTGGTCTTTCCAAATCCTCAGCATCGACTGCGACTCTACTACCAGTTCTCCATTTTCATCCCTGCAGGCCGCCACTCTGGCTCTGTAGCCATGGCATGTTCGTTCAATTGTCCGCTTGTAATACCGACGGAACCAGCCCCTATCTCCGGAGTATTCTTGAACATAAAAAGATTTCCCAGTGCTCGTAAGTGAGATTGCCCTCCTCATGTCCCCGATCTATATATTGTTACGTATGATCTACGACCTCTCCCACATGCGTATACCTTACGTCTGCCCTTGCACCCCCGCAAGTACGTATAATTGTTTTGGCGACACTTGGTGTTTGATCTATGCAAACACTAAGTGTACGTTCGATCCTCAAACCGCTCAATCTCTCCAATGTGCTCTCCTTTCGGAGATATAGACGAAGATGCTGTGGAGAGATTGAGCAGAAAACCTTAAGACGTGGCCGGCTGTGGACTGTACCGAATTTTGTGCAAATAAATATGTGTTTTTACCGGGCTAAATAAATGTCTCTTTTTGTAAAGCAATCGTCTTTTATTACCAATATAACTGGCGCAGTCGCAAAACTCGGCAATCGACTTGTTTAACAACATAAATCGGACGAAGACAAAAAAACCGGCCAAGTGCGAGTCGGACTCGCGCACGAAGGGTTCCGTACTATTATGTATAAAAACGGCAAAAAAAGCATGTCTGTTGTATGGGAGCCCCATTTATACATATATTAATTATATTCTGTCTAAGTATTTGTTGTTAAAGCAGCAACAGAAATACATAATCAGTGACATTTTATTCTCACTTTTCGGATAGTTAAAATCTAGAATGTTGTAATTTTTAGAAAATACTCATTTTTGAGTGATTGCCAATTTGGGTTTAGACGTGGCAAATCGACTGAAACTGCTTTATTGAAATTAACTGGTGAAATACATAATAGTTTAAACACTTCTCAAATACCATCAACATTATTTGTTGATATCAGTAAGGTCTTTGATATGGTTAATCATACTTTGCTACTCGATAAACTTTATAAAGCGGGTTTCAGAGGCTCCATTTATAAATTGTTTTCCTCTTATTTATCCCACCATTATCAAATTGTGAAAATGAGGAATGTTTACAGTTTTATAGACTTTTTAAATATGGATGTTCCCCAAGGAGCAGTATTGGGCCCAATCCGTTTTCTAATTTATGTTAATTCGTTTTTCTTACAACCTTTTAAAGGTAAAATAACTGCCTTTGCTGATGAAACATCTCTTTTCCACTCAAACACTAACTTAATTGATAGTTTTGTAGATGTTAATTATGACCTAGATATGTTAAGGAGGTGGTTTAATTATCACAAACTAATAATAATCAACGGTAGAGTTTTCAGAGACCTTCCCTTATATTATCATGCACCATTGTGTAATCGATTTGTTCTTGAAGATATAGTATTCAACAATCAAGAATGTTTGAAAATTGCTTCTTGATTGAACACGTGGACAGTTTTAAATATTTAGGTGTTATATTGGACCAACAACTTTGTTGGAAAGACTATTCAATATATTTGAGACAGTATCTAAATGGGGTTATAAGATAATTATTCCATCTCAGTATGCACTGCAATCTCTACCCGTTTTAAAATACTAAATGTATACTCGCACCGATATGGAACTAGCAAAAACATGTCCATGTCCGGAACTAAATGTATTATCGCACCGATATGGAACTAGGAAACCATGTCCATGTCCGGACCTGAATGCATACATACACATGTATGACATTCGTTCACGAAATGCGATGCGGGCATTATATTCTTTCATTTCATTTCTTCATTTCAGTTCAAGTGTGCTGTACAGTGTACACCAACTGTTCGAGCTTTATCACCACATCTCCATACTTTTGGGTTTCTTGAAAACTACGGGGTATAACTCATACCGTATGAGAAGCATGTTCGTTGCATTTATGTTTTTTTTTTTCGTTTTGTACATATGTGATTGATGAAT
This sequence comes from Eumerus sabulonum, assembly GCA_951905685.1. Classification (NCBI taxonomy): domain Eukaryota; kingdom Metazoa; phylum Arthropoda; class Insecta; order Diptera; family Syrphidae; genus Eumerus; species Eumerus sabulonum. The sequence continues at coordinate 50,759,140 of OX645062.1, read as the reverse complement.
AAGGGTTGAATGGAAGTCTTTTCGTTCAATTTGCGGAACGAGAGGACATGTGTCCGAGAGAGGACATAGTTCCGTGAACTATACATGTCCGGAACTACCCAACTCTACTTCGTAATGTACATATGTATGTATGTATGTATACTTATACATAGCGTACAGATGTGTGAGTGTATGCACGTATGTGATGCGTATGTACGTATCGGTTCGTATGTGTGCAAGATCGCTTGCTCCTCTTGCTCACTTGCTCCTCTCCACCTGCCGCGACGTCGTGCGAAAGGGATGCTAGGCCAGCTGCGAGGACTGGTCGTGAGCAATGGCGCCACGCGATTGCCCTCACGCCGACTTACCCGCAGCAAGAATCGCGAATTTGCTACGAGACTCGCGAAATATCCCACGCAAAAGAAAAAAAAAACACCGTAATCGTTTCCAATTCAATATGTCACTAATTTAATTTCCTTAACCTAACTTAATCTAGGTTTACAATTATTCCTTAAAACTACCCTACACCGTATGTCAATAAAAAAAGTCGAAATAACTAAAAAAAAATATATGTAAAAAAAAAAAAAAGAAATTCACTGTCCAAAGAAGTAAATAAACCGCAGCTAGAGTATTCGAACAGTCGTACCGAAACTCCTCTGACCAACGACTTAGCCCGCATCACCACTCGCTGCACGCAAATTTGTGATTTCAATACCCTGTGCAACGAACGTGATATCCGCGAACAACGTAGGCAATAGGACACACGGTACGGCCGCGTACCGGGAACTGCTTAAAACCGTACCGGAGTTCTTCCCCGAAGATCACTCTCCGAGTACTTCGCCGAAGATTTCTCCCGGAGTTCTTCGCCCACTCTCCCTCATGTGCTACTAGGAACAAAAAAAAAAACAAAAATGCTAACCTTCTGCGGGTTGAACTCCACTCGTCCGCGTGCCAAGCGCTGATCGTACCCTCGGGCTATCCGCTTTCTCTGAGTTTAGTTTCCCAAAATGGATGACTACGAGCCGCTCACAAATGGGAATTGATCGAAAGATGACAACGAAAACCTTTCGAAACAATTTATTATTGGTTGTTTGTAATTATGTATATGTATAATTAATTTTGTTTTGTTTTTAGTATTTGTCGTGGTAGCGGCAACAGAAATACATCATCTGTGAAAATTTCAACTGTCTAACTATCGCGGTTCATGAGATACAGCCTGGTGACAGACGGACGGACGGACGGACGGACGGACGGACGGACGGACGGACGGACGGACGGACAGCGAAGTCTTAGTAATAGGGTTCCGTTTTACCTTTGGGTACGGAACCCTAAAAAAAAAAAAAAAATCTATTTAGTGCGAAAACAAGTGTTCGATTAACTAAACATTACAATTATACATTTCATAACTTTATACCGATTATCTATAATAAAAAGTTTGAGAATTTTATTATACAAAACCCGAAAAAAGGTACGAAGTGTGAACCAAATAGTAAATGAAACGTTAAACCGAAGTAAATAGACTAAAATACATATGTACATACATTCATACATATCATATCGTGCAGTGGCTGTACTTTTCGTCCCAGAGCTAGTTAACGGGGGCTTGTGTTAGAGAAGCGTCAGGTGATCGTATATAACCATCAGCAGGAGGGGAAATCCGCAAGGGCATTTTTTTTTTTGCCGCTTGAAGAAGAATCAACGAGCTAGTTAACGGCTTGGGTTAGCACAAAAGAAGCGTCAGGTACATAGCCCACCCAGCAAGAGGGGAAAATCAACGAGGGAATATTTTGTGATTTGAAAAGGAAAACGGTACGTATTTAGGAACATATAAACCTATTTATTCAAAATGGAAGTTCTAAACCCAGCTGATAAGTTTAAGTTTATATTAGAATTAGTAAGTAAGATTCCTTTATATGACGGTAGTTCTGACTTTACAGTCGATTTCTTGGATAGAATAGATTCGATGGTTCCGTTATTCAATGAATTTGATGATATGGCTCAAATAATTTTAGTAGGCTATATAAAAGACAAAATTGTAGGGCCAGCTAGGGTTGAGCTCCAAAAGCACGGACGACTTAACACCTGGCATCAAATAAGGGAAATTCTAGCAGGCAGTTTTGGGGAAAAATTATCTACTGATGCTTTGATAGACCAAATAAGAGTAGCTAGAGTCAGAACAACCATTGAAGAGTTTTATAATTGTATAAGTAGTCTCTTAAGTAGAATTAACAATTCTATTCTTTTGAATGGTAATAACGTCGATCAAAATATAGTAAGTTCGAATCATAGGATTGCACTGGAGACATTCAAAAATAATCTACCCGAACCAACGAAAACAATAATTCTGTGTCGTAATCCACAGACTTTAAACGAGACTTATAAGATAATACAGGAAATTAACCATCAGTCCCTAGGACCCAATCCGAGTAATTTTTACAATAGCAGAAACTATTTCCATGCACCAAATTACAAAAGTAGACAGAAAACCAATTATAATAGCCAATTCCAAAATAGAAATTTTTCACAAGCTACCCCCCAACCACGACAAAACAACAATCAGGTACAAAGCGCCCATTTTCGACAAAATAACTATGACCGTCAAGTGAGTCAAGGACACAATACTAATTTTTCACGTAGCGGCCAATCGCGACCTTCAAACAGGTATAGTCAACATAACGACTCTATGGACATTACATTAAATGAACAAAATTTTCCATTAGACCAACAAAACAACTACCATACATAGTCATAAAAAACCACATCAGACCCCTTAGATTTATTATTGACTGTGGCGCCGAATTCAGCATAATAAATGAAAACTTGATCCACCCTAAATGGCAACTACCACCCCGTAATAGCACCCTTAGAGTCCTTGGTCGAAATATAGAGACGAACGTTTTTTACAAAATTCCTTTATTTGAAGAATTTAACATGCCAAATATATATGTTGAGTTCTTAGAATACCAGTTTCATGATTATTTCGACGGCCTACTTGGAAATAATATTTTAGTAATGCTTAAACCAAACATTGATTATAAAAGCCGATCCCTTGTGACGGATAATGCAAACATACCAATTTATTTTAACAAAGAAGAAGAAAGTTATGCACAACAATGCCTCTCTTTAGAACATCCAAATGTGCTTTGCAATGAGTATTTTGACAACCAAGTTTCTGACAAGGTGTATGCAACTCATTTAAGTAAAACCGATGTTAGCAAATTAAAACACTTAATAAAATCCTTTGAAACAATATTTTATAAGGAAGGGGACAATCTTACCTTTACAAGTGAGATAAGACACAAGATCAACACAAAGAATGAAATACCAGTTTATAGCAAACTATACCGTTACCCACAAATACACACAGAAGAGGTTGATAAGCAAATCAATGAAATGTTGCAACAAAGAATAATAATCCCTAGCACCAGTCCTTACAATTCGCCAATTTGGGTTGTCCCCAAAAAGGACGATAAGAACGGACATAAAAGTTGGCGAATTGTAATAGATTATAGAAAACTAAATGACCAAACAGTAGAAGATAGGTTTCCCATGCCTAACATCGAGGACTTGTTCGATAAATTGGGAAAATGCAACTATTTTTCTACAATCGATTTAGTGCAAGGTTTCCATCAGATCGAAGTTGACGCTCGTGATAGGTCGAAAACCGCCTTTTCCACCAAAAGCGGGCATTACGAGTTTCTGCGAATGCCGTTTGGGTTGAAAAACGCCCCGGCAACATTCCAGAGATTAATGTATCATGTTTTGAAGGACTTTATAAACAAAATCTGTGTCGTCTATCTGGACGACATTCTTGTCTTTTCCACCAGTTTTGATGAACATTTGGTTTCCCTAAAAAAAATTTTTCAATGTCTTAAAGAATCCAATTTAAAAATTCAAATTAATAAATGTTCCTTTGCTGAACCGTCCACAAACTATTTAGGCCACACAATCACACAAAATGGTATAAAACCAAATCCGAATAAAGTAAAAGCTATAGCCGAGATGAAACTCCCTACTGACAAAAAAGGTATCAAGCGATTTTTGGGTATTACCGGATATTACCGGAAATTTATAAAAGACTACGCTAAAGTTGGATACCCTTTAATAAAATATTTAAAAAAGTCTGAAAAGGTAAATACAGCGGACCGTCAATACCAAAAGGCATTCGAAAATCTAAAGACTCTACTTTGTACTGACCCTATTCTCAAAAGCCCAGATTTTGACAAACTGTTTGTTCTAACAACCGATGCTTCGGGTTATGCCTTAGGTGCCGTGCTCAGTCAAAGTAACCACCCCATATGTTATGCTTCACGCACTCTTAACGACCACGAACGCAATTATTCGACGATCGAGAAAGAACTTCTCGCAGTCGTCTGGGCGGTTAAATATTTTAGAACATATTTATATGGGAGGAGGTTTACAATACGCACTGACCATAAGCCCCTTGTCTGGCTAAACGGCATAAAAGAACCTAACATGAAGCTCCAACGTTGGAAAATATTTCTGAATGAATACAATTTTGACATAGAATACCTGAAGGGAAAGGAGAATTGCGTAGCTGATGGCCTTAGTAGGTACATTGATAAAGAAATGTCATCCCGAAATGACCATTCCTTAGACCAAGAAATCGACCTCGGCAACATTTTTAATAATGAGTTTGGTGTTAATTGCAACAGTAACGCAAAAGTTATGTTTGCAAGGCCAATCCCTACAGAAGACAATAATGATATCGTAACCACAGCAGCCACCATTCATAGCGCTCAAGAAGACGAAACTCGACACATATATATTTCTGAAAAGCCAATTAATATGTTTAAAAATCAAATTTATCTATTCTATGGACATATAGACAAAATTTCATTCAAAATCATACATAAAAAAATTCAAAACCATGTGGAAATTAAAGAAGACAGTAATGGACTGCTCGAAATCATGAAAGGCCTTTTATTATACAGAGGTACTATGTGCGTATACTGCAGCAATCTTTCCTTATTCCTAAAATTTCAGGACATCTATGTAAAGCATTTTTCAATGAATACAAACCTTAAACTTTTAAGATCACATGTTAAGCTTAAAGATATTCTAGATAAAAACGAAATAATAACGATAATTAAGAAAGAACACATTAACAAAAATCATCGGGGAATCAGTGAAATGTTTTCTGAACTGAAACAACAATATTATTACCCAAATTTGCAAAATGAAATTCAAAAATTTATCAATAACTGCGATATTTGTAATATAGCCAAACACGATCGGCAACCAATTCGCATCCCGATGCAAGTAACGGAAACACCGCAATGTTTCAACGATATCGTTCACATGGACATCTGGTTTCCTGAACGAAACAAGATGTTCTTAACAACTATTGATAAATTCTCGAAATACGCAACAATTCATCATTTAGAAGATAGGAATTGGATAGAGATCTTGAGATCCATAAAGGAAAGAATTCGATTTTTGGGTAAGCCAAGAAAGCTCATATCCGATGGAGAGACTTGTATAGTACATTCAGCCGTTGAACAATTCTTAAAAGAACAGAATATCGAGTTTCACAAAACAACTGGCTCACTTAAAACAGGCAATGCGGATGTCGAACGATTGCATGGGACACTAAACGAACACCTTCGGATCAAAAATGCAGCTAGGGATACTTCGGACTTGGATGAAAAATTGTTTGGCATTATAACAATCTATAATAATACGATACACGCAACTACAAAAAATAGACCCATAGATTTCATTTCTAAAAACATAAGCAGGGAAGAGGTTCAGGAACTCGCAAACAAATTTAAAATTGAAAAAGAGAATAGAATACAAAAGACGAATAGAAAAAACTTAGGATCAGACTTAAACCAGTGCACGAACATAGTGCAAAATCGTACAGTTGGAAAAACTAAACCTAAGTATAGAAAAATATCTTGTCCCAAAGTTGAAGGAAACTATATTTTTGATAAATCGACGAAAAGAAATACGAAATATTACAAAAACCAAATAAAGCGAAAGTACAAGTTTCAAATAGAGCCCACCTAAATTACCCCAGTTTATCAATAGTAGTAGAATCAAAATTTAGTCCTTTAGAAATGGTTATTTTTCCTCTGCACTCATGTTGGTTTTGTTAGTTTAAACTTTCTCCCTATAACCAGAATATCTTTTTGCTTCTTATAATAATAATTTTGAATGTTCGGTAAAAACTTCATACCACTTTAGGAACTTAACATACAAAATACCTAATCTAGTTGAGTAAATTGAATTGGTACCATCGAGTTATTCTCATCCAAAAATAACATTTTTGTTCTATTCTATCTGGAATACGAATAAATTAGCTTAAGAGATATAAATAAAGAAATGAATTAAGGTATTTAAGATAGTAAATATGACAAAGCGGAGAAATGAGTTAGCTGTTGTTTATATAAAATTTAATGAAAGGAAAATCCAATAAATTAGGATTGTAAATTACAAACGAAAATAAAAGGCAATATGAATTCAAATATTAGAAATATATATAAATTATCCTTTTATTTTTACTTATTTTTATTTATTATTATTATTGGGAAATTGAAGTAATACAAGCATTGTAAAACAAAAATGTTTATATTTGTTAACACTACCGACCACAAGATTTATGTTTGGGGTTTTTGTTAAGATATTTTTGGGGACCAAAAACCTTGGTGGGGGAGGTGTTACGTATGATCTACGACCTCTCCCACATGCGTATACCTTACGTCTGCCCTTGCACCCCCGCAAGTACGTATAATTGTTTTGGCGACACTTGGTGTTTGATCTATGCAAACACTAAGTGTACGTTCGATCCTCAAACCGCTCAATCTCTCCAATGTGCTCTCCTTTCGGAGATATAGACGAAGATGCTGTGGAGAGATTGAGCAGAAAACCTTAAGACGTGGCCGGCTGTGGACTGTACCGAATTTTGTGCAAATAAATATGTGTTTTTACCGGGCTAAATAAATGTCTCTTTTTGTAAAGCAATCGTCTTTTATTACCAATATAACTATATGATTGCCCCGACCAACTGATCACTCACCACCTCGCTTAGAGTGGGCGTCATAGTGGTGCCCTCCACCACCTCTTTTTGTGGTGGGGCGGGTACGGTATCGTCGTGAGATCGAAGCCTTCTGGAGGTCCACCCACTTCTTTTGGGCTGTGGAAGCGGATGTGGAAAGGTCGATTCTTCCACTCTTCTATAGCTCTTGAAGCCAATTGGTACGAGTCTACGTCCTTCTCGTCCCAATTATCCTTGCCCTGCTCTGGCATTCAGCATTACGCCGTTGAAAGTTGACATCATTTCAACTTCCGCTTCACCATATTCGAACTTCAACAGCGAAATTCCAACTTAACTGTCGGTTTGTGTGTCTCCGAAACACTACCCTCCTCCTAAACTTGTTCGCCCTCGAACAAGCGATTTGATTCTTCTCCATAATATGGCGCTAACCTCTCTACGTGGACAATCTTATACTTCGCCCGTCTGTTTCCCGTCTGCTGTATTCGATATACCACGTCGATAAGTTTCTTGATGACCTCATATGGTCCGTCCCAGGCTGATTGCAATTTGAAGCACAAGCCTTTTTTCCGTTGTGGGCTGCACAGCAATACCAATTGTCCTGTCTCGAATCCAGTAGAGTTCGCTCCTAAGTCGTACCTCGCCTTCGATTTTTCGCTGACCAAGTTCAGTCGCTCCCGGTTGAACTTATGGATGGAGTTCAGCTGTTCTTTCTTTTAGGTTACGATACCAGTTCCAAAAATGGCTCCAGTTGGTATAATTGCCGTTGAATTGAGCTGTGCCGAACGGTACACCATTAAGAAAAGGGGAAGATATTCATCCCAGTCCTTCTGATCTCCAACGACGACTTTTTTTCAAGTATTCCTCCATCGTCCGGTTGAACGGTGTTGTCCGTGTTTTTCTGATACCTCGCATTTCGCAGAGTTCTTGGAACACCGAAGACTCGAAGTGCCTTCCTTGGTCTGAGTGCAGTTCCATTGGTACTCCATAACGCGCAATCCAGTTGTTCACAAACGCATCCGAAATGATTTTGGCTTCCTGGTTCGGGATGCAAAACACCTCAGGCCACTTGCTGAAGTAATCGATCACCACAAGCGCACGGCATGCGATGTCCATGCGATACGTTCGAACGGTGCTCCAACATTGTACTGCTGCATATTTACTCGAGTTTTCCTAACTGGACCCTTTGCCATCGCACACTGTTGACACTTGCGAATGACATTTGTGACCGACTCATGGCATCCCAACCAGTAGAAACGTCTCTTGATCGTTTCTACAGTCTTGTTAACACCAAGATGACCCCCGCTTGGTCCCTCGTCGTATTCTCGGATGACCTCGTCGATTTGTCCCTTTGGAATTACCAGCAGATCGTTTACAATGTTCCCGTCCTCACTTTCCCAACTGCGGTAGAGGCAACCGCTCTTCAGCTTTAAAATCTGCCATTGAGCAAAGTAAGCTTTCACGATTGGGCTTTCACTGGATATTTGCTGCCAAGTTGGTCGAAAACCTCGTTTTTGGTAGTCGATCGGCATCTCCTCGCTGCTTTCTTCTGACCTTCTCGACAGTCCAGGCATCGCAAGGTCGCCTCGATAATGCGTCCGCATTTCCATGACTGCTTCCCTAACGGTATTCGCGTGTTCTCGCTTGGTCTCCTTTTGGCGAATCAAACGTCGGACGCCTTTTTCGCAGACAGCAGTTTCTCGCAATGTGTCCCTGCTGGTCGCAGATGTAGCATCTACCCGGGAACGAACCACTCCTACTCGCCGGTGTTGTTCTGGAACTATCCTATGTTTCACATGCGAGAGCGCTGGCAACTGCCCCCTTAAAAGACGTCTTCGGCAGGAGAATCAAGCTTCGTTGCGTATCGGGGTCCCATAGCCCTTGGATGAAAGAATCCGTTTTCAGTTTCTCCACCACATCAATTGGAACATCCGCGTAGGCTAGATGAGACAGCATCTCAATGTCGGCAGCGTACTGCTGGATGGTCTCGTTTCCACGCTGCTTGCGTCCTTTAAGTTCCCCTGCCGTATCTTCGATGAAGAGCTTCCCATATGGCTGTGTAGTTCTTTCTCATGGTCTCCGGAATGGTCTGTAGTACATCAGCTGCTTCACCTTTAAGGGAAATTACTAGTGCGGTCACACGGTCTTCTTATTCCGTTCCGCCGGTGTCTCAAATTGGAGCTTAAAGATGATGCTGCAGCGGGTACGACGCTTTCTTGATGCTGAACGTTCTGGAATGTTCTCTCGAGCTCCAGAACCTTCTTATCGAACCTCGATTCTAGTGTCTCGGCTATCTTTTCCTGATTATTTTCGAGATCTAGAACCTTGTCGAACCTTGACTCCAGTGTCTCGATTCTCTTTTCTTGATTATTCTCGAGATCTAGAACCGTTATGTCGAACCTCGATTCTAGTATCTCGATTCTCTCTTCGACGTCCTGGAATCGATCTTTGACTGTCTACTGGATGTTTCTTAGGCTTTCTCGATTGTTCTCTAGGATCCCTTCCAACGTCTCCAGCTTCTGGCCCAGGGAAGTGGAATTTTCCTGCAACTTTTTGCTTACGACCGCGGAATTTTCCTCCAGTTTCTCTAGTTTCTGGCTTATATAAGTGGAATTTTCTTCCAGCTTTTGTTGTATGGTCGCCTCTAGTTTCCGACTTCCCACTTGTACTTGCCTTGAAAAGGCTTCTCGACTTTTTACCTGTGTGAAAAATAAATCACACACAACATGGCTGATTGAGAGAAGCTTGGCTCTGGCTATAACGCCACCAAAATAAAGGAAGAATCTAGAAGGCACATAAATATGAACCATTACTCACACAATTTCCGGTTCACGTAAGTTCTATTGACAAAAGAAACTTTTAGTTAATTGAGTCAGCTGGCTGTTTCTTAAATATCCTATACCTACCCCGAAAGCCACACAGATATTCGCTTTTAAGTCGTTCCCTGAATTTAATTGTTAAATTGCTGAAAACTTTTAACCACCCCGACCGAATGATTTTCCTTTCGCACTAACCACTGAGACAAAAGAACAGAAGCGGAAAAAGGGACGAAAAGTAGGTAACAACAACAATAAGTTTGATGCCATGTAATGCTAGGTTTCCATGAATTTTATTATCCCCTCCAAGTGTAGATGCAACGCCCGAAACAACGGTCTTCTATTAGTTTTATAGTTTTGAAACTTTTCACAACAAAACGCACAGCAAGAACTTATGTTCAATACAAAATGCACTGTCGACTCTCAGGCGAGTGAACAAGGTCTCATGTCCTTAAAATATCCAACTGAGGATTGGGAAAGATGCGGAGTATGGAAGTGACAATGGAGGTGATCGGGTAAGGAGGTTTAATTTTATTTTCAAAGTCGACACTTTGTCCCGGAAAGTCACCGTTGTCGTCATTGTCATCTTCATCCGTTTGCATCGTCTCCATCTTCATTCTCATCCTCATCTAAGGATGTACCTATGTTAGTCTCAAGTATTATCGGCCACCTACGCTTCGTCGGGCGGAGGAAATTTATTAGATTTTCACACCGGGGAACTTGATTTAAGCTTTCTTTACCTTGTTCGTGCCACAAGGACATCCGTTACACCACCCGCTACAGCCACGTTCGTCTATCCATTCATTTTTATGGCCTTAAGTCCAGAGTACGTGTTCCACATTGTTCGCTATAGTGCACGTCAAAGCGGCGAGTGTAAAAAAACAGCAATAAATGCGGACAAAAAACAAACATGTACGAGTACAAGTAGGAACGAAAAAAGGATTCATGCTCCTTGGAGATGTAGTTGCAAGGATACACCGGCATATCGGGTTCTTTCACGGCGGAAACATGCAATTATTTCTTTCAACTGACAGTCTGCTTCGTGGAATGAGCATCCGAGACAGAGATACGAGCGCTGATAAGGACTAATTTCAAAGTGCCCCCTACCAACAGGACATGCCACATTCTGGGTGGTTATTTTCCCCAAACATATTTTTTCCTCATCTCCTCACGTCCTTAATTAAAAGCCAATAAAAACACATACATACATACATAGATGTGTACATTCAATTAATGACGGGCACTCACTGTGAACGAGTGTATCCTTTGACCCTTATGGTATAGATTGTTCAAGGTTTCAAAGTGCTAGTGGCATTTGTCGATTTGTAAAAAACTGCGGAAAAAAATGTATTTTCCCTTTGAAGTCCTTTGATATTGGACAGGATACCAATGGACTTTTTGCTTTTTTTTTTTTTGTATCACTTCATTTCGTTCGATGGGTTTTTATTCAAATTCGTTCTTTAAAGTTGTTTTTAATTGAAATTCGTGGTGTACTGATGGTAACTGGAAAGATAAGGGGACTCGACGTGACGAGAAACGTGGCATTCCATAAAAATACTGTTTATGAGCAACAGAGGCGGCTGGACTCGTACAAAGGCAACGTCATATTGATTCTGCTGCCGATACTGATGTGCGGACTGGTTTCCTTTTGGGTTTCACTCTCCTCCTTTTGTGGAGGCCTTAAATGGTTTCCTGTAGTTGTTCGTAATTGAAATCACTTTCGAAGGCTATATAAAATGCACAGTGATTGGATACGAAATGAAATGGAGGGAAAAAATGAATCGGAAATGAAGGCCTCGATGAGGTTTTAATCAATGAATGTTTGAGAACGAATTGTTTAGCCCGCTAGCAATCAACTTGACATTCTTTTCCGCGTGCTTTGTTGGTAAATGGACGCTTGTGAATTTATAAGCTCAGTTCAGTCGATTGTTTTACGTTTCAAACGGTGTGGATGCTAAGTGGGCTACCTAGAACAGGCAATTTATAGTCTTAAAAGTGGTAATTTCGCAGTTGAGTTCATTTGAGAATCTGCTCAGAACAAATACCAGCAATCTTATGGACGAAAAGGTTAGATTAGGTTAGGTAGTCCGTAGTCTCCCCAGAGTGAGATGAATACACTTAGGCCAGAGAGGCCCGTTGAGTTGCTACCCCTATTCATGGAACCACTTACTTACTTAACTTTGGTGGCGCTACAGTTCGGGGTGAACCAGGGCCTCAACCTCTCCAGCCGGCCCGATCTTTGGCCAGCCGCTTCCAGTGCCGCACGCCCAGTTGGTGTCCTCTGCTGCGTCGTCCCTCGGGGTTGGAGTCGCTGACTTTTCGGGCCGGAGCGATGATGTCCATTCGCTCCACATAGCCTAGCCATCTTAGACGTTGGATCCGAAGACGTTTAACTAGGCCGATGTCGCTGTACAGCCCGTACAGTTCTTGGTTGAATCTCCTCCTCCACTCTCCGTTTACACAAACGGGACCAAAGATTGCACGCAGAATTTTCCTCTCGGAACGCCCAACCGCCTCTTCTTCCGCATTTGATAACGTCCAAGCCTCAGCGCCGTAGAGGAGGACCGGGATGATTAAGGTTTTGTAGAGGGATACCTTAGTTTTTCGAGAGAGGGCTCTACTATTCAATTGCCTCTTGAGCCCGAAGAAGCAGCGGTTGGCAAGGGTTATTCTGAGTTTTATCTCAGCGCTGATGTCGTTGCTGCTTGTCACTATCGAGCCAAGGTAGACGAAGTCCTCGACTACTTCAAAAATATAGCTGCCGAAGGTGACGTTCTGACCAAGACGACGGTGTTGCGCGTCTTTCTTGGATGACAGATGACAGCATATATTTGGTCTTGTCCCCATTTACCCCCTTAGACCCACTTTAGCCGCTTCTGCTTCAATGCTTGCGAACGCCTCATTGACGTCTCGCTTTGTCCGTCCAATAACGTCACTGTCATCTGCGTAGGCAAGCAATTTTGTAGACTGGAAGTAGATCGCACCTCTTGTATTGGCCGCAGAGTCACGCACGATCTTTTCAAGAATAATGTTAAGGAAATCACATGACAGTGCGTCACCCTGTCTAAAACCTTTTTTAACATCAAAGGGGTCGGTTAGTTCACCTCCAACCTTCATGGAGCAGCGAGAGTTCTTCATAGTCATCCTGCACAGCCTGGCGACTTTGGCAGGAATGTTAAAACATGACAAGGCTCTGTATAGCTCGTCTCTATAAACACTGTCATACGCGGCTTTAAAGTCGACAAAAAGATGGTGCGGGTCTTCTCTAAGATCTGCCGTAGTGTAAATATTTGGTCTATCGGGGATTTTCCTGGCCAAAAACCACACTGGTAGGAACCTATCGCCTAGGTCGGGTGGACGGTATTCTCTTTCATCTTCGTCCAATGTAAATGGTTCGCTCTGCCTGACGGCGGCAGTTTGACTATCATCGCCGTTATACAGTCTGCAGAAGTGGTCCTTCCACAATCTCAGCATCGACTGTGACTCCACTACTAGTTGTCTGTGCTCAACCCTGCAGGCTTCTGTTCTGGCTTTACAGCCTTGGCATGTTCGTTTTACTTTCTGGTAAAATTTTCGAACGTTGTTCCTGCAGTAACATCTCTCCATCTCCTGGATCTCGCGCTTCTCGTGCGCCTTCTTTTTCCTTCTTAGAAGCGCATGCTCCTCCCTCCTTTTCTGTTCATAGAGCTCGCGGGCAGCTCGCGGGCAGGTCTCGTCCGTCGATGCAATGTGGCCATGTATGCATTCTGTTTCAAACCAGGGGTTTTTCGACGGTGGTGGCTAGAAACCGAGTACATCTGAGGCGGTCTCTCTAATGGCGTTCTGACAACGACTCCATTGCTGTTCTATGGTTTCTGCAGTTTGCATCGGGACTTGAAGAGCTTGAGGGAGACTTGATCGGCGAAGGTCCCGGCGGTCTCCTGCGATTGAAACTTTCCGACGTAAAATTTTGGTGTTCTTACTTGACTCCGTTGATTCCGAGAAATTCGCATCCGTACCTTGGCTGCAACAAGGTAATGATCCGAGTCGATGTTGCCTTCTCGAAAGGTTCGGACATCTAGGATGATTGAGGAGTGTGTCTGCCGTCGATCGCAATGTGATCAATTTGGTTGGTTGTCGATTGATTAAAAGACCGCCAGGTCCCCTTTAGGATGTTGAGGTGTGGGAATCATGTACTTGCTGCTACCAGATTATGTCCCGCCATAAAGCCCACTAGCCTTAATGCGTTTTCTGACGTGGTGTTGTGTAGGCTGTGCTTTCCAATGACCCGTTCAAGGACAGCTTCCTTACCCAGCTTCGCATTGAAATCACCTAGAACGGTTTGGTGTCATAGCTGGGACATTGCGCATACGTTCTGTCTAGGAGATCATAGAACTCGTCGTTATGTCGGTCATCTTTCTCCTCTGGGGGGGCGTGGACACATAATAATCTTATATTTCCGAGATTGGTCTTGATGCGGATAGTTATGAGGCATTCGCTTACATACTGGAAGCTTAAGACTTTTTTCCTGAGTCTGCCTCGAACAACAAATCCGAATCCGAATAAGCGTTGTTTATTTTCTCTGTAGCAGTTTCCGTAGTATATATCACAGTTTTTCATCCGCTTTTTGCCTGGCCCATCCCATCGCACTTCTTGGAGCGCGGTAATGTCTGCCTTATAGCAGTCCAAAGAGTTGGCATCTTAAATAGTTAAGAAAGTCAGTCATGGACGAAAGGCATTCCAATTTTTTTTTTCTGGTATAATCTTCATGAAGTTCTGTGTCCAAAACGTAAGCATTACTTGGCATTTACTTCGAAAAACCTTTACTTATTCTTCCCAATTAATTTATTTGCCTTCAAACCAATCCTCCCCTGATACAATGTACCTATGCCAATTGATCTACCTATGCCGCTTTTATTTCCACTATCGACTCAAAACGGTGTCCTCGGAGCGGTCTTGTGAGTTTGTTGAATAGCCAGAAGTCGCACGGTGCTAAATCAGGTGAATACCGTGGTAGCGGAACGACATGGGTCGAGTGTTTTGCCGAAATGGTCACGAAAAATCAGTGCAGTGTGAGACAGTGCCACACTTCCGGCTTCTTTCGGCGAACAGCTTCACGCAAACGGCGCACGACACTAGAAATAGTATTCAGCTTGACCCGGCGAAAGGACCTTAAAAAGCATAACAAAAAATAGCCAACAAGACCTTGATTTCTGAGCGGCTTTAAAGCGGAATTTTTCGGACTTACCTCACCTTACCTCTTATTGTTAATGGGCGGTTTGCAAGAAGCAACCATTTACATTGTGGAGGTGCGCTTCGACGGTTGAGCATGATGATCATCTCTGACACTCTGCGTCTTCGACACGCTCTCGGTCTACTAATGACTCTTTAAGCCATTTGTAAATAGCCAGCGAGCCAACAAGCCAGCAACCCAGTCAGCTGGTCAGCAAGTCATTCAGTCAGCCAGCCTGTCAGCCAGTCAGTCAGTCAGGAAACCAGGAGTCCAGTCAGCCACGCAGTCAGCCAGTTAACTAGCCAGCCAACCCGCCCGCCAGCCAGTCAGCCAGCCAAACAGCCAGCTATCCAGTCAGACAGTTAATTAATTTAACTTTTCCATTATTTCCATTTTTTTTTTTGTTTCTGACCAAATAGAAACCGGTTCACGTTGTATCATTACTTTTATCCCAGCTCGTACAAGGCTACGGCTGGTTTGGACAACTTAACCAGCCAGCCTCTCTCGAAACATCTGATCCGTAGCCATTCATTCGGCTAAATTTAATTTCAATATACTTTCTTCCGACTAAATTCACAGGCAAACACGTAGTCATACAAAAAAAGGCCACAAAACGTGTCCGATCACAAACCTCTCTCCAAAACAAACAACCAAAAAAAAAATCAATAAATGATATACCCCACAACGTTCTCGATAATCGTATGAATTTGACTTATCTAACATTTATTTTCGCCTAGTTGACAGCTTGTTTACAACTTTGTTACCTCACCCACAATAGAACCGCATCAAGTTACGCACATAGAGTGGCGCCAACTTAGCCCACACACAATCGGCCTACCACCACTTCCCCCTTCAATGATTTATTATATCAGAAAATTCTAGTTTTACATTCTCAACAACGTACCGAGAACTTTGATATACTTGTAAGTTGTTTCAAATCAATCCTCTACCCCACGCTCAAATGAATGGACAACGTCCAAGGGTTTAAAACAACCATCATGCTTTATTCACTAATATTCAACAAGTGGCAGAAGAATGGCGCACATCACCCTCTATATTCCTGTGAGCCTTTTTCTTCACTATTGTCTACTATTACAGCGAAGTACCCAGCTGTCAAATGCTTATGTCTTTGTCAAGGTTAAAAGGCATGTCAAGCAAGTGCCTTCATGTGAAAGCACTTACACCCCCACAGGGTAAAGTCGTTCCATTCAGAAGCCGTTTATGCTGTTGTTCTTCTATTGTGGGTGGTGATTTTACAACACGTCCTCCTCCTACACTCGTACATGGCTTCAATGTGGTATAATAACTTGCGAAACTGTTGTGATAAACTGTATCGTATCGGTGCTGTCAATGTGCCTTAGGGTGACATGTAGGCTTTATCGAAATTTTATGCAAATACGCCAGTAAGACAAACATTGAATAGAGAAATCGTACGGCGATTTCCTGACGGCGGGTCCTGACCCCCCGCCCAGTTCGTGGGTTTAAGGTACTTTTTAGGAGGAATTATCTACAAATTGAAATAGATATGAAATGAAAACAGCTTATAGCCAGGCTTACTGATTTGCGGAGATGTTACCGGTTTAATGAACTGCTACAAAGGAAATATGACACGAACACCTTTTCTACACCTTTCGTTACGTACATACACCTTTTATAGGATGCATATTTGTTATTCAAGGGAGGCTCAGGAAGGCCATCAAAGCCAATCTCGGCAATATAAGCTTATTATGTGTCCACGCTCCCACAGAGGAGACAGATGACCGACATAAAGATGACTTCTATGATCTCTAAGCAAAACATATGCCCAATGTCTCAGCTATGACACCAAAATCGTTCTAGGAGATTTCAGTGCGAAGCTGGGTAAGGAAGCTATCTTTGAACGAGTTATTGGAAAGCACAGCCTACACAAGACCACGTCAGAAAACGGACTAAGGCTAGTGGACTTAATGGCGGGGCATGATCTAGTAGTAGCAAGTACACGATTCCCACACCTCAACATCCATAAGACGACCTGGCGGTCTTTCGATCAATCGACAACCAACCAAATTTATCATATTGCGATCGACGGCAGACACTCCTCCAGCATCCTAGATGTCCCAACCTTTCGAGGAGCCAACATCGACTCAGATCATTACCTTGTTGCAGCCAAGGAACGGATGCGAATTTCTCGGAATCAACGGAGTCGAGCAAGAACACCAAAGTTTAATGTCGGAATGCTGCAATCGCAGGAGACCGCCAGGACCTTCACCAATCAAGTTTCCCTCAAGCTCTCTCAAGTCTGGATGCAATCTGCAGAAAGCATAGAACAGCAATGGAGTCGTTGTCAGAACGCCATCAGAGAGGCCGCCTCAGATGTACTCGGTTTGATAATGATTGCAGACAGGCCCATGTAGAGAAACAGAATGCATACATGGTTAAATCGCGTCGACGGACGAGAGTTGCCCGCGAGCTCTTTGAACAGAAAAGGAGGGAGGAGCATGGGCTTCTGAGAAGGAAAAAGAAGAAGCGCGAGATCGAGGAGATGGAGAGATGTTACTTCAGGAACGACGTTCGAAAATTCTAGCAAAAAGTAAAACGAGCATGCCAAGGCTATAAAGCCAGAGCAGAAGTCTGCAGGGATGAGCACGGACAACTAGTAGTGGAGTCAGAGTCGATGCTGAGATTGTGGAAGGACCACTTCTGCAGACTATATAACGGCGATAATAGTCAAACTGCCGCCGTCAGGCAGAGCGAACCATTCACATTGGACGAAGATGAAAGAGAATACCGTCCACCCGACCTAGGCGATGTTAAGATAGTGATATCGAAACTTAAGCCTAATTAAGCTGTTGGAGCAGACGGACTCCCCGCGGAACTGTTTAATTCAGCTGGCGATGAGCTGGTCAGGAACATGCACAGACTCATCTGCAAGATATGGTCGGAAGAATGCGTGCCCGATGAATGGAATCTCAGTATCGTTTGCCCGGTCCATAAGAAAGGAGACCCCTGTGACTGCGCCAATTACAGAGGGATAAGTCTCCTGAACATTGCGTACAGGATCCTTTCTACCGTACTGTGTAAGCGCCTGAAACCATTCGTGGACAATCTGATAGGATCCTTCCAGTGTGGTTTCAGGCCAGGAAAGTCCACGAAAGACCAAATATGTACAATACAGCAGATCTTGGTGAAGACCCAGGAATTCCAGGTCGACACGCACCACCTTTTTGTCGACTTTAAAGCCGCGTATTTATAGAGACGAGCTATACAGAGCCATGTCATGTCTTAACGTTCCTGCCAAAGTCGCCAGGCTGTGCAGGATGACTATGAAGAACTCTCGCTGCTCCATGAAGGTCGAAGGGGAACTAACCGACCCCTTTGATGTTAAAAAAGGTTTCAGACAGGGTGACACACTGTCATGTGATTTCCTTAACATTATTCTTGAAAATATCGTGCGGGACTCTGCGGCCAATACAAGATGTACGATCTACTTCAAGTCTACACAATCACTTGCCTAAGCAGATGACATTGACGTTATTGGGCGAACAAAGCGAGAAGTCAATGAGGCGTTTGCAAGCATTGAAGCAGAAGCGGCTAAAGTGGGTCTAAGGGTAAATGGGGACAAGACCAAATATATGCTGTCATCAAAGTAAGACACACAACACCGACGTCTTGGTCAGTACGTCACCTTCGGCAGCTATATTTTTGAAGTAGCCAAGGACTTCGTCTACCTTGGCTCGATAGTGACAAGCAGCAACGACACCGGCGCTGAGACAAAACGTAGAATAACTCTTGCCAACCACTGCTTCTTCGGGCTCAAGAGGCAAGTGGCTCGAAAAACTGAGGTATCCCTCTACAAATCCTTAATCATCCCGGTCTTCCTCTACGGCGCTGAGGCTTGGACGTTATCAAAAGCAGATGCAGAGGCTCTAGGGCGTTTCGAAAGGAAAATTCTGCGTGCAATCTTTGGTCCTGTTTGTGTAAACGGAGAGTGGAGGAGGAGATTCAATCAAGAACTGTACGGACTGTACAGCGACATCAGCCTTGTTAGACGTCTTCGGATCCAACGTCTAAGATGGCTAGGCCATGTTGACCAAATGGACAACACCGCTCTGGCCCAAAGAGTCTTCGACTCTAACCCCGAGGGACTACGCAGCAGAGCACGACCGCGGTGGCGCGCACAGGTGGAAAGGGACCTCAACCATCCTGGTTCACCCCGAACTGTAGCGCCATCAAAGTAATTAAGTAAGTATGGGTCTAAGTTGAGTGCCTGATAGCACGCCATAGATTAGCATTACCTGTAAAATTGAATTATTAAATTAATCAATAAGTGTCAATGGCATTATTCCGAATCGATTCACATTTAATCCAACAATCCATCCTTCTTCTTCTTCAATCACCCATGTTGTGTGTGATTTATTTTTCACACAGGTGAAAGGGACCTACAGTTTAATGCCGATTCCGTATGGCGCAAGTCGAGAAACTTTTTCAAGGCAAGGTATACTACGGGGGGTTTTGCCAGTAGCCCGCCGAGAAGGGACGCCGTGAAATAAACATTCGATGGCGTTGGTGCTATCGGGATCCGAACTCGCTCATCGTGCGTCAGAGTCCCACACACTAACTACTGCGCCACGGCAAAAAAGTGGTACAATCCCATTCAAATTTAAAACCATAAGCCAAACCATCATACTAACGAAACAAATTGAATTCCGACATTTGCATTCTTATCCCAGCACCTCACAACACTGAGATATAGAGTTCCAAAAGTCCTTACTTCCATCGTCCTATTCGGGAGTGGAAGACATGTGGGGTTTTCACTTGCAGACAAACACTTCACGTCAACGTGACACCTAGGTACGAATACGTGCTGACTGCATACCATATTATGCGCACCTCCAGTACTCCAGCGCCGTAAACTAAACGAATAAACCTACCGAATACTATGAGTTCCCCTATTTACAAGGAGGCAAGTGTCAGTGTGGCATGATTGTCGCATGGTACCCCCATGACTGCAGGGACAAAGAGCAAACGTTTTGTAAATAATGTTTCAGGTGATATGTGATATCAGCTTCAGTGATGGTGTGTACTCGTAACCCCTTTAGAAAATTGAGTTCCATTTGAATCTCCATATTAAAATCTGTCCTAAACCTTTTGTGAATGCACGAAGTCAAAGAAGAATGTACATATGGATGTACGTCCATTGTACGTATGTAATGTGCATATGCTATCGTAGCTGAAGTTATTGAACATTCTTCTTTTAGCACTTTTACGAGTATCTGTTGACTGTCGTTATCGGAGAAGTAAGATGGGATGAAGGACATGTCTACGGATGAATTCCAATTTGGTGAATATCTTTTACTTTTACTTGTTCTTTTTGATATCCTACAAGTATCCATTGTGTTGTATAGAATGAAGACTGCTGCAAAGAAGAGGGGGGAAATATTAAATTATGCGGTTGGGCGATACATTCGAAAAAATCCATCAGATCTGCCATTGGCAATTCGTTGGAATATGAATGAGTCCATGTTTGAAATAATGGAAATCGTGAAAAATGGAAATCTGAGATCAATATTGTGTATTCGATTAGAGCTTGAGATACGAAAATTGGACGGTAAGGTCGTTAATACGAAGGGTCAACAACAAGCGTATCCATTTTTTTGACATGTTTTGATAAATTGTCATTTCTGTTGCAGAACCTGTCCCTTGCTTGTTTAATCTTTTTTTGTTTTTTTTTTATGAGCTGTCGGAACCTGTGGCGTTTGTAGTATGTACGTAAACATCGCCTTGTTTTGTGTCCATAAAGTAAATATAAAATCTATAACAATTTCTGTCATATTTACAGATATGCTGGGAGATATTGTTTGACTTTAAGATAAAAATATTAATATGTCTGTCTGTGTGTTACGCAATCACGCCTAAACTACTGAACCGCTTTAAATGAAATTCAGTTAGAGGTAGTGTAGAGCCTGAGAAAGGACATAGGATACTTACTTACTTAGGTGGCGCTATAGTCCGTGGTGAACCTGGGCCTCAATCAACAAGCGTCTCCAGCTGGCACGGTCTTTGGCCAGCTGTGTCCAGCATCGCACGCCCAGTTGGTTAAGGTCCCCTTCCACCTGCGTGCGCCACCGATGATGCGGCCGTCCTCTGCCGCGCCTTCCTTCCGGAGTGGATTCGAAGACTCTTCGGGTCGGAGCTGTATTTCCATGCGCTCTACATGGCCTAGCCACCTTATACGCTTTATCCGTAGACGTCGTACCAGGCCCATGTCGCTGTACAACCCGTACAGTTCTTCGATATATCTTCTCCTCCATACAACGTTTGAACAAACGGGACCGTAGATAGTACGCAGAATTTCCCTCTCGAAACGACCAAGGGCATCTTCATTCGCTTTTGTTAAGGTCCAAGCCTCTGCGCCGTAAAGGAGGACTGGGATGATTATAGTGTCACCTTGGATTTCCGAGAGAGGGCTCTACTTCTCAATTGCCTCTTGAGCCCAAAGAAACAGCGGTTGGCAAGAGTGATTCTGCGTTTTATCTCAGCGCTGGTGTTGTTGTCGCTGGTCATAAGTGAGCCAAGGTAGACGAATTCCTTTGGCCACTTTAAAGTTATATCCGCCCATGGTGACGTTTTGGCCAATACGTCGGTGTTGTCCGTCTCTTTTAGATGAAAGCAGATATTTGGTTTTACCCTCATTAATGACACAGATATTTTCGAAAGTATTTTATCATTGAAATCAAATGCTGTGGGGGTCGATGAAGTTCATCCGGTCTTTGTTAAAATGATTTTGCCATTACTGCTTCCATATATCACTCACGTAATTAATACCATATTTATGACTAGTATTTTCCCTCAACAATGGAAAATGGCTAAAATAATACCAATCCCCAAGAACTCAATAGGTGATGAGTTTAGGCCTATATCGATTTTGCCATTTCTCTCAAAAGTCTGTGAGCGAATTATGCATAAGCACCTAAATAACTACTTGCAACGTAATAACTTGCTGGTTTCGGTTCAGTCTGGATTTCGTACTGGGCATAGTTGTATAACTGCTTTGCTTAGTGTTATAGAAGACATACGAGAAAAATTGGACAGTGACATTGTAACTTTTTTGGTGCTTTTAGATTTCTCCGAAGCTTTTGACATGGTTAACCACTCAATTTATTTATTTTTTTTTTTAGAGACTCGCGCAGGTTCAAGAGTTTTTATATTCTCTTATGATGTGTTTTAGACACACAACCTGAACGGAGTGCAGTGGTTAGGGTCGTTAATGTTCGTTCATTACTCTCAGGGGTGGTTGTCCTAGATGGGACGAGAGCCGACCAATTCCGTGTTGGTTATAGTCCGTAGTAATTCGTTCGAGCACTTTTAGTATTGCATACGCAGAGGATGAATTTCAGTTGACCATATACTGTGAGTGTTATGCCTGCAGCAGTACGGTCTGGTTACTTTCCATTCACAACTGCGTTGCATACTTTTTGTCCGTATAGGAGAATTACTTTTTCTTGGCTACGAAGCGAATTTGAACTATAGACCTTCCGCTCGGCGGTCGATGATGTTAACCACTGCACCACAGCCACCCCATTAAAATTCCGACATCCGACAAGCCGTCTGCGCCCGCGGCTTTAGTAGACTTAAGTCTTGATATCGCTATTTTGACTTCGTCTAGGTCGGGTGGACTGAATCCTGTTTCACTGTCGTCCATTACGAATGGCTCGTTTTGCCTGATAGCGGTATCTTGTCTATCATCGCCGTTATACAGTCTGCAGGAGTGGTCTTTCCAAATCCTCAGCATCAACTGCGTCTCTACTACCAGTTCTCCATTTTCATCCCTGCAGGCCGCCGCTCTGACCTTGTAGCCATAGCATGTTCGTTTTACCTTATTGTAAAACTGACGGGCGTCATTCCTGCGGAAGCATCTCTCTATCTCCTCGATCTCCCGCTTTCCGTGCTCTCTCTTCTTTCTTCTGAAAAGCGTGTGTTCTACTCTTCTCTTCTGCTCATAGATTTCGCGAGCAGCTCTCGTCCGTCGTTGCAGCATGGCTTTATATGCCTCTTGTTTTGCTGCATGGGCTTGTTCGCATTGTTCATCGAACCACGGGTTTCTAGATGGTGGCGGTTTGAAATCCTGCACCTCTGAGGCAGCGTCTCTGACGGCGCTCTGGCAATGCGCCCATTCCTGCTCTATTGTTTGTGCTGCTGTGGGCGGGTTTTGAGAGAGCTTGGAGGAGACACGATCGGCGAAGATTCTGGTAGCCCTGCAACTACGCAGGCAATTCGGCCACCAGTCAGCCAGCCTAGCCACAAGCCAGCCAACCTGGACGACAGCCAGCAAACCTGACCACAAGCAAGCCAAACTCTTCATCAAGTAGCCAACCAGGTTTCCAGCCAGCCAGTTTGGTCACCAGCCAGCCAACATGGCTACCAACCAGCCGACCGGACCAAAACTAGCTCACCTGGCTACCAGGATAGCAGCTAGCCAACCTGGACACTAGCAAGCCTACCTGGCTACTAGCTAACCAACCTGGGCACTAGCCAGCCAACCTGGCCACCAGACAGCCAACCTAGCCCCCAGCCGGACAACCAGCCAGCCAAGCGGGGCACTAGCCAACCGCCCTTGCCACCAGCCAGCCACTCTAACCACGTGCCAGGCAGCTTTTCCACCAACCAACCATCCTGACCACCACCCAGCCAACTTTGCCGCCAGCAAACAAGTAGCCATCCGTGCTATCAGTCAACCATCCTGACCACCACCAAGCCTTCCAACCTGGCCACCAGCCAGCCAAACTGGCGACCAGAACGCAAACCCGTTCGCCAGCCAGTCGAACTATCTACCAGCCCGCAAACTCGACCACCGAGCAGCTTCCCTGGCAACTAGCCAGCCAAACTATTCGCCAACCAGACAACCCGGTCACCAAATAGCCGACTTGCACACAAGCCGGCAAACGCTGGCTTCAGCCAATCAGCCAATCAGGCCAACAGCCAGCCAACCTGGCCACCAGTCAGCGAACCTGGAACCAACCAGCCAACCTTGCCACCAGACAGAAAACGCTGCCACCTGCCAGCCAACTTTGCCACCAGCCTGCCAGCAATTTAGACAGCCAGCCAGCTACCATGACCACAATCTAGCCAGTTGGATACGAGCCAAACAACCTGGCCACCAGGTTGTATGTATGTATTAGCCATCCTGGGCATCAGCCAGCCAACCTGGCCACCAGCAGCCAACCTGGCCACAAGCCAGCCAACCTGACCCGCAGCCGACCAACTTTGCCACAAGCCTGCCAAGCTTGCCACCAGCTAGGCAACCTTGACACCAGCCAGCCAACCTTGCTAACCGGGCAGTAAGTTAGAGTTAGTTAGAACCGGTTAGTTGGAATACTTCTATTAGGCAAGATCACTGCCAATAAACAATATCGGTGACCTTATTAAAAAGGTCAGTGACCTTGTTCAAAGGGTCTGTCTGTGAATTATCACTGGACCTTTTATAATTATTGTTTAATTTGTACCATTAGGAGTTTGAGTCACTGTTAAATGTATTACATATAATGAATTACTTATCGACTGTTACATATAATGAATTACTTATCGAAAGCTCTCTCTCTCTCTCTTGTAATTTGGGCACTGCTCATGGAACGATCTCCAGTTCTCGGTCACTTTGATTTTGTTCGTCGCATGGAGCAGACACAACCTTCAAAAATCCAGAGAAAATTGATTTGGACAAACCCACTGACTCGTCAACATAGATCGTTCCAGGAAGCAGCACCCAGCTAAGTATCACTTAATCACATATGCTATTGTATTATTCGATTTTCAATAAACGTTTATACAACCCCTTCGTTACTTTAACATTCAACATTTATTGGTCCTTCAAGCAGCCGGATTCTGTCAATCAAAACCCAAGTAAAACCTCAGGGGAAGACCCACGTGTTAAATCCGATTCGTGTATATATATATCTGTGTTCTAGCTGACTAACTGAAAAACCACGTGGGTGATTTTTTTTTTTTTTATTTCGCTGTGCTTTGTAGAACTACGGGAAAACAATAGTTCCTCGCGACAGGCTTCCCTTTAGTTATATTACGCGTATAATTATTAAGGAGGTGTTTCTGTTCGTTAATAGCAAAGCGCTCACCTGAGTATTTTCGGATTGCACAAATGAATGCATTAAAAGTAAAGCGCAGTCATGCAAAGGGTCGCTTAACTCGTGCAGCGACTTTTCTAGAAGGCATAGACGAGTCCACATCTATCGAGATGTTGGAGATTAAACTAAGCAAACTAGATGAAACGTGGTCGGAGTTCGCTTCACTGCATTCTGAGTGCTTGCCGCACTTGGAAGAAGGTTTTGATGAATTCGAAACTGAGTTCGCTGAATATGAAACAAAATATTGTCTCACGCATTCGGAACTAACCAAATTAATTCGTCAGAGACAAAGTGCATCAAAACCAAGAGACAGTGATTCGGTTCTGGAACGTCTGGCCAACCAACAATCTTCGTTTCTTAAAAGCTTAGATACATAGTTCGGGCGGTGTGAGTTCGACCATCAATCTGCCGAAGATAATCGTACCTCCGTTCTCGGGTTGCTATAAGGATTGGCCGTGTTTTCGAGATCTGTTCATGGGTTCGGTTGATAGCAAATCTAATCTCACTGCCACTCAAAAGTTTCATTACTTAAAATCTTTCTTACGTGACGACGCGTCGAATTTAATTAAACATATTCCCATTTCGGATGCGAACTATATTGAGGCCTGGGACAGGCTGGAGAAACGTTATGATCGCGTACATTTAATTGCACAGTCGTTTGTACAAACGTTTTTATCGCTACCCTCCATTAGTGTCTCAAACGTTCAAATGCTTCGGAAAATCACGGACGGGGCCGATGAAGTGATTCGGGGGTTAAACGCGTTGGACAGGAATGGTCGGGATCCGTGGTTGATTCACATTTTGTTAACGAAACTTGATCTCGACACAAAGCAAGCTTGGGCAGAAGAAGTGGGCTCTCGCGATGATCGTTCGATAGCGGAGTTAATTGACTTTCTCGAGCTGCGGTGTGATGCACTCGAATCGTGTCAATCTTTAAATCGTTCCGTCACATCGCGAGTAAAACAATCCAATCCGATTCGAACGCACTTAGCAAATTCCTCTGATAGTCAGTCCTCGTGCTCCATGTGTAAAGGTGACCATATCGTGCCCCAGTGTCCTCGGTTTATTGACTTAGACATCGAATCGCGCAGAACATTCGTAAAAACACACTCGCTCTGTTTTAATTGCCTTCGAACCGGTCATTCATCTAATAGATGTAAGTCTACGTTTCGTTGTCGCGCCTGCAAGTCTCGTCACCATTCATTGGTCCATCAGGATGAAACAAAACACATTGTCTCGCAGTCACCCTCAAATATTCAACAATCTCCCAATCTTATTAAATCGTCTGATTCAAATCCTTCTCGCTCAGTTAACCTAGCTATTTCTACTTCGTCTCCGCCTCCACTCGTAACCAACCACTCGCTTAACTTCAGCATTCGAAGGCAAACCGTGCTGCCAACCATTCTCGCTAAGTGTCGAAACAGTCAAGGGAGGTATATCGATGGTCGGATTTTACTAGATACGGAACGCAATGTTCGTTTGTCACTGAGTCGTTTGCGCAAACGCTCGGGCTATCGCGGAAGCATTCCCGGATTCCTATCGCTGGCATATCGTCCACGGAAGCAGGATATACAAGAGGATGTATGACAATTCAGCTCCGTTCGCGGTATGGACCAGAATCGTTAGTCCTTGATACATTCATTCTTAGGAAGCTTACATCCAATTTACCCTCTCAGTCGTTTAACATATCTTCATGGGAATATATTAAGGGGTTAGATCTAGCCGATCCATATTTCAATTCGTCCGGTGAGATCGATATGTTGTTAGGAGGAGATAAGGTCTGGAACATCTTGAAACCCGAGCAAATCCATGGACCACAAGGCTTCCCTATAGCGCAGAAAACATCATTTGGCTGGGTTGTTATCGGAGAGTTAATCAATACGAACAGCGATCGTCACGAATTAGCTTCGTTTCATTCATTGATTGACGTCGATGTTCTCTTACAGCGGTTTTGGGAAATAGAAGATGTTCCTACCAATACAGCACCTGATATTTTCAATGATCCAGCGGAAGAATACTTTCAAAAAACGTATTCCCGCTCGAAGGATGGAAAATACATCGTATCCCTTCCATTTAAGGTCCCTTGTCCCATTTTTAAGGACACTCTACACCCTGCAATTTCGCGTTTACATTCCATGGAACGACGGTTTAAAGGGAATCCTGCCTTGCATAGACTCTATTGTTCATTCATGCAAGAATATCAAGACCTTGGCCATATGCAACCTATTCCCCATGAAAAGATTCACAAGCCATGTGGGCAATATTTTTATCTCCCTCATCATGCAGTGCTTAAACTCGACAGTTCCACCACAAAACTACGCGTCGTCTTTGATGGCTCGGTTAAGGATTCGAATGGACAATCATTAAATAGTCAGCTTTTAATCGGTCCCGCCATTCAACGCGATCTAATCGGTGTTTGTTTACGTTTTCGACAACATCCGTATGTGTTCACAGCCGATATCGTTAAAATGTTTCGGCAGATCTGGGTTCGTGATCAGGACATTGATTATCAGCGCATTGTGTGGCGACAAAATCCCAGTGATGAACTCAAACATTATCATCTGAAAACTGTAACCTATGGTACTGCTTCGGCTCCCTTCTTGTCAGTGCGCGTCCTAAAGCAACTTGCAGATGATTACCAATCCACATACCCAAATGCTTCTCGAATCATTTTAAATAATGTGTATGTCGACGATGTTATGACGGGAGCTAACTCCGTAGAAACGTTGCTAGACTTACAATCAGAATTAATCGCGTTGTTATCTGAAGCAAATCTGCAACTCCGAAAGTGGAGCTCTAATTGTTGGGCTCTTCTCGCGAAGCAATCACCGGAAGATTGCGAATACTCATTCGTCGACCCTGAGCGTTCGACTTCTTTTATAAAGGTACTCGGAATGTACTGGAATCCTGCTACTGATGTTTTCTCGTACCGAATGGCTCAGCTGAATCCGTGTTCTTCTGTAACAAGACGAAATTTGCTTTCAGAGATATCGCGCATTTTTGACCCACTCGGTTTCTTGGCTCCCTCAACTATCATTTTTAAGCTAATGTTCCAGGAGCTCTGGTCATGCGACTTAAAACTTGGACGGGATGATCCCTTACCACTTGATATCGCCGCAAAATGAATGAACTATCGCAAGCAACTTCCGTGTTTTGAACAAATTCGGGTTCCGCGAAATATTTCTCCGTCTATCGAATTCGTCGAACTTCACGGTTTCTCAGATGCTTCGTCGGTGGCATACGCAGCGGTCGTCTACGCTCGTTGCAAAACCAGTGTAGATACATTCGCGATCACTATTGTCGCAGCAAAGACTAAGGTAGCTCCCCTTAAACCAGTTTCCATCCCACGGTTAGAACTATGTGGCGCGGTATTGCTGGCTCGGTTGTTAGCATCGGTGAAATCGTCGATCAATATCAATGTCTCAAAAACATTTGCGTGGTGCGATTCTGAAATTGTCAGCCCTATTCTGGCTGTGATGTGGTCACAACTCACAAACCTCTGTGATGCTAAAATTGTGATGTCTCTCTTGTGAGGTTTCTTGTGAGTAATCAGCTGTTTGGTATTCTGGCAAACACCTCACAAGAAAACACAGAATAATAGTCCCCACACTGTGGTGAATGTATTAACATGCATGAAATTTACTTTTTTTGACAGCTATCACTTTCAATCAATCGAGCAGTCAGTAAAGAACAAAAAAAAAAAAAAACAAAAGGAAAACGAAATTGTTACCTTTGTACAAGGGAAACAATAAACAATAGTAATAACAACAAGTATCTGAAACAGCTATCATGAAAATGGGTTATTTCTTTCCCGTTGATGTTGTATTCTTAAAACCAAAAGAAATATTTATAAAATTGTATATTGTCCAACAAGACATAAATATAAGAAGCAAAAGCAAAAATTCTTCCTCCATCTTATCTCTTGTGATCGACTTGTGAGCTGCTCAATCGGACATCACAATTTTGACAGTTATTGTGATGCTCACAACTTGTGAGGTTTTGGTTAGAATACGAAAACCTCACAAGTTGTGACTCACCACACTCTTGTGAGGTTGTTGTGACTTATGAGGCATCACTGAGGTATGCCAGAATACGGGCGTGTGCTACATTGGCTTTCGTCACCCCCTCGTCGCTGGACAACTTTCGTGGCCAATCGGACCGCTTGCATCCTCGAGATAGTCCCAAGACATTCCTGGCATCATATTAAATCGGAGTCCAATCCGGCTGATTGTGCTTCGCGCGGCGTGATTCCTTCCGATCTTTCAGGACACGGTCTGTGGTGGAACGGCCCACCATGGTTGTCATTAGCGGATGACCATTGGCCCAAATCTAACTTTTCTTCAAATTTAGTAGATATGAGGTCCGTTAAAAATGAAGAACGACGGGTAACGCAGGGTTTAGTCACGTCCTTGGATGCACATTTCATTCAAACCTTGATCGACAAGGTCTCGTCGTGGAACCGATTGCGAAGGATAGTCGCCTACTGTCTCCGGTTTATTTCGAATTGTCGACGACACACAACGGGCCACGTCACGCAGGGATTGACATGTTCGGAAATCAAGGCGGCCACAGTAACCATCCTCAAATTTGTGCAGACCATTTCGTTTGAAGACGACATGTGCCATCTTAAAACCAGCCAGCAGCTTCGTTCAAAATCAAAGCTTCTGAAATACTGTGCATTTTTGGATTCCGATGGACTTCTTCGTGTTGGAGGACGTATAAAGCACGCATCCGTCTCCTATAGCATTAAACATCCTATTATAATCCCAAATAATAATAACGTTGCTTCACTTATAATAGCTGACACTCATCAACGCAACCTACACTCCGGAGTATCTGAAACATTTGCATTCGTCCGACTGCAGTATTGGATAATGGGTAGCAGAAATCTGATCCGGAAACTGATTCACAGGTGCAAGCCATGCTTTATGCAGTGGAAGATTACTAGTCAACAGATCATGGGCGACCTCCCAGCAGTACGTCTCCAACCAAGCCGACCTTTTCTAAATACCGGTTGTGATTATGCTGGCCCGCTGACTATTAAATTATCGCGCGGCCGTAAGCCAAAGTTGTCAAAAGCCTACATCGCTCTGTTTGTGTGTATGTCAACGAGAGCTATACATCTCGAAGTTGTGAGTGACTTGACCACGGATGCATTTATTGCTGCTCTTCGTAGATTTGTCTCTCGTCGGGGGAAATGTGCCAACATCTACAGCGACAACGGCACAAATTTTAAGGGGGCTCGTCGGGCCTTAACCGAAATGCATAAGCTAGTTATGAGTCGAGCTCATAACGATGCTCTCGTTTCAGCTCTTGCGAATGATGGGATCACCTGGCATTTCATTCCTCCTTTTGCTCCACACTTTGGTGGCTTGTGGGAGGCTGGTGTCAGGTCGGTAAAATTACATTTGCGTCGCGTTATCGGTCCCTCTAACTTAACATATGAAGAGCTATACACAGTTCTCACTCAGATCGAAGCAATTCTCAACTCTCGTCCTCTCTGTGCAATATCTGACTCTGATTTGAACCCATTAACTCCAGCTCATTTTCTCGTAGGTGAACCACTGACAGCTGTGCCTGAGCCGATCTACTTAGAGACTCCAACCAACCGATTGTCACATTGGAACCATCTCCAAAGCATGGGGAGATGGCATATGGAGTACATCACGACACTCCAGGAGTGACCTAAATGGCAACGACCCGGTCCCAACCTCAAACCTGGCGATCTGGAGGTAATAAAGGAATCCAACCTTCCTCCAACGAAATGGATCATTGGCCGAATTCAAGAGGTATTTCCGGGTGCAGACCAGCGAGTACGAGTTGCTACCGTTAAAACATCTATAGGGACATTCACCCGATCTATAACTAAGCTGGCGTTGTTACCCACGTCCTGAAACTCGTTCCAGCGGGGGCGGGATGTCTGTGAATTATCACTGGACCTTTTATAATTATTGTTTAATTTGTACCATTAGGAGTTTGAGTCACTGTTAAATGTATTACATATAATGAATTACTTATCGACTGTTACATATAATGAATTACTTATCGAAAGCTCTCTCTCTTGTAATTTGGGCACTGCTCATGGAACGATCTCCAGTTCTCGGTCACTTTGATTTTGTTCGTCGCATGGAGCAGACACAACCTTCAAAATTCCAGAGAAAATTGATTTGGACAAACCCACTGACCCGTCAACATAGATCGTTCCAGGAAGCAGCACCCAGCTAAGTATCACTTAATCACATATGCTATTGTATTATTCGATTTTCAATAAACGTTTATACAACCCCTTCGTTACTTTAACATTCAACAGGGTCAGTGACCTTGTTCCAAAGGTCAGTGAACTGTTCAAAGAGCTGAGTGACCTTGTTCAAAAAGGTCAATGACCTTGTTCAAAAAGGTCAATGACCTTGTTCAAAAAGGTCAATGACCTTGTTCAAAAAGGTCAATGACCTTGTTCAAAAAGGTCAGTGACCTTGTTCAGAAAGGACAGTGACCTTGTTCAAAAAGCTCAGTGACCTTGTTCAAAAAGGTCAGTCACTTTGTTCAAAAAGGTCAGTGACCTTGTTCAATAAGGCCAGTGACCTTGTTCAAAAAGGCCAGTGACCTTGCTCCTTGTTCAAAAAGATCAGTGACCTTGTTCAAAAAGGTCAGTGACATTGTTCAAAAAAGTCAGTGACCTTGTTCAAAAAGGTCAGTGACCTTGTTCAAAAAGGTCAGCGACCTTGTTCAAAAAGGTCAGTGATCTTGTTCAAAAAGGTCAGTGACCTTGTTCGAAAAGGTCAGTGACCTTGTGCAAAAAGGTCGGTGACTTTGTTCAAAAAGGTCAGTGACCTTGTTCGAAAAGATCAGTGACCTTGTGCAAAAAGGTCGGTGACCTTGTTCAGAAAGGTCAGTGACCTTGTTCAAAAAGGTCAGTGACCTTGTTCAAAAAGGTCAATGACCCTGTTCAAAAAGGTCAGTGACCTTGTTCAAAAAGGTCGGTGACCTTGTTCAAATAGGTCAGTGACCGCGTTCAAAAAGGTCAGTGACCTTGTTCAAAAAGGTCAGTGACCTTGTGCAAAAAGGTCAGTGACCTTGTTCAAAAAGGTCAGTGACCTTGTTCGAAAAGGTCAGTGACCTTGTGCAAAAAGGTCGGTGACCCTGTTCAAAAAGGTCAGTGACCTTGTTCAAAAAGGTCAGTGACCTTGCTCCTTGTTCAAAAAGATCAGTGACCTTGTTCAAAAAGGTCAGTGACCTTGTTCAAAAAAGTCAGTGACCTTGTTCAAAAAGGTCAGTGACCTTGTTCAAAAAGGTCAGCGACCTTGTTCAAAAAGGTCAGTGACCTTGTTCGAAAAGATCAGTGACCTTGTGCAAAAAGGTCAATGACCATGTTCAAAAAGGTCAATGACCTTGTTCAAAAAGGTCAATGACCTTGTTCAAAAAGGTCAATGACCTTGTTCAAAAAGGTCAGTGACCTTGTTCGAAAAGGTCAGTGACCTTGTTCAAAAAGGCCAGTGACCTTGCTCCTTGTTCAAAAAGATCAGTGACCTTGTTCAAAAAGGTCAGTGACCTTGTTCAAAAAAGTCAGTGACCTTGTTCAAAAAGGTCAGTGACCTTGTTCAGAAAGGACAGTGACCTTGTTCAAAAAGCTCAGTGACCTTGTTCAAAAAGGTCAGTCACTTTGTTCAAAAAGGTCAGTGACCTTGTTCAATAAGGTCAGTGACCTTGTTCAAAAAGGCCAGTGACCTTGCTCCTTGTTCAAAAAGATCAGTGACCTTGTTCAAAAAGGTCAGTGACCTTGTTCAAAAAAGTCAGTGACCTTGTTCAAAAAGGTCAGTGACCTTGTTCAAAAAGGTCACCGACCTTGTTCAAAAAGGTCAGTGATCTTGTTCAAAAAGGTCAGTGACCTTGTTCGAAAAGGTCAGTGACCTTGTGCAAAAAGGTCGGTGACCTTGTTCAAAAAGGTCAGTGACCTTGTTCGAAAAGATCAGTGACCTTGTGCAAAAAGGTCGGTGACCTTGTTCAGAAAGGTCAGTGACCTTGTTCAAAAAGGTCAGTGACCTTGTTCAAAAAGGTCAATGACCCTGTTCAAAAAGGTCAGTGACCTTGTTCAAAAAGGTCGGTGACCTTGTTCAAAAAGGTCAGTGACCGCGTTCAAAAAGGTCAGTGACCTTGTTCAAAAAGGTCAGTGACCTTGTTCGAAAAGGTCAGTGACCTTGTGCAAAAAGGTCAGTGACCTTGTTCAAAAAGGTCAGTGACCTTGTTCGAAAAGGTCAGTGACCTTGTGCAAAAAGGTCGGTGACCCTGTTCAAAAAGGTCAGTGACCTTGTTCAAAAAGGTCAATGACCATGTTCAAAAAGGTCAATGACCTTGTTCAAAAAGGTCAATGACCTTGTTCAAAAAGGTCAGTGACCTTGTTCGAAAAGGTCAGTGACCTTGTGCAAAAAGGTCGGTGACCCTGTTCAAAAAGGTAAGTGACCTTGTGCAAAAAGGTCGGTGACCTTGTTTAAAAAGGTCAGTGACCTTGTTCAAAAAGGTCAGTGACCTTGTTCAATAAGGTCAGTGACCTTGTTCAAAAAGGTCAGTGAACTTGTTCAAAAAGGTCAGTGACCTTGTTCAAAAAGGTCAGTGACCTTGTTCAAAAAGGTCAGTGACCTTGTTCAAAAAGGTCAATGACCTTGTTCAAAAAGGTCAGTGACCTTGTTCAAAAAGGTCAGTGACCTTGTTCGAAAAGGTCAGTGACCTTGTTCAAAAAGGTCAGTGATCATGTTCAAAAAGGTCAGTGACCTTGTTCAAAAAGTTCAGTGACCTTGTTCAAAAAGGCCAGTGACCTTGTTCAAAAAGGTCAGTAGCCTTGTTCGAAAAGGTCAGTGACCTTGTTCAAAAAGGTCAGTGACCTTGTTCAAAAAAGTCAGTGACCTTGTTCAAAAAGGTCAGTGACCTTGTTCACAAAAAGGTCAGTGACCTTGTTCGAAAAGGTCAGTGACCTTGTGCAAAAAGGTCGGTGACCTTGTTCAGAAACTTCAGTGACCTTGTTCAAAAAGGTCAATGACCTTGTTCAAAAAGGTCAATGACCTTGTTCAAAAAGGTCAATGACCTTGTTCAAAAAGGTCAATGACCTTGTTCAAAAAGGTCAATGACCTTGTTCAAAAAGGTCAATGACCTTGTTCAAAAAGGTCAATGACCTTGTTCAAAAAGGTCAATGACCTTGTTCAAAAAGGTCAATGACCTTGTTGAAAAAGGTCAGTGACCTTGTTCAAAAAGGTCAGTGGACCTGTTCAAAAAGGTCAGTGACCTTGTTCAAAAAGGTCAGTGACCTTGTTCAAAAAAGTCAGTGACCTTGTTCAAAAAGGTCAGTGACCTTGTTCAAAAGGTCAGTGACCTTGTTCAAAAAGGTCAGTGACCTTGTTCACAAAAAGGTCAGTGACCTTGTTCGAAAAGGTCAGTGACCTTGTGCAAAAAGGTCGGTGACCTTGTTCAGAAACTTCAGTGACCTTGTTCAAAAAGGTCAATGACCTTGTTCAAAAAGGTCAATGACCTTGTTCAAAAAGGTCAATGACCTTGTTCAAAAAGGTCAATGACCTTGTTCAAAAAGGTCAATGACCTTGTTCAAAAAGGTCAATGACCTTGTTCAAAAAGGTCAATGACCTTGTTGAAAAAGGTCAGTGACCTTGTTCAAAAAGGTCAGTGGACCTGTTCAAAAAGGTCAGTGACCTTGTTCAAAAAGGTCAGTGACCTCGTTCAAAAAGGTCAGTGACCTTGCTCAAAAACGTCAATGACCTTGTTCAAAAAGGTCAGTGAGCTTGTTTAAAAGGGTCAGTGACCTTGTTCAAAATGGTCAGTGACCTTGTTCAAAAAGGTCAGTGAGCTTGTTTGAAAGGGTCAGTGACCATGTTCAAAAAGGTCGGTGACCTTGTTCAAAAAGTTCAGTGACCTGGTTCAAAAAGGTCAGTGACCTTGTTCAAAAAGGTCAGTGACCTTGTTCAAAAGGGTCAGTGACCTCGTTCAAAAAGGTCAGTAACCTTGTTCAAAATGGTCAGTGACCTCGTTCAAAAAGTTCAGTGACCTTGTTCGAAAAGCTCAGTGACCTTGCTCAAAAAGGTCAGTGACCTTGTTCAAAAAGTTCAGTGACCTTGTTCAAAAAGGTCAGTGACCTTGTTCAAAAAGGTCAGTGACCTTGTTCGAAAAGGTCAGTGACCTTGTTCAAAAAGGTCAGTGAGCTTGTTTGAAATGGTCAGTGACCTTATTCAAAAAGGTAAGTGACCTTTTTCAAAAAGGTCACTGACCTTGTTCAAAAAGGTCGGTGACCTTGTTTGGAAAAAGTCAGTGACCTTGTTCAAAAAGGTCAATGACCTTGTTCAAAAAGGTCTGTGACCTTGTTCAAAAAGGTCAGTGACCTTGTTCAAAAAGGTCAGTGACCTTGCTCGAAAAGGTCAGTGACCTTGTTCAAAAAGGGCAGTGACTTTGTTCAAAAAGCTGATTGACCTTGTTCAAAAAGGTCAGTGACCTCGTTCAAAAAGGTCAGTGACCTTGCTCAAAAACGTCAATGACCTTGCTCAAAAAGGTCAGTGAGCTTGTTTGAAAGGGTCAGTGACCTTGTTCAAAATGGTCAGTGACCTTGTTCAAAAAGGTCAGTAAGCTTGTTTGAAAGGGTCAGTGACCTTATTCAAAAAATTCAGTGACCTTTTTCAAAAAGGTCACTAACCTTGTTCAAAAAGGTCGGTGACCTTGTTCAAAAAGGTCAGTGACCTTGTTCAAAAAGGTCAGTGACCTTGTTCGAAAAGATCAGTGACCTTGTGCAAAAAGGTCGGTGACCTTGTTCAGAAAGGTCAGTGACCTTGTTCAAAAAGGTCAGTGACCTTGTTCAAAAAGGTCAGTGACCTTGTTCAAAAAGGTCAGTGACCTTGTTCAAAAAGGTCAGTGACCTTGTTCAAAAAGGTCAGTGACCTTGTTCAAAAAGGTCAGTGACCTTGTTCAAAAAGGTCAGTGACCTTGTTCAAAAAGGTTAGTGACCTTGTTCAAAAAGGTCAGTGACCTTGTTCAAAAAGGGCAGTGACCTTGTTCAAAAAGCTGATTGATCTTGTTCAAAAAGGTCAGTGACCTTGTTCAAAAACGTCAATGACCTTGTTCAAAAAGGTCAGTGAGCTTGTTTGAAAGGGTCAGTGACCTTGTTCAAAATGGTCAGTGACCTTGTTCAAAAAGGTCAGTGAGCTTGTTTGAAAGGGTCAGTGACCTTATCCAAAATGGTCAGTGACCTTTTTCAAAAAGGTCACTGACCTTGTTCAAAAAGGTCGGTGACCTTGTTCAAAAAGGTCGGTGGCCTTGTTCAAAAAGGTCAGTGACCTTGTTCAAAAAGGTCAGTGACCTTGTTCAATAAGTTCAGTGACTTTGTTCAAAAAGGTCAGTGACCCTGTTCAAAAAGGTCAGTGACCTTGTTCGAAAAGGTCAGCGACCTGGTTCAAAAAGGTCAGTGACCTTGTTCAAGAAACTCAGTGACCTTGTTCGAACAGGTCAGTGACCCTGTACAAAAAGGTCAGTGACCTTGTTCAAAAAGGTCAGTGACCTTATTCACGATGGCCAGCTTGTGGCTAGGTCGGCTGTCTGGTGAATAGGTTGTCTGGCTGGCGAATAAGTTGGCTGGCAGTTGCCAAGCGGGAATGGCTGGTGACCAGATTGTCTCGCTTGTTAATAGGTTGGATATTTAGTTGCCAGGTTGGGCACCCAGTGGCCGGGTTGGAGGGCTGGTGGACAGGTAGGTTGGCTGGTGGCCAGATTGTCTGGCTGATGGCAACTTTAGCTGGCTGGTGAAGTCGTTAGCTGGTAGCCAGGTTGGCTGCGTGGTGCCGTGATTGGCTGGCTGGTAGCCAGATTGGCTGGCTGTTGACCAGGTTACCCGGCTGGTAGCCAGATTGGCCATCTTCCGTGGCAGCGGTGGCAAGTTTTTTTGGCTCGTGGCCAGGCTTGATTGGGTAGTGGCCTGATTAGCTAGTTGGTGACCAGATTGACTGCCTGGTGGCAAGGGCGGCTGGATAGTTGGTGGCCAGTTGGGCTAGCTCGTGGCCAGACTTGGTTGAGTAGTGGCCAGATTAGCTAGCTGGTGGCCAGTTTGATCATCTACCGTCCATGTTGGCTGGCTAGTGGCCGGGCTGGCTGACTGGTGGCCGGAATATCCAGGTTGGTTGGCTGGTGTCCAGGCTAGCTGGTAGCCGGGATGGCTCGCTGGTGGCAAGGTTGGCTGAACGGTCGTCAGATTGGCTGGATGGTAGCAGGGATGGCTAGCTGGTGGCATGACTGACTGGTTGGTGGCAAGTTTGATTGGCAGATGGCTAGAGTGGCTAAATAGTGACTAGGTTTTCTGGCAAGTGGCAAGGCTGGCTGGCTGGCTGGCTGTTATCCAGATTGCTTGCTGGTAGCCATTTCGGCTGGCTGGTGGCCATACTGGCTGGCATTGATAGCTGGTGGCCGGGATAGCTTGTTGGGGCGGGGTGGGCCTTCTGATGTCCATGTTGGCTGGCTGTTGTCTGGGTTGACAAGCTGGTGGTCAGGTTAGAATACTAGCGGCCAGGTCAGCCGGTTTGGGGCCAGGATGACTGGTTGGTGGCCAGGTTAGCTGGCTTGTGACCTTGTGGTTGTGGCTGGTGGTTGTCTGGTAGGCTGGTAGGCTGGCTTCTTTCCATGGTGGCCGACCAGTGGCCTGGATGTCTGGCTAGTGCTCGGGTCGGCTGGCTGATGAAGAGGCTGGCCGGCTGGTGGCCCGAACGGCTGGGTAGTGGTCAGGGTGGCCGGCTTGTTGTCAGGTTGGCTGGCTTGTGGTCAGGTTGACTGGCTGGTGGCCAGGTTGCACGGCTGGAGAACGGATTGCCTGGCTGGTTGCAGGGCTACCTGGCTGGTGGTCAGGTTACTTGAATGGTGGGAAGGTTGGCTGGCTGGTGAAAAGGTTTTATGGCTGTTAGGCAGGTTAGGTGTTTGTGGGCAGGCTACATGGGCAAGTGGCCTATTCGGTCGGCTGGCTGGTGGACAGGTTGACTTGCTGATGGTTAGTTCGGGCAGCTGGCAACAAAGTTAGCTGGCTGGTGGCCAGGTTGGCTGGCTGGTGGCCAGTTTGGCTGGCTGGTGGCCAGATTGGCGGGCTTGTTGGCTGGATGGTGGCCAGGTCTCTTTGCTCGTATCCAGCTGGGTAGATTGTGGTCAGGGTAGCTGGCTGGCTGTCTAAATTGCTGGAAGGCTGGTGGCAGAGTTGGCTGGCAGGTAGCAGCGTTTTCTGTCTGGTGTCAAGGTTGGCTGCTCGTCTAGCTGGTGTCCAGGTTGGAAGGCTGGTGGCAAGGTTGGCTGGGTGGTGGTTAGGGTGGTTGACTGATGGCACGGATGGCTGGGGGCAAGGGTGGCTGGGTGGTGCTCAGGATGGTTGGTTGGTGGCCAACCTGAATGGCTCGCGTCAGATTGGCTGGCTGCTAGCAAGGGCGGCTGGCTAGTGCCAATGACAGTTGGCTGGTGGCCAGTTTGGCTGGCTCGTGGCCAAGCTGGCCGGCTGGTGGCCGGAATATCCAGATTGGTTTGGCTGGTGTCCAGCTTAGCTGGCTGATGGTCAGCTCAGCCTGCTGGCAATAAGGTTGGCTTACTGGTGTCCAGATTGGCTGTCTGGCAGGCGGCCGGGGTGGCTGGATGGTGGCAAGGATAGCTGACTGATGGCAGGGATGGTGTCTAGGTTTGCTGGGCACCGGCCAGATTGGCTAGTTGGTGGCCAGGTTGGCTGTCGGGTGTCCATGTTGGCAGGCTGGCGTCCAGGTTGGGTGGCTGGTGTTAAGGTCGGGTGGCAGGTGGTCAGGTTTGCTTGCTGGTGCCAAGGTTGGCTGCTGCTTGTTGTTGGCCAGGTTTGCTATTCTTGAACAGGTTGGCTGTTGGTGACCAGGCTGGCTGTTGATGGCAAGGTTGGCTGGGTGGTGGTCAGGATAGGTGGCCAGCCTGGATGGCACGCGTCAGATTGGCTGGCTGGTGGCAAGGGCGGCTGGCTAGTGCCAAGGATAGTTGGCTGGTGGCCAGTTTGGCTGGGTCGTGGCCAGGCTTGCTTGAGTAGTGGCTAGATTAGCTATCTGGGGGCCAGTTTGATCATCTGGCGTCCACGTTGGCTATCTCGTGGCCAAGCTGGCCGGCTGGTGGCCGGAATATCCAGATTGGTTTGGCTGGTGTCCAGGTTAGCTGGCTGATGGTCAGGTCAGCCTGCTAACAATAAGGTTGGCTGCCTGGTGTCCAGATTGGCTGTCTGGCAGGCGGCCAGGGTGGCTAGATGGTGGCAAGGATAGCTGAACGATGGCAAGGATGGTGCCTAGTTTTGCTGGGCACCGGCCAGATTGGCTGGTTGGTGGCCAGGTTGGCTGTCGGGTGTCCATGTTGGCAGGCTGGGGTCCAGGTTGGGTGGCTGGTGATAAGGTTGGCTGGTAGACAGTGTGGCTGGATGGTGCCATGGATTGCTGACTGATGGCAAGGATGGTGGCTAGTTTGGATGAGCAGCGTCCAGGTTGGCGGCCAGGTTGGTCATTGTGTGTCCATGTTGTCTGTCTGGTGTGCAGGTTGGCTGGCTGATGGCCAGGTTGGCTGGCTGGTGGCCGCGTTGGCTTGGTGGTAGTCGGGTTGGCCATCTGGCATCTCCTGGCTGGTGGTAGGATTGGCTGGTCAGGATGGCTGGCAAGCGGCCAGGGTGGCTAGATGGTGGCAGGGATAACTAACTGATGGCGAGGATGGTGCCTAGGTTTTCT
Source organism: Eumerus sabulonum (assembly GCA_951905685.1). Classification (NCBI taxonomy): domain Eukaryota; kingdom Metazoa; phylum Arthropoda; class Insecta; order Diptera; family Syrphidae; genus Eumerus; species Eumerus sabulonum. Next base: position 50,719,268 of record OX645062.1, on the reverse strand, counting down.
TGGCACCGCGCAGATTGGCTGGTTGGTGGCCAGGTTGACTGTCGGGTGTCCATGTTTGGCAGGCTGGGGTCGAGGTGAGGTGGCTGGTGCCAAGATTGGCTGGTAGCCAGTGTGGCTGGATGGTGGCATGGATTGCTGACTGATGGCAAAGATGGTGGCTAGTTTGGCTGGGCAGCGTCCAGGTTGGCGGCCAGGTTGGTCATTGGGTTTCCATGTTGCCTGTGTGGTGTCCAGGTTCGCTGTCTGGTGGCAAGGTTAGCTGGCTGTTGCCCAGCTTGGCTGGCTGGAGGCCACGTTGGAAGGCTGTTTAACGGGTTGCCTAGTGGGTTTCCAGGCTGACTGGCTGGGGGTCAGCCTGGTTCGTATTGCAGGTGCACGTTGCATGTTATACGTCTTACGTTGCATAATGCACCTTACACGCCGCACGCTGTACGTTGCAACTTTCACGTTGCTGATAGCACGATTCACTTTACACGTTGCACGTTGTTTGTCGCACGTTGCATGTTGCACGTTGTACTCTGCGTGTCATGCACTGCTCGCCGCACGTTACAGGCACCATGTTGCACGATGCACGTTGAACGTTGCACGTCGCCGGCTGTACGCTGCACTCTACGCTGTACGCTTGAAGCACGTTGTAAGTCGCACGTTGCACGTCAGACGTTGCGAGTTCCACGTTGCATGCTGCACGTTGCATACTTCACGTTGCATGCTGCACGTCGCATGCTGCAGGTTGCATGCTGCATGTAGCATGCTGCACGTTGCATGCCGCACGTTGCATGCTGCATGTTGCATGCTGCACGATGCATGCTGCACGTCGCATGCTGCACGTGGCATGCTGCACGTTGCATGCTGCACGGTGCATACTACACGTCGCATGCTGCACGTTGCATACTACACGTTGCATATTACACGTTGCATGCTGCACACTCATGCTACGCGTTGCCTGCTGCACGTTGCATGCTGTACGTTGCATGCCGCACGTTGCATGCTGCATGTTGCATGCTGCACGATGCATGCTGCACGTCGCATGCTGCACGTGGCATGCTGCACGTTGCATGTTGCACGTTGCATGCTGCACGGTGCACACTACACGTCGCATGCTGCACGTTGCATGCGGCACGTTGCATGCTGCATGTTGCATGCTGCAAGTTTCATGCTGCACGTTGCATGCTGCACGATGCATGCTGCACGTCGCATGCTGACGTTGCATGCTGCACGTTGCATGTTGCACGTTGCATGCTGCACGTTGCATAACACACGTCGCATGCTGCACGTTGCATACTACACGTTGCATATTACACGTTGCATGCTGCACCCTCATGCTACGCGTTGCATGCTGTACGATGCATGCTGCACGTTGCATGCTGCACGTTGCATGCTGCACGTTGCATGCTGCAAGTTTCATGCTGCACGTTGCATGCTGCACGTTGCATATTGAACGTTGCATGCTGCACGTTGCGTGCTGCCCGTTGCATGCTGCACGTTGCATGCTGCACGTTGCATACTACACGTTGCATACTACACGTTGCATGCTGCACTTGCATGCTACGCGTTGCCTGCTGCACGTTACATGCTGTACGTTGCATGCTGCACGTTGCATGTCGCACGTTGCATGTTGCATGATGCATGCTGCACGTTGTATACTACACGTTGCATACTGCACGTTGCGTGCTGCACTTACATGCTACGCGTTGCCTGCTGCACGTTACATGCTGTACGTTGCATGCTGCACGTTGCATGCTGCAAGTTGCATGCTGCACGTTGCATGCTGGAAGTGGCATGCTGCACATTGCATGCTGCACGTTGCATGCTGCACGCTGCATGCTGCACGTTGCATGCTGCACTTTGCATGCTGCACGCTGCATGCTGTACGTTGCATGCTTCACGTTGCATGCAGCACGTTTCATGCTAAACGTTGCATGCTGCACTTTGCATGCCTGACATTGCATGCTGCACGTTGCCTGCTGCACTTTGCCTGCTGCACGTTGCCTGCTGCACGTTGCCTGCTGCACGATGCATGCTACATGCTGCATGCTGCACGTTACATGCTGCACGTTGCACGTTGAACGCTGCATGTTTCACGTTGCACGTTGTCTACCGCACGTTGCGTGTTGCACGTTGCACGCTGCAGCTGATAGGTTGCACGTGCTAACCTGGCCACCAACAGGCAACGTGGTCACCAAGAGCCAACCGGGCCACCAAAAACTAACCTGGCTGCAAACAAGCCAACCTGGCCACCACCCAGCCGACTTGGTTAAGAATCAACCCCCTTTGTCATCAGCTGGCCAAACTTGCCACCAGCCAACAAATCTGGAAACCTGCCAAGTAAACCTGCCACTGGCCAGCCGACCTGGACGCCAGATGGTCAACCTGGCAACCAGCCAGCCAGGCAACCTGGCTACCAAAAAACGAGCCTGGCGACTAGCCAATTGAGCCACCAGCTAGCTAACCTTGGCACTAGTCAGCTAACCTTGCCACCAGACAGCCAACCTGGACACCAGACAGACAACATGGAAACCCAATGACCAACCTGGCCGCCAACCTGGACGCTGCCCAGCCAAACTAGCCACCATCTTTGCCATCAGTCAGCAATCCATGGCACCATCCAGCCACACTGGAAACCAGCCAATCTTAACACCAGCCACCTAACCTCGACCCCAGCCTGCCAACATGGACACCCGACAGTCAACCTGGCCACCAACCAGCCAATCTGGCCGGTGCCCAGAAAACCTAGGCACCATCCTCGCCATCAGTCAGTTATACTTGCCACCATCTAGCCACCCTGGCCGCTTGCCAGCCGTCCTGACCAGCCAATCCTACCACCAGCCAGGAGATGCCAGATGGCCAACCCGGCTACCACCAAGCCAAAGCGGCCACCAGCCAGCCAACCTGGCCATCAGCCAGCCAACCTGGCCATCAGCCAGCCAACCTGGCCATCAGCCAGCCAACCTAGCCCTCAGCCAGCCAACCTGCACAGCAGACAGACAACATGGTCACCCAATGAACAACCTGGCCGCCAACCTGGACGCTGCTCAGCCAAACTAGCCACCATCCTTGCCATCAGTCAGCAATCCATGCCACCATCCAGCCACACTGGCTACCAGCCAACCTTATCACCAGCCACCCAACCTGGACTCCAGCCTTCCAACATGGACAGCCGACAGAAAACCTGGCCACCAACCAGCCAATCTGGCCGGTGCCCAGCAAACCTAGGCACCATCCTTGCCATCGTTCAGCTATCCTTGCCACCATCTAGCCACCCTGGCCGCGTGCCAGACGGCCAATCTGGACACCAGTCTGCCAACCTTATTGTCAGCAGGCTGACCTGACCATCAGCCAGCTAACCTGGACACCAGCCAAACCAGTCTGGATATTCCGGCCACCAGCCGGCCAGCTTGGCCACGAGATAGCCAACATGGACGCCAGACGATCGAACTGGCCCCCAGCTAGCTAATCTAGCCACTACTCACGCAAGCCTGGCCACGAGCCAGCCAAACTGGCCACCAGCCAACTATTATTGGCACTAGCCAGCCGCCCTTGCCACCAGCCAGCCAATCTGTCCTCCAGCCGGTCGACTTTGCCACCAGCTAGGCAACCTTGACACCAGCCAATCAATCTTGCCACCAGCTAGCCATACCATGCCACCGGCCAGCCTACTATGCCACCAGCCATCCAACCCTTTCACTAGCCAGCCCATCTGGCCTCCAGCCAGCTAATCGCCCAGTTAGTTAGAGTTAGTTAGAACCGGTTAGTTACTTCTAATAAGCAAGGTCACTGCTAACAAACAAGGTCACTGACCCTTTGAACAAGGTCAATGACCTTTTGGACAAGGTCAATGACCTTTTGGACAAGGTCAATGACCTTTTGGACAAGGTCAATGACCTTTTGTACAAGGTCACTGACCTTTTTGAACAAGGTCGCTGAGTTTTTTGATCAAGGTCACCTTGTTCAAAGAGGTCAGTGATCTTGTTCTGAAAGGTCAGTGACCTTGTTCAAAAAGGTCAGTGACCTTGTTCAAATGGTCAGTGACCTTGTTCAAAACTGTCAGTGACCTTTTTCAATGAGGACAGTGACCTTGTTCAAAAAGGTCAGTGACCTTGTTCAAAAAGGTCAGTGACCTTGTTCAAAAAGGTCAGTGACCTTGTTCAAAAAGGTCAGTGACCTTGTTCAAAAAGGTCGGTGACCTTGATCAAAAGGGTCAGTGACCTTGTTCAAAAAGCTCAGCGACCTTGTTCAAAAAGGTCAGTGACCTTGTTTAAAAAGGTCAGTGACCTTCATCAAAAAACTCAGTGACCTTGTTCAAAAAACTCAGTGACCTTGTTCGAAAAGGTCAGTGACCTTGTTCCAAAAGGTCAGCGACCTTGTTCAAAAAGGTCAGTGACCTTGTTCAAAACTGTCAGTGACCTTGTTTAAAGATGTCAGTGACCTTGTTCAAAAAGTTCAGGGACCTTTGCTCAAAAAGGTCAGTGACCCTGTTCAAAAGATCAGTGACCTTGTTCAATAGGTCAGTGACCTTGTTCAGAAAGGTCAGTGACCTTGATCAAAAGGTCATTGACCTTGTTCAAAAGGTCAGCGACCTTGTTCAAAAAGGTCAGTGACCTTGTTCAAAAAGGTCAGTGACCTTGTTCAAAAGGTCAGTGACCTTGTTCAAAAAGGTCAGTGACCTTGTTCAAAAACAGTCAGTGATCTTGTTCAAAAAGGTCAGTGAGCTTGTTCAAAAGGTCACTGACCTTGTTCAAAAAGCTGAGTGACCTTGTTCAAAAAGGTCAGTGACCTCGTTTAAAAGGGTCAGCGACCTCGTTCGAAAAGGTCAGTGACCTTGTTCGAAAAGGTCAGTGACCTTTTTCAAAAAGGTCAGTGACCTTGTTCAAAAGGTCAGTGACCTTGTTCAAAAAAGTCAGTGACCTTGTTCAAAAGGTCAGTGACCTTGGTGGCATGGTTGGCTGGCCGGTGGCATGGTATGGCTAGCTGGTGGCAAGATTGATTTACTGGTGTCACGCTTGCCTAGCTGGTGGTAAAGTTGACCGGCTGGAGGACAGGTTGGCTGGCTGGTGGCAAGTTTGGCTGGCTGGTGGCCAGATTGGCGGGCTCATGGCCAGATGTGCTGGATGGTGGCCAGGTTGCTTTGCTCGTATCCAGCTGGATAGATTGTGGTCAGCATAGCTGGCTGGCTGACTAAATTGCTGGAAGGCTGGTGGGAGTGGTGGCTGACAGGTGGCAGCGTTTTCTGTCTGGTGTCAAAGTTGGCTGCTCGTCTAGTTGGTGTCCAGGTTGGAAGGCTGGTGGCAAGGTTGGCTGGGTGGTGGTTAGGGTGGTTGACTGATGGCACGGATGGCTGGGGGCAAGGGTGGCTGGGTGGTGCTCAGGATGGTTGGTTGGTGGCCAACCTGTATGGCTCGCGTCAGATTGGCTGGCTGGTGGCAAGGGCGGCTGGCTAGTGCCAATGATAGTTGGCTGGTGGCCAGTTTGGCTGGCTCGTGGCCAGGCTGGCCGGCTGGTGGTCGGAATATCCAGATTGGTTTGGCTGGTGTCCAGGTTAGCTGGCTGATGGTTAGGTCAGCCTGCTGGCAATAAGGTTGGCTGACTAGTGTCCAGATTATCTGTCTGGCAGGCGGCCAGGGTGGCTGGGTGGTGCCTAGGTTTGCTGGGCACCGGCCAGATTGCCTGGTTAGTGGCCAGGTTGGCTGTCGGGTGTCCATGTTGGCAGGCTGGGGTCCAGGTTGGCTTGCTGGTGTTAAGGTCGGCTGGCAGGTGGTCAGGGTTACTTGCTGGTGCCAAGGTTGGCTGCTGCTTGTTGTTGGCCAGGTTTGCTATTGGTGAACAGGTTGGCTATTGGTGACCAGGTTGGCTGTTGATGGCCTGGTTGGATGGCTGGTGGCCGCGTTGGCTGGGTGGTAGCCGGGTTGGCCATCTGGCATCTCCTGTCTTGTGGTAGGATTGGCTGGTCAGGACGGCTGGCAGGCGGCCAGGGTGGCTAGATGGTGGCAGGGATAGCTGACTGATGGCAAGGATGGTGACTGGGTTGGCTGGGTTGGCTGGGCAGCGGCCAGGTTGTCTGTTTGGTGGTCAGGTTGGCTGTCGGGTATCCATGTTGGCAGGCTGGGGTCCAGGTTGGGTGGCTGGTGTTAAGGTTGGCTGGTAGCCAGTATGGCTGGATGGTGGCATGGATTGCAGACTGATGGCAAGGATGGTGGCTAGTTTGGCTGGGCAGCGTCCAGGTTGGCGGCCAGGTTGGTCATTGGGTGTCCATGTTGTCTGTCTGGTGTCCAGGTTGGCTGTCTGGTGGCAAGGTTAGCTGACTAGTGCCAAGGTTAGCTGGCTGGTGACCCAACTGGCTAGTCGCCAGGTTCGTTGTTTGGTAGCCAGGCTGCCTGCCTGCCTGGTTGACAGGTTGGCCATCTGGCGTCCTGGTCGGCTGGCCAGTGGCAGGTTTGATTGGCAGGTGGCCAGATTTGCTGGCTGGTGGCAAGGTTGGCTAGCTAATGGCAAAGGGGGCTGATTCTTATCCAGGTCGGCTGGGTGGTGGCCAAGTTGGCTTTTTTGCAGCCAGGCTAGTTTTTGGTGGCCCGGTTAGCTCTTGGTGACAACGTTGGCTGTTGGTGGCCAGGTTAGCACATGCAACCTGCCAGCTGCAGCGGGCAGCGTGCAACACGCAACATGCAGTAGACAACGTGCAACGTGAAACATGCAGCGTGCAGCGCTCAACGTGCAACGTGCAGCATGTAACGTGCAGCATGCAACGTGCAGCATGCAACGTGCAGCAGGCAATCTGCAGCATGCAACGTACAGAATGCAGCGTGCAGCATGCAACGTGCAACATGCAACGTACAGCATGCAGCGTGCAGCATGCAACGTGCAACATGCAACGTGCAGTATTCAAGGTCAAGCACGCAAAGTGCAGCATGCAACGTATAGCATGCAACGTGCAGCATGCATGCAACGTTCGGCATGCAGCGTGGAGCATGCAACATGCAGCATGCAGCGTGCAACATGCAACGTGAGGCATGCAGCATGCAACATGCAACATGCTGCATGCAACGTGCAGCATGCAACGTACAGCATGCAGCGAGCAGCATCCAACGTGCAGCATGCAACGTGCAGCATGCAACGTGCAGCAGGCAACGTGCAGCATGTAACGTGCAGCAGGCAACGCGTAGCATGCAGGTGAAGCATGCAACGTGCAATATGCAACGTGCAGCATGCAACGTACAGCATGCAACGTGCAGCATGCATGCAACGTTCAGCATGCAACGTGGAGCATGCGACATGCAGCATGCAACGTGCAGCATACAACGTGCAGCATGCAACGTGCAGCATGCAACGTGCAACGTGTAACGTGCAGCATGCAACGTGCAGCACGCATCGTGCAATATGCAACGTGCAGCATGCAACGTACAGCATGCAACGTGCAGCATGCATGCAACGTTCGGCATGCAACGTGAAGCATGCAACATGCAGCATGCAACATGCAGCATGCAGCGTGCAGCATGCAACGTGAAGCATGCAACATGCAGCATGCAAGGTGCAGCATGCAACGTACAGCATGCAGCGAGCAGCATGCAACGTGCAGAGTGCAACGTGCAGCATGCAACGTGCAGCAGGCAACGTGCAGCATGTAACGTGCAGCAGGCAACGCGTAGCATGCAGGTGAAGCATGCAACGTGCAATATGCAACGTGCAGCATGCAAGGTACAGCATGCAACTTGCAGCATGCATGCAACGTTCAGCAAGCAACGTGGAGCATGCGACATGCAGCATGCAACGTGCAGCATACAACGTGTAGCATGCATCGTGTAGTATGCAACGTGCAGCATGAAACGTGCAACATGCAACGTGCAGCACGCATCGTGCAACATGCAACGTGCAGCATGCAACGTACAGCATGCAACGTGCAGCATGCAACGTGCAGAATGCAACGTGCAGCATGAAACGTGCAGCATGCAACGTGCAGCATGCAACGTGCAGCATGCAACGTGCAGCATGCAACGTGTAGTATGCAACGTGTAGTATGCAACGTGCAGCATGCAACGTGCAGCATGCAACGTGCAGCATACAACGTGAAGCATGCAACATGCAGCATGCAACGTGCAGCATGCAACGTGTAGTATGCAACGTGTAGTATGCAACGTGCAGCATGCAACGTGCAGCATGCAACGTGCAGCATGCAACGTGCAACATGCAACGTGCAGCATGCAAAGTGCAGCATGAAACGAGCAGCATGCAACGTGCAGCATGCAACGTGCAACGTGTAACGTGCTGAATGCAACGCGCAACATGCAAAGTGTAACATGCATCGTGTAGTATGCAACGTGCAGCATGCGACGTTCAGCATGCAACGTACAGCATGCAGCGTGCAGCATGCAACACGCAACATGCAACGTACAGCATGCAACGTGCAGCATGCAACGTGCAGCATGCAACGTGCAGCATGCAACGTGCAGCATGCAACGTGCAGCATGCAACGTGCAGCATGCAACGTGCAGCATGCAACGTGCAGCATGCAACGTGCAGCATGCAACGTGCAGCATGCAACGTGCAGCATGCAACGTGCAGCATGTAAAGTGCGGCATGCAGCGTGCAGCATGCAACGTGCAGCATGCAACGTGCAGCATGCAACGTGCAACATGCAACGTGCAGCATGCAACGTGCAGCATGAAACGAGCAGCATGCAACGTGCAGCATGCAACGTGCAACGTGTAACGCGCTGAATGCAACGTGCAACATGCAACGTGTAACTTGCATCGTGTAGTATGCAACGTGCAGCATGCGACGTTCAGCATGCAACGTACAGCACGCAGCGTGCAGCATGCAACATGCAACATGCAACGTACAGCATGCAACGTGCAGCATGCAACGTGCAGCATACAACGTGCAGCATGCAACGTGCAGAATGCAACGTGCAGCATGAAACGTGCAGCATGCAACGTACAGCATGCAGCGAGCAGCATGCAACGTGCAGCATGCAACGTGCAGCAGGCAACGTGCAGCATGTAACGTGCAGCAGGCAACGCGTAGCATGCAGGTGAAGCATGCAACGTGCAATATGCAACGTGCAGCATGCAACGTACAGCATGCAACGTGCAGCATGCATGCAACGTTCAGCATGCAACATGGAGCATGCGACATGCAGCATGCAACGGGCAGCATACAACGTGCAGCATGCAACGTGCAGCATGCAACGTGTAGTATGCAACGTGTAGTATGCAACGTGCAGCATGCAACGTGCGGCATGCAACGTGCAGCATGCAACGTGCAGCATGCAACGTGCAGCATGCAACGTGCAGCATGCAACGTGCAGCATGCAACGTGCAGCATGTAAAGTGCGGCATGCAACGTGCAGCATGCAACGTGCAGCATGCAACGTGCAGCATGCAACGAGCAACATGCAACGTGCAGCATGCAACGTGCAGCATGAAACGAGCAGCATGCAACGTGCAGCATGCAACGTGCAACGTGTAACGCGCTGAATGCAACGTGCAACATGCAACGTGTAACTTGCATCGTGTAGTATGCAACGTGCAGCATGCGACGTTCAGCATGCAACGTACAGCACGCAGCGTGCAGCATGCAACATGCAACATGCAACGTACAGCATGCAACGTGCAGCATGCAACGTGCAGCATACAACGTGCAGCATGCAACGTGCAGCATGCAACGTGCAGCATGCAACGTGCAGCATGCAACGGGCAGCATGCAACGTGCAGCATGCAAAGTGCGGCATGCAACGTACAGCATGCAACGTGCAGCATGCAACGTGCAGCATGCAACGTACAGCATGCAACGTGCAGCATGCAACGTGCAGCATGCAACGTGCAGCATGCAACGTGCAGCATGCAACGTGCAGCATGCAACGTGCAACGTGCAGCACGCAATGTACTGCATGTAACGTGCAGCAGGCAACGCGTAGCATGCAAGGGCAGCATGCAACGTGCAATATGCAACGTGCACTATGCAACGTGCAGCATGCAACCTGTAGTATGCAACGTGTAGTATGCAACGCGCAGCATGCAACGTGCAGCATGCAACGTGCAACATGCAACCTGGCCAGATGGCCAACCTGTCGACCAGCCAGCCAGGCAGCCTGGCTACGAAGCAACGAGCCAGACGACTAGCCAGTTGGGCCACCAGCCAGCTAACCTTGCCACCAGACAGCCAACCTGGACACCAGACCGACAACATGGACAACCAATGACCAACCTGGCCGCCAACCTGGACGCTGCCCAGCCAAACTAGCCACCATCCTTGCCATCAGTCAGCAATCCATGCCACCATCCAACCACACTGGCTACCAGCAAATCTTAACACCAGCCACCCAACCTGGACCCCAGCCTGCCAACATGGATACCCGACAGCCAACCTGGCCACCAAACAGCCAACCTGGCCGCTGCCCAGCCAACCCAGTCACCATCCTTGCCATCAGTCAGCTATTCCCGCCACCATCTAGCCACCCTGGCCACCTGCCAGCCGTCCTGACCAGCCAATCCTACCACCAGCCAGGAGATGCCAGATGGCCAACCCGGCTACCACCAACTAGCCCCCAGCTAGCTAATCTAACCACTACTCAGCCAAGCCTGGCCACGAGCCAGCCAAACTGGCCACCAGCCAACTATCATTGGCACTATCCAGCCGCCCTTGCCACCAGCCAGCCAATCTGACGCGTGCCATCCAGGTTGGCCGCCAACCAACCATCCTGACCACCACCCAGCCAACCTTGTCACCAGCCTTCCAACCTAGACACCAGCTAGAGGAACAGCCAACCTTTACATCAGAGAGAAAACGCTGCCACCTGCCAGCCAACTCTGCCACCAGCCTTCCAGCAATTTAGACAGCCAGGCAGCTACCCTGACCACAATCTATCTAGCTGGATACGAGCAAAGCAGCCTGGCCACCATCCAGCCAATCTGGCCACCAGCCCGCCAACCTGGCCACCAGACCGCCAACCTGGCCACCAGCCAGCCAAACTTGCCACCAGCCAGCCAACCTGTCCTCTAGCCGGTCAACTTTGCCACCAGCTAGACAACCTTGACACCAGCCAATCAATCTTGCCACCAGCTAGCCATACCATGCCACCGGCCAGCCAACTATGCCACCAGCCATCCAACTCTTTCACCAGCCAGCCCATCTGGCCTCCAGCCAGCTAATCGTCCAGTTAGATAGAGTTAGTTAGAACCGGTTAGTTACTTCTAATAAGCAAGGTCACTGCTAACAAACAAGGTCACTGACCTTTTTAACAAGGGCACTGACCTTTCTGAAAAAGGTCAATGACCTTTCTGAACAAGGTCAATGACCTTTTGAACAGGGTTACTGACCTTTTTGGACAAGGTCGCTGACCTTTTTGAACAAGGTCACTGACCTTTTTGAACAAGGTCACTGACCTCGTTAAACAAGGTCACTGACAGTTTTGGACAAGGTCACTGACCTTTTGAACAAGGTCACTGACCTTTTTGAACAAGGTCACTGACCTTTTTGAACAAGGTCACTGACCTTTTTGAACAAGGTCACTGACCTTTTGAACAGGGTCACTGACCTTTTTGGACAATGTCACTGACCTTTTTGAACAAGATCACTGACATTTTTGAACAAGGTCACTGACCTTTTTGAACAAGGTCACTGACCTTTTTGGACAATGTCACTGACCTTTTTGAACAAGATCACTGACATTTTTGAACAAGGTCACTGACCTTTTTGAACAAGGTCACTGACCTCTTTAAACAAGGTCACTGACAGTTTTGAGCAAGGTCACTGACCTTTTGAACAAGGTCAATGACCTATTGAACAAGGTCACTGACCTTTTGAACAGGGTCACTGACCTTTTTGGAAAAGGTCACTGACCTTTTTGAACAAGGTCACTGACCTTTTTGAACAAGGTCACTGACCTTTTTGAACAAGGCCACTGACCTTTTTGAGCAAGGTCACTGACCTTTTTGAACAAGGTCACTGACCTTTTTGAACAAGGTCACTGACCTTTTTGAACAAGGTCACTGACCTTTTTGAACAAGGTCACTGACCTTTTTGAACAAGGTCGCTGACCTTTTTGAACAAGGTCACTGACCTTTTTGAACAAGGTCACTGACCTCGTTAAACAAGGTCACTGACAGTTTTGGACAAGGTCACTGACCTTTTGAACAAGGTCACTGACCTTTTTGAACAAGGTCACTGACCTTTTTGAACAAGGTCACTGACCTTTTTGAACAAGGTCACTGACCTTTTGAACAGGGTCACTGACCTTTTTGGACAATGTCACTGACCTTTTTGAACAAGGTCACTGACCTTTTTGAACAAGTTCCCTGACCTTTTTGAACAAGGTCACTGACCTTTTTGAACAAGGTCACTGACCTTTTTGAACAAGGTCACTGACCTTTTCGAACAAGGTCACTGACCTTTTCGAACGAGGTCACTGAGCTTTTTGAACAGGGTCGCCGAGTTTTTTGAACAAGGTCCCTGACCGTTTTGAACAAGGTCACTGACCGTTTTGAACAAGGTCACTGACCTTTTTGAACAAGGTCACTGACCTTTTTGAACAAGGTCACTGACCTTTTTGAACAAGGTCACTGACCTTTTTGAACAAGGTCAATGACCTCTTTAAACAAGGTCACTGACAGTTTTGAACAAGGTCACTGACCTTTTGAACAAGGTCACTGGCCTTTTGAACAAGGTCACTGACCTTTTTGAACAAGCTCACCGACCTTTTGAACAGGGTCACTGACCTTTTTGGACAAGGTCACTGACCTTTTTGAACAAGATCACTGACAATTTTGAACAAGGTCACTGACCTCTTTAAACAAGGTCACTGACAGTGTTGAGCAAGGTCACTGAGCAAGGTCAATGAGCTATTGAACAAGGTCTCTGACCTTTTGAACAGGGTCACTGTCCTTTTTGGACAAGGTCACTGACCTTTTTGAACAAGGTCACCGACCTTTTAAACGAGGTCACTGACCTTCTTGAACAAGGTCACTGACCTTTTTGAACAAGGTCACTGACCTTTTCGAACGAGGTCACTGACCTTTTCGAACACGGTCGCTGACCTTTTTAAACAAGGTCACTGACCTTTTTGAACACGGTCACTGACCTTTTCGAACCAGGTCACTGACCTTTTCGAACAAGGTCACTGACCTTTTCGAACAAGGTCACTGACCTTTTCGAACAAGGTCACTGACCTTTTAGAACAAGGTCACTGACCTTTTAGAACAAGGTCACTGACCTTTTTGAACAAGGTCACTGACCCTTTTGAACAAGGTCACTGACCTTTTTGAACAAGGTCACTGACCTTTTTGAATAAGGTCACTGACCTTTTTGAATAAGGTCACTGACCTTTTTGAACAAGGTCACTGAGCTTTTTGAACAAGGTCACTGACCTTTTTGAATAAGGTCACCGACCTTGTTTATTAGCAGTGACCTTGCTTATTAGCAGTGACCTTAGAAGTTTTCGAACTAACCGGTTCTAATTAACTCTAACTTACTGGCCGGCTAGCTGTCTAGCTGTGGCAAGGTTGGCTGGCTGGTGTCAAGGTTGCCTAGCTGGTGGCAAGCTTGGCAGGCTTGTGGCAAAGTTGGCCGGCTGCGAGTCAGTTTGGCTGGCTGGTGGCCAGGTTGGCTGCTGGTGACCATGTTGGCTGGCTGAAGCCCAGGATGGCTAATTGTTGGCCAGGTTGCTTGGCTCGTATCCATCTGGCTAGATTGTGGCTGGGTAGCTGGCTGGCTGTCTAAATTGCTGGCAGGCTGGTGGCAAAGTTGGCTGGCAGGTGGCAGCGTTTTCTGTCTGCTGGCAAGGTTGGCTGGTTGGATCCAGGTTCGCTGGCTGGTGGCCAGGTTGGCTGGCTGGTGGCCTGATTGGCTGGTTGGCTGGTACCAGCGTTTGCCGGCTTGTGTCCAAGTCGGCTAGCCGGTGACCAGGTTGTCTGGTTGGCGAATAGGTTGGCTGGCTAGTTGCCAGCAAAGCTGCTCGGTTGCCGAGTTTGCGGGCTGGTAGACAGTTCGACTGGCTGGCGGCCAGGTTGGCTGGCTGGCGATCGGGTTTGCGTTCTGGTCGCCAGTTTGGCTGGCCGGTGGCCAGGTTGGAAGGCTGGGTGGTGGTCAGGATGGTTGACTGTCTGGCTGGCGAATAGGTTGGCTGGCTAATTGCCAGGCGGGATGGCTGGTGACCAGGTTGTCTCGCTTGTGAATAGGTTGGATGGTTAGTTACCAGGTCGGGCGCCCAGTGGCCGGGACGGAAGGCTGGTGGACAGGTAGGTTGGTTGGTGGCTAGATGGTCTGGCTGGTGGCCACTTTGGCTGGCTGGTGAAATCGTTGGCTGGTAGCCAGTTTGGCTGCGTGGTGCCCTGATTGGCTGGCTGGTAGCCAGGTTGGCTGGCTGTTGACCAGGTTGCCCGGTTGGTAGCCAGATTGGCCATCTTCCGTGGCAGCGGTGGCAAGTTTGGTTGGCTCGTGGCCAGGCTTAATTGGGTAGTGGCCTGATTAGCTAGTTGGTGACCAGGTTGACTGCCTGGTGGCAAGGGCGGCTGGATAGTGACAATAGTAGTTAGTTCCCGGCCAGTTGGGCTAGCTCGTGGCCAGACTTGGTTGAGTAGTAGCCAGATTAGCTAGCTGGTGGCCAGTTTGATCATCTACCGTCTATGTTGGCTGGCTAGTGGCCGGGCTGGCCGATTGGTGACCGGAATATCCAGATTGGTTGGCTGGTGTCCATGCTAGCTGGTAGCCGGGATGGCTCGCTGGTGGCAAGGTTGGCTGAACGGTGGTCAGATTGGCTGGATGGTAGCAGGGATGGCTAGCTGGTGGCATGATTGACTGGTTGGTGGCAAGTTTGATTGGCAGATAGCTAGAGTGGCTAAATGGTGACTAGGTTTTCTGGCAGGTGGCAAGGCTGGCATGGTGCTGGCTAGGCTGGCAGGCTGTTATCCACACTGCTTGCATGGTTGCCAGGTCGCCTGGTTGGTAGCCAGGTTGGCTGGCTGGTGGCCATACTGGCTGGCTGGTGGCATGGCTGGCTGGGTTTGATAGCTGGTGGCCCGGATAGCTAGTTGGGGCGAGGTGGGCCCTCTGATGTCCTGTTGGCTGGCTCATGTCTGGTTTGGCAAGCTGGTGGCCAGGTTAGATGGCTAGCGGCCAGATCAGCCGGCTTGTGGCCAGGATGACTGGTTGGTGACCAGGTTAGCTGGCTTGTGACCTTGTGGTTGTGGCTGGTGGTTGTCTGGGTGGCTGGTGGTCAGGCTGGCTGGCTTGTTTCCATGGTGGCCGGCCAGTAGCCCGAATGTCTGGCTAGTGCTCGGGGTGGCTGGCTAGTGCACAGGCTGGCCGGCTGGTGGCCGGATGGTGGTCAGGGTGGCCGGCTTGTTGTCAGGTTGGCCGGTTTGTGGTCAGGTTGACTGGCTGGTGGCCAGGTTGCACGGCTGGAGAACGGATTGCCTGGCTGGTTGCAGGGCTACCTGGCTGGTGGAATGATTTGGCTGGTGGAATGATTTGGCTGGTGGTCAGGTTAGTTGAATGGTGGGAAGGTTGGCTGGATGGTGAAAAGGTTTTATGGCTGTTAGCCAGGTTAGGTGTTTGTGGGCAGGTTGCATGGCAAGCGGCCTATTCGGTCGGCAGGCTGGTGGCCAGGTTGGCCTGCTGATGGTCAGTTCAGGCAGCTGGCAACAAGATTAGCTGGCTGGTGGCCAGGCTGCAGAAGCTGTGGTTTGGGCAAAGATAGAAGACGATGCGGGAACAAGCCGAATGTTGGAAGGGCTCTCGTGGATCCCCGACAAGGCCAACTGGTAACAGTAAGATACCTGAATCCTGCCAGTACAGCCAAGGCAATCCAAAAAAGACAACAACAATCGCTCAATGTCAAGAAGCTCCATTATAAACTGCGAAGACCAGAAACACCGGAAAATCCCTTCCAACAAGCCCTTCTTGAAAACAATGGCCAGAGAGTGGACGCAACATCTAGTGGAGAAGCAAGAAAGTAAAGCACTCTCCCTGCTTCGTAAGTATAGGACAGTTTTCGCAAATGGTAAGAACTGTGGAAGGAGATCAATTGTGAAGTACAGAATAGACACAGGGGACTCTAGACCGATCCGCCAACCACCCAGGAGGGTACCTTTGGCGAAAGAAAGCGAGGTGATCAAACTAATTGACGAGCTGGAAAAGGAGGGCGTGATGAAACCATCTGCTCGCCCATGGAATTTGCCAGTAGTGCTTGTTAAGAAGAAGGATGGAGGCACCCGATTCTGCGTGGATTACAGGAAGCTGAACGACGTCACGAAGAAAGACAGCTATCCTTTACCATGAATCGACGACATCTTGTACATGGAAAATACAGCTCCGACCCAAAGAGTTTTCGAATCCACCCCGGCAGAGGACGGCCGCATCAACGGTAACGCACGCAGGTACAAGGGGACCTTAACCAACTGGCTGTGCGGCGCTTGAAACAGCTTGCCAAAGACCGTGCCAGCTGGAGACGCTTGTTGGTTGAGGGCCAGGTTCACCACGGACTGAAGCGTCACCTAAAGAAGAAGAAGGAGTAAGTCCAATCAGTACTTCTTGAGCTGCCGTAAGGTATGTTGGTTTTGTCCACCATGCTGCGGACTCACAGGTGATGATAGGTCTTACTATCGTGGTATATAACCAGAGGATTATCATAGGTTATAATTCCCAGATATTGCCGTTAGTGCGTCGACAGGCCCACGGTGCCTTAGTCGCCTTTGTGAGTTTGTTTTGTTGGATATTGGAGTCTCAGTTATGTTTGCGATCAAGGTCAATACCTAGGTACTTAACTTCTTCTGAAAATCCCATGCTTGTACCGTTTAGAGAGACGGAGCGAGGCCGCATCTTCTCTTTGTAAACGGGGCTAAGATTATCATTTATGAGTTAATCGACAAACCCTTTCTGCCACACCAGTCAGAGATGGAATGAAGCGCAAGTTGCATACGTTCACAAGCAGAAATTTCGCACCTCCCCATAAAACCAAAAGCTTCTGTACGATTTTGATTTTGAACCAATGTCCCGGGACGATTAGACCGTACATCAGAGGAATCATAACTTGAATTTCAAAAGTGTGAAAAATTGGAACAAGGAGCCGATGCAGGTTAGCTGTAGCACTCCGTTTAGCTTTGACACGGCAAATACTTATAATAGTTTTGAATGATGTAATGTAGGCTAAGTTAGAATAGGTTAGGGTAGAGTAGATTAGGAAAGAGCAAGTCAGAGTAGAGTAGGTTAGGGCATAGTTGTTTGCTCACATCGTTTCTGCGGAAGATATTTATGCCCTGTAACACCAAGCAATTATGCCACTCTATCATTTTTTGCTTTTGTTATGTCCAAAATAAATGTTACTTGTAAGCAACACTGTTGCCATCCCCAAAATGTATATGTATATGTAGTGACCACACACAGTTTCCAACTGTTCCTGGTCACACCATATTCCACGCTCGACAAAAAACCACCCTGCGGGAAACGAGTACGGTTCGTTTCCATCACACCACACAACAAAATTACTCATCAGGAGTCCGTCGTTCGCCAGCAACACATACGATCACTAGCAGTCAGTCGTTCGCTAGCAACACTCAGGGATAAAGAATTCTTTATCCCTGGCAACACTGCGCGTGAATTTCACTTCCTACAGTCGCGTTATTTTTATTTGAACATTTGTTATTTTTTGTCATACAATTAAAGAATTAAGAATTCAGTTTATTTTCGTATATTATCGCAATATTAAACCACTAAATGTACAACTATAGCAATGCTAAATGTACAAGGAAGGTATAGTGATACCAGGTGTTCAACAATGTACAGTATAGCGATATGTATAAAAATATGCTAATATACACGAAAGCTATAGTAATACTAAATGCACACGGAAGGTATAGTCATACCAGGTGTTCAATAATGTAAAGTATATGTATAAAAATTATATAGTAATAAAGCCATGCAAACCGGGGAAAAACTCTGGAATGATGAGTATAAAAGGCCGCGCAAATTTGGAATAACGCTCACTTCTTTTGAGATCGCTTCGCAACCATTTCGACGGTATACTACTGCCATTTGGTATTGAAGCCCTTTCAACGAGAGGCCCGAGTTTTGAGAGTTCCCATTGACGGAGGTACACTACCGCCTCTTTAGTTTGAACCTATTAGCATCCTTGGTTGAGTTCCCATTGACGGAGGTACACTACCGCCTCTTTGGTTATCCTTGGTTGAGTTGCTGCCTGTTCAGTGGGGTGCTGCGTCTTTTTCGCATATCCGAGCACCCTTACTCCAAAGATCGGAGAGCGAGTAAAGATCTCGTTACATTGGCGCCCAACGTGGGGCTAAACGAAAAAGACCCTCGTTATATTGGCGCCCAACGTGGGGCTAAAGAAAAAGATCCACGTTACAGCCCTCAAAATCGCCGGTCCATTACTGTATGTCATGTCATGTATGGAAAACTTAACAGGATTAGTTCTAAGAAAATATACAAACAAGCACTCGCACAAGATTTTTGGTTTCCAGTTGCAAGATGTTGCATTGCGACTGCTTGAAAAGATATCCTCCGTTTCTTTTTTTATTACATAATTATTAAATTAACTTTAATAGTATATGTACGAATATGTCAGTAATTCTTGTTTATTAAATTCTTATTGTGATTTTCAAATAAACGTATTTTCTTTACAATTAAGTGTAATCAAATAAAAATATAACAGAAAATGTATAAAAGATATTGGATTTATTTTATTTTGAAATGAACAGAAATTATTAAAGAAAAAAAAAATAAATAAATAAATATCTAAAAAGAAAAAGGAATATCGAGATAGAGAGAGAGAGAGTTGTTGTTTTTCTACATGTTGTTGTTGTTGTTTATTTTGTTTCTTTTCTTTTTTTTTGTTTTATTTTTCCTTAAAAAAATAACTGAGTGCTGTTTTTGTTGTTATTAACTGAAGTGGCTTAAAAGAATTTGAGAAATTAAGAGAGAGAGAGAGAGAGAGAATTTTATTCTTTTGTTTGGAAAAAAAATTGACTATTTATTCTTCCTCTTCTTCCTCTTCTTCTTCTTCTTCCTCTTCTTCTTCCTCTTCCTCTTCTTCTTCCTCTTCTTCCTCCTCTTCTTCCTCCTCCTCTTCCTCCTCTTCCTCAGCAACTTCCTCTTCTACCTCTTCCTCATCTTCGACGACGTCCTCATCGGCCTTGGCATCTTCCTCGCCTTCGGGAGTTTCTGGATCTCCAGATTTCTTGCCAGGTCGTTCGCCAAACCATTTTGGCAGTTTAGCTAAATAACACAAAGGAAATATAATGAACCAAAGAGGACACAATAAAAAATATAGAAAAAGAGCAGACAACGTAGAACAGCAAAACGGAACGGAAGGTCCACTGATAGCATACGTATCTAGGTAAATTGGTATACGTACCTTTTTGGCGACCAGAGTACTGTTCTTTCTTTTCGTTCCACAGCTTCTCATTGGTGTCCTTAGTAATTTCATCCCAGCCCTGAGCAAGATGAAACAAACAGAAACAGATACAAGTAGTAGTTTTGTGTTGTTGGTATTGTTTTTGCTGTACTTGTATGATGTGAGGTCATACCTAAGTTTTGTAGATTAGTTATCGCAGGTACAGTTACATTACGCTGAAAACAATACTTGAGTCTTCGATATTGCACATCCGACCTATTAGAATTTAATATAAAGTGGAGCACCACAAGTCAGATTGCAGAGGCCCAAACTTTTCACATCGCCAATAATGTGGCCAGGTTTTGCTCAGATAATTATTTTAGAGAAAAATGTTGCAGTGTTACGATAGCAGAGTATGTATTGTCGTGTAAAGTGTCATATATGTAGATAGACATAGAAAACATAGAGAGAGAAAAAATAAGGAACCCATCAAACCTGTTCCAATCATCGAGATGGACCTGATGAGCAAAATATTCTTAACAATTAACACTTAACGAAGGGTAAAAACAGACATTTTCAGTAATGAAAACATCAAAAATGCTTAGTCCCAACAACGTTATAGGAAAACAAAGATACGGCAATAGACGAAACGCCTTGCTCGAACATTAAACGAACGTAACAACAAACATCCAAAAGGGTGGATGTGAAAAATCTTACTTTTCGAACGCTGCATAAATCTTTCGTGCTTTTCTTGCCATCTTTTCTCTTGTAATTCAGCTAATAACGTATTGTAACCCTTTACGATGGATTAAAGAATTTTGGTTTTTCTTTAAATTAATATCATATCGTATAGGATAGTAAGGGATTAGGGATACTTACACCTTCGAAGAGTTTCTTCTTATCATCATATGAGCGTGTATCCACACGTCGTTCATATTTGGAAGCTACTTGAATTTTAGGCTAAAATATCAAAAATTAATTGATTTAAAGAACTTGAAGCATAGGTAATAGATTTGTTGGGTTTTACCGGGTATTTTCCAGTCAAGGCCTCAGGGTCAAGACCCTTCTTCAAGGCTTTGTGCCTGAGCTGTTGCTTTTGTCTTTCCTTCAACTCTTTCAACTATTCAATAAATGAAATATATGAGTCCGACCTTATAAATAGGATAAGATTACTTACATCGTAATCCTGACGTTTCTGCCTTTCTTCCAAGTCATACTTCTCAGTTTCCAATTTGACAATAGCTTCCCACAGCTCTTGGGCCTTCTGGCGCAATGCCGACTCACCAAGATTCTCAATGTTCAGAGGCTTAATACGGAACGACAACGAGATTTTCTTCTCCTCTTCCAACTGTTCCTTAGTCTTGTTACGCTCCATGGCGGCCGATGATAGACCCAACTAAAGATGATAAAAATATGCATGTAATTATAACTAAAACTGTTCAGTACTCGCTCCTTTTGTCTAGTTTATATGTGTAAACCATCAAAAGAAACTTACAACTCCTGCGTCTTTTTTGGCGATAGTAAAGTTGGGTCCCTTCTTGTCCTTGTCTTTCATGGCCTGAAGCATAGCTTGACGTTTCTTTTCGGCCTCCTCGAGACGTTGACGTTTCTCATCAGCCTCACGTTGTTTCTTCTCTTCAGCCTCACGTACACGACGCTCTTCTTCCTCCTTCTTGCGTTGTGCCATTTTTTGTTCTTCTTCAGCACGCGAGATTTTACGTTTAGCTTGCTTCTCCTTGAGTTTCTTCAACTCATCCTCTTCCTTGGCCCGCTGTTTGCGCCATTCATTAATGTATTCTTTCAGTTGATCATCAAGATCGGAACGCTTTTGATCTTGGCGCTTGATAAATTCTGGGTCGCCCTCACCTCTTTAATTTTTTTAAAAGCAATTTAAAGGAAAGAAATTGTTTTTTTTTCGAAATTAATCGTTGATGTTAAATAAAAATTTAATATTAATTGAATTTGGTTTTTGTATTTAACGTTCAATGTGAGGCATTTGTTTAATTTCTAGTTTTTTAGGTATGAAGCTTATTTGGAAAACAGTTTTTAATATTTTTGGTTTTTTACAAATTGATAAATGTATATGTATATATATATATATATATATATATATGTATATATATATATATATATATATATATATATATATATTCAAACTTGGGACACACAAAGGGTATTACACAACAAAAAATTCAGTTCAATCAAACTAACAATAAAAATTGGGGATTTGGTTTGTTTTATTTTTTTTTTCTGTGATGTGAAATGTACAATTAAAACATAATGGTTATGATTTATTATGACCTATTTAAAACAAAAAACGAATGACAATTTTTAGATATTTACACTGAAAAATGTGGGTGGATTGGTTGAGATTTCGTTTTTTTTTTTTTTTTATGTGTGTAAAGGGGACGAAATATTAAATACCATAATGCACAACAAATGAACGAAAGTAATGTTGTTTTCATTTTTAAATTGATTAATATAATTGTGTATCTGGATGCAAGGGATTCCAACAAATACGGCAAACAAATCGCATGGAAATAATGAAAAAATGCATGCAAGATAAATAGATATTTATTGAGAAACCATCACTATTTCATCGCAATCTTACGCGGTAAGAAAATTGTGTAAAATTTGCTGCGGATTTTTTCGATTTTTCTTTTATTTAAAAATTGAATTTGTTTATTATTGCAATTTTTCTGATACATTTTTTTTAATATGTTTAATAGCAAACTGCAAAAGAAAAATTGCAAATGTCTGCATTGAAAGCAGAAATTATTTTTTTTAAGCCAATTTAAAATTCACTTAATCTTACTATTAATTGGAACGATACTTTTATGTACAAAGCATGTAGTATTTACAAATGCTTCATGTATGTTTTAAGAAAGTCTTCTTCAAATATAGTTCTACTAGTGTCTTATTTTGTTGCTTGATTATGTGTATATTTGACAAAATAAAAATATAATATATTGTGAATACTTTTGATTTGACAAAATTCCTTGAGAATTGAATTGTTATATACCAAAACGGGGCTCAAAAATCAAAAGTAAGAAAGTCCTCAAAATTAAGAAGAAAAAAATACGTTAAAAGTAGTAAGTTATCACTTTCCCAAAACTTAATACAATGAAGCTTTTTCAATATATGTATGTGATTTGTTTTATTATTCTTGTTTTCTTTTTTAGAAATCGTATTAAGACATCTGAAGCTTCATTATTTTTAAGTCGGATTTTTTTTTAACGAAAATGAACAAAAAAATAATAACAAAATAATTAAAACTATCGCAGTAGGCTTTGTTGTTATAAAAGTATTAAGATATTATTAGCAGCTTTACTTCGAGCTAACAACAGATCTTATTGATTTTGACTAAGACTTACTCGGCTGGTGTTTGAGGTGGTTTTCTTTAGATATTTTTTATGATTTTGTTTATCAATGATTGGTTTGAGTTTCGTCAAAAAAAATATTTTGTATGGTTTTTTGAATACGATATCCCCGCATACAAAAAATATTGTTTTTTTTTTTATAACAAGTTCATTAAGTTATATAGTGAACGCAAAAAAACAGAAAAAAGAAAGAGAAAAAGACAGTTGTTTAAAAAAAAGTGTAAACAATAATAATTGTTCTTAATTTCTTAACTAAGCAAAAAACCTCCTTTTTTTTTCAAAAAACTCGTTTGCATTTCATTTCTTTTTTCTCAGGCTTCGTTTTGGTTTTTTTTTTAAAATAAAATTTTGTGTCTGTTTTTTAATGAGATGTGAAGATTTTGATATATGAAATAAATGTATATGAGAATGCAAAAGTGTATTTAAGGAAATTTTACATCCTAATCTTAGTTTAATTCTGTGCCCAATTGTATACTAGTTTTCGCATGATTATATCATGAAATCAATTATTAAATTTGCTTAAGATCTAAAATCAAAACTACTCTAAACAAAAATATGAAAAACATAGGCATATGCAATGAATCGGGGGTACACTTACTTGCTGCAATTAAAAAAGAGAAAAAATAGAAAAAGTACGATTAAAAATGTGTGCAATGTTTTTTTCGACGCAAAGTGAGGTTAGTTCTTCCCGTAGATTGGCATTTTTCAATATAAAAAACAACTCTTTACTCTGGTTATACAAATGATCTTTTTTTCTTACTTTACTTTCGAGAAGCTTTGACTACTAGAAAAATGAATGAAGGTGATGAAGTAACTTACGTCTCCTCTCTGGTCTCCTCGACGACCTCCTCCTCCTCCTCCTCTTCAGAACTAATTGGTTTTTTGTGTAAATTTGTTTGTTTATCAAGTGGGGCATGGGAATGGTAGAGATGGGTAATAAGTGGGAAGAAACAATGATTAGTTAAGAAATTTGTGATGCATTTTTATACAAGAGAATGCATGACATGTACTTGATCATTCATTCCTTAAATACTTAAATGTTTAGACCTTAAATTAAAATTAACACGTCCTCTCCCCATAAACTCAAAAGTTCCGTTGATTGGCTAGGCTTAAAAAAATAATTAAACTACTAAGTTAAAAATTCATTTCAAAATTAACGTAGGATGAAGAAAAAAAAAACGAATAGCTGCTTTTATTGCATCCGGAATTGTGCGATATATGATTTGTTTACAAAACATTGAACAAGAAACAAATATTGATTGAATGCAAAAGATTTGTAGAACAAACACAAAAATATGTGGGTTCACAAAAAAAAAAAACTATTTAAACGTAAAACAAAAGGTGGTGATAAAACTAACAATCGGAACGTGACAGAAAAAAGAGTGGAAAATGTACAACCTTGTGTTTAGTTGTTATATTTGAGGAATTTACAAAAGCTTTTTTTTTTCTTTCTTTTTGTTTGTTTGGAGATAGAGGCGCTTATAAGAGGTAGTGTCTAGTTTATATTCTGTACGTTTGGAAAGTAGTGCAATTTTTTTAAAATGATTTTAAGTTGTGCTATGTACTTACGTGTATTCCTCATCGTCGGACATGGTTATGGTTTGGGATTAAAAACCTGTAATACAAATGAAAGCCAATTAAATTGCAGTTTTGGTATTAAGTATTCGAGCATCAAATTATTTTCTGTCATTTTTAAAACATAAAGTCTAATAAAAATAAAAATAAGAAAAAAACAAATATTCGGTCCCCTCAGTCTTCCTTTTTTTTGAACTCCTAATTAGTTTCTAACGTGAAAAATTTAAAAATTATAATTAATTCTAAACAGAAAAACCTCTAACTTTTCACTTAAATATTGAATCAATTTTAAAGTCTAAAACGATAGCTCTCAACAAATATTTAAAAAAAAAAAAAAACAGAAAAATCTTTAAATTACTGAAAAATGTATGTTTCCCACGCTCGTGATTAATTTTATTTTCTATTTAAATAAGTTAATTTCCTCATTTGAAGCAAACCTGTTTTCTTTTTAATCTGCATTTCGTAAAGCTTATGATGTACCGTAAAATTAGACTACCATTACGCATCGCTTAAAAATAGCTAGATTTCATATCTAGCACCTTTTCCATTTCCATTGGAAGAAGAGAAAATTTCGAAAGAAAATAAAACACCGAACAGAGAGAGAGAGAGTTCCGCCTTCTCTTATTTCTTTTTAGCAACATCGAGGATTCCCTCTTGCTAGCGTTTGTTTAGATACCATCTTTTTCTTCTTTTTTTTCATTTTCTGTTATTGTCATTTTCTTTTCTTTTCATGTTGTTGATATTGATTAATTCAATGTATATCGGTGTTTGTTGGCCACTTGGTCTTTGCTCGACACATTCCGAACGAGTGGCCAAAACGGGATATGTGTTAGTCTAGGCGTTGATTAAAAATAGAATGCCGGATTGAATTTCCTCTACGTGCGAATATTTCTCTCGCATAAAGACTGTCGAAAGTGACAAAAAATTTTAGGAGGTGAGCCATATGATTTCGATGCAGCGTAGGTTCACCACCTACGCTCTCATAAATGTTGAGCATTTATTTTTAAGCCAGAAAGTGTCAGGCGTGGTAGACTCGATAATGTAAAATCCCCTTAACAAATCGCTAATTTATCTTCCGCATTGATTTATGGCATGGATAAGTGATTTAGATCTAATTGAAAATTACGCCGAAATTTATAGAATAGATTAAATTTCTTTCGGAGACAGATTTTATTTTTAAAGCAATATATTTTCTTAGAAAACATGTGTATAGAATGGTATATCTAAAAATATCTATTCATTCCCATTTAATTATTAATTGCATAATTAGTGAATGCGCCAATAAAGTATTGCAATTTTTTTTATGATTGCTCAGCGTGGATTATTTTTGACCGGGTTAATGATGGGCCTTGATGGGATTTTATCACGCAAGAGAATACAAACATATCACCTCTGTCATTTTGACCTGCATAAAATAGGATCTTGAGATGTGTATGGTTGCGAGACAAATATAATTTTTATGCAAAATAATTCGCCTAAAATGTTATAATTTTTGGCGACAGTTCCAATATATATTCTATTTTTAGTTTGTACGAAAACAATCATCAGTTGTTAATAGATAAGGAGCAAGTGCTTTTCCTTTTTGTTTTTGGCAAGCACTAAGGAAATATGACTAAATATTAGATTTCTTTAATCAGGTTTAGGCCGAATAAATTATACAAAAAAAAAAAAAAAATTAAATTAATAAATATGGGCCTAAAGTAGCTGTTGGAAGTGCACAAAATGCAAGAACAATGACATAAAAAGGGCTTGAGTTTTACTTTTGAAATAAGGTTCACCAGTTAAGCAAGATTTTATGAAATATTTAACAAGCATTCGTTTAAAAGACCTTTTCCATACTACATCTCATAAAATACAGTTTAGCTGACATATTTAAGGAGCCGGAACGGCATTCCTTATCTGTTGCCAAGTGTCTGCAAAAATCATTGAATGTATAAGGAGAACTGTCAAAATGACAGCTGTAACCTAGATTGTCAAGACCTAGTATCAAATGGCAACCACCCACTCACTTTACAGGTGTGTTCGATAAGTAGTATCTGTGTACGTGTATATTGTCTATACATATGTACATATGTGCGTGTATAAAATGAAAAGTGTGTGGAAAGAGTGAGTGAGTTAAACGTTATTGGGATGGTTTCTGTTTCTTTTAACCAAAATCACACAGTCTCAGGAGGAGCATAGTTTTTACACGCACGCACGCACACAGCTGAACAGAATTTATATCCATGTATATTGTCTTGCTCTTCCTTTTTCCTTGATTTCTTTGCATAACTTAGATTCCCTTCTTTTTAAATCTTAAACATTTTTTTTTTTCCTTTCGGCATCTTATGTGTATCATGTAACACTGAGCTCGAGAAATATTCTATTTTTAGAACAACTAATTATTTTTGTACCGGACTTTTTCTTTTCAAAGAGGATTTTTATTTTTGCTGATTTTTCTTAATGCTAAACACAAAACGCGATTTTTTTTGTAAAAATGTAACACAGGAGCACGGCTTTTTCCTTTTTTTTTTAAGTTTAACGTCACTTTTATTTAATGCTAATTCACTGTTAATCCTTCGAAATCCTTTGGGCAGGAGGTTTAATTATAAATTTCCAGAGTTACGGGTGTTAAGATTACATAATAGAACTGCTTATTCACATAGAGCACATAGAGAAGCAAATAGTAGACTTTTAAAAATAAAATTAAAAACTACCGATTTTTATAACTAAACAGAAAAAAAAAATTGCTTTCTTGATGACAAAAAACAGTTTAATCATTTAGTTAAATTGGTTTACTGAAAACTTACTCTAGGGAAAGAAACAAAATTGAAATCTCTACGATAGTCCGAGCAGCTGACGTCGTTGGAGCGAATGCTGCGGTTCGACTAAACTGACTGACGGTACACCAAGAAACAACACGTCGTTGAAGAATCCTCTATCTTTCTATCTCGACAAGAAGCTCTTTTCGTTCCAATTTTCCCTCTTTTTTTTTCCTAAATTATAAACTAATTTTACAATACACGTACAATATACCCACACACAACAAGTATTTTGTTTGTACAAAATCAAAAATAATCTCCACGAATGCCTGCAAATACAACAACAAATTCGTATGAAGATCGTTTATGTGAAATATAAACTTTTCCAACAAATTTTCATCAGATTTTTGAATTTGTATATAGATAGATGTATATATTTCTTTTCATATTTCTTCTTCAAACTTTGTGTGATTTTATTTCGAAAAACGCCCACTGCGGGAAGTTTTTTTTTTTAGTTTTACATAGTATCGGCTAACATAATACAGATACAACCTGATAGAGGCAGAAAATATTTGTCGAAAAATAAAATAAAAATGAAAAATGTTGAAAAAAAAATTAAATTTCTGAAAGACAAACATAAAAACCAAAAATACAATGTTACACTTAACATTAAGAAAGAAGGCATGGGGCACACACAACACATATTGCGGTGAACATGCATGGGAGCTACATATGTTCATGGGACAGCGACGATGATGGTGACGAGACAGCGGATAATTTTGCCATTTAACCTGGTTCTAATTTCGGGTGATTTGGCGGCTGGTATAGGGACGACGGACGGTACAATTATTTCTGAGATTCTCTGTTGTGTTTATTTTTATTTTTGTTAGTTACTTGATTATATCTAATTTTACTTTTATTCGTTTGGGGGTTTTCGAATTTAATTTGTCTTTGAAATGCAATTAAGTGTATGTTAGGTATTTGCCTGAGTAGAGGAAGAGATTTTTGGTAGATACATTTATCATTGAGATTTTAGGGGTGAAGTTGTTCTCCTTGGGTCGGCGAGGCACATTCAAAATTTGCAAATTGATCTTGAGCAGGGAATTCTAAAGGATCGTAATCTAATTAAAGATTGCACACGTATGCAAATGACTTGAGGCCTATTAGTCTTAATTCTTTTCTATTAAAAACTCTAGAGAAGATTCTAGACGCACACATTCGTTACAGCTGCCTCTCAGGAAGGCTGTCAGATAATCAACATGCCTTCAACAAAGGCATATCGGTGGAAACAGTACACCACTCACTGGTCAGCAAAATATAAAGGTCACTGGAACGTAAAGAATACACTCTAGTCGCCTTTCTCGACATTTAGGGTGCCTTTAACAACGTTGAACCATGGGCCGCCACCAAAGCGCTGACTGATCTGGGTGTTACGGGATTAGTGATAGAACTGGTACGACAACTGCTAACACAAAGAGTTGTCAAAGCCAATCTCGCTGGTGCCGTCTCAACTAAAATGGTTAGCAGAGGTACACCACAGGGTGGAGTACTCTCCCCTCTCCTGTGGAACGTGGTGATCAACGACCTCCTGCTGTTGCTTGAACAGGAAGGGTACGCTGTGACCGCCTATGCAGATGACATTACTATTGCCGCCACAGGAAAATTTCCCAGCACTCTATGCGACCTTAGGCAGAGTGCATTACATACAGTAGAAACCTGGACGCAGTACTGTGGATTTGAGTGAACCCTAAGAAAACCGATCTAGTACTGTTTACTAACAAATATAAAATTCTGCCCCTCAACCCACCGAGGCTGGATGAACTTACTTACTTATCAGGCCAGCGATCCATGGAGGATCTGAGCCTGAGCTATAGCTGCCTTCCATCCTTGACGGTCAAGACCAAGATGTCTTACATCCGCGATTACTTGGTCTTTATACCGAAGGCTCGGCCTTCCTCTTCTTCTCGAACCAGGAGGCTCGGGGTCGAAGACCCTCTTAGCTGGAGCGTTGATGTCCATGCGCTCGATGTGGCCGAGCCAGTGTAGTCGACGGATCCTTGCCTTCCGGACTACATCCACATCTTGGTACAGCTCTTAGAGTTCGCGGTTGTGTCTTCTTCTCCATTCACCTTCCTCGCAGACAGAACCAAATATCCGGCGCAGAATTTTTCTTTCGAAAGAACCCAAAATCAGCTCCGCTGTCCTGCTTATCGTCCAGCTTTCGGCTCCGTACAGCAAGACTGGCAGAATGAGGGTTTTGTAAGGCATGACTTTGGTCTTTCGAGTGAGGAGTTTTGACCCCAGTTGTTTGGACAAGCCGAAGTAGCAGCGGTTGCCAAGGGCGATTCTATGCCGGATCTCCACTGTGGTGTCATTTGTGGAATTTACGTTTGCCCCGAGGTAGACAAACTTCTTAACTACCTCGAAATTGTAGCTGTCAATTGTTATATTTTGTCCCAGGTGGTGAGCGACGGATTGGTTTTTGCTTGACCAATTCGTTTCACCTGTTCTTCAATCGCCGTGAATGCTTCCACAATGCCACGGCAAGAACACGCGATGATGTCGATATCACCCGCGTATCCTAGCAGCTGGATAGACTTGTAAAAGATAGTGCCTTCCCTGTTGATGCCTGACCGTCGCACTATCTGCTCCAGCACCAGGTTGAAGAAGTCACATGATAGCGCATCTCCTTGCCGAAATCCGGTGCATGTTTCGAATGGTTCCGAGGTCCTAGAACCGAGTTGCACGGTGCCTCGCATGTTTTTTAGCGTGGCGCGACACAACTGGATCAGTTTTACCGGGATTCCGAATTCGGCCATCGCCCCAAACAGTTCTTCACGATGAATGCTGTCGTATGCGGCTTTGAAATCGATGAAAAGATGGTGTGTATCGATTCGAAACTCGTTGGTATTTTCCAGGATTTGTCGAAGTGTAAAAATTTGGTCAATAGTTGATTTGCCGGGCCGGAAGCCGCACTGGTAGCTGCCGATTAGTGCGGTGCGAAATGGTTATAGACGTTCACACAATACGCTGGGCAGGATCTTGTATGCGACATTGAGCAGAGATATACCTCTTTAGTTCTTGCAAGAGGTAGGATCGCCTTTTTTGTGGATGGGGCATATTGAGCTGGTATTCCAGTCGTCGGGCATGTTTTCATCTTCCCAAATTCTGCAGATGATCTGGTGCATGCTCCCTACCAGAACATCGCCGCCAGCCTGGAAGAGCTCTGATGGCAAGCCATCTGAGCCTGCGGCCTTGTTGTTCTTCAGCTTCTGAATAGCTGTGCCGACTTCTTCGATGCTGGGTGGGAGGACTACATCAGCGGCTGGAGTTGGGATTTCCTCGGTCCCTACCACTCTCTCTTGGTCATGCTCGTTAAGCAGCTGCTGGAAGTGCTGCTTAAATACATCCACCACTCCCTGCGGGTCGGTGACAAGATTACCCTCGCAGTTTCGAAGAGCTGGGGTGCCCTTTTTGAAGCCTCCTGCAAGGCCTTTAGCTTTCTTTTAAAAGGCTCGTATTTTATGTTTATCCCTAGACTCCTCGATATCCTTGAGCTGGGAGGCTGCGAAGATTCTTTTCTTTTGTCGCAGTAGTTTTTTCTCCTCCCTTCTTCTGGCTCGGTACTCTTCTTGCGCTGCCCTGGTTTTCCTCTGCAGCGCCTTTTGGTACGCCTCGTCGGTTGCTGCCTTTTTCTGCTCACACTCGCCATCATACCACGGGTTTCTTGTCGGGGGTGGTAGGTATCCTAAGGTGGTTTCGGCTACTTCCTGAATGGCTGAGCGGCAATGCAGCCACATATTATTGGCATTTGTGTTCGACGTAGGCATACCGTGGAGTCTTCCGCTCAGCTGCTCCCTGTAGACACTGGCAACCTCCGGTGTGCTCAGGCGCCCAATTCGAACCTCCTCCTGATGGGCTGGTGCAGCTTTCTGACATTGGACAGTCGAGCTCTGAATCTTGCTGTTACGAGGAAGTGGTCAGAG
Organism: Eumerus sabulonum; assembly: GCA_951905685.1. NCBI lineage: Eukaryota > Metazoa > Arthropoda > Insecta > Diptera > Syrphidae > Eumerus > Eumerus sabulonum. The sequence goes on along the minus strand of OX645062.1, from coordinate 50,688,250 downwards.
TCGACATTTGCCCCTCTGAATGTTCGCACATCCAGGATGTTTGACGAGTGCCTTGCGTCAATGAGCACATGGTCGATTTGGTTGGCGGTTCGACAGTCCGGAGATCGCCAGGTTGCTGTGTGGATTCGCTTGCGAGGGAATCTTGTGCTACTTATCACCGCATTACGAGCTGTCGCAAAGTCAGCGAGTCGGAAGCCGTTATCTGTTGTTGTATCGTGGAGGCTGTGCTTTCCGATCACTCCGCCAAGGGTATTCTCCTTACCGATTTTGGCGTTGAAGTCCCCGAGCACGATTTTTACATCGTTCTCCGGACAAGCTCCGTAGGCGTTGTCCAGGAGGTCATAGAAGTCCTCCTTGATAGGGTCTTCAGCCTCGCAGGTAGGGGCGTGTGCACATTTTTGGTTAAGAAAACTCGGAGAATTCTTTTAGATATCTGGGACTCTTTGAAAGCCCTTGTTCAATCTGTGCATTATAACACTTACATAGCCGCGTACGCTTTTAAGGCGAACGACTTTTTTGATACTACAATTATTCACGGAGTGGGATGTAGCCAACCACTAACGTTGTGAGGTATTCGACCGCCCAGGCTGATGTTATAAAATCTGCCTCTGATGCGGATCACAGCCAGGCGATCACTTATAGGTTTAAAGTCGATGACCTTCGACCTTAACCGCTTTCCCACGACAAATCCGCATCCCAGTAAGTGCAACCTTTTGTGACAGCTGTAATAAATGTCGCAATTTTTCTTCCTAATCATACCGTTTCCTATCCAGCGTATTTCCTGGACCGCAGTAATATCCGCCTTGTACTGCGTGAGGATTCCTTCTAGTTTATGAGCAGCTCCGGGAGTGTACAGGGTTCTGACATTCCAGGAGCATACTCGCAAATCGTGTTCCTTTTTCGTGCGTTGTCGTTGTCGAGTATCCGTCCGTGTATCCGAGGCATCTCGCTCATTCATAACTTTAAGTTTTTTTACGTGGGCGGATTGTTAGCCCGCCGCACAACCGCCATTCTGGTCGGAGTTTTTTTCGCTGCATACGTTTGTTTACCTCCCAACGGTTGTTGAAGAGGCTGTCCAGAGGGCGCCGCGAGGAGGCCGTATGTCAACTTGACCCGGGCATTTAAACAGGGATCGTTGCTGGCATCTCGCCAGGTTGAGAGCAATCAACAACTTTACCCTGTATGTCCGAGCCCATGCCCTCTGAGGCTGGATGGAACCCAACTAATAATCAAGGAGCAGGCCAAATATCTAGGCCTAGTTCTTGACAAGAGGCTGAATCGGAAACCCAATATTCTTGACCGCGTCAAGAAAGCAACTGTTGCCCTCTGTATGTATGTATGTATGTTGGCGTTACAGTCCATGAAGAACCTGAGCCGAGCTTCTCTCAATCACCCATGTAGTGTGTGATTTCATTATCCCATAGGTGAAAGTGACCTACAGTTTATTGCCGGTTCCGAACGGCGAATTTCGAGAAACTTTTCATGACAATTTTACTACAGGGGGTTTTGTCAGAACCCCGCTGAGGAGAAACACCGTGAAAACACGTTCGATGACATTGTGTCGGGATCGATCCCGTGTCATCGGCGTCAGAGGCCAACACGCTACCCACTGCGCCACGGTGCTCTTCCTCATCATACCGTTTCCTATCCAGCGTATTTCCTGGACCGCGGTAATATCCGACTTGTACTGCGTGAGGACTCTTTCTAGTTTATGAGCGTTGTCATCGTCGAGTATCCGTCCGTGTATCCGAGGCCTCTTGCTCATTCATAACTTTTATGTTTTTTACGTGGGCGGATTGTTAGCCCGCCGCACGACCTCCTCCGGATTATAATAGCTCATAGTGGGTAATTCCCCTTTGGGGGGTATCCGTGGTGCAGCGGTAAATATCACCGACCGTCGAGCCGAAGGTCTGTAGTTCAAAGCCGTTCCATAGCCAAGAAAAACAATTCCTGTACCGAAAAAAAAAAATTATGCAACACAGCTGTTGAGAATGAGAAGTGATCAAACGTAACTGATGAAGGCATAACACTCATACTTTGTGTGTGCAATTCTAATATAACAACATAAGTGCATAGAAAAGTTGCTGGGAACTACAACCAACGTGAAAGTTCGGTCGGTTCCACTCTAATCCTCTCTAGGACATCCACCCCTGGAGAGAAGTAAACGAACATCAGAGACCCAATCCACTGCACTCCGTTCAGGTTGTGTGATAAACATGTGACAATACAGGCTTTGAAGTAGTTTACGGAAAGTCACCGGCCTTTGATCATGATCGCTTGGGTTGAATATTTTCATATTTAATCCATTTTTCATTGCTACTCCAAGATGCTTTGGTGTTTTTGCTTTTCAGCAGCGTTTCACTGTTCACTGTACAATTTTTCTCCGTTAATTCAAGTGGAACAGATTTCTCCTTAATGTTGATGTTTAGTGCCGCCGCTATCTCCTGATAGCTTGGGTGCAGCTCCTGCTACACCAGCTGCAAAATTTCACCGTCTTTTTCAGTGTTTGGCCGACCAGGTGTATTTTTGACATCAACATTTTCGGAACGGGATCACCTATTATATTAACAATGAGTGATACTCTTATACATTAGCCTGATCCACCTGAGCCTAATTAAATTGGGAGGGTTTTAAGAATAGCGTTGAAGAACGCCAACTCAGAGTACCACTATGAACACGTTATGAACCAGAAGTCGACAGCGTGGAATAACACTTACTTACCTAGGTGGCGCTACAGTCCATGGTAAACCTGGGCCTCAACCAACAAGCGTCTCCAGCTGGCACGGTCTTTGGCCAACTGTTTCCAACGCCGCACAGCCAGTTGGTTAAGGTGCCCTTTCCACCTGCGTGCGCCACCGTAGATGGGCCATCCTCTGCCGCGCCTTTCTTCCGGGGTGGATTCGAAGACCCTTCTGGCCAATACGTCGGTTTTGCCTGTCTCTTTTTGATGAAAGCAGATATTTGGTTTTACCCTCATTAACCTTAAGAACCATCTTAGCCGCTTCTACCTCAATGCTTGCAAAGGCCTCATTGACGTCTCGCTGTGTCCGTTCAATCACGTCAATGTCGTCGGCGTACGCAAGCAATTGCGTAGACTTGAAATAGGTCGTACCTCTTGTGTTGGCCAGCGACCCTCGTAAAATCTCATGATGTACGATTTTGAAAAAGTTGCATGACAGCGCGTCACCTTGTCTAAATCGTTTTTTAAAGATCTCGGTTTGTTCATTACCGACCCTAATGGAGCAGCGAGAATTCTCCTTCGTCATCCTGCGCAATCGGACGAGTTTGGCAGGGATGTTAAAACTAGACATGGATTTGTATAGCTCGTCTCTATACGCGCTGTCATACGCGGCCTTGAAGTCGACGAAAAGTTGAGTGTCGATTTGGCATTCTTGGGTCTTCTGCAAGATCTGCCGTAATGTAAATATTTGGTCTACTGTCAATTTACCTGGCCTGAAACCACACTGAAAAGAGCCGATCACGTTATCCACAAACGGTTTCAGGCGTTCACAGCGAAGATCTTCTATGCGATGTTAAGGAGATAGTTGGCGCATTAATAGATGTCTCCTTTCTTATGGACCGGGCAAACGATGCCCATTCCATTCGTCGGGCATGCATTCCTCCGACCATATCTTGCAAATGAGATGGTGCATGCACCTTACCATCTCATCTTAAGCCGCCTTAAAAAGCTCAGCAGACAGGTCGTCTGCGCCCGAGGCTTTATTATATTTAAGTCCTGATATCACTATTTTCACCTCGCCTAGGTCGGGTGGGCCATTACGAATGGATCATTATGCTTGATAGCGGTATCTTGTTTGTCATCGCCCTTATACAGTCTGCAGGAGTGGTCTTTCCAAATCCTCAGCATCGACTGTTATTCCACCACCAGTTCTCCATTTTCATCCCTGCAGGCCTCTGCTCTGGCCTTGTAGCCATTGCATTTTCATTTTATCCTGTTCTGAAACTTCCGGGCGTCCTTCCTGCGAAGGCATCTCTCCATCTCCTCGATCTCAGGCTTTCCGTGTTCTCTTTTCTTCCTTCTGAGAAGATGCTCATAGATACCGCGAGCAGCTCTCGTCCGTCGTTGCAGCGTGGCTTTTTATGCCTCTTGTTTTGCTGCATGGGCTTGTTCGCATTGTTCATCGAACCATGGGTTTCTAGGTGGTGGCGGTTTGAAACCCTGCACCTCAGAGGCAACGTCTCTGGTGGCGTTTTGGCAATGCGCCCATTCCTGCTCTACTGTTTGTGCCGCTGTGGTCGGCTTTTGAGAGAGTTTGAAGGAGACTCGATAGGCAGTCTCTTGCGATTGTAGCTTTCCGACATCAAACTTAGGTTGTCCTACTCGACTCCTGAGCATTCTTAATATCCTCATTCGTACCTTGGCTACAACAAGGTTGTGGTCCGAGTCGATGTTGGCTCCCCGGAAGATTCGTACGTCGAGAATGCTGGCGGAGTGTCTGTCGTCGATCGTAATGTGTTCAATCTGATTGGTGGTCGATTGATCAGGAGACCGCCAGGTACCCTTGTGGATGTTGAGATGGGGGAATTGTGTCCGTGCTACAAGGATGTTACGCCCCGTTAGGAAATCGATTAGCCTAAATCCTTTGTCAGATGTGGTGTTATGAAGGCTATGCTTTCCTATGATTGATCTAAATATGTCTTCTTTTCCCAGCTTTGCGTTGAAATCTCCTAGTACGATTTTGGCGTCATAAGTGGGGCGTTGGGCATATGTTCGGTCTAGGAGATCATAAAAGTCATCCTTTTCTACCGTGGGGACGTGCACGCATATTAGGGTGATATACCCCAGTGTACCTTTGATGCGGATTGTTATGAGGAGTTCGCTTACATGCCGAAAGCTTAAGACTTTTTGCCTAAGTCTACCTCGAGGCTTGTTGTCGGTTCGTAACAAGTGGCTTTTCCGTGATAGGGGTATTAACCCTAAGCACAACCCGCAACCTTGAGGGCCAGGTTCCTTTTCCCCCAGGAACAACGGGCTGGTCGCTGCACACATTGGTTCACTGTCCGGCGGATGCCTGAGCAGCTATCCAGGAGGGGCCATACAGGAGGGGAATAGCACTCCGTACCAAAAAAGAGTGCCGGATAATTTCGTAGTAAATTATCCAACTTAAATTAGAGATCTAGTTAAGGAGTAGCGAAAGGCGCGTAAACTTTGTCAACAAAGTTGAGCGCCGCAGCATAAAACTAATCTAAATCGATTATGCAATGTACTCAAAAAATCTAACAGAGATTTTAAAAACCAAATTCTATCTATGCTCGTATGTATCTAGAAAATTTCACCGCGGGAAAAGAATCAAACTACTCTCTATGGAAAGCTGTCAAAGGTTTCAAAAGCCCCAGATTTAAATTCAAGCGCCACCAATAAGAAAAAGTCTAAGTGAATGGGCCAAGGGAGATAAGGAAAGGCGGAAGTTTTCGCTGAATATCTTGAGAAAACTTTTAAGCCGCCCATAGATCAACCGCTTACAGAATTTATTTATCGGACGGATGATACACCGGAATATACATACAATGAAAGGATCCACGTTCGCTGAACTAATGGATATTGATGAACCGCTTAAAGCAAAATTACAGGAGAAGTTTCAAGGCCTTACTAAAACTCCTGTTTCTTGTTAATGCCGCAATTAGGTCAAAATATGTGCCGAGTCAGTGGAAAGTTATAATGATTCCGGGTAAAGCACTAACCGGCAGAAAATCGTATCGTGACCGTATCAGGTCACGTCAGATTGGTCTTTTAAGCTCGAAGAATTTGAATTTGACGTCTGCTTGCGTCGATATATTTCATGTTCTCTAATGGACGGACGGTCTTCACTTCGATCTTTAGACAGGTTTCGTTAGTTGTGTAAACCAAATTTGTTGTTGTTCTTTTGAGTCGAGTTCTTACCCATTTGCGATGGTTTTTTGTTTTGGAGTCATTCCACTTCCGAGTGATCGGAAGTAAGGCCAACTTAGTCGATCAACTCCGAGCAGCGTTGGAGGAAGAAGGTGTCAACTGGGAGAATCATGAGTTTGGAGTTGAGAAGCCGTCGACACCCAGCGCGCCAGCATTCGATAAGCAGCAAATTCTCAGGTCTATAAATGCTATGAGTGCTTTCATAGCCCAGAAGCTGGAGGAAAATTCGGCTTCCATAAGCCAGAAACTAGAGACGACCATACAGCAAAAACTGGGGAAAAATTCGGTTACCGTAAGTAGAAAGGTGGAACAAAAATTCCACTTGCATAGGCCAGAAGCTAGAGTAGCTGGAGACGCTTGAAGGGAGGCTAGAGAACAAACAAGAAAGCCGAAGATCGATTCCAGGACGTCGAAGAGAGAATCGAGACACTGGGCAAAAAGGTTCTGGAACACGAGAAAACTATCCAGAACGTTCAGCATCAAGGAAGTGTCGTACCGGTTGTATGTATGTATGTTGGCGTTACAGTCCATGAAGAACCTGAGCCACATGGGACATACAGTTTATTGCCGGTTCCGAACGGCGAATTTCGAGAAGCTTTTCATGACAATTTTACTACAAGGGGTTTAGTCAGAACGTCGCTGAGGAGAAACACCGTGAAAAACACGTTCGATGACATGGCTGTGTCGGGATTCGATCCCGTGTCATCGGCGTCAGAGGCCAACACACTACCCACTGCGCCACGGTGCTCTCAACCGGTTGCAGCATCGAAATTCCCAGCTCCCAACTTCGATGGCACGAGCGCGATTAACATCTTTAAGCGGCAATTCGAAACAACAGCGGAACAGAATCATTGGGGAGAAGAAGACCGTGTGGCCGCCATGGTAATTTCCCTTAAAGGTGAAAAGGCTGTAGTACTACAGACCATCCCGGAGACCCAGAAAAGGAACTACACAGCCATATGGGATGCTCCTCATCGAAGATACGGCAGTGAGCACATACAGGAGATGCACAATCTGTAGTTTAAAGGACGCAAGCAGCGTGGAAACGAGGCAATCCAGCAGTACATTGGCTGCTGACATCGAAAGACTGTGTCATCTAGCATACGCGAATGATCCAATTGATGTGGTAGAAAAACTTAAAATGGATTCTTTCATCCAAGGGCTAAGGGACCCCGATACGCAACGAAGCCTGATTCTCCTGCCGATGACATGTTTTAAGGAGGCAGTTGCCAGCGCTCTAGATGCTACATCTGCGACTAGCGTCCCTCCATCGAATTGCGGCGTATTCCTGAGGACCAGGATAGTTCCAGAACAACAACGGCGAATAGGATTGGCTCATTCCCGGCTAGGTGCTACATCTGCGACCAGCAGGGGCGTTCGAGCTCTAATTCGCCGAAAGGAGACCAAGCGAGAGCACGCGAACACCGAATGGAAAGCAGTCATGGAAACGCGGCTGCCTTGTCAAGGCGACCTTGCGACGTTGAACGCAAACATTGTTCACGAACGGAAACCCAGGAACAGGTCACCGACATCCATCCGTTTCCATGTGGTACCAAAAGATTCCTGGACTGTTGAGAAAGTCGAAAGAAAGCAGCGAGAAGATGCCGATCTGGCAGTCATCATCGAACACCAAGAACAGGTTTTTCGACCAGCTTGGCAGCAAATACCCAGTGAAAGCCCAATCGGAAAAGCTTACTGGGCTCAATAGCAGAGTTTGAAGCTGAAGAACGGTTGCTTCTACCGCAGTTGGGAATTTAAGAACGGGGACATTTTATCTGCTGGTAATTCCAAAGAGACAAATCGACGAGGTCATCCGAGAATACCACGAGGAACCAAGCGAGGGTCATCTTGGTGTTAACACGACTGTAGAAAAGATAAAGAGATGTTTCTACTGGGTAGGATCCCATGAACCGGTCACAAATTTCATTCGCAGTTGTGAACAGTGTGCTAAGGCAAAGGGACCGCTTTGGGAAACTCGAGGAAATACAGTACAATGTTGGAGCACCGTCCGAACGTATCGCCATGGACATTGCAGGCCCATTCCCAACGATCAACGCTGGCAAGTGGCCTGAAATGTTTTACATTCCGAGACAAGAAACCAAAACCATTACGGATGCATTCGTGAATAACTGGGTTGCGCGTTACGGAGTACCACTGTAACTGCACTCAGACCAAGGAAGGAACTTCGAGTCGTCGGTGTTCAAAGAACTCTGCCACATGCTAGGTATCAGAAAAGCGCGGACAGCACCATTACACATAAGGTCTAATAACCTTATTATGTCGGCGACGCAGTGCGGGCAGAAGGTAGAAAGGAAGAGTGATAGAGGAGATGCCGATGGACATTGATCTTAAATGCTTGCATGTTGCAATGAGGGGGGAAAACCGAATCCGGCAGGGAGTTCCAGATTCGTGTGGTTCGGTTAATGAAAGATTCTCTATATTTGACAGTACGTCCGAAAGCGGGCTTCAGAGTATATAGGTGAGCATTCCTAGAGAGACGTGTATTGCGGGAGAAATGTTGAAGGGGCGGAATGCAACTGGCTATTTCATCAGAGCATTTTTAGTGGAAGTAACAATAAAACAGGGAGAGGCAGGTAACATTCCTGCGATATTCCACCGAGTCTAATGTTTTGGTAATACTGGAGTTACCTATCAGTTTTATCGCGCGTTTTTGTATTCTGTCTAGCAGGTGCAATGAGGTCTTGGAAGCACCGGACCAGACATGAGCGTTAAACTCTAATTTGGGGCGAATGAACGCCTTACAGATTGTAGAAATATCTAAGATGGGAAATACCCCCACCTGATTATCTACCTTGCCGTGGTGTGGGGACTTCTCACCAAAGGATAATCGTCCCCGTCACTCCCTTCACAAACCCAAATCATATCCCAATCCATCTATCCCATCACACTCCCATCCTACCTATCCACTCCCCATCCCCTGGGCTGGACATAAGGTGTTAACCGTACCGTGCCGAGATGTCGACCAGGCTGAGAGCCCAGACCAAAAATAGCTCAGTCGCAAACGGTGTATCCGGATACCTGGCGCCCTCCGGATCAGCCAGCCTTACCTGGGTATTGCGGATCTCTGCCCAGGTGGACATTTATTTCTCCGCAACTCGTGGGACATGAATAAACAAAGTAAACAACAAACAAACAACGAGTCCGGACCTCGTAAAAAACCGGAAGGGGATGATATTCCCTCCACATCCAAAGCGGTAAAGACTCCGATCGGAGAACCATCAAACCGCTCCGACAGGAAAAACAACCCATCGACCAAGGCCTATAAAGATCACAAAGCGGCCTTGAGAATCATTAAACGATGGGGCCATAAAACCGACTTGTCTGAAAAAGACAAAGAGTCGGTAACCTGGGCGACAGGAATCTTAGTCCAGGAGAAAGAACAGGCCAAGAGGCCCAGATCGTCCCCCGAGGAACCAAAGCGGGAGGCTAAGAAAGCTAGGCTGGGAACACTGGCCAAGCTTTCAAAGCCCTTCGGTGAGGTTGCGAGGGAGTGCCTAACGGTCGCAATCATAGATGATAGCGACCCGGACGGCAAAATGACGACCGAACAATGGAAGGATGTCGACCAAGCGTTATCGACAAACTTCCTCAAAGTCGCAAGAAAGAACCCTGGACCACCGCCCATCTGCGACGACGCTGGATGGTACCAAGGCAGGGTCAAATTAATAAGCTGTGCTGACGAAAGATCCGTTGATCTTCTGAAGGCAACAGTTGCCGAAATAGGGGAAATTTGGGAGGGAGCTAGGCTCAAGGTCATCACTAAGGACCAAATCCCTAAACGACCGCGAGCTAGATGCTGGCTCCCGCTTGCACCAGACAACCCTCTAGAAATAGTTGAGACAATCAACTATTGTAATCCCAATCTCCCAACAGGAGATTGGAGAGTCGCGAAGCTGGAGGAACCGAAAGGTCGATCAAGACAGGCAATCATTGTTCTGAATTGTGAATCCTTGGAACCTCTGGCCCTATGCGACTACCACATCAGGTTTGGCTTCAAAAAAGTCAAACTAAACATTTACAAAAAGGATGAGGAAATGCCACCATCCGGCAACACAGACACGGTTAACACCGAGGTCAGTAACAGTAGCTCTACGGTGCAGGAACCCCCAACCCCCTCAGGAAGCAAGGGCCCTGCGCCGGTAGAAACTGAAACCCCAGCAACATCCCTGGTCATTAAAGATCAGGAGTCATTGCTCGACTCCGGAAGCGAGGACTATTCCACTAGCTCGCCGATGGAAGACGATCTTCTGGACTCAGATCTAGAAGACCTCAACGCCACCATGGTGGAGGCAGATCGAATTAATAGCAGCCCTGATGCTGAAATTAATTCAGATTAACCTCCACCATTCCAAAGCGGCATCCGCAAACCTTCTTCTCAGGCTGGCCAAAGGAGAAGAAGACATAGCCTTAATCCAGGAACCTTGGGTGCATGAACACAGGGTTCGTGGACTAGGAACTCCAGCCTACAATCTATTTGTTTCACAAAAAGAAGGTAAGCCCCGCACTTGCATAATTGCAAAGAAATCTTTAAATGCTTACCTTCTTCCAAATTACAGCTGCCCAGACACAACAGTGATTGCAATCCAATCACCCGGGCTCAAACTATAGATAGCGTCCACATACATGGCGCAAGAAGAGTCCATCCCATCGGACGAAATAAAAAGACTGGTCAAGAACTCGTCGAATCACCAAGCTGGGCTCCTTATCGGTGCGGATGCGAATGCGCATCACACGATTTGGGGCAGCAGCGACACAAACGAAAGAGGTGAGTGGCTTATTGAATTCATCTTAACCGCTAACCTTCTTATCTGTAACAAGGGTCATACACCCACTTTTATTACGAAAAATCGTAGGGAGGTACTAGACCTAACTCTAGCATCCCCCCCCCCATCATTGATAATATAAGAGAATGGAAGGTTTCTGAAGAGCACTCCTTCTCAGATCATCGTTACCTGGTTTTCAACCTAGCCCACATGGTCCCAACCCCAATTGACTCATCCTGTAACCCAAGAAGAATCGATTGGGAGCGTTATAGAGCCTTCATTAGCAACTCTATAATAAGTAGGACCCCTGACACCCCGCGGACCACGTTAGATATAGACCTTATGGTCGATACTCTAACAACCACATTGGGCAACGCAAGGGCCAACAGCTGCGCAGCCCACAAATCAGGAAAAAAATCTTACCCTCCCTGGTGGAACGCAGATCTAAGCAAGCTCCGCAAAGCCTGTCGTAAGCTCTTTAATAAAGCAAAGAACACAAGTAACGACAGTGACATGAGCCTATACAAAAATTCACTCAAGGTGTACAAACAAAACCTGAGGAAAGCACAAAGGCTGTCTTGGAAGATCTTCTGCAACAACATGGAGAAAATCTCAGACGCCTATAGACTGAGGAAAATACTCTCGAAAGTTCCACAATCTCCCAACTGCCTCATAGCAAATGGAGTTTGGACAACATCCGAGGAAGAAACTTTAAATCTTCTCCTCAACACGCACTTCCCTGGCTGCTCTGAATCGCAAGACTCAGTGCACTCGCGAGGAACTCAGAACTCCTCTGCCGAAGTAGGGCAGTACGAACATATTATCTCCAGAGAGAAAATTATATGGGCATTAAAAAGTTTCAAGCCCTACAAATCGCCAGGTCCAGATGAAATTTACCCAATCGAACTAACACAAACTATGGAATGGACTATACCATGGCTAGAGATAATCTTTAAAGGATGCCTAGCTTGGAGTCATATTCCAGAAAAGTGGAAGTGCGCAAAGGTAATCTTCATCCCCAAGGCCGGCAGGAATTCTCACACTTCCCCTAAGGATCTAAGGCCGATCTGTCTATCATCCTTCGCTCTAAAAACCTTAGAAAGGCTGATAGACCTACACATACGGCACAGCTTGGATCCCTCCCTAATGTCTAAGGCACAACACGCCTACTGTAAAGGTAGATCGGTCGAAACAGCTCTTCACTCATTAGTGAGGAAAATCGAAAGATCAATCCATCTCAAAGAATATACGCTAACAGCCTTCCTAGACATAGAGGGCGCCTTTAACAACGTCACTCCGAAAGCAATAATAGAAGGGCTAGAAAAGCTAAAGGTGGAGAGGACTCTGATAGGGCTGATCAGCGAGTTGCTATTAACACGCAAGATTCACTCTAAGTGGGGAAGCCTAGAGACTACCAGAGTAGCTACCAAGGGTACCCCGCAAGGTGGAGTCCTTTCACCTCTTCTCTGGAATGTAGTTGTAAACGAACTACTGATCAAACTGGAGAAAGAAGGCCTGGACGTTGTTGCCTACGCCGATGACGTTGCCATCTCAATCTCAGGTAAATACCTATCCACACTGAATGACCGCATGCAAACGGCATTCTCATTCCTGTGCAAATGGGCGCATAGTAGCGGGCTCAGGATTAATCCCCAGAAAACGGAGCTCGTGCTATTCACCAAAAAGCACAAAGTCCCGGAATACTGCCCTATCACTCTGCTCGATACCAGGTTAACCTATTCCCCTAGTGCCAAATTCCTAGGCATTATACTCGATAGGAAATTAACTTGGAAGAGTAATACAACTGAAAGAGCAAAAAAAGCAACAATTGCTCTCTACACATGTAAGAAAGCTCTAGGAAAAAAATGGGGATTTAACCCCAAAATCACCCTATGGCTCTACATTACGGTCGTCAGACCCATACTACTGTATGGAGTGATAGTCTGGTGGACTGCACTAGACAAGACAACATACCATAAACAACTCGAGAAGGTACAAAGGATGGCATGTATGTGCATTACCGGGGCCCTCAGGTCCACACCAACGGCTGCGCTTAACATGATACTAGACCTCACACCACTCGATATTTTCGGTAAGCAAATTGCCACACATACGGCCATAAGACTAAAAGCCAACTCGAAATGGGCGAGCTATGTCACCGGCCACTCATCCATCCTGCAAAACAGGACAAGTCTGGCAGAAAACCTGGACCACACAGAACCCACCATAATCTTGGACAAAAAATTCACGACGATTTATCCGGACAGGAAGAACTGGACTCGCCAAACACAACCCCGCAGAAACTGTGTGGATTTTTACACCGACGGGTCTAAAACCAAAGACGGGGTGGGCTGTGGAGTTTTCTGCAAACAACTCAAGCTATATAAAGCTCTAAAATTACCAAACCACTGCAGCGTTTTTCAGGCGGAACTGTCGGCAATAAAAGAGGCTTTATCTTGGCTGAAGTGGAGCGTGATATCCACCACAGATATTCGCATCCTTACAGATAGTCAGGCTGCCTTAAAGTCGCTGGAGTCCTATGTGTACTCATCAAAATCTAGTCTCGACTGTCGCAGATCTCTCAACGAGATGGCAGAACAGTTCAATATACAGCTTATCTGGGTACCAGGACACAGCGGCATTACAGGTAATGAGAAAGCCGACATACTCGCCAAACAAGGAACGACGCTACAATCAATCGTGGCTTGCGAGGGAGTACCCCTTACAACCATTAAACATAATCTGACGAATCTCGCCAGGGCCGAGACGAACCTGAGATGGACCCAGGGACACACCTGCGTCATCACCAGGCAAATCTGGCCTCGGCTTGACAGTCAGCGCACAAGGAGTATAATCTCCCTAAAAAGAACTGACATCTACAAAGTCATCGGTGTCATCACAGGTCACTGCCTAATTGGCAGTCACGCACAAAGACTAGGTATAGTTTCAAATGACTTCTGCAGAAGCTGTCAGGACGAGGAGGAGGTTGAATCCATTCACCACCTTCTATGCGCCTGTCCAGCTTTTTGCAATATAAGGAAGCGTTACCTAGGCTCTTACTTCCTTAACGATCTGACAGATGTTCAGAAAGTAGGGATACTTAATCTTCTTAACTTCTTAAGAAGCACTAGATGGTTCCACGAATAGGGGGATAAAACCCCCTCGTAGCTGCACAACGGGCCTCCTTGGCCTAAGTGCGTTCTTCTCTATTATGGGAAGGCTACGACCCTACCTACCTGGGTAGGGAAATATTTCTTGCATCTGTATAAGAAGCCTGGGCATTTCGCAGCATTCGTGGCGACACTGAATACGTGGTCGCTCCAATTAAGATTGTAAGCAACACACATACCCAGGATGGAAAGTTTTTCGGTTTCTGAGATGCAAGTGCCATTCATGGATAATGGCTGCGGGTTAGTTATACGCTAAAACGACAAGAGACAGCGTTGTGTTTTGGATGCATTAAATTCCACTCTATTGTTTTTACCCCATTGGATGATACTGTCAATATCGGAATTTAATGAGCTCAACATACGCTGCCGCTCACTATCTACAACCGAAGTGCACAGTCGTAAACTAGTGAACTAATATGAGAAGCTGAGGGTACTGTCATCAGCGAAGAAGTGAATTGGATTAGAAGTAACAGACAAGAGATATTGGTGTGGATTTCATAGATCTAGCCACCCTGTCTTGGCGGTGACTTCCTTTATTGTCAACAGTTCCGCCTGAAAGACGCTGCATTTGACAAAACAACAGTTTGAGTTACTCCCCTCTAGACTAAAAGATAAACAATTATTTTGCCGCTATTGTACATATTACTAAGTATAATGAAACAATTTGTCGAGGTGTTTGATACAAAAGGTGACTGTACGTTGCACGGGAATTCCCTGGCCTAACTATATACAGAAAAATGGAAATCTCGAATTTTTGATTACCACAGATACGACTGCTAGTTAATGATGAACATTTCATTAAAACAATGAATAAAAAAGAGTCGAATACATAAAAATGATTTGTGTCAGTAAATAACAAATTTCTTAGTAATACTTAGTAATACCAAGCTACCAAAACTTAGTCTTAGTTACGGAGACACGAAACTGCGCTATGTTCAAATTTCACTGTCGAAGTTCGAATGCTCTGGTGAAGCTGGAAAGGAAATGATGGGAACTTTCAGCGGCATACTGCTGAATATCAGAGAAGTCTCTAGGACTTTCGAAGGGGAACATCTCATGGCGAACATTCAAGAAAGTGGACCGAGGGCTATATAGCGCACAGATAATTGATCTGTGGTGGAATATGTAAGGTGTAACGTGGGTGCAAAAGGTTGTAACAATAAATAAAGGTGAAGTACTCAGATAATTGATCTGAGGTGAAATAACAAAAATGTGTGCGTATTGAATAAACAAACAAATAGTTGTAAGTTATCGCAATCCAGTGATTCGGGCCCTGTTCTGAACTCGTCGAATTATTCGTAACGATATGTTATCATGTCTGAAAGATCTTGGTTGCAACATGAGCGTAAGTCTTAATTATTTACAGTCTCATCTGGACCATTTTCCCAATCAACAAGGAGAAAGATTTCACCAAATAGCTGGTAGATTACTGCTGGATTTTGAAACGAGGCCTACCACAAGCATCTCATACAAGAAAACCATAAAAAGATCATTACTATATGCTTTCAAAAAAAATTTAATTATTTTACGGTTTTTTTTTTTTTGTATATTTTTTCTACAAAATATATGGCTAAACTAAAACTGATAGACGAAAATGGTTTCCTTTTTTAAGAATCAGCATGCCAAATGTCAGAAAATCTAATTAAACTTCTAGAAAAAGAAAACCTTTTTAAATTATGTGTAACCTATACCGACGTACAAAGGCAGATACACATGTACATACGTCGTGAAATGTTTGGAGATATTATGAAATTGCTCCGAAAAATCCTCGACTCCAAAACAAAAAGCCATCGCAAATGGGTAAGAATTCGACTCAAAAGAACCACACCAAATTTGGTCTATACAGTATGAGTATGAAGTATTTATTTAATTTCTTTTACATCATTTCATTTTACATCGAACTTAAGACTAATTACAAAATATTAAATAATGAAAAGAAGTTAATATAACATTCAGTAACTAAGTAGTTAGTGCGGAATGTTACCTCAAGTAAGCAAAACAAAATAAAATTGAAGTGGGGTGAATGATGGATATTATGCGTAGAATTCAAATAGTAAATATAGTTATAAGAAACAGTTGAAGAAAGTAAATACATATTTAGAATTATATAACTACAATATTGATATTATTCTGTACTGCTGCTTAAGATATTAATATATGTTTCTCAGAAGAACTTCAACATTAGCATAGTTAAACGTGAATAACCATTCTTTAATTTTCGATAAGAATGAGTGAAAATTATACGTAGATTTTACACTAAGTGGTAACTTGTTGAAAACAGTAGGAGCTGTTACGGTGTAGAAATGGGAAAAATGGGTCTTAAAAGCGAAAGGCACTTTAACAAGATGCATATCATTTACGCGTAAGCTGTAATGATGAGAGTTTCTACTCGGTATATAACCACTTCTTTTAAAGAAATCTCTTAGGGCTTTAAAAACGTAAAGGTGTCTTAAAGGAAGAATACGTGAGATCTTTGAAAAGCGGCCAACTCTGAGTGAAGCGATTTTTACGGCAGATTATTCGAATTATATGTTATTGTGCCAATAGCAGTGGTCTGAGAGTACTCGTATAACAGCCACCCCAACTTGCAATGCCATATTGTAGTTTAGATTGGGCCAGTCCAAAATAAATTGTTTTAAGGACTTTTTTGGAGCAATATTGGTCTATTAGATACATTTTCCTCGTCACTAACAACATATGCGATTTAATATTTTGTACGTGATCTTTCCAGTTTAAATTGCAGTCGATTACTACTCCAAGATATTTATATTTTTGCACTGCCTCAATATTAAAGCATTTAGTTGAACAAGTACAATTATATCTGAAATTGTCTTTACCACAGCTATGGACAGGTAGACAAAATTTTGTGCAATCATGGGCGTGAAAACATATATCGTAGTCGTGTATGACTTTACTACTGATATTAAAAGACATGAGCTTTGTTTTCTCACTAATAATTAGTTTATGCGCAGTGAACCAGAGCCTCAAGGTTTCTAGAACCTCCGTAATATTGATAGCACAATCAAATTCTGTCTGAGACTGTACAATGAAAACTATGTTGTTCGCAAAAGCAGTGGATATACCCCCAAAGTTAATATCAAGGAGAGAGTTAATATATATTAGAAATAACAGAGGTCCCAAAACTGAACCCTGAGGTACACCATTTTTTAGAGTACGAGATTCGCTGAGAGTATCACTAATCTTAACTTTCTGTTCTCTGCATTTCAAGTATGAACAGAACCATTTATGAATTACCCCTCTGAACCCAGCATTATCAAGCTTTCTCAGCAGTATGTCATGATCGACCATGTCAAAAGCTTTAATCATATCTACGAAGAGAGCCATCGTCGAATTATTCTGATTAATATTCTCGTACAGGTGACAACATACTCTGAGAATAGCATCCTCAGTTGACATACCTGCTCTAAATCCGAATTAACTGTTACTAAAAAAATTATTTCTATCTAAAAAGGACACAATGCGAGATTGAATGACCTTTTCGAAAACTTTGGCAAAGGTTGACAAGAGCGAAATGGGCCTGTAGTTGGATATAGAGTTTTTATTACCCTTTTTAAATAGAGGGATGACTTCAGCACATTTAAGGTGATGAGGAAAACTGCCACTTAGAACGCTTAGATTAAACAGATATGATAGTACATCAACCACATATAAACATATTTTTTTTAATAAGCCGCTTGATATGCCATCACTTGTACGTGAATTTTTATTTTTTAAAGACGAAATGGTACAATAAATTTCCCATGAAGAAAAGGGATTAAATACAAAACTGTTTGGCTGAATGTTACCGTCCAAAAATGACGAAATGGGGCAATTACAACTTGCAGAATGTTCGAAAGAAGGTTTTAGCTGGTCTGAAATTTCAGTGAAATAGTTATTAAAAGCATTTGAGATGCTGCTAGGGTCTGTTATACGGACACCATCAACTACTAAGCAATTAATCTCCGTATGTTGTTTGCTCTTACCTAAAATATTGTCCACTATTTTCCATTCCTCTCTCACATTGCCCTTAGCTCGCGCAAACAGATCAGAGTAGAGTAGAGTAGATTGATCACGTTTCTCTTTAATGTTTTTGTGAACTTTCTTACATAGATCATTATAATACCCTTTTAACCTAGCATTATGTGGATGTTTTTTGCATTTAACAGACAACCGGTTTTTCCTTCTAATCTGCTGTAACAGATTGTAAGACATCCAGGGCTTAAGGAATTTCTTACTACTCGAGTTACATACAGAAAATGTTGTACAATTTCTAATATGCTTCTGCAGGATTTGAAGAAATAAATCAAAAGTAAATGAGGAATCACTTGCCGAATATACTGGTTCCCATGATTCATATTTAAGATATTCCTTAAGCAATTTGACATCTGTGGAATATTTTACCTCAGCAGGTGGGTTAGAACAGTTTATCATTCCAGAACTGAAACAAACAGTGAGAGAAATCATACAGTGATCTTTAGGTCATGAACAAGCCCACTAAATATATTTTTATTATTCTTTTGAGTACAACTAACGAAAACTGTCTAAAGATCGAACCTGCTAACGATATGCAAATATGATAAGTGAACACCGTCCGACCATTATAGAACATGAAATATATCGACGCAAGCAGACGTCAAAATCAAATTCTTCGAGCTTAAAAGACCAATATGACGTGACCTTGTACGAAGCCATATTGACATTTAGACCAAAGGTTTCTAGACAAAATAGTGAGAATACTCATGGGCACAGAATGAACATTCTTAGAATTCTCTGTTGTGGATAATGAATGGTTTGCTGCATTAATTCTTCACCTAAATATTTCTTATTTGCACTTCGGCTCATAGCACGCAACGATACTCGTAGTATTCACAATTCAAGCAAGTAAAGAAAATTTGGTTATTGAATTCATTAGAAACCCGGCCACTAAAAACTCCTATGATATCGTACGAACTGAGCTTTCTTATTTAGACAAACACGTGTTCTCCTCTGTTGGGCGTTATGAGGAAAGGAATTCAATAGTGGCGCTGGTGCAGTGGTTAATATCATCGACCGTCGAGCGGAAGGTCTATAGTTCAAATTCGTTTCAAGGCCAAGAAAAAGCAATTCCTATACAAAAAAAAAGTATGCAACACAGAGGTGAATGGAAAGTGTCCAAACGTACTGCTGCAGGCATACATATAACACTCACAGTATATGTTGTGTGTGATTTCATTTTCCCATAGGTGAAAGGGACGTACAGTTTATTGCCGGTTCCGAATGGCGAATTTCGAGAAGCTTTTCATGACAATTTCACTACAGGGGGTTTTGTCAGAGCCCCGCTGAGGAGAAACACCGTGAAAAACACGTTCGATGACATGGCTGGGTCGAGATTCGATCCCGTGTCATCGGCGTCAGAGGCCAACACACTACCCACTGCGCCACGGTGCTCTCACAGTATATGGTCAATTGAAATTCATTCTCTTCGTATGCAATATTAACACCACAAGTGCATGAACGAATTACTGAGAATTATAACCAACGCGAAATTTGGGTGGTTCCCGTCCTATCTAAGACAAACCACCCCTGAAAGTAGTGAACGAACATCTACAACCCAAAAAACCACTGCACTCCGTTCAGGTTGTGTGTTAACATTATAAGAGTATATAAACTCTTGAACCTCCTTTCTATCATTAAGTCCCCAAGCAATGTTCCCTATTTGAAACAAAGGCACTAAGCAGGTTTTCCCATAAATCGCCTCTAAGCAACGAACTACAAAGAGCTTTATATTATCTAACTCGTAACAGTTTTAGGGTTGAATCGAATCTGGCCATTAACAAATGGATCCTGAACGTAACGATAACCTCCTTATTCCATTCGCCGTTTACGGCATCCATCATAACAATACTCGTACGAACATCACTACGTAATTCACATTGAAATCCTCCAGTAAGAGCTCAAATACTGCTGCACAGAAAATAATATATCTCAATGCCAATCACCGTCCCAATTTCGCGTCCGAACATCCAACAAAATATTTAAAAATTCAAATTCCCTCTACACTCAATTCAAACGGCTGAGTATGAAATATATATGCATGTACTTTCAAACGGTAAAATACTCCACGGACTATCCGAAAATAGTATCTACGATACTATTCACAAACGATAGATACGTGAAAATCAATTCTGATTAGAGCATTTGATTAACTACGAGATTGAAAACCAATTGAACACTTTCCATCGGCCCTCGTTAAAGGCGCTAAGGGTAAGTTGGTGGCCGCGATAGCACTAAAAAATTCCTACCGATTATTGCATAATAAGCAACAAATTTGCATTATGTATGTACATATGTATGTATATGAAGAGTATGAGCTAATAAAATCGATGCCCACTCGCATACGATGCAAGGCATGCGATGAACATTTGCCAAATTATTAACCCACGCCAGTTGATTGTCGAAATGTGCGTGGTCATCGATAGATCTCTGGAGCCCGACATAGCAATTCCTGGAGGACAAATCGGGTGGTATAGTCTAATTTTAAACAACAACTTGCGTTTAAAGCATATCCCCGGACGCTTCAGCGCTATATTTCCCTTTGTTCTACTGTTCACATCGGAATCCTCGCGGATCGCACTGAAACGTGCCAAAGTCCCATCAGTTGGAAATGAGGCGAGAGTGTTGGCGTTCTATTATACATACCTATACGTACATATGTATGTATGTACATATAGATATTCAATCCGATTTGATACTTGACGGAAAATTAAATGTTACGGTATTCAGTTTGCTCTATAATACTGGTTTAGATACAATATTAGTACGTGATGCAATAATAAATACGGCAAATGCAAACAAAGGTATTGCATTGCGATGGTGTTGCATTAACATACAGGCAAACACACCGGGCGGCCACAGTGACGTGAACTGTGAGCTATGAATATTCAATAGATGCAGTTTAAATGGTTTCTGAATGCAACGGGGAACTGTGGAATTCATAACTTAAGTAAATAGTTTATTGAATTTAAGAATTCCATTAGATGTAGATATTTATTACAATTTATTGTCGAAACAGCGAGCCGTGGCCCAGTGGGTAGTGTGTTGGCTTGTTTTTACTCGTACATTGGGTACAGTCCTGCATCCGATGCATTAGCAACTTCTAAAACTGATTTAATGGGGCACCATAGCTAACTGCCTATCACATTCTTCCTTTATCTTCTGAAATCTATAATATTGGACTTGAATAAACTGCAATGAATTTGAACTTCGTCTAAAAGGTAATAGCTAATACCGACTCGGGACGGCGTGAGTCGAGAAGCTTTTTCATGGCAAGTATACTACGAGGGGTTTCGCCAGTATCCCGCCAAGGAGGGACGCCGCGAAATAAGCATGCGCCACGGCGTCTTCCTTCTACTTTGGCGGCGTTACAGCCCATGAAGGACCAGAGCCACGCTTCCCTTCAATCACCCATGTTGTGTGTGATTTATTTTTCACACAGGTGAAAGGGACCTACAGCTTAATGCCGATTCCGAACGGCGTGAGTAGAGGAGCTTTTTTAAGGCAAGTTATACTACGGGGGGTTTTGCCAGTAACCCGCCGAGGAGTGACGCCTCGGAATAAACATTCGATGGTGTTGGTGTTATCGGAATCCGAACTCGCTCATCATGCGTCAGAGTCTAACATACTAACAACTGAGCCACGGCGTCCTTTAGGTTCAGTAATATTTATTATAATACGTAATGTAGTATGTCTTGAAGAAAAAATGTTCTTTATTGAAGATCAAATTAATCAAGCACCTATTGGGCATTATTATTTATATCCTATAGAGAAAATAAGCACCGTGGCCCAGTGGGTAGTGTGTTGGCCTCTGACGCCGATGACACGGGATCGAATCCCGACACAGCCATGTCATCGAACGTGTTTTCACGGTGTTTCTCCTCATGGGGGTTCTGACAAAACCCCCTGTAGTAAAATTGTCATGAAAAGCTTCTCGAAATTCGCCGTTCGGAACCGGCAATAAACTGTAGGTCCCTTTCACTTATGGGAAAATGAAATCACACACAACATGAGTGATTGAGAGAAGCTCGGCTCAGGTCCTTTATGGACTGTAACGCCAATATACATACATAGAGAAAATAACACATCTATACTTACTTACTTAGGTGGCGCTACAGTCCGTGGTAAACATGGGCCTTAACCAACAAGCGTTTCCAGCTGGCACGGTCTTTGGTCAGCTGTTTCCAGCGCCGCACGCCTAGTTGGTTAAGGTTCCCTTCCACCTGCGTGCGCCACGGTTGATGCGGCCGTCCTCTACCGCGCCTACCTTCCGGGGTGGATTCGAAGACTCTTCAGATCGAAGCTGTATTTTCCAAGCGCTCTACATGGCCTAGCCACCTTAGACGCTGTATCCATAGACGTAGTACCAGGCCGATGTCGCTGTACAACCCGTACAGTTCTTCGTTATATCTTCTCTTCTAAACACCGTTTGAAAAAACGGGACCGTAGATTACTTACTTACTTTGATGGCGCTACAATTCGGCGTGAACCAGGGCCTCAACCAACAAGCCTCTCCAGCCGGCCCGATCTTTGGCCAGCCGCTTCCAGTGCCCAACGCCCAGTTGGTTGAGGTCCCTTTCCACCTGTACGCGCCACCTTAAATGCGATCGTCCTCTGCTGCGTCGTCCCTCGGGGTTGGAGTCGAAGACTCTTTGGGCCGGAGCGTTGATGTCCATTCGCTCTACATGGCCTAGCCATCTTAGACGTTGGATCCGAAGAAGTCTAACCAGGCCGATGTCGCTGTACAGTTCGTACAGTTCTTGGTTGAATCTCCTCCTTCACTCTCCGTTTACACAAACGGGACCAAAGATTGCACGCAGAATTTTCCTCTTGAAACGCGCAAGAGCATCTTCATCCGCTTTTGATAACGTCCAAGCCTCAGCGCCTTAGAGGAGGACCGAGATGATTAAGGTTTTGTAGAGGGATACCTAAGTTTTTCGAAAGAGGGCTCTACTACTCAATTGCCTCTTGAGCCCGAAGAAGCAGCGGTTGGCAAGAGTTATTCTGGTGTCATTGCTGCTTTGTCACTATCGAGCCAAGGTAGACGAAGTCCTTGACTACTTCAAAAATATAGCTGCCGAAGGTGACGTTCTGACCAAGACGTCGGTGTTGCGCGTCTTTCTTAGATGACAGCATATATTTGGTATTGTCCCCATTTACCCTTAGGCCCACTTTGGCCGCTTCTGCTTCAATGCTTGCGAACGCCTCATTGACGTCTCGCTTTGTCCGTCCAATAACGTCAATGTCATCGGCGTAGGCAAGCAATTGTGTGGACTTGAAGTAGATCGTACCTCTTGTATTGGCCGCAGAGTCCCGCACGATATTTTCAAGTATGATGTTAAAGAAATCGCATGACAGTGCGTCACCCTGTCTAAAACCTTTTTTAACATCAAAGGGGTCGGTAAGTTCAGCTCCGACCTTGATGGAGCAGCGAGAGTTGGCAGGAATGTTTAAACATGACATGGCTCTGTATAGCTCGTCTCTATAAACACTGTCATACGCGGCTTTAAAGTCGACGAAAAGATGGTGCGTGTCGACCTGGAATTCATGGGTCTTCTCCAAGATCTGCTGTAGTGTAAATATTTGGCCTATCGTGGATTTTCCTGGCCTGAAACCACACTGGTAGAAACGTATCAGATTGTCCACGAACGGCGTCAGGCACTTACACAGTAAGGCAGAGAGGATCTTGTACGCGATGTTCAGTAGGCTTATCCCTCTGTAATTGGCGTCGTCATAGGGGTCTCCTTTCTTATGGACCGGGCAAACGATACTGAGATTCCATTCATCGGGCATGGGTTCTTCCGACCATATCTTGCAGATGAGTTGGTGCATGTTCCTGACCAGCTCATCGCCAGCTGCTTTAAGCAGTTCCGCGGGGAGTCCGTCTGCTCCAGCAGCTTTATAAGACTTAAGTTTCGATATCGCTATCTTAACATCGTCTAGGTCGGGTGGACGGGATTCTTCTTCGTCTTCATCCATTGTGAATGGTTCGCTCTGCCTGACGGCGGCATTTTGACTATCTTCGTCGTTATACAGTCTGCAGAAGTGGTCCATCCACAATCTCAGCATCGACTGTGACTCCACTACTAGTTGTCCGTGCTCATCCCTGCAGGCTTTTGCTCTGGGTTTATAGCCGTGGCATGTTCGTTTTACTTTCTGGTAAAATTTTCGAACGTCGTTCCTGCCGTAACATCTCTCCATCTCCTCGATCTCGCCCTTCTCGTGTTCCTTCTTTTTCCTTCTCAGAAGCGCATGCTCCTCCCTTCTTTTCTGTTCATAGAGCTCGCGGGCAGCCCTCGTGGCCATGCAATGTGGCCGAATGCATACATGGCAATGTGGCCATGTATGGCAATGTGGCCATGTATGCATTCGGTTTCTCTACATGGGCCTGTCTACATTCATCATCAAACCAGGGGTTTCTCGACGGTGGTGGCTCGATACCGAGTACATCCGAGGCGGCCTCTCTAATGGCGTTTTGACAACGACTCCTTTGCTGTTCTATGGTTTCTGCAGATTGCATCGGGACTTGAGAGAGCTTGAGGGATCTTGATCGGCGAAGTCCCTGGCGGTCTCCTGAGATTGCAGCTTTCCGACGTTACATTTTGGTGTTCTTACTCGACTCCGTTGATTCCGAGAAATTCGCATCCGTACCTTGGCTGCAACAAGCTAATGATCCGAATCGATGTTGGCTCCTCGAAAGGTTCGGACATCTAGGATGTTGGAGGAGTGTCTGCCGTCGATCGCAATATGATCAATTTGGTTGGTTGTCGATCGATCGAAAGACCGCCAGGTACCTTTGTGGATGTTGAGATGGGGGAATCGCGTGCTTGCTGCAAGGAGGTTACGCCCCGCTAGGAAATCGATTAGCCTAAGTCCGTTGTCGGATGTGGTATTATGGAGGCTATGCTTTCCTATGATCGCCTCAAATATGTCCTCTTTGCCAAGTTTTGCATGAAAATCTCCTAGGACTATTTTCATGTCGTAGCTGGGGAAACATTAGCTTAATATGCGCTCACGCCCCACCGGAAGAAAAGGACGATCGACTCAAAGAAGAATTGATCACATTGCGATCGCCGCCAGATACTCCTCCTGTAATCTCGACGTACGAACCTTCCGAGGGGCCGACATCGATCCGGACCACTACCTTGTTGTAGCCAAGTTACGAATGAGGATATCAAGAGTGCTTGGAGTCGAGTAGGGCTACGTAAGTTTGACGTCGGAAAGCTACAATCGCAAGAGACTGCCAGAATCTTTGCCGATCGTGTCTCCTCCAAACTCTCTCAAAATCCGCCCACAGCAGCACAAACAATAGAGCAGGAATGGGCGCATTGCCAGAGCGCCGTCAGAGACGTTGCCTCAGAGGTGCTGGGTTTCAAACCGCCACCACCTAGAAACCCCTGGTTCGATGAACAATGCGAACAAGTCCATGCAGCAAAACAAGAGGCATATAAAGCCATGCTGCAACGACAGACGAGAGCTACTCGCGAAATCTATTAACAGAAGAGAAGAGAGGAACACACGCTTTTCAGAAGAAAGAAGAGAGAGCACGGAATGCGTGAGATCGAGGAGATGAAGAGATGCTTCCGCAGGAATGACGCCCGTACGTTTTACAATAAGGTAAAACGAACATGCACCGTGGCGCAGTGGGTAGTGTGTTGGCCTCTGACGCCGATGACATGGGATCGAATCCCGACACAGCCATGACATCGAACGTGTTTTCACAGTGTTTCTCCTCAGCGGGGTTCTGACAAAACCCCCTGTAGTAAAATTGTCACGAAAAGCTTCCCGAAATTCGCCGTTCGGAACCGGCAATAAACTGTAGGTCCCTTTCATCCATTGGAAAATTAAATCACACACAACGTGGGTGATTGAGAGAAGCTCGGCTCAGGTCCTTCATGGACTGTAACGCCAACATACATACATACAAAACGAACATGTCATGGCTACAAAGCCAGAGCGGCGGCCTGCAGGGATGAAAATGGAGAACTGGTAGTAGAGTCGCAGTCGATGCTGAGGATTTGGAAAGACTACTTCTGCAGACTGTATAACGGCGATGATAGACAAGATACCGCTGTCAGGCAGAACGAGCAATTCGTAATGGACGACGATGTAACAGAATTTAGTCCACCCGACCTAGACGAAGTCAAAATAGCGATATCAAGACTTAAGTCTAATAAAGCCGCGGGCGCAGACGGCCTGTCTGCTAAGCTTCTTAAGGCGGCTGGAGATGAGCTGGTAAGGTGCATGCACCATCTCATTTGCAAGGTATGGTCGGAGGAAAGCTTGCCCGACGAATGGAATCTCAGCATCGTTTGCCCGGTCCATAAGAAAGGAGATCCCTATAACTGCGTCAACTATAGGGGAATAGGTCTCCTTAACATCGCATATAAGATCTTCTCTGCCGTATTCTGAGAACGCCTGAAACCGTTTGTGTATAACCTGATCGGCTCTTATCAGTGTGGTTTCAGGCCAGGTAAATCCACAATAGACCAAATATTTACGCTACGGCAGATCTTGGAGAAGACACTCACCACCTCTTCGTCGATTTCAAGGCTGCATATGACAGCGTGTATAGAGACGAGCTGTACAAAGCCATGTCTAGTTTTAACATCCCTGTCAAACTCGTCCGACTGTGCAGGATGACAATGGAGAATTCTCGCTGCTCCATTAAGGTCGGTAATGAGCAAACCGAGACCTTTAATGTTAAAAAAGGATTTAGGCAAGGTGACGCGCTGTCATGCAACCTTTTCAACATCGTGCTTGGAAAGATCGTGCAATATTCACTGGCCAATAAAAGAGGTACGATTTATTTCAAGTCTTCGTAATTGCTTGCGAACGCTGACGACATTGATGTGATTGGACGGACACAGCGAGTCGTCAATGTGGCCTTTGTAAGCATTGAGGTAGAAGCGGCTAAGGTGAGTCTCAATGTTAATGAGGGTAAAACCAAATATCTCATCTAAAAGAGGTGGACATGGGCGGATATAACTTTGAAGTGGTCAAGGAATTCGTCTACCTTGGCTCACTGATGACCGGCGACAGCAACACCAGCGCTGAGATGGAACGCAGAATCACTCTTGCCAACCGCTGTTTCTTTGGGCTCAAGAGGCAATTGAGAAGTAGAGCCCTCTCTCGGAAAACCAAAGTGGCGCTATTTAAGACCGTATTCATCCCAGTCCTCCTCCTGTATGGAGGAGAAGATATAACGAAGAACTGTACGGGTTGTACAGCGACATCGGCCTGGTACGACGTCTACGGATACAGCGTATAAGGTGGCTAGGCCATGTAGAGCACATGGGAAATACAGCTCCGACCCGAAGAGTCTTCGAATCCACCCCGGCAGAGGACGGCCGCATCAACAGTGGCGCACGCAGTTGGAATTGGACCTTAACCAACTGGGCGTGCGGCGCTGGAAACAGCTGGCCAAAAACCGTGCTAGCTGGAGACGCTTATTGGTTGAGGCCCAGGTTCACCACAGACTGTAGCGCCACCTAAGTAAGTAAGTAAGAGATATGTGTAATGTGACAGAGCAAAAACATGAAAGTGGAATGGATCTCCTGTGTTCCGAGCAATTATGCTAACACCCAACTGTGTGATTCCTCTATTTCCATCATCACTTGACCCCCAAATTATATGAGAATACCCGATACCCGGTGTACGTTCCAATCAACCAAATTCTCTAATTGAACAAAACAACAGCCAAACCCCGTCCTGCAAAATATACAAATTATTCTCGATACCAATATATTTTTAGAACATTATTGTTTCGGAATAAAACATCTTCTCAAAACAATTTCCTATTTCTTCGCTCCACACAACCCACTCTGCCTACAAGGTAAATCCAGCTGAAAGTGTCTTAGTTTTCTTATTCTAGATAATTTTTATTCTCGTCCGAGATGGAATGGAAAAGCAAGAAAAAAAGAACAACACTCGATTGAAAATTCTATTTTTATGTAAGAAGAAACGAAAAAACAAAGAAAATAAATTGAATTTCGTATCTCATCTCATCTCATCAGAGATAGATGGGGGTGGACCGACTACTACCGTTCGTAAGAGCGGTTGATGGTTCCACATCAGCGCATCGGTATCCACAGGGTATTCATGTATCTGTTTTAATGACGCGACGTATAGTGTATCTTTGTATATTGAGTTTATTTCGAGCAAACGGTTAAGGCGAT
Organism: Eumerus sabulonum; assembly: GCA_951905685.1. Classification (NCBI taxonomy): domain Eukaryota; kingdom Metazoa; phylum Arthropoda; class Insecta; order Diptera; family Syrphidae; genus Eumerus; species Eumerus sabulonum. The sequence continues at coordinate 50,660,175 of OX645062.1, read as the reverse complement.
TTCACGCAGACAAAACGCTTCAAATAAACAATACTGATTTGGGCGCTTAGCTGATATAAAATATCGAAGCGAACAAACACGAACTGTACGTTGGTGTTTTCAGTTTAAATGGAAAACGAATGGATACCGCCCGCAGGGCTTTTGCGTAAGATTTTTCTTTCAAGAGAGTTCGTTGTTGCACCATACACCACGAAGAGAATATGTATGAGAGCAAATGTCGATGTGGGTGAGAATGACCCTTGTATCTATTGCGAGCAGCGTGGATTGGCCTTGTAGTTGGTTACGAAATTATGGTTTTCCTCATTTTTTTTTCGTTGTAGTTCGGATATATAAGACAATAAATAATCGGTTATTGGATACTTTGCATCTTCGTTGTATTTAAGAAATTTTCAGCAAATGAGAATCAGTAAGTGAAGAAACATACATATTTGGTTACTTCAAGCTTTCACTACTTTAATTCTTATTTTTTTTTTTTTTCAATTAATACGCCTGCTTTTATTCGTGTTGAACGCGCCCATCGCTGTATAGGGCTGTATGCATTCACAGAACTAATATTCGAGTCTCGCCGATTGTGTCACATCTGACAAGTGTCATAAATGACAGTAAACAATGCGAGACATTTTATTTCAAGAACCGCATGAAAACGGGTAAATTTGAACAAATTTTGAATTTATTATTGAAATTTGCCAAGTAAAACATGAAGGAGACACCTCTATCCACTTGTGAGAAGAACTTTGTCATTCAGACAATCAAAAACAATCAGGTTGACCCTTAATATACCAATTCATTACGTCCAAATGCAACATTTTCGTTTTGTATAGCGACTCGATGGTCGAAGGAACGACGAGTTTCGTCCGGTCAAGATAAATTTTGGCACTGACTGGGGCAGCGTGCATGTGTCTCTAGGTGAAACACGTGTTCTAGCACAAGTCAGTTGTGATTTGGGACAACCAAAGGCAACGCGACCAAATGAAGGAATCCTTTTCATCAATGTTGAACTTGGACCAATGGCTGGTGTTCATTTCGAAGCTGGACGCAATTCAGATCTTAGTGTGCAAATAAATCGAACATTGGAAAAGACATTTAAGGAGTCACGATGCGTCGATTTGGAATCACTCTGTGTGACGGCGGAGGACCGAGTGTGGATCTTGCGAGTTGATTTAAACGTCCTCAATCACGAGGGAAACCTAATTGGTATGCCTCTGGCTATCATTCCTGAGTTTCCAATTAACATCATTTTATTTTAGATTGCTGTTCAATCGCTGCTTTGAGCGCCTTGGCGCATTTTAAGCGTCCAGATGTCTCAGTGATGGAGGAAGAGATAAAAATTCACACCGCGGCCGAAAAGGAATTGATTCCTACCGTTCTGCATCATTACCCAGTCTGTGTATCGTATGCAACGTTCAACAATGGGTACCAATATTCAATGCAGTACAAAGTTCTTAAATAAGTACCAAAATCCCATTGCAGAGAAATAGCCATCGCCGATCCGACAGCAATCGAGGAGCGTACCGCTGAATCGAGTATGATATTCGGAATCAACTCCTATCGTGAGTTATGTTGCCTGAATCTCGGTGGTACCACGCTTACCAGCTCGAAACTCCTCCTCCAGTGTTCACACAAAGCAGCGAATCGGGCAAAGTTAATCGTCGACCAAGTGAAGCGAGCCTTAGATGAGGACACGGAATGTCGTGAGCAGGACAAACCAGTTGGATTCACTGAATGCCTTCGATTGAACAAGATTACGGCACTGGCAGAGGACCGTTTGGCAGTTAGATTGCGTCACTTTAGCTTCCAAAATATCCAGGAGGATCACCTCGTGAAGGACAGCCACTCCAGTGACGAAGATGACAACGTAGCAAATGGTAATGGTAAGTGATCTGATTAATTCCCTTCGATGATTCCATTCATTCGGGCTGTTGTGTTAGTGATTTCCATGGGCGAGAACACGGGGATTCTCAACTCAAACCAGGAAACTATCCGATGGGTGCCCGAAGGAGCAAATGAAGACGAGTCCGATGAAGATATTGACTCTGAAGACGATGATGATGAGATTGTGAGCCTGGAACACCAGGTTGAAAATGCATTACAGCATGCAAACCAGAGGTTGAATCAGCCCATAAGTAAGCAGAAGAATTTCCCGCTGCTAAGTAGGAAGAATTTGCAACGTGAGTAGAAGCAAATTGTTAGATGTTCAGTGGTCAATATGTTTTATATTTCAGAGGATGACGGCAACAGTGAAAGTGAAGAGGAAGAGACAATGGTTCTAGGGTAGAATGTGATTTCTCTGTTTTCTAATAAATTTATTTTCAAATGGACGGATTTTTCCGCGGTTTACAAAAAGGCACTTTGATGGACAATAGAAGACTGGTCATCAAGGATAAGAACTGTCCCTAATATTTATCGTTTCTATTTCGATGACCTGGTCGTTGGAGAACAAGGGCTAGTGTTATGCCTGTATACGTCTGCCTAGAAATCGACTTAACGACGTTCGTGTAAGTGAATGTGTGAATAGACATGTTCATTATTTCCTCCGGAATTTTTTCTTTCATTTTCGTATTTTTAAAGCGTTCATTCAACCACTTACTTAGGTGGCCCTACAGTCCGTGGTGAACCTGGGCCTCAACCAACAAGCGTCTCCAGCTGGCACGGTCTTTGGCCAGCTGTTTCCAGCGCCGCACACCCAGTTGGTTAAGGTCCCCTTCCATCTGCGTGCGCCACCGTTGATGCAACCGTCCTCTGCCGCGCCTTCCTTCCGGGGTGGATTCGAAGATTCTTCGGGTCGGAGCTGTATTTTTCCATGCGCTCTACATGGCCTAGCCACCTTAGACGCTGTATCCGTAGACGTCGTACCATGCCGATGTCGCTGTACAACCCGTACAGTTCTTCGGTATATCTTCTCCTCCATACACCGTTTGAACAAACGGGACCGTAGATAGTGCGCAGAATTTTCCTCTCGAAACGACCAAGAGCTTCTTCATCCGCTTTTGTTAAGGTCCAAGCTTCTGCGCCGTAAAGGAGGACTGGGATGATTAAGGTCTTATATAGTGTCACCTTGGTTTTCCGAGAGAGGGCTCTACTTCTCAATTGCCTCTTGAGCCCAAAGAAACAGCGGTTGGCAAGAGTGATTCTGCGTTTTATCTCAGCGCTGGTGTTGTTGTCGCTGATCATCAGTCAGCCAAGGTAGACGAATTCCTTGACCACTTCAAAGTTAGTCTGCACCCGCGGCTTTATTAGACTTAGGTCTTGATATCGCTATTTTGACTTCGTCTAAGTCGGGTGGACTGACAGCGGTATATTGTCTATCATCGCCGTTATACAGTCTGCAGAAGTGGTATTTCCAAATCCTCAGCATCGACTGCGACTCTACTACCAGTTCTCCATTTTCATCCCTGCAGGCCGTCGCTCTGGCTTTGTAGCTATGGCATGTTCGTTTTACCTTATTTCCGTGCTCTCTCTTCTTTCTTCTGAAAAACGTGTGTTCCTCTCTTCTCTTCTGCTCATAGATTTCGCGAGCAGCTCTCGTCCGTCATTGCAGCATGACTTTATATGCCTCTTATTTTGCTGCATGGGCTTGTTCGCATTGTTCATCGAACCAAGGGTTTCTAGGTGGTGGCGGTTTGAAATCCAGCACCTCTGAGGCAGCGTCTCTGACGGCGCTCTGGCAATGCGCTCATTCCTGCTCTATTGTTTGTGCCGCTGTGGGCGGATTTTGAGAGAGCTTAGAGGAGACACGATCGGCAAAGATTCTGGCAGTCTCTTGCGATTGTAGCTTTCCGATGTTAAACTTACGTAGTCCTACTCGACTCCTAAGCATTCTTGATATCCTTATTCGTAACTTGGCTACAACAAGGTAGTGGTCCGAGTCGATGTTGGCCCCTCGGAAGGTTCGTACGTCGAGGATACAGGAGTGTCTGGCGTCGATCGCAATGTCATCAATTTGGTTGGTGGTCGATTGATCAAAAGATATATGTTCTGTCTATGAGATCGTAGAATTCTTCTTTGAGTCGATCGTCCTTTTCTTCCGTGCGTTGGGGCGTGAGCGCATATTAAGCTAAGGTTTCCAAATTTAGCTTTGATGCGGATTGCTATGAGACGTTCGCTTATATCTCGGAAGCTTAAGACTTTTTGTCGGAGTCTTCCTCGAATAACGAATCCGCATCCGAATAGGCGCTGTTTGTTCTCCTTGTAGCAGTTCCCGTAGTAGATGTCGCAGTTTTTCATCCGTCTTTTGCCTGGTCCATCCCATCGCACTTCTTGGAGTGCGGTTATATCTGCTTTATAGAAGTTGAGGGTTTGCTCCAATTGATCGTCTGCACCCGGTCTGTTAAGGGACCTCACATTCCAGGTGCAGACTTTCAAGTCCGTTAATCGTTTGCAGGGGTCGTCAGCTTTGTATCCGAGGCTTGTTGTCGTTTCGAAACAAGTAGGTTTATACGTGATAGGGATGTTACCCCTAAGCACAACCGCCAACCTGGAGGAGGTAATGAGGTTCTACCGACCGATAATGTTGTGCATCCGTTGTTTTCAATGATGGGGTTAAACTGCGGAAGTGAAGTGATGCGGATCAGATGAAGTCCCGCCGTATTCAATGATCGGCATGTATATTCATCACTATTGACAGGATAGTGCATAGGGAAACCTTCCATTCCAATTGTTGATCTACAGCGTGGACATAAAAAATCAAATGAACCAATCAAAATACATTTCGCAGTACGGCAACATAATTATTTTAAAACTTTTACACAATATTTCCAAATAAAGATAGGAGGACGCAAGAAATTTGTTCTCATTGTATACGACGACCAAACATACTTAAACTAATTATTTTATTTTTGTTTGCTTTACGCTTAACAACTAGACATCGATGCTTAAATTTGTGTTTTTCTCTTTTTTTCATTTTTTAGTTTCCTTTTCGTGGCTCAGCCATCTCTAGTTTTTTTCTTTTTTTTTTTATTAATTCTCACCTTTCAACAATATATTTAGGGAAGAAGTAAGATAGGACAAGTATTAGCTAGGAGTTTGCTTTAGTATACGCTATAACAAAGCTTAGATAGTAAGTGGGTTTTTGTTAGATGGGTTTATGGACTTAATATTTAGGATTGCTTTCTGCATTGCGTTTGGATGGCTGTGGAGACTGTACAATGCTCAGGTGGTATCGGTATTCTGGTCTAGTTTGTTGGAATTTGATTTGACCATGTAGATGAAGTACGTGATGACCTCCTTCTCTCTGATCGGTATGGTCCGGAAGTGCTTCATAATAGCCTAAAATGGAAAATTGCAAGTAAGTTAAACACATTCATCGTGATAAGACACCGATGGCCAAATGGAAGTACAGAAGACGCATATAACAAGCCCATGACGCGAGGGATGTATGTATGTATGTTGGCGTTACAGTCCAATGAGGACCTGAGCCGAGCTTCTCTCAATCACCCATGTTGTGTGTGATTTCATTTTCCCATAGGTGAAAGGGACCTACAATTTATTGCCGGTTCCGAACGGCGAATTTCGAGAAGCTTTTTCATGACAATTTTACTACAGGGGGCTTTGTCAGAACCCCGCTGAGGAGAAACACCGTGAAAAACACGTTCGATGACATGGCTGTGTCGGGATTCGATCCCGTGTCATCGGCGTCAGAGGCCAACACACTACCCACTGCGCCACGGTGCTCTCGAGGGATACATAACCAAATAAACGAATAAAACTCACTGGAGATCAATGACGAAAAGCTTCTTAAAGACAAGCGGACAGAAAACAAAAAACGATATGCCAACCATATACGTTATGGACCTTAAATACTGATTCTATTGTAACGCCCCCCCGGCAGCTGACCTCCTCGCGGTGGGGGGCGGGCAACAGGTTTGGGGTGTGCGAATTTATTTTCGTACGGACCAAACCTGGCTAACGAACCGCAAACCCCCATGATGACGAAGAGAAGAGCAGCCTCGAAAATTGCCTACCCTAGTGTGCCAGGGCCCCATCGGAGCCAGGCCTAAATGGTGGCAGCATGCGAGTGTCTCTTGGCCGGTCTGTCCCGCTCGGCAGCCGGTCGGGCTTAGCCCGAAGAAGTTACGAGCAACCCGGCAGTGGCCTCGTGAGCCATTACGGAGGTGGGGGTGTTATCACGCCATGCACTAACCAGTGCGTGTGGGGAGTAAAGGGCAACAGACAGCGGCATCGACTTAGGATGGGCACGTGGAACATCTCATCGCTCACAGGGAAGTATCACGAGCTGGTCGAGGAAGCTGCCAAGTATCGGTTAGATATCGTAGGTATCTCTTCGACAAAGCAAAGAGGATATAAAACTGTGGACCTTTCGGACGGGTGGAAACTCTTCCTGTCGGGAGTTGCACCTCAAATGTCTGCACAGGCAAAAGTGGGGATACTCATAAGTCCCAGGCTGGCAGACAGGGTATTGGAGTGGATACCATTAGGAGGGAGATCGCGATCTTAAAACTCAAGTTTGAAAGATCAACTTTGGCTCTGGTGCAGGTGTATGCACCGAATCTTGAGTCTGAATATACGACTTTCCTGGATGGAATTGATGCGGCCCTTGATAGGGTGGTTGAGATGGATTCCTATATCCTGATGGGTGACTTCAACGCCCGCGTGGGTGTGGATGTAAAGACACGGGGGAGTGTGATTGGGAGGAACGGTGATCCTCATCAAAACGCGAACGGAGAGAGGTTGGATTTTTGCTGTGCAAATGGCATGTCCATTATGAACACCTTCTTTCCGCACAAAGACATTCATAAATATACGTGGTATCGTCGGTGTCTTCAACAGAAATCGTTGAGAGATTTCTTTTTGGTACCATCGTGTGTGAAACGGATGGTTTGTGACGTTCGTGTGTTGAAAGGAGCTGAACTGTCAACTGATCATCACCTGGTGTTGTGTAAGCTGTATCTTACTGATAGAGTACCTCGTCTGCAAAGACGGAAACCAAGAGTGGTTACACGCATACGGTGGGAGAAACTACAGAGCAGTGAGGTGCGGCAACACTTCGCATGACACATATCCGAAAGGTTTGAGCAAATTCCAACTGTTCCATCGCATGTAGAGGAAGAATGGAGACTATTTTCAACAGCTGTCATTGCCTCTGCACGTGGTGTTTGTGGAGAGAAGCGGCTTGGTGTGGCGGCTGATGGTGAGAAGTTCACACCCGGAGTTCAAGAAGCCATCAGAGAGAAAAAGAAGGCCTACAGAGACTGGATTCTCTTGGGGGACTCTGCTTCTCGTGACCGATACACTGTGGCGCGAAGAACTTGCAAATTTGCTGTGCGAGCAGCGAAAGAGCAGTCCTGGAAAGAGTTCGGCGAGAAGTTGGAAGGCGACCATAGATCTGCGAAAAAGGTGTTCTGGCAAACCATTCGCCGGCACAGAGAAAGGAAATTAAACATCATCGAAGGAGTTAAATCCAAAGATGGTGTGTTGCTTTCGAATGAGATGGACATCTTACGCAGATGGAGCGAGGACTTTCCGGAGCTGCTCAATCCCGAACAGGGGACTGAGGGGGACAGACCTATAGTATTACGTCTGGCGGAGAATAGTCCAACGGCGGAGGAAGTCATTTTAGCGATTGAATCGCTAAAAGTTGGCAAATCCGCCGGTGTGGATGAAGTTCGGCCAGAAATGCTTAAGGCAATGGGTAAAGAGGGAGTATTATGGCTCTCTCATGTCATTAAGGTGGCCTGGGAATGCGGTGAGACACCTAACAATTGGCAAACTGGGGTGATTGTTCCTCTTTTCAAAAAGGGGGGTAAAAAAGAGTGCTCCAACTATAGGGGCATATCTCTTTTAAGTGTCCCCGGTAAAGTTTACGCTAAGGTGTTGGAGGCGCGTTCTAGAGCTATGGTCGAATCCAGGATAGGGGATGAACAGTGCGGGTTTCGTCACGGCAGAAGTACAACCGACCAGCTTTTCACTCAAAGAATGGTACTCGAGAAGGCTTGGGAGTACGCCAATGGTTTTACAGCTGCTTTGTAGATTTGGAAAAGGCGTATGACCGAGTTCCTCGAGGTAAACTCTGGAGTGTGCTGCAGGAGTATGGGATTGATGGTCCTCTGTAGCAGCTGCGTTGGGGTTAACGGTAGTAAATTAACACCTGTCACCGTGGGCGTTGGACTTCGCCAAGGGTGCGTCTTGTCACCTCTCCTTTTCATTATATATATGGACTGGATGTCGCAGCGCAGTCGAGGCGAGGAGTGTTTTACATTGGGAGAGTTGAGGATAAGTCATCTTCTTTTTGCAGATGACTTAATTGTCCTCACATCCTCCCAGATGGAACTTCAGCGCGCGCTAGATAGGGTTGTGGCCGTATGTGCTGATCCTCGAACGAGATTTAAACTGGACAAATCCGAGGTTATTGTTATTTCCACAACACCTGTCCAATGCAATCTACATCTTAGTGGAGTCCCATTGAAGCAGGTTTAAGAAGTTTAAGTATCTCGGGGTCTTCTTCACGAGTGATGGGAGGAGTAATACTGAGCTTTCCTGCAGGATTGGCCAAGCTGGGTCAATTTTGAAACAGCTTGGAAAATCAGTAATCAGGAAGACCGAGCTTGATGTCAAAGCCAAATTAGCGTTTTTTAACTCAGTATTTGTTCAACTCTCACCTATGGCCATGAAATTTGGGTATTGACCGAAAGAATAAGATCGCGAATACAAGCGAGATTTATTCGTGCTGTTGTTGGAGTCACTCGCCGGGATAGGGTGAGAAACACGGAAGTGCACGGGGAGCTCAATGTTGAGCAGCTGCTTCTCCGAACGGAAAGGGCTATGCTTCGATGGTTTGGTCACGTGAGACGAATGTCGCCATCATCACGACTTCCGAAGGGTGCCTTGGATGCAATACCATCAGGCAGGCGACCGCTTGGCAGACCCAGGACGAGGTGGTTGGACCAAGTCCAAAAACTCGCCTGGGTGCGCTTGGGCATAGCTCCTGATGAGTTAGAGTCGATGACGGAGGATCGAGTGGCCTGGAGATCCCACGTGCGCACATTACCCCGCGACTCTTTTAGTGGAACATGCGGGCCACTGAAAATGTATGTATGCATGTATGTTCTATTGTAACCGTTTGTTTTGACAATGTGAGGCGAAATCATTTGGATAAACAGAGCCCCAAATCGTCCCACAAGTAGAAAGTAAATTGGAAAATTAACAACAGCTGTCCTAGAATCAGTCACAAAAAACAAATAGAAAGTCAGGATCAGTCCGTTGGAAGAAGATGTGAGGAGAAGAAAGCATCACTCATAAGCATTGAAAGTTAAAACTTGCCCCCAAGAGGTGTCAACTATCAACAATTGGACCGTTTAAAGGAACCAAGCGCCCAGAAGTAGCTAACTTTAGCTAATAAAGAAGAGGGCTTCTATGAGAGAGGTCTAATGGAATTATCTTCAACATGGTAACAAATTGTCAAACAAAATCGGACTATTCTGGCCATGTCAAATAACGACTTGAACTTCATGCAAAATTCATGGATTTCTTTCTAAATATAAGAAATTCAGTCGTCCCAAACTAGAGTACAAATCCCATTTCTGGTTTGGTGCATACAAAATTCCCCTGCGCATTCGGGACAGGACCCAAAATCTTGCAATAAAATGAATAACAGCGATAGGGTGAAGCCGCCGTGGTGCAGTGGTTAGAGTGTTGGACACACCACAGAATGTTTATTTCGCGGCGTCCCTCCTCGGCGGAGTACTGGCAAAACATCCTGTAGTATACTCGCCATGAAAAAGCTTCTCGACTCACGCCGTTCGGAATCGGCATTAAACTTTCACTTGTGTAAAAAATAAATCACACAAAGCATGGGTGATAGAGAGAAGCTTGGCTCTGGCCCTTCGTGGGCTGTAACGCCACCAAAGCAATAGGGTAGCACCTGGGCATGTAGGGCAAAGTTGCTGATTGCACTCAAAATGGCGAGAAGCCAGCACCGATCCCCGGTAATGCTCAGGTCAACCTCTGGCACCCACTGGATAGCCTCCTCAACTTCCACTGAGGTGATCTGATGTATGCAGCTACCGCCCAAGGCAAGAGGGCGCAACCCGACCAAGATAGCGGTTATGCAGAGGGCTGACAACCCGCCCATGTAAAAATAAAAATTTCTTATGAATGAGAATATGGCCAGATACAAGGATGGATACCAAACGACGACACGGAAAGAAAAAAGACTAAGATTTGCGAGTATGCTCCTGGAATGTGAGCATCTCTACACTCCTGGAGCTACTCATCAACTGGAAAATACCATCAAGCAGTATAAGGCGGATATTACTGCGATCCAGGAAGTACGCTGAAGAGGACAAGGAATAATAAGGAAAGAGTGCGACATTTACTACAGTTGTCACAAAAGGCAGCACTCGTTGGAAAGATGCTAAGGTCGAAAGTCATCGATTTTAAGCCAATAAGCGATCGCCTAGCTGTTATCCGCATCCAAGGCAGATTTTACAACATCAACCTCATCAAAGACCTCTTGGACGACGCCAGCGGTGCTTGTCCGGAGTACGACATCAAATTCGTACTTTCTCCGAGTACTCTTCAACGCCAAAATCGGTAAAGAGAACATCTTTGGCGGAATAGTCGGAAAGCACAGCCTTCACGATACCGCAACAGACAACGGCTTTCGACTTACGGACTTTGCACTAGATTTCCTCGCAAGAAGATCCACACAGCAACCAGTCGGTCTCCAGATGGGCGAACCGCCAACCAAATTGAACATTTGCTCATAGACGTAAGACATACGTCAAACATCCTGGATGTTAGTTCAGAGTGGCAATCGTCGGCTCTGACCATTTCCTAGTGGCAGCAAGGCTGAGAACCCGATTTTCCAATGTTGGAAAGCTGCATCAACGCACCAAAAGTCTGAGCACGTGAGAGATCACCAGAGATTACAGAGAGCAACTGAGCAAACAACGCGCATGTAAGCCTAAGCGAGCGACCGAGTAGCGCGCAAGGAATACTGAACCAGAAGGGGGGAGGAAAAAAAGACGCTTCGGCGAAAGAAGAGAACATTCGCAGCCTCCCAACCCAAGGCTCTTCGAAATTGCGAGAACAACCTTGTTACCGACTCGCAGGAAATAGCCGCTTTTAAACGAGCATGGAGAAGAGAGAGTGGTTGGTAGTGGACGGAGAGATCCCGCCTCCAGTCGACGAAGTTGGTCTTTTCGAATAAGTTGCTTGCCTGAAAAGTAAGTAATCAAGTAATATTTCAAAATCAATTTAATCGTGAACATTTACGTGCAATGTTTTAAGAATTTCCACATGGATTGAACCAACAAAAGTGCGCCGATCAACTCGCTTCGTATTTTGGTAATGTAGCACCATCTCGAGTCACTCCTTTAGTGGTTTTTCGAATTCAATCGTGGACGCACTTTGTTACTGGACGAATTTCGTGAGGTCGTCCAAAATTGGTTATTGCGATGGAGGAAGCTCTCACACATCAGCTCAAACAAGTGAGTTTTTGAGCATTTAAAACATCGAACTGAGTCATCCGACATATAGTCTTGTTTTTAACGTCCAATGAATACTTTTTCTTCCGGCATATCATAAACGCGCATACACACAATTTGCTTGGCTATTCCTTCTTTTCTTCTGATTTGCCATCCTCAGACTTCCATCTGTTGCCAAACTTGAAGAAAGTTATTCCTAACACCTTCCGGAGTTTGGCACAACGTGAATAATGTACTAAAGATCTCACCCAATTCAAGAATAGGGAAATAGTTCGCATACACGTCGGTCCTAAATCTGCAAGGAGCAATTGTGTTTGCACGAAGTCTTTGGATAGAGCGCATTCATGGTTCCGCAATTCATTAAAACCAGACCAAACAGTCGCCCGCCAAGGGCCATTGTTTATTCTGCGACTATGTGCGAATTTTCTAATACGAGTTCAAGTTGTTCACGTAAATTAATGGCTGATTTAAAGCTGTCAGTCATGTACATATATCAGTAGTCTTAAACTTTAGTAGGCTTACTACAGCATTAGAGCATTAGGAGGGTAATAGAGGAAATGATTGCTGTTAAAGGGATCATCCAGGAAGTCCTAGTAGAATTCGGGTGAACAACAGGTAATAACGACGTGCAAAAGTATGATTTCTCAACTTCTTCATTGGAGGCAAGGCACTTCCCAGAAACAATTTTAATCAAGTTTGGAAACAGATGGAAGTCTAAGGATAGCAAATCAGGAGAATAGAGAATAGCCAAGCCGATCGAATTGTCGGAAGCACGCTGGAATAAGAAATATTCAACGAAACGCCATCAAAACGGCTGGATAACAGGTCTTGAGACTTATTCCATATTTTTCAAATACTGATAACAGCATTCACACGATCATTCTTTAACCTTTGCCCCAGGGCGTAGCCGACTGAACAGTTTTTCTCATGTCTACTGCACTAGTTGGTTTCAACGAACTCCACGTCTTCTTCTTCTTTGGTGGCGTTACAGCCCATGAAGGACCAGAGCCAAGCTTCCCTTCAATCACCCATGTTGTGTGTGATTCTATTTTTCACACAGGTGAAAGGGACCTACAGTTTAATGCCGATTCCGAACGGCGTGAGTCGAGAAGCTTTTTCATGGCAAGTTTACTACGGGGGGTTTTGCCAGTACCCCGCCGAGGAGGAACGCCGCGAAATAAACATTCGATGGCGTTGGTGTTATCGGGATCCGAACTCGCTCATCGTACGAAAGAGTCCAACATACTAACCACTGCGCCCTCGAGCTCCATATACACAATAAAATTCGACAAAGGACATCAAACCGCACAAGAAAACACAAAAACGCTCGTACGAGTACATGTCCAACGCCCACGGTGGGCTTGCAGAAACCTCGAGATTCCGGTTTTCCTCTCAACCGATTCACTTTCATACATATATGTATAATCGAAATACGCTGCATAACGACGCAATATCTGCATATCCCCATCGTATGTCGCACTTATATATGTATACGAGTACTTACATCAGCTAATTGTGCCCGTTTCATTCCTGGCCTAGTTGTAACCTTATACTGGCGCTTGTAACGCCGCAAAGTATTCACATGCAGCTGATAAAGGTCCGCCTCCGGATGATCTGTATCTGTATCCGCGTTACTGTCCTCTTCCGACTCCTTTCTACGGCGTTTTGTACGAGCACATTGGATGCGAGCCTTATGAAACTCACATATATATATATGCCGACACTAAAACAGCAGAACGAGATTCAATTTAAGGACGTTTCAAAAAGCAACCACTTACGCTTACTTACCGATGGATCAGTACTTAGTTTTAACCTTTTCTGCGACACAGTCTTTTGTATACGTTTGCTGTATGAAGCGAAACCAGCCGGCCGATAACATCGATCGCCATCGTCTACGAGACAACACACCTGATCCGAATGACTACGCGAATCCTCCTCACCGGTACTAAAGCCGCAGGTGTTCATATTAAATCAAACCCGATTCTTCCTGCCCAACTTCTGAGTTAAATTGCACACAAAACGTGATCCTTTACGAGGATACCGCTTACCATCTGTGTTCGACACTTCCCAATTGTGGATATTTCCTTGTCCCCCCCTCGTCGTGAACGATTTTTCAAGACTTTATAACACAATTCAGCAGCGCAGTACGGCTGCTGTAGTAAATGATGAAAAATGTGCACTAAAGTGGTTTCAATTTGGTATTTGTCGAATGGATATCACTGACGACCGGTGGTAGTCACTAAAATCACTATGGAGCTGATCTAACGAACAGGCAACGGATTTAGTCGAGAATTTTGAGCAAGAGCTTGACAGCAAGACACCAAACATAACTTTCGCTTCAATTTATTTTAAAAATGAACGCCGAACCACCGAGTGGTTTACTGGTATCGGCGTAGTGGGGATTGGTTGGTACACTTCATCGGATGTGGATTTGGATTGGGAAATGAATTCAATGCACTAATACAGCTACGTACCGGTAAACGATAGGGAAGGATGGAAAGTGATGGAAAAATTGTTCTTTCGCGGGGGAATGGTGTGTGATGCAACGGCATGCCGCTGTCAGTGATACCAGAACTATTGGGAGTGTTCGTGAACTAAGTGACAACTAAAGACTTTTAACTTTTAATAATGGAAAATGGAGTACACAATTGACATATGTGCTTCACGTCAGATTTACGAATTTTGATTTTAGAGTTTAAAAGAATTTTAAGTGCCGATCACACCATCTGATAAATGTGTTTTCCTACAATAAAGTAAACAATATTACAGAAACGAAGTATGATTTTGACGTTTTAGTATTTTTCATTAATTTTTTGTGACAGCTAACAATATGCTCTATAACCAACAAAGGGAAAAATAAATAACGTTCAAAAGAATGTGCTGCTTTCCGGAAGGTTAACACAAGGGGTGGCCGTGGTGCAGTGGTTAACATCAGGGATAAAGAATGAGATACCAATCTCAAAAGCGTCGTTTTTAAAGCGGCCCCTAGACGCTCAATATTATTGTGCAAAATATTGCACAATTTTATTGGTTTGCTGCCCCAGACGGTTCAATATTGTTCCCAATAATTTAGTTGACCGCTCATATTTGTAATAAAAAGTCAAAAGCGTTTTGATTTTCCGCAATATATCGCACAATCTTTCAATATTATCTACAGACGAACAATAATATTGTGCAATATTTGATATTGCTGGGGTTAGTTGTTGCTTTTGTAATATTGTAATATAAAGCGGCTCCTATACCCTTAATAATATTGTGCAATATTTGATATTGCCTTATATACCCTTAATAATATTGTGCAATATTTGATATTACTTACTTACTTAGGTGGCGCTACAGTCCGTGGTGAACCTGGGCCTCAACCAACAAGCGTCTCCAGCCGGCACGGTCTTTGGCCAGCTGTTTCCAGTGCCGCACGCCCAGTTGGTTGAGGTCCCTTTCCACCTGCGTGCACCACCGCTGAGGCGGCCGTCCTCTGCCGCGCCTTCCTTCCGGAGTGGATTTGAAGACTTTTCGGGTCGGAGCTGTATCTTCCATGCGCTCTACATGGCCTAGCCACCTTAGACGCTGTATCCGTAGACGTCGTACCAGGCCGATGTCGCTGTACAACCCGTACAGTTCTTCGTTATATCTTCTCCTCCATACACCGTTTGAACAAACGGGACCGTAGATAGTGCGCAGAATTTTCCTCTCGAAACGACCAAGGGCATCTTCATCCGCTTTTGTTAAGGTCCAAGCCTCTGCGCCGTAAAGGAGGACTGGGATGATCAAGGTCTTATATAGTGTCACCTTGGTTTTCCGAGAGAGGGCTCTACTTCTCAATTGCCTCTTGAGCCCAAAGAAACAGCGGTTGGCAAGAGTGATTCTGCGTTTTATCTCAGCGCTGGTGTTGTTGTCGCTGGTAATCAGTGAGCCAAGGTAGACGAATTCCTTGACCACTTCAAAGTTATATCCGCCCATGGTGACGTTCTGGCCAATACGTCGGTGTTGTCCGTCTCTTTTAGATGAGAGCAGATATTTGGTTTTACCCTCATTAACCTTGAGACCCATCTTAGCCGCTTCTACCTCAATGCTCACAAAAGCCTCATTGACGTCTTGCTGTTTTCGTCCAATTACGTCAATATCGTCGGCGTACGCAAGCAATTGCGTAGACTTGAAATAGATCGTACCTCTTGTGTTGGCCAGTGACTCTTGCACAATCTTTTCAAGCACGATGTTGAAAAAGTTGCACGACAGCGCGTCGCCCTGCCTAAATCCTTTTTTAACATCAAAGGTCTCGGTATGCTCATTACCGACCTTAATGGAGCAACGAGAATTCTCCATTGTCATCCTGCACAGTCGGACGAGTTTGACAGGGATGTTAAAACTAGACATGGCTTTGTACAGCTCGTCTCTATATACGCTGTCATACGCGGCCTTGAAATCGACGAAGAGGTGGTGAGTGTCGATTTGGTATTCCTGGGTCTTCTCCAATATCTGCCGTAGCGTAAATATTTGGTCTATTGTGGATTTACCTGGCCTGAAACCACACTGATAAGAGCCGATCAGGTTATCCACAAACGGTTTCAGGCGTTCACACAATACGGCAGAGAAGATCTTATATGCGATGTTAAGGAGACTTATTCCCCTATAGTTGGCGCAGTTATAGGGGTCTCCTTTCTTATGGACCGGGCAAACGATGCTGAGATTCCATTCGTCGGGCATGCTTTCCTCCGACCATACTTTGCAGATGAGATGGTGCATGCACCTTACCAGCTCATCTCCAGCCGCCTTAAAAAGCTCAGCAGACAGGCCGTCTGCGCCAGCGGCTTTATTAGACTTAAGTCTTGATATCGCTATTTTGACTTCGTCTAGGTCGGGTGGACCGAATTCTGTTACTTCGTGGTCCATTGCGAATGGCTCGTTCTGCCTGACAGCGGTATCTTGTCTATCATCGCCGTTATACAGTCTGCAGAAGTGGTCTTTCCAAATCCTCAGCATCGACTGCGACTCTACTACCAGTTCTCCATTTTCATCCCTGCAGGCCGCCACTCTGGCTTTGTAGCCATGGCATGTTCGTTTTACCTTGTTGTAAAATTTACGGGCGTCATTCCTGCGGAAGCATCTCTCCATCTCCTCGATCTCACGCTTTCCGTGCTCTCTCTTCTTTCTTCTGAAAAGCGTGTGTTCCTCTCTTCTCTTCTGCTCATAGATTTCGCGAGCAGCTCTCGTCCGTCGTTGCAGCACGACCTTATATGCCTCTTGTTTTGCTGCATGGGCTTGTTCGCATTGTTCATCGAACCAGGGGTTTCTAGGTGGTGGCTGTTTGAAACCCAGCACCTCTGAGGTAGCATTTCTGACGGCGCTCTGGCAATGAGCCCATTCCTGCTCTATTGTTTGTGCTGCTCTGGGCGGATTTTGAGAGAGCTTTGAGGAGACACGATCGGCAAAGATTCTGGCAGTCTCTTGCGATTGTAGCTTTCCAACGTCAAACTTACGTTGTCCTACTCGACTCCTAAGCATTCTTGATATCCTCATTCGTACCTTGGCTACAACAAGGTAGTGGTCCGAGTCGATGTTGGCCCCTCGGAAGGTTCGTACGTCGAGAATACAGGAGGAGTGTCTGGCGTCGATCGCAATATGATCAATCTGGTTGGTGGTCGATTGATCACAAGACCGCCAGGTACCCTTGTGGATGTTGAGATGGGGGAATCGCGTGCTTGCTACAAGGAGGTTACGCCCCGCTAGGAAATCGATTAGCCTTAATCCGTTGTCGGATGTGGTGTTATGGAGGCTATGCTTTCCTATGATCGACTCAAATATGTCCTCTTTGCCCAGTTTTGCATTAAAATCTCCTAGGACTATTTTTGTGTCGTAGCTGGGACATTGGGCATATGTTCTGTCTAGGAGATCGTAGAATTCTTCTTTGAGTCGATCGTCCTTTTCTTCCGTTGGGGCGTGAGCGCATATTAAGCTAATGTTTCCAAATTTAGCTTTGATGCGGATTGTTATGAGGCGTTCGCTTACATCTCGGAAGCTTAAGACTTTTTGTCGGAGTCTTCCTCTAATAACGAATCCGCACCCGAATAGGCGCTGTTTGTTCTCCTTGTAGCAGTTCCCGTAGTAGATGTCGCAGTTTTTCATCCGTTTTTTGCCTGGTCCATCCCATCGCACTTCTTGGAGTGCGGTTATATCTGCTTTATAGCAGTTGAGGGTTTGCTCCAATTGATCGCCTGCACCCGGTCTGTTAAGGGACCTCACATTCCAGGTGCAGACTCTCAAGTCCGTTAGTCGTTTGCAGGGGTCGTCAGCTTTGTATCCGTCCGTATCCGAGGCTTGTTGTCGTTTCGGAACAAGTGGGTTTTTACGTGATAGGGATGTTACCCCTAAGCACAACCCCCAACCTGGAGGGCCAGGTTCCTCTTTCCCCAGGAACAAGGGTTGGGTCGCTGCACACATTGGTTCACTACCTGGCGGGTGCCAGGGTAGCTATCCAGGGGGGCCACGCGGAGGCTGTGTGTCAACTTGGATTGAACAGGGACAGAGATCGAAGCTGGCGTTTGCCATGTTAAATTGATATTGCACAATATTATTAAGGGTATAGGAGCCGCTTTATATTATAATATTACAAAAGCAACAACTAACCCCAGCGGCGATCAACGGGCAGACGTACGAAAGATTGGTATCTCATTCTTTATCCCTGGCTAACATCATCGACCGCCGAGCGGAAGGTCAATAGTTCAAATTCGCTTCACAGCCAAGAAAAAGTAAGTCCTATACGGACAAAAAGTGTATGCAACGCAGTTGTGAATGGAAAGTGACCAGACGTACTGCTGCAGGCATAAAACTCACAGTATATGGTCAACTGACTTCATCCTCTGCGTATGCAATATTAAAAGTGCTTAAACGAATTACTACGGACCATAACCAACGACGAGTTTGGTCGGCTCTCGTCCTATCTAGGACAGCCACCCCTGAGAGTTCACGAACATCAGAACATCAACGACCCAAACCACTGCACTCCGTTCAGGTTGTGTGTATAGAAGACACATCATAAAAGAATATAAAAAAAAAAAAAATTAACCTGCGCGAGTTTCTAAAAAAAAAATACAAGACGAAGGAAGGAATCGCGGCTCCGTTCACTGAGTCAATAGTGATTGCTAACATTGGGTGCGTTCACGCTTGCAATGAATGATTCTTTCTTTCCCGATACTACGATACGGCCAACCTGAGAATTGATCGTCCCCAATCAACCGAGTAGCAAGAGCAATACGAGCACTCCCCTTCCAGCAAATGACAAGCCACATTACATAAGTGGGGCGTCGATGGAATACTGCTAGACAACACTAATGCTAACCCGTCAATGATGAACCAGTCGCTGAAGAACCAGTAGTTGAAGAACCAGCCGCTGAAGAACCAGTAGCTGAAGAACCAGTCGCTGGAGAACCAGTCGCTGAAGAACCAGTAGTCGAAGAACCAGTCGCTGAAGAACAAGTCGCCGAAGAAGCAATAGTTGGAGAAGCAATGAGACCCGAATGAAACAAGCCGGACATTTGGACAGCATCCATATTCCGGGCCAGCTCTTCGTCCTGTTGGTTGTCTTCGTGTTCCTCGACTGCGCCGACTCGGGTCTGTTGAGTGCGCTTGGGGCAATCCTTACGTGTGTGTATGGGGTTCCCACAACGGAAGCAGGGCCTATGAGGTCGTCTCTTCTACGGATATCTAGCGGAGGAGTGGGTGTCCGTATCCCGAACAATTGAAGCAGCGCATCTTTCCGGAGGTTGGTGCTTGAAGTGCGGAGGTGGCTGGACTTCTCGTTGAAGTTGACGGCTTCGCCGCGTTGACCTGAAGTTGGCGTGGCACGACCCCGTCACTGAATGTGGGTTGGTGGTTCTTATTTTCGTCGTTTTCCTCGACCCTCTGCAGGGGTGTCGGAAAGTGCAGAAGGTCCGGAAGGTGCGGAAAGTTCGGAATGCTCGGAAGTGGTTGTCAATCCATCGGTCTCCTTTGTGAACGCGTCCCACGGTCATGGTTGGCGTGATGTCAATGCCGACTACTCTAAGCGTATCCGCTATGTGTTTTTTTCGTTGGCACTCGGTTCATTATTTTTCCTTTTCATAACCCGGATATATCTCACTGATCCGACTTGCGCTGGCCCGTAAAATAGCAGGCAGAAGCCACTGCAGCCGACTATCTAGCAGCTCTGTTAGTAAGCCCTATTTCCACCTCCTCGTGGTGCCACCTGGGGATTTCTATTTGAAATCGCGAACGGAAAAGGGCGAATGGCGAGTTTCCTGCGCCACAAAACAAGATAAGTGTCGGTTAGGCTATGGCCCGGCAGGCCATACCTGGAAAAAACCAACAATCTCGGATATAAAAAAACGGACGGATTTACCCATGACGACCCACATCTCAACATCCAAAGGGACTTGGCCATCTTCGGATCAATCAACCGTCAACCAGATTGACCACATACGCATCCGACATTCTGGATGTACGAACTTTTAGAGGAGCTAACATCGACTCGAACCACTATCTTGTGGGAGCCCGGTTGCGACTGCGAATATGCCTGGCCCAGAGTATGTGAGTGAGTAAGGCCAGCGGCATACAACGTCCCATTGCTACAAACGCAAGAGACCGTCAGAGCCTATGCAAATCGCGTCTTCCTCAAGCTCTCGGAAAACCCTCCAAAACCTGCTCAGACCGTATAACACCAATGGACCCGTTGTCAACAAGCCTTAGAGAGTGCTGCTTCTGAGGAACTAGGTTTCAAACCGCCACCAACAAGAAACCCATGGTTTGACGACAAGTGTAGGAGGGCACACGCAGCCAAGCAGCAAGCCTCTCAAGAGGCGCTGCATAATAGGGCGAGAGCTGCTTGTGAGCATTATGAGCGGAAGAGGAGGGAGGAGTATGAGCTTCTCAAAACAAAAGAAACGGGAGCATGAGAGGCTCGCGATCGTAGAGATGGAGATATACTATCGCAGGAATGACGTTTGGAGGTTTTATCAACGAATAAATGGAAACCTAGTAGTGGATGCACAGTCGGTACCAAGAATTTGGAAAGACTACTCCTGCAGACTGTATAACGGCGATGACGAAACAGATCCCGCTGTCAGGCAGAATGACCCTTTCACAGCGGACGATGATAGCAGAAAATTCCGTCCCCCTCACCTGGGCAAAGTTAGTAATGCTTTTTCTAAGCTTAAGTCCAACAAAGCTGCTGGAGTAGACGGACTGCCTGCCGAGCTCTTAAAAGCAGCTGGAGATGACCTGGTTAGAAGTATGCACCAGCTCATCTGTAAGATATGATCAGAGGAATGCATGCCCGATGAATGGAATCTTAATATCGTTTGCCCGATCCACAAGAAAGGAGCCCCCTTTGTCCGCGCCAACTACAGAGGTATACGTCTTCTGAACATCGCTTATAAAATCTTCTCTGCTGTACTGTGTGAACGCCTGAAACCGTTCGTTAGTAAATTGATTGGTCCATATCAGTGTGGTTTCAGGCCCGGGAAGTCCACTATAGATCAATTATTCAAACTGCGGCAGACCCTGTAAAAAACAAACGAGTTCCAGATTCCCACCACCTGTTTGTCGACTTTAAGGCTGCATACGATAGTATAAATAGAGACGAGCTATACAACGCCATGTCTTGTTTTAACATCCCTGCCAAAATCGTCAGATTGTGCAGGATGACATTGGAGAAGTCTCGCTGCTCCATCGACCTAATCGATACCTTTTATGTCAAGAAAGGTTTTAGACAGGGCGACACGCAATCGTGTGACTTTTTCAACATCGTCCTTGAAAGGATAGTACAAAACTCACTGGTCAATACGAGGGGCACCATCTTTCCGAAAAATTGCTCGCATATGCCGATGACATTGACATAATTGGACGAAGTCAGCGAGATGTCATTGAGGCCTTTACGAGCATTGAGATGGAAGCGGCTAAAATGGGACTGGCGGTAAATGAGAGCAAAACGAATTATATGCTGTCGTCGAAAAAGGACACGAACCACCGGCGTCTTGGCCAGGGCGCACATATTGGCAGGTATAATTTCGAGGTAGTCAAGGAATTCGTCTACCTAAGCTCCGCAGTGACATGCAGAAATGACAACAGTGCCGAAATCAAACGCAGAATAACTCTTGCCAACCGCTGTTTCTTTGGGCTCGGGAGGCAATTGAGAAGCAGAGCCCTCTCTCGAAAAACCAAGGTGACCATGTACAAGACCCTTATCATCCCGGTCCTGCTTTATAGCGTAGAGACAAGGACCTTATCGAAAGAGGATGAGGAGGCCCTTGGTCGTGTTGAGAGAAAAATTCTGCGTACGATTTTCGGCCCGACCTGCATAAATCGGGAGGGGAGGAGAAGACTTAATAGTGGACTGTACGGGCTGTACAGTGACATTAACATAGCACCGCGTCTTCGGATCCAACGCCTAAGATGGCTAGGTCATGTTGAGCGCATGGAAAATACAGCTCCGGCCCGGAGGGTCTTTGAATCCAACCCCGAGGGGGGCGCGGTCGAGGACGCCCAAATTAATGGTGGCGCAACCAAGTGAAAGAGGACCTTAACCAACTACGCGTGCGGCACTGGAGACTGCTGACGAAAGACCGTGCCAGTTGGACAGGTTTTTTTAAAGGAGGCCCAGGCTCGCCATGAACTGTAGTGCCAAAAAGGAAGAAGAAGAAGAAGAAGAAGAAGATTTCTCACTGATCCGATGCGGTTTCGGTTTTTTAATATGGTTATGCCCACCTGAGCTTGTTGTTTTCACTAATTCTTTATGACAGCTAGTAATATGCAGAACCAGGAAGGAACCAAAAGTCGAAGAAATGTCCGCTCTGGGTGTGGTGTATTGTATGTATGTTGGCGTTACAGTACATGAAGAAACGGCTTTGGTCCTTCTATCAATCACCCATGTTGTTTGTGATTTTATTTCCCCATAGGTGAAAGAAGGGGGGGGGGGGGGGGGGGCAACCAGAGCAAAGAAGTTGATCGCGTTTAACATTGCGAACGCCAGCTTCGATCTCTGTCCCTGCTCAATCCAAGTTGACACACGGCCTCCGCGTGGCCCCCTCTGGATAGCTACCCTGGCACCCACCAGGTAGTGAATCAGTGTGTGCAGCGACCCAACCCCTTGTTCCTAGGGAAAGAGGAACCTGGCCCACCAGGTTGGGGGTTGTGCTTAGGGGTAACATCCCTATCACGTAAAAACTTACTTGTTCCGAAACAACAACAAGCCTCGGATACGGACGGATAAAAAGCTGACGACCCCTGCAAACGACTAACGGACTTGACCGGGTGCAGGCGATCAATTGGAGCAAACCCTCAACTGCTATAAAGCAGATATAACCGCACACCAAGAAGTGCGATGGGATGGACCAGGCAAAAAACGGATGAAAAACTGCGACATCTACTACGAGAACTACTACAGGGAGAACAAACAGCGCCTATTCGGATGCGGATTCGTTATTCGAGCAAGACTCCGACAAAAAGTCTTAAGCTTCCGAGACATAAACAAACGCCTCATAACAATCCGCATCAAAGCTAAATTTGGAAACATAAGCTTAATATGCGCTCACGCCCCAACGGAAGAAAAGGACGATCGACTCAAAGAAGAATTCTACGATCTCCTAGACAGGACATATGCCTAATGCCCCAGCTACGACACAGAAATAGTCCTAGGAGATTTTAATGCAAAACTGGGCAAAGAGGACATATTTGAGTCGATCATAGGAAAGCATAGCCTCCATAACACCACATCCGACAACGGATTAAGGCTAATCGATTTCCTAGCGGGGCGTAACCTCCTTGTAGCAAGCACGCGATTCCCCCATCTCAACATCCACAAGGGTACCTGGCGGTCTTGTGATCAATCGACCACCAACCAGATTGATCATATTGCGATCGACGCCAGACACTCCTCCTGTATTCTCGACGTACGAACCTTCCGAGGGGCCAACATCGACTCGGACCACTACCTTGTTGTAGCCAAGGTACGAATGAGGATATCAAGAATGCTTAGGAGTCGAGTAGGACAACGTAAGCTTGACGTTGGAAAGCTACAATCGCAAGAGATTGCCAGAATCTTTGCCGATCGTGTCTCCTCAAAGCTCTCTCAAAATCCGCCCAGAGCAGCACAAACAATAGGGCAGGAATGGGCTCATTGCCAGAGCGCCGTCAGAGATGCTGCCTCAGAGGTGCTGGGTTTCAAACAGCCACCACCTAGAAACCCCTGGTTCGATGAACAATGCGAACAAGCCCATGCAGCAAAACAAGAGGCATATAAGGCCGTGCTGCAACGACGGACGAGAGCTGCTCGCGAAATCTATGAGCAGAAGAGAAGGTAGGAACGCTTTTCAGAAGAAAGAAGAGAGAGCACGGAAAGCGTGAGATTGAGGAGATGGAGAGATGCTTCCGCAGGAATGACGCCCGTAAGTTTTACAATAGGGTAAAACGAACATGCCATGGCTACAAAGCCAGAGTAGCGGCCTGCAGGGATGAAAATGGAGAACTGGTAGTAGAGTCGCAGTCGATGCTGAGGATTTGGAAAGACCACTTCTGCAGACTGTATAACGGCGATGATAGACCGGATACCACTGTCAGGCCATTCGTAATGGACGACAATGAAACAGAATTCAGTCCACCCGACCTAGACGAAGTCAAAATAGCGATATCAAGACTAACGGCGGCTGGAGATGAGCTGGTAAGGTGCATGCACCATCTCATTTGCAAGGTATGGTCGGAGGAAAGCATGCCCGACGAATGGAATCTCAGCATCGTTTGCCCGGTCCATAAGAAAGGAGACCCCTATAACTGCGCCAACTATAGGGGAATAAGTCTCCTTAACATCGCATATAAGATCTTCTCTGCCGTATAGTGTGAACGCCTGAAACCGTTTGTGGATAACCTGATCGGCTTCCATCAGTGTGGTTTCAGGCCAGGTAAATCCACAATAGACCAAATGTTTACGCTACGGCAGATCTTGGGAAAGACCCAGGAATACCAAATCGACACTCGCCACCTCATCGTCGATTTCAAGGCTGCATATGACAGCGTGTAAACAGATGAGCTATACAAATCCAGGTCTAGTTTTAACAACCCTGCCAAACTCGTCCGACTGTGCAGGATGAAAATGCAGAATTCTCGCTTCTCCATTAAGGTCGGTAATGAGCAAACCGAGACCTTTGATGTTAAAAATGATTTAGGCAAGCAACATCGCAGGATGAAGAGCTACATGATCTAGTTAGACGTGCTTGAAAAGATCGTGCAAGAGTCACTGTCATCTGTAATTTCCAGAGGACATCTTCAGATGGCACTAGGAAGAGAAGGGGATGGGACTTACTAACAATGCCGCAAGGTGTTCGTCTATGGTGGTTTTTCTCGCTTTTTAGCAGGCCAGAATCTGTCGGATAGATGCTACCCTTACCAGGCCTTTGTTAGTCCTTTGTCATCCAGGAGGCGTAGCCTCCTCGGCGAAATGATGACTCCTATGGGGATCATCTGAGCTCCTTCGTGAGACATTCTCAACCTTATTATGAAGGTGGAGAAACTTCTCGTCTGATCGGCTAGGGAAATCACTGAGACCTGCACGTCAAAAAGACGCGCCGTGTAATAATCGACCTAGCACTAGCCCCACACATGTTAAAACAAAAAAACGCGTATGGATCTATGCCCATACCGCGTATTCTCCCAAGATATCC
Source organism: Eumerus sabulonum (assembly GCA_951905685.1). Lineage (NCBI taxonomy): Eukaryota > Metazoa > Arthropoda > Insecta > Diptera > Syrphidae > Eumerus > Eumerus sabulonum. The sequence goes on along the minus strand of OX645062.1, from coordinate 50,635,046 downwards.
AGTGGGAAAACTAGTTCATGCCCTTATTCAATTATGTTTTTACGCAGACATCTTGCAAGCATTGTTAAAACCTTCATCGCCAAGCATCACCTAACTTACCCTAAAACTCACAAGTCGCACCAAAGGAACACACCTCACAAAACACACCACACAAAACACACCTCACAGCAGCAAAATCACGCCATCCGTGCGTGGCGACGTTTTTCTATAACGGTAACCGCTTTCTTCCAAGCAGGCGGTTCCCCATTCTTATTTCATTGTATCATCAGCAATAAAGCCAATAAGTTCTCGAATTCGTTTGGTTTCTTTTGTTTCTTTTTACAGGACTAGAAAACTATCTAGTTCTCACCAAGCATCATTACAGCTTACTGCGTTTTTAGTAAAGTTAAATGTATTTCTACTGCTCCTATAAAACAAGGGAAATACATACATGGCCGTTTCATGAGGTGGATGTTGTTTAACAAAATGTTTGTCTTTTTAAACAAATCTCATTATTCCGTTGTATTTTCCTTTGAACATTGTAAATACGCCGAACCTAAAAAGGTCCCCCTTACTTTGAAAAAAAAAACGTACACATGGTGTACATTTTCTGGATACACACACTGTATGATGGTTCTCTTAATATTCTCAAACTGTACAATTTCCACTGGAAGCAACCTAAAGTGAATTAGATTCACTCGACTACCAGTGCTCCTCAAGCCATCAATTCGCCTCGCAAAAAATCATAAAATAAACGTCAACAACTCGCCCTCGCCAAAATGAACACACAACCGCTCTCCATCTCTCCATTACTCTCACGGCTTCGGCTGTTCACCGGCGAAACCGACTAAGAATTCATTTTTCACTTTTCAAGCCAAGGTTTGCCGTCGTCGCTACTGTCAATCCAATTCATTTTCGCGTAACAAACCGTTTCGTGGGGTTCGTTGTGGTCTGCTTCTATCTTTATCCGTGTGCTTTACATTTTTGTTATTTTTTGCGGCAAAGTAATTACAAAATAAAAGAAAGAATTAATCCGCCTGCCCTGTGCACCACTCGATTAATTTATCTCTAACGACCGTTTCATATCCGAGTGTGTAATTTGAATTGTTTTTGTTTCGAATAAGAGATTTGCATAGTGCGTAGGTTCTTATTGTGCGTCCGAGGAAGAGAAAGTTCTTTGAATCGCATCTTTACACTGAGATTGTTGTCGGTACTTCAGTAGATCTAGTGAACTACTAACAACAGTAGAAATAAAAAAAGAATTAGAAAATAAAAGTGAAACACGTCTCCACCGCTCCCATTCCTATCGATTCTGTCGTCGCGCGGTTGTCTACGAGAAGTGCGGAAATAAGTATTAAAGATTCAGTGCGAAGCGGAGATCGAGTAATTGTTGTACAAAGGAGTTAACAAAATCCAAAGAAAGTGACGTAAGGTAAAATGTCCACGTTGAATAACAAATTCAAGACTCTGTCGAACGAGGAAAAGGCCGAGATCCAGGAGAAATTCATAGAAGTAAGTACTAGTACATACTACAGACTGGCAAGTATCAGCCAAATCCGGCAAAGGCTCTTAAGGTGTACAGTGAATTTGAGATCAAGTTCCGAATTTTGTGTTGTTCTTTTGTTCATATTGAAATTCCTGTGCTGTGATTCAGACTAATCCAAGTCTATAGTGCCGGAGTGAGTTGAGATATAGTACTCGTATTCGTACATACATACAATCACGCCCAAGAGGGCGAGAAATAAAAGCCACATCCTACGCACTGTCTTGGAAATCACACACAAAAAAGATTTAAAGAACTAAAGTCGTGTTCGCTGTGGTGTCGCCCAAGTTCAATTTTTCTCCCTTGGCCCCCCAGATGCCGGCAAATCATTAAACTCTCCTACTCCATCGTTTTCGCTCCGGAATCGTTACTTCGCGGGGGTGCTGCCCAAAAGTGTTACCAATGCAGCATTTGAATTTTCTTACTATTTGCCTCGTTCCAATCTTGTATGAATCATACTAGTTTGCCTGAGGACAGGTAGCCATAGTGTTAGTCTCAGGTATAGGCGGGAAGAACCATCTATTTTTAGTTAGAGTTGTAAAGAAACGACGATATAATGATAGGTACAGGTAATGGTTTTTCAATTTGGGGGGAATGTGCTTTTAAGTGGTGTACGGTCTAAAGCATTCGGCGTCTGCTTGAAAACCGCGCCTTAATGTAGTGGAAAGTTTTAAAAGTTATCTAAAGGAGTTTGTCATTTCTCATGTACGAGAATATAACACAATAGTGCCCTTTGTACTGAAGTAGCACAGTACATAAATACATTTTCAGTGGCCCGCATGTTCCACATGCCGTGGGGGTAATGCGCGCACGCGGGATCTCCAGGCCACTCGATCCTCCATCATCGACTCTAACTCATCAGGAGCTATGCCCAAGCGTACAGAGGCGAGTTTTTGGACTTGGTCAAACCACCTCGCCCTGGGCCTGCCAAGCGCTCGCCTGCCTGATGGTATTACATTCAAGGCACGCTTCGGAAGTCGTGATGATGGCGACATTCGTCTCACGTGACCAAACCTTCGAAGCATAGCTCTTTCCGTTCGGAGAAGCAGCTGCTCAACATTGAGCTCCCCGCGCACTGCCGTGTTTCTCACCCTATCCCGGCGAGTAACTCCCAGAACAGCGCGAAGAAATCTCATTTCCGCAGCTTGTATTCGCGATCTTAATCGTTCGGTAAATACCCAAATTTCATGAGAGTTGGAACAAATACTGAGTTAAAATCCGCTAACTTGGCTTTGACACCAAGCTCGGTCTTCCTGATTACAGATTTTCCAAGCTGTTTCAAAATTGACCCAGCTTGGCCAATCCTGCAGGAAAGCTCAGTATTACTCCTCCCATCACTCGTGAAAAAGACCCCGAGATACTTAAACTTCTCCACCTGCTTCAATGGGACTCCACTAACATGTAGAGTGCATTGGACAGGTGTTGAGGAAATAACCATAACCTCGGATTCGTCCACTTTAAGCATCAGCACATACGGCCACAAACCTATCTAGCGCGCGCTGAAGTTCCATCTGGGAGGATGTGGTGACAACTAAGTCATCTGCAACTCTCCCAATGTAAAACACTCTTCGCCTCGACTGCGCTGCGACATCCAGTCTATATATATATAATGAAAAGGAGAGGTGACAAGACGCACCCTTGGCGAAGTCCAACGCCCATGGTGACAGGTGCCCATACTCCTGCAGCACACTCCAGAGTTTACCTCGAGGAACTCGGTCATACGCCTTTTCCAAATCTACAAAGCAGCTGTAGATTGGTTTGGCGTACTCCCAAGCCTTTGAGTGAAAAGCTGGTTGGTTGTACTTCTGCCGTGACGTAACCCGAAACCCGCACTGTTCATCCCCTATCCTGGATTCGACCATAGCTCCAGAACGCGCCTCCAACACCTTAGCGTAGACTTTACCGGGGACACTTAAAAGAGATGTGCGCCCCAGTTCGCCAATCGCTAGGTGTCTCACCGCATTCCCAGGCCACCTTAATGACATGAGAGAGCCATAATACTTCCTCTTTACCCATTGCCTTAAGCATTTCTGGCTGAACTTCATCCACACCGGCGGATTTGTCAACTTTTAGCGATTCAATTGCTAAAATGACTTCCTCCGCCGTTGGACTATTCTCCGCCACACGCAAGACTATAGGTCTGTCCCCCTCAGTGCCCTGTTCGGGATTGAGCAGCTCCGAAAAGTGCTCGCTGAATCTGCGTAAGATGTCCATCTCATTGGAAAGCAACACACCATCTTTGGATTTAACTCCTTCGATGATGTTGAATTTCCTTCCTCTGAGCCGGCGAATGGTTTGCCAGAACACCTTTTTCGCAGATCTATGGTCGGCTTCCAACTTCTCGCCGAACTCCTTCCAGGACTGCTCTTTCGCTGCTCGCACAGCAAATTTGCAAGTTCTTCGCGCCACAGTGTATCGGTCACGAGAAGCAGAGTCCCCCAAGAGAATCCAGTCTCTGTAGGCCTTCTTCTTCTCTCTGGTGGCTTCTTGAACTTCGGGTGTTTTAAACCACGCAGTTCTTTTCTCACCATCAGCCGCCACATCAAGCCGCACAATCAAATATTTAACTCTGCAACTCCCAAACCTTGCCAAGACTGTCTGTGGGCTCAGTCTAATTATGTAATTTTATAATAATCGAATGTGCTACAGTATGTACATATGTAGGTATGTACTTTAACGACTGGGCTTCTGCGTTAACCACAACCTCTACTGCGTCGTCCCTCGGGTCGGTGTCGAAGACTCTTCGGGCCGGAGCGGTGATGTCTATTCGCTCACCATGACCTAGCCATCTTAGGCGTTGGATCCGAAGACGCCGTGCTATGTTCATGTCACTGTACAGCCCGTACAGTTCTCTATTAAGTCTTCTCCTCCACTCCCCATTTATGCAGGTCGGGCCGAAAATCGTACGCAGAATTTTTCTCTCAAAACGACCAAGGGCCTCCTCATCCGCTTTCGATAAGGTTCATGTCTCTGCGCCATAAAGCAGGACCGGGGTGATAAGGGTCTTGTATATGGTCACCTTGGTGTTTTGAGAGAGGGCTCTGCTTCTCAATTGCCTTCCGAGCCGAAAGAAACAGCGGTTGGCAAGAGTTATTCTGCGTTTGAGTTCGGCACTGATGTCATTTCTGCATGTCACTGCGGAGTCTAGGTAGACGAAGTCCTTGACTACCTCGAAATTATACCTGCCAATATGTGCGCCCTGGCCAAGACGCCGGTGGTTCGTGTCCTTTTTCGACGACAGCATATATTTCGTTTTGCTCTCATTTACCGCCAGTCCCATTTTAGCCGCTTCCGTCTCAGTGCTCGTAAAGGCCTCAATGACATCTCGCTGACTTCGTCCAATTATGTCAATGTCATCGGCATATGCAAGCAGTGCCCATCGTATTGACCAGTGAGTTTTGCACGATCCTTTCAAGGACGGTGTTGAAAAAGTCACGATAGCGTGTCGCCCTGTCTAAAACCTTTTTTGACATAAAGCAGCGAGAGTTCTCCAATGTCATCCTGCACAATCTGACGAGTTTGGCAGGGATGTCAAAACTAGACATGGCGTTGTATAGCTCGTCTCTATTTATACTATCGTATGCAGCCTTAAAGTCGACAAACAGGTGGTGGGAATCTGGAACTCGTTTGTTTTTTACAGGGTCTGCCGCAGTGTGAATAATTGATCTATAGTGGACTTCCCGGGCCTGAAACCACACTGATACGGACCAATCAATTTATTAACGAACGGTTTCAGGCGTTCACACAGTACAGCAGAGAAGATTTTATAAGCGATGTTCAGAAGACGTATACCTCTGTAGTTGGCGCGGACAAAGGGGGCTCCTTTCTTGTGGATCGGGCAAACGATATTAAGATTCCATTCATCGGGCATGCATTCCTCTGATCATATCTTACAGATGAGCTGGTGCATACTTCTAACCAGGTCATCTCCAGCTGCCTTAAAGAATTCGGCAGGTAGTCCATCTACTCCAGCAGCTTTGTTAGACTTAAGCTTAGAAAAAGCATTCCTAACTTCGTCCAGGTCAGGGGAACGGAATTCTCTGCTATCATCGTCCGCTGTGGAGGGGTTATTCTGCCTGACAGCCGGATCTGTTTCGTCATTGCCGTTATACAGTCTGCAGAAGTAGTCTTTCCAGATTCTTAGTACCGACTGTGAATCCACTACTAGGTTTCCATTTTCGTCCCTGCAGGCTTCCGTTCTGGTCTTATATCCCTGGCATGTTTGTTTTATTCGTTGATAAAACCTTCGAACCTTCTACGATCGCGAGCTTCTCATGATTCCTTTTTTTGTTTTGAGAAGCTTATGCTCCTCCTTCCTCTTCTGCTCATAATGCTCAAAAGCAGCTCTTGTCTTTCTATGCAGCGCCTCTTGATAGGCTTGCTGCTTGGCTGCGTGTGCCTCCTACACTCGTCGTCAAACCATGGGTTTCTTGTTGGTGGCGGTTTAAAACCCAGTACCTCAGAAGCAGCACTTTCTAAGGCTTGTTGACAACGGGTCCATTGGTTTTGTACGGTCTGAGCAGGTGTTGGAGAGTTTTCCGAAAGTTTGAGGGAGACGCGATTGGCATAGGCTCTGGCGGTCTCTTGCGTTTCTAGCATCGTGACGTTGTATGCAGCTGGCTTTACTCGATTTTTCTGGGCCAGGCATATTCGTAGTCGCAGCCTGGCTGCCACAAGATAGTGGTCCCAGTCGATGTTGGCTCCTCTAAAAGTTCGCACATCCAGAATGTCGGATGCGTGCCTGCCATCAGTCGCAATGTGGTCAATCTGGTTGACGGTTGATTGATCTGAAGATCGCCAAGTCCCTTTGTGGATGTTGAGATGTGGGAAACTCGTGTTAGCAACTAGAAGATTTCGCCCCGTTGGGAAGTCTATCAGCCTAAATCCATTTTCGGATGTGGTGTTGTGTAGGCTGTGCTTGCCAATAACCCTATCAAAGGCGACTTCCTTGCCCAGTTTTGCGTTAAAGTCTTCCAGTACGATTTTAACGTCGTAACTGGGACATTGGGCATATGTCCTATCTAGGAGGTCGTTGAAGTCGTCTTTTGTACGTCATCCTTGTCCTCGGTAGGGGCGTGAACGCAAATTAGGCTGATGTTTGCGAATTTAGCCTTGATGCCGGTTGTCATGAGGCGCTCGCTTACATGCCTGAATCTCAAGACTTTTTGCCTAAGTCTACCTCTAATAACAAATCCGCATCCGAATAAGCGTTGTCTTCTCTCCTTCTAGCAGTCCCCGTAGTAGATATCACAGTTTCTCATCCTCTTTCTGCCCGGTCCATCCCATCGCACTTCCTGCCTTATAACAGTCTAGGGCCTCCGCAAGTTGTTCGGCTGCACGTGGTCTGTTGAGGGACCTTACATTCCACGCACAAAGCCGAATATCATTTTTCCTTTTCCTTTGGTTGTTTCCTGGGTCGTCATCGGTTAATCCGTCCGTTTTTTTGTACCCGAGGCGTTTATTCGGGTTTTTTTTCCAGGTATGGTTTGCCGGGCCATAACCTTACCGACACTTATCCTGTTTTGTGGCGCAAGAAACTCGCCATTCGCCCTTTTCCGTTCGCGATTTCAAATAGAAATCCCCAGGTGGCACCACGAGTAGGTGGAAATAGGGCTTACTAACAGAGCTGCTAGATGTTCGGCTGCAGTGGCTTCTGCTCGCTAAATTACGGGCCGGCGCATATCGGATTAGCTACCCCTACGAGGCCTTTGTTTGTCGTTACCACCATGATATAGAAGTTGCTCGATAAAATTGTCGAAAATTGGACCTCCTAGATGGGGTACTGGCCAAACCCCCCGTAGTATACCTTGCCTAGAAAAAGCTTCTCGACTCACGCCGTTCGGATTCGGCATTAAACTGTAGGTTCCTTTCAACTGTGTGAAAAATAGAACCACACACAACATGGGTGATTGAAGGGAAGCTTGGCTCTGGTCCTTCATGGGCTGTAACGCCACCAAAGAAGAAGAAGAAGGAGTGACGACGACGTATACTGACAAGGCAGTTACAGTGGCACAGTATGTGCTCTGCTGTTTCTTCGTCCTCATTACACATTCTGCAGGTATCATCTTGTACAATGCCCATGGTTTTGAGGTGTTTATTGACAGGGCAGTGTCCAGTAAGGAAACCTGTGATTGTACGAACCTGACTCCTCGAAAGTATGAGGAGTTGTTTCGTTCTTGTGAGGGAAGAAGTTGGGAGGAGCAACTTCGCTTGACTGCTACCTTCCGTTTGTGACCAGTCGTGATCGGCCGTGTTCCTTAACCATTTGTTTATGCAGCATTTGGTGGTGCTGATGGGTATGCCGCAGAAAGGCCGTGGCATCATGAATGGTGGCGCTACAGTGCGTGGTGAACATGGGCCTCAACCAACAAGCGTCTCCAGCTGGCACGTCTTTGGCCAGCTGTTTCCAGCGCCACACGCCCCGTTGGTTAAGGTCCCCTTCCACCTGCGTGCGCCACCGTAGATGCGGCCGTCCTCTGCCGCGCCTTCCTTCCAGGATGGATTCAAAGACTCTACATGGCCTAGCCACTTTAGACGCTGTATGCGTAGACGTCATACCAGGCCGATGTTGCTGTACAACCCGTACAGTTCTTCGTTAAATCTTCTCCTCCATACACCGTTTGAACATACGGGACCGTAGATAGTGTGCAGAATTTCCCTCTCGAAACGACCAAGGGTATCTTCATCCGCTTTTGTTAAGGTCTAAGCCTCTGCGCCGTAAAGGAGGACTGGGATGATCAAGGTCTTATGTCACCTTGGTTTTCCGAGAGAGGGCTCTACTTCTCAATTGCCTCTTGAGCCCAAAGAAACAGCGGTTGGCAAGAGTGATTCTGCGTTTTATCTCAGCGCTGGTGTTGTTGTCACTGATCATCAGTGAGCCAAGGTAGACGAATTCCTTGACCACTTCCGCCCATGGTGACGTTCTGGCCAATACGTCGGTGTTGTCCGTCTCTTTTAGATGAAAGCAGATATTTGGTTTTACCCTCATTAACCTTGAGACCCATTTTAGCCGCTTCTACCTCAGTGCTACCAAGGGCTCATTGACGTCTCGCTGTGTCCGTCCAATCACGTCAATGTCGTCGGCGTACGCAAGCAATTGCGTAGACTTGAAATAAATCGTACCTCTTGTGTTGGCCAGTGACTCTTGCACGATCTTTTCAAGCACGATGTTGAAAAAGTTGCATGACAGCGCGTCACCTTGCCTAAATCCTTTTTTAACATTGAAGGTCTCGGTTTGCTCATTACCGACCTTAATGGAGCAGTGAGAATTCTCCATTGCACAGTCGGACGAGTTTGGCAGGGATGTTAAAACTAGACATGGCTTTGTATAGCTCATCTCTATACACGCTGTCATATGCAGCCTTGAAATCGACGAAGAGGTGGTGAGTGTCGATTTGATATTCCTGCCAAGATCTGCCGTGGCGTAAATATTTGGTCTATTGTGGATTTACCTGGCCTGAAACTACACTGATAAGAGCCGATCAGGTTATCCACAAACGGTTTCAGGCGTTCACACAATACGACAGAGAAGATCTTGGCGCAGTTATAGGGGTCTCTTTTCTTATGGACCGGGCAAACGATGCTGAGATTCCATTCGTCGGGCATGCTTTCCTCCGACATACCTTGCAAATGAGATGTTGCATGCACCTTAGCAGCTCATCTCCAGCCGCCTGAAGAAGCTCAGCAGACAGGCCGTCTGCGCTCGCGTCTTTATTATACGTAAGTCTTGATATCGCTGTTTTGACTTCGTCTAGGTCGGGTGGACTGAATTCTGTTACATCGTTGTCCGTTACGAATGGCTCGTTCTGCCTGACAGCGGTATCTTGTCTATCATCACCGTTATACAATCTGCAGAAGTGGTCTTTCCAAATCCCCAGCATCGATTGCGACTCTACTACCAGTTCTCCATTTTAATCCCTGCAGGCCGCCGCTCTGGCTTTGTAGCCATGGCATGTTCGTTTTACCTTATTGTAAAACTTACGGGCGTCATTCCTGCGGAAGCATCTCTCCATCTCCTCGATCTCACGCTTTCCGTGCTCTCTCTAAGCATATGTTGGATTCAATTGCATGCAGTGTTGTCTACCCCTGTGTTGTGAGGATACAGCGTTTTATTTGGGTGTAGTTGGTGATGTCGAAAGCACCCTCGATGGCAACATATCGTAATTTCTTTGTCGCTCAGGGATCTGTTGATCCGGGCTCAGGCTGGTAGGCATATTGGTTACTATGAAGTGGTGGTCTTTCCAGAGCACTGTCCTTTATATGCCTATCCATTATTTTTTTCTATAGTCTTAATAATATCTAACTACAGGGGTAAACAAGTCGTACCAAGTGGAACAAGACGTTTCTGCGGTGACAGTTTGGACACGTCTTTGTCGAAATTAGAACCATCCTCATGATTTTATCTCATTTGCACAAATGCAATTTTGTTGATCAATTGAAATGTGAAATTGAGATTTTAACAAATTCGTAAAACATTCGCTACATTGGCAATACTATTGCCGATTTCGTACTATTCAGGAAAAAGAAACAATAAACTGAGAGGGTATTGGGCTGTCTCCTCCCGGCCCAGCACTACATGACAAAAAAAAAGAGTTCCAAACAAGTTTTTCGAAGAAGTTATTCCATGTTTTTACGTCGTCGTCCCCCTCTGCAGCAGCAGCAGCAGCGACAATCTTCCCATTCCAACGAGAAGCGAGAAGCAGAAAATAAGAAGAAAAAGAAAAACCAACATCAGCAAGAGCATACAAGCGTCGACTGTGAATGACGGTATTACCGCACCACTCTGGACCGGACTCCGTCGAACCAGTACACACACTATACTACTACCACCAGCAATGTCATCAGCACGCTGCTTGGGTCGCGTTCTCGTGGCTCATGGGTGTTGGCAAAAAGGTAATAAAATTCATCCCCTAAACTAGACGAAGGAAGTAGGATCAGAAAATAGGGTGGTGGCGTGGCGCATTCTATGCTTTCACTTTTTTTTTTTGTTCGCCATGTGCGTTTATGAGTTGAATCCGTAGTTGATTGAATGGACGACCAGACGGGTGGGTACATACTCGTATTCGTATGCATGAGAAATGGTGACTCTAATTGGACCAAGTACCGCCGATAGTCGTACTTCAAATATGTAGCATACATACATACATATGTATGTACATACGAAAGGGTTGATTAAAATTCCCTGGGCGCTTATTGATTTTATTCACCCAAAGTGGTAAGCAATAAGCTTCTGAAAAGGCAAACCGGTTGTCCAACTCTTGTTTTTCGTTCACTAACTCGCGCGCCGATGACGAACGCGGTTGCGTTCCCAAAGTCGAGGCCACATACATAGGTTTCAGTGCCAGTCTTCGTTGCTGTTGTTTGCGTTCGCAATTAATTTTGCTGAATTAATCAAATGAAATAATATAATTCCTCTCCACATAATCAACAAGAACTTACCCATACCAGCACCAGTTGTACGGTCTCGTATCTCGTTCTCGTATCTCGTTCTCGTATCGCTATCGTATCGAGTATTGTTTACTCTCGGCGAAAAGTTCTTGACAGCGACAATGTTCTGTGCAGAGCACCTTGACTATTAAGTGAAAATATACTTCATAATATCCATAGCGCTCCAAGTGGGCTTAATCGATTTTCATCTTTTTGGTTGTAAAATTGTTTACGGTTTCGTTGGAGGATACTCGTACTCTGTGGTAGTGATGGCGTTTAGTCATGGATGAAGAATTTCTTAGCAAACAATCGAGATTAGTATTCCATGGCCTGGCTAATTGCATTACAATTTTGTTTTATTTACATTATTCAGACGTATGTACATGTGTTTTGTCTGATTCAATGGGTTTCCGCGAAACGCGCGAGATGCATTTTTAATAGTTCATAAGTTGTTTTTTATGACTCTCATTCTGTTGTTATTCGTTTCTCCCCATCTCGTGTTTGGCGTTTTGTAAATGGCTTTCAATGAGTTGTAGCCATTGTTCTTGGGAATGGTATTCAATTGGGAATTTACAGCATTAGATCTCGTGTGGTGAATGTTGCATGGCTCGATGGAGCAGCTGTGAAATGTCGTAAAATTAATTGACGTTTTTCAGTCGTGTAAAAGTATTTTACTTATCAAGAGTACAATCGTAAAATCGTTTGGTTACGAATCATTGTAACGCGTTTCGCCTTTTCTTTTATATGTACGTTTATGTTGAGCGGTTGGCATAAAATTGTGGGTTGGACTGCTTTATGATGACTTCGGGAATGATTCCTTAGCAATAACAAAATGAAATGAACTACAAGCAGCATTTGGCAGGTCGGGGCTGAGATAAATCGGAGAGTGCATCTTATATTTATAGACCTGCCAAGCAGTCGGACCTTGTTTTAGGTGACCTAAAAAGTAAAACCAGTTTGATCTGATAGTGGAGGTAATGGTAACTGATTCGATCGTTGGATTTCTCGTGGCAATTAATGGGTTTGTTGGTCCCTAAAGCCGATAGTAGGGATCTTGTTCCTCACAAGAGTAAAGTCAAGAAACCTGTATCTTATGGTGACCCATCGAATTTTTTCCCTGCATCTGTCGTTTTTTAATCCAAAAAAGAATTTGGGAACGGCGGCGTTGGCTCAGCTTTACACCGCTCCCTGTACTAATGAATGCGTGACCTGCAGTATTTTGATTATTGTCATTCCGCATTTCACGAATAAATGAATAACTGCGAGTTTAGAATGACAGCAAATATCCAGCTACAGTTTCCCATCACATGCTTAGGCCAATTCACTCTACTCATGATGTGTAGAAGGCATCACAGACATTTTCTCATTACTATTTACTTACTTAGCGGGCGCTACTGTTCGGGGTGAACCTGGACCTCAACCAACATGCCTCTCCACCTAGCACGATCTTTCGCTAGTCTTTTCCAGTACCGCACGCCCAGTTGGTTGAGGTCCTTTTCTACCTGTGCGCGCCACCTTAGATGCGCCCGTCCTATATTTCTTCGTCCCTTGGGGTTGGATTCAAAGACTCTACGGGCTGGATGTTGAAGAAATCACACGACAGCGCATCGCCCTGCCTAAATGCATGTATAGCTCGTCTCTAATTACGCTGTGGTATGCGGCTTTGAAGTCGACAAATAGGTGGTGAGTGTCGACTTGGAATTCATTGGTTTTCCCAGGATCTGCCATAGTGTGAAGATTTGGTCGATGGTGGACTTCCCTGGCCTGAATCCGCACTGATAAGGACCTATCAGCTTATTTACAAAAGGCTTCAGGCATTCACACAAAACGGCAGAGAAGATTTTGTAGGCGATGTTAAGGAGACTTATTCCTCTGTAGTTGGCGTAATCAGAGGGGTATCCTTTCTTGTGGATCGGGCATACGATGCTGAGACTCCATTCCTCGGGCATGCTTTTCTCTGACCATATCTTATAGATGAGCTGGTACATACTCCTAACCAGGTCATCCCCAGCTGCCTTGAAGAGCTCAGCAGACAGTCCGTCTGCGACAGCAGCTTTATTCGACTTTCGATATGGCAATCTTAACTTCGTCGAGGTCAGGGGGACGGAGTTCTCTGCGGTCTTCGTCATTTTGCCTGACAGCGGTATATTGACTAACATCGCCGTTATACAGTCTGCAGAAGTGGTTTTTCCATATTCTCAGCGTCGACTGCGATTCTACTACTAGGTGTCCGTTCTCATTCCTGCAGGCTTCCGTTCTGGCTTTATAACCTTGGCATGTTCGCTTTATCTGTTGATAAAACTTTCCAACGTAACGGCTGCAGTAACACCTCTCCAAATCCTCAATCGCGCGCTTCTCGTGCTCTTTCTTCTTTCTTCTGAGAAGCTTATGCTCCTCCCTTCTTCTTTTTAACTCGTAGAGCTCACGAGCTGCTCTTGTTCTTTTATGCAGCGAGGCCTTATATGCATCCTGCTTCGCTAGTGAATCCTCCTGCACTCATCGAACCAGGTGTTTCGTCGTGGTGGAGCTTTAAGGCTCAGCACTTCCGTTGCTGTGCTCTTCAGGGCTTGTTTGCACTGGCTCCATTGCTACTCTACTGACTGAGTGGGGGATTGAGGTATTTCGGAGAGCTTGAGGGAGACGCGGTTGGCAAAGGCACTGGCGATTTCCGACGTCATAGCTTGGTGTTCTAACTCTACTCCGCGGTGTTCGTGTTATCCGTTGGCGTATCTTGGCTACTACAAGATAGTGGTCTGAGTCGATGTTCGCTCTCCGTAAAGTACGAACATCAAGAAAAGTGGAGGAGTGTCTGACGTCGATCGCGATGTGATCAATCTGGTTGGTGATCGATTGATCAAAAGACCGCGATAAACCCCCTGTTTTGCCAAAGATACCTTTACATTGCCAGAACGCTGGCAGCGCTTTGGTGGTTTTTGACTCAACATGCATTAATCAAACAAGCTTGCTGTCTAAGATAACTACTAGGTACTTAGCTTCCTTGGATATCGGGGTATGAATGGCTTCTGGCAACAGCTGAGTCATGCCAGTATTTTTCCTTCTTCTCGTGAGGAGAACGACATCAGTCTTAAAAGGGTTGTCTGACAGCCCAATTCTCGTGCATCACTCATCGATCATATTTAGCGCTGCCTGTGCTTTGAGACAGACAGTCGCTAAACATAAGTCGTCAGAGAGAACGGCGACATCATCCGCATAATCCTGGGCATAGATATCAATGTCCTGTGCACGAGCATTGCTTTGATCCACAAAACCAGTGCTTCATTTACTCCATGTCGTCTAGCGGCATTACACATGCTGTCAAAAGTTGCGTTATCAAAAGCTCTCTCTCTCTATGCTTTTCAGTAAGAAGGATGTTAGACTATTTGTTTAAAACTCTTGGCGAGTGAGTAATCTGCTTTCCCTATTTCGGGAATAAAGACTACTTTCAGCGTGCGCCATGGGATAGGCATGTAGGCAAATGCCAGGCTAGCAGACCAGACTTTTAAATATACAAAGTTTCACATCTGTTTGTTAATAAAAGCATGACAGAAACAGTCAGAGAGTTTTCCCTAAAAAAAATGTATTTCAAACTTCTTAGGATTGTTTACGAAAAGTTTCGGGTTTTTTTTTTCTAACCATCATGCATTGTCTCCATTGTCACTATGTCCCATTGGCCAACTTTTGTATTTCTATTCTTATATCCGATAAAATATGTTTGCAATTACGATTAAACAGCCTTCTGCCGAGCTCACGTCACCCAATAAGTAATTCCACGAATTATGCCTTCTGTGACGTTCCTCCTGATTGTGGTTTATGCGAACAGGCTATCATCATGCATTCATCACCACAAGCGACTGACTGTTGACACCGGCATATCGACCCATTGCCTTCTCATAGCTAGTGTATGCATAAAATCGATGACAAATTCATTGCTCGTCATCGCAATGGACTTTCCCTTTTCGCTCGCGCGTGATTCATATAAATGCAAACGCAATCAAGACGCCCAAAACGCCTTATATGGTCATGTACTTTAACATGTCCTCCTTGGCTGGGATTTATTTTTACATTCGTCACAGAGCAGTTGGATTCGTACTTTCAATTGCCAGCATTGAATCCATGTAAACATTTGGCCGGCAGATGTCACTCACTGGACTCGGATACGCCCGTTCGCATGCCTGTCATATGGCCCTGACTGTTTAAAAATTCATAATCCATACCATGCATAGAGCGTAACACGACGCGTCTATTGCGTTTTGTTTGGTATTCATCTCCGATGACGATGTGCGTCGTCCTTTTTGCTTTCACATAGAAGGCGTTTATGGTAATCTGCATTCGGTTACATAATTGCAGTGAAAGTGTTGCGTAATGTCAATTCAATTAAGCAAATCAATTAAGGGTCACTCTTGGCCAGCCACCGCGCCTTATCATCATTACGGCAATGCACATTGCCGTACATTGTGTCACTGACCAAGCTGAGGTTTTATTTTATCTCTCTTGTCAGAGTAAATACTTGGAGATGTTTGATCAGGGACTTATCACAGGCCGCGTCGGAATGGAAGCGGTATCGATACAAACAGATGGGAAGTAAAGTAGCGACTGGCGTCACTTGGGGAATTTTCAAAAGCAGATAAGAATGCGCGGATTTATAATAATGCGGTGGCCATATGACATGATTGCACGCAAGCTCATTTGGGAGAGCAGAGTTGAAATTGAATAAAATGAGAAACTTACTTGAAGATTGATGGGCCAGTTAGGAGTATGCTTGCGGCGCAGATGTACAGATGAATGCTTGAGAGGGTTTTTGTGTTTTGTGAATTCATCGTCGTGAAGAATTGAGCCAATTGGTTTGTGAAGTCAATTGTTACAGACTTTCTGTGAATAGAAATTGACTAAGCCCTTATGACCTATTTATGTCGAATTGAGGTAAATGCTATGCATACATCTGTCTGTTGATACTTAGTACATCTTCTAGTAATTTGTTTTGGGCTAGTTACCAATTTTCTATGCGCACTTTGTTTTAACGATACAATACTTCAAAATAAAAAGAAAATAACTAACATTTATGGGTCATAACGGTGTATATATATTTCTAATGAGATGTCTGCTATCGGATCAGTAGGTCTGGTTCTCTTTAGTCGTCGTCTTCCCAACATTTCTTTTATTGGTAGTATGTTGACTTCATTATTTAGATGTACTACTAATTTAAGGTGATATTTCCTAGTTATTCTAAGCAAACCCCGAAAGGACTGTCGAAGGCTCTTCAATATAGCAAAGAGCACAGAAAACGACAGAGACTGGAGTCTGTGAAAAGAATCACTCAAGGTGTATAAGCAAATTTTGAGGAAAGAACAGAGGAAGTTTTGGAAACTCTTCCGCAGAAATATGGAGAAAATTTCAGACGCCTCCAGACTGAAAAATACTCTCGAAAGATCCACTAACGTTTGTCTCCTAACGACATCTGACAGCGTCTGAAGAAGAAACACTTAACCACTTAACACTTGCTCTGGATCGCAAGACTCAGTGCAAACGCGAGTAACTCATCTCTCCTCCGCGATAGAGGGACAGTGCGATCACACTGTGGGCGCGATAAAAAGCTTCAAGCCCTTAAAATCGCCAGGACCGGATGGAATCTACCGTATGGCTAGAGACTATCTTTAAAGGATGCCTAGCTTGGAGTCACATTCCAGAAAAGTGGAATTGCGCAAAGGTATTCTTTATCCCCAAGGCCGACAAGAAGTCTCACACTTCCCCCAAGGATCTAAGGCCTATTTGTTTATCATCCTTTGCAAATTTTCCAGCACTCTAAGTGACCTAATGCAGGGTGCATTACGTACAGAAGAAACCTGGACGCAGTACTGTGGTCTTGGGGTCAATCCTAAGAAAACCGACCCAGTATTGCTTGCCAATAATTATAAAATTCCGCCCTTTAACCCACCGAGGTTGGATGGAACCCAACTAAATATACCCAACTGGCTCTACACAGCAGTCATAAGGCCCATCCTCATATATGGCATTATAGTCTGGTGGACTGCTCTGGACAAGGCAGTCTACCGAAACCTTCTGGGGAAGGTACAAAACTCGGCCTGTTTCTATATAAGCGGAGCGATCAGATCAACCCCCACAGAGGCCCTAAATATCTTATTACATTTTCCACCGTTGGACCTCTTTAGCAAGCAAGTTGCTGCCTGCGCGGCCCTACGAATTAGGGGCATAGGGAAATGGCCCAGATTACAAAAAGGACATACTACCATTCTTAAGCACTTCAAAGTACCCTTGGACACAGATTACATCATCCAGCACAATGTGTAGTGGAGTCTTCTCCAAGGAACTTATCCTCAACCTATCATCCAGACTCCCAAATCACTGCAGTGTGTATCAGGCAGAATTAACAGCGATAACGGAGTCCCTTGCATGGCTCAGGATCAATGTGATATCCGCTAATGATATTATCATTTGCACGGATAGCCAAGCTGCGATAAAATCCCTGGCCGCGGTAACCAACAAATCAAAGACATCCCTAAACTGTCGCCTATCTCTAGACGAGATGGCGGAACAGTTCCACATTAAAGTATTGTGGGTTCCCGGGCATAGAGATATTCCATGAAACTGCGGGGCCGACGAACTCGCAAAGTTAGAGTCAAGCACACTCAGTCTTCCTACCCTCGGGTACCTTGAAACACCAATAAGTACGGTAAAGCACAGAACCATAGAGGCGACCAACGTCCAATGGAATGAAAGTAGTATCGGCTTTATCACTAAACAAATCTGGCCTAAGTTAAACCTAGGACGCACAAGGGACCTAGTAGCAACCAAAAGGGCTACTTTGAGCACTCTAGTGGGTGTCATTACAGGTCATAGCATCATTGAAAAACACACGCCGCCAGACTAGGGCTACCCTCCAATGACTTTTGCTGCGGCTGCATGGACGAGGAGGAAGAGGAATCAATACATCACCTTCTGTGCTCATGCCCCTCTTTTGCGAACCGCAGGAGGATCTACCTCGGCGCGCCCTTCTATGAAAATCTAAGTGAGCTAGCAAACTTAAAAATAGCTCAACTCCATCGCTTCATCAGAAGCACCGGCTGGTTCTCATGTAGCGAATCAGGGTAATGATCCAAGTTGGTGTATCACAATGGGCCGACCCCGGCCTACGTGTGGCTTATGCCAACCACTTGCACCTAACCTAACCTAATCTCCTAAGCACATCACGCCTATTGTAAGGATAGATCTGTCGAAACAGCCTTGCACACACTAGTGAGGAAAATCGAGAGATCAATCCATCTTTAAGAATATATGTACCCTAACAGCGTTCCTAGACATAGAGGGCGCCTTCAACAACGAAAACAATAATAGAAGGGCTAGAAAAGCTAAAGGTAGAGAGGACTCTCATAAAGTTGGTTAGCGAGTTACTTTCAACACGCAAAATCCACTCTAAATGGAGAAGCCAAGCAACCACTAGAGCGGTTACCAGGGGAACCCCACATGGGGGGTCCTCTCACCCCTTCTCTGGAATGTAGTCGCAAATTAACTACTGACCAAACTGGAGAAAAAAGGCCTCGACGTTATTACCTACTCTGATGACGTTGGCATTTCTATCTCGAGCAAATACCTACCCATACTGAATGATCGTATGCAAACGGCATTCTCCATACTATGCGAATGGGCACAAAGCAATGGGCTCAGAGTTGATCCCCAGAAGACGGAGCTTGTGCTATTCACCAGAAAGCTCAAAATTTTGGAAACCTGCCCAGACACTTTACTTGGCACCAGGTTAACCTATTCCTCCAGTGCCAAATACCTGGACATTGTACTAGACAGGAAACTAACAAGGAAGAACAACACAACCGAGAGAGCAAAAAAAGCAGCTATAGCTATCTACACCTGCAAGAAAGCCTTAGGGAAAAAATGGGGATTCAACCCCAAGCTTATCTTATGGCCCTACATTACAGTCATTAGATCTATACTAATGTATGGAGTGATAGTCTGGTGGACTGCACTGGACAAAACAACATACCATAAACAACTCGAGAAAGTACAAAGGCTAGCATGTGGCCTTAAGGTCCACCCCAACGGTAGCGCTCAACACGATACTTCACCTTACACCACTCGATATATTTGCAAGCAAATTGCCACATATACGACAATAGGACTAAAAGCCAACTCAAAATGGACGAGCTATATCACTGGCCACTCCTCCATCCTGGACAGCAGGATAATCATGGCAGAAAACTCGGACCACATAAACCCACCAGTTTTTTGAGAAGAACTTCAAGATAACGTACCCGGACAGGCGGAACTGGGCCCGCCAAATGCAACCTCGCAAGAACTGCGTGGATTTCTACACTGACGGGTCAAAAACCAAAGACGGGATGGGTAGTGGAATATTCTGCAAACAACTAAAGCTGAGCCAAGCTCTAAAAGTATCAGATCACTGCAGCGTCTTTCAGGCGGAGTTGTTGGCAATAAAGGAGGCTACTACGGATATCCGAATCAGTCATATGTGTGAACCTCAAAAACAAGCCTCGACTGTCGCCTATCTCTTAACAAGATGGCTGAACAGTTTAACATACAACTTCTATGGGTACCAGGTAACGAAAGAGCCAACACACTCGCAAGACAAGGAACGACGCAACAATCAATCACTGCATGTGAGGAAATACCTCTTGCAACCATTAAACATAATCTCATCAACTTCGCCAGGGCTGAGACGACATACCTGCCTCATCACCAGGCAAATCTGTTCCCGGCTCGATAGTCAACGGACTAGGAGAATAATCTTCCTAAAAAGAACTGACATCTACAAAATCATTGGTGTCAGCACAGGTCACTGCCTCATTGGCAGACATGCGTAAAAAGTAGAGCAAGTTCCGAATGATTTCTGCAGAAGCTGCCTAGACGTAGAGGAGGTCGAATCCATTCACCATCTTCCCTGCGCCTGCCCACAAAGGAACCTGACGTTGCGATCCACGCCAGGCACTCCTCCTGCATCCTAGATGTACGAACCTTCCGAGGAGCCAACATCGACTCGCATCACTACCTTGTTGTAGCCAAGGTACGAATGAAGATATCAAGGATGCTACGGAGTCGAACTGGACAACAAAAGTCTGACGTGGGAAAGCCACAATCGCAGGAGACCGCTAGGACCTTTGCGGATCGAGTTTCCCTCAACCTCTCGCAAACTCCAGTGACATCGGAAAATCCCACAGAACAACAGTGGGAGCATTGCCAGCGTGCCACCAGTTGGGTTTCAAGCCACCGTCAGCTAAAAACACCTGGTTTGATAAGCAATACGGGCAAGCCCATGTAGAAAAGCAAAACGCCTACAAAACCATGCTACATAGGCGGACGAGAGTCACTTGTGAACATTACGAGCAGAAAGAGAGAGAGGAACACACGGTTTTGAGGAAGGAGATCGAGGAGATGGAGAGATGCTATCACAGGAATAATGCTCGCAAGTTTTACAAAAAAGTAAAACGAACATGCCAGGGCTTATAGCCAGTGCGGAAGAGTGTGGGAATGAAGACGGACAACTAGTAGTAGAGTCATAGTCGATGCTGAGAATATGGAAGGAACACTTCTGTAGAGTGTATAAAGGCGATGATAGATCAAATACCACTGTCAGATTTCGTCTGGAGTTTTACGTGGACACCTGCCTTGTTGGCTTAATTCCACGGTGGGCCATCCCACATGGGGTGAATATAATGCGTCCACCAACGCCCCTTCCTTAGATGTTATGGTTTGGTCTCAAATTGGAGTCATGCTTGGGGACATGAACACCACCCTTGATAAAGGCCGAGGTCTACCTAACACCTCTTGCATCTGACTTACTTTTTAGACCGAAGACCGAAGTCCGAAGTCCTGTCAGATACCATGCGTTCCCGCGATGTTGGGATAACCACAGCCACCACGATGCTCCCACAAGGGGGCCTACCTCAACTGACAGGACCGGAGCGAATTTCGGCTACTGAGTGTGCATATTATTTGCTACTGTCACGATTAATTTTCTTCATTGGCACAAAGTGCCTCTTGGCTGTGTTTCGCTTAATCATTCTCACACACTCACTCACCTAGTTCACTCCGGGGGCTTCCTGTCCCCGTGGTACCAAGTATTTTTAAAGTGCCTTGGTTTTCACTCCGCCACTGAATGAAACCAGTCACTTTCAGATGAGTCCACCCAAAACTCAAGCCTGACAACTTACCCATCCGTCAAATTCTGAGGTGCCGGGATTTTAACACACTCAATTGGATTTTAGTCGCCTTTTACGACAGGCATGCCTTACCTCGGGACAATTCTAACCCCGTACCCGCAGGGGGAATACCACTGTCAGGAAGAATGATCCATTCGCAACGGACGATGATGCAAAGGAATTCCGTCCACCCAATCTAGGTTAAATGAAGCTAGTAATTTCAAAGCCGAAAAATAATAAAGCCGCGGCCGCAGACGGGCTGTCTGCCGAGCTATTTAATGCTATTTAAAATATGGTCAGACAAAAGCATGCCCGATGAATGGAATCTCAGCATCGTTTGCCATGAGAAAGGAGACCCCTATAACTGCGCCAAATACAGGGAAATAAGTCTCCTTAATATCGTATACAAGATCTTCGCTGTCGTACTGTGTGAACGCCTGAAACCCTTTGTGGATAATCTGATAGGTTCGTATCAGTGTGGTTTCAGGCCAGGTAAATCTACAATAGACCAAATATTCACACTGCGGCAGATCTTAGAGAAGACCCAAGAATATCAAATCGACCTCCATCACCTTTTCGTCGATTTCAAGGCCGCGTATGACAGTGTGCATAGAGATGAGCTATACAGCGCCATGTCTAGTTTTGACATCCCTGCCAAACTCGTCAGATTGTGCAGAATGACAATCGAGAACTCTTACTGCTCCATTAAGGTCGGTAGCGAATTGACCGAGGCCTTTAATGTTAAAAAAGGATTTAAACCAGGTGACGCACTGTCATTTAATTTCTTAATTTCTTCAATATTTTTTTTTTTTTTTATAGTCAAACTCGTACCAGAGACCTGCAGCGGTGCACCGCATACGCACAGTGTAATTTTCATACACGAGTATTAAAAATACCATATCGAAAAAGTTGCGGTGTTTTTTTACTCGTTCTTTATGCGTTACTTCTTCTGCGGTGGCAATAATACTCTGCGCATATTTGTTGTATGTACTTTTTACTCGTGTAAAAAGACACCGCGTAAAATAAGTGAACACAAAAACAACCCCCGAATTCCATGTAGTATTTTTGATGTTCGGCGATCGCACACACACTTTGAAACAAACACACTTTGAAAGAATGAACCTTAGTGTGTTTTGAGTTTAGCAAGATAGAAAACACCGCTAGACAAAAATTTTAACAAATTTTTTTTCTGTTTGTGTATATTTATTGCAATTCAAGAAAGTCCATTATTTTTCATTATAAATAATATAACATAATACAGCTTACGCATAAATACACGATCATAGCCAGTCGCGATACGTATACCATTTACACACACACTTTCGTATAACGTGCGGTGCCAATCTACCCTGTACAAAAACAAGGGAGTAAAATAAAGAAACAAAACAGAATATGCAAGCCTGTGATTCAGAAAAATGACAGAGTAATTTTTTGAGCCTATCTTTTTCTATCGTGTATTTTTTTGATGTGCTGGCTTAGCACCCGCATACTTTGCGGTGGTTAAACACCGCAACCGCACATTTTGCGGTGTGAGTAACACCGGCACCGCATTTAAAGCGAGTACACTAGTAATACTCAAAACAGGCACCGCTGCAGGTCTCTGACTCGTACTCAAGGCTAAGGCCTTATAACGTTTTGAACGTTGTGCGAGCGAAGGTAACAGGGAGAGGGAGAGTTTTCGCGCAGGTTGATGTTTTTCCACACAACCTGAACGGAGTGCAGTGGTTTTTGGGTCGTAGATGTTCGTTCACTACTCTCAGGGGTGGTTTGTCATACATAGGACTCGAGCCGACCAAATTTCGAGTTGGTTATAATTCACAGTAATTCGTTCATGCACTTTTGGTGTTAATATTGCATACACAGAGGATGATTTTAAATTGATCATATACTGTGAGTGTTAGGCCTGCAGCAGTACGTTTGGTCGCTTTCCATTCACAACTGTGTTGCATACTTTTTTCCGTAAAGGAATTGCTTTTTCTTGGCTATGAAACGAATTTGAACTATGGACCTTCGGCTCGACGGTCGATTATGTTAACCACTGCACCACGGCCACCCGCTACTTTTCTTTTCAATTTCTTCAACATCGTGCTTGAAAAGATCATACGAAACTCACTGTCCAACACAAGAGGTACGATCTATTTCACGTCTGCACAACTGCTTGCGTACGCGGATGACATTGACGTAATTGGACGAATACAGCGTGACGTCAATGATGCGTTCGAAAGCATTGAAGCAGAAGCGGCTAAAATGGGCCTTTCGGTTAACGAGAGTAAAACGAAATATATGCTGTCATCCAAAAAAGACGCACAACACCGACGTCTGGGCCAGAACGTCACAATTGGCAGCTACAAATTCGAAGTGGTCAAGGACTTCGTCTACCTTGACTTACTAGTGACCAGCGACAACAACACCAGCGCTGATATCAAACGTACTCTTGCCAACCGCTGCTTCTTTGGGCTCAAGTGGCAATTGAGAAGTAGAGCCCTCTCTGGAAAGACCAAAATTGCGCTGTACAAAACCTTAATCATCCCGGTCCTCCTCTGTGGCGATGAAGAGGCCCTTGGTAGTCCCGTTTGTATAAACGGAGAGTGGAGGAGAAGAAAAAACGACGAACTATACGGGCTGTACAGCGATATCGGCCTAGTACGACGTCTACGGAACCAAGGTTTAAAATGGCTAGGCCATGTTGAACGAATGGATAACACAGCTCTGGTCCGAAAGGTCTTCGAATCCAAGTTGGCGCACACAGGTGGAAGGGGATCTTAACCAACTGGAAGTGCGTCGTTGGAAACACCTGACAAAAGACCGTGCCAGCTGGAGAAGTTTGTTGGTTGAGGCCCAGGTTCACACCGGACTGTAGCGCTACCTAAGAAGAAGTTAAAGGACATGAACGCTCTTCATCAATACCTGATGTTAGTCATCAAAGGTGCATGGTCCTTACGGACTTCATGCAAGATCACGTTGTTCTTAAACACGGCTTAACATCTAAAAAAAGTCCAATCACTAAAGGCTCTCTAATTATAGATTGGTCCGAATTGGGGTTGAGCGCCATTAATCAGAGGTAAGGCTTTCAAGTCCCTCATAAGGCTTGCATTTAGCCTACAGTCTACGGTCACTTGAAACGGGCACCCATATTTCAGAACACCTAATTTTCGTCATTGCCGTGCATTATGGGATATCAGTTCACTTAAGATCCGTTCGTTCGCCTTGTTTTTCATCAGAAGCACTTCCGCCCGATAACCACACAAGAGTCCTCTTGCATAAGCATTTCGAATGGTTGCCCGCCAGTACCCTAAACCACCCAACAACGACTCATTCAATCTCATCCAAAATAATCAAGAGTACTCGTAAGTGAGTAATGCGTCGTCGTACGTACAGTGCATATGCATACACATATCAAGCGCACTGTCACAGGAGTGGTTGTCGCCACTGCCGCACCCAAATACAATTCTCGCAGCACGCGACAGTCATTAGTCAAACATGTAGGTATGCATAAGGCAATAGATGCCACGCTGTCAAAGTCTGGCAAAGACCTCTTACATCGACACACTCATCTCTGGGAAACGAAATTCTAAATACTCGTAAGTGTCAGTAACCATTCTATTGCTCAACTTCAGTTCTTACGTTCTTTACGTTGCTATAACAAAGAATAAATGGAATGCCATCAACCATCCACCACCCACTCCAATGGTCCGATCATCTGAACACCTGAAGTGCACTGCACACGCCCCACCACAAATTGTTGTTCTCGTGGATTATGGAAGTATGAGATCACTGGTGTAGCGATAGCCTGGCAATCTGCAAAACACGCGTTTCGTTCTTCTTATTCACGAGTTTATAAATACCAACCTTACCTGGCTGGCACATGTATAGAGTAGGTGGAGGCTGATCAAACACAAGGGGAATCTAGACGTAGAGGAGGAGGAAAAAATGAAAGTTAAACTAATTACGGCAAGTGGCGAACGACGAGTGGCATGGAGGCATCATCGAGTAAGCAACGAAGCAACAATGTGTAGCGAAATGTGAAATGGTAAATGGGGAAAATGGCATTGGAATGCGTCGCGCTAAAGATGAGTACCACATGCCTAAATGTGAATACGAATGCGGCGATGATTAATGAGAGTCGAGTACCTGTCCGTTGATTGTTGACGGTCTCTTGATTTACTCTTCAACTTGAAAGTAGAAAAAAAACTACAGAAACAAAGAAAAAACACCTTTTAAATTAGTCAAGCAGGCAGGCAAGTCGCAGTGGCAGTGGCCACTGCACTCCGTTCAGGTTGTGTGATAAACATTATAAGAGTATAAACTCTTGAACCTCCACGAACTTAAAAAAAAAAAAGTCTGCATACATAGAGACTGTTCTCAATCCAGTCCTGTAATCATTTTTGTTTTTTTAATTTAAGCTTTATTGTTCCTTAAATTAAGTCGTTATATCATCCAGACCAGACGGTAAATCCTGTAGATTAGAATAAATAGCTCCAAGCCTAGCGATCGTGCGAGCTTAACTAAAGGGAGCGCAGCCTATTATTGGAATAGTTTAAACCATTCATCATTCAAGTTAGCCTAGAAATCGCCAGAGCTTGGCAAAGCTAGGCCAGATATCGGTAGAGCTATACCAGATATCGGCAAAATGAGACCAGAGATCGGCAAAGCTAGATCAGAGATCGGCGAAATGAGACTAGAGATCAGCAAAGCTAGATCAGAAATCGACAAAGCTAGACTAGAGCTCGGTTAAGCTGGATCAGAGATCGGCAGAGCTAGGCCAGAGATCCATAAAGCTAGACCAGATATCGGAAAAGCTAGTCCAGGTGTCGGTAAAGCTAGACCAGAAATCGGTAAAGCTATACCGGAAATCGGCTAAGCTAGACCAGAAATCGGCAAAGCTAGTCAAGGTGTCGGCAAAGCTAGTCTAGGGGTCGGCAGATCTAGACCAGGGATCGGCAAAACTAGACCGGAGATCGGCAGAGCTAGACCAGAGATCGGCAAATCTAGTCCAGGTATCCGAAAAGCTAGACCAGAAATCGGTAAAGCTAGACCAGAAATCGGCTAAGCTTAACCAGAGATCGGCAAAGCTAGACCAGAGATCGGCAAAACTAAAGCGGATATCGGCAAAGCTAGACCAGAGATCAGCAAAGCTAGTCCATGTGTCGGAAAAGCTAAACCAGGAATCGGTGAAGCTAGACCAGAAATCGGTAAAGCTAAATCAGAGAACGGCAAAGCTAGTCCAGGGGTCGGCAAAGCTAGACCAGAGATTGGGCTTAAAGCTATTCAAGCGATAGGAAAAGCTAAACTTGAGATTATCAAAACTAAACTAAAGACCGACAAAGCTGGACTAGAGATCGACAGACCTAGACCAGAGATTGGAAAAAAATGTCTAGTGTGTATAGTGTTTATGGTCCTGACGCTGTAACAAGTAATCACGCGCAGTTTATGTTTAATCGATTCAATTCCGGTAATTTCGATGTCAAAGATGTCAATGTTTAAAAATGTCGACAAATTCAAAAAGTGAATCATCTATAATAATTTCAAGGGAAAACGGTCGTGGTCGATTGAGTCAATAGAGAAATTATGTCAGGACAATTCCAGGCTACACACTTCGTATCGTTTGTGTATCCACCTCATACTCCTGACCTGGCACCAATTGATTACCCTTTGTTCCTGTCCATTACAAACGGTTTTGTTCGTGAAAAATTCAATTTTCCTGAAAATACCTTGGGAATACCTTTAAAATAGCTACCAATTGTCGAGTAAAGTGGTGCTAAATCGGGTCATTCTATTTTCTCTGAATAAAGCCTTCAATTCCATGCAAAGGTAATGGATTTTTTTTACTTTACTAAACTGGCCCAATACGACAGTTGTAGTTTTTAATACATTTTTCGGGTTTTGGGATTTCTAATGTTTCGTAGACAACACAATACCTCAATTGTGTTTAGGATCTTAGGCACGCCGCATTATAATTGTCTTCTACCGTAATTGTTGCAGAATCGAGGTTCGGTGAGGATACCTTGAGCACGTCTTCTTGTATTGACCCCATGGTTAATTGGGGTGATGAATCGTCTGTCGTCGTAATACTCTAATATATCTAATGGTCATCTTAAAGATGTCATCAATCTAAAGAACTTTGTAGCTTTCCTGTTCATAATTTCATTTATATTTTTGAGTGCTGCGGTTTGTAATTTCTGAAGTTTTTTTTTATATGCGTTGCTGAAGCGTTTCCCCAGGCAAGTATTCCATATCTTAGTTTGGATTCTACTAGGGTAAAGTACAGTTGTTTCAAGACATTCTTCGTAGTATGGTATTGCAATTGGGACGATGACGGACATCATATGTTCATTAAGAAAAATAAAGATTTACTTATTGAAGCCTATAGTACCCGCATATATTTGTGATCAACAAAGTGCTCGTCCGTCAACCGATTAAGTTTGTTATAGCTCACAAACTGTGTGTATATCGACCTCACATTACAGGCGAAGAAATCAAATTGAGTTAACTATTCCTCGCCCAATCAGGTCGATTGCATCAATCACTCAGAGATCAAAGTTCAAACATTTACTTTATACTCGCCTTGAACAACCAATAATCCGCCCTCGCAGCAAATTCGATTTGTCTCACATTTCAATGCATTCGTTCCGGGTCGTATCAGTCCGGCTCCCTATTTTCCTCGTTCGCACTTAACCCGCCCTGGCCCGTACGGTTTGAATTTCATTAAACAAAGCTGAATTGAGGCGACCACATGGTACATGGTCAATATCGATCTGAAGAACCACAGCTTTTCAGTCTGCTTTACATCAACTCGATCGTTTAATTATGCGTGCGTACATCTGCCGGTTGTTCTCAGCTGCAACGTGGAATGTGCGCAGATTAATTTTCATTACCCTCAGCTGCTTCAACTGTTCCTTTTATTTGTTTTATTAAGTCGACTCGAATGATTTTGTTCTTTCGTTTGCAGTCGTTATTCCTCGATGTTTATCGTCCTCTCTGCATTCCTAAGATATGAGCAAGGGTCAATGGACCGGTGGGCGGCATTGAAGGATCCATATGTATGTCGATGCTGAATCCTATAGGTACCTTAAGTACTGCACTGTCATCTGTCTTGCGTCACCGACTCACTGATCATGTCTTCTCTTATGCAAGTCCACTGACAACTGTGCAAGTTGTCAGCAAGCGAAGAGTATGATGACAGAGTAGAATTGACAATTTAGCGCAGCGCGCGGTGTAATAGGTGTCACTCGATCGCGAGAGGCTATCGCATAGAAAATAGGAACAGTGGCAATTAAAAGTCTTATCACGACCGCCATAAATCAGTCATCGAGGAGTAATAACTTGCGTGGTGCGGTAAAAGACGAATGGAAAAGGTTGCGTAAAAGAAAACACAACAGCACGCCCGTATTGATGATTTAGTTTTACTCGTATAAACACAAACGAATTTATGGCATCTAAATGGTTTGTTTTGCATCTGATTGGATTCCGTGGAAGTGGGCTGCGCGACGCATTTAGTTAGCACGTGTACATGTTCCAGGGCATCGGGCTTGCTTTTCTAGTTAACTTTCGTTTCTCAACTAACCTGTATGGTTTTATGTAACCGCGTGCTATCGATGCCATCATCGAAGGGGCCATTGGAATGCGGAAGAATGTCACAAGTTGGATTATCTGATGCACGTAGACATCTTTTATTTACTACCGACTAGTTCGTTCGAACTAATTAATTAAGGTAACCCGGAAAGAAGGCGGGAAAAAAATGCAATTTCAACAGTGAACTCCATCGACGAGTATGTGGACGTATGTATATATGGCTCGACGGCGATAGTAGCCTGCAAAACACTTATCACATTTATGACGCGACCGTTCTGCTTTTCGTGTTCTTTCTCCCCTTTTTTGTATGTGATTTGAATAAATTTAAGTCTTGTGATATGTTTGAAGTTTTTTTTTTTGTTATTTTTCTTGCATTCATCCTTAAACTGATATGAACTGACATACATATGTATAACGTTCTGGAAAAATAAATAAAGACTGACGCCAAATTACTTATCTATTCGAAGAGTCTTCAGAGAATGATTGTTTAATTACTATCCGTGCTTATACATATTTTACTCTACCATTGAAGTTTTGAGAGAAATTAGCGTAGATAAACATAGGACAAGTGAATTGGTTGACGTGCTGAATTAGGTAGCTTATAATGCCCTAGACCATTAGGTCTGAGAAAAAGCAGCGTCTTTCCTCTGTATAGAGGTTGTTTCTAGGTGTATGCTCAATATACAAGGTGTGGCAATCAAGCTCTGGATTTGTAAACAAAAAACAAGCAAATTAAGTTAGTCGCAAAATATTTGTATCTACTTCTCTAACTTCTCTAACTGTACACAATCCTCGGAAGTTAACCTGTTTAGAACCATGGCTACAGCCTCTTTGACCTTCTCTTCACCGCTATGATGATTTTTCTTGAGGTGTGACTTCATCTTGAGAATAAAAAAAAGGCGCAGCTACAGGGTGGATGCGGCAACGGTTTTTTTTTTGTTTTGCTTTTTTCTCATCAAAAAAGAGTAATGGGCCGACGCATTGTCGTGGTGCAAGATCCAGCCCTTCTTGGCGGGTTCGAATCGCATACGGAAAACACACACTCGCAGCTTCTTCAGGACGCCAACGTAGAATTGTCCAGTCACTGTCTGGTTGGTAGGAACATATGAACGATGAACGATATCGCGATAGTAGGACTGACGGGAGCTCCTTCGCGTCTTTTCGACATACACTCGTCTCCATACACTGCCTGCAATTTTCGGATGATTTCCGAGAGTTTTTCATTACATTTCACTAAAAATCAAATCACAACACGCTGCTTATAATTTGAGTCACTAATTTTTTCGACGCCACTAAACAAGTTTTTTTTCCGAAAAAAAAAACGCCTAGCACATACACAAAACGTACTGTTAACACCTGCCAGCATTGGATGAAAACTTAAAGAAAGGGCCCCCTTTCTAGACAGATGTCTACACCTCGTATGATATCTTAATCCTTCTGGCCGTGCATCATTTTGCGCTGCTTAAACTTTCAACTAAATACTCATAATGAGACTGTCGCTCGTATATTGAGGAGAGGGGAATGAACTTTGGAGTTGGTGTTTGGATTGTTTGAATTGAGTAGGTTAGGTTAGGTTAACGTGGTAGGCATAAGCCACACGTAGGCCGAAGTCGGCCGCGCAGTTTCCTGGAATATCCCTATGCCCGGAAACCTACAGTATTTTAATATTGAACTGTTCAGCCATCTCATCTAGAGATTTTTTTTTTTTTTTTTTTGTTGAGGGCTTCTGCTATCCGCTGGAGCACTCAGACGCAATCACTGGTCCATTGTACTTCAGACAGACACCTTACATTACTGTATTTTCTCCGTTTTCCGGAGAAAAATTTAAAGGAGCTTCAGTGATGTAGAGCTAAGGGATTCGGCGAACACCACGTCGGCTCCAAGGGTGCGCCACCGTATGCGAGCAAAGGCGGGACAATCACAGAGGAAATGCTCTGCAGTATCATCCTCCTCTTCGCCACATGCAGTACAGATAGGCGTCTCACTGACGCCGAGCACGTAGGGATGCTTGGCAAAAGTGTAATGGCCCGTGATAACTCCCACAAGCCTTCTGCAGTCGATTCTCCTTAAAGACAGGAGGAATGCTGCAGATTTTTTGCAGACATCAGGGCATACGCGCTTAGTCATCCTGTAACCCGGACAATCCCTCCATCTACGGTTGTGTGTGTTAAATACACAATCGTTAATGTAGGAATTTACCGTGGACGCAGGTAGACCTAGAGCGGGTTCAGGTCCTGAGAAGCTCTCCTCTGAACCCACTCTAGCGAGTTCATCAGAGGTCTCATTTCCTGGGATCCCAGAGTGGCCTGGAACCCATGCAAGCCTTAATGAATTTAATCTGCCGACTCTGTTCAAGAAGGACTTGAGTTCAAGCACTAGTTTGGAGCTAGTTAAGGGGTTACACGCAGCTTTTAATGCAGCTTGGCTGACGCATATGCTTTCCCCTTCCACCTTTGCTTCACAACATAGTGCATGGCCTTAAGGATTGCGTATATCTCTGATTGCAGTGCAGTCGGATTTTTACGCGTTCAAAGAAGACTCCAGCGCCGGACCCCCGCCCAGACCTGGAGTCATCCGTGAAAATGCGAAGACTATCCTTTCCAGGTTCAGTATCCAGCCATAGCCAATCCTGACGCCATGGAAACTCGACTGTGAAATTACGACGCAATAGGATAACGGGTGTCAGTGCGTCAGAAGGCATGTCCCTGAGACAGGGGTCGCAGGACAATTCTTGCGCAAGCACACCGTTATTCCTATGCGAGTCGTACCAAACTCGCCTAGAGAAAGGCGACAGTTAAGAGATGTCTTTGATTTGTGGGTTACCGCTGCCAGGGACTTTGTCGCAGCTTGGCTGTCCGTGCAAATGATAATATCCTTAGCGGATATTACATTGATCCTGAGCCATGCAAGGGCCTCCGTTATCGCTGTTAATTCTGCCTAATACACACTGCAGTGATTTGGGTGTCTGGAGGATAGGTTGAGGTTAGTTCCTTGGAGAAGACCCCACATCGGTATAGAGGGATATCGAGTCTTTTGGTATTACTTTCCCTTCAGCCCATTCCTCCCTGGATGGAAAGACAACTTCGAAGTTCCTAGTGAACACATTCTGCGGGATGATGTTCTCCGTGTCCATGGCTACATTGAAGTGGTTTAGAATGGTAGTATGGCCTTTTTGAGATGTGGGCCATTTTCTTAAGCTCCTCATCCTTATAGCCGCACAGGCAGCAACTTGCTAGCTGAAAAGGTTCAAATGTGGAAGGTGTAATATAATGTTTAGGGCCTCCGTGGGGGCTGATCTGATCGCTCCGCTTATGTATAAGCTGACCGGTCTTTGTACCTTCCCCAGAAGGCTTCGATTGACTGCCTTGTCCAGAGCAGTCCACCAGACTACAACACCATACAGTAGGATGGGCCTTATGACTGCTGTGTAGAGCCAGTGCATAATGCTTGGTTGGAGACCCCACATCCTGCCCACCACTTTCTTACAGCTGTAGAGGGCAGTAGTTGCTTTCTTGACGCGATCAAGAATATTGGGTTTCCAATTCAGCCTCCTGTCAAGGACTAGGCCTAGATATTTAGCCTGCTCTTTGACTGTTAGTTGGGTTCCACTCAGCCTCGGTGGGTTGAGGGGCGGAATTTTGTATTTGTTAGTGAGCAGTACTAGATCGGTCTTCTTAGGGTTCACCCCCAGTCCACAGTACGGCGTCCATAAGTTCGCATAGAGTGTTGGGAAATTTACCTGAGGCGGCAATAGCAATGTCATCTGCATAGGTGGTCACAGCGTACCCTTCCTGTTCAAGCATCCGCAGTAGTTCGTTGATACATATTTATTTTTGAATCAAGTTGGGTAGGTACTTCATTTTTAAGGGCTCATCGATTCCATTTATAAATAAAAAAAAAATAAAATTCACTCATAGGTTCACTATGGCTGGGTTTAAGGATGTCGAGTCGATGTTCAACGTTTTGACGACATCTTCCAATGCGGGCATTTCTGTGGCGTTTATCTCGTAGGTGATGTTGTTTTTTAGGTATTCAAAGGTGGCCGGACTATCAACCTACATTTTGCTTTTTAAAAATCTCTGCAAATGGAAGCCACGTGGCGATAAATCAATTCACCATTCCGCGATTTTTGAAACCAGCAATCCGTCGATACTCTCACATGTAGTGTGGCAAGTTTAAAATAAGAATCTATCAAGCTGGGGCGAAAAAGAACCCATTATTATTGCATATTCTTTGCCCAGTCCACAAGAAAGAAGACCCCTATAACTGTCGTACTATGTGAACGCCGGAAACCCTTCGTGGATAATCTGATAGGTCCTTATCAGTCTGGTATCAGGCCAGGTAAGTCCACAATAGACCAGATATTCACACTGCGGCAGATCTTGGAGAAGACCCAAGAGTACCAAATCGACACCCACCACCTTTTCGTCGATTTCAAGGCCGCGTATGACAGTGTGCATAGAGACGAGCTATACAGCGCCATGTATAGTTTTGACATTCCTGCCAAACCCGTCAGATTGTGCAGAATGACAATGGAGAACTCTCGCTGCTCCATTAAGGTCGGTAGCGAATTAACCGGGACCTTTGATGTTAAAAATGGATTTAGACAAGGTGACGCACTATCATGTAATATCTTCAACATAGTGCTTGAAAAGATCATACGAGACTCACTGGCCAACACAAGAGGTACGATATATTCCAAGTCTGCGCAACTGCTTGCGTACGCGGATGACATTGATGTAATTGGACGAACACAGCGGGACGTCAATGAAGCGTTCGAAAGCATTGAAGCAGAAGCGGATAGAAAGGGTCTTTCGGTTAACCAGAGTAAAACGAAATATATGCTGTAAACCAAAAAAGACGCGCAGCAGCAGCTACATATTCGAAGTGATCAAGGACTTCGTCTACCTTGGCTCACTAGGTCCAGCGACAATAACACCAGCACTGAGATCAAACGCAGAATTACTTTTGCCAACCGAGCACCGTGGCGCAGTGGGTAGTGTGTTGGCCTCTGACGCCACTGACACGGGATCGAATCCCGACACAGCCATGTCATCGAACGTGTTTTTCGAGGTGTTTCTCCTCAGCGGGGTTCTGACAAAACCCCCTGTAGTAAAATTGTCATGAAAAGCTTCTCGAAATTCGCCGTTCGGAACCGGCAATAAACTGTAGGTCCCTTTTACCTATGGGAAAATGAAATCACACACAACATGGGTGATTGAGAGAAGCTCGGCTCAGGTCCTTCATGGACTGTAACGCCAACATACATACATACAACCGCTGCTTATTTTGGCTCAAGAGGCAATAGAGAGCCCTCTCTCTTGAAAGACCAAAGTTGAGCTGTACAAAACCTTAATCATCCCAGTCCTCCTCTATGGTGCAGAGGCCTGGACTTTAACGAAAACGGATGAAGAGGCCCTTGGTCGTTTCGAGAGGAAAATGATGCGTTCAATCTATGATCCCGTTCGTAAAAACAACGGGAAGGGGAGGAGGAGATACAACGACGAATTATACGGGCTGTACAGCGACATCGGGCTGGTACGGCGTCTGCGGATCTAACGTCTAAAATGGCAAATGGAAATCACAGCTCCAGCCCGAAGAGTTCGAGTCCAACCCCGAGGGACGACGCAGCAGAGGGCGACCGAATCTAAGG
Source organism: Eumerus sabulonum (assembly GCA_951905685.1). NCBI lineage: Eukaryota > Metazoa > Arthropoda > Insecta > Diptera > Syrphidae > Eumerus > Eumerus sabulonum. The sequence goes on along the minus strand of OX645062.1, from coordinate 50,600,689 downwards.
TGGCGCACACAGGTGGAAGGGGATCTTAACCAATTGGGAGTGCGACGCTGGAAGCAGCTGGCAAAAGATCGTGCCAGCTGGAGAAGTTTTGTTGGTTTAGGCCCAGGTTCACACAGGATTATAGCAAAGTAAGCACACGACGCGAATGATAGTCAATTGGCTTGATCCCCATCATATGTCAACTGTGTGTAACTTCAAGTTATTGTGTAACTTGAAGGCCCAAATCAAATGATCGTCGCATTGTTCATTTCTTCCTATTACCTTTCCTTGCTTTACAATAGCAATATGGTCCTGTCTGCGAACAGTTTTTGACCCATATTTTGGTACATATCCAACAGAACCCATAACCTTGAATGTATGTGCCAAACGACCTATGCTTGTTTCATGTGGACGGTCATGGCGATCAAAATCTTCACGAAGTACGCGAAACGTATTTTTTAATTTTTCAGATTTTTTTTTAAATAACTTGAATGCGGTGTGCGGAGTTAATTTTCGGCTGCTGATTCCATGAAAGCCTTTGGCGGTGAAGCTTTATCGAAAAAGAAAAATGTTTACAAGTGGTATAAAGAGTTCCAAGAAGGCGGAGAAGGTGTCGAACACAAAGAGCGTCCCGGACGACCATGAACCTTAACCGACTCAGGTCACGTCCGAGAAAACAAAACAATTTTGTGCTTAGAAACCATTGATTAACGAAAGGACGTTTTGGGCCTCAAATCTCGTTGGAACAATAAATTTTGAGTATCAGGAAAATTTTGAGTAAATGAAACGCATTATTACTAGAGGTGAGACTTGGTCTTATGCTAATGACCCAAATATAACCGATCAATCAAGTGAACATCATGCTAAATGTGAGATAAGACCAAAAAAGCGCAGAAGTCGCTCAAAAATTGAGGTCATGTTGACTGTTTTCCTCAATGATCATGTTGTTGTTCATTTTAAGTTCCTTTCTTTTCCTTTGAGCAATTCGTCTAAAGAGACCGAAACTTATTTTGAAAACTGTGGAATTTTGAGACCCATTCTTCTTCTCCGTCTTAACGGGCGCTACAGTTCAGGGTGAACCTGAGCCTCAACCAACATGCCCCTCCAATTAGCACGATCTTTTGCTAGCCTTTTCCATTGCCGCACACCCAGTTGGTTGAGGTCCCCTTCCACCTGTGTGCGCCATCTTAAATGCGGCCGTCCTCTAATTCTTCGTCCCTCGGGGTTGGATTCAAAGACTCTCCGGGCTGGAGCTACATGGCCCAGCCATCTTAGGCATTGAATCCGTAGACGCCTGACTAGACTCATGTCGCTGTACAGCCCGTAAAGTTCGTGGTTGAATCTTTTCCTTCAACCCCCGTCTGCGTTTATAGGCCCAAAAATCACGCGTAAAATCTTTCTCTCGAACCGACCAAGGGCCTCCTCATCCGCTTTTGATAGTGTCCATGCTTCTGCGCCGTACAACAGGACCGGGATGATAAGGGTCGTTCGGGAGAGGGCTCTATTACTCAATTGCATCCTGAGCCCAAGGAAACAGCGATTTGCAAGGGTGATTCTGCGCTTGATTTCGGAACTGATGTCGTTGTTCCAGGTCACTGCGGAGCCAAGGTAGACGAAGTCCTGAACTACCTCGAACTTATATCTGCCAATACAAACGTTCTGGCCAAGACGTCGGTGGTGAGCGTCCTTTTTTGATGACAGCATTAATTTAGTTTTGCCCTCGTTTACCGTCAAACCAATTTTCGTCGCCTCCATTTAAATACTCGTAAACGCCTCATTGACATCTCGCTGCGATCTACCTATTATGTGAATATCGTCGGAGTATGCAAGGAGTTGCGAGGATTTGAAATAGATTGTGCCTCTTGTATTGGCCAGTGATTTTTGCACAATCATTTCCAATATGATGTTGAAGAAATCACACGACAGCGCATCGCCCTGCCTAAATCCTTTTTCGACATCAAAACTATCGGTAAGGTGTTCACCGATTCGGATGGAGCAGCGAGCATTCTCCAAAGTCATCCTGCATAGTCTGAAGAGTATGACGAGCAGGTAAGGATAAGGACCTATCAGCTTATTTACAAAAGACTTCAGGCGTTCACATAAAACGACAGAGAAGATTTTGTAGGCGATGTTAAGGAGACTTATTCCTCTATAGTTCGTGCAATCAGAGGGGTCTTCTTTCTTGTGGATCGGGCATACGATGCTGAGACATTCCTCGGGCATGCTTTCCTCTGACCATATCTTACAGATGAGCTAGTGCATGCTCCTAAACAGGTCGTCTTCAACTGCCTTGAAGAGCTCAGCAGACAGTCCGTCTGCGCCAGCAGCTTTATTCGACTTGAGCTCCGATATGGCAATCTTAACTTCGTCGAGGTCAGGGGGATAGAATTCTCTTCGGTCTTCGTCGATTAGAAATGGATCATTCTGCCAGACAGCGGTATATTGACTAACATCGCCGTTATACAGTCTGCAGAAGTGGTTTTTCCATATTCTCAGCATCGACTGCGATTCTACTACTAGGTGTTCGTTCTCATCCCCGCAGGCTTCCATTCTGGCTTTATAACCATGGCATGTTCGCTTTATCTGTTGATAAAACTTTCAAACGTCACGCCTGCAGTAACACCTCTCCATATCCTCAATCGCGTGCTTCTCGTGCTCTTTCTTCTTTCTTCTGAGAAGGTTATGCTCCTCCCTTCTTTTTAACTCGTAGAGCTCACGAGCGGCTCTTGTTCTTTTATGCAGCGAGGCCTTATATGCATCCTGCTTCGCTGTGTGAATCCTCCTGCACTCATCATCGAACCAGGTGTTGTGGTGTGTCGTCGTGGTAGAGTTTTAAGGCTCAGCACTTCCGTTGCTGTGCTCTTCAGGGCTTGTTTGCACTGGTTCCATTGCTGCTCCACTGACTGAGTGGAGGATTGAGGTGTATCGGAGAGCTTAAGGGAGACGCGATCGGTAAAAGCAGCAGCAGATAGTAGCTTTCCGACGTCATGACTTTGTATTCTTACTCTACTCCGCTGCTTTCGTGATATCCGTAAGCGCATCTTGGCTACTAGAAGATGGTGGTCCGAGTCGATGTTAGCCCCTCAAAAAAGTTCGGACATCAAGAATAGTGGAGGAGTGTCTGACGTCGATCGCGATGTGGTCAATCTGGTTGGTTGTCGATTGATCAAAAGACCGCCAGGTGGATATCGGGGTGCGGGAAGCGCGTACTGGCTAGAAGGAGATTTCGCTCCGTAGCATGATCATTCAGCCTGTGACCGTTATCGGATGTGGTGTCGTGTAGGCTGTGCTGCCGATGACTCGTTCAAAGATGCTTTCCTTACCCAGCTTAGCATTGAAGTCTCCTAGTACAATTTTGATGTCATAGCTTGGGCATACGTTCTGTCTAGGAGATCATACAACTCATCTTTGGCGGAGTCATCCTTGTCTTCCGTGGGGGCGTGGACGCAGATCAGGCTGATGTTAAAAAATGTAGCCTTGATACGGATTGTTATGAGGCGTTCGCTCACATGCCGAAAGCTTAGGACTTTTTGCCTTAGTCCACCTCGAACAACAAATCCGCATCCGAACAATCGTTGTCCTCTCTCCCTATAGCAGTCGCCGTATGTTTCCTTTTAATGCTGTAATTTCCGTCCTCCTATCAGCACAGACTAGTGATATGACGTAACCCATAAAAAATATACTAAAAACGTCAAACCGCACGATCTAATCGGAGAATTTATCGATTCAATATGGGAGATAAAGTGCTTATCGCAGTTAGTTTCGCGAAAACTGTGCGAAAAGAAATGTTCATAGATTACGAATTTTTATGATAAAATTCAATACCTCGTAAGAGTTGTTAACTCAATCTGCCTGACTCTGACACATGTCACGATTCACGAGGGAGATGTCAACAATAGGTCGTGAAGGTATAGTTCACTCTATAGCAAGTGGTTTATCCTGTCTACGGGATTTTACTCGTCAGCACTGTTGTACGATCTTCAGAAAAGTTGGAGTCTACTAATAGCACTCCTAATTATCGATATACTCGTAAAGAGAAATAAATGGTACACATTTAAACCCAGCAAAGTTCAGTACCAACGCCTATAGCAAGTTTCCTTTATCAACTTGATCAAAAAAATCATTTTTAGCTTGAGAACAACGTCCAACTGCTGTAGTCTGTCAAGCCAATTAAACATAAAACTGAAAATGAGTAAACAAACATACATACATACAAGATTCACGACGTATTTGTGGCATTACCTGTCCATCTGAGGACACTGTGTGCCAAACGAGAATCCTCACAAGTCGCACATTAAGTGACCAGTCAGGTGTCTTCCTTCTATCCACTGTCAGTTAACCTCAAAATGAAAATAAAACAAAAAAGTATTATTCATCAACGAAACTAGTATGTATTTCATTACAAAACATCTCGGTAATTCGCATTCTCAAGCCAACAATCGTTGAAGTAGAAAATAGAAAATCGACTCATGACCGTTAAGCTCATCGCAAATCGTCTTCAAACATACAACGCACCACGACGTCTCCCCGAAAAGTTGTTGCCCTGCCATTAAACTTAATTCAAATCCACGCCAGAAAGCCATACAAGAACCGATTACAGCACACCTTCACCTTGTCCATCTGTTAATACGGCCAACACCCCCAAAGTGTAAACAAACTTCACATTGCAATTTCCTTTCCACGTGGTCCTTTTCGCCAAAATATGAGTTCATAATACCATCACGTCACGCCACATCCGGCGATGGTCTCAAATATTGTTTTTGATATTCAGACGATGAGTCAATAAGAGCCAAAGACTAAGTTGGACAACGCGGCATAGCCACGCGAGTCCGAAAAGTTATTGAACGATAGTTATCGGTCGATGACGATGTGATGTGGTGAGATGAGCATGTGTGTGGTCGAGGGCCGGGTTCGGCCTCGTCATATACGAGCATAAAGTTCAATGAATAAACAGAAAAGCCCTTAAGGAAAGTATGATAGGGGAAACTCCCCCTGACAACACGCTCATGATTCATCAAATGCTCCACGCAGATACACGGACATAAAGCACAGCCATGCTCGTATTTTATATTCCTTTCAAGGAGAATTCTCTTTAATTGATATGAAACTGCCAGGCTAACGACGGACGGACATAAAGTGCGGGTGAGTCATCTGCCTCACTGTCGGGGGACTTTGCAGCTGCATCTATTACATACGAGTATATGACTGTAGCTATCGTCGCCGAGACTGCGATTGTGTTTGGCTATGATCAATTAACAAGGTTCATGTTTCATTCGCTTCGGTTTGTTGTTGTTGCCCCATTTTCCAAGACGGGGCAAGGCGCGTGTGTATGCAATAACGAGATTGTTGAATTATGTTGTTTTATCAGTGCTCAGTTCCAGTTTCCGGACGACATGCAGTTTTTTTTTTTTTTTTTTTTTTTTTAATTTTTTCTACGTCTGTTTGGTTTTATGTATACACCAGTTATAGGATAAGTTGCATTTATCACTGCCGAAGCAACGAAAAGAAGGTTTCTTCAGAGTTTACTTTAATATTATATGCCGCGAGCTCCATTAGGCATGCAGAATCGAAAAGTTAACGTGAAATGGAGATTCATACCTTATTGTATGTGATATCTTTCACCAACGGAGCAGGAAACCATGATGTGTCAAGTTTGCATGCGAGACCATAGAACCTTTAAGTCATGCTCGGCTCATTTGAAATAGCGGTATTGGAAAAAGTTATTGTAGTTTGCTAATGAAGTCAATTAATATGATGATGAATGAGAGAACAATAAAACTTGTTAGAGCCCTCTACATTCGTGTTGTACGTCTAAAGCTTCGCTCTATATATTAGGTCCGCTGTTAACTCTCTGCTAGTTTTCGTCACTACAGGTTACATTATTTGTCATTTGCGTAAAAATTTATATTGCCTTGAATATGAGTGAAATACTTGAAAAAATATGCTGTGTAATCTGTTTTTACTCTAAACATGTCGAAAAATGTGTGAAGTGTATAGTGAGAATGCTGTGATTGAGCCAGAAGTAATTTTCTCGATTTCATTTGCAAAATATAGGGGTCCAAATTCCGTAGTTTCCTCTCCCTATCATACATCCATAGCAAGTGGAAGGTAACCAAAGTCATTTTCATATCCAAGGCAGGCAAAAGCTCCCACACGTATGCAAATGACTTGAGGCCTATTAGTCTTACTTCGTGTCTATTAAAAACTCTAGAGAAGATTTTAGACACACACATTCGGTACAGCTGCATCTCAGGAAGGCTGTCGGATAACCAACATGCTTACAACAAAGGCAAATCGGTGGAAACAGCACTCCACTCACTGGTCAGCAAATCAGAAAGGTCACTGGAACGTAAGGAATATACTCTAGTCGCCTTTCTCGACAATGAGAGTGCCTTTAACAATGTTGAACCATGGGCCGTCACCAAAGCGCTGACTGATCTGGGTGTTATGGGATCCGTGATAGAACTGGTACGACAACTGCTAACACAAAGAGTTGTCAAAGCCAACTTCGCTGGTGCCGTCTCAACTAGAATGGTTAGCAGAGGTCTACTACAGGGTGGAGTACTCTCCCCTCTCCTATGGAACGTGGTGGTCAACGAGCTACTGCTGTTGCTTGAACAGGAAGGGTACACTGTGACCGCTTATGCAGATGACATTGCTATTGCCGCCACAGGAAAATTTCCCAGCACTCTATGCGACCTTATACAGTGCGCATTACGTACAGTAGAAACATGGACGCAGTACTGTGGACTTGGGGTAAACCCGAAGAAGACCGACCTAGTACTGTTTATTAACAAATATAAAATTCCGCCCCTCAACCCACCGAGGCTGGGTGGAACCCAACTAATAATCAATGAGCAGGCCAAATATCTAGGCCTATTCCTTGAAAAGAGGCTGAATTGGAATCCCAACATTCTTGACCGCATCAAGAAACCAACGGTTGCCCTCTACAGCTGCAAAAAAGTGGGGGGCAGGAAGTGAGGTCTCCAACCAAGCATTATGCACTGGCTCTACACGGCGGTCATAAGGCCCATCCTCCTGTATGGCGTCGTAGTCTGGTGGACTGCTCTGGACAAGGCAGTTAATCGAAACGTTCTGGGGAAACTACAAAGATCGGCCAGCTTATACCTAAGCGGAGCAATCAGATCAACCCCCACGGAGGCCCTTAACATTCTATTACACCTTCCACCATTGAACCTTTTCAGCAAACAAATTGCTGACTGCGCGGCCCTGACGACGAGGAGCATAATAAAAAGGCCCACATCACAAAAAGGCCACACAACCATTCTAAAACACTTCAAAGTACCCATCGACATAGACTATATCATCCCGCAGAACGTGTTCACTAGGAACTTCGAAGTTGTCTTTCCATCCAGGGAGGAATGGGCTGAAGGGAAAGTCATACCAAAGGACTCGACCCCCCTCTATACCGATGGCTCTCAGATGGAGTCGGGGCCCTTGGACCTTTCGAGAGTCGGGTTGAGGCAGTCGAGTCTTCTCCAAGGAGCTTAAACTCAGACTATCCTTTCTTCTTCTTCTTTGACGTTACAGCCCATGAAGGACCAGAGCCAATCTTCTCTCAATCACCCATGTTGTGTGTGATTTATTTTTCAAATAGGTGAAAGGGACCTGCAGTTTAATGCCGATTCCGAACGTCGTGAGTCGAGAAGCTTTTTCATGGCAAGTATACTACGGGGGGTTTTGCCAGTACCCCGCCGAGGAGGAACGCCGCGAAAAAAACATTCGATGGCGTCGGTGTTATCGGAATCCGAACTCGCTCATCGTGCGTCAGAGTCCAACACACTAACCACTGCGCCACGGTGTCCTCAGACTATCTTTAGACTCCCAAATTACTGCAGTGTGTATCAGGCTGAAATAAAAGCGATAACGGAGGCCCTTGAATGGCTCAGGATCAATGTAATATCCGCCAAGGATATTATCATTTGCACGGACAGCCAATCTGCGATAAAGTCACTGGCAGCGGTAACCCTATCTCTAGATGAGATGGCTGAGCAGTTCAACATTAAAGTATTGTGGGTTCCCGGGCATAGGGATATTCCAGGAAACTGCGCGGCCGACGAACTCGCAAAGTTAGGGTCTAGCACACTCAGTCTACCTACCCTCGGGTACCTAGAAACACCAAAAGGTACGGTAAAGCACATGATAAAACTCCAAACCATTGAGGCGACCAACCTCCAATGGAATGAGAGTAATATCGGCTTTATCACCAAACAACTCTGGCCTAAATTAAACCTAGGACGAACCAGGGACCTAGTGGCAACCAAAAGGGCAATCTTAGGTACACTGGTGGGCGTCATTACAGGTCACTGCATTATTGCGAATCACGCCGCCAGACTAGGACTACACTCCAACGACTTCTGTCGCGGCTGCATGGACGAGGAGGAAGAGGAATCAATATATCACCTCCTCTGCTCATGCCCCTCTTTTGCGAATCGCAGGAAGATCTACCTCGGCGCGCAATTCTATGATAATCTAAGTGAGCTAGCAGACCAAAAAATAGCTCAACTCCATCGCTTCATCAGAAGCACCGGTTGGTTCTCGGGTAGCGGATCTGGGTAACACGATCCATGTGGTATCACAGTGGGCCGACTTCGGCCTACGTGTGGCTTACGCCAACCACATAAACCTAACCTAACCTAAATTCCACACAATTTGGAATCATCTTATAAGAGCAGACTACTCAAAGAAGTTCAAAGCTTTTTTGCCACATGAATTAACGCAAAGAAATTTGATTGACTGAACTACCATTAATGAAACGCTGCTGCAGCGCCACTAATTTGCAACGAGTTATAACGGACGATGAAAAATGGTCTAAATACGAACATTTCCAACGCGATCGCAGTCAAGGGCCGGGTATTAGAGAATTGTCCATTATGTATGAGCAACCACAATCTGGTGAAACCACCTCTACTGTGCACAACTCCACCGTTGGAACGAAGTAATCAAAAAAGAGCGACCAGATTTGCCCAACAGGAGGGACATGTGACATCTTGTTTGAAATGTTGCTGTCACCGATTAGTTTTCTCGCAGGATTTTGAATCCGGTTCAGTTAGAATGACCCCATTTAGTTCAAATATATGCTGTTTTTAGGCTTCCGTACCCAAAGGTAAAACGGGACCCTATTACTAAGACTTCGCTGTCCGTCCGTCCGTCTGTCACCTGGCTGTATCTCATGAACCGTGTTAGTTAGACAGTTGAAATTTTCACAGATGATGTATTTCTGTTGCCGCTATAACGACAAATACTAAACTAAAAATGAATATTTAAGGGGGGCTCCCATACAACATACATGATTTTCATCCAAAAAATCCCCTTGGTCACATAGTGACCTAATGTTAGTCGACAATATCCCACAACTAGTAGCAAACTTCCCAGCTTTGATCCCTTTTGTGTCTTTGATGTACATATTGATCCTAGCTGCAACCCTTTTTCCTATAATTACGAACAACCAATAATAAATACCCTTTAAGCTTCGATGATCCCTATTGTGTCACTGCTAAGTTAATCCTTGCTGTAAACCCTTTCGTACAACTGCTATTCCCCTCCTTCTCTATCCTGATAGGTTAAGATATCAAATGTTGCGACAAATTCAATTGTTGTGAAATTAACTTTCGATCACATCCCATAATCAATAAAACACTTTCAAGCATTGATCCCTATTGTGTCCTTGATATATTACTCCTAGCTGCAAACCTTTTTCCCATATTTCCCATTATTGTTATTCACCTTTTCACATCGTTGCTGTCAAGTGAGATCATTGATTTGAATTCAATGGACACTTTGATGATCAACTATCTCATCATGGAGATTTTTGATTATCAAAGTAATATGCCTATAGCCTGCCTGCAACCAAGATCTGTCATCATTCAAAAAATGTGACTTAATGTAATGACTGATGAGGTAACATACAACGTCTCTTTCATATTTATATATACAGATGGTACGGAACCCTTTGTGCGCGAGTCCGACTCGCACTTGGCCGTTTTTTTTTTTTCGTTATCATTTTGAAGGCAATTCCACCATCCCTTTTTCATAGAAATCCTGAAGCTGTGACAGTCATTTTGCAAAAGCATTTCTTTAGCCGAATTCTTCATCAGCAAAATTGTTCGACATGGACTGGAACAAGCTATAATTACTTTGTGCCAGGTCCGGACTGTAAGGTTGTATTCATAAGAACCTCCCAACTAAGTTTCTCATTATCAATGTACCTGCGCAATGCTAAGATATGTCAGTGTGCAAAATTTCATTACAATCGGACATCACGTTTTCGAACAGTTCGCGGAGGAACGCTTTTTCCTTGGAGTCGAGTAGAGAGAGGCTTCGCTTGCGCTTCGCCTCAATTAGTGTTCTCCTTTTGTTCATCAGTCACTATGGCTTTGATAGGTTCCTTATCAATGTGGCTTCAGGCCGGGAAAATCCACGATGGACCAAATGTTCACACTGCGGCAGATCTTGGAGAAGACCCATGAATTTCAGGTCGACACAAACCACTTTTTCTACGATTTTAAGGCCGTATATGAGAGTGTTTATAGGGACGAACTATATAAAGCCATGTTATGTTTTGCTATCCCTCCCACGCTCGTCAGGCTGTGCAGAGTGGAGAATTCTCGCTACTCCATCAAGATCGGTAGGGAGTTAACCGAGACCTTCGATGTCAAAAAAGAATTCAGACAGGGCGACTCACCGTCGTGTAATTTTTTTAACAATATCCTTGAAAAGATCGTGCGGGATTCACTGGCCAATACAAGAGGCACGATCTATTTCAAGTCTGCACAATCGTTCGCATACGTTGATGACATTAACATAATTGGGAGAACGCAGCGAGACGTCAATGAAGCTTTTGTGAGCATTGAAGCAGAAGCGGCTAAAGTGGGTCTGAAAATAACGAGGGAAAAACCAAATATATGCTGTCGTCAAAGAAAGACGCCTAACATTATTAGTCATTATTGGCAGCTATAACTTTGATGTAGTCAAGGATTTTGTCTACCTTGGCACACTGGCAACAAGCGGCAACGACACCAGCGCTGAAATTAGACACAGAATAACTCTTGCCAACCGCTGTTTCTGCGGGCCCAAGAGGCAATTGAGAAGTAGAGCCCTCTCTCGGAAAACTAAGGTGACTCTCTATAAAACCTTACTCATCCCGATTCTCCTCCACGGCGCAGAGGCTTGGACTTTGCCAAAAGTGGATGAAGAGGCCCTTGGACCTTTCGAGAGGAAAATTTTGCGTACAATCTTCGGTCCCGTTTGTGTTTATGGAGGTGGTGGAGAAGATTCAACCACTAACTGTACGGGCTGTACAGTGATATCGTCCTAGTACGACGTCTACGGATCCAACCTCTTAAATGGCTAGGCCAAGTAGAGCGCTAGGACAGCGCAGTTCCGGCCCGAAGAGTCTCTGACTCCAACCCAGAAGGACGGCGTTGCAGAGGACGGCCGCACCAAAGGCAGCGCACACAGGTGGAAAGGGACCTTAACCAACTGGGCGTGTGACACTGGAAACGGCTAGCAAAAGATCGTGCTAGCTGGAAAGGCTTGTTGATTGGGGCCCAGGTTCACCGCAAGCTGTAGCGCCACCTAAGTAAGTAGGCACTATGGGCTTCAGAAGTCATTCGATTTTGTTGCGAAATTCGGTCCAGGCAAGTTTTTTGCGTTCACTTCTGTGGCGCCCATACATCGAGCTTCTTTTTGTAACATTTTATATCGAAAAAATGCTTACATTACGGTCAGACTCAACGCTTTCCGTGATTTGATTGTCCTTTGCGACAATTGGCCTTCCAGAGTGTGGTTCATCTTTGACATCCAAAATACTCGTGAGGAATTGCCGAAAATGCAACTGCGCGTGATTTGCTGTTGCACATTTTTAGCAGCCTGACTTGCGGCTTGATGCGCGCTCAAACAAAATCAAGTCAATCAAGTTTAAATCTAGAAGCCTATAGCTAGCGCTTGGTCTAGAGAGCTAACAGCTGGAATTTCATTGTAAATAAACGTTGGGATTGGGCTGTGACGCCACCAAAGAAAGAAACGTTGGGATTGATGAGGAGGTCGAGCACTTTGGACGAAATACCAGTAATTTCTACTACTCCTTGGGACATTGTAGTATTTTTTGTCTTAATTTTTGGATATGTACGATTTTGACTTTTCGAAAGTAGACAAAAACTTGCCCCTCTAACCCTTACTCTCTTTATCAAGTCGTACCACTTGATACTCCTTATTCTGTGGGGAACGAAGTGTGTCATGCTAACCATAATGCTGTTTCAGATCATATCGATAGTGGCATCCATGTCGCTATCCAAGAAACATAACGACCAGTTGACCTTATCATAATGACACATCGTCCTCTTGCGTTTTTTTTTTTTTTTTTTTTTTTTTTTTGATTAGCTGAGTGGCTTGAGTACGTAAAGTTCGCTGGTATGACACAGTGGTCGGACGGGCCTAGTGTATTTATCAATGTGAGGGGTAAGAAGCAAGTCCAAACTGTTAATGGAGTGACGGTCAATATCCAATGCTGCTCGTGTCGACTCATTTACAGGGTCTGCTTTCCTGACTTTTCCTTCAACGCCCGCCGCAAAGTGTGGAATAATTGTCTTCTCTTTTTGCCTCTACGAATATTACTGGCTGTCGTGTGATTTCTTCCACATCATATTGGAAATGATTGGAGGCGGCGAAAATTGGTTTGACGGTAAACGAGGGCAAACCTAAATATATGCTGTCATCATAAAAGGACGCTCACCACCGGCGTCTTGGCCAGAACGTTTGTATTGGCAGATATAAGTTGGAGGTAGTTAAGGATTCGTCTAACTTGGATCCGCAGTGACCTGAAACAACGACATCAGTTCCGAAATCAAACGCAGAATCACTCTTGCCAATCGCTGTTTCTTTGGGCTCAGGAGGCAACTGAATAATAGAGCCCTCTCCCGAACGACCAAGTTGACTTTATATAAGACCCTTATCATCCCGGTCCTGTTGTAAGGCGCAGAAGCATGGACACTATTAAAAGCGGATGAGGAGGCCCTTGGTCGGTTCGAGAAAGATTTTGCGCGTGATTTTCGGGACTATAAACGCAGACGGGGGATGGAGGAGAAGATTCGACCACGAACTTTACGGACTGTACAGCGACATTAGCCTAGTCAGGCGTCTACGGATTCAACGCCTAAGATGGCTGGGCCATGTAGAGCGAATGGACACCAGAGCTCCAGCCCGGAGAGTCTTTGAATCCAACCCCGAGGGACGAAGAAGCAGATGACGGCCGCACTAAAGATGGCGCACGCAGGTGGAAGCGGATCTCAGCCAACTGGGTGTGCGGCAATGGAAAAGGCTAGCAAAAGATCGTGCTAGTTGGAGGGGCATGTTGGTTGAGGCCCAGGTTCACCCAGGTTCGCCCATTAAGAAGAAAAAGAAGAATATTACTTTGTTACAACATTAGAGAATGTACAATATGTTAACAACAAGAAATATTATTATCTCTCCATCGTACGTTTAACACAAATTGTCTGATATCTCCTTTTTTGCGCTACGACAAGTATACCACTTTATTGCCAGCTTGTTAAACTCTGTGGACAAATCGTCTCGGCATCACGAACGCCACGATCAGCAACCTCATCAAATTTGCCGAATTAATGTCTCACTAAACCCGCATATGGTTCCCAATAACACTGACACTTGACCACATCGAAGTCCATACGTAATGTACAATTTACGTCTCGTAGACATCGTAAACATCTAAATTACACAACCCCTAGTCCATTAAAACCAAAAGAAAACTGTAGAATATTCACAGTACAATTAAGTCAAATTAGCATCATCGTCGCATCACAGACACTTTTAAGTAAGATTTTACGACAAAGACAGCGTCCAATAAAGCACAACATAATCGGATTAGGATTTCATACTCCAGAACCGTTTATCTTCTTAACCTACATTCGTCTGCGAAGAGGAGTCAAAGGTTCGTAAATAACAACTCACCGTCGACTGTCGTCTGGGCTAATTGTTCAATGCATAATAACTAGAACACAACTCTGATTCAGTGCGTCAGAGTCAATTTAAGCGTAATTATCGCTTGTCAAGCAACCGAGACGCTATATTCGTCGTAAGAAAACAAGTTTTGCTTTTTGTATCTCGAACGTAATGAACTTGTTTGACAAAATTGACAAAATACCAAAATACGAGGATCTTATCAGGGCACTATTTAGGACGCGCATCCGCACCTCTCTTACGCAATGCTAATAGGCATGCGAGGAATTCGACTTATTTAGTAGAATGGTTTTACAACAACAACGTTTGATCGAAGTTGTTGTTAAAACTTGGCGCCGTTGTGGTTACGAATTGGTCTTTGATCTATGATCACGAGCTATTGATGATCGATACTTGCAAAGTGCACTGGCACGGATTTAATCGATTGATTTGCTTTTTTTGTTTTCTTTTTTACAGCGGTCTGCTTTTGACTTATCGAGCGTTAATCAGCGTCCACTAGAGACTTGTTAGGCATCAAGTGAGGTGTCGCCTGTGAATTATGTAAGCTTGTGTTGGTCGCTGATGAATACCGCTTGATCACTGAGTTCGTCGTAGACATCAGTCTGACTGCTCTGACAGAGGTTTATAGTAAAGCAGATCTTGATTACAATGTGCTCCATTTCCCACCTTCTAGCGTCTGCTGTAATTCAACACCGCCCGCCCAGTATAACGAACAACAGAAAGCGAAGCGCACACAATGAGCTTGTCGCTCCAATTAGTCAAATGACATACATTTTCTCGAGCCGCCGTAGCTGGAAAGGGGGGCAACAAACCGCCATGATACTTGGTTGCAAGTGTCAATAAACACAACTCGTCATTGTGAGTAAGTGGTGTAACTCAGCGCCATGCCCCCCATCCCTCCCGTGCACTTCATAATTTCTTTTGCTTAACGCCTACTATTCCTCCTCCAACAATGCACAATTGTGCAACAGAATTACTACTGCATTCTCATTCGTACATGGAATAGTGCGAAATCTGAAATACTTGCCGCGCAGTAATCATATGAATGCGATTAGTAGTCACCTCACGGATCTTCCTTCAAATCAAGCTCCACCGCTGCGCATCTAAGCAACAGTGCGAGTGAATTCATTTGATTCTTCATGGTCATCACGATGTGCATTAAGCTAATGTCGGCGTTCCATGTGCGCTGCATGCAATCACATGACAACGGAATGACTTGTGTCAAAGTTGCATGGATGTTGTTCTGACATCATTTTTAGGGTTCCGTACCCAAAGGTAAAACGGAACCCTATTACTAAGACTTCGCTGTCCGTCCGTCCGTCCGTCCGTCCGTCCGTCTGTCACCAGGCTGTATCTCATGAACCGTGATAGTTAGACAGTTGAAATTTTCACAGAATGATGTAATTCTGTTGCCGCTACCACGACAAATACTAAAAACAGAACAAAATTAATTATACATATACATAATTACAAACAACCAATAATAAATTGTTTCGAAAGGTTTTCGTTGTCATCTTTCGGTCAGTTCCCATTTGTGAGCGGCTCGTAGTCATCCATTTTGGGAAACCAAACTCAAAGAAAGCGGATAGCCCGAGGGTACGATCAGCGCTTGACACGCGAACGAGTGGAGTTCAACCCGCAGAAGGTCAGCATTTTTGTTTTTTTTTTTTTGTTCCTAGTAGCACATGAGAGAGAGTGGGCGTAGAACTCGGGGAGAAATCTTCGGCGAAGTACTCCGAGAGTGATCTTCGGGGAAGAACTCCGGTACGGTTTTAAGCAGTTCCCGGTACGCGGCCGTACCGTGTGTCATATTGCCTACGTTGGTCGCGGATATCACGTTCATTGTATAAGGTATTGAAATCACAAATTTGTGCGTCGCGATTGGTGATGCGGGCTAAGTCGTTGGTCAGAGGAGTTTCGGTACGACTGTTCGAATACTCGAGCTGCGGTTTGTTTACTTCTTTGAACAGTGAATTCCTTCTTTTTTTTAGTTTACATATATTTTTTTTATTTATTTCGACTTTTTTTTATTGACATACGGTGTAGGGTAGTTTTAAGGATTAATTGTAAACCTAGATAAAGTTAGGTTAAGGAAATTAAATTTGTGACATATTGAATTGGAAACGATGACGGTGTTTTTTTTTTCTTTTGCGTGGGATATTTCGCGAGTCTCGTAGCAAATTCGCGATTCTTGCTGCGGGTAAGTCGGCGTGAGGGCAATCGCGTGGCGCCATTGCTCACGACCAGTCCTCGCAGCTGGCCTAGCATCCCTTTCGCACGACGTCGCGGCAGGTGGAGAGGAGCAAGTGAGCAAGAGGAGCAAGCGATCTTGCACACATACGAACCGATAGGTACATACGTGCATACGCATCACATACGTGCATACACTCACACATCTCTACGCTATGTATAAGTATACATACATACATACATACATATGTACATTACGAAGTAGAGTTGGGTAGTTCCGGACATGTATAGTTCACGGAACTATGTCCTCTCTCGGACACATGTCCTCTCGCTCCGCAAATTGAACGAAAAGAGTTCCATAGTTCCATTCAACCCTTATTCATCAATCACATATGTACAAAACGAAAAAAAAAAAAAAACATAAATGCAACGAACATGCTTCTCATACGGTATGAGTTATACCCCGTAGTTTTCAAGAAACCCAAAAGTATGGAGATGTGGCGATAAAGCTCGAACAGTTGGTGTACACTGTACAGCACACTTGAACTGAAATGAAGAAAAGAAATGAAAGAATATAATGCCCGCACCGCATTTCGTGAACGAATGTCATACATGTGTATGTATGCATTCAGGTCCGGACATGGACATGGTTTGCTAGTTCCATATCGGTGCGATAATACATCTAGTTCCGGACATGGACATGTTTTTGCTAGTTCCATATCGGTGCGAGTATACATTTAGTATTTTAAAACGGGTAGAGATTGCAGTGCATACTGAGATGGAATAATTATCTTATAACCCCATTTAGATACTGTTTCAAATATATTGAATGGTCTTTCCAACAAAGTTGTTGGTCCAATGTAACACCTAAATATTTAAAACTGTCCACGTGTTCAATCAAGAAGCAATTTTCAAACATTCTTGATTGTTGAATACTATATCTTCAAGAACAAATCGATTACACAATGGTGCATGATAATATAAGGGAAGGTCTCTGAAAACTCTACCATTGATATTAAATATCATGTACTTCGTTTTGTTGATAATTATTAGTTTATGATAATTAAACCATCTCCTTAACATATCTAGGTCACCGTTAACATCTGCAAAACTATCAATTAAGTTAGTGTTTGAGTGGAAAAGAGATGTTTCATCAGCAAAGGCAGTTATTTTGCCTTTAAAAGGTTGTAAGAAAAACGAATTAACATAAATTAGAAAAAGGATTGGGCCCAATACTGCTCCTTGGGGAACACCCATATTTAAGAAGTCTATAGAACTGTAAACATTCCTAATTTTCACAACTTGATAACGGTTGAATAAATAAGAAGAAAACCATTTATAAATGGAGCCTCTGAAACCCGATTTTTAAAGTTTATCGAGTAGCAAAGTATGATTAACCATATCAAAGACCTTACTGTTATCAACAAATAATGTTGATGGTGTTTGAGAAGTGTTTAGACTATTATATGTTTCACCAGTTAATTTCAATAAAGCAGTTTCAGTCGATTTGCCACGTCTAAACCCAAATTGGCAATCACTCAAAAAATGAGTATTTTCTAAAAATTACAACATTCTAGATTTTAACTATCCGAAAAGTGAGAATAAAATGTCACTGATTATGTATTTCTGTATATACTTAGACAGAATATAATAAATATATGTATAAATGGGGCTCCCATACAACAGACATGCTTTTTTTGGAGTTTTTATACATAATAGTACGGAACCCTTCGTGCGCGAGTCCGACTCGCACTTGGCCGGTTTTTTTTTGCTTTTTGTGTCCTTATTCTGCCGCTTCATGTCTTTGTACCGTCGCGTCGTTGTACCAAATCAGGTGGGTTGAAACTAAGTGCGGAATTTCACTTCTTTTGTCTTTCTTGGATTTACGAGTACATATTGTAAAGCCATCGATGGCGGGAGCAACGAAACCACCTACATGGGAGCAATATAATGCTTTTCGTCGGTGACATATTTGATCAATCAATAGTTGCATGTAGCTTTGCGGCTATAAATAAACGAGAATGAATGGGAATTGTAGCGACTTGAATGGATGGGTGAATGGAATTTGTGGAAAGGGCATCGGGGGTGAGACTGGCCTAGAAAATCAATACTTGGTGGGGATTAATGGAGCATTTTTATAAAGATTCCTTAAAAGGGCTACCGCCTGCACAATATCCTTTTTTGTTTACAAAACAGAAGAAAATCGATTATTCTGAGTGCTACTATCCTTCGAAAGTGGAACAAGGAGTCCGATAGCTGCCGGTATCATAGATTTTGTTTTAGGCCTAGCTATTATTTGAAAAGCTTTGATCTAGATTTGTGCTTTATTGTTTAAAGGATCTTTCTATTATGTGTATTTCTTTTTTTCTTTTTTTCAATGCACTTTTACTTTGAAGTGTTAATTGTAAATTTATTTTACATCCACATGCGCGCATCTTGATTATAGTTTTGACATTTTACCCCTTTAATGGCTCCTTAATCGACCTGATTGACAGGTTAACAAGTTAAAACAGTTTTCTATATGATTTTACGCCTTCAATTTGGGGGAGTGAGTTTTGGTTCCTTTCCAAATGGTGGTGAAAGAATATCCGGCAAGAAATCGAGCAACTACTTAGTAAACATCTTATTCGAATTGCGGCCCTTTTGGTTGCCACTAGGATCCTGGTTCGTCCTAGGCTTTACTTAGGCCACAATTGTTTGGTGATAAAGCCAATATTGCTCTCATTCCATTGGAGGTTGGTCTCCTCTATGGTTTGAAGTTTTATCATGTGCTTTGCCGTACTTATTGGTGTATCTATGTACCCAAGGGTAGGTAGGCTGAGTGTGCTTGACCCTAACTTTCCAAGTTCGTCGGCCGCGCAGTTTCCTGGAATATCCCTATGCCCGGGAACCCACAGTATTTTAATATTGAACTGTTCAGCCATCTCATCAGAGATAGGCGACAGTTAAGAGATGTCGTTGATTTGTGGGTTACCGCTGCCAGAGACTCATTTGTCCGTGCAAATGATAATATCCTTAGCGGATATTACATTGATTCTGAGCCATGCAAGGGCCTCTGTTATCGCTGTTATTTCTGCCTGATACACACTGCAGTGAATTGGGAGTCTGAAAGATAGGTTGAGGTTCAGTTCCTTGGAGAAGACCCCACTACCTACAGCCGACTCCATCTTAGAGCCATCGGTATAGAGGGAGATCGAGTCCTTTGGTATTACTTTCCCTTCAGCCCATTCCTCCCTGGATGGAAAGACAACTTCGAAGTTCCTAGTGAACACATTCTGCGGAATGATGTAGTTCGTGTCCATGGGTACTTTGAAGTGGTTTAGAATGGTAGTATGGCCTTTTTGAGATGTGGGCCATTTTCTTAAGCTCCTCATCCTTAGGGCCGCGCAGGCAGCAACTTGCTTGCTGAAAAGGTTCAATGGTGGAAGATGTAATAGAATGTTTAGGTCCTCTGTGGGGGTTGATTTGATCGCTCCGCTTATGTATAAGCTGGCCGAACTTTCTACCTTCCCCAGAAGGCTTCGATTGACTTCCTTGTCCAGAGCAGTCCTCCAGACTACAACACCATACAGGAGGATGGGCCTTATACTGTGTAGAGCCAGTGCATAATGCTTGGTTGGAGACCCCACTTCCTGCATACCACTTTCTAAGGTACAGATAAAGTTACAGTGAACACCATGAAGTTGGCAATCTGCTAAGGAATCTGTGCCAATTATCTCCCTTGAGCTCCCTTAAAACCCGATGCATAAAGCTTAAATGAACTTTAGGAATGACCGAACTACAAAGAAACCTATTTTGATGTCAAGGCAGAGCAATGTAAGATGAACATGATAAGGTATTATTGTTAGATTGTAAGCCACTATGTGAACAACTTGTGCTTTTGCCAGAGGCAAGCTTCTCTCAATCACCGGCGTGAGTCGAGAGAAGCTTTTTCATGGCAGGTATACTACGGAGAGTTTTAAATATTCGATGGCGTTACTGTCATCGGGATCGAAACTCGTTCATCGTGCGTCAGAGTCCAACACACTAACCACGGCGCCACGACGCCTTAAACAACTTGTGTAGTAGCAGATAATGGTGATAATTTGGAAAGTTTATTTCAGGGGGTGATGCAAAATTTAATCAGCAACATTTGGCGGGTCTTTCAGAAAGGGAATTTTTATAAAAGCGGAGTAATTACTGGTCAATTTCCAATCTTACCAAAAGCGGAAGCAAGAGCTTCTGGTTGTTTGTCAAAAGCATTAAAAACTCCTCTTCGTTCTCTATATTAACACTTATCCAACACTTGTCGCTCCTTGAAACAAAGCTCACTTGTAACTTGCAGCTCCCAGGTTGCACTATGTCAACCCCTGTACTAAAGTGCGTCAATTCCACCACGGGACAAATCTACTTTCAACCAGTTTCCCCAATATGTAGTTGTCTTCTGCCCTGACGAAACCACTGTGTGAGCTTTTTCATCTTTCCTGCTCTTCTGGGCTCCTTCCGGTCATGGAAACGTCAACTAACCCTTACTTATTAAAATATCTCCTCGCGATTTGAGGACATATCTTATTTAAAAGTGAAATCTCTTGCTTCATTAGGTGAAAGTATTATAAAATAACTACTCTGGATATTTTAAAAACACTTGAAAAGGTTGACATAAAGTCCTTTTGACGAAAATATAACTCTTGAGATCGATGAGTCTCCTTTTCAGTGGATAAGAAACTACGTTTTGAATCATTAAATTCAAGCCCGAAATCCACTCCAATATTCTTTTTTGTTTTTATAAATTAGCTCTTGTCCATCTCTTCCACTCCAACCCTATCCATCCTTCCCTGACAACTGTGCCCTTCTCTCCCTCTAACTCTATAGAACGATTCCAACGTTGCTCCCACGATTCGAAGCACCCTTGATAATCCTTCGAATTTGACTTGTTCAGAATTATGGTTACAGCCTCTTCGACCTTTTCTACACTGCCGTGATAATTTCCTGGTAGTTGTGCCCTCCTCTTGGGAAATAAAAAAAAACAAGTCACAGGCGGCGGGTGCAGCAACGTTGGGATACTTTTTTTTCGCCAACAATTTTGCACAATCAACGATGTATGGGCTTTCGTTGGCCGCTCCCCACCTTTTTCCACCCACTGCTCACTTACTGCTGACTTTGTCTACGGGTCTCGGGATCTTATTCAAATATTCGTCTCTCATCTGTGACCATCCGACTCATCCAATCTCTGCCGTCGATTTCAGGCGAATCCCACCCTGGTGGTGTTCCGCATTTCTTTTTCAAATTACCCAAAAACGCCACAAACCATAACCAAAAGTGCGCTAAATTGGCGGGATCTAAATATGTTGGGTTCAGTTTGTAAATGGCGAGGGCGCAGTGGTTAGTGTGTGGAGTCTGACGCACGATGAGAGAGTTCGGATCACGATAACACCAACGCCATCGAATGTTTATTTCGCGGCGTCCCTCCTCGGCGGGGTACTGGTAGTATACTTGTCTTGAAAAAGCTTCTCGACACACGCCGCCGTTCGGAATCGGCATTAAACTCTAGGTCCCTTTCACCTGTGTCAAAAATAAATCACACACAACATGGGTGATTGAGAGAGCTTGGCTCTGGTCCTTCATGGGCTGTAACGCCACCAAAGAAGAAGAAGAAGAGGAAGTTTGTAAATGGCGGTAGTAGTAAACAAATCCATTTGGACAGTCCAAATTTCCTTTTTTTCCTCTGAAAATATGGTTTCTTGCTTAGTATTTGCCGAGCGGACTCGAAACTTGTATCTGCATTTCTAATCATTCAGCGTTTTTTGGCACCTGTGACCCTCGAGAACTGGACACATAATTTTGCCATGATTTTCACGAATTTGAGGGTGTCCTTTATCAGAATATTACTACAAGCACACAGCAACAACGTTGCTGCTGAGATCAAAGGCAGAATGATCCTTGACATTCGCTGTTTCTTTCGGCTTAAAAGGTAGATGAGAAATAGTAAAAAAAGCTTACTTTGCTGGCGCTACAGTTCGGGGTGAACCAGGGCCTCCCCTAACAAGCCTCTCCAGCCAGCCGAGAGGCCCGATCTTTGGCCAGCCGCTTCCAGTGCCGCACGCCCAGTTGGTCGAGGTCCCTTTCCACCTGTGCGCGCCGCCTTTTTTTTTAATTTGCGCAAGGTCTAATAAACTTATTATGTCGGTGACACAGTGCGGGCAGAAGGTAGAGAGGAAGAGGAATAGAGCCTTAAATGCGGTCGTCTTCTGCTGCGTCGTCCCTCGGGGTTGGAGTCGAATACTCTTCGGATCGGAGCGTTGATGTCCATTCGCTCTACATGGCCTAGCCATCTTACACATTGAATCCGATGACGTCTAACTAGGCCGATGTCGCTGTACAGCCCGTACAGTTCTTGGTTAAATCTCCTCCTCCACTCTCCGGGACCAAAGATTGTACGCAGAATTTTCCTCTCGAAACGCCCAAGAGCCTCTTCATCCGCTTTTGATAACGTCCAAACCTCAGCGCCGTAGAGGAGGACCGGGATGATTAAGGTTTTGTAGAGGTATACCTTAGTTTTTCGAGAGAGGGCTCTACTACTCAATTGCCTCTTGAGCCCGAAGAAGCAGCGGTTGGCAATAGTCATTCTGCGTTTTATTTCAGCGCTGGTGTCATTGCTGCTTGTTACTATCGAGCCAACAAGGTAGACGAAGTCCTTGACTACTTCAAAAATATAGCTGCCGAAGGTGACGTTCTGACCAAGACGTCGGTGTTGCGCGTCCTTCTTTGATGACAGCATATACATACATATTTGGTCTTGTCCCCATTTACCCTTACACTCACCTTAGCCGCTTCTGCTTCAATGCCTGCGAACGCCGCATTGTCTCGCTTTGTCCGTCCAATAACGTCAATGTCATCTGCGTAGGCAAGCAATTGTGTGGACTTGAAGTAGATCGTAGCTCTTGTATTGGCCGCAGAGTCCCGCACGATCTTTTCAAGAATAATGTTAAAGAAATCACATGACAATGTTACCCTGTCTAAAACCTTTTTTAACATCAAAGGGGTCGGTTAGTTCACCTCCGACCTTAATGGAGCAGCGAGAGCTCTCCATAGTCATCCTGTACAGTCTGACCAAGTTTGGCACTAATGTTAAAACATGACATGGCTCTGTATAGCTCGTCTCTATAAACACTGTCATACGTGGCTTTAAAGTCGACAAAAAGATAGTGCGTGTCGACCTGGAATTCATGCGTCTTCTCCAAGATCTGCCGCAGTGTAAATATTTGGTCTATCGTGGACTTTCCTCGCCTGCAACCAGGCGTTTACACTGTACGGCAGAGAGGATCTTGTACGCGATATTCAGGAGGCTTATCCCTCTGTAATTGGCGCAGTCATAGGGGTCTCCCTTATGGACCGGGCAAACGTTACTAAGATTCCATTCATCGGGCATGCGTTCTTCCGACCATATCTTGCAGATGAGTTGGTGCATGTTCCTGACCAGCTCATTGCCAGCAGCTTTATAAGACTTAAGTTTCGATATCGCTAACTTAACATCGTCTAGCTTGGGTGGACGGGATTCTCCTTCGTCTTCGTCCATTGTGAATGGTTCGCTCTGCCTGACGGCGGCATTTTAACTATCATTGCGATTATACAGTCTGCAGAAGTGGTCCTTCCACAATCTCAGCATCGACTGTGACTCCACTACTAGTTGTCCGTGCTCATCCCTGCAGGCTTCTGCTCTGGCTTTATAGCCTTGGCATGTTCGGTTTACTTTCTGGTAAAATTTTCAAACGTCGTTCCTGCAGTAACATCTCTCCATCAACTCGATCTCGCGCTTCTCCTGCTCCTTCTTTATCTTCTCAGAAGCGCAGGGAGGAGTTCTTTTCTGTTCATAGAGCTCGCCGGCAGCTGTCGTCCGTCGATGCAATGTGGCCATGTATGCATTCTGTTTCTCTACATGGGCCTGTCTGTACTCATCATCAAACCAGGGGTTTCTCGACGGTGGTGACTCGAAACCGAGTACATATGAGGCGGCCTCTCTTATGGTGTTCTAACAACGATTCCATTGCTTTTCTATGGTTTCTGCAGATTGCATCGGGACTTGACGGAGCTTGAGGGAGACTTGATTGGTGAAGGTCCTGGCGGTCTCCTGCGATTGCAGCATTCCGACATTAAACTTTGGTGTTCTTGCTCGACTCCGTTGATTCCGAGAAATTCGCATCAGTACCTTGGCTGCAACAAGGTAATGATCCGAGTCGATGTTGGCTCCTCGAAATGTGCGGTCATCTAGGATGCCGTCGATCGCAATATGATCAATTTGTTTGGTTGTCGATTGATCGAAAGACCGCCAGATCCCTTATGGATGTTGAGGTGTGGGAATCGTGTAGTTGCTACTACCAGATTATGTCCCGCCATAAAGTCAACTAGCCTTAGTCCGTTTTCTGACGTGGTCTTGTGTAGGCTGTGCTTTCCAATGACCCGTTCAAAGATAGTTTCCTTACCCAGCTTCGCATTGAAATCTCCTAGAACGATTTTGGTGTCATAGCTGGGACATTGCGCATACGCTCTGCCTAGGAGATCATAGAAGTTGTCTTTATGTCGTTCATCTTTCTCCTCTGTGGGGGCGTGGACACATAATAAGCTTATATTGCCGAGATTGGCCTTGACACGGATAGTTATGAGGCGTTCGCTTACATACTGGAAGCTTGAGACTTTTTTCCTGAGTCTGCCTCGAATAACAAATCGGCATCCGAATAAGCGTTGTTTATTTTCTCTTTAGCAGTTTCCGTATATATATCACAGTTTTTCATCCGCTTTTTGCCGGCTGCACCTGGTCTGTTGAGAGACCTAACGTTCCAGGTGTAGATCCGGAATTCGTTTCCTTTTAGACGTTTGCGGGGGTCGTCAGCATGTAATCCATCCGTATCCGAGGCTGTTAGTTGTCTCTGAACACACTTTGGTTTTATGCGATAGGGATGTTAACCCTAAGCGCAACCCCCAACCTGGAGGCCAGGTTCCTCTTTCCCCAGGAACATGGGGTCGGATCGCTGCACACATTGGTTCACTAGCTGGCGGGTGCCAGTATAGCTATCCAGTGGAGGCCACGCGGAGGCTGTGTGTCAACTTGGATTGAACAGGGACAGAGATCGAAGCTGCCGTTTGCCAAGTTAAACGCGATCAACTTCTTTGATAGAAGTCGTAAGATGAAAGCTATTATGCCCCCCTTAAGCAATGCAATGACACCTTACGAAAGATTTGTTAACGGAAAAAAAAACTTCTTTTAAGATTATATCTAAAAGCGCAGTTGCACCTGTACATATGTACTTGTAGGTCAGATTAACTGGTGCTTACTGAAAGTGAGTTACTCATAAAACATTAAAACAACCGCAATTTGAAAGACTATAACAACTTTACCATAAAAACTAAGCGCTTTCACTGGTTTATCTGTCTAAGAAAAAGATTTAAATCTTTCCATGCATCTGGTTTTCATGTCATTGAGACACAAATGAGTATCCTTACCCTCAATTGCCCGGTTAGGTGACTTTTCCATTATACAGTTGCGTATGGAAATCAAATAGAAGCTGTATTCTCTAATATCACCAACAAGGCCTTGAAGAAACGCGAACATTTCTCTTCCGGCCATAAATACAAATCAGTATTACCACTCAACAGACACTCGATAAGCGCATCCTCTGCGCAGTTACAATTAAACGCATTTCTTCTATTCGACTTTCTAATGCGAAACACGGTGTCCAGGTGTTCAGCAGCATCAATCCATTTGGAGCAACAACCCGCACACACCACAAGTTGTCGCTCCAGTCTTGATGGCTTGTATGTATGTTTTTTGTTTATCTTCCACGTTATCTTCGCGCGCATCCTCCACTTAATTTCCAATAATTTGTCGACAAATCTTTCAAATTATTTCAAATAACAGTGCGAGCACATTAGTTGTATGATTTGCTTCCCTCCTCGTCCTTCTTCTTCTCGTGACGGATAGCATCTCCTCACTATCGCCCTAGCAGTGGGTAACCGATTGCTCCCCCTGTGCATCCATCCAATCAAAGCGGACATGCCGGTGTGAATCTATTTTTAGGTGCAGAAGCAGAAGCCGATGCAGCAGGAGCAATCTCCTCGATTCAATGATGCTTTGACTTTGACTCTGAATCTGAGTCTGACTCTGACTGTGACTCTGCTGTTCACACAAACATATATTTTGTTTAGCATTTCTGTTCTGCACTGCTTCAGTGGTGGTACTGTTTCGGCTTGTTGCATTCCTTGACATTTGCAACTGAATGAATGGATAGATGGATGCAATGCATGCACGACAGTGACCACAGTTCCAGCGTTAAGATTAAAAATTCAAGGGCTCTGTGTCGTCGACTTGCCAGGGAATATGTATTCCTTCTTGTGAGCTCTTGTTGAGCTCGGGAATGAAACCGTAGAGCTGAGACCGTCGAGTTGCGTTTGTTTTCAATTCGCATTCCGTATAACGAACTGAGAATGCTCTTCAATTGCTCTCTATCTCTCGCTATGTGTAATAGTACCTCCAGCGGCAGTTAAACAGAGTAACGTTTATTGACAGATGAGCTTGAATGAGCGCTTGATGTGGCGGTAGACGTAAGAAGACACTATCGAGCTAAATGGTCTTTTGCCCCGCGGCCGTACTGGCGACGGACTGTGTGTGAGAATTTTACAATGAAGGGGAGCTGCTGACTCTGACATTGCATGACAGGTTTGCCTCGTAATGAATTTTATTTCATTTTCTGCTTTCTGTTTATTTTGCTTTTGTTTTATTATTCAGTGTATTATAGTTGATTAGGTTGGTTTGTTGTTTTTAGCTTGGCTTAAGAGCCGCAGTGGGATAGATTAGAAGAAATGAGCTACATTGACCTATGATATGCTGAAATTTTCATATTTCGTGCAAAGATGAATGCGTCGTTTTTATGATGATGTTATTTTAGCCTTTCTTCTTCATGACCCACTCATGTGTCTTACCCTTTCGCATACTAGTGTCAAATAGTTATACTTAATAAACGCGAATCTTTACCTATGGGCTTAGCCCACCTCTTCTTCTTCTTTGGTGGCGTTACAATCCATGAAGGACCAGAGCCAAACTTCTCTTCTATCACCCATGTTGTGTGTGATTTATTTTCCACACAGGTGAAGGAGACCTACAGTTTAATTTCGATTCCGAACGGCGTGAGTCGAAAAGTTTTTTCAAGGCAAGTTATACTAAGGGGGGTTTTGCCAATACCCCGCTGAGGAGGGACGCCGCGAATTAAACGATCGATGTCGTTGGTATTATCGGGATCCGAACTCGCTCATCGTGCGTCAGAGTCCAACACACTAACTACTGAGCCACGGCGCCCTCACCCACCCCTAGTTCTTTAAAATTACTAATGTTCGAACGAACAAATAATCCAAAATAGACTACATGCCGAGGAAGACTCCGACAAAAAGTCGGACTGGAGAGCTATTTAAAGCGGCTGGAGATGATTTGGTAGGGCGCCTGCACCAGCTCATCTGTAAAATATGGTCGGAGGAAAGCACGCCCGACAAATGGAAGCTCAGCATCGTTCGCCCAGTCCTCAAGAAAGGTGACCCCCATAACTGCGCCAACTACAGGGGAATAAGTCTCCTTAACATCGCACATAAGATGTTTTCTGCCGTACTGTGGTGACGCACTGCCTTGTAATTTCTTAAACATCGTGCTTGAAAAGATCATACGAGATTCACTGGCCAACACAAGAGGAACGATCTATTTCAAGTCTGCACAACTGCTTGCGTACGCGGATGACATTGACGTAATTGGACGAACACAGCGGGACGTCAATGAAGCGTTCGAAAGCATTGAAGCAGAAGAGGCTAAAACGAAATATGTGCTGTCAACCAAAAAAGACGCACAACACCGACGCTTCGGCCAGAACGTCACAAATGGCAGCTACAAATTCGAAGTGGTTAAGGACTTCGTCTAACTTGGCTCACTAGTGATCAGTGACAACAACACCAACGCTGAGATCAGACGCAGAATAACTCTTGCCAACCGCTGCTTCTTTGAGATTAAGAGGCAATTGAGAAGTAGAGCCCTGTCTCGAAAGACCATAGTTGCACTGTGTAGAAATTCTTAATCATCCCAGTCCTCCTCTATGGCGCAGAGGCCTGAACTTTAACGAAAGCGGATGAGGAGGCCCTTGGTCGTTTACTGCCGATTCCGAACGACGAATTTCGAGAAGCTTCTCTGACAATTCTACTACGGGGGGTTTTGTCAGCACCCCGCTGGGGAGCAGCACCGAGAAAAAAACATTCGATGCTATGGCTGTTCTCGAGATTCGATCCCGAGTTATCGACGTCAGAGGCCAATAAACTACCCACTGCGCCACGGTGTTTTTTTAATAGTAAAAGTCAATAATTTGTAAGTGTTGTTCGGATATAAGGGTTTCCACCATGAAATGACAATGCTGACTGTGCATGCCTGTTTATGACACATACCTGTCAAAAATAGAACACTAAAAAACCAGAGGCAAACAAATCACCAATTCTATTCCTTTGATGCGCCCAAAGCACTGTTGTGTCCAAAAAGTAGGGCGACATAGCACCCGCTGATAAAATGCACTTCCGGGATGACCTTTAGCTCTCTCTTCGACGCGGCTTATATCTCCTCTATCGACTTAAAAGGCTGTCCCCGGAGCCTTTTAAGTTTCTTGAATGGCAAGAAGTCATGCTAAATCAGGTAAATACGGTAATTGTGGAGTGATATTGTCGAAATTTAATCCCACACCGAATAGGGTTCGCACCACTGGATTGCGATAAACTACAATTACTGTCCTTTTTATCCGAATTAAAAACACACACACTTTTCTTTATTTCACCACAGATCAATTATCTGTGCAGCTTTACCACTATTCTTTATTATCCAAATCCTATTGAACACTTTAAACTTTATTACACACACAAACCTTTATTGAAAGCTTTTATTTTCCCACTGTTTTATCGATTGATCACACCGACTTGTCACATGCTGTTCAATTCCACAAACTGAATGAATCCCGAGGGCGAGCGTTCGCGCTTATATAGCTATCGGTCCACTTTCTCGAATGTTCACCGTCGGAAGTTCCCCTTCGGAAATCTCTAGAATGCTCTGACAATTAGCATTACGCCGTTGACAGTTGACATCATTGCAATCTCCGCTTCAAGAGAACTTTCGAACTTCGACAGCGAAATTCGAACTTAACCGTCGGTTTGTGTCTCCGCAACAATATGGATCGAGCTTTTTGCAAAATAGTTGTGGCGCATTGATTAATTTTGGACCGGCTTTTTTGTTCCTGCCTAATCTTTAGCACGATATCCACTTGGACAATTAGTTGTTTCCGGGTCGCAGGCATAAATCCAAGTTCCACCTCCCGTAATAATGCGTTTCATCTTGTCCTGATAATCAGAAAGCATTGCTTCACACACTTCAACGTGACGATAAAGTGTGACGATTAGTTGTCGGTCCAGCTGTCAAACACTTTGAAAAAGCTAATCTGCTTGCTGCTCACTTCGCAACAAACTCACAGCTCCCCAATAATCCTGAAGAGGTGTTCTTCCACGCTGCCAAAACCACTGTGTTTCCTACTTTTCTGGACTCTACCCGAGTAGTTGGAAAAGAGCATTTGTCCAGCCCATTCCTAAAAAAAGGCGAATCTTCTTCTCTCTCCAATTACCGACCCATTGCACTAACGTCCCTTCTATCCAAGCTCATGGAAACGCTGATAAACCGTCAGCTGATGAAATTTCAGGAGTCGCAGAAACTCCTCAAGGGCCAGCAGTATGGTTTCCGCAGCAATAGATCCACAGGTTCTTTGATGGTATACTCGTATCTCACCGAGATGTGGAATCGTTCGCTCCACCAGGCGGGTGAGAGCAAAGTAATTGTACTTGATATTTCAAAAGCATTTGACAGAGTTTGGCATAAAGCTCTTTTGTTGAAAATACGTGCATTAGGGATCGACGACTCTCTTCTTCTATGGATTAGAATCATTCAACTCAAGTTGTCTTGGACCGATTCAAGTCTGACACTCGCTTTGTAAATGCTGTTGCTTCCCAGGGCTCCGTTTTGTCTTCGACACTCTTTCTCATTTTTTATAAATGATCTCTTGTCTGCTAATACTAATCCAATTCACTCCTTCGCTGAAGACAGTACCCTCAGCTATTCGTTCACTTCTTTACGACCCTGCACTTCGGCTGTAAATATGAGCTGCAGCGTATGTTAGATAGATATATAGGATAAGGGGGTGGGCAGAGTCGCCTAATCACTGCGCCCACGAGTGGGCCTATTGTGATGTACCCCACTTACAGTTCACTCAGAAAACCTGAGTTCGTGATAAAACTTAGTATGCTTTTGAGTGAGCTAGCAGCGATTTCTTCTGCTTCAAGATAATACTTGCCTAGGTGACGATGACGTGTACTGACCAGGCAGTTACAGTGGCATAGTATGTGCTCTGCTGTTTCTTCGTCGTCATTACACATTCGGCAAGTGTCATCTTGTATGATGCCCATTGTTTTGAGTTGTTTATTAACTGGGCAGTGTCCAGTAAGGAAACCTGTGATTAGACTAATCAGACTCCTCGAAAGCATGAGAAGTTGTTTCATTCTTTTGAGGGATGTGGTTGGGAGGAACAACTTGGCTTGTCTGCTACCCTTCGTTTGTAACCAGTAGTGATCCGTCGTGTTCCTCAGCCAATTATTTATGCAGCATTTGGTGGTGCTGATGGGTATGCCGCAGAAAGGCCGCGGCATCATAAATGGTGATGCAGAACCTTTCCTTGCTAGTAGGTCCGCCTTTTCATTGCCTGTATGGCCGCTGTGTCCAGGTATCCAAATGAGAGCAACTCTGTTTGTGTTGGCCAGCTGGTGAAGTAGCTGTAGGCAGCCCCATACCAGTTTGGAGGTGATTTCATAGCTCTTTAGGGCTAGAAGTGCAGCCTTGCTGTCAGAGAGAATGTAAATGTTTTTGTTAAGTGTATTTCTGTTTATATTTTCTCTGAGGCAGAGTTCTATAGCAAATATCTCTGCTTGACAAACGGAGTTATATCTGTTCATGCCTACGTAGATGCATGTGTCTGTATTTGCTCCGTTCCGTTCGCCTTCGTTTGTTTTGGAGCCATCTGTGTAACACACGTAGGATCCACGATTGAAGGAGGGTCTATCCTGTTCCCAGTTTTGTCGGTTGGGGAATGTGACCTTGTAGTTTTGGCTGAATGGCTGAAGTTGTCTGTGAGAGATACCTTTAGGATTTCATGTCTGTTTATTTCAGTAAGGATATCAGAGTGAAAGAGCCTACGGTTAGAGTCATCCTCCACGATCGGTCTATGGGCGAAGACCATTGCTTCTTTCTTCTGATGAGGTGGCAGGTCTGTGATGACTTCTAGTGCTGCTGTGGGGGTTGATCTCATGGAGCCGGTGATACAGATGCAAGCTAGTCTTTGCAGTTTGTTGAGCTTGGCTTGCTTGTTTTGTGCCACCAGATGGGCGCAGCATATGTAAGAATCAGTCTGGTGATTGCTGTATATAGCCAGCGGGACATTTTGGGGTTTGTGCCCCAGTTTTTGCCAGTGAGACTTTTGCTTGTCCATAAAGAGATCCTGGCCTTCTCAATGGTCTTTGTAATATGAGAGTTCCAAGTGAGCTTTTCGTCTAAAGTTATCCCTAGATATTTGACTTCTTTTGAGAACCTTATCGCTTCACCAAACAGGGTAGGTTTGGTAAGTTTGTGCCTATTCCTTCTTTTGGTGCAGGCGACAATGGTGCTTTTCCTAGGATTGACATTTAGTGCATCCTTTATGCAACAGTTTGCAACAAGGTTTAGTGCCCGTTGGAGGACTTCCGAGACCGTGTCTTCGAATTTGCCTCTAATCAGAATCACTATGTCGTCAGCTTAGTCTCGGACATAGAGGCCATTGTTGCTAAGTATGCTGATCAGTTCATTAACCACGATGGACCACAGGAGTGGTGAGAGAACCCCGCCTTGAGGGCATCCTTTCGCGGCGCTTACGCTGATTTTATCATTGCCTAGTGAGGTGTTTATTTTCCTGTTGCTAAGCATGCGCTGGATCCAATTGCATGTGGTATTGTCCACCCCTGTGCTGAGGATGCAACGTTTTATTTGGGTGTATTCGGTGTTATCGAAAGCACCCTCAATATCGAGAAAGCAACCTATCGCAATTTCTTTGTCGTTCAGGGATTTGTTGATCCGGCAGTTAGTTCCTGAAGAGCATGCGTGGTCGATTTCCCAGGCTGGTAGGCATATTGGTTTTTGTGAAGTGGTGATCTTTTCAGTGCACCCTCCCTGATATGCCTATCCAGGATTTTTTCCATTGTTTTTAGGAAGAAAGAGGTAAGGCTTATCGGATTGTAGGACTTAGGCTGGTCTGTGGGTCTACGGCCTACTTTGGGAATGAATTTTACCTTTACCTCTGTCCAGCTTGTTGGTATGTGTCCCCATGCATAGCTGGTTCTAAAGATGTTAATGAGCATGGGGCTGATTTGCGCACTCTCCTTCTGAAGAAGGGCTGGGAAGATGCCATCCTCCCCCGGGGATTTGGATGGCCCATTTTATGCTTCCGTCGTGAAAGATCTTTCGTGCTCTCTTCCAATCCTCCCTGTTGGGTCTAGTTGCCCTGATCTGCGGAGGTATGTTAGAGAGACTGGAGGGAATGATGTTGGAGTCTGTCAAATGCGTACTGGTCAGAATTTTGAGTACTTCCGTACCATTTTCCGCGTAAGTGCCATCTGCTCTCCTCAACAGTCCAATTTGGTTAGCTTGCTCTTTGGCGAGAACTCTGTGGATACGAGCGCTGCTCTGAATGTCTGAAAGACTGCTGCAGAACTTTTTCCATGAGTCTCTTTTGGCTCTTCTAATTTCTTGGTTTGTAGTTGGTGAGTGAGGCACGATACTGCGTCCAGTCACCAGTGCCTTTAGCTCTGTTGAAGAGTTTTCTGGTCAGTGCTCTTAGCTTGGCCAGATTGCTGTTCCACCACGGAGTGGTACGGTTGCCTGACTTGACTTTCTCTGGGCAAGCGTTGTGAAAAGCAGATAGGATGGTAGCATTGAGGCTGTCAGAGCTGAGTTCAAGGCTGTCTATGTCTCTGATGCTGTTTTGACAGTTTCCGATTGTTTGTGCGATTTCTAGGCTATTAGTGTCCTAGTCTGTCGCTCTCGGTTGTCTATATGTTCTAGTAATTCTATCGCCTGCTTTTATGCCAAAACAGATCGGTCGATGGTCTGAAATCGATGTTTCGATGTCTAAACCATGCCTGTTTAGAATAGAGTTGCTTATGAGCGGAGTAGTTAGGGTGAGGTCTAATACCTCTTCTCTAATTCTATTCATAAAGGTGGGATTATTTCCACGGCAGCGTATGTTAAGCTCATTAAATGCTGATATCGACATCATCATCCAATGTGGTGAAAACAATAAAGCGGAATTGAATGCTTCCAAGACACAATGCTGTCTTCTGTCGTTAAAGCGTATCCATGAATGGCACTTGTATCTCTGAAACCGACAAGCTTTCTATCCTGGGTATGTGTATCAGTGACAACCTTTGTTGGAACGATCACATATTTAATGTTGCTAGGACTGCCGCGAAATGCCTAGGTTTCCTATACAGATGCAAGAAATTCTTCACACCCACCGACTGGCTACAATTTATAAGGCGTTCATTCATCCTAAGTTGGAGTTCAACGCTCATGTCTGGTCTTCGCATCTTAGACATCACTGCACTTATTGGACAGAATACAAAATTGCGCGATAAAACTCATAGGAGATTCCAGCATCACAAACTCATTACACTCGCTAGGTCATCGTAGGAATGTCTCCTGCCTTGCATTGTTTTATCGTTACTTTCATCATAAGTACTGTTATGAAATAGCCTTTTGCATTCTGCCCCTTCAAAACTTCTCGCGCGATACACGATCTCCCGGAATGCTCATGAATTCACTTTGAAACCCGTTTTCTGTCGTACTGTCAAATATAGAGAATCTTACTTCAACCGAACCATGCGAATGTGGAACGTGCAACCTCGTTTGGTCTCCAGGCCACTTGATCCTCCGCCATCGACTCTAACTCATCAGGCGCTATGCCCAAGCGCACCCAGTCGAGTTTTTGGACTTGGTCCAACTACCTCGTCTTGAGTCTGCTAAGCGTTCGCCTGCCTGATGGTATTGCATTCAAGGCACGCTCCGGAAGTCGGGATGATGGCGACACTCATCTCACGTTGTCAAACCATTTTCCGTTCGGAGAAGCAACTGTTCAACATTGAGCTCCCCGCGCACTGCCGTGTTTCTCACCCTATCCCGGCGAGTAACTCCCACAACAGCACGAAGAAATCTCATCTCGGCAGCTTGTATTCGCGATCTTATTCTTTCGGTCAATACCCAAATTTCATGACCGTAGGTGAGAGTTAGAACAAATATTGAGTTAATAACCGCTAACTTGGCTTTGACACCAAGCTCGGTCTTCCTGATTAGAGATCTTTCAAGCAGTTTCAAAATTGACCCAGCTTGGCCAATCCTGCAGGAAAGCTCAGAATTGCTCCTCCCATCACTCGTCAAGAAGACCCCGGATACTTAAACTTCTCTACCTGCTTCAATGGAACTTCACTAACATGTAGAGTGCATTGGACCGGTGATCTGGAAATAACCATAACCTCGAATTTGTCCACGTAACCCTCATTTCAGGATCAGCACATACGGCCACAAACATATCTAGCGCGCGCTGGAAAAGGAAGATGGCTTACCCTCAACTCTCCCAATGTGAAACAATCCTCGCCACGACTGCGCTGCAACATCCAGTCCATATACATATATAATGAAAAGGAGAGGTGACAAGGCGCACCCTTGGCGAAGTCTAACGCCCACGTAGAAAGGTGTGGATTTACTACCGTTAACCCGAAAACAGCTGCTACAGTTTGTGTATAGAGACTGAATGGCCCTCAACAGAGGACCATTAATCCCATACTCCTGCAGAACACTCCAGAGTTTACCTCGAGGAACTCGGTCATACGCCTTTTCCAAATCTACAAAGCAGCCGTAGATCGGTTTAGCGTACTCCCAAGCCTTCTCAAGTACCATTCTTAGAGTGAAAAGTTGGTCGGTTGTAATTCTGCCATGACGAAAACCGCACTGTTCATCCCCTATCCTGGATTCGATCATAGCTCTAGAACGCGCCTCCAACACCTTAGCGTAGACTTTACCGGGTACACTTAAAAGAGATATGCCCCTATAGTTGGAGCACTCTTTTTTTATCCCCCTTTTTAAAAAGAGGGACAATCACCCCAGTCTACCAATCGCTAGGTGTCTCACCGCATTCCCGGGCCACCTTAATGACACGAGAGAGCCATAATACTCCCTCTTTACACATTGCCAAGCGTTTCTGGCCGAACTTCATGCACACCGGCGGATTTGCCAATTTTCAGCGATTCAATGGCTAAAATGACTTCCTCAACCGTTGGACTATTCTCCGCCCCACTCAAGACTATGGGTCTGTCCCCCTTAGCGCCCTGTTCGGGATTGAGCAGCTCCGAAAAGTGCTCGCTCCATCTGCGTAAGATGTCCATCTCATTCGAAAGCAACACACCATCTTTGGATTTAACTCCTTCGATGATGTTTAATTTCCTTCCTCTGAGCCGGCGAATGGTTTGCCAGAACACCTTTTTCGCAGATCTATGGTCGGCTTCCAACTTCTCGCCGAATTCCTTCCAGGACTGCTCTTTCGCTGCTCGCACAGCCGATTTGCAAGTTATTCGCGCCACAGTATACCGGTCACGGAAAGCAGAGTCTCCCAAGAGAATCCAGTCCCTGTAGGCCTTCTTCTTCTCTCTCTGATGGCTTCTTGAACTCCGGGTGTTTTAAACCACGCAGTTCTTTTCTCACCACCAGTCGCCACACCAAGCCGCTTCTCTCCACAAACATCACGTGCAGAGGCGATGACAGCTGTTGAAAATAGTCGCCATTCTTCCTTTACATGCGATGGAACAGTTGGAATTTGCTCCAACCTTTTGGTTATGTGTCATGCGAAATGTTGCCGCACCTCACTGCTCTGTAGTTTCTCCCCCCATATACGTGTAAACACTCTTGGTTTCCGCCTTGGCAGACGAGGTACTCTATCAGTAAGATACAGCTTACACAGCACCAGGTGATGATCAGTTGACAGTTCAGCCCCTCTCAACGCACGAACGTCACAAACCATTCGTTTTACACACGATGATTCCACAAAAAAATCTATCCACGATTTCTGTTGAAGACTCCGATGATACCATGGCCATGATACCATGGCTTGGTGCGGAAAGAAGGTGTTCATAATGGACATGCCATTGCCATTTGCACAGCAAAAATCCAACAACCTCTCTCCGTTCGCGTTTTGACGAGGATCACCGTTCCTCCCAATCACACTCCCCCTGTCGTTACATCCACACCCACGTGGGCGTTGAAGTCCCCCATTATGATATAGGAATCCATCTCAACCACCCTATCAAGGGCAGCATCAACTTCATCCAGGAAAGTCGCATACTCAGACTCTAGATTCGGTGTATACACCTGCACCAAAGCCAAAGTTGTTCTTTCAAACTTGAGTTTTAAGATCGCGACTCTCCCTCCTAATGGTATCCACTCCAATACCCTGTCTGCCAGCCTGGGACTTATGAGTATCCCCACTCCCGCCTGTGCAGACATTTGAGGTGCAACTCCCGACAGGACGAGTTTCCACCCGTCCGAAAGGTCCACAGTTTTATATCCTCTTTGCTTTGTCGAAGAGATACCTACGATATCTAACCGATACCTGGCAGCTTCCTCAACCAGCTCGTGATACTTCCCTGTAAGCGATGAGACCTTCCACGTGCCCATCCTAATTCGATGCCGTTGTATGTTGCCCTTTACTCCCTGCACGCACTGGTTAGTGCATGGCGTGATAACCCCCCCACCACCGTAATGGCTCACGAGGCCACTACCGGGTTGCTCATGACTTCTTCGAGCTAAGCCTGAGCGGCTGCCGAGCGGGACAGACCGGCCACCAGACGCTCGCACACTGCCACCATTTAGGCCTGGCTCCGAATGGGGCCCTGGCACACCAGGGTAGGCAACTTCCCAGGCTGCTCTTCTTTTCGTCATCATGGGGGTTTGCGCTTCGTTAGCTAGGTTTGGTCCGTACAAAAATTAATAAGCACATCTCAAACCTGTTGAGATGAATATTTTGATGTGAAACTTGGCTCGGACGTTAGGTTCTGCCAACCTAAAAATAAAAGAACTCCCCTGCGCCATGGCACCCCCAGATAGTAACTTATATGTCACTATAGATTCACGAATGCCAATCGAAAACAGATGTCTGTTTACGCCTGACTACCTAGGTCATATACAAAATCTGCTCAAACGTACATTTCTGTGGACATTTTTTTATGAGCTATTCAATCATGACTAGCTGATAAGAGGCAGTAAATAAATCGGTTTGAAATTGTATAAATGTCCACTCTATCCATTAAACGTTTGCTTTATCGGTGAAAGTCATGAAATCTTAACAGTCATGCTCACCTAGGTAAAATAAACAAATTTCCCGATACCATCTCTTCCACTGTTTGTCGATAAACCAAACTCGTTCAGATAAAAAGCTTGTCATTTATACACAAGCCAACATTAGCATGTGAGTGACATTCATATGCATATAAATGTGGGATTGAGCCTAACAAACGGACGAGACACATGGAATTACATAACACTTACAGACATACGATCGAACGGAGACGAACAACGAGCCACATAGAAAGACAAAGAAGACGCCACAGAACATACAACACAGACATAGACATTGTTACGAAGCAACGGGACGCCGCCAAACGGACGACAGATCACACGATGTACTAAACATCTAACAGAGGAACGAGATGGACAAAGAACGAGGAGAACGACGGACAATGACAAACAAGGAAGAGGCATTCTCCGTCAGACCAGCAGCGAGTGCGGACGTGCCTACGTAGAATAGGAGAAAATACGAGCGAATAAAGTGTAATTGAAACCAAAAACCGTGTGTGCTTCTTTAAATACTACAATTTTGGGGACTCGTCCGGGATGGTTGTTCAATCGTCAAATTAGCGCCATGCCCGTTGACCAAAAAACAAAAAAAAAAAGTAAAAATTGTGAACTGATGGGATTTGATAGTGTGAAAAGTGAAAGTCGAATAAAGGGCATCAACCCAAAGCGGTCGACACACCAAGTGCGCAAATAAGTGTAAACGAAAAAAAAAAAAAGAAACGAAACAAAAAGTGTGAAAAGTCGAGCCGTGGTTGTGTGCTCCAACGTGCGTGTATATGAGTGTGTGAGTAGCACACGGGAAAAAAAAACAAAAAACTAAAACTAAAAAAATAAAACTAAAAAACTAAGAGAAGTACCGCAAAGTGGTGTGCACGTAGTGGTGTCTGTGGCGGCATCAGCAAATCCGCGACAGAGCACAGAATAAAGGAAGAAGAGAAAAAAAAAAACTGGGAAAGGGTCAGAACAGTTTGTGTGTGCAGGGCGACGGCGGCGTCATCATACCCATTGCTGAGGAAACACCTGCACGTGTCCAGTGCATAGGAAGACGAAAGCGGCGGTAGCGGTGTCAAGAGCAAGACGGCGAGAATATCAGAGTGAGATTGTTTCGGATTATACAGTGTGCGAATTTTGGTGTGGCCACTGCGCAGTTTATAAATACTTTATTATTAATACTGTATAAAACTAAATACCTTTTTTTACCCGAAGCTTATATTTATTAAAATACGTATAAAAAATATTGTTAAAGTATAATGGACGTCGAAACTATTCTGGGTTTGACGGTAGATGGACTCAGGGAACGACTGACGCAACTAAACTTGTCGACGCACGGACTTAAGACGTCACTACAAAACAGGCTAATGGAACACTACGGTTTGTCCAGAGAAGGCGATGACGGATCTAATTCGGCGGAAGAAGAAAGGGTAGGCAGTGAGTCAGGGCTTGAGACGAGGTCGCATTTTACACTTCGTGACATCCAGGACTCCTTGACAGCATTCGATGGTAGCGGTCGACCGAGCATTGATTCATGGATTCAGGAGTTCGAGGATAACGCAGTAGCAGTCAATTGGAACGGCATCCAGAAGTTTATTTACGCGAAACAATTACTGCAGGGAGCTGCGAAGTCGTTTGTACGCAGTCAATCAGGCATCAAAGATTGGGCCACATTAAAGATCGCTCTTCAAAGCGAGTTTGGCGGCAGGGCGTCGGCAGCCGAAATTCATCGGGCGCTAGCCGAGAGGAAAAACCAACCAGGTGAATCGCTAATAGAATACCTGTACGCGCTAATGGAGATGGCAAAACCTATTAGTCTGGAAGAGGAAAGTGTCGTAGAGTATTTTGTCGAGGGTGTCCCTGATAGTAGAGCGAACAAGGCTGTACTGTACCAGGCTAGAAGCATACAAGAGTTAAAGACACAGTTGCGCATTTACGAAAAGGTACGGGGTCCCAACTCACAGCAACCAAGCTTGAGAAGGTATCACAGAACACCATGCTCTACATGGAAGCCTACAGGAAGAGAAGTGAAAGTGGAAACAACACAACGCAAATGCTATAGGTGTGGAGAGACGTCCCATCTCGCTAGGGAATGCACATCCAAGG
This sequence comes from Eumerus sabulonum, assembly GCA_951905685.1. Lineage (NCBI taxonomy): Eukaryota > Metazoa > Arthropoda > Insecta > Diptera > Syrphidae > Eumerus > Eumerus sabulonum. Next base: position 50,560,914 of record OX645062.1, on the reverse strand, counting down.
CACTTAAATGCTTCAGGTGCGGACGACCAGGACACCGTGCGGTGAATTGCCGAAATGAACCAACGACGAGTTCGCGATTAAGGGCTGAGGGAAGCAACGTTCGACCTGCATCATCAGGCAACGGAAGCGAATCTTGGCCGGAAGCGAGGGTCTCTTTAGCAACCGGAACTAATCGCATCTTTAAAGATATTTCGGTGCGAGGTACTAATTTATCGGCTCTAATAGACACGGGGAGCGATTTGAACCTGATAAGGTACGATAGCCTGTCGAGAATGAAGTACGTTGACCTTGACTCAACCAAGAGGCGGGTGTTTGGCATAGGTAGTGGCGGATTAATTACGCTAGGTAGTTTTTGGGACGACGTAATAGTAGATGGAATGGTCACCAAACTTAGATTCCACGTCGTACGTGAGTCCGATATGCCCTATGCAGCGATTTTGGGCAACGACGTATTGGACAATGCTGATTTGACACTAACCACGGAAGGGGCAGAGTTTAAGCCAAAAGGGAGTAGGTATGGGTCTCCTGGTTCGAAGAGTGAGAAGGGTGTAGACCAAACCATGGGAGTCGGCAAAGGTGCTGAAAGGCTCGGTGGCAAGGCAGAAGGGGATAGAGTCGAATCCCCTGGTTCGAAAAGTGAAATGAGAGTGGACCAAACCATAGGAGTCGGAAAAAGTGCTGAAAGGCTCGATGGTAAGGCAGAAGGGGATAGAGACGAATCTCCTGGTTCGAAGAGTGAAATGAGAGTGGACCAAACCATAGGAGTCGGCAAAAGTGCTGAAAGGCTCGGTGGCAAGGCAGAAGGGGATAGAGAAGAATCTCCTAGGTCAAAAGTGAATCGGAGCATTGGAAAATTAGACCAGAGGGTCGAAAGCGTGGGCATAAGTGCCAGTCGAGAAGAAAGTGTAAGCGGCCGGGGTACCGGTGTAAGCGGGGCGCAAGAGAGCGAAGAGATAGAGAGTGTCACGGACGAACTAAAACCAATTAGTTTTGCCGCACAGGACGGGGTATTCCAAACAGAGGTGGACGTCGACTTAAGTCACCTAGATTATGGAACTCAGAGGATGGTCCAGACCATGATAAGCGATTACACGCCCATTAAGACGAAACAATCGCCCATTGAAATGAAGTTGATTTTGTCAGACGACATCCCGGTAGTTCATCGACCTAGACGCATACCATTCAGCGAGCGACAAACGGTAAAGGAACAACTCGAGAAGTGGCTAGCAGAAGGGATAATACAGCCAAGTACGTCCGAGTACGCGTCGCCGATCGTGTTGGTTCCGAAGAAGGATGGCTCGAAGAGACTTTGCTGCGACTACCGGAAGTTAAACCACAAAGTCATTAAGGTTCTAGAAAGCAACGAGTATGAAGACTTCTATATCAAGTCAGGTATATTGTTTAAGGATCCAGTCAAGGAACTGATGGTAATACCGACGGTTATGGAGAAGGAAATCATCGGTCTCGCGCACCAACAGGGTCACTTTTCCGTCAAGAAGACTCAAGATCTTGTTGAGAAAACCTTCTTCATACCTGGGTTAGCGGCGAAGGTGACAGATGTAGTAAGGGGCTGCGTTAAATGCCTCATTACCGAGGCCAAGGCAGGAAAAAAGGAGGGGTTCCTGAGACCCATCGACAAGGGGGACAGACCCTTAGAGACTTACCATGTGGATCACGTCGGGCCGATGGAACAGACACGGAAGAATTACAATTACATCCTGGTAATAGTAGATGCATTCTCTAAATTCGTCTGGCTTTATCCAACGAAGAGTACGGGAGCAGAGGAGGTGGTGAATCATCTGCGGAAGCAGTCTGTGATTTTTGGCAACCCGCGTAGGATCATATCAGATCGAGGTGCAGCTTTCACATCAACGGTTTTCAAGGATTACTGTAGGGAGGAAGGTATCCAACATTTGCTGATCGCGACAGGGGTACCTCGCGGAAATGGCCAGGTAGAAAGAATTCACCGAATCGTAGTGCCGATGTTGTCCAAAGCGTGTCAGGGGAGCTCGCAAAACTGGTACAAGTTTGTGGATCGCGTACAGCAGGTAATCAATAGTTCACCGCCGAGGAGCACAAAGTTCAGTCCTTTCAGAATACTGACTGGTTTGGAGATGCGATTGCCCGATTTTCCAAGTCTCCGTGAATGGGTGGAAGACACTGCCCTGCAAGAGTTCGATGCGGAACGAGAAATGACACGAGAACTAGCTCGAGAGAATATTGCTGAAATTCAGCAAGAGAACAAAAGGGGCTTCGACAAAATTCGTAGAACGGAGCAAATCTACGATGTGAACGAGTTGGTCGCCATCAAGCGCACTCAGTTCGGGACAGGGATGAGGCTGCGTCCCAAGTTCTTAGGACCCTATAAGGTCGTTAAGAGGTTGAGTCACGGAAGATATGAGGTCCAGAAAGTCGGTAGTCAAGAAGGACCGGCGAGGACAAGCACTGTGGTGGAGAACATGAAAAAATGGAATCCTTCATTCGGGCCGAATGATCCGTCAGGATAGCCGAATGTGGGATTGAGCCTAACAAACGGACGAGACACATGGAATTACATAACACTTACAGACATACGATCGAACGGAGACGAACAACGAGCCACATAGAAAGACAAAGAAGACGCCACAGAACATACAACACAGACATAGACATTGTTACGAAGCAACGGGACGCCGCCAAACGGACGACAGATCACACGATGTACTAAACATCTAACAGAGGAACGAGATGGACAAAGAACGAGGAGAACGACGGACAATGACAAACAAGGAAGAGGCATTCTCCGTCAGACCAGCAGCGAGTGCGGACGTGCCTACGTAGAATAGGAGAAAATACGAGCGAATAAAGTGTAATTGAAACCAAAAACCGTGTGTGCTTCTTTAAATACTACATAAATTGGATTGTCACTTTGACGATCTATAGATCCGTTCTCACTAGTGCTTGTGGATTGTGTAAAGAAAATGAACACAGTTCCAACAGCGCGAATATGTTCCCGAAGGTAAATAGAATATTTAGGAGAAAAAATCAGAACGACATTCAGGATCTCAAGCTTCCGAGAACGGCCGACAACGAACGTCTACTACGTACAGTCAGCATTGATCCAGAGGGCGCTGTTTTGGACGACGATTTCTTTGTGATCGAGGATCCTCAGGAGAGAGTGGTGACAGTGGGAGCTGTCTTCCAGGAAGTGTACAAGGTGAATGAAAGCATTCGCCCGAACGACGGCTTGGAGAACAGAGCCCTGTTAAACCACTTCTACCTACGAAACGATATTGAACATTGGCGATCCGAGAACCTCGGTTTCACCAGGTTCAGTGACGATTTCACGGCAAACAATGCCGTCACCAATGAAGGGGCTAAACCACTATTCGTTTCGACGGAGGATCTCCAGTTGATCTTCATGTCACTCAGAAAGAAAAAATCCGCGGGTAATGATGGTGTACCCAATGTTGTGCTCAGGCACCTCCCATCAGTGGCTGTAGAGAGGTACACCATCCTGTTTAACAATGCACTGAATAATGTATATTATCCGGTGCATTGGAAAACGGCGGTGGTCCAACCAATCCCTAAGAGGGGCAAAGACTCCTCTAACCCGGCAAATCTCCGGTCGATAAGTCTCCTTCCGAGTATCAGCAAGGTCTTCGAGAAGGTAATCCATAGAGCCCTATCTAGATGGGCTGAGGACAAAAATATCATTCCGGATAACCAATTCGGTTTCAGGGCGGGGCATGATACCATACATGCCGCGTCGAAACTCGTCTCGGATATCCAATAAAATATCCATGTTTGCAAGAACCAATTTACGGGTGCCTGCCTGGTTGACTTGGAAAAAGCCTTCGACACCGTATAGTTAGAAGGACTCTACTACAAACTTAAACAGTTGTGCATAAGTAAACCATTGCTATATGTATATGATCTATGACATGATGAAAGGTAGGAAGTTCGTTGTGAAAATTGCCAATGCGACTTCTACTCAAACATTCGAAATTAAAAATGGACTGCAACGGGGCACAGTGAACTCGCCGATCCTTTTCAGCATTTACATCTGGTTGTTTCTCTTCGCCAATCGATAGCGTACGCGGACGACATGGTTGCGTACAGATCAGGTCCAACGATCGATGTCATTGGCATTTTATTGCAGCGTGACTTCGACAAAAATCAGCAGTTCTGTGATGACTGGGAGATGAAAATCAACTTCCAGAAATCAGAGACTATTTTATTCAGAGCGCCTTTGTCTAGGGCCTCTAGGGACACTAGAAAGCACTGGCGGAGGTTCTCAATTCTTAGACCGGACGGGCGTCCACTGGCAAGTAGAAGTGTAGTCAGATACCTTGGGATCTGGCTGGATCAGTATCTTCTTCTTCTTTGGTGGCGTTACAGCCCATGAAGGACCAGAGCCAAGCTTCTCTCAATCACCCGTGTTGTGTGTGATTCGTTTTTCACACAGGTGAAAGGGACCTACAGTTTAATACCGATTCTGAACGGCTTGAGTCGAGAAGCTTTTTCCAGGCAAGTTATACTACGGAGGCTTTTGCCAGTACCCCGCCGAGGAAGGATGCCGCGAAATAAACATTCGATGGCGTTGGTGTTATCGGAATCCGAACTCGCTAATCGTGCGCCAGAGTCCAACACACTAACCACTGCGCCACGGCGGCCTCAGTATCTATATTTTGATAAAAATGTGGATGCTGCTCTGGCAAGGGCTCGGGGCGCTTTCGCTCTGACAAGAAGGCTGTTCCATAGCAGCCAACTTGATTGCAGAGTGAAGGTAATCTGCTACATGGCCTTAATCAGGCCCATGATTGCCTATGGATGTCCCGTTTGGTTCAATGTGAGTGCCAGCTTGATGGAAAGGATTCGAGTGTTTGAGAGACAATGTCTAAGGACTTGTCTCGCATTGCACAGAACACCAGAATGCTAGTACACGAAATTCTATCCCAACGAGGTCCTATACAATAGGGTAAGGATTTTACGGATGGACAATTTTCGGATAAAGCTGATTCGAGGGCTATGACTTCGGTCCATAACCTGGTCTCTGGGGCTTACTACCCCAACAGTATGTACTATGAGAGAGTGCGTCTTAATGGCTTTGTCTCCCCAGAAGCATTCCTCTATTAAGATCATTGTGGGCTGATCCAGGACAGATCTGCGGTACCGCTAATCTTCCATGTGGCCCGTAACTACGTGGAACGGCGATTCCTCTACGAGCCTAACGTCATGCTCAGCCAGCCCGAGCGCCTCAGGTTCAGCAGATCGGCCTCAAATCGCGATCGGAGAGACGTTGTTCGGCAGCATCAACGCTTTTGGTGGCTGGAGTGCACTCCGCGGGCGTCTTGAAAGTTTTTAAGCAAGCCTCTTCAGGCAGTAGATGCCAGCACCAAAGGCATACGTAGTGTAGGGTAGGGTAGGTTAGGCTAGGGTAAATTAAATTAGCATACCATATTAGTAGGTTAAGGGTAGGCTAGGTAGGTTATCTTAGAGTGCCCGCATGGGGCCAGTAAGGTATTTATAATGCTAGTTTAAGTCATTTTGTCTAGCGTAAGATAGATATAAGTTTGATATTAAAAAAAACGATTTTTGAATGATGATGATGAACACCTGACACGGAAGACCGGTTAACGCTTAAGATCATTTTTTGCATACATTTACATACAGCTAAAAATGTCAATTTGACGTCATATCCGACCAAAATATCTATCCCAACCATTCATGTATTATAATTAATTATTATTTAATAAGCCAAGAAACGTAATCGATAACGACCTACACGCATGTGTTAGACACGTAATCGGTTATGTCTCATATGATTTCTTGGTTTCCTGTACGATAAGGACATGATCAGGAAAAAAAAAGCGAATCGAATGGCAAGGAATCTAATCACCGTTTAACCAATGATTGAATAATATTCGTATCGTACATACGTACACTGTTCTCGGAACGCAACACTTTATCTTAACGATTGTAGGTATACATTACGAATTTTGATAACACCGCGAGGTGGTTGAACATATGGGTGTTTTGAGGTGAAAGGGGAAGAGTCAGTTTGATATCGATAGTGTGGCGGCAACTGACACTAATGTTAATCAATCAGACCTGGATATCGTTTCAGTCGTTTTCGGTTGTGTTGGGCCTTCGCATCGTCGCTCTGTCATTATCCCGCGTTTCTTGTTGCGTGTCTTATCGGTTATCGGACTGTGATTTAAGACTAATTTTTTTTTCATACGAGTAACTTGTGTTTTAATAATGGATATACAAGAGATCGAACAATATCATGTTTTGTTGGAATACCAGCAATCGTTGCATGATCTAATCCCGACTGTAGGTACCAAATTGTTAGTTATTGCGAATAAGTGTGTGTATTTATCTGTCTACCTTAGCCCTCAATATCAAATTGCCCTCATATACCTGAAATATAGATACGTATGTATATATATACGTGCATTCCACTAGTGATGAAATCTAAGTGAGTCTTCCATTTACCATGTGATATAAGAATACGCGATCGAATTGAAATAATTTGCGACCGCCACATCCATCATGCTACCGGTGTTACACCATGCAAATAGCTTGTGGTACGTTGACACTTCTCTGCAGTCGTTGTAAGAAGTAAACCGCAAAACAAGATAAGAAAAATGATATACTATGTACATATGTATGTATATGTACCGAATGGGAGACACATAGATGCAAGATGAAACAGTACAATCGAGAATTCAGTGTGTTACTCAAGACCTAATTAAAATATCTTGCCACATATGGTACTTATGTACGATGTGGTCTCTGAATAGTCAAGTCGCAAGCAAAAAGAAAGAAAGAAAAAAAAAAAAAAACATGAACTGAATCAGTTCACTTTATTAATGATTTCCTCAAAATTTTATTGATGACTAGGTTCGGACGAATTAATGTCGCCAACGATAGCGAAAAGTTGTTGGATAAAATTCCTTGCCGGGCTTATCTCTATTCGTGCAGCCCGATAGTGAGAGGGTAATCGATAATATTTATCTGGAAATCAATTTTGTTTTTATGGTTAGTTGATTCTCATGTGCCTTTATCATTTATTCCTTTACTTGCGTGATGTATGACCACAATCTAGGGAACTTTATGCATTTATAGGGTGTGACAATAGCTAAAATAATTCGATAACACTGTAGGACTGGTTGGCTGTGGTCCTATAAGATAAGATGTTCTTGAAGCATGCATATTATTTGCCTTTTTTATATACATAGTGCAAGCCGGTTGACGAAGGATTATTGGAGCGAAGTTCCTTAACACCCCGAAAATGTATTTCGTTGACAGACTACTCCTCCTAAACGCTTTGACGGATTTTGATCGAATTAGACATGTCAGTAGAAGGCATCGAGGGGAAGGTTTTAAATAAAATCAAAAATCGGACATACCATCGAGGAATAATCACCGACAGACTACTCCTCCTGAACGCTTTGACGGATTTTGACCAAATTACACATGTCAATAGAAGGCATCGAGAGGTTTTAAAGAAATAAAATCAAAAGTCGGACATACCAGCGAGGAATAATCACCGAAAACGTGTCCCATAGACTTAACATTAGAAATCACGCGCATCCGCATTTTGATAATAAAACAACGCAGAAGGCTTTAAGCGATTTTAACCAAATTTGACATGGTGACAATAAATACTCAGAGAGTAGCTTATGAAAATAGAAATGTATGTTTTTTCCTTTAGACTTGCCTCGTAAAGCACGTTCTAACCTTGGTCGTCAAACAGCTGTGTCAACGAAATACGACGACTTTTTTGCCCGTTTAGGGGTCAAAGTAGTAGAAGTCTGTTTTTTTCCGGCCCCCTTTTTTTAACACTATCAACTGTGCTCTTCATTTGATTGGAATAGCCGCGAACCGTAAGGATATAGACTAAAGTATCTTACTTACTTACTTACTTATCAGGCCAGCGATCCATGGAGGATCTGAGCCTGAGCTATAGCTGCCTTCCATCCTTGACGGTCCCCCGGTCACGCTGCTTCCAGTTGTCAAGACCAAGATGTCTTACATCCGCGATTACTTGGTCTTTATACCGGAGGTTCGGTCTTCCTCTTCTTCTCGAACCAGGAGGCTCGGAGTCGAAGACCCTCTTAGCTGGAGCGTTGATGTCCATGCGCTCGATGGGGCCGAGCCAGTGTAGTCGACGGATCCTTGCCTTCCGGACTACATCCACATCTTGGTACAGCTCGTAGGGTTCGGGTTGTGTCTTCTTCTCCATTCACCTTCCTCACAGACAGGACCAAATATCCGGCGCAGAACTTTTCTTTCGAAAGAACCCAAAATCAGCTCCGCTGTCCTGCTTATCGTCCAGCTTTCGGCTCCGTACAACAAGACTGGCAGAATGAGCGTTTTGTAAAGCATGACTTTAGTCTTTCGAGTGAGGAGTTTTGACCCCAGTTGTTTGGACAAGCCGAAGTAGCAGCGGTTGCCAAGGGCGATTCTATGCCGGATCTCCACTGTGGTGTCATTTGTGAAAATTACGTTTGCCCCAAGGTAGACAAACTCCCTAACTACATCGAAATTGTAGCTGTCAATTGTTATGTTTTGTTCCAGGTGGCGAGCGACGGATTGGTTTTTGCTTGACAGCATGTACTTCGTTTTGTCCTCGTTGACCTTAAGACCAACTCGTTTCGCCTGTTCTTCAATCGCCGTGAATGCTTCCACAATGCCACGGCGAAAACAAGCGATGATGTCGATATCATCCGCGTATCCTAACAGCTGGACGGACTTGTAGAAGATAGTGCCTTCTTTGTTGACGCCTGCCCGTCGCACTATCTGCTCCAGCACCAGGTTGAAGAAGTCACATGGCAGTGCATCTCCTTGCCGAAATCCGGTGCATGTTTCACACGGTTCCGAAGTCATATAACCAAGTTGCACGGTGCATCGCGTATTTTTTAGCGTGGTGCGACACAACTGGATCAGTTTTCCCGGCATGCCGAATTCGGCCATCGCACCAAACAGTCCTTCACAATGAGTGCTGTCGTATGCGGCTTTGAAATCGATGAAAAGATGGTGTGTATCGATTCGAAACTCGTTGGTCTTTTCCAGGATTTGTCGAAGTGTGAAAATTTGGTCTATAGTCGATTTGCCGGGCCGGAAGCCGCACTGGTAGCTGCCTTTTAGTGCGGTGCAAAATGGTTTTCGACGTTCACACAATACGCTAGACAGGATCTTGGATGCGACATTGAGCCGGAATATATGTACCTCCATAGTTCTTGCAGGAGGTAGCATCGCCTTTTTTGTGGATGGGGCAAATAGAGCTAGTATTCCAGTCGTCGGGCATGCTTTCATCTTCCCAAATTCTAAATTCTGCAGATGATCTGGTGCATGTTCCCTACTAGAACGACGACATGTGATGACAAGCCATCTGAGCCTGCGGCCTTGTTATTCTTCAGCTTCTAAATAGCTGTGCCGACTTCTTAGATGCTGGGTGGGAGGACTACTTCAGCGGCTGGAGTTGGGATTTCCTCGGTCCCTACCACTCTCTCTTGGTCATGCTCGTTAAGCAGCTGCTGGAAATGCTGCATAAATACATCCACTATTCCCTGCGGGTCGGTGACAAGATTACCCTCGTAGTTTCGTAAAGCCTGGGTGTCCCTTTTGGCACTTTTGGCCTTTGGCTTTCTTGTAAAAGGCTCGTGTTTTATGCTTATCCCTAGACTCCTCAATATCCTTGAGCTGGGAGCCTGCGAAGATTCTTTTCTTTTGTCGCAGTAGTTTTTTCTCCTCTCTTCTTCTGGCTCAGTACTCTTCTTGCGCTGCCCTGGTTTTCCTCTGCAGCGCCTTTTGGTGCGCCTCGTCGGTTGCTGCCTTTTTCTGCTCACACTCGCCATCATACCACGGGTTTCTTGTCGAGGGTGGTAGGTGTCCTAAGGTGATTCATTCGTCTACACTGCTTTTAAAAATAGTGCTCAAATCAGGTGACTGAACAGTTCAATCGCGACAAAAGTCATAAAGTAATCAATCGGAGATTTCGGATTAAAGAAACGGTTATTTTTATTCCATGTGCCTTATCGACTTGGACTACAAGAAATAGAGGTTACGCAACATCCTTTCAAATCAATCCAGAAAATTGGTGTTATTTTAACGAACGGCCCCCTTAACACACGTATGCACACCCAAAATGGGCGGTGGGTACTGCAAAAATGAATGAGCTCCCCACATAGCCCATACTGCGTCGCGAAACATAATGAATTACATTTACATATCACAAACGGACTGGGAGTGCCGTGACAGCTAATTTTTTTTTTTTTTTTTATTTTACTAAAAACGTATTTTAATAAATTGTAATGACTTTACGCAGTGGGAGAATTCCCAATATAACATCGGTAGCTATGACGCCGTGGCGCAGTAGTTAGTGTGTTGGACCCTTTCACCTGTGTGAAAAATAGAATCACACACAACATGGGTGATTGAAGGAAAGCTTGGCTCTGGTCCTTCATGGGCTGTAACGCCACCAAAGAAGAAGCCATGACATAATTGATAATCTGTGCTTGCTGTCTTGAACACACCTTCACGTGTCATATTGAATCAAATGAACGCTCTATGTGTACTTATAGTTGAGTTATGACTTTGGTAGTTAAAGATATATGTGTTTACACGTAGGATTAGGGTAAATCGTTGTGTTTCCCGATTGGGCGACGACATATTTCCCACAAGTGGTTTTTCAAGGGTAAGATAAGATAAGATTGGCAAGGTATGCTGGAATCGAAGGGTAATTCAATTAATTGTGATATGGTGATAGTAATACTAGGGTTATGTGGTTATTTAGACCAATTGTGCAGGAAACTAAGTTGAAGTTTGTTGATCGCTTCCTGAACATTTTTTGATAACGACAAGTGTTGTAAAACTGTTACAATATTGCCCATTCTAAAGAGGCAAGCAACAAGTATTTTGAGGATGGTTATTTACCTCCTATCCTGGTTAATACCTAGGTGAAAGGTAGTGAGCCAAAAGATGAAAGTATACTAGCAATTTGTGCTTCATACATATAACTGCCCAGGGCTGATAGCGTTCAATGTATCTTCTTGTTATGATCACACAGATCCTCAGTCCCATCTACTTCCTTCTACTATGGACTGTAATCACTTCTTCTTCTTCTTTTTATTTAGGAATTAATTCTGTTCTTTAACAACATTTACATTTGTGTGTATGGTGATACGATTATAACAAGAGGGCGAAACTAATGGACGATTAGCGTTGCTCATTGATGGTCGGTCGAGCCTAATGTTCAGCACTCGTGCCATATTTCCGCTGGGCGTCCTCGCGGCCGCGGGTTGCTTATTGTGCCCTCTAATGCCAATTTGGCCAAGCTGTCTTGAGGCATTCTTTGAACGTGGTCTCTCCACATCCTTCTTCTGGGTCTTATCCATCGCGAGATGTCACCTATCTTGCAGATTTCACATATTTCGGCGTTCGTTTTCCTATCTTCGTCTTCTTAATGGGAGTTCGGGGTGAACCTGGGCCTCAACCAACATGCCCCTCCACCTAGCACGATATTTTGCTAGTCTTTTTCATTGCCGCACACCCAGTTGGCTGAGGTCCCCTTCCACCTATGTGCGCCATCTTAAGTGCGGGCGTCCTCTGCTTCTTCGTCCCTCGGGGGTGGATTCAAAGACTCTCCGGGCTGGAGCTGTAGTGTTCATTCGCTCTACATGGCCCAGCCATCTTAGGCGTTGAATCCGTAGACGACTGACTATGCTCATGTCGCTGTACAGCCCGTAAAGTTCGTGGTTGAATCTTCTCCTCCATCCCCCGTCTGCGTTTATAGGCCGCGCAAAATCTTTCTCTCGAACCGACCAAGGGCCTCCTCATCCGCTTTTGATAGTATCCATGCTTCTGCGCCGTACAACAGGACCGGGATGATAAGGGTCTTATATGGAGTCAACTTTGTCGTTCGGGCTCTATTACTCAGTTGCCTCCTGAGCCCAAAGAAACAGCGATTGGCAAAAGTGATTCTGCGTTTGATTTCGGAACTGATGTCGTTGTTCCAGGTCACTGCGGAGCGAAGGTAGACGAAGTCCTTAACTACCTCGAACAATATAAACGTTCTGGCCAAGACGTCGGTGGTGAGCGTCCTTTTTTGATGACAGCATATATTTAATTTTGCCCTCGTTTACCGCCAGACCAACTTTCGCCGCCTGGAACTCAATACCCGCAAACGCCTCATTGACATTTCACTGTGCAAGGAGTTGAGAGGATTTGAAAAAAAAAAATTGTGCCTCTTGTATTTGCCAGTGATTTTTGCACAATCATTTCCAATATGATGTTGAAGAAATCACACGACAGCGCATCGCCCTGCCTAAATCCTTCCTAAATCCTACCGATGAAAACTATCGGTAAGGTGTTCACCGATTCGGATGGAGCAGCGAGCATTCTCCAAAGTCACCCTGCATAGTCTGACGAGTTTAGCAGGTATGTCAAAGGTAGACATAGCGTTGTATAGCTCGTCTCTAATTACGCTGTCTTATGCGGTTTTGAAGTCGACAAATAGGTGGTGAGTGTCGACTTGAAATTCATTGGTTTTTTCCAGGATCTGCCGCAGTGTGAAGATTTGGTCACTGGTGGACTTCCCTGGTCTGAATCCGCACTGATAAGGACCTATCAGCTTATTTACAAAAGGCTGCAGGCGTTCACACAAAACGGCTTACTTACTTAGGTGGCGCTACAGTCCGTGGTGAACCTGGGCCTCAAGCAACAAGCGTCTCCAGCCGGCACGGTCTTTGGCCAGCTGTTTCCAACGCCGCACGCCCAGTTGGTTAAGGTCCCCTTCCACCTGCGTGCGCCACCGTTGATGCGGCCGTCCTCTACCGCGCCTTCCTTCCGGGGTGAATTCAAAGAATCTCGGGTCCGAGCTGTATATTCCATGCGCTCTACATGGCCTAGCCACCTTAGACGCTGCATCCATAGACGTCGTACCAGGCCGATGTCGCTGTACAACCCGTACAGTTCTTCGTTATATCTTCTCCTCCATACACTGTTTATACAAACGGGACCGTAGATAGTGCACAGAATTTTCCTGCTGCGTTCGTGATATCCGTAAGCGCATCTTGGCTACTACAAGATAGTGGTCCGAGTCGATGTTAGCCCCTCGGAAAGTTCGAACATCTAGAATAGTGGAGGAGTGTCTGACGTCGATCGCGATGTGATCAATCTGGTTGGTAGTCGATTGAACAAAAGACCGCCAGGTGCCTTTGTGTATATCGAGGTGCGGGAAGCGCGTACTGGCTAGAAGGAGATCTCGCCTCGTAGCAAGATCAATCAGTATGTGTCCGTTATCGGAGGTGGTGTCGTGTAGGCTATGTTTGCCGATGACTCGTTCAAAGGTGCTTTCAGTACCCAGCTTAGCATTGAAGTCTCCTAGTACAATTTTGATGTCATAGCTGGGACATTTGGCATACGTTCTGTCTAGGAGATCGTAGAACTCATCTTTGGCGGAGTCATCCTTGTCTTCCGTGGGGGCGTGGACGGAGATCAGGCTGATGTTAAAAAATGTAGCCTTGATACGGATTGTTATGAGGCGTTCGCTCACATGCTGAAAGCTTAGGACTTTTTGCCTTAGTCCACCTCGAACAACAAATCCGCATCCAAACAATCGTTGTCCTCTCTCCCTATAGCAGTCGCCGTAGTAAATATCGCTTTATACCTGGTCCATTCCATCGCATTTCCTGGAAGGCGGTTATGTCCGCTTTATAGCGGTCTAGGGCGTCCGCAAGTTGTTCGGCTGCACGTGGCCCGTTTAGGGGCCTAACATTCCACGTATAAATCCGAAGATCATTGTCCTTTTTTCGTTTTTTTGCAAGGGTCGTCAACATAAATCCGGTCCGTTATATCCGAGGCTTGTGGTTGCTTCAGAGTTTATGGTTTTTTTACGGTTACGGCTTACTAGGCCGTAGCCCAACCGACTAATCCTGTTTTCTGTCGTTTTCCTGTTTGGCGTGTGTATTCAACAGTATATCTTAAGGTGTTCATTTCCACTGTGGTCGTTATCTGTTGGGTTGTGCTGGTGTCTGCGCGAGTTTCTGCTGCATATGTTAATATTGGCCGGATGCAAGTTTTGTATATTCCCATTTTGCTGTCGATGTTCATTTATCTAATTCGTCATATAGCATTTCGTAGGCAGCCTGAATAACTTATATAGTAGTCTTTGTAAATTGTCTTCCGTCTCAGCAATGAGTACTGCGTCATCTGCATAGCATATCATTTTAAATTCGCCGGTTGACATGCAATAGCCAGGAGCAGCTGCTTTGACCTCTTTGATGATAGCTTCCATGATAATGTTGAAGAGATTCGGGCTCAGACTGTCCCCTTGCCGGATTCCTGAAGTAATGGGAATCATATCGTTCCTCTTAGCGTTAGCGCTGATTGATGTTCTGTTGTTGGTGTTCAGCTCCTTAATGATAGCTAGTACATTAGAAGGAATGCTCTTCGCCTTCAAAAGTGTGATGACGTCGTGTAGTCGAACACGATCAAAAGCTTTTGTTAGGTCGACGAAGTACATGTACGCAGGTTTGTTGAATTCTAAGGCTTTTTCACATATTTGTCGTACAACAAATTTGGCGTCGACCGTTGATCTGTTTTTCCGGAAGCCTTGCTGTTCTTCGCACATGCCCTTTTTAGGGTTCCGTACCCAAAGGTAAAACGGAACCCTATTACTAAGACTTCGCTGTCCGTCCGTCCGTCCGTCCGTCCGTCCGTCTGTCACCAGGCTGTATCTCATGAACCGTGATAGTTAGACAGTTGAAATTTTCACAGAATGATGTAATTCTGTTGCCGCTACCACGACAAATACTAAAAACAGAACAAAATTAATTATACATATACATAATTACAAACAACCAATAATAAATTGTTTCGAAAGGTTTTCGTTGTCATCTTTCGGTCAGTTCCCATTTGTGAGCGGCTCGTAGTCTCCATTTTGGGAAACCAAACTCAAAGAAAGCGGATAGCCCGAGGGTACGATCAGCGCTTGACACGCGAACGAGTGGAGTTCAACCCGCAGAAGGTCAGCATTTTTGTTTTTTTTTTTTTTGTTCCTAGTAGCACATGAGAGAGAGTGGGCGTAGAACTCGGGGAGAAATCTTCGGCGAAGTACTCCGAGAGTGATCTTCGGGGAAGAACTCCGGTACGGTTTTAAGCAGTTCCCGGTACGCGGCCGTACCGTGTGTCATATTGCCTACGTTGGTCGCGGATATCACGTTCATTGTATAAGGTATTGAAATCACAAATTTGTGCGTCGCGATTGGTGATGCGGGCTAAGTCGTTGGTCAGAGGAGTTTCGGTACGACTGTTCGAATACTCGAGCTGCGGTTTGTTTACTTCTTTGAACAGTGAATTCCTTCTTTTTTTTAGTTTACATATATTTTTTTTATTTATTTCGACTTTTTTTTATTGACATACGGTGTAGGGTAGTTTTAAGGATTAATTGTAAACCTAGATAAAGTTAGGTTAAGGAAATTAAATTTGTGACATATTGAATTGGAAACGATGACGGTGTTTTTTTTTTTCTTTTGCGTGGGATATTTCGCGAGTCTCGTAGCAAATTCGCGATTCTTGCTGCGGGTAAGTCGGCGTGAGGGCAATCGCGTGGCGCCATTGCTCACGACCAGTCCTCGCAGCTGGCCTAGCATCCCTTTCGCACGACGTCGCGGCAGGTGGAGAGGAGCAAGTGAGCAAGAGGAGCAAGCGATCTTGCACACATACGAACCGATAGGTACATACGTGCATACGCATCACATACGTGCATACACTCACACATCTCTACGCTATGTATAAGTATACATACATACATACATACATATGTACATTACGAAGTAGAGTTGGGTAGTTCCGGACATGTATAGTTCACGGAACTATGTCCTCTCTCGGACACATGTCCTCTCGCTCCGCAAATTGAACGAAAAGAGTTCCATAGTTCCATTCAACCCTTATTCATCAATCACATATGTACAAAACGAAAAAAAAAAAAAAACATAAATGCAACGAACATGCTTCTCATACGGTATGAGTTATACCCCGTAGTTTTCAAGAAACCCAAAAGTATGGAGATGTGGCGATAAAGCTCGAACAGTTGGTGTACACTGTACAGCACACTTGAACTGAAATGAAGAAAAGAAATGAAAGAATATAATGCCCGCACCGCATTTCGTGAACGAATGTCATACATGTGTATGTATGCATTCAGGTCCGGACATGGACATGGTTTGCTAGTTCCATATCGGTGCGATAATACATTTAGTTCCGGACATGGACATGTTTTTGCTAGTTCCATATCGGTGCGAGTATACATTTAGTATTTTAAAACGGGTAGAGATTGCAGTGCATACTGAGATGGAATAATTATCTTATAACCCCATTTAGATACTGTTTCAAATATATTGAATGGTCTTTCCAACAAAGTTGTTGGTCCAATGTAACACCTAAATATTTAAAACTGTCCACGTGTTCAATCAAGAAGCAATTTTCAAACATTCTTGATTGTTGAATACTATATCTTCAAGAACAAATCGATTACACAATGGTGCATGATAATATAAGGGAAGGTCTCTGAAAACTCTACCATTGATATTAAATATCATGTACTTCGTTTTGTTGATAATTATTAGTTTATGATAATTAAACCATCTCCTTAACATATCTAGGTCACCGTTAACATCTGCAAAACTATCAATTAAGTTAGTGTTTGAGTGGAAAAGAGATGTTTCATCAGCAAAGGCAGTTATTTTGCCTTTAAAAGGTTGTAAGAAAAACGAATTAACATAAATTAGAAAAAGGATTGGGCCCAATACTGCTCCTTGGGGAACACCCATATTTAAGAAGTCTATAGAACTGTAAACATTCCTAATTTTCACAACTTGATAACGGTTGAATAAATAAGAAGAAAACCATTTATAAATGGAGCCTCTGAAACCCGCTTTGTAAAGTTTATCGAGTAGCAAAGTATGATTAACCATATCAAAGACCTTACTGATATCAACAAAGGTGCTAGTGGGGTGGCCGTGGTGCAGTGGTTAACATCATCGACCGCCGAGCGGAAGGTTTATGGTTCAAATTCGCTTCATAGCCAAGAAAAAGTAGTTTCTATACCGCCAAAAAGTATGCAACGCTGTTGAGAATGGAAAGTGACCAGACGTACTGCTGCAGGCATAACACTCACAGTATATGGTCAAACGAAATTCATCCTCTGCGTATGCAATACTAAAAGTGCTTGAACGAATTACTACGGACTATAACCAACGCGGAATTTGGTCGGCTCTCGTCCTATCTAGGTCTAGGACAACCACCCCTGAGAGTAGTGAACGAACATCAACGACCCCAACCACTGTACTCCGTTCAGGTTGTGTGTGTCAACACATCATAAGAGAATATAAAAACTCTTGAACCTGCGCGAGTCTCTAAAAAAAAAAAAAAAAAAAAAATCAACAAATAATGTTGATGGTGTTTGAGAAGTGTTTAGACTATTACATATATATTTCACCAGTTAATTTCAATAAAGCAGTTTCAGTCGATTTGCCACGTCTAAACCCAAATTGGCAATCACTCAAAAAATGAGTATTTTCTAAAAATTACAACATTCTAGATTTTAACTATCCGAAAAGTGAGAATAAAATGTCACTGATTATGTATTTCTGTATATACTTAGACAGAATATAATAAATATATGTATAAATGGGGCTCCCATACAACAGACATGCTTTTTTTGGAGTTTTTGTACATAATAGTACGGAACCCTTCGTGCGCGAGTCCGACTCGCACTTGGCCGGTTTTTTGTGCTTTCGGAGGCAAGCATTTTTGTAAAGAGCTTGGGGATGGAGCCAAGCAGAGAGATGCTCCGGTAATTCTTGGGCTCTTTCTTGTCACCTTTTTTAAACATGGGGATGGTGATGCTGTCTCTCCATTGCTGTGGGATTAAACAGCTGTCATATATTTTTAGGAAGAGCTTGTGGATCTCTTCACAGATACGTGATCCTCCATGTTTAACTAGTTCGTTGGGGATTCAGTCGATACCGGGGGACTTGCGGTTTTTCAGCTTTTTTGTATTGTCATCACGATTCTTGACGAGTGGGTCCCGTGAAGACAGGATCATCCGAATTCCTTTCTATTGGTGTTAACGGTTATTCTTCGGTTCAAAGCAGAGACGAGAAGTGTTTTATCCAAGTTTTGGTTGGTATAGTGGATGTGCTGACGAGCCTGTTCACTGGTTTCTTTAGGCTCCGGAGCCAATTCCAGATCTTTCTCATACCGCCATATATGTATGTACATATGTCATGTTCCATGTCGGATGAGAATTCCTGCCAGTATCGCATGATATTAGCCTTAACTCTGTTCACTTGTGGAATCATTTTTGAGTGATCCAATGTATTATTGCTGGTTCGGGTCTCTTATGATTTGTTATGAATTTTGATCAAAGTTTAGCTAGTACTAGGTTGTGGTCTGTTCCGGTGTTTGCGGAGCTTAGTGGTCTGACATCCAAGATCGACGATGGATGTATTGATTTGTCGGTTGTTACATAGTCGATGATTGACTTTTGACCCTAGAGTTTGAGAAGGTATATTTATGTTGTTGTTTATGTGGGTAATAGGTGTTGTTTATCCTGAATTAATTTTGCATACAGAAATTCAGAAGCAAGTTGCCATTTTCGTTGAGAGGTTCTTTGTTAAAGAAACTTTTAACGCCAGGTATTACTTCGTTGCCGACTCTGGCATTAAAGTCTCCTAGGAGAGACTGTAATCACGATGAGTTGTTTCTCAATCCACTGCCCACGAATCATGAGTCAGGTAAATCATGAATCATTTACATACTAGACGATACGTCGATCAATTTCAAAATATTACATTTGCTAGTTTCCATTTGACAGGCATTGACAAAAGACGTATTTCGAGAATTACTTGGGTAATTCACATTTTTCCTTGTACGGCAAAAGGAGCAGATTAAAGAAAATGTGAAACGGCAATTAGGAATTAAAAAATTGGTCAACCTGGTAAATGCTTCCTTTGCTCGTTTATGAACAGCACGCGGATATGACTGACGATTTTGAAACATGGTTCAGACGAAGTTTTCCGTCGAATCTTTGCCGTGCATAGGCTCATAGCAGAGTTTTTTTCTGCTCCAAAGAGGCGAAAGGGATCCTATCGACCGGAAAGTCCGTGCCACTAGTGTTTAGGATGAGAGAAGGAAGATACAATAGTGAACTACTGTAACAGATCGACAGAACACGGTTCCACTGATTCGGCGGGTGGGAAATTGTTTGATAAAACTCGGATAGTTGTGTGGTCAGTGTCGGTGAAGTACGAGATATGACAACCAAGTTCCATTCATCAAAATCTATCTAGAAAAGGGAGCCATTTGTTTCAGTTTCCATTCAAGGCTGAAGTCGACAGCATGTTTTCTCTTACTGGCGTTAAACCAACGTGTTGTGATTTAATTTTTAGTAAAATCTGGTTAAAAACCCTCGGAAATGCTCCGAAAATTGCAGGTGGTCGTACGGAGACGAATGTATGTCGAAAACACGTGTGTTTGAATGGGTTAAAGCAGTTCAAGGAAGACCGTGATTCAGCAGAAAACCGCTCTCGAACCGCGACATTGTTCTATACTGGCGTCCTGAAGAGGCTGCGAGCACCTGCTTTTCGTATGCGACCCGAACTCGCCAAAAAGGGTTGGATCTTGCAGTACCTCGTTCATTTTGCAAGAGTTTTCGTCGAACATTAGCTTAACATGCGCTCATGCCCCAACGGAAGAAAAGGACGATCCACTCAAAGAAGAATTCTACGATCTCCTAGACAGAACATATGCCCAATGCCCCAGCTATAAATAGTCCTAGGAGATTTTAATGCAAAACTGGGCAAAGAGGACATATTTGAGTCGATAGGAAAGCACAGCCTCCATAACACCACATCCGACAACGGATTTATCGACTTCCTAGGGGGGCGTAACCTCCTTGTAGCAAGCACGCGATTCCCCCATCTCAACATCCACAAGAGTACCTGGCGGTCTTTTGATCAATCACATTACGATCGACGCCGGACACTCCTCCTTTATTCTCGACGTACGAACCTTCCGAGGGACCAACATAGACTCGGACCACTACCTTGTTGTAGCCAAGGTACGAATGAGTATATCAAGAATGCTTGGGAGTCGAGTAGGACTACGTTAGTTTGACGTCGGAAAGCTACAATCGCAAAAGACTGCCAGAATCTTTGCCGATCGTGTCTCCTCCAGGCTCTCTCAAAATCCGCCCACAGCAGCGCAAATAATAAAGCAGGAATGGGCGCATTGCCAGAGTGCCGTCAGAGACGCTGCCTCAGAGGTGCTGGGTTTCAAACTGCCACCACCTATAAACCACTGGTTCGATAAACAATGCGAACAAGCCCATGCAGCAAAACAAGAGGCATATAAAGCCATGCTGCCACGACAGACGAGAGCTGCTTGCGAAATCTATGAGCAGAAGAGAAGAGAGGAACACACGCTTTTCAGAAGAAAGAAGAGAGAGCACGGAAATAAGCTAAAACGAATATGCCATGGCTACAAAGCCAGAGCGGCGGCCGGCAGGGATGAAAATGGAGAACTGGTAGTAGAGTCGCAGTCGATGCTGAGGATTTGGAAAGACCACTTCTGCGGACTCTATAACGGCGATGATAGACAAGAACCCGCTGTCAGGCGGAACGGGCCATTCGTAATAGACGACGATGTAACAGAATTCAGTCCACCCGACCTAGACGAATTCAAAATAGCGATATCAAGACTTAAGTCTAATAAAACCGCGGGCACAGACGGCCTGTCTGCTGAGCTTCTTAAGGCGGCTGGAGATGAGCTGGTAAGGTGCATGCACCATCTCATTTGCAAGGTATGGTCGGAAAAAAGCACGCCCGACGAATGCAATCTCAGCATCGTTTGCCCGGTCCATAAGAAAGCAGACCCCTATAACTGCGCCAACTATAGGGGAATAGTCTCCTTAACATCGCATATGTATAGAATCTTCTCTGCCGTATTGTGTGAACGCCTGAAACCGTTTGTGGACAACCTGATCGGTTCTTATCAGTGTGGTTTCAGGCCAGGTAAATCCACTATAGACCAAATATTTACGCTACAGCAGATCTTGGAGAAGACCAAATCGACACTGACCATCTCTTCGTCGATTCCAAGGCTGCATATGACAGCGTGTATAGAGATGAGCTATACAAAGCCATGTCTAGTTTTAACATCCCTCCCAAACCCGTCCGACTGTGCAGGATGACAATGGAGAATTCTCGCTGCTCCATTAAGGTCGGTAATGAGCAAACCGAGACCTTTGATGTTAAAAAAGGATTTAGGCAAGGTGACGCGCTGTCATGCAACCTTTTCAACATCGTGCTTGAAAAGATCGTGCAAGAGTCACTGGCCAACACAAGAGGTACGATTTATTTCAAGTCTACGCATTTGCTTGCGTACGCCGACGACATTGACGTGATTGGACGGACACAGCGAGACGTCAATGAGACCTTTGTAAGCGTTGAGGTGGAAGCGGTTTAGATGGGTCTCAAGGTTAATGAGGGTAAAACCAAATATCTGCTTTCATCTAAAAGAGACGGACAATACCGACGTATTGGTCAGAACGTGACTATGGGCGAATATAACTTTGAAGTGGTAAAGGAATTCGTCTACCTTGGCTCACTGATGACCAGCGACAACAACACCAGCGCTGAGATAAAACGCAGAATCACTCTTGCCAACCGCTGTTTCTTTGGGCTCAAGAGGCAATTGAGAAGTAGAGCCCTCTCTCGGAAAACCAAGGTGACACTATATAAGACCTTGATCATCCCAGTCCTCCTTTACGGCGCAGAGGCTTGGACCTTATATTAACAAAAGCAGATGAAGGTGCCCTTGGTAATTTCGAGAGGAAAATTCTGCGCACTATCTACGGTCTGGTTTGTTCAAACGGTGTATGGAGGAGAAGATATTACGAAGAACTGTACGGGTTGTACAGCGACATCGTGCTGGTACGACGTCTACGGATACAGCGTTTAAGGTGGCTAGGCCATGTAGAGCGCTTGGAAAATACAGCTCCGACCGGAAGGAAGACGCGGTAGAGGACGGCCGCATCAACGGTGGCGCACGCAGGTGGACCTCAAACAACTGGGCGTGCGGCGCTGGAAACAGCTGGCCAAAGACCGTGCCAGCTGGAGACGCTTGTTGGTTGAGGCCCAGGTTCACCACGGACTTTAGCGCCACCTAAGTAAGTAAAGTTTTGTCGAACAAAAAAGCATTCCAACTCTGCCGCATTCGCCCTATAGCCCCGATATTGCCCTCTGTGACGTTTTTTCCCCATGATGAAATGACACCTTAAAGGAACTCATCATGGCGGTGTAGAGAAGGTTGAAGAGTCTGTAACCATGAATTTAAACGGGTTAACTTTCAAGAATTATCAAGGATGATTCGAAGCACGAAGTTTTTTGTTTTGTTTCCCGGAATTTGATTGC
Source organism: Eumerus sabulonum (assembly GCA_951905685.1). Lineage (NCBI taxonomy): Eukaryota > Metazoa > Arthropoda > Insecta > Diptera > Syrphidae > Eumerus > Eumerus sabulonum. The sequence goes on along the minus strand of OX645062.1, from coordinate 50,538,445 downwards.
CACACCTCGTAGGTACTTGCAAAATGAATAGTACCGAGATAAGTCTTTTTCCAATTGGGACTTGTGACTGCTCGTTTTGCTGGAGTAGAGTCCGAACTATTGATGATGGTTTACCAAATATAACGAGGAGGCCTCCCCAGCTCTGTCTCAAGTTAGTTACCTTTCAGCGTATATTATCAAATATTTTTTGTTTTTTAGAGGCTGAGGTGGCAGTGTACTATATTCATTTCCCACAGTACATCACATCAAGTTTGTCTAGAAAGGCTCTAAACAGGAATCAAAAGAACAAACACTCAGATTGACTATCTTCTTTCCTGTAGCTACATTTGAATTCTAATGACTTCACTTTTGCCACATTTAGACCTCGTTATCACAAATAAACACATTCCTATTCCGCTTTCCATATACATAAAAACCAGACTTAGTCAGTCACAGTCGACGAAATGCGTCGCAACTTGGCTGTCATTCGTGTCACAAGCCTGAGAAGTAGTATTCCCATTAGCGGACAACATATTCTCTTGACATGCTCTCTACTGAAAACTGCGAACTTATTTGCTTTGTCGAAGAAAAGAATGGCCAACAGGTCTAGTCCATCTACCCTACAATGTGTTTAGGAAATTAAAAGCTAAACACGGAAGGCAGGGACTTAACATTCTATGCAAATATTTCTCCCGCTGAATATGATTTCAATGTTTATATGTCGATGACGCGACAACTTTACCAGGTGCCGGTGACTCACTGCTGTCTGGTCTGTTGGTTACGTGTTTTCTGATCTATCAGCTTACATCGCTTGAATCCGTAAGGTACCTAGTCGATAAACACATTGTTGACTACGACAGTTTATCGGAAAATCGATGAGGTTTCTTAGAAATTCAGAGAGCTTGGGTCTTTTTTTTTTTCTAATCGCAATGAGTCAGGGCAGTGAGTAATGGTGACTTACTGGCTGTTGGCTATTTTCCTGTTTCTTTTCCATGACCTCACATCAATATTCCGCGAATCATTACTAATTATGTATCAATTCCCGTTTCAGATTGATGCTAACAAAGATGGTTTCATCGACCTCAGCGAGTTGAAGGATGCCCTCGATCAAGTCGGCTTTAAGCTAGCCGGCTACCAAGTCCGCGAGATGATCGATGAGTTTCGCAACAAACAGAGAACCTCCCATGTGGGCAAACTCAACCTGGAGGAATTCGAAAACCTATGCCTGGATTTAAAGTCAAAGGATGTAGCGAGTACGTTCAAAACAGTCGTATCGAAAAAAGAGAACCTCGAAACGTTGGGCGGCATGTCATCAATCTCGTCCGAGGGCACAACACACTCGGTGCGTCTAGAGGAACAGCTTGCCTTTTCCGATTGGATTAATTCGAATTTGGGACATGATATCGACCTAAAACATTTACTCCCAATCGATGCTGAGGGCAAACAATTATACCAGTCAATCAAAGATGGTATTCTTCTGTGTAAGATCATCAATCACTCCTGCCCGGATACTATTGACGAGCGTGCAATCAACAAAAAAAACCTCACCGTCTATCGTGAGTTTGAAAATTTGACTCTGGCTTTGGTGTCTTCACAGGCGATCGGTTGTAATATCGTGAATATCGATGCACACGATTTGGCCAAAGGAAAACCGCATTTAGTTCTCGGATTGTTATGGCAAATCATTCGGATTGGTTTGTTCAGTCATATCACCTTGGATAGTTGTCCCGGATTGGCAGGACTTTTGTTTGAGGATGAACGTTTGGAGGATTTGATGAAATTATCGCCGGAGGCTATTCTCCTTCGTTGGGTGAATCATCACTTGGAACGCGCTGGTATTTCGAGGCGTTGTACCAACTTCCAGGCTGACATTGTCGATTCGGAGATTTATACGCATTTACTGAAGCAGATCGCACCAAATGATGCTGGCGTCACCGTCGAGGCTCTGAGGGTAAGCTGAATACGATTTGTAGGAGGGAGGAATGATCATATTAAATATGTTTTCATTTAGGAACAAGATTTGACAGCAAGAGCCGAGATTATGTTGCAACAGGCTGCAAAGTTGAATTGTCGCAGTTTCTTGACACCTCAGGATGTTGTAAACGGTGTGTATAAACTGAATTTGGCTTTTGTTGCCAATCTGTTTAACAATCATCCGGGTTTGGATAAGCCCGAAGAAATCGAGGGTCTTCAAACGATCGAAGAAACCCGCGAGGAAAAGAGTAAGTAACAGTGAGGATCAGTCAAGATCTTAAGGTTAATCTTCGTTTGACAGCTTACAGAAACTGGATGAACTCGATGGGTGTAGCACCGCATGTCAACTGGTTGTACTCTGATTTAGCCGATGGTTTGGTCATCTTTCAGCTGTTCGATATCATCAAGCCTGGCATTGTCAATTGGAGCAAGGTACACCGAAGGTTTACGCCACGAAAGAAGTTCATGGAGAAGTTGGAGAACTGCAATTATGCCGTGGAATTGGGAAAACAACTTCGGTTTTCATTGGTAGGAATTGCTGGACAGGATTTGAATGACGGGAATGCTACCCTAACACTTGGTGAGTTTACCTATTGTTATGGTATGTGTGGCAGTTATGAATCTGATGGATTTTTACAGCTCTTATTTGGCAATTAATGCGCGCGTACACTCTGTCGATACTGTCGCGTCTGGCCAATACCGGCAATCCAATCATCGAAATGGAAATTGTTCAATGGGTGAATGAGAAACTCGCCGCCGGCGGCAAGAGTACAAGTTTAAAGAACTTTAATGACTCGGCGATTGCCGATGGAAAGATCGTCATCGATCTGATCGATTCGATCAAGCAGGGAAGTATCAACTACGAATTGGTGCGACACACTGGAACCGAGGAGGTAAGGTTTATACTTCTTAAAATCGTAGACAAATCTTTGATTTTGGTTGTTTTTTGGTTACAGGACAATTTGGCTAATGCGAAATATGCAATTTCAATGGCCCGCAAAATTGGTGCTCGTGTATATGCTCTGCCCGAGGACATTACCGAGGTTAAGCCAAAAATGGTCATGACTGTCTTTGCCTGCCTAATGGCCATGGACTACATCCCGAATATGGATACTGTACAAAATAATGTTAACAGCAATTAATAATAAATTAGATTACTAAAGAACGAAGCAATACCAGAGAATGAGAGAGAGAGAGGAAGCAAATTATATGGATCTAAGAGTGTGTGTCATCATTATAATCGTTCGTAACCACTTACCTTATATGCCTGCCCTACAATCAAGCGGGAATTAACATTCCTAGCCACAAATAGACCACAAATCCAACACAAAAACACACACCCACACACAACTAATCTGTTTTTCTATTTTGTTTATTTTTTTTTTTTATAAATATTTCCTTTTTTGTTTTAAATTAAGATTAAAGATAAAAATGAACCTAATTTTGTGTAGGTGCTGTAATTATTATGATTATACTATACGTATTAAAAAACAAGCAACAATATGTTATTATATTTAAAAAAGTGATTATGTAATAAAGCGTGAACATAATGTATTTTTAATTGTAAAACTTATATAAAAGCGAAAACTTAATAAAAAAGAAAATGATTTGTAAACTTAAACGTACTGTCCTAGGCGATCCCCTATGCTCTTCTATCCCAAAAGATTGCTTATTGCTAACACTTATTAGTCATTGCGAAGAGCACCGTGGCGCAGTGGGTAGTGTGTTGACCTCTGACGCCAATGACACGGGATCGAATCCCGACACAGCCATGTCATCGAACGTGTTTTTCACAGTATTTCTCCTCAGCTCCGACCCGAAAAGTCTTCGAATCCACTCCGGAAGGAAGGCGCGGCAGAGGACGGCCGCCTCAGCGGTGGCGCACGCAGGTGGAAAGGGACCTCAACCAACTGGGCGTGCGGCACTGGAAACAGCTGACCAAAGACCGTGCCGGCTGGAGACGCTTGTTGGTTGAGGCCCAGGTTCACCACGGACTGTAGCGCCACCTAAGTAAGTAAGTCTCCTCAGCGGGGTTTTGACAAAACCCCCTGTAGTAAAATTGTCATGAAAACTTACTTACTTACTTTGATGGCGCTACAGTTCGGGGTGAACCAGGGCCTCAACCAACAAGCCTCTCCAGCCGGCCCGACCTTGGGCCAGCCGCACGCCCAGTTCGTTGAGGTCCCCTTCCACCTGTGCGCGCCACCTTAAATGCGGTCGTCCTCTGCTGCGTCCTCCCTCGGGGTTGGAGTCGAAGACTCTTCGGGCCGGAGCGTTGATGTCCATTCGCTCTACATGGCCTAGCCATCTTAGACGTTGGATCCAAAGACGTCTAACCAGGCCGATGTCGCTGTACAGCCCGTACAGTTCTTGGTTGAATCTCCTCCTCCATTCTCCGTTTACACAAACGGGACCAAAGATTGCACGCAGAATTTTCATCTCGAAACGTCCAAGAGCCTCTTCATCAGCTTTTGACAACGTCCAAGCCTCAGCGCCGTTGAGGAGGACCGGGATGATTAAGGTTTTGTAGAGGGAGACCTTAGTTTTTCGAGAGAGAGCTCTACTACTCAATTGCCTTCTTGAGCCCGAAGAAGCAGCGATTGGCAAGAGTTATTCTGCGTTTTATCTCAGCGCTGGTGTCGTTGCTGCTTGTCACTACCGAGCCAAGGTAGACGAAGTCCTTGACTACTTCAAAAATATAGCTGCCGAAGGTGACGTTCTGACCAAGACCGTCTTTCTTGGATGACAGCATATATTTGGTCTTGTCCCCATTTAAATTTAGACCCACTTTCGCCGCTTCTGCTTCAATGCTTGTGAACGCCTCATTGACGTCTCGCTTTGTTCGTCCAATAACGTCAATGTCATCTGCGTAGGCAAGCAATTGTGTGGACTTGAAGTAGATCGTACCTCTTGTATTGGCCGCAGAGTCCCGCACGATCTTTTCAAGAATAATGTTGAAGAAATCACATGACAGTGCGTCACCCTGTCTAAAACCTTTTTCAACATCAAAGGGGTCGGTTAGTTCACCTCCGACCTTAATGGAGCAGCGAGAGTTCTCCATAGTCATCCTGCACAGTCTGACGAGTTTGGCAGCAATGTTAAAACATGACATGGCTCTGCATAGCTCGTCTCTATAAACACTGTCATACGCGGCTTTAAAGTCGACGAAAAGATGGTGCGTGTCGACCTGGAATTCATGCGTCTTCTCCAAGATCTGCCGCAGTGTAAATATTTGGTCTATCGTGGATTTTCCTCGCCTGCAACCACACTCGAAGGAACCCATCAGATTGTCCACGAACGGTTTCAGGCGTTTGCACAGTACGGCAGAGAGGATATTGTACGCGATGTTCAGGAGGCTTATCCCTCTGTAATTGGCGCAGTCATAGGGGTCTCCTTTCTTATGGACCGGTCAAACGGTACTGAGTTTCTATTCATCGGGCATGCGTTCTTCCGACCATATCTTGCAGATGAGTTGGTGCATGTTCCTAACCAGCTCATCGCCAGCTGCTTTAAACAGCTCCGCGGGGAGTCCGTCTGCTCCAGCAGCTTTATAGGACTTAGGTTTCGATATCGCTATCTTAACATCGTCTAGGTCGGGTGGACGGGATTCTCCTTCGTCTTCGTCCATTGTGAATGGTTCGCTCTGCCTGACGCGGACATTTTGACTATCATCGCCGTTATACAGTCTGCAGAAGTGGTCCTTCCACAATCTCAGCATCGACTGTGACTCCACTACTAGTTGTCCGTGCTCATCCCTACATGCTTCTGCTCTGGCTTTATAGCCGTGGCATGTTCGTTTTACTTTCTGGTAAAATTTTCGAACGTCGTTCCTGCCGTAACATCTCTCCATCTCCTCGATCTTGCGCTTCTCGTGCTCCTTCTTTTTCCTTCTCAGAAGCGCATGCTCCTCCCTCCTTTTCTGTTCATAGAGCTCGCGGGCAGCTCTCGTCCGTCGATGCAATGTGGCCATGTATGCATTCTGTTTCTTGTCATGAAAAGCTTCTCGAAATTCGCCGTTCGGAACCGGCAATAAACTGTAGGTCCCTTTCACCTATGGGAAAATGAAATCACACACAACATGGTTGATTGAGAGAAGCTCGGCTCAGGTCCTTCATGGACTGTAACGCCAACATTCACACAGCTGTGTTCAAAATAAAAGTAGTGTCCTCTAGCAAAGAACAAATATTTCCAAAAAAGTACCGTTAATATTTTTTTCTGTTAAACTAGTAGGAATACAAAAGTTGAATATAATTGAAAATTTTATATAAATTCAGTACTTTCTAAGGTAGTAAAAAAAAAAAAAAAAAAACCGGCCAAGTGCGAGTCGGACTCGCGCACGAAGGGTTCCGTACTATTATGTATAAAAACTCCAAAAAAAGCATGTCTGTTGTATGGGAGCCCCATTTATACATATATTTATTATATTCTGTCTAAGTATATACAGAAATACATAATCAGTGACATTTTATTCTCACTTTTCGGATAGTTAAAATCTAGAATGTTGTAATTTTTAGAAAATACTCATTTTTTGAGTGATTGCCAATTTGGGTTTAGACGTGGCAAATCGACTGAAACTGCTTTATTGAAATTAACTGGTGAAATATATAATAGTCTAAACACTTCTCAAATACCATCAACATTATTTGTTGATATCAGTAAGGTCTTTGATATGGTTAATCATACTTTGCTACTCGATAAACTTTACAAAGCGGGATTCAGAGGCTCCATTTATAAATGGTTTTCTTCTTATTTATCCAACCGTTATCAAGTTGTGAAAATTAGGAATGTTTACAGTTCTATAGACTTCTTAAATATGGATGTTCCCCAAGGAGCAGTATTGGGCCCAATCCTTTTTCTAATTTATGTTAATACGTTTTTCATACAACCTTTTAAAGGCAAAATAACTGCCTTTGCTGATGAAACATCTCTTTTCCACTCAAACACTAACTTAATTGATAGTTTTGCAGATGCTAATTATGACCTAGATATGTTAAGGAGATGGTTTAATTATCATAAACTAATAATTAGCAACAAAACGAAGTACATGATATTTAATATCAATGGTAGAGTTTTCAGAGACCTTCCCTTATATTATCATGCACCATTGTGTAATCGATTTGTTCTTGAAGATATAGTATTCAACAATCAAGAATGTTTGAAAATTGCTTCTTGATTGAACACGTGAACAGTTTTAAATATTTAGGTGTTACATTGGACCAACAACTTTGTTGGAAAGACCTTTCAATATATGTATTCGAAACAGTATCTAAATGGGGTTATAAGATAATTATTCCATCTCAGTATGCACTGCAATCTCTACCCGTTTTAAAATACTAAATGTATTCTCGCGCCGATATGGAAGTAGCAATAACATGTCCATGTCCGGAACTAAATGTATTATCGCACCGATATGGAACTAGCAAACCATGTCCATGTCCGGACCGGAATGCATACATACACATGTATGACATTCGTTCACGAAATGCGGTGCGGGCATTATATTCTTTCATTTCTTTTCTTCATTTCAGTTCAAGGGTGCTGTACAGTGTACACCAACTGTTCGAGCTTTATCGCCACATCTCCATACTTTTGGGTTTCTTAAAAACCACAGGGTATAAGTCATACCGTATGAGAAGCATGTTCGTTGCATTTATGTTTTTTTTTTTTCGTTCTGTACATATGTGCTTGATGAATAAGGGTTGAATGGAACTATGGAACTCTTTTCGTTCAATTTGCGGAGCGCGAGGACATGTGTCCGAGAGAGGACATAGTTCCTTGAACTATACATGTCCGGAACTACCCAACTCTACTTCGTAATGTACATATGTATGTATGTATATATGTATACTTATACATAGCGTAGAGATGTGTGAGTGTATGCACGTATGTGATGCGTATGCACGTATGTACGTATCGGTTCGTATGTGTGCAAGATCGCTTGCTCCTCTTGCTCACTTGCTCCTCTCCACCAGCCGCGACGTCGTGCGAAAGGGATGCTAGGCCAGCTGCGAGGACTGGTCGTGAGCAATGGCGCCATGCGATTGCCCTCACGCCGACTTACCCGCAGCAAGAATCGCGAATTTGCTACGAGACTCGCGAAATATCCCACGCAAAAGAAAAAAAAACACCGTAATCGTTTCCAATTCAATATGTCACAAATTTAATTTCCTTAACCTAACTTAATCTAGGTTTACAATTAATCCTTAAAACTACCCTACACCGTATGTCAATAAAAAAAGTCGAAATAAATAAAAAAAATATATGTAAAATAAAAAAAAAAGGAATTAACTGTTCAAAAAAGTAAACAAACCGCAGCTTGAGTATTCGAACAGTCGTACCGAAACTCCTCTGACCAACGACTTAGGCCACACCACCAATCGCGACACGCAAATTTGTGATTTCAATACCTTATACAACGAACGTGATATCCGCGACCAACGTAGGCAATAGGACACACGGTACGGCCGCGTACCGGGAACTGCTTAAAACCGTACCGGAGTTCTTCCCCGAAAATCACTCTCCGAGTACTTCGCCGAAGATTTCTCCCGGAGTTCTTCGCCAACTCTCCCTCATGTGCTACTAGGAACAAAAAAAAAAAAAAACAAAAATGCTGACCTTCTGCGAGTTGAACTCCACTCGTTCGCGTGTCAAGCGCTGATCGCACCCTCGGGCTATCCGCTTTCTCTGAGTTTGGTTTCCCAAAATGGATGACTTCGAGCCGCTCACAAATGGGAACTGACCGAAAGATGACAACGAAAACCTTTCGAAACAATTTATTATTGGTTGTTTGTAATTATGTATATGTATAATTAATTTTGTTCTGTTTTTAGTATTTGTCGTGGTAGCGGCAACAGAAATACATCATTCTGTGAAAATTTCAACTGTCTAACTATCACGGTTCATGAGATACAGCCTGGTGACAGACGGACGGACGGACGGACGGACGGACGGACGGACGGACAGCGAAGTCTTAGTAATAGGGTTCCGTTTTACCTTTGGGTACGGAACCCTAAAAAGTAGTAGCATCTACTAACATCATTTACACATAAAAGCCTTAAAATGGCATCAATCGAAAATCAAGATTATTTAAAAAGGCGCTAGTTGTTAATATTTAGTTGTGAAACCCTTATTATTTAACACAGCTTCACAACGACGCGGCATAGAGTCCACAAAATTTTGACAACGCTCTTCTAGGATTTTCGTCCAAGCATCCTTCACTATCACTCAAAGCTCCCGACTATTTGATGGTTTCTCCTCCCTTACAGCTTTTTCGGTATCACCCCACAGATTTTATATAGGGTTGTGGTCAGGGGACTATGCAGGCCAAGGCATAACCTCAACTTTATTAACCCGAAATCATTCCTTAGCTGCTCGACTCGTATGCTTCGGGTCGTTGTCCTGCTGGAAGACCCATTTCAAAGGCATTTCATACTCGACGTAGGGTAGCATGGTATTCTCTGAAATACCAACATAGACTCGTTGATCCATTATGCAATCTATGAGGTGTAGTACGGAAAACATGCCCAAACTAATATTTTTGACCCTCCATGTTTGACTGTTTTTGCAGTGTATTTGGGCTGATAATCTGTATTGGGCGGACGGCGGATGTTCTGTTCCAAAAAGAACAAATTTATTTTCATCGGTCCACAATACATTGCGCCGTTTCTCGACAGGCCACTCTAGGTGATTTTTGGCGAACTCGATGCGGCTCTTCATGTGTTTTATTGTCAGAAGAGGCACTTTCCGTGGACTTCGTGCATGTAAATCTTAATCTAGGCCACGTCTGCGACCGTCACCGTACTTACAAGAAGCTCAAGCTCTTTTTTTATTTCGAATGAAGAAGCACTATGATGAAGCTTGGAGTATCGGACAATACGCCTATCGTCTACTGCGTGCGTTTTTCTTTTTCTTCCTCGAGTTTCCGCTTTTCGTCATATTTTAGGGCATTCGCTATTACTGTTGGAGTACAAGCTAACAGCTTTTGTATTTCAGAGTACGTTTTTCCTTCTCCTCTTAGTTTTACAATGAGGTCACGCTTTTCTTGGCTGCAATGCTTGCCTCTTCCCACTGTAGATATTTTTCGTCAAAAAAAATTGTTGTTTTATTTCTAATTTTAAAAAAGCAAACAAAGTACTTACTTTTCTACTCAAAAAATAAACAATAAAAGTCAATTTTGTGATTTTATAAAGTACCAGCTTTTGCCAAGGGCTTCGCTCGCGTTAAATTCGGGGTAACACGGTTCCCCTTTCCTGATTTAAAACACAGAAGAGAACTCGGAACAGAATGTTATTTTAATACGCTACTATAGACGATATTATATGTCTTTCCATTTGGGGATAGAATGTAAAGATGCTGGGCATTGGACACACGCGAACATGCTACATACAATTGTCCATGGGGAAAGCATGGCTTTTCTAAGTTCACCCCAGCCACCTTTAATGTTTGACTTTGCGCTTTCTTAATGGTCATAGCGAAACTAAGCTTTAGAGGAAATTGTAGCCTTTTAAACTGGAACTGTGGGAATTATTGGGATTCGTGGGATCATTACATTTTCACCCTTTCCTACGCCGGTTAAGATAGTGGCGCTAATGATATTGCGGCCAAGTTGTGTGACACGAAATCTCGTCCCATTACATAATCTCGGGGCATCTAAATTTCGTATACCTAAGCATGACCGGGACGCTTAGTAGCCAAATAACAAAGTATAAGTACCGTATGCACTATAGTGTGAAGCGCGGCCCGATGCCCGCACTTAAGTACAGATAGAGAGCACACAACGTTAGCGCGTTTCAGAAACATATCAGCGACATCTATCGTAATTCAAGAGTAACACTTGTTTATGTTTCGAATGTTGATTGTTTTCTCAAAAGCTGATTGATTTATGGTTGTTTTAATTAAACTATTTTATCATTCGTTTGTATCATAGAACCTATACTAATTTTGCGGAGAGTCTCACACAAATTTCCATCCCCTACTGATTTGTTTTTTTGCTGCATACAAACTTAACGGGGGCTAGAAAGAAACAAAAAGTAGCCTACGTCACTCTCCATCCCTTCAACTATCTCCACTTAAAAAATCACGTAAATTCTTCGCTCCGTTTTGCCGTGAAAGACGGACAAACAGACACACACATTTTCACATTTATAATATTAAGTATAGATTTCCAACATTACTACTATTTTTTTGAACAGCACTCTTTTTACCGAGATCACAAGATCAACTGACATGCATTGATCTCCAAGATATTTGCTTTGCATTTTATAGAAATTTGGTTTGACATATGTATACCGTTAGTATCTGAAAAAAAAAAGATAACCAAATCTGCACATGCAAACAAGCTGAAATATTCGTTAAGGAAGTGTTGTTATGTGCACTACTATTATTTTGAACACAACTGTACATATTAGTCATTGCCAGGGTTGCTAAAATGTCACACTTTTGCCGCAAAAAGCATATAAAATTGTATTATTAGGTATAAAACTGTATTTAAATATATAAAAGTGTAAAAAAGTATCTTAAAGTCTATACAATATATGCAACGTGCATAACCCATATGCAAACTCATCAATAAAACACAGGCCAGCGAATTTTCAATGGCAGATGGAGGAATGGAAAACAATTTTAAACAACGCCTTGGAGAATGGACATGGACAATGTCACAAAAAAAATTTGAAACGGACAGTCAAAAATAATGTTTTCAATGTACATTCAATAACAGCAAATTATTTGCACCCCAAATATAGAGGGCAGCTTTTGTCCTTTGAGAAAAGGCTAGAAGTGGATGAAAACCTTATTTCGATATTGAGTTCAAAAACCATGGATTCAATAATTGCTTACGACAACAAAGCAGGAGTTTTTTCCTTACTTAGTGAAAAGTTCGACGACGGCGAATACAAAGTAGCCACATACTGGCATTTCGCTAAAGGGCACCACAAGGAACTTGCAGAATACGCCCAAAAACTTTTAAGCATACTAGCTTCTTCGGCATAATTGGGAAGGATGTTTCCAATTGGTCAATGATACATAGTGTTTTAAGAAATCGTTTGGATTTCAACAAGTCGAAAATGTTACTTAACATTTACTATTCCCCTAAAATAATAGACTCGAATAAATCGAAGCTGAGTTAGTGCCACTACCTCAAATTTGGCACTATTTTCATCTTATGCCTTAAAACGTATGGAGACTAAGAACCAAATAGACTCTATTTATACTGATTTTAGTAAAGCGTTTGATTCTGTAAATCACACTCGACTAATCCATAAACTTGAATCCTTTGGTTTTCATTCGCAGTTCCTTCGCTGGTTATCTTCTTTTGTTCTCGGCCAACTCAACAGGTCAAAATAGTTAGCTCTATTTCTAAAGAAATAACTTGCAGCTCTGGGGTTCCTCAAGGGAGCTATCTGGGCCCACTGCTCTGCGTTATCTTTATTCATGACATTGTCCAAGTGGTTAATAATGGACAGTGTCTATTGTTTGCCAATGATCTAAAACTACTTAAAGCCGTTAGGAATATTATTGATTGCCAACTGCTACAATCAGACATAAATAGAATCTCGGAATGGTGCAATGCTAATGCTCTAAAGTTCAAAATCCTTTTCCAAATCACTTTCCATAATCGACTTTGAATACGTTATTGGTTCCCAACCTATATCCCCTTTTACCGAAGTTAAAGATTTAGGTGTTGTGTTGGACACCACGTTCTCATTTAAAACATACGTAAACCGTACTCTAGCTAAAGCCTGCTCGAATATGGGTTTCATCAAGCCGAATAGTAGAGGGTTATCTGATCCTTTTTCCCTCTTGTCATTGTTCACCTCCCTCGTTAGACCTCATCTCGAGTACCTACGCAGTTATCATTTGGAATACCAATCTGTGTACTGACTTCGATAGAATGGAACGTGCCCAAATGCGTTTCACAAGATTTATTTTTTTACAAAATGCATTGGAATGTCTGCCCCAACTATAAAGCCAGACCTTTACTTCTTGGTATAAAATCATTAAAAACTAGGCGTACCTTGCATGATATACTTGTTTCACATAAGATGTACTACTCTCTTGTGTAAAATTGGACTCTATGTCCCTGCAAGGCCTTTGAGAATAAGACATCCTCTTTCTGTAGGATATCACAGGACTTATTATGATACAAACGAACCTCTTACATGCACTGTTAAAGTTTTTAACGAAATCAGTAATCTTGTGGACATTCATTTAGATCGAGTTCAATTTAAAAACTTAGTCTATCTTAGTCTTAGTCCATTTCTCATTTAGTTGATTAACTAAATAAATAAATCAAAACGTTTTTATTATTTTTTTTTTATCTTTTTTAGGATCTTTATGCTTTGCTGTGACTTGCATACATTTTTTTTCAGTTTTATACCTATTTCTTGCTTTATACACTTTTATACACCAGCAATATTTTTCAGATGTATAATACACACTTTATACACGTAAAAAAGTGTGTATAATACGCCAACTATTATACATACGTCTACAACCCTGGTCATTGCTAAATGGTTGGATTCGAGGAAAGGTAGAGATCGACGATGGCGACACAAGTATTTTGTTTTTTCCTTTGTTGTCTAACAAAAGATTCGCGTCATTGAGATTGTTGAGCTGAAGCTTTTCTTTGTCGATTGAATCGTTTGTAAGAGGATAATTAGTGGCTTCCGTTGCCAAGAGTGTTTGAGCTGTAGGTCGCGGACGAAGTTCAAGTGGATTGATCTGAATCAATTTTAAAATCAGATTATGTGGAATATAAAATAAGGAATTTTTCCATAATTAGTTTGAATGGGTCTATAGTTTTTAATTTTAAAGGTTTTCGTGATCACAAGATTACAACGTACCACTCACGTCCTCTTTGTAAACGATCACATATCTTTAACAAAAGATAGGTTTTTTAATTCCAAAAAAACATAAACGTTTTTAGAAACAAATGCTTTTCCTCAATTTTTAAAATTCTACTTTTTTAATTTATAAATATTTAAAAATATTGATATTTAGGAATATTGAAGTAATATACACTCAGTCCGAAAAGTCTCCGTACAGGTGGCAATTTTAAGTACTTACGTTGAAAATTTCATATATCACTGCTATAAAAGAAAAAGAAATCACGCAAAATCAAAGAAACAATAATGAAGAACTAGGTTATGCACAAAACAAACAAAAGTTAAAACAAAAATAATTAAGTCGAACTCCATTAAAAATATTAAACAAAAAGTCTCGGTACACCACAAATAAATGAATAAAATGCGATTTATTTATGAAAACAAAGTCCTGATTAGTACTTTGTTGGTCCTCCTCTATTATTTATAACTTCCTAAAGCCGATTTTTCATCGAATGAACTAACTTAGAGGTGGTTTATGTTCCACTCTTCCATTAGGGCGGTTTTGAGCTGATTTTGGCTGGTAATAGTCTGTTGACGGATTTTTTTTTCCAAAAGGTCCCATAAATGCTCAATAGCGACAATGGCGTAGACGTCGCGGCTGATATGATTACGAACATTATCAACACTGGCATAAGCAATTTTATCCCTAATAGGGTAAAAAGTCTAAAGCCGGTAAATAATGCGTGGTTTGACTGGAGCTGCAAAGAGGTTATCAGGTTGAGAAAGATAAGTTTTCGGAATTATAAGGCAAATACCACTGAGGAAACCCGAAAAAGATATACATATACTAGCCTGAAATGACTGTAACTCCCACATTCGACGAGCAAAATTTTTACATGACCAAGAACTGGGGCGTAAAATCCTACAATGTCCCAATGGTAGCAGAAGTTGTTGGTCTTTCGTTAAAAACATCAAAAACTCCGTATCGTCGTCTATACCCACGCTCATTCACAATGATAATCCAGCTGTCAAACCCTTAGACAAAACTAATCTGCTTGCTGCCCACTTCGCAGCGAACTCCCAGCTCCCCAAATCATCTTTGTCACCGCCTGTTCTGGAGTACGTTAATTCAACCATGGGACAAATTCACTTGCGTACTCGTGCAGTTGCAAGGGCTCTTATAGAATTTGACATACACAAATCCGCTGGTCCAGATGGTATTTCCCCAATAATTCTGAACAGGTGTTCTTCTACGCTGGCAAAACCACTGCTTAAGCTTTTTCACCTTTCCTACTCTTCTGGGCTCTACCCGACTAGGTGGAAAACAGCATTTGTCCAGCCCATTCCCAAAAAAGGCGAATCTTCTTCTCTCTCCAATTACTAACGTCCCTTCTTTCCAAGGTCATGGAAACGCTGATAAATCGTCAGTTAATAAAATATCTCTTGAGTCGCAGAAACTCCTCAATGACCGGCAGTACGGTTTCCGCAGCAACATATCCACTGGTGATTTGATAACATATCTCACCGAGAAATAGAATCATTCGCTCCACCAGGCGGGTGAGAGCAAAGTAGTTGCAGTTGATATTTCGAAAGCATTTCACAGAGCTTGGCATGAAGCTCTTTTGTCGAAAATGCGTGCATTCGGGATCGACGACTTTCTTCTTCTATGGATTAGAAGCTATCTTTCGAATCGTTCAATTCAAGTTGTCTTGGACGGATTAAAGTCTGACACTCACTTTGTAAATGCTGGTGTTCCCCAGGGCTCCGTTTTGTCTCCGACACTCTTTCTCATTTTTATAAATGATCTCTTGTCTGTTACTTCTAATCCAATTCACTCCTTCGCTGACGACAGTACCCTCAGCTTCTCATATTCGTTCACTTCTTTACGACCCTGCACTTTGGCTGTAAATAGTGAGCGGCAGCGTATGTTAAGCTCATTAAATTCCGACATCGATAGTATCATCCAATGGGGTAAAAACAATAGAGTGGAATTGAATGCTTCCTAAACACAATGCTGTCTTCTGTCGTTAAAGCGTAACACAGACCCAATGCCGTTATACATGAATGGCACTTGTATCTCGGAAACGGAAAAGCTTTCCATCCTGGGTATGTGCATCAGTGACAAACTTTGTTGGAACGATCACATATTTAGTGTCGCCAAGAATGCCGCGGAATGCCTAGGTTTTCTATACAGATGCAAGAAATTCTTCACACCCACCGATCTGGCTACAATTTATAAGGCGTTCATTCGTCCTAAGTTGGAGTTCAACGCTCATATCTGGTCTGGTGCATCTAAAACCTCATTACACCTACTAGATAGAATACAAAAACGCGCTATAAAACTGATAGAGAGCACCGTGGCGCAGTGGGTAGTGTGTTGGCCTCTGACGCCGATAACACGGGATCGAATCCCGACACATCCATGTCATCGAACGTGTTTTTCACGGTGTTTCTCCTCAGCGGGGTTCTGACAAAACCCCCTGTAGTAAAATTGTCATGAAAAGCTTCTCGAAAGTCGCCGTTCGGGACCCGGCAATAAACTGTAGGTCCCTTTCACCTATGGGAAAATGAAATCACACACAACATGGGTGATTGAGAGAAGCTCGGCTCAGGTTCTTCATGGACTGTAACGCCAACATACATACATACAAAACTGATAGGTGACCCCAGCATTACCAAAACACTAGACTCGCTGGAACATCGTAAGCACGTATCCTGCCTTTCATTGTTTTATCGTTACTTTCGTCATAAATGCTCTGACGAAATAGCCAGTTGCATTACGCCCCTTCATAACTCCTCCCGCGATACACGCCTCTCCCGGAATGCGCATGAATTCACTTTGAAGCCCGTTTTCGGTCGTACTGTCAAATATAGAAATTCTTTACTTAACCGAACCACACGAATGAGGAACGCGCTACCTCGTTCGGTCTTCCCCCCTCAATACAATATGCAGATATTTAAGACCAATGTCAATAGGCAGCTCCTCTCTCTCCCTGTTACCTTCTGCTCGCACAATGCCTTAAGTGCACGTGTGACTCTAAAACAAAAAAAAAAAATAGGGTTCAGGTCAGGTGACTGAGCGGGATGTTTCATTTGTCTTGGAGCATTATACAGTAGCCATTCTTTCACCAATCTTGAGGTATGCTTTGGGTCCTTATCTTGTAAGAACGAGAACTTATTCGCCAGATCCAATTTATTTGCGGTCGAACTTAGATTTTCCCTCAGAATGGTTAAATACCCAAATCTGTCCATTTTGGTTTCAATGAAAACGAGATTACCCACGCCAGAAGAAGCCATACATCACCAGACCCTGACATTGTCAATACATTTCCTCCTCCATGCTTGACGGTCGGAGTAAGGTTCTTAGTATTCAATTCCGTATTCGGTTTTCTCCATACCATATGACGTCCATCTGAACGGAAAATATTAAATTTACTTTCGTCACTGAATATGACCTTATACCCAAACGAATTGTCCTTGTCGATGTCTTCGATGGCGTACTCTAGTCTGGCTTTCTGGTTGGGTTTCCTGATGTAAGGCTTCTTTCGGCTCACCCGACCGTTATACCCATTTCTCTTGAAGACATTTCGGACAGTTTGTGCGTAAACATCAATATTGTCGTTTACCTTCAATTGAGCAGCTATACCACAAGCACTTGTTTTGAGATCTTCAGCCAAAGTTTTGATTATCATTTTCTCAAGGCGACGATCAATTTTTTTCGGTCGCCCAGATCTTGGTTTATTTGCCAACGACTTATTTTTTTTGAACTGCTCGATCTTTTCATTATTTGAGATATTTCAGCCAAAGTTTTGCCTTCTTTTTTCAATTGTACAATGATTTGCTTCATAAGCAAAGCAATTTGCGTATTTTTCATCTCATATTCAAAAAAGCTGTTTTTATCTGGCAAAGCTAGCAAAAATTACCATTAGGACGCTGAAAAGCTGTACGGCATAAGGTGTATGGAAACTTTTTTGTTCTTTGTTTTGTGGCTTTACGAACTACTATGGCCATTGCCATGTTTTCCAGTAAAAGTGTAGCACATTTTGTAATCCTAAAGAAAAACTGCTTTTGTCGTTTTAATATATGTAAGCCAAAACTACAAGGTCACATTCCCCAACCGACAAAACTGGGAACAGGATTGACCCTCCTTCAATCGTGGATCCTACGTGTGGTACACAGATGGCTCCAAAACGAACGAAGGCGTAGGGGCTGAAGTATACGGAGCAAATACAGGCACATGCATCTACGTCAGCATGGACAGATATAACTCCGTTTTTCAAGCAGAGATATTTGCTATAGAACTCTGCCTCAGAGAACATATAAACAGAAATATACTTAACAAACACATTTACATTCTCTCTGACAGCAAGGCTGCACTTCTGGCCCTAAAGAGCTATGAAATCACCTCCAAACTGGTATGGGACTGCCTACAGCTACTTCACCAGCTTGCCAGCACAAACAGAGTTCATCTCATTTGGATACCTGGACACAGCGGCCATACAGGCAATGAAAAGGCGGACCTACTAGCAAGGAAAGGCTCTGCATCACCATTTATGATGCCACAGCCTTTCTGCGGCATACCCATCAGCACCACCAAATGCTGCATAAACAATTGGTTAAGGAACACGACGGATCACTGCTGGTTACAAACGAAAGGTAGCAGGCAAGCCAAGTTGTTTCTCCCAACTACATACATCTCTCAGTAGAACGAGACAACTCCTCATGCTTTCGAGGAGTCAGATTCGTTTAATCACAGGTTTCCTTACTGGACACTACCCAGTTAATAAACACCCTAAAACGATGGGCATTACACAAGATGATACTTGCAGAATGTGTAATGATGACGAAGAAACAGCAGAGCACATACTGTGCCACTGTAACTGCCTTGTCAGTACACGTCATCGTTACTTAGGCAAGTGTTATCTTGAAGCAGAAGATATCGCTGCTAGCTCACTCAAAAGCATACTAAGTTTTATCACGAACTCAGGATTTTTGAGTGAACTGTAAGTGGGGTACATCACAATAGGCCCACTCGTGGCCGCAGTGATCAGGCAACATTGTCCCACCCCCGTACCCTCTCTAACTCTAACTCTAATACATGTTAATTTTTATTTTTCTTTTAATTTACTTTGTTTATATTGAATGGAAAGGATAGATGTGAAAATATACCACTGTACGGAGGCTTTTTGGACTGAGCGTATAAGTGATCATACCCATGACATATGTATGTATGTACACAAAATCTTTTCCAAAATGTCTAGTAAAAATTCATATCTATTTACACTTCACTCATACTTCACCTCCATTGATCCTTAAAAAAATTGCAGGTTTTACAAGAGAGGCAAGCCTACCTCACCTCAAGCGGCCTTGAATGTAGAAAAGCTACGATTCTTTTTTGTATTTCAAACAAAAAACAAAAAAAAATCAAAAAATCTGCCCCACGTGCCATGAGCGAAGGGAGGAGAATAGATTTTTTTACAAACTTTCCGAAAACAACAAAATCTTATGATCAAAGTCGTATTATCACTAATATGTCTTCAGTGGACTTGAAACAGGAATTATTGAATTTTTTATTATATATTACTACGTATGTATACACACGTATATATTTATCGGCTTGAGATACAATTAAAAAAATAATTAAATTCTTATAAGCAATGCAATCAGTACTAAATACAAATATGAAATAAAAAAAAAATAATTTAATTGAACGCATTTAGTTGTAAGGATGTATGACGGAGAGCTACTGGTTAACATTAAAATGAGTTGTAAACACAACTTGTGAAAGTAAACTTTGTCTGAGGAATGCAAATAATCTTTATGTAAAATATTCCAAAATTAAATAAATAAGTATAAAGAAACTGAATTTGGATTTTATTTTATTCTATTTTGTCGTTTCGAAAATACTCGTTACTCTTTAAAAAAGGGTGAGAGTTCAATCTTTTGAAAACAAAGGGGCCCCTTAAAATTCAGAAAAGCTTGCGATGACCAACCCAGTCGAGTCTTCTTTAAAAAAAAAAAACCTCTCCAACTGGCACGGTCTTTCGCCAGTGGTCTCCAGTGCCGCACGCCTAGTTGGTCCCCTTCCACTTGCGTGCGCCACCTTATGTTTGACCGTCCTCGACCGCGTCGGCTCTCAGGGTAAGATTCAAAGACCTTCCGGGCTGGAGCTGTGGTGTTCATGGGCTCTACATGATCTGACCATTTTAGGCGTTGGATTCGCAGGCGCCGTGCTACATTCATGTCTACTACGGAAACTGCTTACTTACTTACTTACTTAGGTGGCGCTACAGTCCGTGGTGAACCTGGGCCTCAACCAACACGCGTCTCCAGCTGGCACGGTCTTTGGCCAGCTATTTCCAGCGTCGCACGCCCAGTTGGTTGGCACCCTACATGGCCTAGCCACCTTAGACGCTGTATCCGTAGACGTCGTACCAGGCCGATGTCGCTGTACAACACGTACCGTTCTTCGTTATATCTTCTCCTCGATACACCGTTTGAACAAACGGGACCGTAGATAGTGCGCAGAATTTTCCTCTCGAAACGACCAAGTGGATTTTCATCCGCTTTTGTTAAGGCCCAAGCCTCTGCGCCGTAAAGGAGGACTGGGATGATTAAGGTCTTATATAGTGTCACCTTGGCTTTCCGAGAGAGGGCTCTACTTCTCAATTGCCTCTTGAGCCCAACGAAACAGCGGTTGGCAAGAGTGATTCTGCGTTTTATTTCAGCGCTGGTGTTGTTGTCGCTGGTCATCAGTGAGCCAAGGTAGACGAATTCCTTGACCACTTCAAAGTTATATCCGCCCATGGTGACGTTCTGGCCAATACGTCGGTATTGTCCGTCTCTTTTAGATGAAAGCAGATATTTGGTTTTACCCTCAACGCTTACAAAGGTGTCATTGACGTCTCGCTGTGTCAGCCAATCACGTCAATGTCGTCGGCGTACGCAAGCAAATGCGTAGACTTGAAATAAATCGTACCTCTTGTGTTGGCCAGTGACTCTTGCACGATCTTTTCAAGCACGATGTTGAAAAGGTTGCATGACAGCGCATCACCTTGCCTAAATCCTTTTTTAACATCAAAGGTCTCGGTTTGCTCATTACCGACCTTAATGGAGCAGCGAGAATTCTCCATTGTCATCCTGCACAGTCGGACGGGTTTGGCAGGGATGTTAAAACTAGACATGGCTTTGTATAGCTCATCTCTATACACGCTGTCATATGCAGCCTTGAAATCGACGAAGAGGTGGTGAGTGTCGATTTGGTATTCCTGGGTCTTCTCCAAGATCGGCCATGGCGTAAATATTTGGTCTATTGTGGATTAACCTGGCCTAAAACCACACTGATAAGAGCCGATCAGGTTATCCACAAACGGTTTCAGGCGCTCACACAATACGGCAGAGAAGATCTTATATGCGATGTTAAGGAGACTTATTCCCCTATAGTTGGCGCAGTTATAGGGGTCTCCTTTCTTATAGACCGGGCAAACGATGCTGGGATTCCATTCGTCGGGCATGCGACCATACCTTGCAAATGAGATGGTGCATACACCTTACCAGCTCATCTCCAGCCGCCTTAAGAACCTCAGCAGACAGGCCGTCTACGCCCGCGGCTTTATTAGATTTAAGTCTAATAAACTTGGGGGAGACACTATCGGCAAAGATTCTGGCAGTCTCTTGCGATTGTAGCTTTCCGACGTCAAACTTACGTAGTCCTACTCGACTCCTAAGCATTCTTGATATCCTCATTCGTACCTTGGCTACAACAAAGTAGTGGTCCGAGTCGATGTTGGCCCCTCGGAAGTTTCGTACCTCGAGAATACAGGAGGAGTGTCTGGCGTCGATCGCAATGTGATTAATCTGGTTGGTGGTCGATTGATCAAAAGACCGCCAGGTACCCTTGTGGATGTTGAGATGGGGGAATCGCGTGCTTGCTACAAGGAGGTTACGCCCCGCTAGGAAATCGATTAACCTAAGTCCGTTGTCGGATGTGGTGTTATGGAGGCTACGCTTTCCTATGATCGACTCAAATATGTCCTCTTTGCCCGGTTTTGCATTAAAATCTCCTAGGACTATTTCTGTGTCGTAACTGGGTCATTGGGCATATGGTCTGTCTAGGCGATCGTAGAATTCTTCTTTGAGTCGATCGTCGTTTTCTTCCGTTGGGGCGTGAGCGCATATTAAGCTAAACTTTCCAAATTTAGCTTTGATGCGGATTGTTATGAGGCGTTCGCTTATATCTCGGAAGCCTTAGACTTTTTGTCGGAGTCTTCCTCGAATAACGAATCCGCACCCGAATAGGCGCTGTTTGTTCTCCTTGTAGCAGTTCCCGTAGTAGATGTCGCAGTTTTTCATCCGTCTTTTGCCCGTTTCATCCCATGGCACTTCTTGGAGTGCGGTTATATCTGCCTTATAGCAGTTGAGGGTTTGCTCCAATTGATCGCCTGCACCCGGTCTATTAAGGGACCTCACATTCCAGGTGCAGACTCGTTTGCAGGGGTCGTCAGCTTTGTATCCGTCCGTATCCGCGGTATGTGGTGGCTTCTAAGCACGTGGACTTTTACCTGATAGGGATGTTACACAACCCCCAACCTGGAAGCCCAGGTTCCTCTTTCCCCGAGACGTGACGAGAGACGGTCACGCTCACAGTGGGTGGGCATGAAATAACATCTAAGCCAGCTATCAAATATCTGGGCGTTGTGATAGACTCAAAGCTCACATTTAAAGAACAACTGGAGTATGTAAGCAACAAATCCTCTCGTGTGAGTACCTCCATTGCGCAGTGGGTAGTGTGTTGGCCTCTGACGCCGATGATTTGGGATCGAATCCCGACACCGCCATGTCATCGAACGTGTTTTCCACGGTGTTTCTCCTCAGCGGGGTTCTGACAAAACCCCCTGTAGTAAAATTGTCATGAAAAGCTTCTCGAAATTCGCCGTTCGGAACCGGCAATAAACTGTTGGTCCCTTTCACCTATGTGAAAATGAAATCACACACAACATGGGTGATTGAGAGAAGCTCGGCTCAGGTTCTTCATGGACTGTAACGCCAACATACATACATACAAGATACAGCCGTAGACTACTTTTAGCCGATGTAGTCACATTCGCAGTGCTTTATGCATCGCCAGTTTGGGCCGGAGCTCTGAAGGTGACTTCATACAAATGAAGGATTTCAGCAGTAAACCGAATATGTGCGCTAAGAGAAAGCAGCGCTTATCGCACAACCTCGGAACACGCGGCCTGCGTCATAGCAGGTATGTTCCCTATTGATATACTCGCGAAAGAATTGCAGGAAAAGTTTGTAGCGAATAGACAGGGTGAACGGCTAACCCATGCTGAAGCAAACACAAGAGGAAGAAGTAGAAGCTTAGCTGAGTGGCAACAACGCTGGAACCTCTCAACTAAGGGCCGTTGGATATCGCCTTATCCCGAGCATAGAGGCTTGGATGAAACGCAGGCATGGTGAAGTAAGCTTCTACCTCACCCAACTGCTTACGGGGCTTACGGAACATGGTTGCTTGAAGTCATACCTGTACAAGTGCAGGAAGGTCGACTCCCCCACGTGCCCAACGTGCAGAAATATCCCTGAAGACGCGGAGTACGTATACTTCCACTGCCCACGTTTCCAATTACAAAGAGAAGCATTACAAGGAGTACTGGGTGAAACACCAACCCCAGAGAACTTAGTACACCACATGCTAGAAGCGGAAAGCAAGTGGAACGCAGCGAGCGCTTATGCCAAAGACATATGCCAGGAGTTAAGCAGACTAGAGCGAGAAAGAAGAGCAAGGGAAGAAAACGCCAACAGAGTGGAAGCGAGCGACTACGCAGCTGTACAGCAAAATGTACCGACGCAAATGAACAGACAGGCAGGCATACGCAGATATATGCATCCACAAGGGCAAGTACACATAAGTACGTACACTTGACACGCGGACGAACATAACGAATTTAACGACACAGACATAAACTAACAACGCCACGCAAATGCGTGGAGAGAAGACGAGAGCTACGGCTGAGTTCCCCCCCCCATGACGAAATGCTTACAGAGGTACCGTGGCGGAAAGGGGACCAGAAGCAGGAGGTGGTTTTAGTGGGTTAAAGTATCACACATTGGCTTTCGATGCTTTCCACCTTCTTACCAAAAAAAAAAAAAAGGTTCCTCTTTCCCCAGGAACAAGGGGTTGGGTCGCTGCACACATGCTTCACTACCTGGCGGGTGCCAGGGTAGCTATCGCGGAGGCTGTGTGTCAACTTGGGACAGAGATCGAAGCTGGCGTTTGCCATGTTAAACGCGATCAACTTCTTTGCTCTCTTTGCTCGCTCCCTCCCCCCTCACCGTATACCGCATCGGTTAAAAAAGAGCCCCCGAGTCGATACCATTATTAATTTTTATGATGTCGATTACGAGACCTCACGAACGGGCGAATGTAATCACATAATTACGTACCACACTCGCATAGATAGTCGGAGTCTACACGAGGGCTATGTCGGAGTCTACACGAGGGCTATGTCGGAGTCTACACGAGGGCTATGTCGGAGTCTACACGAGGGCTATGTCGGAGTCTACACGAGGGCTATCTGACGAGGGCTGAAATAAGTGCAAAAGAGAGGGTAAGTGAAACAGAAATACACTGGCACGGTCACGCGCGGGTAGCTACTTCGTGGGTTTTTTTGACATTTCCTTATCTCCTTTTCTTTGTTTTGTGATGTCGCTTCACTCCTGTTTCTAACTTGGAAGTGTACGTTTGGATACCATTCTTACTTTTCCAACATCACCCCAGGCTAACGAAATTGAAATGTGAAGCGAAATGTCAAGAAACAGGCACGCGCAGAAAAGCTCCGTGTGGACGCGTCCTCAAATTGGAACGTAGGTTCAAAAGAAAAAGGCGCAAAACGAAAGCCCTCGTGTAGACTCCGACATAGCTCTCCAAAAAGAGTAACAAATATTAACAGTGGAGTCATCATGCAGATTAAAAAGAAAAGGTAAATATCATTTATTAGTACGAGTATATAAAAAACATGCCCTCAAGGAGTATTTGGGGAATTATCAACAAATGTGTATAATTAAACAAAATGTGAGTATTTTCTTTTGTCTATCACTGTACCAGTGGGTCACGGTAAATGCCTGCAAAGAGGACGGCCTGTGATCTGCGATCGTAGATAAGAAAGAGGAAAGGATGATTGCATTCGAATTTAGTTGGCTCCAGTGGACGAGCAGATCGGAAAGTAAACAGAACTGTAGACGCTGCAGCTGTACTTCCTTCTTCGTCGACTTTAATTTTAGCCACATGCTTAGCATCTCCAAGTGAGATTTTCTTACTTTCTGAGAAACCACTCAGATCAGCGCCGGAGTGAAATAGTTTTTTAACACCGATCTTCTCAAAGACCTAAAAATGAAACTCAGGTGAATTTGGATATATGGAATTCAGATAGAAAATGTAACTTACCGGCAACAATTGAATGTTCTGTTCGAACTCGAACCTGGGAAGTGAGACATTTATTTCACGTGCTATGCCGCCCTTTAAAGCTCGGCTTAATGACTCTGGATTCAATCTGTTTAGAACGCCTTCCAAACTGTCCGGTAAAGAGGATGGTAGAATTATAATCATTGACATTTCCGATTCAGATTCTGATTCATTGCCAGTTAAATATGGCATTTCGAGAATATAAGCACGTAGATATTCGTCAACGGCTAGACTGTAAACACCAGTTTTGTGCATCATGTTGACAAAAGTTTGCTTGTTGGGTGTTGTATAAAATACGTCCATTGTTGTATCTTTCGGATCAAATTTCGATTCCCATTTCCCTCTGAAGTATGCAGCATTGGTTAAAACCAAATTTGTTTCCGAATCAATGTCGCCTTCATTTAATACTTCCGGTAATTCATTCCTTGTAACATTGGCTACCCATCCATTTATTTCTTTCCGACATCCGTCCGGATCTGATTTAAAATTTACTGTTTCTAACTCATCGGGAAAGAGATCTTTTAGGCAATCGTTCAAAGATACATCCAGAGAGAAATACATTTTATTTGCAGCGCAAAAATCAGCGATATTCGCACTAGATTGCAACGTGCGCAATGTTTTTTCAGTGCGGTAAGCCTCTCTCACGTGATTTTTATTTTTCGCCCATTGAAGGTTTAGCACATCGGCAAGCTCGGATTCCGTGTCATTCCGTGCTCCGAAATAAGCTAGCAAAAGTGCATGGTATGTACTGTAGGGTGAGAAAAATATGTTCTCATGCGGCATTAATTCATTCATAGCATCAAGAAGTGCAATAGTAAAGGTTTGTTGTCCCCGGTATAAATCAGATTGCTGGGTTTGTGGGTAATCGTTGTCATTACTCTCTGATAAACACTTATTTGATGTAACATGTTCGATAGAAGACGTAATAGTCACTATTGGGACTAGGTATAGCAATAATGACCTCATCGTAAGCTCCTAAGAGATAGAAACAAGTCATAGTGAGACGTAATAAAGGAAATTGTATTACATATATACATACATAAGTATATATGTACAAGGTGAGTATTTAGGCGTAAACATACGTATAGTACAACAATGTGAAACTTTCTCCTCAGATTCCAACAAGAGTTGTCTGCACCATTCACATCAAGTCAAGTATCACTGATATGTATATCTCGTATCAAATTGAACTAAGATAACCGCTTATCTCGATTTTCCATCGAGCAGCACACGCTATAATCACTAATAACCTATTACCACCAAAACTAAATCCCCGACTTGGCAAGAGAGGATCAAATGTTACCACTTACTCAACGAGACGGCAAACAGTTGATGGCCTGTACTTGTTGTTGACAGATTTGCTTACGAACTCCACTTGGTTCGACGCTGTCTTAAGAATCTTGTTTCGACGCCTTGAGAATCACACACTGGTTTAGAGAGATATGTTCGCATGTTTTTTTTGAATTTGAATTTAACGGCAGATATAATCGATCTTCAACAGTACCTTATACATACATATATGTATATATTTGCAACCAAATTGTGACATATTAACATACACATGTGCTCACTGCTTCGGTGGGACAATAAAATTGGTACAAAATCGTACACTCTGCGACAAAAAATATGATCGCATTGCGAATTTCACGATCAGGTTACTTACTTCTGTATATAGCCTTGAGTGGTCGCTGTGAGTGTATGAGCGAAATACTTAAATAACATCCCTTTACGATAAAAAAAATGTGGTCTAGGTGCGACCCGCAAGGCCCATACGACTAACTCCCTAGTGGGATAAATGAAAGCACCCATTTAATTTCAGATTATTTTATCATTATAAGCCTTATGTTTATGTCTCTCTCTACACCTGCAAGTAAACCTTAGGGAAAAAATGGAGTTTTAACCCCAAGCTCATTCTATGGGTCTACTTTACAGTCGTTACACCTATTCTGATGTATGTAGTGATAGTCTGGTGGGCTTTACAGAACAAAATAACATACCATAAACAATTCCAAAAGGTGCAAAAGATGGCACGTATATGCATTACCAGGGCAGCGCTCAACATCATACTTCACCTTACACCACTCGATATACTTGGCAAATAGCCACATATAAGGCAATAAAACTAAAAGCTTACTCCAAGTGGACGGGCCATATCACTGGCCACTCTTCCATCCTGAATAACAGGACAACCATGGCAGAAAACTCGGACCACATAGAGCCCACCTCAGTCTTTGAGAAGCAATTTAAAATAACATACCCGGACAGACGAAACTGGTCCCGACAGATGCAACCTCGCAAGAGCTGCGTGAACTTCTACACCGACGGGGCAAAAACCAAAGACGGGGTGGGCAGTGGAGTATTCTGCAAACAATTAAACTTCAGCCAAGCTCTAAAACTACCAGATTATCTTTCAGGCGGAGCTGTTGGCAATAAAGGAGGTTCTGTCTTAGTTTAAGTGGAACGTAACATCTACTACGGATATTCGAATTCTCACGGACAGTCAAGCAGTCTTGGAATCGCCGGAATCCTATGTGTACACTTCAAAAACAAGCCTTGACTGTCGCCTATTTCCTAACGAGATGACCGAACAGTTTAATAAACAACTTCTATGGGTACCAGGGCACAGCGACATCTCAGGCAACGAAAGGGCCGACACACTCGCCAGACAAGGAACGACGCAACAATCAATCAAGGAATGCGAGGGTATACCTTTTGCAGCCATTCAATTTAAACTCCCCAACTTCGCCATGGCTGAGACGAACTGCAAACAAATCTGGCAAATCTGGCCTTGGCTCGTTGGTCAACGTACCAGGAGACTAATCTCCCTAAAACGAACTGACACCTACAAAATCATTGGTGTCATCACCGGTCACTGTCTTAATGGCAGTCATGCACAAAAACTAGGGCAAGTTCCCAATGCAGACGCTGGGGGAGGTCGAATCCATCCATCGCCTGTCCGGCTTTCTGTTCAATCAGGACACCTTACCTAGAATCCTACTTCTAGCTTCTTCTTAACTATGTAAGATGCACTAAGTGGTTCCATGAAACCCTTCAAACCCTTCGTAGCAACACAACGAGTCTGTCTGGTCCGAAATGATGCCGCCGAACGATAAACTGGATTAAAGAATTAATTTTTCTGGATGCATTGGCAGCTCGTGTACTGCTCGCGATTGCTTATTGCTTTTCTAAGGTGCACTCATGAGAATTCTACTCTGTGGAAGGTAGGCCTAAATTAAGCCAGAATCCTTGCAAAAATCTTCCACGTAGTCAAGTAACACAATCATAATTGCAGCGAACGGCGACGAATGGAACCACCGAGTTTTTCATTAACAGTTGTCCTTTGTAGGCACTCTGCACATATGGTTAGGGGACTTGATTTCCAAAAGCGTGAAACTGCTTACTCGATTGTAAAATTACCAGAATACGCGAAAAGTTTTTCTGACAAAGTATTAATTTTAATAAAAAATCTTAATAGTTTGTAAGCTTTGTTCGGCTGTGAGTCTTTTTTGGTAATACTAATTGAGTATAGTAGCAAAATCAGCCATAACATAAGTAGACGTTAATTTTTCTCGCCAAATCACTTAATAATACTTTCCTACCGAGATTAAAGTTCGGCTTCATCTTCTTACGACTCCTAACCTCTATGCATCATTTAAGTTTGGGTTACTTTTTGAACATTAACCAAAGTGATCGTCAATGAGGAAAGAAGAAAGACATATAATGAATGTTTGTAATGCCTCCTCATATAGTAAGCAGCTGTGAAATCCCATCACGTGGTTTATGAATCAGATATATATGTACTACATATGTATATATATATATGTACATATGACACGCCTAGGTAAGGGTTAAAAAAAAAACAACCAACCACTGAGGCCCCGATTGCGAGTGTCGATTAGCGATCGATAATCGACATTTATCGATCATCGATCGTCGATTGCGAATTTCGGTATTGTGAATGTCGATTGTGATCGACATTTGTCGATCTGTCAATCGTTGGTTGTCGTGAGTTATTTTCCCATCGACGATTGGCGGTAGCAAGTGAGAAACAACTTTTATCGAGCAAAATGTAGGTAATTTAGAGAAATAACCATGTATTATCTTAAGAATAATAATATAAAAATTGTAATGCAGGTCAAAATTGGTTACAAATAAGACACAAATGGAGCAGCTAGTAAAATTTATGGAGGAGAACACAGACATCGCAAGGGGAGTTTGTGTGAAAACACAAGCAAAAAGAAGATGGGAAAAGATTGCAATTGAACTAAATTGCTTAGGTCCTCCCATACGAACGTGGGAGAAATGGCTTAAGGTAATAAAAATTGTAAAGTTATTTGTGCATTTGTTAATTTTGACATTGTATTAGGTTTGGACGGATTTAAAGTTCAAGGTCAAAAAAAAAAAATCTGAAAATAATATAGAGATGAAGGCAACAGGGGGTGGGCCTAATAAGCTGCATACTTTTTGCGCCTTAGAAGACAGCGTAATAAGTATTCTCAGTGTGGATACCATAGTGGAACCACCAGGGCTGGAATTTGGGAAAGGAGAGGAATGTTTTCCGAATACGGAGAACTACGCCGTTTCTTCACCAAATACACCAGAATGCATAAAGAATACTGAGAACTATTACGCTGCTTCTTCACCGAATGAAAATATTGCAGATATACAGCTTGAAACGCCGCAAACTTCATCCACAGCTAGAGCATTAAAATATCCAAAGGTACAACATATAAGGAAGCCAAATAAAGATATCCAAGACTGATTATTCCTACTGGAACGACAGACGAACGCACAAGAGTCCTTTTATAGTAATTTAAATTCCTCATTGCAGGAAATCAAAGATAGCATAAAAACTATAGAAGAATACACAAAAAAGTGCTACTATTTAAAAAAGGATACAAATAACGAATTACTGGCAATGAAGAAGGAAAGGCTTAAAATATATAAAGACGAGGTAAGGAGCAAACAGAAAGCCAGGATAACAAAATTGAAGCTAAAAGAAGAAATATTAGAGCAGCAAAGAGAAATGCAGATGAGGGAAGCCGAGTCATCATTCCCGTAAACAAAAGACTTGCATATCATTTTTACGTTATTTTTATTATTTATTTTTTTTTTTAAATGAAGTTCCTTTTTTTTTGTGATACTATAGAATGAATTAAAATAAAATGCAAATAATTTTTTTGATATGGTTTTTTCATTTTGTATATTGATAGATCTTAAGATATTATTTCTTATTAACACAGCTTCGTCGCTTTCCGGAAGTTCGTGGACCGAATGTTCTCCACTGAGTGATGTCGAATGTGTTTCTTCATGCAAGATTTCTTCAGAGAGATCGTCCTCTAGCAGTGGAATGTTGTTGGCAATACAAATATTGTGTAACGCCGCACAAACATTGATGATCGTTGTCGCCTTACTTGGAGTATAATGCAGTTCTCGTGCTCGCAGCAAGCATCTAAATCTATTTTTCAAGACTCCTATAGTGCGCTCTATGATGTTCCTCGCCTTTACATGTTTTTTGTTGAATATACTTTCCAACGACATTTGATTCGGATCTCTGTAAGGTGTCATCAAGTACTGTTTGAGAGCGTATCCAGCATCACCTTAAATATTATAAATTTAGAAAAAATACATACAATATTTGCTTGTTTTTCACTATACATACCTAAGAGCCAAGTATTCCTTACTCCATTACGAAGCCATTCTTCCAACATTCTTTTCACGTATGACATATTAAAAACATATGAATCATGCGCGGATCCAGGATAACGTGCGTTAATATATCTGATTTTCATCATATCATCGCAAACCTATAGTTAAATATTAGAACTATTAATGAGATTATATAAACAAACAAACTTACAATCATGGCATTTATACTGTAAAATCCTTTTCGGTTATAATAAATATGTTGGTGTTCCTTCATTGGTGCCCTTATTTTAATGTGGGTGCCATCAACGCAACCTATTACACCTGGGATTCCACTTCTCTCGAAGAAATACATCTTCGCTCTACGTTTTTCTTGATCAGTGTAATTAAAATTTATCCATTTGGGACATAGGGTCGTCTCTAGCACCGAAAGTACTTCCGTCAAAAGTAATGACACAGTGGATTGTGCCATACCAACACAAAATTCATTCCCAACGCTCACTTGGTAGGATCCGTGAGCACAGAATCTCAATGCTGTGGCAAGTTTGAGAATATTTGAAATTGATGTATTTCTTTTTTTCTGCTTTAGTTGTGGATCTATTTCTAACAAAATTTGAACGAATGCTTCTTTTGATAGGCGGAAATATTTTAGAAAACTGCAAAAGATTATTTAAAAGCAAATATGAGTACATGAACAGGTAGTCTACTTACATTGTTTCCTCCAATTCTAGCGGATTAGAAGCATCTCTTAATTTTCGCCTTTTCCTGGCAATTTCTACAAAACTCCGATCACTCTCATATTCTGAGTCGGAAAACTAAATTTCCACACTACTCATTTTTCATAAAAATTAAACTCTATTGAAATTTACTACGAAACAATCTGAAAACAATAAAACCGCGAATAAAGTTGAAATATGAAAACTTCAAACATCTGTCAAAAGTATTCAATATTCACAATATTCATGCTGATAATTCACAGTAGCACAATCTTTTGTCGATCGAGTTACACAATACCAAATCGAGAATCAATCGACGCAATCGACAGCTGTCGAGTCGATCGATGATCGACACTCGCAATCGGGGCCTGAACCACACTGAACAACTGGTCGGGCGGTTAGATAATCTCTTCTCAGGTCCCTACTAGAGATAAGTAAAGAGATGGAAAACCTTCGTGTGATCGCCGCAAAGGTTGGTTGTTGCTTTTGTAATACACCGATACTATACGTGTTATTCTCGCCTAAAAACTATGGATAAATGAACAAGATGGCAATCTGATGGCTTTTGACAGGCATTTTGACAACTAGCCCCTACAAACGTGTTGCGGTTTGACGGCGTCTTGCCCATAGATAAATTAACAAGATGGAAAACTTTCGTACGTCTGCCCTGTGATCACCGCAAGGGTTGGTTGTTGTATTTGTAATTAAGGCGGCCCCTAGACGCCTAATAACATTGTGAAATATTTGATATTGCACAGTATTATTGTCCGTCTGTAGATAATATTGCAAGATTGTGCGATATATTGCGGAAAATCACAACGCTTTTGACTTTTAATACAAATATGACCGGTCAACTAAATTATTGGGAAAAATATTGAACCGTCTGGGGCAGCAAGCCAATAAAATTGTGCAATATTTCGCACAATAATATTGAGCGTCTAGAGGCCGCTTTAAAAACGACGCTTTTGACTTAGAGTCAAGCCGTCGGAACAAGGCAGAATGACATAGTCAAGACGCCGTCAAATCGAAACGAGTTTGTAGGGGCTAGTTGTCAAAATGCCTGTCAAAGCCATCGAGATTGCCATCTTGTTAATTTATCTATGGTCTTGCCTATGTCATTTTGCCTTGTTCCGAAGTCATGACTCTAAAGCGCGGTTCGCATTGAACGATTTGTTGGTGCGATTTGCATGACGACCAAATAATGCGTAGCGTTCACACCAAACAACTGTTGACAACTGTTCACAACTGTTCACTTGCGATAGAAATTTCGAAGTATTAACATGACGGCGCATGCTCTGGTTACAGGGATGATTATTGATGAAATACTCGAAAATGAAGAAAAAAAAAAGGGAATGTGGATTAAACCATGGGTCGGAAAACGTAATAATTTCTCATCGGTAACTGTTAAGAGAATTTCACCAAAATTTGCCAGAGGATTTTCGTAGTTATTTGCGAATTGTTAGGAGCGTATGATGAGTTACTAAGAAAAATAATTCCTCATATGAAAAAAATTATTTTTCTTTGTTTGAAGTCGTTCATTCCGTTGATCCCCACAGGGGTTGGGTTTTTTTGTTTTTATTACACCGATACTATGCGTGTTATTCTCCGTTTAAAAACGACGCTTTTGACTAACACAGTGATAGCCTCAAGACGTCGATGTGTAGAGTCAAGACGTGGCAAAATTGTCGCAACAAGGCAGAATGACATAGTCAAGACGCCGTCAAACCGCAACGCGTTAGTAGGGGCTAGTTGTCAAAATGCCTGTCAAAGCCAATGATTGGTATCTCATTCTTTATCCCTGGTCTCAAGCGTCGATGCGTAGAGTCAAGAGCAGGGATAAAGAATGATATACCAATCTATTGGCTTTGGCAGGCACTTTGGCAGTTTGCACCTACAAACGCGTTGAGGTTTGACGGCGTCTTGACTATGTCATTCAGCCTCGTTCCGACGTCTTGACTCTAAAGCGCGGTTCACATTGAGCGACTTATCGAGCGATTTGCTTGACAATCGTGGTTGGACGACAAATTGTGTATGCAAAACCAATGTGAACGCTCTAGCTACAAGTCGGTACGATTTGTAGTCAGGAAGTTGAAAATTTCCAACTTTTTGTTTGACAGCCGTGGTTGAACGATTTATCGTTAAGTGTGAACAGTTGTCATACAACTTCA
Organism: Eumerus sabulonum; assembly: GCA_951905685.1. NCBI lineage: Eukaryota > Metazoa > Arthropoda > Insecta > Diptera > Syrphidae > Eumerus > Eumerus sabulonum. The sequence continues at coordinate 50,504,670 of OX645062.1, read as the reverse complement.
GAGCATTTTTTCACTTTCGCTTGTGCGTTCAGAGAAACAACACCAACTTTGAGCGGAATGAACGATATGACTTCAAACAAAGAAAAATAATTTTGGATTGATTTTTTCATATGAGGAATTATTTCTCTCAGTAACTCATCATACGTTCCTAACAATTCGCAAATAATTACGAAAATCCTCTGGCAAATTTTGGTGAAATTCTCTTAACAGTTACCGATGAGAAATTATTACGTTTTCCGACCCATGGTTTAATCCATATTCGCTTTTTTTTTCTTCATTTTCAAGTATTTCATCAATAATCATCCCTGTAACCAGAGCATGCGCCGCCATGTTAATACTTCGAAATTTCTATCGCAAGTGAAGTCGGTCAACAAGTCGTTTGGTGTGAACGCTACGCATTATTTGGTCGTCAAGCAAATCGCTTGATAAATCGTTCAATGTGAACCGCGCTTAAGTCAAAAGCGTCGTTTTTTAGAGCGGCCCCTAGACGCTCAATATTATTGTGCAATATATTGCACAATTTTATTGGCTTGCTGCCCCAGACGGTTCAATATTTTCCCCAATAACTTTGTTGACCGCTCATATTTGTAATAAAAGTCAAAAGCTGTTGACTATGTCATTCTGCCTTGTTCCGACGTCTTGACTCTAAGTCAAAAGCGTCGTTTTCTTAAAGCGGCCCCTAGATATTATTGTGCAAAATATTGCACAATTTTATTGGCTTGCTGTCCCAGACGGTTCAATATTTTTCTCAATAATTTAGTTGACCGCTCATATTTGTAATAAAAGTCGAAAGCGTTTTGATTTTCTGCAATATATCGCAGAATCTTGCAATATTATCTACAGACGAACAATAATATTGTGCAATATCAAATATAGCACAATATTATTAGGCACAAAATTACAAATTACAAAAGCAACATCCAACCCTTGCCGGGATCACAGGGCAGACGTACGAAAGCTTTCCATCTTGTTAATTAATTATGGTTGTCACAGCCATCGGCATGCCATCTCATTCATAATCCTTGGTCCCTAAAGCGGCCTACACACACGCTACGGATCGAATGGATCTGTTTGAAGACATTTCGCCACCCACTTGTGGATCGGTATACGTTCTTCATTTCACGCTGTTCGCCGTCGAGTAAGGATGGATCGCGGAGAAAAAATAATTTTGTTTTGTGGTGTATATAGTGTGTGAAAAAAGGAAAGAAAGGATAATGAAAGAGAAACGTTCACTGTGGATGCAGGAGTGGTTTCTGATCGTAATAACTTATTCATATATAGATACATGCATTCACAAATATGTAAATGAGGGTCTCATAATTCTATTGCCTATTGCCTGCGAGTGTTTATTGCTTGTTTCATTTTATGGCCTGTTTTCATTTTATGATTCGATGTTCACAGTTTTATAACATACATTTGTGCACATACGAAGCATAAATACAATCATAAACAGACTGCATAGATGCACTCTAACAACTTCCGGTGGACGTATCCTAGACATCGTCAACCGCGCCACACACACGCTACCGATCGCAGGAATATCAAACTCATTTGATAACTTGCGATCTGTAGCAGACTGTGCCACACACACGACGATCCGTTTGAATCGCAACATTTTCAACCGCGCCACACACACACTACCGAATGCAAGAATATCAAACTCATTTGAAAACTTGCGATCTGTAGCAAACTAGCCCACACACAGGACGATCTGTTTGAATTGCAACCGATCCATTCGATCCGTAGCGCGTGTGTAGGCCGCTTAAGTCAGCGACCACTAGCGTCAGCGGCTAGCCAGACGTCGCACTGTTAGTACAGTAGTTGTGCGACGATATGGGTGGAATTTCGGCGATATGATAACGATGATTCAATGTATGGTGAGAGGGAAGATTACGATTGCCGTGGTAAAGTATTCTGAGATTATTTTTTTTTTTTGCCTGTGAATAGAATTTTGTTTGAATACTTGGGAGCATGAAAAAATTTTGCAATGACATGACGCTGCATAAACCTACATGCATCAAATATAGCCATACTTCTAGGAGTAATCAGTAATTCAGGTGATAAACACATACATATGTACATGTACATGAACACCTAAATCTGTTTTGACGTGACAACGTCTATTAAATCGGTTAGCGATGAAATATGGGATGCCGAAACGCAAAAAACTCAGAAAAATGTAGACTAACCGTGTGAGTAGGCGTGGCCTAGCGAGAATGTAGTAGTGAGCTCGGGCGAGAATTATCAACATGTCAGATAAAAAAAAATTCGGCGTCGTTTAGTGGAATTAAATCAAATAAAATCATATCATAGACCTATTGTTAATAGAATATTAGAAATAAAGAACACTTAAACGTTTGAGTATAAAATTGTCTTATGCAATTAAATACATGTATAATACTGTAATATGAAAATAAAACATTGAAATCAATAAAAAAAATTATATGTAATTGTTGAATACGTAATATTTATACCTCATTCATAAAATCGTATAATAGACGTTGTCACGAAATAATGGATTTGGCTAATAACAGCCAATCTAACAACAGTTTTTTACGTGTCAAGTACGATCCTGAAGAATTCGTGTGAAAAAATTTGGCGTTTGAGTTCGACTATATTTTGACTGTTGATATAGGCTTGCTGACAGGACATGCGAGTTCAAAACAACTGGCGACGACGCTCCCAGCCTCCCTGCAGGAAATTGGTCTCCTGGTGGAATGCCGAGCTCCAAAGTCTTCGCAGGGAAGCCAAGAAGCAGGGATAAAGAATGAGATACCAATCTTTTGGCTTTGGCAGACATTTTGACAACTAGCCCCTACAAACGCGTTGCGGTTTGACGGCGTCTTGACTATGTCATTCTGCCTTGTTCCGACGTCTTGACTCTTAAGTCAAAAGCGTCGTTTTTAAAGCGGCCTCTAGACGCTCAATATTATTGTGCAAAATATTGCACAATTTTATTGGCTTTCTGCCCCAGACGGTTGAATATTTTCCCCAATAATTTAGTTGACCGCTCATATTTGTAATAAAAGTCAACAGCGTTTTGATTTTCAGCAATATATCGCACAATCTTGCAATATTATCTACAGACGAACAATAATATTGTGCAATATCAAATATTGCACAATATTATTAGGCGTCTAGGGGCCGCTTTAATTACAAAAGCAACAACCAACCCCTGGGGTGATCAACGGGCACACGTACGAAAGTTTGGTATCTCATTCTTTATCCCTGCCAAGAAGTCTTGTGAATAGATCGCTCAAATCGAATTCGGAAGATGACTGGAACAAATATCGGTCGAAGCAGAAAGAATATAAGAAACTTATTCGTAAATCGAAGAACGATTCTTATAGGACCTTCTGCGAAGAGATCAAGTCTCTGAGTGCGACTAGCAAGTTGGTTTAAGTTCTCAAACGGGGAAAACCGACAAAGCTGAACGCACTCAGAAAATCTGATGGTACCTTTACTGAGTCTAAAGTGGAAACCCTTAATTTACTGTTTGAGACTCATTTCCCGGAAAATCAGATCGACATCGGCTCGTTGCACACTCCTTCAAGAGAAACTGCAACTGAAACGATAAAAATAACCCGGCGCCGTGGCGCAGTAGTTAGTGTGTTAGACTCTGACGCACGATGAGCGAGTTCGGATCCCGATAACACCAACGCCATCGAATGTTTATTTCGCGGCGTCCCTCCTCGGCGGGGTACTGGCTAAGCCCCTCGTAGTATAACTTGCTAAGAAAAAGCTTCTCGACTCACGCCGTTCGGAATCGGCATTCAACTGTAGGTCCCTGTGTTCACCTGTGTGAAAAATAGAATCACACACAACATGGGTGATTGAAGGGAAGCTTGGCTCTGGTCCTTCATGGGCTGTAACGCCACCAAAGAAGAAGAAGCTGGTATATTGCGTCGCGCGTGGTTACGACTGAAGCCATTGAATTTGCAGTGGCATCCTTCGATGGTTTCAAATCGCCGGGTACTGACGAAATATATCCTGTTATGCTGCAAAAAGGTATAAGGCAGCTGCTTTCTACTTTGAAAAGAATTTTCACTGCTAGTCTAGCACTTGCTCACATACCCATTCCTTGGCGCACAGTGAAAGTGGTCTTCATTCCTAAAATAGGAAAAGAGGACTACTCCCTTGTCAAGAGATTCAGACCAATTAGTCTAACATCCTTCCTGCTGAAAAGCATGGAGAGACTGGTAGAGTTGCACGTGCGAAAAGTTGCCCTTCGAATGCACCCTCTTTCGGAGAAGCAACATGCTTACCAGCGCGGAAAATCTTGCGAGACTACGCTTCAGAACCTAGTTCAGAACGCGCTGGGCATTTTCATCGACATTGAGAGAGCTTTTGATAACGCAACTTTTGACAGCATGTGCAACGCTGCCAGACATCATGGCGTAGATGAAGCACTGGTCCTTTGGATCAAAGCAATGGACATGCACAGGACATTGACCGCTGATGCAGACCTCGACCAGTGTGTCAAAACCGGCGTAAACAGAGGCTGCCCTCAAGGGGGCGTCCTGTCTCCGCTGTTATGGTGCATGGTATTCGGTTCTCTGCTTGATGCTCTCAATGCCTCTGGAATCTATGCCCAGGCCTATGCAGATGACGTCGCCATTCTTTCTGTCGGCTCATGTTTAGCGACTGTCCGTCTCAAAGCACAGGCGGCGCTAATTGTGTTCGATGATTGGTGTACCAGAAATGGGCTGTCAGTCAATCCTCTTAAGACCGATGTCGTTCTCTTTATGAGAAGGAGGAAAAATACTGACATGACTCAGGTGGTACTAAAAGGCACTTCCATCCCGATATCTAAGGAGGCCAAGTATCTAGGAGTCATCTTAGATAGTAAGCTTCTCTGGTCAAAGCATGTTGAGTCAAAAACCACCAAAGCGCTGTCAGCTTTCTGGCAATGCAAAGGAGCTTCTGACTAAACTTGGGGTTTATCACCGGCAAAAGTAATTTTGTCAGCAACACACATACCCAATGTGGAACATTTTTCACTCATTGACCGGAAATGTGCAGAGTTATAGGTGTCTTTCCTCTTATGGGTTTGGTTGAACCACCGCCGTTTTCCAATGCACCGAATATATGCATTAATCAGTTCATGTTTTAAAAGGGTGGTATAGCTATTTATAACCGCTGCTGGTAGAAAATGACTAAGCACAACATAAGCCTTTCCATCCTTGGATTTCTTCTTTTTGAATGACTCGAAGGTCAACTGGGAAACAGGATCTTAGCAATTTTATTGGCGATGGTCCTGTTTGTCGTAAAGTCGTCATTGAACCTGGTGATACCATCGTTCTCTATCATTTCAAACCAGGTTGTGGTTCGGGCGAATGCTTTCATTCCATTTGTGTTACCTGACGATCTTGCAATACCAGTTCGTGCACAGCATGGACTTTTCCTTCCTGCAGTGCGACTACAGTTGAATTCGTTTATCAGTACAGCGTTGTTAGTTCAATTCATGTCGAAAATCGTAGTCATCGCTGCTTATAATTAATTTAAGGAGGTTTTCTAAACAGTTGCTCGTGTGATATAATCTATACTTCATTCGCATCAATTTCCTGATGGGAATAGCAAGTTCAACAAAACACAATTCCGTTCTGCACTTTGTAATGAAAGGGAATATCCCTTTTGATCTTATGAAATGCAGTTTTTTGCCAGGTTCGGTTAGGTGAATTGGTGCCCTATTGACGAAAGGTCAAGGCTCACTTTGACTTCGAGGAGTCCATTGTGCTCAGATAACACTTAACCCATAGAATCCTAGAAATTGCCTGTTGAGCTGAACCACTTAGATGCAGATAGAAATCCTAGTAGTCTGTTCAGCCTAATGTTATTTACCTCTTCTTGTCCCGAAAGGAAGTGACTTCCAAGGAATATGTTCCTTTTTGGGCTACTGCTGGGCATTCGCACAGTAAGTGACGAGTGGATTTTATTTCCTCTTCGTTCCTGCAGCTTCTGCAAATGTCATTGTGTGGCTGGCCTAGTCTGGCTGTATGGTGGGATATCGTGCAGTGCCCAGTGAAGACCCCGACAGCCAATCGAATATTCCCACGACTGGACTTAAGCAGACTTTCTGTCTTTTTCTTATCGTAGACGGGCCATTTTGATGTTACCGTTGCGCATGTCTTTATTTGATACAATCGTTTATTGGCTTTCACTATTAGGTCGGCCTCTATTTCTTCGAAAAGTGTACTGAGTGGCGCTTTAGCTTCAGTTGGGATCTGCGCGGAGCTTAAGGGAGACGCGATCGGTAAAAGCACGAGCGGTTTCTGGCGATAGTAGCTTACCGACGTCATAACTTTGTATTCTTACTCTAGTCCGTTGCGTTCGTGATATCCGTAAGCGCATCTTGGCTACTACAAGATAGTGGTCCGAGTCGATGTTAGCCCCTCGGAAAGTTCGAACATCAAGAATAGTGGAGGAGTGTCTGACGTCGATCGCGATGTGATCAATCTGGTTGGTAGTCGATTGATCAAAAGACCGCCAGGTGCCTTTGTGTATATCGATTTCGCCCCGTAGCAAGATCAATCAGCCTGTGTCCGTTATCGGAAGTCGTGTCGTGTAGGCTATGTTTGCCGATGACTCGTTCAAAGATGCTTTCCTTACCCAGCTTAGCATTGAAGTCTCCTAGTACAATTTTGATGTCATAGTTGGGACATTGAGCATACGTTCTGTCTAGGAGATCGTAGAACTCATCTTTGGCGGAGTCATCCTTGTCTTCCGTGAGGGCGTGGACGCAGATCAGGCTGATGCTTAAAAATTTAGCCTTGATACGGATTGTTATGAGGCGTTCGCTCACATGCCGAAAGCTTAGGACTTTTCGCCTTAGTCCACCTCGAAAAACAAATCCGCATTCAAGCAATCGTTGCCCTCTCTCCCTTTAGCAGTCGCCCTGGTAAATATCGCAGTTTTTCATCCGCTTTATACCCGGTCCATTCCATCGCATTTCCTGGATAGCGGTGATGTCCGCTTTATAGCGGTCTTGGGCGTCCGCAAGTCTTTCTGCACGTGGCCTGTTTAGAGACCTAACATTCCACATACAAAGCCGAATGTCATTATATGTCGTTATATCCGAGGCGTGTGGTTGTTTCGGAGTTCTTGTTATTTTTACGATTACGGCTTACTAGGCCGTAGCCCAACCGACTAATCCTATTTTTTGGCGCATTCGCCCTTCCCCGTCTGCATTTTTCATAGGGAATCTCCAGATGGCACCACGAGGAGGTGGGGATAGGACTTACTAACAGTGCCGCAAGATGTTCGACTGCGAGGGCTCTTCTCGCCTTTTAGCAGGCCAGCATCCGTCGGATAGATGCTACCCCTACGAGGCCTTTGTTAGTCCTTTGCCTCGTAGGGGTAGCATCTATCCAAGGTTAGTCCAAGGTTTTAACGGGACGGGGGCGGTTGCAGCATCAGCCTGAGAGCCGTTTCAACCAAATTTCACTCTAGCTTACTAAGGTAACAGAATACTACAACCGTCAGCCCGCAGCAATCAAGTCCAATCGGTGGTCCGGTATACCGTAATTAAGACCTTACCAGGCTCAGTCTTAGTGCCTAACCTTTAGGCTTCGCGTGTATCTCTTCGTGTATTTGTGTGTTGACTTTATGTGTTCCATCGCTGCCACTCCTCGGAGTGTGTGTGTGTGTGTGGGGGGGGGGGGGGGGCACTTAGCTGAGGACGGCACCGACTCGTCCTGTCACAAAGAGTTCATAGGGCTTTTGATACGTTTTTAGCTTCGCCCTTCCTCTCTGCCGCTTTTGGTCGGGGACTGGTTATTCAGCGATCCGCCACCTGCTGACCCCCACAGTGGCCTAAGCTCAGCCCCGTACTTCTTATATGACCTGGTACCCAGCAGAGCGTCACCTTATTGACATCTGATATCTCCTCCAACTTCTCCTTGCAGAGTTTCACGGGCTTGGGTTAAATCCATACTGCCTGCAGACAAAGATGTTTACCCTTTTACCTGAGAGGTCCGCAGCCTGTTTGATTGCGAAGAACTCAGCTTGGAAAACGCTACAGTCTATAGGAGTGATTATTTCACGAGATTCAACATAAACCCCGGCTCCTGTACTGTTATTCATTTTGGATCCATCGGTATGGGTTGCCAGTACGTACATACCACTGATCCATTCCCCCCTGGAAGGAATCCTTATAGAGAATCCCCTCTCGCAGCAAAGAAGTCGGGTGAAATAGTCCGTTTCAGTCTTACGGTGGCCCAGAGATTGGATTCTTCTATTCTTAGCGTAATCCTGGCTGTGATGCTTTCGCAGTATATGTTTAAGGGTGGGAGGTTCAGCATTGTTTCAAGAGCCGCCTTTGGTGTGGATTTTATAGATCCAGTCACCGTCAGACAACCTGTCGTCTTAACCCTTGGTCTACCACGCCAGTGCACAACCAATATACCACTTTTGGTTTGAAGCCCCATTTTAGGTTATAAAATTTATTTAAAAAAAATGGTCACAAAACGCTTAAAACCTAACTTTTTTTCAACCAACAAATGAGCAATAAAAAAATAATTAATATCCACTAGAAACCTCATAGGTCTCACCTTCAACTTTAGGCCTTGCGTCATTTGTAAACGAGTACGTCACCATCCGCTTGTAAACCTTTTTTGCCTTCGAATCTCTAGTCGACGCTTCATTTACTCGGCGCTTCTTCAGACTACCTTTATCGTCCATGCACTCTCGAGTATTTTCCGTGACGGTACCACAATAATAACAGATCAATCCGTTCTCGATCTTTCGGATACACTTTGATGAGTCGTCAATGTCCTTTTCAGATAAGGGATCTACAAACGCTTTAATGCTAATCTTTCGAGGTTGGTACTTTCTTATCTTCTTGGCTACCTCCCGTTTCTGGGACTTTGTTGCATTGCCAGTTCTTTGACTGTTGTCATCAATATCTTCTTCATCGTCATCATCACTTGATCGTTTCGAGGAACGCTCTTTTGTAAATGCAAAGCTTTTCGGCTTGGATTCCGATGAATATGAACACGTTTTCGACTGTTCATTTGACCTAGGATTCTCGCAAACCAAACAATTCTGTTCGCCAATCTCAACGCGTTCACATTTCTTGGATTTGGATATTCTCTTCCTGAGTTTTGATTCATCTGCTTCGGCTTCTTCATCGTGTTCGGCTAAAGAGTCATAGGGGGTCGCATGACCGTCGAATGATCTTTCGTTCTCACTGTCGGATTCTAAATCTTCCTCTCCTTGTGAGAAATATTTGCTCACAAAGTCCTCGTAGGCTCGGTCGTAGTCGTCTTGAGAGTCGTGATCATTGTAATATGCTCTGCGATCGGCTGGCCTTTCTGAACTTGGACTTAGGGGTGCATAAATGGCTTGCACGCCCGAGGTCAGTGCATCGAGGCTTCGTAGTAGATCTCCAGGTCGTAAAGGATCTTGAATTGGAATATTGTCGCTCTCACGAACCTGATAGGCCAACACCAAGCTAATAAGTGTTGTCAAGTAGGCAACAAATGTAATTGTCTGGAAGAAACCACATTCAAATTATGTATTCTATGCCTTTGGTTACTTATCCATTACCATCGCGGTTGTGATCCTATTTCATGATATTCGACCGAAACTATGGATGCAACTAAACCAGACACTGCACTGTCGATGCTTTATATGAGCTGACAGAGTTACGTGAGAATTGACGTTGAATTAAGGGGTGACTACTGAAGCGTGCCATTGATTCGTGGTTTTTCACTTTCAGTGGATGTTGTGTTTTTTGAAGTTGCAATTTTCCTTCTCCTTTGCTGTGGAAGCTGGTGTATGACTCGATGGTGAGGAAATTATTTTTTCTTTTGTCCAATGTGTCCGGTGGGTACAAACAGTAAACAAGAGTAGGAAGTTCAGATAAAGTGCTGGTCAGTATGATGACGGTTGCGGCTTGAGGTAGAGTTCACCGAACTTAAAAGTAATCCTAATGGTTGGCTGATACATTAAGAACTAATAAACTAATTTTAAGAAAGAAGATAGATAAACACATATTACAGTCGATTTGTTCGTAAAAAGACTTGTCTGTATTAGAAGACAGTGAAGTCGTCTTTTGGGCTAAGAAAAGAATCTTCGCAGCCTCCCAGCTCAAGGATATCGAGGAGTCTAGGGATAAGCATAAAACACGAGCCTTATACAAGAAAGCCAAAGGCTTTGCAGGAGGCTTCAAAAAGGGCACCCAGGCTCTTCGAAACTGCGAGGGTAATCTTGTCACCGACCCGCTTGGAATAGTGGATGTATTTAAGCAGCATTTCCAGCAGCTGCTTAACGAGCATGACCAAGAGAGAGTGGTAGGGACCAAGGAAATCCCAACTCCAGCCGCTGAAGTAGTCCTCCCACCCAGCATCGAAGAAGTCGGCACCGCTATTCAGAAGCTGAAGAATAACAAGGCCGCAGGCTCAGATGGCTTGCGATCAGAGCTCGGCGGCGATGTTCTGGTAGGGAGCATGCACCAGATCATCTGCAGAATTTGGGAAGATGAAAGCATGCCGGATGACTGGAATACCAGCTCTATTTGCCCCATCCACAAAAAAGGCGATCCTACCTCTTGAAAGAACTATAGAACTGTCAAGCGTACTGTGTGAACGTCTAAAGCCATTTTGCACCGCACTAATCGGCAGCTACCAGTGCGGCTCCCGGACCGGCAAATGGACTATAGACCAAATTTTCACACTTCGACAAATCCTGGAAAAGACTAACGAGTTTCGAATCGATACACACCATCTATTTATCGATCTCATAACCGTATACGACAGCATTCATCGTGAAGGACTGTTTGGTACGATGGCCGAATTCGGGATCCCGGGAAAACTGATCCAGTTGTGTCGCGCCACGCTAAAAAATACGCGATGCACCGTGCAACTTTGTTCTATTACTTCGGAACCGTTCGGCACCGGATTTCGGGAAGGAGATGCGCTGTCATGTGACTTATTCAACCTGGTGCTGGAACAGATAGTGCGACGCGCAGGCGTCAACAGGAAAGGCACTATCTTCTACAAGTCTAGGATACGCGGATGATATCGATATCATCGCGTGTTCTTGCCGTGGCATTGTGGAAGCATTCACGCTGTACATGCTGTCAAGCAAAAACCAATCGATCGCTCACCACCTGGGACAAAACATAACAATTGACAGCTACAATTTCGAGGTAGTTAAGGAGTTTGTCTACCTCGGTGCAAACGTAAATTCCACAAATGACACCACAGTAGAGATCGGCATAGAATCGCCCTTGGCAACCGCTGCTACTTCGGCTTGTCCAAACAACTGGGGTCAAAACTCCTCACTCGAAAGACCAAAGTCGTGCTTTACAAAACGCTCATACTGCCAGTCTTGCTGTACGGAGCCGAAAGCTGGACGATAAGCAGGACAGCGGAGCTGATTTTGGGTTCTTTCGAGAGAAAAATTCTGCGCCGGATATTTGCTCCTGTTTGTGAGGAAGCTGAATGGAGAAGAAAATACAACCGCGAACTCTACGAGCTGTACAAAGATGTGGATGTAGTCCGGAAGGCTGAGATCCGTCGACTACATTGGGTCGGCCACATCGAGCGCATGGACATTAACGCTCCAGCTAAGAGGGTCTTCGACTCCGAGCCTCCTGGTTCGAGAAGAAGAGGAAGACCGAACCTCCGGTATAAAGACCAAGTAATCGCGGATGTAAGACATCTTGGTCTTGATAACTGGAAGCAGCGTGCCCGGGACCGTCAAGGATGGAAGGCAGCTATAGCTCAGGCTCAGATCCTCCATGGATCGCTGGCCTGATAAGTAAGTAAGTAAGAAGTGGTTGACACTCAAAAAAGTTGTTAATTATCAGGCTCTGCTAACCACCGCACTGACACTTAAATTAAATGCTTGACATTACTTTCGTCTCCAGTTAATAGTGCTAGGCAGATGGCTAATCAGAGTGAACTGTAAATTCACTGAGTTGAAGCTAAAGTCCTAAAAACAGTTTTTTCCTTTTCTCAGTAGGATGATAAGTCTTACTACCATGGTATATAGGTAGGTAGGTAGGTAGGTTCGTAGCATCCCCAGAGTGGGAAGAATACACTTAGGCCAGAGAGACCCGTAGTGTTTCCACGAGGGGGTTTGTGCCCCTATTCATGGAACCACTTAGAGCATCTTAAAAAGTTAAGAAGGTCAGTTATCCTTACTCACTGAACATCAGTCAGGTCGTTTAGGAAGTAGGATCCTAGGTAGCGTTTCCTGATTTAGCAGAAAGCTGGTGATGGATGGATTCGACCTCCTCCAGAAATCATTCGGAACTTCCCTAGTTTTTGTGCATGACTGCCGTCTCACTGGCAGTGACCGGTGATGACACCAATGATTTTGTAGATATCAATTCGCTTTAGAGAGATTAGTCTCCTGGTCTGTTGACTATCGAGCCGAGACCAGATTTGCCTGGCGATGAGGCAGGTGTACCCTTGGGCCCATCTCAGAACCGTGTCAGCCATGGCGAGGCTTGTGAGTTTAAATTTAATGGCTGCGTGAGGTATACCCTTGCATGCCATTGTTGACTGTTGCGTCGTTCCTTGTCTGGCGAGTGTGTCGGCCCTTTCGTTGCCTGAGATATCGCTGTGTCCTGGTACTCATAGGAATTATATATTAAACTGTTCGGCCATCATCGTTAAGAGATAAGACTCCAGCGATTCCAAGGCTGCTTAACTGTCCGTGAGAATTCGAATATCCGTAATAGATATTACGTTCCACTTGAGCCAAGACCGAGCCTCATTTATTGCCAACAGCTTCGCCTGAAAGACGCTGCAACAACCAGGTAGTTTTAGAGCTTGGTTCAGGTTTAATTGTTTGCAGAATACTCCACTAACCACCTGGTCTTTGGTTTTTGACATGTAGGTGTAGAATTCCATCTGTCCGGGTATGTTATTTTGATTTGCTTCTCAAAGACTGAGGTGGGCTCTATGTGGTCCGAGTTTTCTGCCATGGTAATCCTATTACTCAGGAGGAGTGGCCAGTGATATAGCTCGTCCATTTGGAGTTGGCTTTTAGTCTTATTTCCGTATATATGGCTATTTGCTTGCCAAGTATATCGAGTGGTATAAGGTGAAGTATCATGTTGATCGCTGCCGTTTGGGTGGACCTTAGGGCCCCGGTGATGTACATACATGCAAGCCTTTGTACCTTCTCGAATTGTTTGTGGTATGTTGCGTTGTCCAGTGCAGTCCACCAGAGAAGTTTTCCCGTTGACGTCTGGAAGAGAAGTGGGTTAATCCAAATGTCAATGGGTTGAATTCATTTTGGCAAGGGTATGGTGCTGCCAAATGCATACATCACACTATCACTCCATACAATAGAATAGGTCTAACGACTGTAATGTAGAGCCATAGGGTGAGCTTGGGGTTGAATCCCCATTTTTCCCTAAGGCTTTCTTGCAGGTGTAGGCCCAGGTTCACCACGGACTGTAGCGCCACCTAAGTTTCTTGCAGGTTTAGAGAGCTGTAGTTGCTTTTTTTGCACGCCCGATTGTGTTATTCTTCCAGGTTAGTTTCCTATCTAGTACAATACCAAGGTATTTTGTACTGGAGGAGTAGGTTGACCTGGTGTCAAGTAAACAGAGTGGGCAAGTTTCCGGAATTTTACGCTTTCTGGTGAATAGCATGAGCTCCGTCTTCTGGAGATTTACCCAGAGCCCATTGTGTTGTGCCCATTTGCATACTGTCATTCGGTGTGGGTAGGTATTTTGCCGAGATGGTAATGGCAACGTCATCAGCGTAGGCAATAACGTCGAGGCCTTCTTTCTCCAGTTTGGTCAGTAGTTCTTTAGCAACTACTACTACTTTCAAAGAAGTGGAGAGAGGAACCCCCCCCTTGTGGGTGCCCCTGGTAACTGATCTAGTGGTTACTTGGCTTCCCCATTTACTGTGGTTTTGCGTGTCGAGAGTAACTCGCTGATCACCTATGTGGGAGTTCTCTCCACTTTTATTTTTTCTAGCCCTTCTATTATTTCTTTCGAAGTGACATGGTTGAATGCGTCCTCTATGTCTAGGAAGGCTGTTAAGGTATATTCTTTAAGATGAATTGATCTCTCGATTTTCCTCTCTAGTGTATGCAAGGCTGTTTCAACAGATCTACCCTTACAGTAGGCGTGCTGTGCCTTAGAGATTAGGGAAGGATCGAATATGATATGTAAATCTATCAGCCTTTCTAGTGTTTGAAATACAGGAGATGATAGACAAATAGACCTTAGATCCTTTTGGGAGGTGTGGGAGTTTCTGCCGGCCTTGGGGATGAAGAGTACCTTTGTGCACTTCCACTTTTCAGGGATGTGTCCCAAGCTAGGCAGCCTCTAAAGATAGTGACTAGCCATAGTGTTATCTACTCCATAGTTTTCGCAAGCTCGATGGGGTAGATTCCATCAGGCCCTGATGATTTGAAGGGCTTCCCTGTCGTTTTTTGTGCTCTTTGCTTTATTGAAGAGCCTCCGACAGTCCTTGCGGAGTTTACTTAGAGTTGCGTTCCACCAGGGTGGGTATGAATTCTTGAATTTGAGGATTGTGCAGCTATTTGCCCGTGCGTTGCACAATGTATTTGTCAGGATATCGACCAGTGTATCTATATCTTTCGGGGATCCCGGAGTGTCAGGGGTCCTTTTTACTATAAAAATGCCCATGAAGGCTTTACGTTTACAGCATTCCCAGTGGATCCTTCTTGGGATATAAGGGGAGTCGGTTGGGGTATATAACGAATGGATCACTTTAGGTTTGAATCCCCCAGGTTTTACCGTAAGTGCGTCGACAGGTCCACAGTGCCTCTGTGAGATTATTTTTGATGTTGGAGTTAAGTTCGCGATCAAGGTTGCATATACTAAACTTCCTCTGAAACCCCTATATTTGTACCATTCAGAGAGACGGAGCAAGGCTGTGTCCTTCTTCTCTTTGTTTTGTTTGGATTAATCGATATACCCTCTCTTCCACACCAGTCAGAGATGGACTGAAGCGCAAGTTGCATGTGCTCACTGGCAGACATTTCGCACCTGCCCGTAACAATAACCAGTAGGTCATCGGTTTATCCGATGACCTCGTAGCCGAGATTAGGTAACTTCTAGAGTAGATCGTCAATAACTATCGACCAGAGAAGGAGTGAAAGGACTCTTCCTTGTGGACACCCCTTAGCTGCCGATACTGTCACCGAGACCTCGATGGATGTGGCTGATATAATATGGCTATTTAGCATCGCCCTAATCCAGTGATTAGTGGGATGGTCTACACCTTTGCGGAATAGTGCTGTTGGTATTGAGTTATAGCCAGTATTATGGAAAGCCCCCTCAATCTCATTGCGTGTGAAACTATTTTCAACGCGCCCTACTGAGTGGTCTAGTGCATGCTCCGTATATCGTTGTTTGCAATATGGATATTGGTTTGGATGCAATAGTATTTGACTGTCTAGGATACCACTAATATGGAGCTCTATCAGTTTCTCCATTGTTTTTAGTAGGAAAGCCGTTAGGCTGATAGGGTGATAGGATTTCTATTGTTGGCTTGGTTTCCTATTTTGGGGATAAAGAAAAGATAGACTACTCTCCAGATTTGAGGGATGTAGACCAAGTTGAAAAGAGCTATCAGTGGTGCTTAAATGAAGTCTAGGCTTTTCTGTGGAATAGCAGAAAAGTCACCGTCTTTGCCTCGAGTCTTGTAGGGTTTACAGGAGCCAATTGCCTATTTAACCCTACTGAGGCTGAAGTGTCTGCCAGAGAGCCTATTTGTTCTACTACCGATGTTATTTGTGATGCTCGTTTGATTATCAAAAGATATTCGTTGGGAAGTAGAACTAGTGAAGTGTACGTCAAGCAAGGTCTCAAGAGTTTCCCTGCTATTGACAATAAAGGTACCGTCTGATTTGCGAAGTAGCCCGAGTCCATTTGTATGCTTCTGGGACAGCACTTTATAGAGTCAGGCCGTAGTTGACAGCGAGTCTATGTTCTCGCAGTGTTTCTGCCAAGACATTCTTTTGGATTTCTTCAGTTCGAGGTTGTATTTCGTTAGTCGTTGTCCAGCTATTCTTTCGTTTGGCTGTCTCCTTAGAGATTCGAGCTGTGCATTCTACCGGGGTACACACTGCTTGTGTGTACTTGTATTGGGTGTGCAGCTGTTTCTAAAAGATGAGATGAGTGCTTCATTAGGTTGATAAGCCACTTCTTCAATGTCATCTCTCTATGCAATTGAATTAAGAAGCATAACTTTTTTAGAGGCAAGTTGAGCTTGGAAAAGAGCCCAATTTGTTCATTGGGGCTGATATCCAGACTCAACTTTCTTAACCTCACTAGAGATCACATATCATTAAATCTGATATATTGGTGATCAGATAGTGAGGCCTCAATGGAGACGTGGCAGTCACAAATTATATTTGAAACAAAGGGGCTGGAGATTGTGAGGTCAAGTACCTCTTCTCTAATTAAGTTTATAAAGGCAAGTTTGTTGCCTCTATTGGCAACGGTGAGATTACTACTAAGTAAATATTTAAAAAGTGACTCACCTCGTTTGCTGGTGTTACTGCTGCCCCATTCCACGCGGTGTGCATTGACATCGCATTCAATGAGCGGATGTCGTTTGCACCGGTGGCAATACTTTACTAGGTCTGGCATCTCAGTAGGAGCGGGATTTGGTCGCCGTCTTCTGGGTAGTAAGCGGAGGCGCACACAACCTCCCTTACTCCTCCGTAATGGGGACTTACACAATGACGGCTGCCAAGTATTTTGTTATAAACTTTGGAATCGGAAAAAATGTATATTAGAACCGATCAAACATGCAGCCCTGGGAGGGTATTCTCCACTAGTATAAATTAGCTTACTTGACTTGTTTTGGAGGCCAATAATCTTACTTTTATGAATCCACAGTTCCTGGATGAGTTTCAGGGAGATTTTGCCGCGATAGAATCGCAAGCTAAAGGTGGATGCTTCCTTGGCATGGTGCAGGTTGCCCACAGTACACGCCGGCCCTAATTTCTTGTGACGGTAGACCGGGTCCTTCGTTCGGTGTCTCTATGCCACTATGACTCGTGATTCACTGATTCCCTCAGTTTAGTTGGGGGACCATTCTTAGATTTAATTGGAACGACGCAGGTGTGGCAGTGGGTTGCCACGTTTTGGTGTGGCAGTGGGTTGCCACGTTTTGGTGTCGCTGTTTCAACAGTAGGTTGCTTGGTTTTGTAGCAACCGGTAATACATCATATGATGATCTTAAAATCACCAAAGCGGAAGGCCACTTTATATTTAAGTTCTAGCAGCCGGTTCAAGGACCTGTTACCAATTGTCACAACCAGATGCAGAAAGTCTTTTTTCTTATTTGGCGTTCTCTGCATTACTTGCCAGTGCTGTGCATACAGGCCATCATTTCGTGAGTCCAGCGACACCAAAAGCCGGTACTACCTACATCATTTCATGATGTTACCACAGATTACCCCAAAGAGTACGGATTTCAGAACCAAGTTAGCTACAAAAGATTTCTAGATTTTTCTGAGATTAAAATTTTCGTTTCAGATCCTTCTGAATTTCGTTGCGCACACGATATCATGGTTTTAACAAGCTTATGGTTTGGGTCGGTCTTAGCTCCTTGAAGAATTCATAATTTGAATCAGAAGACTGGTTGGTTATTTGACCTTGATCGAATAAAGACTACATTGCTGCAAGCCTTGGAGAGGTTGGTTACGCTGCTATTCATTTTATTTAAAGCTGGATACCAAAAAAGCTCGATGCATGGGTACCACACGAATCATTGCAAAAAACCTTTATGAACCGAATTTTCATCTGCGAACCGCTGCAGAATCGCAACAAAATCGACCCATTTCTGAAGCGCTGATGGGCCGCTTATGACAACCTCAAGCGAAAACGGTCGTGGTCGAATCACAATGAGCCAGGATCGACAGCCTAAAGTTTTTGCTATATGTTGGCAATTATATACTATGAACTGTGCTCCGCTAGAGTGAAACTCTTAATTTTGAATTTGACTTCTAACAATTGGACCATCTGGAGGAAGCAATCGCCTAAAAGCGGCCAGTCTTGGACAACAGGGGACGAGCTCCAGGAGCTCCAAAAACTTGGTTAGGAGGTGCTTATGTAAATAGGTTCCGGGAATTCAGTCATAACTCGAATGTAGTCGTTCCAACTAAGATTTTCAGAACACATACACGACCCATGGGTCGTAAGGTAGTGACGAATATATGAAGCTGAGGGTACTGTCGTCAGCAAAGGAGTAGATTGGATTAGAAGTGACAGACAAGAAGTAATTTATAAAAATCAAGACTAGTGTCGGAGACAAAACGGACCCCTTGGAAGCCATTAAAGAAGAGATTCATCGAGCGCAAAAACATACATTTTCAACAAAAGGGCTTTGTGCCAAAACGTCTCAAACGCTTCCGAAATATCCTGTGCAACTATTTTACTTTCACCTGCTTGGTGACGTGAGCGAGTGGATCTGTTACCCCGGATACCATATTGTCGGTCATTAAGGAGTCTCCGCGATTCTAGATATTTCAATTGATTGGAATTGGATTGGAATTGATTCACTCTAATACAGGTTGCGTTGTGTGCAGCAAAAATTTTCGTTTCGTTTAAGGGGGGACAATTGAAATATCGTTGTGGATGAGTTTCGATATAGACAACGAGGATGTTTTAAGTGTTTTTGACAAATAACCAGAAGCTTTTGACACCTTTTCGACATTGGAGGATTTTATGTCTCGATTTTTGATCGGATCGAAATTGGGCTAGTCGGATGTGGGTATTGCCGTCATTTCTTCCAGGATTCAATGTCTCTTCCGTTACATAAATGTTGAGCCCACAGAATACTGTGAACCCCGAAGGGTTTGTAAAATTTGCTCCGATTAAAATGCTTAAATGGCTGGCTGTGGCAGCAGTAAAGTAAGTTTCTGAGGCGGCTAACTTCTTTCTGTTGTCTGATATTGGCTGACAGTACATTGGCGGTGATTGATTTAACCAAAGGTTCCTTGCCAGCCCTCTGTCCCTGTTCAATCCAAGTTGACACACAGCCTTCGCGTGGCCTCCCCTGGATAGCTACACTGGCACCCGCCAGGTAGTGAACCAATGTGTGCAGCGACCCGACCCCTTGTTCCTGAGAAAAGAGGAACCTGGCCCTCCAGGTTGGGGGTTGCGCTTAGGGTTAACATCCCTATCGCATAAAAATAATGCTTGTTCAGAGACAACTAACAGCCTCGGATACGGACGGATTACATGTTGACGACCCCCGCAAACGTCTAAAAGGAAACGAATTCCGGATCTGCACCTGGAACGTTAGGTCCATCAACAGGCCAGGTGCAGCCGGACAACTGGTCAACTCTTTGGACTGCTATAAGGCAGACATTACCGCGCTCCAAGAAGTGCGATGGGTTGGGCCAAGCAAAAAGCGGATGAAAAACTGTGATATATACTACGGAAACTGCTACAGAGAAAATAAACAACGCTTATTCGGATGCGGATTTGTTGTTCGAGGCAGACTCAGGAAAAAAGTCTTAAGCTTCCAGTTTGTAAGCGAACACCTCATAACTATTCGCAGCAAGGCCAATCTCGGCAATGTAAGCTTATTATGTGTCCACGCTCCCACAGAGGAGAAAGATGACCGACATAAAGGCGACTTCTATGATCTCCTAGGCAGAACGTATGCGCAATGTCCCAGCTATGACACCAAAATCGTTCTATGAGATTTCAATGCGAGGCTGGGTAAGGAAGCTATCTTTGAACGGGTCATAGGAAAGCACAGCCTACACAACACCACGTCAGAAAACGGACTAAGGCTATTGGACTTTATGGCCGGACATAATCTGGTAGTAGCAAGTACACGATTCCCACGCCTCAACATCCATAAGGGGACCTGGCGGTCTTTCGATCAATCGACAACCAAACAAATTGATCATATTGCGATCGACGGCATCCTAGATGCCTGAACCCTTCGAGGAGCCAACATGGACTCGGATCATTACCTTGTTGTAGCCAAGGTACGGACGCGATTACATGTTGACGACCCCCGCAAACGTCTAAAAGGAAACGAATTCCGGATCTGCACCTGGAACGTTAGGTCCATCAACAGGCCAGGTGCAGCCGGACAACTGGTCAACTCTTTGGACTGCTATAAGGCAGACATTACCGCGCTCCAAGAAGTGCGATGGGTTGGGCCAAGCAAAAAGCGGATGAAAAACTGTGATATATACTACGGAAACTGCTACAGAGAAAATAAACAACGCTTATTCGGATGCGGATTTGTTGTTCGAGGCAGACTCAGGAAAAAAGTCTTAAGCTTCCAGTTTGTAAGCGAACACCTCATAACTATTCGCAGCAAGGCCAATCTCGGCAATGTAAGCTTATTATGTGTCCACGCTCCCACAGAGGAGAAAGATGACCGACATAAAGGCGACTTCTATGATCTCCTAGGCAGAACGTATGCGCAATGTCCCAGCTATGACACCAAAATCGTTCTATGAGATTTCAATGCGAGGCTGGGTAAGGAAGCTATCTTTGAACGGGTCATAGGAAAGCACAGCCTACACAACACCACGTCAGAAAACGGACTAAGGCTATTGGACTTTATGGCCGGACATAATCTGGTAGTAGCAAGTACACGATTCCCACGCCTCAACATCCATAAGGGGACCTGGCGGTCTTTCGATCAATCGACAACCAAACAAATTGATCATATTGCGATCGACGGCATCCTAGATGCCTGAACCCTTCGAGGAGCCAACATGGACTCGGATCATTACCTTGTTGTAGCCAAGGTACGGACGCGAATTTCTCGGAATCAACGGAGTCGAGTAAGAACACCAAAATTTAACGTCGGAAAGCTGCAATCGCATGAGACCGCCAGGACCTTCGCCGATCAAAGTCTCCCTCAAGCTCTCTCAGTCTCGATGCAATCTGCAGAAACCATAGAATAGCAATGGAGTCGTTGTCAGAACGCCATTACAGAGGCCGCCTCAGATGTATTCGGTTTCGAGCCAGAGTCGAGAAACCCCTGGTTTGAGGATGAATGCAGACAAGCCCATGCGGAGAAACAGAATGCATACATGGCCACATTGCATCGACGGACGAGAGCTGCCCGCGAGCTCTATGAACAGAAAAGGAGGGAGGTGCATGCGCTTCTGAGAAGGAAAAAGAAGGAGCACGAGAAGCGCGAGATCAAGGAGATGGAGAGATGTTACTGCGGGAACGACGTTCGAAAATTTTACCAGAAAGTAAAACGAATATGCCAAGACTATAAAGCCAGAGCAGAAGCCTGCAGGGATGAGCACGGACAACTAGTAGTTGAGTCACAGTCGATGCTGAGATTGTGGAAGGACCACTTCTGCAGACTGTATAACGGTGATGATAGTCAAAATGCCGACGTTAGGCAGAGCGAACGACCTAGACGATGTTAAGATAGCGATATCGAAATTTAAGTCTTATAAAGCTGCTGGAGCAGACGGACTCCCCGCGGAACTGTTTAAAGCAGCTGGGGATGAGCTGTTCACGAACATGCACCAACTCATCTGCAAGATATGGTCGGAAGAACGCATGCCCGATGAACGGAATCTCAGTATCGTTTGCCCGGTACATAAGAAAGGAGACACCTATGACTGCGCCATTTACATAGGGATAAGCCTCCTGAACATCGCGTACAAGATCCTCTCTACCGTACTGTGTAAGTACCTGAAACCGTTCGTGGACAATCTGATAGGTTCCTACCAGTGTGGTTTCAGGCCAGGAAAATCCACGATAGACCAAATATTTACACTACGGCAGATCTTGGAGAAGACCCATGAATTCCAGGTCGGCACGCACCATCTTTTCGTCGACTTTAAAGCCGCGTATGCCAGTGTTTATAGAGACGAGCTATACAGAGCCATGTCATGTTTTAACATTCCTGCCAAACTCGTCAGACTATGCGGGATGACTATGGAGAGCTCTCGCTGCTCCATTAAGGTCGGAGGTGAACTGACCGACCCTTTGATGTTAAAAAAGATTTTAGACAGGGTGACGCACTGTCATATGATTTCTTCAACATTATTCTTGAAAAGATTGTGCGGGACTCTGCGACAACACAATTGCTTGCCTACGAATATGACATTGACGTTATTGGACAAAGCGAGACGTGAAGGAGGCGTTCGCAAGCATTGAAGCAGAAGCGGCTAAAGTTGGTGTAAGGGTAAAAGGGGACATGACCAAATATATGCTGTCATTCCAGAAAGACGAATTTAATTTATAAATTATAATCAAGGACTTCGTCTACCTAGGCTCGATAGTGACAAGCAGCAACGACAACAGCGCTGAGATAAAACGCATAATAACTCTTGCCAACCGCTGCTTCTTCGGGCTCAAGAGGCAATTGAGTAGTAGAGCCCTCTCTCGGAAAACTAAGGTATCCGTCTACAAAACCTTAATCATCCCGGTCCTTTTCTACGACGCTGAGGCTTGGACGTTATCAAAAGCGGATGAAGAGGCGCTTGGGCGTTTCGAGTGGAAAATTCTGCGTGCAATCCTTGGTCCCGTTTGTGTAAACGGAGAGTGGAGGAGGAGATTCAACCAAGAACTATACGGGCTGTACAGCGACATCGGCCTAGTTAGACGTCTTCGGATCCAACGTCTAAGATGGCTAGGCCATGTAAAGCGAATGGACATCAACGCTCCGGCTCGAAGAGTCTTCAACTCCAACCCCGAGGGACGACGCAGCAGAGGACGACTGCATTTAAGGTGGAGCGCACAGGTGGAAAGGGACCTCAACCAACTGGCCGTGCGGCACTGGAAGCGGCTGGCCAAAGAGGCTTGTTGGTTGAGGCCTGGTTCACCCCGAACTGTAGCGCCATCAAAGTAAGTAAGTTCCTTGCCAGCCAACTAATACGTTATAAATCGGCATAATGAAGTAGGAAAACTGTAGACATTTCCCTTAAAACAAATCAAACACAGAAGGCTTTCAAAAAACTTGACATTGTATTGGACTCTAGTAGGAATTAGGAATTGGATTAAAATATACAAATAATTGATCGAAATTGTACTAGACCCAGCGCGTTTCTATTTAAATATTTATTTGCTTCCTAACCACTCCATGTTCGTTCCATCAATACTTAACTTAAAGAGACAACTCAGAAGGCAAACGAAAGCACAATTAGGAGCGATGTCCTAATAGCAGTCCATGCTCCAAAACATGACATACACGTGTTAGTAGAATGAAAAGAGATCTATGAGCACATAGGAATCATACAACACCGTTGGCACAAGCTCGGCACATTCCAGAGCATCCATCGCACCGCATTCGAATTCAGCAGACATTAAGGTAACCCAGGAATAGATCAGTAAAAAACGAAAAATACATGCTTAGAACCTAAATATACAATAACCCTATGTACTACGAGCGAGCGGAACCGATTCTTGAAGCAAAACCATCATTCCGCGGACTATCACTAGCAATTCCTGTCGTTTTCGCTCTTATCTGTTTCTGCTGACGTAATTCCTTTCGTTTCTCCCTGATTAGTTTCTTAGTAGTTTCCGTGTCAAGTTCCTCCCAACCACCAGGATTCTCCTCCTCCCAATCTTCGAGATCAGCCTGCGAATAAAGAAATTCTGTCATATTTGGTGCAATCAATTCGAGGAAACTCACATTTACTGCAATTGGGACATCAGTTCTCGCTTCCAATCTCGAAAAATTGCTCTTATCTTCCATATTATCTGGTTCGAGATAAATTTTCAATTGTGGCTTAATCTTAGGAGTCATTTCCTAAATAATCACACCGATTGGTTAATGCCTTGGAATCGACCTATCCAATATGTTGTACTCACGCTGAAGAAATCTGGTTCCGGTTGCTCCTCCTTCGGCGTTGGTGGTTTAGCAATCTTCTGACGGTATTGCTCAATATGTTCCTCTACCGTTCGCGGACTATCGTCCCACGAATTCCAGTCACGTTCCGTACCCTGACAACGTAATAGGATATCATTTCGAATATAAAGCTAAAAGTGCTGTTGTGCATTACCTGGTGATTGGACTTTCTACTAAATCCTTCTGTAACAACATTCACACATTGCAGTGGTTCCGTATCGGATATCGATGGTTTTCGGCGCCGGGAAAAACAACACAATGCTCGTCGGAACAGACCGATGATGCTTAGGAAGAGGATTTTTATTTGATTAAACATACCCGACGGCCACCAGGACAATGAATTAGGTTAGGAGAAACAAAGTCTAATTGGAAGGAAACTGCAGGAAAAAACAAGAAAATCAAGTGAAAAACGAGGAAAAACTTGTGACGGCACCTAGTCTGTTGTTTTTGACTTTTTCCACCTTTGACAGATGTCAAACAAGAAAAAAAAAAGATGTCAAACAAGGAAGAAAACAAATGCAAGTTGAAACATGTGATTTTGACAGTCGGCAGCTATGTTCGTTTGTGATGGCAATTTTGCCGTCTGCGCAGAATATTAAGAGAAAAAAATCTTTTTTGGAATAAATATTTCTTTATTGCAGATAATTTCGATTTTCCATCGTTTTCATTTCTTTTCCCTCTTGATCGTCTACATGTTTTCTTCTTTGTAGTCTAAAGTAAACGATTTCTATCAGCCATGGTATGGCGCACATTGCCATAATGAAGTTCAGACAGTGAAAGGTCAAGGCGTAATTCTTTGTCTTGTCACGAATATAGCCAGCAAATGGACCAAGTGCGAAAGTGATGTTTCCCTGGAGGAACATGAATAGCCCATATCCGGATGCAAAGCTGTTCAAGAAGAATATTTGTTAGTCGTTGAATGAAATTCGACAATTTAGAACTTACCGCTCTTTTGGAAGATACTCGGCGAAAACTAAAGGTAAAGGCACATGTATCCATGTTCTCAGAAAACCGAGGATCGCTGTTATTACCGCCATACCGGTAAAATCGAAAACCTCCAGAAATGCTAAACGAAAAGTCCTGGTTATGTCTACATTTTGAATTGCTTGGAATGAGGTCTCTTAACAGACCGGGTGCAGGCAATCAATTGGAGCAAACCCTCAACTGGTGTAAAGCAGATATGTACATATAGCCGCACTCCAAGAAGTACGATGGGATGGACCAGGCAAAAGACGGATAAATAACTGCGACATCTACTACGGGAATCGTTACAAGGAGAACAAACAACGCTTATTTGGATGCGGATTCGTTATTTGAGGAAGACTCCGACTCATAAGCCTTCGATGTGTAAGCGAACGCCTCATAACAATCAGCATCAAAGCTAAATTCGGGAACATTAGCTTAATATGCGCTCACGCCCCAACCGAAAAAAAGGACGATCGACTTATAGATGACTTCTACGATGTCCTAGAGAGAACCTATGCTCAATGTCCCAGCTACGATACAAAGGAGATTCTAATCCGAAACTGGGGAAGTATTGCCTACACGCCATCTCGTCCAAAACCGTAACCGGAAAACCCCACAATTGCTCAGAAACAACAACAAGCTTCGGATAAAATCAAATTTTAGGTCTCTAAACAGACCACGTGCCGACAAACAACATGCAGACGTCCTAGACCGCTATAAACCGGACATAACCACCATCCAGGAAATGCAATGGAATGGACCGGGTATAAAACGACTGCTATATGGAGAGAGGACATCGATTCTTCGAATGACCAAGCTATAATTTGAAAATTGTACTAGAGACCGTCTAGCCAGTACGCGCTTCCCGCACTTTGATATACACAAAGGCACCTGGCGGTCGCCAGATCAATCAATCACTAATCAAATTGATTACATCGCGATCGATGTCAGACACTCCTCCACGATTTTTGATGCTCAAACTTTCCGAGGAGCTAACATCGACCCGGACCACTATCTTGTAGTAGCTAAGATACGCTTACGGATATCACGAATGCAGTGGAGTAGAGTAAGAATACAAAGTTATAACGTCGCAAAGCTACTATCGCCAGAAACCGCTCAAACCTCCATGCAGTCAATAGAACAATAGTAGAACCTTTGCAAGCAAGCTCTGAAGCTTCTTCAACATCGTATTAGAAATGATTGTGCAAAAATCACTGATTAACACAAGAGGCACAATTTATTTCAAATCCTCACATCTATGTCCTTCCATACTCGGATGACATTGACATAATCGGAGGAACTCAGCGAGATGTCAATCAGGCGTTTACTAGTATTGAGGCGGAAGCGGCTAAAATTGGTTTGGCAGTAAATGAGGGCAAAGCAAAATATATGCTGTCATCAAAAAAGGACGCTCATCACCGACGTCTTGGACAGAACGTGCATATATGGCAGATATAAGTTTGAGGTAGTTAAGGACTTCGTCTACAGAGTCTAGGGGGAGCAGCTGAGCAAAAGACTCTACGGTATGCCTACGTTGAACACAAATGCCAATAATATGTGGTCCCAGTGCCGCTCAGCCATTCAGAAAGTAGCCGAAACCACCTTAGGATACCTATCGATCCCGACAAGAAACCCGTGGTATGATGGCGAGTGTGAGCAGAAAAAGGCAGCAACTGACGAAGCGTACCACAAGGCGCTGCAGAGGAAAACCAGGGCAGCGCAAGAAGAGTACCGAGCCAGAAAAAGGGAAGAAAAAAACTACAGCGACAAAAGAAAAGAATCTTTGCAGCCTCCCAGTTCAAGGATATCGAGGAGTCCAGGGATAAGCATAAAATACGAGCCTTTTAGAAGAAAGTCAACGGCCTTGCAGGAGGCTTCAAAAAGGGCACCCAGGCTCTTCGAAACTGCGAGGGTAATATTGTCACCGACCCGCAGGGAATAGTGGATGTATTTAAGTAGAATTTCCAGCAGCTGCTTAACGAGCATGACCAAGAGAGAGTGGTAGGGACCGAGGAAATCCCAACTCCAGCCGCTGAAATAGTCCTCCCAGCCAGCATCGAAGAAGTCGGCACAGCTATTCAGAAACTCAAGAATAGCAAGGCCATAGGCTCAGATGGCTTGCCATCGGAGCTCTTCAAGGCTGGCGGCGATGTTCTGGTAGGGAGCATGCACCAGATCATCTGCAGAATTTGGGAAGATGAAAGCATGCCCGACGACTGGCAAAATTTCGAATCGATACAAACCATATTTTCATCGATTTCAAAGCCGCATACGACAGCATTCATCGTGAAGGACTGTTTGGTGCGATGGCCGAATTCGGGATCCCGGGAAAACTGTTCCAGTTGTGTCGGGCCACGCTAAAATATACGCGATGCACCGTGCAACTCGGTTCTAGGACTTCGGAACCATATGAAACATGCACCGGATTTCAGCAAGGAGATGCACTGTCATGTGACTTCTTCAACCTGGTGCTGGAGCAGATAGTGCGACGGGCAGGCGTCAACAGGGAAGGTACTATCTTCTACAAGTCCGTCCAGCTGCTAGGATACGCGGATAATATCAACATCATCGCGTTTTCTCGCGGCGATTGAAGAACAGGCGAAACGAGTTGGTCTTAAGGTCAATGAGGACAAGACGAAGTACACGCTGTCAAGCAAAAACCAATCCGTCGCTCACCACCTGGGACAAAATATAACAATTGACAGCTACAATTTCGAGGTAGTTAAGGAGTCTGTCTACCTCGGGGCAAACGTAAATTCCACAAATGACACCACAGTCGAGATCCGGCATAGAATCGCCCTTGGCTACCGCTGCTACTTCGGCTTGTCCAAACAACTGGGGACAAAACTCCTCACTCGAAAGACTAAAGTAATGCTTTACAAAACGCTCATACTGCCAGTCTTGCTGTACGGAGCCGGAGCTGATTTCGGGTTCTTTCGAAAGAAAAATTCTGCGCCGGATATTTGGTCCTGTCTGTGAGGAAGGTGAATGGAGAAGAAGACACAACCGCGAACTCTACGAGCTGTAAAAAGATGTAGATGTAGTCCGGAAGGCAAAGATCCGTCGACTATACTGGCTCGGCCACATCGAGCGCATTGACACCAACGCTCCAGCTAAGAGAGTCTTTGACTCCGAGCCTCCTGGTTCGAGAAGAAGAGGAAGACCGAACCTTCGGTATAAGACCAAGTAATCGCGGATGTAAGACATCATGGTCTTGATAACTGGAAGCAGCGTGCCCGCGTCCGTCAAGGATGGAAGGTAGCTATAGCTCAGGCTCAGATCATCCATGGATCGCTGTCCTGATAAGTAAGTAAGACTTCGTCTACCTTGGCCTCGCAGTGACCTGAAACAATGATATCAGTTCCGAAATCAAACGTAGAATCACTCATGCCAATCGCTATTTCTTTGGGCTCAGGAGGCCGTGGTGCAGTGGTAAACATCACCGATCGTCGATGGGAAGGCCTGTAGTTCAAAGTCGTTCCATAATTCCTGAAAAAAAATTATGCAACACAGCTGTTGTGAATGAGAAGTGATCAAACATACTGACGAAGGCATAACACTCACAGTATATGGCCACTTTAAATTCATACTCGTTAGAAAAGAGGATCAACCGATTGGACTACCACCTAGTAAGCCTTGGCCACAATTTTTTTTTTTTTTGTTTTTTCGACAATTATATAAGCGCCGTTCACACCATTCACACGATTTGTAGTATGAAGTTCAGAATTTTCGACTTTTTCCCTTGCTTGTGTGGGTGCCCGTGTATGTGTAAAAGTCAGAAATGATACTTCCATACGTTTTTCACTTTTTTTGTGATTTCGAAGGGTGAACATCAGCGGACAAAGGCGATATGACGACGAATTTAGTGACAAGTTATGGCATTTCCAAGCTTGTAGATGTAATAATAGACTATTGTTGGCGGGATTGGTGTCTACTTCCGAGCTTCGGATATATGTATGTAGCTGACTCAAATTGGTAGTGGTCAGCAAAACTCTAAATCTTGTGGTTATAATTCCAAAAATATTTTCTACTACACGCCACCATGATACTTCCACTTGGGAGCCGCCGGGACCGACGCCAGGCACCGAGATACCGACCGCCAGTTGCGGGGCTCCTGTTTCTCGTGGTACCAGATTATAGCTACCGGTGGAGCTTCGCAATCGCAAGGTCACTTCCAGATGAGTCCCGCAAAGCTCGAGGTCTAGCACCTCACCCTAGAAAAACTCCCAACTTTGGAGCAAGGCAGTACTCCAGCGCCTCGCCTCTTACGACAGGCATGCCTTTCATTCTCCCCATTTTGTAACAACTCGGATGTATATTTAAAAAAAAAACAGGGGTAACGATATTCACGACACAAATTCTCTCTCACAAATGAAATCTATCAAACTTGCAGTATAGTGTGAACGCTACGTATTTTTGATTGTCAAAAAAATCGTATAGACAAATCGTATGGTGTGAACGCCGCTATACTCGCACCAGGCGCTTAAAAGTCACTCCATACTAGTAACTAACTGATACTAATAACTAACACTGATTTTCCTTTGGAAATTGCAAATAGGGAAGAGCGAATGACGAGCCTGTTTCGTTAGAAAAGAGGATCAACCGATTGGTCTACGACCTAGTAGGCCTTGGCCACAATATTTCTTTGTTTTTTTCGACAGTTAAATACTCGGACCAGGCGCTTAAAAGTCACTCGATACCAGAACTACCTTCTCTGTTAGACACATTTTGTAAAATGCTAGGTATGGATCAGTTGACGGTCAGCTCATCTTTTTACGCCAACTACCAAAGTAGGCTTTAACTTTTTGCTAATATTCCTCGATCTTTGAATGTTTCAATGCTAAGTATCGAGAGCACCGTGGCGCAGTGGGTAGTGTGTTGGCCTCTGACGCCGATGACTCGGGATGGAATCCCGACACAGCCATGTCATCGAACGTGTTTTTCACGGTGTTTCTCCTCAGCGGGGTTCTGACAAAACCCCCTGTAGTAAAATTGTCATGAAAAGCTTCTCGAAATTCGCCGTTCGGAACCGGCAACAAAACTGTAGGTCCCTTTGACCTATGTGAAAATGAAATCACACACAACATGGGTGATTGAGAGAAGCTCGGCTCAGGTTCTTCATGGACTGTAACACCAACATACATACATACAATGCTAATTATCATTAACATCACCTACAAGATTTTCCCTGTCGTGTTGTTTCATTTTTCTAATAGAGTGGTTTAAGGTCAGGGAATTCCACAATAGGCTAACTATTCACGTTACGGCAGATCTTGAAGAAGACTCATACATTTCAGTTCGACAAAGACAATCTTTCTGTCGTATTTAAAGGCACTTTAGCCGTTAGTCAATGGCCCACCCCCATAAGCCACTTCGTCATCGCTTGCCAGTTGTACCCTCGGAGTAGTGAGAGATTTTGTCTAACGTCAATCGACGTCATAAATGTTGAGATCGGAAACTGAGTAACTATTGCCTATCGTCTTCTTCCGGTATTCCTTTAGAAAAGGAAAATGTTCTTGCAACACAACGGCATTGTCTTAGTCAGTCATCTCCTGATCCAATATCTAAGATGATTACAGACAACCACACCTAAAGTGGAATACATTGAGTGACCGGCTTTGGTGCACAACTCAGGCTTATGTTTTCCATAATAATTAATCAATGAAGGCTATTCACGGGAAATACGTGCACTACTTCGGCCAAAAAGCGAATTGCATTCAGTACTTTAGTTAGCGATAGTGCGGACGTTAGGTATGATGGCTCTGTCTGGGAGAAGCCAGTGGTTCCTGTGGTACCAAAAAATCAATCTCTGAATAAAAAATCCGCAACGAAACATTGAATAAATCAACAAATTAGTCACTGAATAAACATAGCTTTCGACCGATCAAGCAAGGTCAAAGAAGGCGTCTTATAAGGCAATATAACAGGAAAAACCCCCAACACGAAACAACAGTAATAAAATTGTAACACCCGTAACATCCATTGTCAAATTTTCGCGCACGTAACAGCCGAGATACATCAACGGCACCTCGACAATCTCCCCCAGCCTCTATCTATCCCTATCTCTGTAGGTGACATATTGTGATTGATTTACTCGCTGTACAATATTTAGTTCCGGCAAACACCCTATCTAAAAATATAATAAAAAAACATACACGCCGAGGGATGCTCACCGAATCTGGCGATAACCGTGAAGAAAGCTCCGGCCAAATACACGTTCCGCGACGACACTGTGATGAAAATGGCGCTAAACGCCAGAAACACACGCGAACCCAAATCTGCAGCCGCTCCGATGGCGATGATGTTTGCCGTCTCAGCCTAAAAATGTCAAAACGATGAATCTCAAGACCAACGCGCGACAGTACTATATGTATAATACAAGGGCGAGTTTATTTGCTCCAAACTTGTCGGATCTTACCTTGGTGTAATCCATTTGAAGTAGATACATCGGCTGTAGGGTGAAGAACGCTGTATCGGAGACGAGGGCAAATGAGATGCCGAGGACAATGTTGAGATAGATGGGATCCTTTAGGAGCGACAGGTCGAGGAAATTAACTACGGCCGACCAACAGGATGCTCGTTTCGGATGCTCTTGCATTTGAACGGAAGCATCACTCACAACAATGGCGCCGGTCCAGTTGCCAAGACTTGCTATGCTTGCTGCACGACTTGAAAGCGCTTTGCTTAGGTTGGGATCTAGAGTGCTTGTGGACCCCATAGTGTCGAGAAGTGGTTCTAACCGGTGTTTGTTATCAATTTCATCGTTATTCACCTCGACTTCGACTATTTTCATGTGCCACTCGACGGGATGCATGATCAGCATGCCCAGTATAGCATGGCTATTTAGAGCAGCCAGCACTAGGAGACAACCTCGAAATCCGTACCATTCGTGAAGTTTTTGCACGACGACTGGATAGAGTGTTGTACCTACGCCGATTAGACTTTGCGCAAAGCTCATCATGACCACACGCTTCTTCACAAAGTAGTTATTAAATGTTGTGTAGGAAGTGGGAAGAATCAAACCGAAGGCGATGCCTTGAATCAAGCTGAAGGCGACAAGTAGTTCAATTGTGGTCTTCACATAAATCTGCAGCACCGATCCGATAAAATATAAAACTCCGCCGATGAGGCCGACAGACCGAAGAGAATATTTCCTGTAGAGAACGCTCGTCATCAGGCCTGCGAAACTGAAGGCACTAAAGAAGGCACTTGTAATCACGGTTATAGCACTTGTCTCCTCGCCGATGCTTCTGAGGAAATCTGCAAATATCAGCCCAAACGACGGAATCGCTCCAAGAGCACAGATCTAATAAAGAAAATGGATTTTTTAGAACCCTAGTGAGTGCATAAATCGAGAGAACTTACGAAAGGCATGGCCATCCCGAAACATACCAGGATACCCCAGCCGCCATCAGGTGGCTCCAGTCTTGTCATCTTTACCATTTTCCAGAGTCTCCTAGATGCGACAGCTTCCGTCAAAGCACGAAACCTAACTAGCTCCAATGGCAATCAGATTATCTTTTAGATGCGATAAGTCTCGTCGACGGAGATAAGATTTGCGTTGTGCTCGTCTGTTTGGGGGCTGGTATCTCTCGGGATGATAACTTCTTAATCCGTTAGCTTTGGGACTAATTGTAAATCGTCGAGATGTTTTTTAACGATGTGACGCTGTTGGTTGTTAGAAGATTGCACTCGTTCGAATAGGTAATGGGGACACGAGTAAATATTTTCATCTCTACTGCATTGGCTTTCGTTCTCAATTGCAGGCTATTGATGGGATGCGAACACACAGGCAGTAGTATGTGAGGTTAGATGAATGGGTGCCCTATTGACGAGTGTCAAAGGCTCACTTACACTACGAGGAGTCCATTGTGCCCAGTTAAAGTTTAACCCGAAGAAACCTAAAATGTACCCGTTGAGCTGATGGTGAAGGACTAGCAAAGGCCTCGTAGGGGTAGCATCTGCCGACGGATGCTGGCCCGACAAAAAGCGAGTAAGAGCCTCTGCAGCCGAACATCTTTCAGCTCTGCTAGTCAGGTCCTACTTCCACCTCCTCGTGGTGCCATCTGGAAATTTCCTTAAAAGGGAAATTACTGACGAGTATCCTGCGCCACCAAACAGGATTAGTGTCGGTTGGGCTATGGTCTAGCGAACCATAACCGTAAAACCACTAAATGCTCAGAAACAAAAAACAGCCTCGGATAATAAAACGGAACGGATCTATGTTGACGACCCTATAAGAAAACAAAAAACAAACAGGGACCTTCGGTTCTGTACGTGGAATGTTAGGTCCCTAAACAGACCACGTGCGGCCGAACAACTTGCGGACGCCCTAGACCGCTATAAAGCGGTCATAACCGCCATCCAGGAAATGCGATGGAATGGACCGGGTAAAAAGCGGATGAAAAACTGCGACATTTACTACGGTGACTGTTACAGGGAGAGAGGACAGAGACTATTTGGATGCGGATTTGTTGTTAGAGGTGGACTAAGACATAAAGTCCTAAGTTTCCAGTATGTGAGTGAACGCCTCATAACGATCCACATCAAGGCAAATTTCTGTAACATCAGCCTCATATGCGTCCATGCCCCCACGGAAGACAAGGATGACTCAATCAAAGATGATTTCTTTGATCTCCTAGACAGAACATATACCAATGCCCCAGCTATGATACCAAAATCATACTAGGAGATTTTAACGCTAAGCTGGGTAAAGAAAGCATCTTTGAGCGGGTCATCGGCATACACAGCCTACATGACACCATAACCAATAACGGACACAGGCTGATCGACCTTGCCACGGGGCGAAATCTTTTTGTAGCCAGCACACGGTTTTCCCACCTCGATATACACAAAGGCACCTGGCGGTCACCAACCAGATTGATCACATCACGATTGACGTCAGACACTCTTTCACTATTCTTGATGTTCACACTTTCCGAGGAGCGAACATCGATTCAGACCACTATCTTGTAGTAGCCAAGATACGTCAACGCATAACACGAACACCGCGGAGTAGAGTTAGAACACCAAGCTATGACGACGGAAATCTACTATTGCCGGAGATCGCCAGAGCCTTTGCCAACCGCGTCTCCCTTAAGCTCTCCGATACACCTCAATCCTCCACTCAGTCAGTAGAGCAACAATGGAGCCTGTGCAAACAAGCCCTGAAGAGCACAGCAACGGAAGTGCTGGGCCTTAAAGCTCCACCACGACGAAACACCTGGTTCGATGACGAGTGTAGAAGGATTCATGCGGAAAAGCAGGAGGCATACAAAGCCTCACTATACAAAAAAACAAGAGCGGCTCGTGAGCTCTACGAGCTTAAAAGAAGGGAGGAACATAAGCTTCTCAAGAGAAAAAAGAAAGAGCACGGGAAGCGGAAAACTTTGAGAGGTGCTATTGCAGGCACGATGTTCGAAGATTTTACCAACGGATAAAACGAATGTCTCATGGCTATAAAGCCCGAACGGAGGCCTGTAAGGATGAGAACGGACACCTGGTAGTAGAATCGCAGTCGTTGCTGAGAATTTGGAAAAACCACTTCTGTAGACTGTATAACGGCGATGACAGCCAACATACCGCCGTCAGGCAGAATGATCCATTTTTTAACGACAAAGATCGCAGATTGCCATGTCGAAACTCAAGTCGAATAAAGCTGCTGGCGCAGATGGACTGTCTGCTGAGCTCTTCAAAGCGGCTGGGGGTGAGCTGGTTAGGAGCATGCACCGGCTCATCTGTAAGATATGGTCAGAGGAAAGCATGCCCGAGGAATGGAGTCTCAGCATTGTTTGCCCGATCCACAAAAAAGGAGACCCCTTGGACTGCGCCAACTATAGAGGAATAAGTCTCCTTAATGTCGCATACAAGATCTTCGCTGCCGATTTGTGTGAACGCCTGAAGCCATTCGTAAACAAGCTGATAGGTCCTTATCAGTGTGGCTTCAGGCCAGGGAAGTCCACCATCGATCAAATCTTCACACTACGGCAGATCCTGGAGAAAACCAATGAATTTTAAGTCGATACGCACTATCTATTCGTCGACTTCAAGGCCGCATACGACAGCGTAATTAGAGACGAGCTATACAACGCTATGTCTACCTTTGACATACCTGCTAGACTCGTCAGACTATGCAGGATGACTTTGGAGAATGTTCGCTGCTCCATCCGAATCGGTGAACACCTTACCGATAGTTTTCATCGGTATGATTCAGGAAGGATTTAGGCAGGGCGATGCGCTGTCGTGTGATTTCTTCAACATCATATTGGAAATGATTGTGCAAAAATCACTGGCCAATAAAAGAGGCACAATCTATTCAAATCCTCGCAACTCCTTGCATACGCCGACGACATTGACATAATAGGTAGATACTCGCAAACGCCTCATTGACATCTAATGAGGCGTTTGCGAGTATTGAGATGGAGGCGGCAAAAATTGGTTTGGCAGTTAATGAAGGCAAGACTAAATATCTGCTGTCATCGATAAAGGACATTTACCACCGACGTCTTGGACGGAACGTGCATATTGGCAGATATAAGTTCGAGGTAGTTAAGGACTTCATATACCTCGGCTCCGCGGTGACTTGGAACAACGACACTAGTTTCGAAATCAAGCGCAGAATTACTCTTGCCAACCGCTGCTTCTTTGGGCTCAAGAGGCAACTGAGAAGTAGAGCCTCGTACGACCAAGTTGACCTTATATAAGACCTTAATTATCCCGGTCCTGTTATACGGCGCAGAAACATAGACTTTATCTACAGCGGATGAGGAAATCCTTGGTCGTTTCGAGAGAAAGATTCTGCGTTCGATTTTCGGTCCCATAAACACAGAGGAGGGTTGGAGGAGAAGATTCAATCACGAACTGTACGGGTTGTACAGCGACATGAGTCTGGTCAAGCGTCTACGGATCCAACGCCTAAGATGGCTAGGCCATGTAGAGCGAATGGAGACCACAGCTCCAGCCCGTAGAGTCTTTGAATCCAACCCCGAGGGACGAAGAAATAGTGGACGGCCGCACCTGAGGTGGCGCGCACAGGTGGAAGGGGACCTCAACCAACTGGGCGTGCGGCATTGGAAAACACTAGCGAAAGATCGTGCTAGGTGGAGAGGCATGTTGGTTGAGGCCCAGGTCATTCTATCATTCACAGATGATGTATTTCTGTTGCCGCTACCATGACAAATACTAAAAACAGAACAAAATGAATATTTAAGGGGGGCTCCCATACAACAGACATGATTTTCATCCAAAAAAATCCCTTTGGTCACATACTGAACTAAGATTGGTCGACAATATCCCACAACCAGTAGCAAGCTTCCAAGTTTTGATCTCGCTTGTGTCCTTGATGAATTAATCCTAGCTGCAAACCTTTTTCCATATTTCCCATTATTGTTATTCACCTTTTCACATCGTTGCTGTCAAGTAAGATAATTGATTTGAATTCAATGGACACTTTGATGATCAACTATATCTCATCATGAAGATAGTACATACATAGTCTCTTTCATATTTATATATACAGATGGTACGGAACCCTTCGTGCGCGAGTCCGACTCGCACTTGGCCGGTTTTTTGATTTAAAGTAATAAAACGAAGACGTTCGCTTTCCACCTTCACGTACATATCCACCAAGAACTGATGAAATAGTGGTCTGCACCGAGCTAAAAGGTTAAAATCATTTTGTCGTAACATTATATGATAGGCATAAAAATCCATACACGATACTTTTTTGTTTGCAATGGGTTGTTTTGTCACTGGATTAATAAGGGGAATTTCAAAGTGATACCCTTCTTGTCCTTTGGAATAAATCAATGGGTATTGCAGAGCATCATACAATTTGTGCGTATCGGCTACCCATTGCAACGTGTCATCATGTGCTCGCAAGACAATGTCCCGTGAAGAAAATTGTTCACCACTTACTACGGCTGCAATTTCATTAATCAATGGCGCATTATAGCGCCTTTCATGCTCTCCCCGAGGAGTCCTGTCCGCATGTACAACTACCTTATAATGCTGTTCAGGTAGGTTCTCTAAAGCAGTTTTAAACGTGTTCACTAAAGTATTATTATCATGCAAGTATCTTTGAATTTTCAGCACCGTGTCTCTTTCTACTCCCGGGATAAATTGGCATCGACGGTCTACCTCAACTTCTTCGTCTCCCATGAACTAAACCTGCAAAAATTTGTGCTGTTCGTTGTCAGCTGGAAAAAGTGCACCGATCCTGTGATAAATTTGCCCTTGCACCGTAAATGGTGGCGAAAATCCTAGCATTATTACTCCCCGGTCTACTCCAAAAGGCGTCATCTGAAAGCATGAGTTATATTTCCGGATTTTATTTAAAAAGCGTCGCGACTCATCAGCATCATATAAAAATAGAGTTTTTAAAGGTTCCTCTGGCGCCCCG
This sequence comes from Eumerus sabulonum, assembly GCA_951905685.1. Taxonomy (NCBI): domain Eukaryota; kingdom Metazoa; phylum Arthropoda; class Insecta; order Diptera; family Syrphidae; genus Eumerus; species Eumerus sabulonum. The sequence continues at coordinate 50,467,500 of OX645062.1, read as the reverse complement.
AGTAGAGGAAGTGAAACTTTGCCGCTGCTACAGCACATGCCTGGGGTCTCATCTTTCCATTTTAATGCGCTACAAAAACGACACGCCTTGTCCATCAGTCCTACAACAATCAGCCTGTGATTTTTATAATCAATTAGTGGATCGTAATTAAATGTAGCTTCATTAAATATCAACCAATTATTTCGTTCAAAATTACGCCTACGTTCTGCTTGGAGCTGCGCAATTAAATTTCTGCGTGCCTGTGCTTGTTCAGGTGTTTCAGCGGCCTTTAAAGCAGCTTGACGTTCTGCGTTTTCGAGTAGCCTTTGCTGAGTTCGAGCGGGTTTTTCAGAAGCTCTTAGAGCAGCATGACGTTCTGCATCGTCGAGCAGCCTCTGCTGATTTTGAGCAGGTGTTTCCGAGGCTCTCAAAGCAACTTGACGTTCAGCCTGTCCTTGCCTTCTCAGTTCAGCATCTTCAAGAGATTCTTGGGACCGAGCTAATCTCTTCGCTTGTGCTTAAAAAGACACTCTTGAAAGGCTCGACTTGCGTTTGCGGGACATTTAAAAAAAAATAATTGCCAAAAAATATTGCTAACTCTAATTAAACAAATACAACAAACTATGTAATCGACCTTTTAAAAACTCATAGAATTATTGAGGGATAAGTGGAAAATAACTGCTACTTACAATTTTTATATATACTTACTTTAAACCAAAAAAAAAAAAACAAAACCAATTCACGAAGCAAAACTAAATCCAAAACCAAAGCGATTGTCTTATTCCTTAAAAGTCCAGGAATATTATAAATCTAAACTAAACGAATTAGTACAATCCGAAAAACAACAACGGTAAAACCGAATCCGAAACTGAGTTTGTTTTCGGAAATCTGAAAACCAAACCAAGACAACAATACCAAATCGTAAAGCTAAACACGAATATGTAGCCAAAGATCTAAAGCAGTTAAATCAATGTGAATTAATAGTCAATAGTCACGGTATGCACTATATTCGTCGTTAATATTCGTCGTTTTCATTTGAAGCTTGCAAATTTGTTTACTTTGAATAACTCATGGCACTCCATAGTTATCCACCCAAAGAATACAATATTTCGCATGAAGCGAAGTTGTGCAAATCGAATCTGAGTAGGCATTTGAAATTCTCGCAAAGTTCAAATCTCGCAATGTGAGAAAGAGACAAAAGTAGCCTATGTCACTCTCCATCCCTTCAGCTATCACCACTTAAAAAACCACGTCAGTTCGTCGCTTCGTTTTGCCGTGAAAGACGGACAAACAGACACACACTTTCACATTTATAATATTAGTAAGTATAGATTCTTCCCCATTTTTACCCCCCCCCCCCCCACAACTTTTAAACGACTCTGCCGATTTTCATCAAACATGTCTAAAAATGCCACAGACATACTGGCAGATACACACACAGACCCATCAAATTTATAGCCCCCCTCTTTTTGCGTTGAGGGTTAAAAATAGACTTAAAAGTTGGTATTCCCATTATGCCGCTTCGCAATTTGAACCCACCAAAACTCCCAAACGGTACTACGTTACGTATCGTTTCTTGGCCAAAGAATACCATCGAAGCTGTAATCAAGTCCGGTTGTGGTGAAGGTGAAACGGTATTTGTACCTACAATACCGATAATACCGTCAAATAATCCATTTCAATTCACAGTTTCCAATTAAAAGCTTAACGAAATATTCAAACAATTTTGCCGCGGACGAATTCATGGGTATACGCTAGTTACCTATAAAGTCGACATGAAAATGCTATGACGTGATCAACGCCTAACAGTCGATTACGGCCTATTACGTGCTCTTTGTGTTCATGCAGTGTCTTCTGATCTTAGTTTCCCAGAACTTCCTTCATTATTGCTCTAAATATTTCAAGAAATTACTTTGCTTTATGACCGGCATAAAAAAAACTATTTTGCCGACTCTGCTATTCCAAGGTTGAGTTGCATTTACTTAACTGACATTTTTCTAGACTTAGGCTTGTATTGTAAGTAGACGTTCCATATTGCTGAAATACTTGTTTGCCATTTAGTACTCGTAAATATTGAACTGACAACTAGTAATACCTTGCTGAATACATATCTGGGAGTTTGTATCCACATTTTTTTTTCTTGTAAAATAAGAAAACATTTTCTTTATCACTTCATCAATCACTTCAATCAAGTCCATATTGGTTACTATCTGAACTGAAATTCATCCTCTGCGTATGCAATACTAAAGTGCTCGAACGAATTACTACGGACTATAACCAACGCGGAATTTGGTCGGCTCTCGTCCTATCTAGGACAAGCACCCCTGAAAGCAGTGAACGAACATCAACTACCCAAACCACTGCACTCCGTTCAGGTTGTGTGCCAAACATCATAAGAGTATAACTCCTGAACCTTGTTTAGCCGGCCAATCTGTTGTTATCAAGAGTCTTGCAGAGATCGAAACAAATGGTAGTCAGATGTTTTAAGGTCCAGGCTATAAAGTGGAAGCATCAACACTGCCTGATTAAGTTACGTTTGAAAATTGAAAGGACATGGGATATAACATCGTTCAAATGTCCGCCGTGGATTCTCTGGTTGGCGCACATTCAAAATGTCCAATTTTCCATGACTCTGGTGCATACATAAATCAGACTGAAATTGACCGATGGCATGGGTTATGTTGGCATTGAGAGCCACTGTGGCTTGTGGCACACGATCTCGGTGACCAGTTCACAACACCTCCACGTGAGGTGACGATGCCCTCGAATCGCTCTTGCAGACTTTCCAATGTGGCGTAGCTGTGTTGAAACCACATTTCGTGGGTATCCATATCTTACAATTTAAGACAAAAGAAGTTGATAATCATCGACATATAATGCTCGCTGTTGGCGGTGATGGCATGGCCATCACTTTTTCGGGATGCATTGGAATTCGTCAATTTTGTTTGTTGGCGTAACCATTCATACAGAAGTGGGACTCATCTCTGAAGATGATTTTTCGATAAAAATTAAAGTCAGTTTCCAACTGCTCGCAATTTGTCCCCACATTGCGAAAAATAGGCGAAACGCGCGGAACGCTGCCTGAGCAGAAAACCTATCTTGATAAAAGAATTTTATCATTTTGACAGACGTAACTTCAGCAATGTCTTCTTTTTGCTGGCGTTACAACCCATGAAGGACCAGTGCCAAGCTTCTCTCAATCACCCATGTTGTGTGTTTCTATTTTTCACACGTGAACGGCGTGAATCGAGAAGCTTTTTCACGGCAAGTATACTACGAGGGACGCCGCGAAATAAACATTCGATAGCGTTGGTGTTATCGGAATCCGAGTCCAATAGCCGCTATAAACTGTGAAAGTTCGAAAGACCCCATTGATAGACCCACTTGTTTCCAATTACAACTCATTTTCTGTTGGCCCATTCTGGTTGCTCTTTCTTGATCCTTCAAATGGTCAAGTTGAGCTTTCTAGAGGATCGCATTTGACGTTTCGCAAGGTGGTAGGAGCTCATAATGGACAATTCCTGAAAGAAAAAGAAAGAACATGAGAAGCCTGCGATCGAGAAGATGGAGAGATGTTATAGCAGGAACGACGTTCAAAAGTTTTACCAAAGAGTAAAACGAACATGCCAAGGTTATAAAGCCACAGACATCTCGTAGTTGAATCACAGTCGATGCTGAGAATGTGGAAAGACTATTTCTGCGGACTTTTGGGGTGGCCATTGTGCCATGGTAAATATGACCGACCGTCAAGCGCAATGTCTGTTGTTCAAAGACCTTCCATAGCCCAGAAAAAACAATTTTTCTTTTTCTTTTGAAGGCGTTACAGCCCATGAAGAACCAGAGCCCAGCACACAATCCCCATACGGAAAAAAAAAATTATGTAACACAGCTGTTGTGAATGAGAAGTGATCAAACATACCGATGAAGGCATAACACTCACAGTATATGGTCACTTCAGATTTAACTCTGTGTGTGCAATTCTGATATAACACCATAGGTTAGGTTAGGTACATGGGTGCCCTATTGACGAAAAGTCAAGGCTCACGTAGACTACTTTGAGTCCATTGTGCCCACTTGTTTTATTTAACCCGTTGATACCTAGACATTTACCTTTGAGCTGAATCAACCAGACGAGGATACAAGTCCCAGTATTCTGTTCAGCCCAATATTACATACCTCTTCTAGTCCCGAAAGGAAATATCTTCCTAGGAATATATTCTTTTTTTGGGCTAGCGCCGGACATTCGCACAGCAGGTGACGAATGGATTCAATTTCCTCTTCGTCCCTGCAGCTTCTGCAGAAGTCAGTGTAGGGCTGGCCTAGTCGAGCTGCAGGGTAAGATAGCATGCAGTGCCCGGTAAAAATATAGCACCATACGTGCATGGAAAAGTTGCTGAAAACTACAACCAACCTGAAAATTCGGTCGATTCCTCTCCTCCTATCTAAGACAACCACCCCTGGAGAGTAGTGAACGAACATCTACAAACCACTCCTTTCCGTTCAGGTCGTGTGAGTGGGGAAAACACCCATTTAATTTAATTTTTTTCAAAAAGAGGGGTGTTATAAGTTTGAAGTGTCCGTGTGTCTGTCTGTGGCATCGTAGTTCCTTTTTTTTGTTTTTTTTTTATATTCTCTTATGATGTGTTTTTAGACACACAACCTAAACGGAGTGCAGTGGTTTGGGTCGTTGATGTTCGTTCACTACTCTCAGGGGTGGTTGTCCTAGACCTAGATAGGACGAGAGCCGACCAAATTCCGCGTTGGTTATAGTCCGTAGTAATTCGTTCGAGCACTTTAGTACTGCATTCGCAGAGGATGAATTTGGGTTGACCATATACTGTGAGTGTTATGCCTGCAGCAGTACGTCTGGTCACTTTCCACTTACAACTGCGTTGCATACTTTTTGTCCGTATAGGAATTTTCGCTCGGCGGTCGATGATGTTAACCACTGCACCACGGCCACCCCCTAAACGAATGGACCGATTATGACGCCTTTTTTTTTTTTTTTTGTTGAAAGCTAACTTGATCGAAATGGTTCTTAGCTATAACTTGTGAGGTACTGATCAGGTGTTCCAAGGTCATTAACTCTTTTTGTTAGCAGCGGTAGGATTCTTAGACGATTAATGAGGAATGTGTCGGTTCTCGCCCGATCACCGCAATCAACCAGCATCGGGCACGGTCAGTACTTGAACTCATTTTGGCCTACGAACGTGAGTGTGCGCATTTATAGAAACTCACCCCATGTGCGCACTCCACATGTGGGTTAAACAGAACCCACCCTATAGAGTGCACATAAGTGTGCATTATCTTTAACAAACATATGAAGTGCGCACAGGGGTGAGCTTCTATAAATCACACACTCGTGTTCCTAAGCGAAAATAAAAATGCTCACAGTCAATTACTCGTGAGCGCGTGCGTTTATTCGTTGGGTAGTGTACACTCACGAGTAGCTTATGAGTGTGCGTTTCCTTACCCAACCACAACACTCCAATCTTATATGTATCGGTTCTCGTCCGATCACCGCAATCAACCAACGTCTGGAGCGGTTAGTACTTAGTACTGCGTGTTGTTCATTTTTTTTGCCTATTTTTTAGTTATTTAATTTCTAACAAAAAACGGCTGGACCGATTTGGCTGAAAACTTACTCCGTTCTAAGTTGCGTGGAATGAACTCGATATCATGTCAATATCATCTTTGGTTCTCGAGATAATCGAGTCGAAAATTCCACACGCACATACGCGTATACATACATACACACACACACAGACATCTCTATAAAAACTTTGGATTTGGGTTCTAGTGACATTGAAAAGTGGAGATATGTCAACATTTGGGGCACAATCGGCCCCATTACAATAACTTCCCAGGGTTAAAAAAGGGTCGCCAAGATGCCGCTGTCAGACAGAACGTACCATTCACACGAGAGGAAAGAGAATTTCGTATAAGCGACTTCTTGTTCTACTTATCGGGCGCTACACCTTGGGGTGAACCTGGGCCTCAACCAACATGCCCCTCCAACTAGCACGATCCTTTAATAGCCTTTTCTATCGCTGGAAACCCAGTTGGCTGAGGTCCCCTTCCACGTGTGCGCGCCATCTTAAGTGCGGCCGTCCTCTGTTTCCACGTCCCTCGAGGTTGGATTCAAAGACTCCATTCGCTCTACATGGCCTACCCATCTTAGGTGTTGAATCCGTAGACGCCTGACTATTCTCATTTCGCTGTACTGCTTGTAATGCTCGTGGTTGAATCTTTTCCTCCCTCCCCCGTCTGCGTTTATAGGACCGAAAATCAAACCCAAAATCTGCCTTTCGAACCGACCAAGGACCTTCTCATCCGCTTTTGATAGTGTCCATGCTTCTGTGCCGTACAGCAGGAACGGGATAATAAGAGTCTTGTTCAGAGTCAACTTTGTCGTTCGGAAGAGGGTTCTATTGTACCCAATTGCCTCCTGAGCCCAAAGAAAAAGCGATTGGCAAAAGTGATTCTGCGTTTGATTTCGGAACTGATGTCGTTGTTCCAGGTCTCTGCGGGGCCAAGGTAGACGAATTCCTTAACTAGCTCAAGCTTATAACTGCCAATACAAACGTTCTGGCCAAGACGTCGGTGGTGAGTGGCCTTTTTTGATGACAGCATACATTTTGTTTTGCCCTCGTTGACCGCCAAACCAATTTTTGCTGCCTCCGCCTCAATACTCGTAAACGCCTCATTGACATGTGAATTGATTTTCATACAGCTCAAACCTGGCTAACGAAGCGCAAAACCCCTCTGGATGACAAAAAAGGAAAACGCCACGGAAAACGCCTACCCTGGTGTGCCAGGGCCCCATTCGGAGCCAGGCCTAAATGGTGGCAGTATGGGAGCGTCTGCGACCGGTCTGTCCCGCTCGGCAGCCGGCCGGCCGAAGAAGTCACGAGCTACTCAGCAGTGGCCTCGTGAGCCATTACGGTGGTGGAGGGGGTGGTGCACACCATGCACTAACCAGTGCATGCGGGGAGTAAAAGGCTACAGACAACGGCATCGACTTAGAATGGGCATATGGAACGTCTCATCGCTCACAGGAAAGCATCTCGAGCTGGTTGAGGAAGCTGCCAGGTATCTGTTAGATATCGTAGGTATCTCTTCGACAAAGCAAAGAGGATATACAAAAACTGTGGACCTTTCGGATGGGTGGAAACTCTTCCTGTCGGGAGTTCCACCCTGAAATGTCTGCACAAGCGGGAGTGGGGATACTCATAAGTTCCAGGCTGGCATACAGGGTATTGGAGTGGATACCATTAGGATACCATTAGGAGGGAGAGTCGCGATCTTAAAACTCAAGCTTGAAAGAGCAACTTTGGCATTGGTGCAGGTGTATGCACCGATTCTAGAGTCAGAGTATGCGACTTTCCTGGATGAAGTTGATGCTGCCCTGATAGGGTGGTTGAGATGGATTGGTATATCCTAATGGGGGACTTCAACGCCCACATGGGTGTGGATGTAACGACAGGGGGAGTGTGATTGGGAGGAACGGTGATCCTCGTCAAAACGCGAATGGAGAGAGGTTGTTGGATTTTTGCTGTGCAAATGGCATGTCCATTATGAACACCTTCTTTTCGCACAAACTCATTCATAAATATACGTGGTATCGTCGGAGTCTTCAACAGAAATCGTTGATAGATTTCTTTGCGGTACCATCGGGTGTGAAACGGCATGTTTGTGACGTTCGTGTGTTGAAAGGAGCTGAACTGTCAACTGATCATCACCTGGTGTTGTGTAAGCTGTATCTTACTGATAGAGTACCTCGTCTGCAAAGGCGGGAGCCAAGAGTGGTTACACGCATACGGTGGGAGAAACTACAGAGCAGTGAGGTGCGGCAACACTTCGCACGACACGTATCCGACAGGTTTAAGCAAATTTCAACTTTTCTATCGTATGTAGAGGAAGAATGGCGATTATTTTCAACAGCTGTCATTGGCTCTGCACGTGATGTTTGTGGAGAGAAGCGACTTGGTGTGGCGGCTGGTTGTGAGAAAAGAACTGCGTGGTTTAAAACACCTGGAGTTCAAGAAGCCATCAGAGAGGAAAAGAAGGCCTACAGGGATTGGATTCTCTTGTGGGACTCTGCTTCTCGTGACCGATACACTGTGGCGCGAAGAACTTGCAAATTGGCTGTGCGAGCAGCTAAAAAGTAGTCCTGGAAGGAGTTCGGCGAGAAGTTGGAAGGCGTATGGAGTGTGTTGCTTTCCAATGAGATGGACATCTTACGCAGATGGAGCGAGCGCTTTTCGGACCTGCTCAATCCCGAACAGGGCGCTGAGGCGGACAGACCTATAGTCTTGAGTGAGGCACAGTCCAACGGTGGGGTATAGTCAAACGGTGGAGGAAGTAATTATAGCGATTGAATCGCTAAAAGTTGGCAAATCCGCCGGTGTGGATGAGGTTCGGCCAGAAATGCTTAAGGCAATGGGTAAAGAGTATTATGGCTCTCTCGTGTAATTAAGGTGACGTGGGAATGCGGTGATTGGTAGACTGGGGTGATTGTCCCTCTTTTCAAAAAGGGGGATAAAAAAGAGTGCTCTAACTATAGGGGCATATCTCTTTTAAGTGTCCCCGGTAAAGTCTACGCTAAGGTGCTGGAGGCGCGTTCTAGAGCTATGGTCGAATCCAGGATAGGGGGTGAACAGTGCGGGTTTCGTCACGGCAGAAGTACAACCGACCAGCTTTTCACTCTAAGAATGGTACTCGAGAAGGCTTGGGAGTACGCCAAACCGATCGACAGCTGCTTCGTATATTCGGAAAAGGCATATGACCGAGTTCCTCGAGGCAATGTCTGGAGTGTTCTGCAGGAGTATGGGATTGATGGTCCTCTGTTGAGGGCCATTCAGTCTCTATACAAAAACTGTAGCAGCTGCGTCGGGTTAACGGTAGTAAATCAACACCTTTCATCGTAGGCGTTGGACTTCGCCAAGGGTGCGTCTTGTCACCTCTCCTTTTCATTATATATATCGACTGGATGTTGCAGTGCAGTCGAGGCGTGGAGTGTTTCACATTGCGAGAGTTGAGGATAAGTCATTTTATTTTTGTATTTGTTCCAACTCTCACCTATGGCCATGAAATTTGGGTATTGATGGAAAGAATAAGATCGCGAATACAACCTGCCAAAATGGGATTTCTTCGTGCTGTTGTGGGAGTTACTCGCCAGGATAGTGTGAGAAACATGGCAGTGCGCGGGGAGCTCAATGTTGAGCAGCTGCTTCTCCGAACGGAAAGTGCTATGCTTCGATGGTTCGGTCACATGAGACGAATGTCGCCATTATCACGACTTCCGAAGCGTGCCTTGGATGCAATACCATCAGGCAGGCGACCGCTTTGCAGACCCAGGACGAGGTGATTGGACCAAGTTCAAGAACTCGCCTGGGTGCGCTTGGGCATAGCTCCTGATGAGTTAGAGTCGATGGCGGAGGATCGGGTGGGCTGAATATCCCGCGTGCGCGCATTACCCCCGTGACTCTTTTAGTGGAACATGCGGGCCACTGAAAACGTATGTATGTATGCATTTCTATTACGATGTTGAAGATATCACACGACAGCGCATCGCCCTGCCTAAATTCTTTTATGGCATCAAAACTATCGGTAAGGTGTTCACCGGTTCGGATGAAGCAGCTAGCATTCTCCAAAGTCATCTTGCATAGCTGACGAGTTTAGCAGGGATGTCAAAAGTCGACAAATAGGTGGTGAATATCGACTTGAAATTTATTAGTTTTTTCCAGGATCTGCCGTAGTGTGAAGATTTGGTCGATGGTGTACTTCCCTGGTCCTGAATCCGCACTAATAAGCACCTATCAGCTTATTTACAAAAGGCTTCAGGCGTTCACACAAAATGGCAGAGAAGATTTTGTAGGCGATGTGAAGAAGACTTATTCCTCTGTAGTTAGCGCAGTCAGGAGGGATCTCGTTTCTTGTGGATCGAGCATACGATACTGAGACTCCATTCCGCGGGCATGCCTTCCTCTGACCATATCTTACATATGAACTGGTACATGCCCCTAACCAGGTCATCCCCAGCTGCCTTGAAGAGCTCAGCAGATAGTAGATCTGCGCCAGCAGCTTTATTCGATCTGAGTTTCGATATGGCGATCTTAACTTCGTCGAGGTCAGGGGGACGGAATTTTCTGCAAACTTCGTCGTTAAGAAATGAATCATTCTGCCTGGCAGCGGCATATTGACTCACATCGTCGTTATACAGTCTGCCGAAGTGGTTTTTCCATATTCTCAGCATCGACTGCGATTCTACTACTGGGTGTCCGTTCGCATCCCTGCAGGCTTCTGTTCTGGCTTTATAACCTTGACATGTTCGCTTTATCTGTTGATAAAACTTTCGAATGTCACGCCTGCAATAACACCTCTCCAAATCCTCAATCACGCGCTTCTCGTACTCTTTCTTCTTTCTTCTAAGAAGCTTATGCTCCTCCCTCGTAGAGCTCACGAGCTACTCTTGGTCTTCTATGCAGCGAGGCTTTATATGCCTCCTGCTTTGCGGTGCGAATCCTTCTTTATTTGTCATCGAATCAGGTGTTTCTTCACCTTGAAGCCCAAAGCTTCAGAAGCAGAAAAGCACTGCTTCTGAGGTTTTGGGCTTGTTTGTATTGACTGCGTAGAAGGTTGAGTTGTATGGGAGACGCGAGCGGTTTCTGGCAATAGTAGGTTTCCGACGTCATAACTTTGTATTCTTACTCTACTCCGCTGCGTTCGTGATATCCGTAGTCGCATCTTGGCTACTACAAGATAGTGGTCCGAGTCGATGTTAGCTCGAAAGTCAAGAATTTTTGGTGGGAGTGTCTGACTTCGATCGCGATGTGATAAATTTGGTTAGTGATTGATTGATCTGGTGACCACCAGGTGCTTTTGTGTATATCGAGGTGCGGGAAGCGCATACTAGCTAGAAGGGGGTTTCGCCCCGTAGCAAGAGCAATCAGTCTGTGTCCGTTATCGGATGTGGTGTCGTGTAGGCAATGTTTGCCGATGACTCGTTGAAAGATGCTTTCCTTACCCAGCTTAGCATTGAAGTCTCCTAGTACAATTTTGATGTCATAGTTGGGACATTGGGCACACGTTCTGTCTAGGAGATCGTAGAACTCATCTTTGGTGGAGTCATCCTTGTATTCCGTGGGGGCGTGGATGCAGATCAGGCTGATGGTAGAAAATTTAGCCTTGAAACGGATCGTTATGAGGCCTTCGCTCACATGTCAAAAGTTTAGGACTTTTTGCCTTAGTCCACTTCGAACAACAAATTCGCATCCGAACAATCGTTGTCCTCTCTCCCTATAGCAGTCGCCATAGTAGATGCCGCAGTTTTTCATCCGCTTTATACCCTGTCCGTTCCATCGCATTTCCTGGATGGCGGTTAAGGTCGCTTTATAGCGGTCTAGGGCGTCCGCAAGTTGTTCGGCTTTTTCCGTTTGTTGCAAGGTGCGAGACTTGTGGTTGTTTCGGAGTTTGGGTTTTTTTTTTTACGGTTATGGCTTACTAGGCCATAGCCTAATCCACTAATCCTGTTTTTTGGCGCAGGAGGATCGCCATTCGCCCCGTTTGTAATTTCCATAGGATATCTCCAGATGGCACCACGAGAAGTTGGGGGTGGGACTTACTAACAGTGCCGCAAGATTTTCGTCTGCGGTGCGTCGGATAGATGCTATCCCAACGAGGGCTTTGTTAGTCCCTTCAGCTCATCCAAATTATTTAACAAGCCTCTAATGTTCTATTGTAAAATTCATAATTGTATCCTGGAAATGAGGGCAGGTTGTGGTTTAGAGTGTGCTGATATGTACGGGGTGTTAGTGCAACGGCTCTGCATATCGGGAACTGAGTCGTCCTGGCTCCGTGATGAGCCAAGATGATTTAGTCCCAGGCGTGCAGATCCATGGGATTGGTTGTCTACTACGATTTTAGGTGTCGTCGTCATCAACCATTGCGGAGGGATCGACGTAGTATTGATTATTTGTTAGAAGTGATCGGCTGATAGCAGATAGAGGTGAGTGTGATGGAGCGCTAGTAATGAAACTAGATGTTGTAGGTTGTGATGAGATTTTGTTGGCATCGGAAATGGGTAGAGGTTGTTTAGGAGATGTGAAGTTGTCTGTAAGTTGTTTAGGTTTAATGATGTTAGGACTCGAACCGACAGTGAGTTAAGAAGGTACGTTGGAGGAAGCTGTAGTCGGAGTTGGATTTTTTGTACGGGGTAAAGGGATAGTTTTGAACTGTTTTGCTTGGTATCGGGTAGCTGGGTGGATGAATCATTACCCTTATATTGAATCTGAACGGATTATTTGAATGAAAAGGATGGAGAGGCCGATTTTGATATTTCGGCGAAGAATACTCCGGTTAAGCTGGGCTGGGGTGGATGGAGTTGAAATGTAATTGTAAATACGCTTCGCCAATGGAACTTTTTTCTTGGGTTTTGATCTTAATTATACATATATTTTGCTTGTAAGTATTTGGGACATGACTTAGAGTATGAAGGATGGGTAAGAGAACAATTGGCGCACATTGTACGAGTGCAGTCGAATTGGGAATGAGGGGGGCGACTGCAGGAGTCACACATAACACTTGCGTTGCAGCGGCCAGCGTACCAGTGGATTTCAACTGTTTCGGAGGGTTGGAGCGTTAGCAGGACTAAGCCCGTTGGTTTTAATATCCATCTTAGTCAATTTAGGACTCAGATTCGGGGACGTTGATCAGGCAGGGAGCGTAAACTACACCTCTTAACGAATTCAGCCTTCCGTGCAATTTAACCGTCACTGGGCAGACATTGTCAAGACAGGTAACTCTGAGAAAAGGTCGGCGACTTTTTGGGGCTTAACTAGGATTAGTATATTTCCATCATGGAGCACAGAAGCCTGATCGTATTATTTGCTGACGGAGTCAATGGATTTTTTTAATAAAAAGGGGCTGAGGGATGTTAGCGACTTACCAGAATTTTTGGGAAAGATCAGCAAAAATCTTGGGTTTCGTGTTGTTGGCCTTTTTGGTGATTCCGGGAATTCGAGTGTATTGAAAGATTTGTTTTTGATTCTTTTATTCGGTATGGTATTCGAAGTCCTGAAAAGATTCCCATTTTTGGTAGGCCCGAGGGCCATTATTCCCTGGGAAGAAACTCCTCTGTGCTTAAAGGAAAACCCCAAGCACGTATGTAGTTGTAGGCAAAGGGGAAAAGAAAACGAGCGGTTAACGTAAAATAACTGTTAAGAAATCCCGCACTTGTTCGCGAAAGTAAACAGACACATACATATTTTCATCGACATTAAGGAGGCTTTTTTATACCCACCCATAAAAAAGCAGGACAACACATGGGCAAGAGAAAATCAAGACAAAGCAGAGTTACTAGCAGACTATTTCGAGACGACTTTTACGAATGTTGAAGGTGATAATGACCCAAGGTTACTATCCTATAATACAAGTACAAGACCATTCAACGAACATATTAGAAGAACGACAGCAAGAGAAATAGAAATCCTGATCAAAACTGACGCAAAACCAAAATCGGCACCTAGTTATGACCTTATAAACGGACAAATCTTAAAAGAATTACCACCAATTGCCTTTATCTTCTTGCGGGATCTATACATCAGTGTGATAAGGCTCAAACATTTTCCAAAATTGTGGAAAGTTGCCGAGGATGCCACCAATTAGACATCATACAGACCCATCAGTCTGCTCCCACTAGTTTCAAAATTTTTTGAAAAACTTCTAGAAAGACGACTTCAGCCAATTCTGGCCCAAATCAACCTGATCATCAATTCGGATTCAGAAGAAAGCATTCAACCATTCAGCAGATACATAGAGTGACAAATAAAATATCCACTTTATTAGACAAAAAATAATTTTCTGTGGCAGTATATTTAGACGTCGCGAAGGCATTTGACTCAGTTTGGCACAAAGGACTTCCATACAAACTCGCGAAGATTATACCAAAGGACTATCTCAAGTTATTGACAAGTTATCTGTCAGATCGATGTTTCTATGTCAGATATAAAGACAAATGCTCACGAATATATCCCATTAATGCTGGAGTACCTCAAGGAAGTATTCTCGGACCTCTTTTATATGTACTATTTACAGCCGACATCCCACATCCTGACAAAGATACCGCCCTAATAGCAACATTTGCCGACGACACGGTTATACTCAACTCCGGTATTAATCTCCACACCACAACTGACCAACTACAAAACGAATTAAACAAAACGTTAAACTGGTTTTCAAACTGGCACATAAAAGTCAATGAAGACAAAACAATCCAAGTAATACATACAACAAGGACTAAATACACACCCTTACCCCTGACAACAAACAACAGAGAAATTCATATTCAACCTGTAGCTAAATATTTAGGCATCCACCTAGACAATAAATTGACATGGAAGTACCACATTCAACAAAAGCAAAGACAAATAAAACTTAAATTCAGACAACTATACTGGCTGCTACGACCCCAATCAAAACTCTCAGTGTACACCAAATCACTTATATATAAAAGTATAATAAAACCTATCTGGACATACGTATCCAAATCTGGGGAACATCCAAAAAACTAATCTTCAAATCATACAAAGCCAACAATATAAATTCTTAAGAAAAATTGCAAACTCTGAATGGTATGTTAGCAATCAGGACATACACCAAGACCTACAAATTGATTTAGTTGACGACGAGATTAAGAAAATCAGCTCGAAATACGTTTTAAAATGATTGGCACACTCAAACTACGACGTTTCTACTCTCCTCGACCAAGAGACGAATAGAGAAAGAAGACTCAAACGCAAAAGGCCCTGCGACCTCCCCTTTTCCTAATGGCAAATCACGTCTACAAATACCTGTAAATCTTCTGTTTTATGTTTGTTTAAATTATTATTATTATGTTTGTTCAAATTAGTATTATTTCTTAGTACTATGTATTAATATTATGCAATTCATAATAGTATACATACTATCATCATCAGGCGACAAGAACGAGCGACTAGGGGCGCTTGGTGTCAATAAAACCCCCAACGATTCGGGTGGACTAAAACCCACTTGTGCCTCAATATTAAACTAAAGATGATGATGTCTTGGGACAATGGTCCCCGCTCGTGTAAAATTTCCCTTAACTGTCAATAATGTTTATACCATTTACTGGATGTCTAAATTCTAAGACAGTTGTAAATATATCAGGGAATAAAACAAAAAAAAAAAAAAAGGAGGCTTTTGATAACGCATCATTCGACAGCATGTGCAACGCTGCCAGACATCATGGCATGGATGAAGCGCTGGTCTTGTGGATCAAAACAATGCTTGTGCACAGGACATTGAC
The DNA here is from genome assembly GCA_951905685.1 of Eumerus sabulonum. Classification (NCBI taxonomy): domain Eukaryota; kingdom Metazoa; phylum Arthropoda; class Insecta; order Diptera; family Syrphidae; genus Eumerus; species Eumerus sabulonum. Next base: position 50,452,193 of record OX645062.1, on the reverse strand, counting down.
CGCTGATGCTGACCTCGACCAGTGTGTCAAATCCGGTGTAAACAGGGGCTGCCCGGAAGGTGGCGTCCTGTCTCCGCTGTTATGGGGCATGGTGGTCGACTCTCTGCTTGATGCTCTTAATGCCTCTGGATGATGTCGGCTCATGCTTAGCGACTGACGATCTCAAAGCACAGGCGGCGCTAAATGTGATTGATGATTGGTGTACCACAAATGGGCTGTCGGAAAAATACTGACATGAATCAGCTGGTACTAAAATGCACTTCCATCCCGGTATCCAAGTAAGCTAAGTATCTAGCAGTCATCTTAGATAGCAAGTTTCTAGGGTTAAGGCATGTTGTGACAAAAATCACCAAAGCGCTGTCCGCTTTCAGGCAATGCGAGGGAGCATATGTGTCTGCAGTGGCAGCCAAGCAGCACTCAAAGCTGTGTGCAACCCCTTAGCTAGCTCCAAATTAGTACATGAACTCAAGTCCTTCTTGCACAGAGTATTACTTACTTACTTATTTAGGTGGCGCTACAGTCCGTGGTGAACCTGTGCCTCAACCAACAAGCGTCTCCAGCTGGCACTGTCTTTGGCCAGCTGTTTCCAGTGCCGCACGCCTAGTTGGGTCCCCTTCCACCTGCGTGCGCCACCGTTTATGCGGCCGTCCTCTGCCGCGCCTTCCTTCCGGGGTGGATTCGAAGACTCTTCGGATCGGAACTGTATTTTCCATGCGCTCTACATGGCCTAGCCACCTTAGACGCTGTATCCGCAGACGTCGTACCAGGCCGATGTCGCTGTACAACCCGTACAGTTCTTCGTTATATCTTCTCCTCCATACACCGTTTGAACAAACGGGACCGCAGATGCCTCTAGAAACGACCAAGGCCATCTTCATCCGCTTTTGTTAAGGTCCAAGCCTCTGCGCCGTAAAGAAAGACTGGGATGATTAAGGTCTTATATAGTGTCATCTTGGTTTTCCGAGAAAGGGCTCTACTTCTCAATTGCCTCTTGAGCCCAAAGAAATAACGGTAGGCAAGAGTGATTCTGCGGGTTATCTCAGCGCTGTTGTTGTTGTCGCTGGTCATCAGTGAGCCAAGGTAGACGAATTCCTTGACCACTTCAAAGTTATATCTGCCCATGGTGACGTTCTGGCCAATACGTCGGTGTAGTCCGTCTCTTTTAGAGGAAAGCAGATATTTGGTTTTACGGTTTTACCCTCATTAATCTTCAGATCCATTTTAGCCGCTTCTACCTCAATGCTAACAAAGGCCTCATTGATGTCTCGCTGTGTCCATCCAATCACGTCAATGTCGTCGGCGTACGCAAGCAATTGAGTAGACTTGAAATAAATAGTACCTCTTGTGTTGGCCAGTGACTCTTGCACGGTCTTGAAGCGAGAATTCTCCATTGTCATCCTCCACAGTCGGACGAGTTTAGCAGTGATGTTAAAACTAGACATGGCTTTGTGTAGCTCATCTCTAAACACGCTGTCATATGCAGCTTTGAAATCGACGAAAAGGTGGTGAATGTCGATTTGATATTCCTGGGTCTTCTCCAAGATCTGCCGTAGCGTAAATATTTGGACTATTGTGGATTTACCTGGCCTGAAACCATACTGATAAGAGTCGATCAGGTTATCCACAAACGGTTTCAGGCGTTCACACAATACGGCAGAGAAGATCTTGAACAGAGTAGGTAGACTAAATTGAATAAGGCTTGTATGGGTTCCAGGCCATTATGGGATCCCAAGAAATGAGTTCTCTGGTAAACTCGCCAGAATGGGTTCAGACGAGAGCTTCTCAGGACCTGAACCCGCTCTAGGTCTACCTGCGTCCACGGTAAATTCTTACATTAACGATTGGTTAATACACACAACCGTAGATGGAGAGATTATCCAGGTTGCAAGATGACTAGGTGCGTATGCCCTGATGTCTGTAAGGAATCCGCAGCATTCCTCCCGTCTTTAAGGAGAATCGACTGCAGAAGGCTTGTGGGAGTCATTACTTACTTACTTACTTATCAGGCCAGCGATCCATGGAGGATCTGATCCTGAACTAAAGCTGCCTTCCATCCATGACGGTCCGGGCACGCTGCTTCCAGTTATCAAGACCAAAATGTCTTACATCCGCGATTACTTGGTCTTTATACCGGAGGTTCAGTCTTCCTCTTCTTCTCGAACCAGGAGGCTCGGAGTCGAAGACCCTCTTAGCTGGAGCGTTGGCGTCCATGTGCTCGATGTGGCCGAGCCAGTGTAGTCGACGGATCTTTACCTTCCGGACTACATCCACATCTTTGTACAGCTCGTAGAGTTCGCGGTTGTGTCTTCTTCTCCATTCACCTTCCTCACAGACAGGACCAAATATCCGGCGCAGAATTTTTCTTTCGAAAGAACCCAAAATCAGCTCCGGTGTCCTGCTTATCGTCCAGCTTTCGGCTCCGTACAGCAAGACTGGCAGAATGAGCGTTTTGTAAAGCATGACTTTGGTCTTTCGAGTGAGGAGTTTTGACCCCAGTTGTTTGGACAAGCCGAAGTAGCAGCGGTTGCCAAGGGCGATTCTACGGCGGATCTCCACTGTGGTGTCATTTGTGGAACTTACGTTTGCCCCGAGGTAGACAAACTCCTTAACTACCTCGAAATTGTAGGCGTCAATTGTTATATTTTGTCCCAGGTGGTGAGTGACGGATTGGTTTTTGCTTGACAGCATGTATTTCGTTTTGTCCTCATTGATCTTAAGGCCAATTCGTTTCGCCTGTTCTTCAATCGCCGTGAATGCTTCCACAATGCCACGGCGAGAACACGCGATGATGTCGATATCATCCGCGTATCCTAGCAGCTGGATGGACTTGTAAAAGATAGTGCCTTCCCTGTTGACGCCTGCCCGTCGCACTATCTGCTCCAGCACCAGGTTGAAGAAGTCACATGACAGCGCATCTCCTTGCCGAAATCCGGTGCATGTTTCGAATGGTTCAGAGGTCCTAGAACCGAGTTGCACGGTGCATCGCGTGTTTTTTAGCGTGGCGCGACACAACTGGATCAGTTTCACCGGGATCCCGAATTCGGCCATCGCCCCAAACAGTGCTTCACGATGAATGCTGTCGTATGCGGCTTTGAAATCGATGAAAAGATGGTGTGTATCGATTTGAAACTCGTTGGTCTTTTCCAGGATTTGTCGAAGTGTGAAAATTTGGTCTATAGCTGATTTGCCGGGCCGGAAGCCGCACTGGTAGCTGCCGATTAGTGCGGTGCAAAATGGTTTTAGACGTTCACACAATACGCTGGAAAGGATCTTGTATGCGACATTGAGCAGGGATATACCTCTATAGTTCTTGCAAGAGGTAGGATCGCCTTTTTTGTGGATGGGGCATATAGAGCTGGTATTCCAGTCGTCGGGCATGCTCTCATCTTCCCAAATTCTGCAGATGATCTGGTGCATGCTCCCTACTAGAACATCGCCGCCAGCCTTGAAGAGCTCTGATGGCAAGCCATCTGAGCCTGCGGCCTTGTTGTTCTTCAGCTTCTGAATAGCTGTGCCGACTTCTTCTATGCTGGGTGGGAGGACTACTTCAGCGGCTGGAGTTGGGATTTCCTCGGTCCCTACCACTCTCTCTTGGTCATGCTCGTTAAGCAGCTGCTGGAAGTGATGCTTAAATACATCCACTATTCCCTGCGGGTCGGTGACAAGATTACCCTCGCAGTTTCGAAGAGCCAGGGTGCCCTTTTTGAAGCCTCCTGCAAGGCCTTTGGCTTTCTTGTAAAAGGCTCGTATTCTATGTTTATCCCTAGACTCCTCGATATCCTTCAGCTGGGAGGCTGCGAAGATTCTTTTCTTTTGTCGCAGTAGTTTCTTCTCCTCCCTTCTTCTGGCTCGGTACTCTTCTCGCGCTGCCCTGGTTTTCCTCTGCAGCGCATTTTGGTACGCCTCGTCGGTTGCTGCCTTTTTTTGCTCACACTCGCCATCATACCACGGGTTTCTTGTCGGGGGTGGTTGGTATCCTAATGTGGTTTCGGCTACTTCCTGAATGGCTGAGCGGCAATGCAGCCACATATTATTGGCATTTGTGTTCGACGTAGGCATACCGTAGAGTCTTTCGCTCAGCTGCTCCCTGTAGACTCTGGCAACCTCCGGTGTGCTCAGGCGCCCAATGTCGAACCTCCTCCTGGTGGGCTGGTGCAGCTTTCTGACATTGGACAGTCGAGCTCTGAATCTTGCTGCTACGAGGAAGTGGTCAGAGTCGACATTCGCCCCTCTGAATGTTCGCACATCCAGGATGTTTGACGCGTGCCTTGCGTCAATGAGCACATGGTCGATTTGGTTGGCGGTTCGACCGTCCGGAGATCGCCAGGTTGCTGTGTGGATTCGCTTTCGAGGGAATCTTGTGCTACTTATCACCGCATTACGAGCTGTCGCAAAGTCAGCGAGTCGGAAGCCGTTATCTGTTGTTGTATCGTGGAGGCTGTGCTTTCCGATCACTCCGCCAAGGGTGTTTTCCTTTCCGATTTTGGCATTGAAGTCCCCGAGCACGATTTTTACATCGTACTCCGGACAAGCTCCGTAGGCGTTGTCCAGGAGGTCATAGAAGTCCTCCTTGATAGGGTCTTCAGCCTCGTCGGTAGGGGCGTGTGCACATATAAGGCTGATGTTATAAAATCTGCCTCTGATGCGGATCACAGCCAGGCGATCACTTATAGGCTAAAGTCGATGACCTTCGACCTTAACCGCTTCCCCACGACAAATCCGCATCCCAGTAAGTGCAATCTTTTGTGACAGGTGTAATAAATGTCGCAATTTTTCTTCCTCATCATACCGTTTTCTATCCAGCGTATTTTCTGGACCGCAGTAATATCCGCTTTGTACTGCGTGAGGATTCCATCTAGTTTATGAGCAGCTCCGGGAGTGTACAGGGTTCTGACATTCCAGGAGCATACTCGCAAATCGTGTCCCTTTTTCGTGCGTTGTCGTTGTCAAGTATCCGTCCGTGTATCCGAGGCATCTTGCTCGTCCGTGTATCCGATGCATCTTGCTCATTCATTACTTTGTTTTTTTTTTTTTTACGTGGGCGGATTGTTAGCCCGCCGCACAACCACCATTCTGGTCGGGGTTTTGTCGCTGCATACGTTTGTTCACCTCCCAACGGTTGTTGAAGAGGCTATCCAGAGGGCGCCGCGAAGAGGCCGTATGTCGACTTGATCAACAACTTTACCCTGTATGTCCGAGCCCATGCCCTCTTGTGGGAGTCATTACACCTGTGCTAAGCATCTCTACGTACTTGGCATCAACGAGACACCCACCTGTGCTGCATGTTACATCACTGAAGCTCTTCTTCCTTTCTCTCCGGAAAACGGGGAAAATACAGTAATGTAAGGTGTCCTTCACAACACCACGTCAGAAAACGGACTAAGGCTAGTGGACTTTATGGCGGGACATAACCTGGTAGTAGCAAGTACACGATTCCCACACCTCAACATCCATAAGGGGACCTGGCGGTCTTTCGATCAATCGACAACCAACCAAATTGATCATATTGCGATCGACGGCAGACACTCCTCCAGCATCCTAGATGTCCGAACCTATCGACGAAGGAGAATCCCGTCCACCCGACCTAGACGATGTGAAGATAGCGATATCGAAACTTAAGTCTTATAAAGCTGCTGGAGCAGACGGACTCCCCGCGGAACTGATTAAAGCAGCTGGCGATGAGCTGGTCAGGAACATGCACCAACTCATCTGGTCGGAAGAACGCATGCCCGATGAATGGAATCTCAGTATCGTTTGCGCGGTCCATAAGAAAGGAGACCCCTATGACTGCGGCAATTACAGAGGGATAAGCCTCCTGAACATCGCGTACAAGATCCTCACTGCCGTACTGTGTAAGTACCTGAAACCGTTCGTGGACAATCTGATAGGTTCCTACCAGTGTGAATTCAGGCCAGGAAAATCCAGGATAGACCAAATATTTACACTACGGCAGATCTTGGAGAAGACCCATGAGTTCCAGGTCGATACGCACCATCTTTTCGTCGACTTTAAAGCCGCGTATGATAGTGTTTATAGAGTCGAACTATACAGAGCCATGTCATGTTTTAACAGTCCTGCCAAACTCGTCAGACTGTGCAGGATGACTATGGAGAACTCTCGCTGCTCTATTAAGGTCGGAGGTGAACTAACCGACCCCTTTGATGTTTAAAAAGGTTTAAGACAGGGTGACGCACTGTCATGTGATTTCTTCAACATTATTCTTGAAAAGATCGTGCGGGACTCTGCGGCCAATACAAGAGGTACGATCTACTTCAAGTCCACACAATTGCTTGCTTACGCAGAGGGAGCCGTCAATGAGGCGTTCGCAAGCATTGAAGCAGAAGCGGCTAAAGTTGGTCTAAGGGTAAATGGGGACAAGACCAAATATATGCAGTCATCCAAGAAAGACGCGCAACACCGACGTCTTGGTCAGAACGTCACCTTCGGCAGCTATATTTTTGAAGTAGTCAAGGACTTCGTCTACCTTGGCTCGTTAGTGACAAGCAGCAACGACACCAGCGCTGAGATAAAACGCAGAATAACTCTTGCCAATCGCTGCTTCTTCGGGCTCAAGAGGCAATGAAGTAGTAGAGCCCTCTCTCGAAAAACTAAGGTTTCCCTCTACAAAACCTTGATCATCCCGGTCCTCCTCTACGGCGCTGAGGCTTGGACGTTATCAAAAGCAGATGAAGAGGCTCTTGGGCGTTTCGAGAGGAAAATTCTGCGTGCAATCTTTGGTCGCGTTTGTGTAAACGGAGAGTGGAGGAGGAGATTCAACCAAGAGCTGTACGGGCTGTACAGCGACATCGGCCTGGTTAGACGTCTTCGGGTCCAACGTCTAAGATGTAGAGCGAATGGACATCAACGCTCCGGCCCGAAGAGTCTTTGAATCCAACCCCGAGGGACGAAGAAGCAGAGGACGGCCGCACTTAAGATGGCGCACACAGGTGGAAGGGGACCTCACCCAACTGGGTGTGCGGCAATGGAAAATGGTAGCAAAAGATCGTGCTAGTTGGAGGGGCATATTGGTTGAGGCCCTGGTTCCCCCCGAACTGTAGAGCCCGTTAAGAAGAAGAATGGCCATGCACAGGTGGAGGGCGAAAAGCATATGTGTCTGCAGTGACAGCCAAGCAGCAGTGAAAGCTGTGTGCAACCCCTTAGCTAGCTCCAAATTAGTGCATGAACTCAAGTCCTTCTTGAACAGAGTCTTACTTACTTACTTAGATGGCGCTACAGTCCGTGGTGAACCTGGATCTCAACCAACAAGCGTCTCCAGCTGGCACGGTCTTTGGCCAGCTGTTTCCAGTGCCGCACGCCTAGTTGGGTCCCCTTCCACCTGCGTGCGCCACCGATGATGCCGCCGTCCTTTGCCGCGCCTTCCTTCCGGGGTGGATTCGAAGACTCTTCGGGTCGGAGCTGTATTTTCCATACGCTCTATATGGCCTAGCCACCTTAGACGCTGTATCCGTAGACACCGTTTGAACAAACGGGACCGTACATAGTGCGCAGATTTTTCCTCTCGAAACGACCAAGGGCATCTTCATCCGCTTTTGTTAAGGTCCAAGCCTCTGCGCCGTAAAGGAAGACTGGGATGATTAAGGTCTTATATAGTGTCACCTTGGTTTTCCGAGAGAGGGCTCTACTTCTCAATTGGCTCTTGAGCCCAGAAAAACAGCGGTAGGCAAGAGTGATTCTGCGTTTAATCGCAGCGCTGGTGTTGTTGTTGCTGGTCATCAGTGAGCCAAGGTAGACGAATTCCTTGACCGCTTCAAAGTTATATCCGCCCATGGTGACGTTCTGGCCAATACGTCGGTGTAGTCCGTCTCTTCTAGAGCAAAGCAGATATTTGGTTTTACGGTTTTACCCTCATTAACCTTGAGACCCATCTTAGCCGCTTCTACCTCAATGCTAACAAAGGCCTCATTGACGTCTCGCTGTGTCCGTCCAATCGCGTCAATGACGTCGGCGTACGCAAGCAATTGCATAAATTTGAAATAAATCATACCTCTTGTGTTGGCCAGTGACTCTTGCACGATCTTTTCAAGCACGATGTTGAAAAACTTGCATGACAGCGCGTCACCTGCCTAAATCCTTTTTTAACATCAAAGGTCTCGGTTTGCTCATTATCGACTTTAATGGAGCAGCGAGAATTCTCTATTGTCATCCTACACAGTCAGATGAGTTTGGCAGGGATGTTAAAACTAGACATGGCTTTGTATAGCTCATCTCTATACACGCTGCCATATGCAGCTTTGAAATCGACGAAAAGGTGGTGAGTGTCCATTTGATATTCCTGTGTCTTCTCCAAGATCTGCTGTACCGTAAATATTTGTTCTATTGTGGATTTACCTGGCCTGAAACCCCATCCACAAAAAAGGCGATTCTACCTCTTGCAGGAACTATAGAGGTATATCCCTGCTCAATGTCGCATACAAGATCCTGTCCAGCGTACTGTGTGAACGTCTAAAGCCATTTTGCACCGCACTAATCGGCAGCTACCAGTGCGGCTTCCGGCCCGGCAAATCGACTACAGACCAAATTTTCGCACTTCGACAAATCCTGGAAAAGACCAACGAGTTTCGAATCGATACACACCATCTTTTCATCGATTTCACAGCCGCATACGACAGCATTCATCGTGAAGAACTGTTGTCGCGCCACGCTAAAAAATACGCGATGCACCGTGCAATTCGGTTCTAGGACCTCGGAACCATTCGAAACATGCACCGGATTTCGGCGAGGAGATACGCCGTCGTGTGACTTCTTCATGTTGGTGCTTGAGCAGATAGTGCGACGGCTAGGCGACAACAGGGAAGGCACTGTCTTCTACAAGTCTGTCCAGCTACTAGGATAAGCGGATGATAGTAACATCATCACGCGGTCTCAGCGTGATGTTGTAGAACTTTCACGGCGATTGAGAAACAGGCAAAAAGAGTTGGTCTTAAAGTCAACTAGGATAAGACAGATAACAATTGACGCCTACAATTTCGAGGCAGTCAAGGAGTTTGTCTACCTCGGGGCAAACGTAAATTCCACAAATGACACCACAGCGGAGATCCGGCATAGAATCGCCCTTGGCAACCGCTGCTACTTCGGCTTGTCCAAACAACTGGGGTCAAAACTCCTCACTCGAAAGACCAAAGTCGTGCTTTACAAAACGCTCATACTGACAGTCTTGCTGTACGGAGCCGAAAGCTGGACGGTAAGCAGGACGAAGCAGGAAGCTTTCGAAAGAGAAATTCTGCGCCGGATGTTTGGTCCTGTCTGTGAGGAAGGTGAATGGAGAAGATGACACAACCGCGAACTCTACGAGCTGTACAAAGATGTGGATGTAGTCCGAAAGGCAGAGATCCGTCGACTACACTGGCTCGGCCACATCGAGCGCATGGACATCATCGCTCCAGCTAAGAGAGTCTTCGACTCCGAGCCTCCTGGTTCGAGAAGAAGAGAAATACCGAACCTCCGGTATAAAGACCAAGTAATCGCGGATGTAAGACATCTTAGTCTTGATAACTGGAAGCAGCGTGCCCGGGCCGTCAAGGATGGAAGGTAGCTTTAGCTAGGGCTCAGATCCTCCATGGATCGCTGGCCTGATATGTAAGAAACCACACTGATAAGAGTCGATCAGGATATCCACAAACGTTTTCAGGCGTTCACACAATACGGCAGAGAAGATCTTGAACAGAGTCGGTAGACTAAATTCAATAAGGCTTGTATGGGTTCCAGGCCATTCTGGGATCCCAAGAAACGAGCTCTCTGGTGAACTTGCCAGAATTGGTTCAGAGTAGAGCTTCTCAGGACCTGAACCCGCTCTAGGTCTACCTGAGTCCACGGTAAATTCTCACGTTAACGATTTGGTGTTTAATACACACAACCGTAGATGGAGAGATTATTCAGGTTGCAGGATGACTAATTGCGTATGCCCTGATGTCTGCAAGGAATCCGCAGCATTCCTTCCGTCTTTAAGGAGAGTCGACTGCAGAAGGCTTGTGGGAGTCATTACACCTTTGCTAAGCATCTCTACATACTTGGATTGAATGAGACACCCACCTGTGCTGCAGGTTGCGAGGAGGATGACACTGCAGGGCATTTCCTCTGTGACTGTTCCGCCTTTACTCGCGCACGGTGGCTCACCCTTGGGGCCGACTGTGGTAGTCTGGAATACAATGGACCAGTGTTTGCGTCTGAGTGCTCCAGCAGATAGCAGAAGCAGACTAAAACAACAATCAAGTAAAGTGTCAATAATTTTTCTTTGTTTTTGTTTTTATTTAGTTAATTCCACATTTCAACGTTTTCTACTTACTAAACTATCCGTAAGTACGTAGTATATTACTTGCAAAAATATATCTTCACATGTACATAAATAGTAAATACATATAGTGTACTCATTTAATTTGTTACTACCTAAATAAATATTTACACTTTATAGTAATTTTCTTAGTAATTTGCGGGCATTTATCTCCTTGTCTATAATTTTTTCTTTAATAAAAAAGTGTACACTTCATAAAAAATACCAAATCTACATTTTCCAAGTCTAAACATTAGATAGAACTATATTTTATCGACAAACAGTTTGTATAAATGTGTATATTGTTTGAGTTGCTTAGAACTAGTTGCTTTGTTGTTTTGTTTTTTGTCTTAGGAAGGTAAGATTAATACTCGGTCGAGTCGCTCCAGGACAACTCTGTGTCTTAATGGAGCTATTAATAAGAATTAAGTGTTTCCGCTTAAGTACTTATCGCATAGAGGAATTACGGTATGAATTCTTATACTATGGTTAGTCAAAAGAAATATACTAACACATCTCCTAACTCTTCTAAACTATCACAAAGAAATAAATCTTTAGTTGTTGATTGATTGCCCATCGATTGTTTGTTCTTTCTAGCTTAAATAGAAACACATTTTCCCTTTTTTTTTTTAATGATAAAGAGTTAATGGCCGGAAACTAACGATAACGATTTTGTCTTATGCAATATATAGATTGTTGCTGGCTTCATTGGTTTTTGGGTTACTGTTTGACGTCGGTCTGCTGTTGTTCTTGGTTCTTCTTGCGTTTTCGGAGGTACACCATGAGGTATTCGATGCCCCAGGCGATGCCACATATGCAAATGCACACGCTCTGGGTATGAATGCAGACCGGGTAACTTTGTGTTAAATCACGGATAGCACCTGAAAAAAAAAAACAAATAATTTTAAATAACCAACTGACGATTTAAAAGGGAACCGGATACACAGTAGTATGGACACAATCCACAACAATTCAACGAGATCAATATGACACATCTCAGACAAGAACCAAGCGAAGCAGAGTTGCCATGTGTTTTCTTAAAATTTCTTAAAATTCTAATAAACGCAACTCTAAAGAGAGATGTGTTGGTGAGACATCAAAGTGAACAAAAAAAAAAAATAAAATAAAATAACATCACAACCCTCTACCGAACGATCACATAACCTTCTAAATTGATAAGCTGATCACATCAATCAATCGCGACGGTCCTTGACTCACAATATAATGGCAATAACCCGCTCGAATGTTTGTTGTCTCAATGCAAAACTGAGTTCGATACTACATGTGTTGTACTTACCGATTCCTGGTCCCAGACAGATCACGAATATGGCCTTTCCCACTAAATGCCAACCGAACGCAGACGGCAGCTTCTCGAGCGAACAATACTCGGACACAGTCAATGTGAAATTACTCAGTGCTGATCCTCGGAAAAAACCGCAAATTGACAGCCACACCATGAGCTGGGTCCATTCCGTCTGCTCCGCCATTACTATAAGAACAGAAAACATCATTCCGTACAGCTCCCCTAAAATTTTATGCAATTGTACTCACTTGATCTTGTGATCGCAACAAAGATGATCGATATCAGGAACACGGTCCGCTTCTTGATGTTCGTCCTATCGAAAATCGGCGGTAATACAACTCTCGCTGCGATATCAGTGATCGCGGTGACCGACAGGCAAAATGCTACATCCTTCTTATCATAGCCCAAATTGGCAAAGAAGAACGGCGTAACCATCTTGAAATTCATCTCGGCCACATAGAATATCGATAGACCGAAGAGAATGTTTAGGAACGTTTTATCCTTTAACAGATCGATATCCATCAGATCGGCAAATCGTTTCCAGAAGCCTGGTTTCGATTCCTTCGTCTCGTCTTTCGAATCAGCTTTGAGCTTGTCGTCCTGTTTCTTCTCACTCTCGGTTGGTTTCATTTTGATGAATGAATCCCTATGCGTGATACTACCAGATAGAGTGTTTACGCGTTTCAACTCACGATCTTGTCGCTCGAGTTCGTCGTCCCCGACATTCATGTGAACCTGCAATATACTGCCGGAGAAATCTAAGACGGACAGATTTGATGTGACAGAGAGTTTTCGATGCCTTAACACGGCATTTAGGTCATTGTTCGAGTAGTTCTTTTCGGCAGACTGTACTCCGGCTAATGACATAATTCTCGGGATAGTCGGTCGTTTGGGTAGGCCACTTGAGTTGCCATTCATGGTGCTCATCGCCACTTCAGAGAAATTCTTTCTCATATTGTTGATCTGAAGGTGCTTATTGAAAAGCAGTGTATTCATTTCTGGCAAAGCATCTTCGTCTTCGGCTTCTTTAATTGGCTCAAAATCTGTCACGGGCAGCATTTCAACATCTATCGGTTCGTCTATCATATGCCATTTTGCCGGCTGAAGCAATACTGATCCGACGACGGCATTCAAAGCTACCGAGGCCAGCATTAGGACTGCCCCTCGAAATCCATATGCTTCGAGTAGTATCCGCACCAATTGTGGCATGATAAGCATTCCCATGGCCGTTCCGGCCATAGACAACCCTACTGCTTGTCCTCGTTTGTTCTTAAAATAGTGATTGAGGGCAACGAAAGCAGCAGAGGTAGACAAACCGACTCCGATACCATTTATGACACTATAGGTGGCTAAAATATGCGGCATACTGTTGGCAGGTGATGTTAACGCCAAGCCCAAACCGCACAGGATCGATCCGGCTACGGCGACTTTTCGATAGGAGAACTCCTTCAGAAGCGGACCGACAAATAAACCGGAAAAATTCATGCATACATCTAAGGTACTCATAATCACAGCTGCGCCGGTTGTTCCGACGTTGAGATCACGCAGGAGGTCGCCGAAGAGTAACCCGAATGATGGTTCTATCGAGCGGGTGCATAGCTAGAACGAAAGGGAATGAAATTGTTTTTTTTTTTTTGTTTTATCGACCGTTATATACATAAAAATATCGATTTTGTATAATGCATATATATGATGTCAACTGATTTTAGTTGACGTATGATATTATTTATCATGAGCGCAATAAATAGTTAACGAAATAATCATTTGATGAGACCAAATCGAATTAGATAGGGTATTACACTCGCCTAGCACGTGGGCATGGAAATCGTATCCGCCATGAGCTATAATATGAAAATGACCGCGTATGTCGGACAATTCTATAAAGATAAAGCCGCTGTGGTTTGTGACTTATTCGCACAGTTCTGCAACTTCAAAAAACCCCACAAGAAAGAGTCGAATGGGGTCAAATCGTACGATCTCGGTGGCAAGTTCACATCACCTCCACGTGAGATGACCATGGCCTCCAATCGCTCGTGCAGAATTTCCAATGTGGTATGAGCTGTGTGTGAGAGCACCGTGGCGCAGTGGGTAGTGTGACGCCCATGACACGGGATCGAACCCCGACACAGCCATGTCATCGAACGTGTTTTTCACGGTGTTTCTCCTCAGCGGGGTTCTGACAAAACCCCCTGTAGTAAAATTGCCATGAAAAGCTTCTCGAAATTCGCTGTTCGGAACCGGCAATAAGCCTGTAGGTCCCTTCCACCTATGGGAAAATGAGATCACACACAACATGGATGATGGAGAGAAGCTCGGCTTAGGTCCTTCATGGACTGTAATGCCAACATACATACATACATACATACATGAGCTGTGTGGCACGTTGCGCGGTCCGGTTAAAACCACGTGTCATTTGTGTCCATATCATCCAAAGGAAGTTTGTAATAATCGACTTATAGTGCTCGCCGTTAACGGTGATGGCCTAGCCAACGCCGTCCGATCCGATGACGCCGCCAGCCCAAAATCTACACCAAATAGTAACATTTGCAAGATGCAGTGGACGCTCTGGACCTCATGTGGACTAGTACCGTCCCAATTTCGGCAATGTTGTTTGTTGACATAGCCATTCATCCAGAAATTGGTCTCATCGCTGAAGATGATTTTTCGGAGAAAATTGGGATCAGTTTCCAAGAGTTTTAGAGCCCATTCAGCGAATACACGTCGTTGTCTATGGTCGTTAACCTTCAGCTCCTGGATCAGTTGAAGTTTGTACGGGTGCAGCCCAAGTCAAGACGTAAAATTAGTCAAGTTCTGGTCAGCGAAAGGCCGAGTTCTTGTAAGTGACGCGGAATCGAATTGCACACTATCATGGATGGCGGCGGTGTTTTCGGCAAATCTTGCGTCTCGTCGACACGTTGGTTTATTGTTTACTGAACCAGTGGACTCAAATTTATCCACCACACTAGGAATCGCCCTCTCGGTAGGGCGACTATTGGAAAATTCAGACGGGGAAGAGCGAATGGTGAGCCTCCTGCGCTAGAAAACAGGATTAGTCGGTTGGGCTACGGCCTAGTCAGCCCTAACCGTAAAAAAGACACAAACTCCGAAACAAGCACAAGTCTCGACCCTAGTAACAAACGAAAAAAGGACAATGATCTTCGGCTCTGTACGTAGAGTGTTAGGTCCCTGAACATGCCACGTGCAGCCGAACAACCGCCATCCAGGAAATGCGATGGAATTGACCGGGTATAAAGCGGATGAAAAACTGTGACATTTACTACGGCGACTGCTTCAGGGAGAGAGGACAACGATTGTTCGGATGCGGATTTGCTGTTCGAGGTGGACTAAGGCCAAAAGTCCTAAGCTTTCGGCATGTGAGCGAACGCCTCATAACGCTCCGTATCAAGCTACATCTTCTAACATCAGCCTGATCTGCGTCCACACCCCCACGGAAAACAAATATGACTCCACCAAAGATGAGTTCTACGATCTCCTAGACAGAACGTATGTATGCCCAATGTCCCAGCTATGACATCAACATTGTACTAGGAGACTTCAATGCTAGCTGGGTAAGGAAAGCATCTTTGAACGAGTCATCGGCAAACATACCCTACACGACACCACATCCGATAACGGATACAGGCTGATGTGATGATCTCCTTCTGGCCAGTACGCGCTTCCCGCACCTCGACATACACAAAGGCACCTGGCGGTTACCAGATCAATCAATCACTAACCAGATTCACCACATCGCGATAGACGTCAGACACTCGTCCACTATTCTTGATGTTCGAATTTTCTGAGAAGCTAACATCGACTCGGACCACTATCTTGTACTAGCCAAGATGCGCCTACGGATATCACGAACGCAGCGGAGTAGAGTAAGAATACAAAGTTATGACGTCGGAAAGCTACAGTTGCCAGAGCTCTCCAATACACCTCAACCCTCCACGCCGACAAAAAACAACAGTGGAGCCTTTGCAAACAAGCCCTGAAAAGCACTTCATCTGAAGTTTTGGGCTTCAAGGCTCCACCACGAAGAATCACCTGGTTCGATGAGGAGTGCAGGAAGCAGGAAGGAAGCGAAGCTGGAGGCATATAAAGCCTCGCTACATAGAAGAACAAGAGCAGCTCGTGAGCTCTAAGAGTTAAAAAGAAGGGAGGAGTACATATAAGCTTCTCAGAAGAAAGAAGAAAGAGCACGAAAAGCTCGCGATTGCGGATGTGGAGAGGTGCTACTGCAGGCGTGACGTTCGGAAGTTTTATTTACTTACTTACTTAGGTAGCGCCGTGGCGCAGTAGGTAGTGTGTTGGCCTCTGATGCCGATGACACGGGATCGAATCCCGCAACATCCATGTCATCGAACGTGTTTTTCACGGTGCTTCTCCTCAGCGGGGTACTGACAAAGCCGAATCTCGCCGTTCGGAACCGGTAATAAACTGTAGGTCCCTTTCACCTATGGGAAAAATAAAATCTCGCACAACATGGGTGATTGAGAGAAGCTCGGCTTTGGTCCTCAACCAACAAGCGTCTCCAGCTGGCACGGTCTTTGGCCAGCTGTTTCCAGCGCCGCACGCCCAGTTGGTTAAGGTCCCCTACCACCTGCGTGCGCCACCGTATATGCGGCCGTGCTCTGCCGTGCCTTCCTTCCGGGGTGGATTCGAAGACTCTTCGGGTCGGAGCTGTATTTTCCATGCGCTCTATATGGCCTAGCCACATTAGACGCTGTATCCGTAGAAGTCGTATCAGGCCGATGTCGCTGTACAACCCGTACAAACGAAGGCGTAAAATCCTTCAATGTCCCAAAGGTAGCATAAGTTTCAGGTCGTTTGTAAAAAACTCAACTATGTACGTCTTCTTTGCCAACGCTCATCCACAATGACATTCCAGCTGTCATCCCATTAGACAAAGCTAAGCTACTTGCTGTCCACGTCGCAGCGAGTTCTCAGCTCCTAGCTTGAACATTGTCTCCGCCTGTACTAGAGTGTGTCAATTTCGCACTTGTACAGTCGTAGGGGTTCTCAAAGACCTCGACATATACAAAGCCGCCGGTCCAGATGGTATTTCCCCAATAGTTCTGAAGAGGTGTTCTTTTACTCTGATAAAACCACTCCGTAAGCTTTTTTACCTTTCCTACACTACTGGGCCCTTTCCGAGTAGGTGGAAAACAGCATTTGTCCAGCCTATACCCAAAAAAGGCGAATCTTCTACTCCGTCCAACTACCTACCCATCGCACTAACATCACTTCTCTCCAAGGTCGTAGAAACGCTGATTAACCGTCAGCAAATACAATATCTTGTATTAGTATAGCAACAGACCCACTGGTGCTTTTATGGCATATTTCGCAAAAAATGGACTCGGTCGCTTCACCAAGCAGGTGAAAGCAAAATAGTTGCACAGGATATTTCGAAAGTATTTGACAGGGTTTGGCATGAAGCCGTTTTATCGAAAATGCGTGCTTTCGGGATCGATGGGTCTCTTCTTCAATGGATTAGAAGCTACCATTCGAATTGTTAAATTCAAGTTGATTTGGCAGATCAAAGTCTGACATCAATTTTTTAAATGCTGGTGTTCCCCAGGGCACCGTCTTGTCACCAACACTCTTTCTCATTTTTATAAATGATCTCTTGTCTGCCACTTCTAATTCAATTCACTCCTTCGCTGACGGCAGTACCCTTAGCTTCTCATATTCGTTCATTACTTTAGAACCCTGAACTTCGGCTGTAGATAGTGAGCGGTAGCGTATGTTAAGCTCATTAAATTCCGATATCGACAGCATCATCCAATGGGGTAAGAACAATAGATTGAAATTTAATGCAAAACACAATGCTGTCTCCTGTCGTTAAAGCGCATAACTAACCCGCAGCCATTATCCATGACTTGCACTTGCATCTCAGAAACCGAAAAGCTCCCCGTCCTGGGTATGAATGCTGCTCAAAATCTTAATTGGAACGACCAATTGCTGCGAAATGCCTAGGCTTCTTATACAGATGCAAGAAATATTTCTCAACCTTTGATCTGGCTGCAATCTATAAGGTCTTCACGCGTTATAAATTAGAGCATTTTGTATTTGCCGAACATTTTGTGAAGTGTACGGCGAGAATGCTGTAAGTGTAAACCAGAGCCCGAAGTAATTTGAAAATGTTGGTATCACTCTGATCAGCTAATCACTGAAAAAAATCGGTGAAATGTTGTAGCTTGTGCAGCAGGAGCGGTATACAAGCTGTCCGAAGATAACGGAGGCACTGAACATTAATCGCCTGACAGATTGGAATCATCTAAAAGAGCTGGCTCAACAAAATCGAATCATTTTAAAAGTGAATTCTTACGGACGATAAAAATTGAAAAGGCAATCGATCATGGTCAAATGCCGGTTATCATGGACAAATGATTTCAAAGTCTGATTGACGGCCAATAAGGTGGTGCTGAGTGTTTGCTGAGATTGGAGGGGAATTGTCCAGTGTTAGCTGCTACAAACTGGCGAAACGGTCAATTCGGCCCTTTACTGTGCACAACTCGACCGCTTGAACAAGGCAATCTAGAAAGAGCGACCAGAGTTGACAACAGAAAAGGAGTTGTGTTTTATCATGAAAATGCCAGGCCACACACATCTTTGATGACTCGGAGCAAATTGACAGAACTTGGTTGGGGAGTTCTGACGTATCCATCATATACATCACAGCCCGAACCTTGCACCAACTGACTACCACCATTGATCAAAAGATAAACCGGTCCACACTTCGAAACCCGTTGAGATTTCAAGGGAATCGTTCATTCTTCTGAGCTTCTACCGTCCAATTATGTCAATGTCATCCGCGTACGCAAGCAATTGCACAGGCTTGAAATAGATCGAGCCTTTTGTGTCGCCAATCGAGTCTCGAATTGTATTTTCAAATACGATGTTGAAAAGTTACATGACGGTGCGTCACCTTGAATAAGTCCTTTTTTAACATCAAAGGTCTGGGTAATTCGCTACCGACCCTAATGGAGCAGCGAGAATTCCCATTGTCATCTGGCATGATCTGACGAGTTTGGCAGGGATGTTAAAACTAGACATGGCTCCGTAAAGCTCGTCTATGAAATCGACGAAAAAGTGATGAGTGTCGATTTGGTATTCTTGGGCAGTGTGAATATTGGGTCAGTTGTTGATTTACCGGGCCTGAAACCACACTGATAAGAACTTATCAAATTATCCACAAAGGGTTTAAAGCATTCACACACTACGGCAGAGAAGATCTTATATACAATGTCAAGGTGACTTATTTCCCTGTAAATGGTCCAGTTATAGGGGTCTCCTTTCTTGTGGATCGGGAAAACGACACTGAGACTTCACTCGTCGGGCATGCATTCCTCCGCCCATATCTTACAGATGAGCTGGTGCGTGCGCCCTGCCAGATCATCCCCAGCTACTTTGAAAAGTCCGCTTCATCAGCTTTGTTTGACTTCAACCTTGATATTGCTATCTTGACCTCATCAAAGTCGGGAGGACAGAATTCTCGTCTATCGTCGTCTAAGTTAAGTGGGACATTCTGCCTGAAAGCGGTATTTGAGTCTTCCTCGCCCTTTAACAGTCTGCAGAAATGATACTTCTAGATTCTCGATATCTACTGCGCCTCTACTACGAGTTATCCATTCTCGTCTTGCGTCATGCTTAGCTGTATTGGCCTGCCTGCATTCGTCCGCTCAACCACGGGTTTTTCCTGGGCGGTGGTGTCGTAAAACCCAGCTCTTTGACAAAACTTCCATTCTTCTTCTACCGATAGTGCAGGCGGCGTCGAACTTTCAGAGAGTTTTTGGGAGACTCGGTCTACAAAGTTCCCAGCGATCGGGTGCGATTGTAGCTTTTCAACGTCAAACCTTGGTGTTCTTTCTCGTCTCCGTTGTTTTTTTATATTCGTGCTCTTACCTTGGCCACAACAAGGAAACGATTCGAGTCTTTGTTGGCACCTCGGAAGGCTCGGACATCAAGAATACTGTTGGAGTGTCTGACATCGATCACAATGTAATCAATCTGGTTGGCAGTTGATTGATCAGGGAACCGCCAGTTACCTTTATGGTTATTGAGTTGTGACAATCGTGTACTCACTAGAGACACGTTCCGCCCCGGGGAAAATTCACTAGCCTGAGTCCGTTTCCGTATGTGTTGTCATGTACGCTGTGTTTTTCGATGACTCTGGCAAAAACTTCTTCCTTTCTCAGCTGTGCATTGAAGTCTCCTAGAATGATCTTGGTGTCGTAGCTGGGGCATTTGTTGTATGTCCTTTCTAGGAGATCATAGAAGTGTATCCTTGCTGTTGTCATCCTTGTCCTCTGTCGGGGCGTGGGCGCATATTAGGCTAATATTGCCGAATGTAGCCTTGATACGAATTGTTATGTATATTTAGAGCTTAAGACTTTTTGCCTTAGTCTACCTCGAACAACAAATCCTCATCCAAATAAGCGGTGGGTTGCGGTAATATCTGCTTTTTAGCAGTTAAGGGCTTCCGCGAGTTCATCGAAGTGCGGATCCGAAATTCATTGTCCTTTTTTCGGTTGTGAGGGCTGCCGTTACCTCTACTATGTAGAGCTCATCAGCCGACGTCTCTTTTTCAGGGTCCCGACCCAACTTTGGAGATTTCCTTTCCTTCCGGGCATCGAAATATGTTTGAGAAGCCAGAAAAGGGGTGTTGTCCAGGTAGCTCCTACTAACCGGAGCTGTGGACGCCGCCGTTGACCGATGGATTGATTAGCTCGTCCGCCGCTGTCCTGAAGAAGAGTTAAGCCCTGGAGCCGATTTACTCTTACACTTCTCCATATCAGCAACCTGTTACTGTTGCTTTGTTGGTCATTCTGAATCTTTCTCGGGCGAGGCTTTGGAAGATAGTTAATATATGCTCCTTGGTTTTCTTAGCATGCTACATCGCCTACAGATACATATATGTGCTGTTGAGACTCAATTTTTTAAAGGTGGTTTGATGAATGTGACCCATGAATGTGCAGTTGCATGGCTCATGTTCTGTTAGGGCTTCACATAGCACTCTTAGGTAGGCTTTGTTAAGTTCTAGAGCTTCTTGGGTTCATTTTGAATTGTAATTCCATTCCATGATTTTCTTTGCATGGCCCATGGCCTGTTGGTGCTTCACATAGCACTCTTAGGTAGGCTTTGTTAAGTTCTAGAGCTTCTTGGGTTCATTTTGGATTGTAATTTCATTCCATGATTTTCTTTGAGTGTTTAATAACCTCTTGGCTATTCCAAAACTGATCCCTTTGTTTAATGATCCACTGATGTAGGTGAAGGTTTGTGTCCAAGTTGTTGAAACCATAAAGGGGGGAAATGTACCTGAGCATCTTTCTTAGCTTGTATGTCAGCCTTTTCATTGCCTTCATGGTTTTCATGGCCTGGTCCCCAAATCAGCTTTAGTCTGTTATTTTCTGCCACATTGCTTAGTATCTTGTGGCATTCGCAGACAGCCCTAGAGTTAAATAGATATCTTGATGGTTTTAGGTTTTCTGTCGCTGATGCAATGTGTTGCTTCATTAATTGCGAACAGTTCAGAATGAAATATTGTTGCCTCACCGCAGAGAGGTATGTGTAGTCTGCACCTTGGTCCTATCGCTCCAGCCCCTACTTTGCTTCCGGATTTTGACCCTTCATTGAACCATTTCTGGGCTCCATCGTTCATCCACCAGGGGTAGTTGTTCCATTCTTCTCTGCTTGGTATGAGTACTTGGTAGTGTATTTTAAAGTTCATATTCTGGGACATCAGATTATTCACTCGGGTCAGCTCCCAAATATTGTCCATCCTTTTGAGAATTTCTAAATGCCCACCTGGATGGTAAAGGACTAGCGAAGACCTCGTAGGGGAAGCATCTGCCGACGGATGCTGGTTCGATAAAAAGCCAGTAAGAGTCTCTGCAGCCGAACACTTTGCACCTCTACTAGTCAGGTCCTACTTCCACCTCCTCGTGGTATTATCTGATAATTTCCTTACAAGGGAAATTACTGACGGTTGGGCTGTGGTCCAGCAAACCATAAAAGCGCAAATTGCTCAGAAACGAAAAACAGCTTCGGATAAACAACCGGAACGGACGACCTTTTGACCCCTTTATAAAACAAAAAATAGACTAGGACCTTCAGTTCTGTCAGTGGAATGTTAGGTTCCTAAACAGACCACGTGCGGGCGAACAACTTGCGGATGCCCTAGACTGCTATAAAGCGGACATAATCGCCATCCAGGAAATGTGATGGAATGGACCGGGCAAAAAGCGGATGAAAAACTTCGACAACTACTACGGTGACTGCTATAGGAAGAGAGGACAGAGACTATTTGGATGCGGATTTGTTGTTAGAGGTGGACTAAGGCATAAAATCCTAAGTTTTCAGTATGTGACTGAACGCCTCATAACAATACGCATCGAGACGAAATTCTCTAACATCAGCCTCATATGTGTCCATGCCCCCACGGAAGACAAGGATGACTCCATCAAAGATAATTGCTTCGACCTACTAAACAGAGCATATGCCAAATGCCCCTGCTATGACACCAACATTATAATAGGAGATTTTAACGCTAAGCTGGGTAAAGGAAGCATCTTGGAATGGGTCATCGGCAAAGACAGCCTATATGACACCACATCCGATAACGGACACAGGCTGATCAAACTTGTCACGGGACGAAGTCTTCTTTTAGCTAGCACACGCTTTCCGCATCTCGATATACACAAAGGCACATGGCGACCGCCAGATCAATCAGTCACCAACCAGATTGACGTCAGACACTTGTCCACTATTCTCGATGTTCGTACTTTCTGAGGAGCGAACATCGACTCAGACCACTATCTATCGAACACCGCGGAGTTATGACGTCGGAAAGCTAGAATGGAGCCTGTGCAAACAAGCCCTGAAGACCACAGCAACAGAAATGCTGGGCTTTAAAGCTCCACCACGACAAAACACCTGGTTCGATGACGAGGGTAGAAGAATTCATGCAGAAAAGCAAAAGGCACACAAACCTCACTACACAGAAAAACAAGAGCAGCTCGTGAGCTCTACGAGCTTAAAAGAAGGGAGGAACATAAGCTTCCCAAGAGAAAAAAGAAAGAGCACGAGAAGCGGGCGATTGAAAAATTGGAGAGGGGCTACAGCAGACACGACGTTCGAATGTCTTATTAACAGATAAAACGAATGTCTCAAGGCTATAAAGCCCGAAAGAAGGCCTTTAAGGATGAAAACGGAAACCTAGTAGTAGAATCGCAGTTGATGCTGAGAATTTGGAAAAACCACTACTACAGACTGTATAACGGCGATGGCAGCCAACATACCACCGTCAGGCAGAATGATCCATTTCTTAAAGACGAAGATCGCAGAGAATTCCGTCCCCCTGACATAGACGAAGTTGAGATTGCCATGTCGAAACTCAAGTTGAATAAAGCTGCAGGCGAAGATGGACTGTCTGCTGAGCTCTTCAAAGCAGCTTGGGGTGGGCTGATTAGGAGCATGCACTCAGCATTGTTTGCCCTATCCACAAAAAAAGGAGACCCCTTTGACTGCGCCCATTACAGAGGAATAAGTCTCCTTAATGTCGCATACAAGATCTTCGCTGCCATTTTGTGTAAACGCCTGAAGCCGTTCGTAAATAAGCTGATAAGTCCGTATCAGTGCAGCTTCAGGCCAGGAAGTACACCATTGACCAAATTTTCACACTACGGCAGATCCTGGAGAAAACCAATGAATTTAAGTCGACACCCACCACCCATTCGTCGAGGCCACATACGACAGCGTAATTAGAGACGCAACGTTTACTTTTCACATTCCTGCTAAGCTCGTCAGACTTTGCAGGGTGACTCTGGAGAACGCTCGTTGCTCCATCCGAATCGGTGCAGAACTGACCGACAGTTTCGAAGTCAAAAAAGGATTTAGACAGGGTGAAGCGCTGTCGTGCGATTTTTTAACATCGTTTTAGAAATGATGGTGCAAAAATCACATGGTAATACAAGAGGCACAATCTACTTCAAATCTTTGCAACTCCTAGCATACGCCGACGACATTGACAATCTGTAGCGCCCGCTAAGTAGGTAAATTCCCACCCAGGTCTCCTTCTTTATAATTATAGGTTCTCTGTAAGCTTAAGGCCTGTTTTTGCAGCTTTAGCCTGTATCTTCTTCTTCTTAATGGGCGCTACAGTTCGGGGTGAACCTGGGCCTCAACCAACATGCCTCTCCACCTAGCACGATCTTTCGCTGGCCTGTTCCAATGCCGCACGCCCAGTTGGTTGAGGTCCCTTTCCACCTGTGCGCGCCACCTTAGGTGCGGCCGTCCTCTATTTGGGGTTGGATTCAAAGACTCTACGGGCAGGAGCTGTGGTGTCCATTCGCTCTACATGGCCTAGCCATCTTAGGCGTTGGATCCGTAGACGCCTGACCAGACTCATCTCGCTGTACAACCCGTACAGTTCGTGATTGAATCTTCTCCTCCAACCCTCCTCCTCTGTGTTTATGGGACCGAAAATCGAACGCAGAATCTTTCTCTCGAAACGACCAAGGATTTCCTCATCCGCTTTAGATAAAGTCCTTGTTTCTGCGCCGTACAACAGGACCGGGATAATTAAGGTCTGATATAAGGTCAACTTGGTCGTACGAGAGAGGGCTCTACTTCTCAGTTGCCCCTTGAGCCCAAAGAAGCAGCGGTTGGCAAGAGTAATTCTGTGCTTGATTTCGAAACTGGTGTCGTTGTTCCAAGTCACTGCGGAGCCGAGGTATATGAAGTCCTTAACTACCTCGAACTTATATCTGCCGATATGCACGTTCTGTCCAAGACGTCGGTGGAAAATTTCCTTTTTCGATGACAGCACATATTTGGTCTTGCCCTCATTAACTGCCAAACCAATTTTTGCCGCCCCCATTTCAATACTCGCAAACGCCTTATTGACATCTCGTTGCGATCTACCTATTATGTCAATGTCGTCGGCGTATGCAAGGAGTTGCGAGGATTTGAAATAGATTGTGCCTCTTGTATTGGCCTTGACTTCGAAACTATCGGTCAGTTCTGCACCGATTCGGATGGAGTAGCGAGCATTTTCCAGGGTCATCCTGCATAGTCTGACGAGCTTAGCAGGGATGTCGAAAATAAACATGGCGTCTCTAATTACGCTGTCGTATGCGGCCTTGAAGTCGACGAATAGATGGTGCGTATCGACTTGAAATTCATTGGTTTTCTCCAGGATCTGCCGTAGTGTGAAGATTTGATCGATGGTGGACTTCCCTGGCCTGAAGCCACACTGATAAGGACCTATCAGCTTGTTTACGAATGGCTTCAGGCGTTCACACAAAACGGCAGCGAAGATCTTGTATGCGACATTAAGAAGACTTATTCCTCTATGGTTGGCGCAGTCCAAGGGGTCTCCTTTTTTGTGGATCGGGCAAACAATGCTGAGACTCCATTCCTCGGGCATGCTTTCCTCTGACCATATCTTACAGATGAGCCGGTGCATGCTCCTAACCAGCTCACCCCCAGCCGCTTTGAAGAGCTCAGCAGACAGTCTATCTGCGCCAGCAGCTTTATTCGACTTGAGTTTCGACATGGCAATCTGCGATCTTCGTCGTTAAAAGATGGATCATTCTGCCTGACGGCGGTATGTTGGCTGTCATCGCCGTTATGCAGTCTACAGAAGTGGTTTTTCCAAATTCTCAGCAACGACTGCGATTCTACTACCAGGTGTCCGTTCTCATCCTTACAGGCGTCCGTTCGGGCTTTATAGCCTTGAGACATTCGTTTTATCCGTTGGTAAAATCTTCGAACGTCGTGCCTGCAATAGCACCTCTCCAAGTTTTCAATCGCCCGCTTCTCGTGCTCTTTCTTTTTTCTCTTGAGAAGCTTATGTTCCTCCCTTCTTTTAAGCTCGTAGAGCTCACGAGCCGCTCTTGTTTTTTTGTGTAGTGAGGCTTTGTATGCCTCCTGCTTTTCCGCATGAATCCTTCTACACTCGTCATCGAACCAGGTGTTTCGTCGTGGTGGACCTTTAAGGCCCAGCACTTCCGTTGCTGTGCTCTTCAGGGCTTGTTTGCACAGGCTCCATTGTTGCTCTATTGACTGAGTGGAGGATTGAGGTGTATCGGAGAGCTTAAGGGAGACGCGGTTGGCAAAGGCACTGGCGATCTCCGGCGATAGTAGCTTTCCGACGTCATAGCTTGGTGTTCTAACTCTACTCCGCGGTGTTCGTGTTATGCGTTGACGTATCTTGGCTACTACAAGATAGTGGTATGAATCGATGTTCGCTCCTCGGAAAGTGCGAACATCAAGAATAGTGGAGGAGTGTCTGGCGTCAATCGCGATGTGGTCAATCTGGTGGGTGACTGATTGATCTGGCGACCGCCAGGTGCCTTTGTGTATATCGAGGTGGGAAAATCGTGTGCTGGCTACAAGAAGATTTTGCCCCGTGGCAAGGTCGATCAGCCTATGTCCGTTATCGGATGTGGTGTCATGTAGGCTGTGTTTGCCGATGACCCGCTCAAAGATGCTTTCTTTACCCAGCTTAGCGTTAAAATCTCCTAGTATGATTTTGGTATCATAGCTGGGGCATTTGGTATATGTTCTGTCTAGGAGATCAAAGAAATCATCTTTGATTGAGTCATCCTTGTCTTCCGTGGGGGCATGGACGCATATGAGGCTGATGTTACAGAAATTTGCCTTGATGGCGGTTATGTCCGCTTTATAGCGGTCTAGGGCGTCCGCAAGTTGTTCGGCTGCACGTTGCCTGTTTAGGGAGGCTTATATCCGAGGCTTGTGGTTGATTCGGAGTTTGTGGTTTTTTTACGGTTACGGCTTACTAGGCCGTAGCCAACCGACTAATCCTGTTTTTTGGCGCAGGAGGCTCGCCATTTAGCCTGTATGGCAGTGTGTAATTGTGGAATGTTTGCTCGGGATTAAGTTTCTTCACGATGAAACGCCTATGCAAACTGGGCATGTTTGTATTTGACACATGTCACGAATCAGGTGTGAGCTGTTAAACGTAGAAAACTGAAAAACCAAACAGCAAAAAAATCACCCCTTAACGCGTATGCTCTACTCTGCATAGGCGTCCATTGAGTGTATTTGAAATAATGTTGCCACTACGGCATCGCATAGGTGATTGACTGTTCCTTAAGACGGGAGTCCATTACGTAGGGTAATTTAATAGAAATCGCGAACATCCCTTTAGTTGCTTAAAAAAAACAAAAAGTGTCTATTTGGCCTTCGATAATCAGGTATTGACAACCGGACTCAGCTTATTAAAGTAAAAAAAAAATATTTAAAATTTGCCCCACCGTCTTTCGCGAATTTCTTTCAAGAATCAAGCACAGAAACTGGTTTCTGTAATCATGTTACCCACATTTCTATTAACAGAGCAATCCGGTTTTTTATACACCTCATAAAAACGTGTCAGCGAATTTATTTATTTACTCAAACGTTTCAATTTAACATAGTAATTTAAAAGCAACTAGATGTAGTCACGACTCGTTAGGTTATTACCGTCAAACCGCCTCCCACAATATGCTGGCGTGTGACAATTTTTTTTCTTTTTTTTTTGATTTTTTTACTAACCTAGGCGTGACGAAGCACGTGATTTCAAATTTATTTCAATTTGCCAAACCATTTGTCTATCTTTTGAATTTAAAATCGCCTACACTTTTATAACTACATAGACACTGCAAGTGTCGAGGTCGTGTGACATGGCCGGTGTCAGTTAAATTCGAATCTAGTCAGACGCGAGGCCATAGACAGCAAGGAGAAAAACGAAAATCGATAGACAAGGTGCTTCGGCCAGAACACAGACGATGATTATCATTAATTGTGTCGTTGTCTGCTGTCCTTCTTTTCATAGTTGACAGTTTATCGAAACGTGGAAGGATAATCATTGGAAAAAAAAAAAAGAGAAAAGAAAAAACAATCAAGAATGTCAGATCGATAGACAAACGAAATCGACTACTCGATGTTCACCTGACAACAAGTTTTTAGCAAAAAGTCACAATATACCTGGACCGATAACACATGATAGTGATTAGATCGATAACAAAGCAAAGAGATCTCTTCTACATACATATCATATGTAGTATTTGCCGTTGTGTTATCGAAGTGAAATTGCGACGGACGGAACAAGAAAGATAAAAGCAAACAACTGCAGTCCTTCTTGTGCAATCTTATTTGTTGCTTACGTAGAATGAAACATTATTTTTAATTAAGAATCAAATCACTCTGGGTAATCGGTTCTAGATTTTACGGATTGTGGAAATAGCTTTGCTTTTAACTCTTTCCGCCGTTTATTATATTATTTTTTAATGACATTTTGTCCAATTAAGTTGTAAGATCGAAACATGTGGTTTAATTGTTATCGTAGTGAAGGGTAGATTTTATAGTAGTGTAGTGCCAGCTTCGATCTCTGTTATTGCTCAATCCAAGTTGACACACAGCCTTCGCGTGGCCCCCCCTGGATAGCTACCCTGGCACCCGCTAGGTAGTGAACCAATGTGTGCAGCGACTCAACCCCTTGTTCCTGGGGAAAGAGGAACCTGGCCCTCCAGGTCGGGGGTTGTGCTTAGGGGTAACATCCCTATCACGTAAAAACCTACTTGTTCCGAAACGACAACAAGCCTCGGATACGGACGGGTCCAAAACTGACGAACCCTGCAAACGACTTGAGAGTCTGCACCTGGAATGCGAGGTCCCTTAACAGACCGGGTGCAGGCGATCAATTAGAGCAAACCCTCGACTGCTTTAAAGCAGATATAACCACACTCCAAAAAGTGGGATGGGATGGACCAGGCAAAAGACGGATGAAAAACTGCGACATCTACTACGGGAACTACGAGAGAACAAACAGCGCCTATTCGGGTGCGGATTCGTTATCCGACAAAAAGTCTTAAGCTTCCGAGATATAAGCGAACGCCTCATAACAATCCGCATCAAAGCTAAATTTGGAAACATTAGCTTAATATGCCCTCACGCCCCAACGGAAGAAAAGGACGATCGACTCAAAGAAGAATTCTACGATCTCCTAGACAGAACATATGCCCAATGCCCTAGCTACGACACAAAAATAGTTCTAGGAGACTTTAATGCAAAACTGGGCAAAGAGGACATACATATTTGAGTCGATCATAGGAAAGCATAGCCTCCATAACACCACATCCGACAACGGACTTAAGTTAATCGATTTCCTAGCGGGGCGTAACCTCCTTGTAGCAAGCACGCGATTCCTCCATCTCAACATCCACAAGGGTACCTGGCGGTCTTTTGATCAATCGACCACCAACCAGATTGATTACATTGCGATCGACGCCAGACACTCCTCCTGTATTCTCGACGTACGAACCTTCCGAGAGGCCAACATCGACTCGGACCACTACCTTGTTGTAGCCAAGGTACGAATGAGGATTCGAGTAGGACTACGTAAGTTTGACGTCGGAAAGCTACAAACGCAAGAGACTGCCAGAATCTTTGCCGATAGTGTCTCCTCCAAGCTCTCTCAAAATCCGCCCACAGCAGCACAAACAATAGAGCAGGAATGGGCGCATAGCCAGAGCGCCGTCAGAGACGCTGCCTCAGAGGGGCTGGGTTTCGAACCGCCACCACCTAGAAACCCCTGGTTCGATGAATAATGCGAACAAGCCCATGCAGCAAAACAAGGGGCATATAAAGCCATGCTGCAATGACGGACGAGAGCTGCTCGCGAAATCTATGAGCAGAAGAGAAGAGAGGAACACACGCTTTTCAGAAGAAAGAAGAGAGAGCACGGAAAGCGTGAGATCGAGGAGATGGAGAGAAGGTAAAACGAACATGCCATGGCTACAAAGCCAGAGCGGCGGCCTGCAGGGATGAAAATGGAGAACTAATAGTAGAGTCGCAGTCGATGCTGGGGATTTGGAAAGACCACTTCTGCAGACTGTATAACGGCGATCATAGACAAGAGACCGAGCCATTCGTAACGGACCACGATGTAACAGAATTCAGTCCACCCGACCTAGACGAAGTTAAAATAGCGATATCAAGACTTAAGTTTAATAAGGCCGCGGGTGCAGACGGCTTGTCTGCTGAGCTTCTTAAGGCGGCTGGAGATGAGCTGCTAAGGTGCATGCACCATCTCATTTGCAAGGTATGGTCGAAGGAAAGACTGCCCGACGAATGGAATCTCAGCATCGTTTGCCCGGTCCATAAGAAAGAAGACCTCTATAACTGCGCCAACTATAGGGGAATAAGTCTCCTTAACATCGCATATAAGATCTTCTCTGCCGTATTGTGTAAACGCCTGAAACTGTTTGTGGATAACCTGATCGGCTCTTATCAGTGTGGTTTCAGGCCAGGTAAATCCACAATAGACCAAATATTTACGGTACGGCATATCTTGGAGAAGACCCAGGAATACCAAATCGACACTCACCACCTCTTCGTCGATTTCAAGGCTGCATATGACAGCCTTGTCTAGTTTTAACAAACTCGTCCGACTGTGCAGGATGACAATGGAGAATTATCGCTGCTCCATTAAGGTCGATAATGAGCAAGGTCTGATATAAGGTCAACTTGGTCGTACGAGAGAGGGCTCTACTTCTCAGTTGCCCCTTGAGCCCAAAGAAGCAGCGGTTGGCAAGAGTAATTCTGTGCTTGATTTCGAAACTGGTGTCGTTGTTCCAAGTCACTGCGGAGCCGAGGTATATGAAGTCCTTAACTACCTCGAACTTATATCTGCCGATATGCACGTTCTGTCCAAGACGTCGGTGGAAAATTTCCTTTTTCGATGACAGCACATATTTGGTCTTGCCCTCATTAACTGCCAAACCAATTTTTGCCGCCCCCATTTCAATACTCGCAAACGCCTTATTGACATCTCGTTGCGATCTACCTATTATGTCAATGTCGTCGGCGTATGCAAGGAGTTGCGAGGATTTGAAATAGATTGTGCCTCTTGTATTGGCCTTGACTTCGAAACTATCGGTCAGTTCTGCACCGATTCGGATGGAGTAGCGAGCATTTTCCAGGGTCATCCTGCATAGTCTGACGAGCTTAGCAGGGATGTCGAAAATAAACATGGCGTCTCTAATTACGCTGTCGTATGCGGCCTTGAAGTCGACGAATAGATGGTGCGTATCGACTTGAAATTCATTGGTTTTCTCCAGGATCTGCCGTAGTGTGAAGATTTGATCGATGGTGGACTTCCCTGGCCTGAAGCCACACTGATAAGGACCTATCAGCTTGTTTACGAATGGCTTCAGGCGTTCACACAAAACGGCAGCGAAGATCTTGTATGCGACATTAAGAAGACTTATTCCTCTATGGTTGGCGCAGTCCAAGGGGTCTCCTTTTTTGTGGATCGGGCAAACAATGCTGAGACTCCATTCCTCGGGCATGCTTTCCTCTGACCATATCTTACAGATGAGCCGGTGCATGCTCCTAACCAGCTCACCCCCAGCCGCTTTGAAGAGCTCAGCAGACAGTCTATCTGCGCCAGCAGCTTTATTCGACTTGAGTTTCGACATGGCAATCTGCGATCTTCGTCGTTAAAAGATGGATCATTCTGCCTGACGGCGGTATGTTGGCTGTCATCGCCGTTATGCAGTCTACAGAAGTGGTTTTTCCAAATTCTCAGCAACGACTGCGATTCTACTACCAGGTGTCCGTTCTCATCCTTACAGGCGTCCGTTCGGGCTTTATAGCCTTGAGACATTCGTTTTATCCGTTGGTAAAATCTTCGAACGTCGTGCCTGCAATAGCACCTCTCCAAGTTTTCAATCGCCCGCTTCTCGTGCTCTTTCTTTTTTCTCTTGAGAAGCTTATGTTCCTCCCTTCTTTTAAGCTCGTAGAGCTCACGAGCCGCTCTTGTTTTTTTGTGTAGTGAGGCTTTGTATGCCTCCTGCTTTTCCGCATGAATCCTTCTACACTCGTCATCGAACCAGGTGTTTCGTCGTGGTGGACCTTTAAGGCCCAGCACTTCCGTTGCTGTGCTCTTCAGGGCTTGTTTGCACAGGCTCCATTGTTGCTCTATTGACTGAGTGGAGGATTGAGGTGTATCGGAGAGCTTAAGGGAGACGCGGTTGGCAAAGGCACTGGCGATCTCCGGCGATAGTAGCTTTCCGACGTCATAGCTTGGTGTTCTAACTCTACTCCGCGGTGTTCGTGTTATGCGTTGACGTATCTTGGCTACTACAAGATAGTGGTATGAATCGATGTTCGCTCCTCGGAAAGTGCGAACATCAAGAATAGTGGAGGAGTGTCTGGCGTCAATCGCGATGTGGTCAATCTGGTGGGTGACTGATTGATCTGGCGACCGCCAGGTGCCTTTGTGTATATCGAGGTGGGAAAATCGTGTGCTGGCTACAAGAAGATTTTGCCCCGTGGCAAGGTCGATCAGCCTATGTCCGTTATCGGATGTGGTGTCATGTAGGCTGTGTTTGCCGATGACCCGCTCAAAGATGCTTTCTTTACCCAGCTTAGCGTTAAAATCTCCTAGTATGATTTTGGTATCATAGCTGGGGCATTTGGTATATGTTCTGTCTAGGAGATCAAAGAAATCATCTTTGATTGAGTCATCCTTGTCTTCCGTGGGGGCATGGACGCATATGAGGCTGATGTTACAGAAATTTGCCTTGATGGCGGTTATGTCCGCTTTATAGCGGTCTAGGGCGTCCGCAAGTTGTTCGGCTGCACGTTGCCTGTTTAGGGAGGCTTATATCCGAGGCTTGTGGTTGATTCGGAGTTTGTGGTTTTTTTACGGTTACGGCTTACTAGGCCGTAGCCAACCGACTAATCCTGTTTTTTGGCGCAGGAGGCTCGCCATTTAGCCTGTATGGCAGTGTGTAATTGTGGAATGTTTGCTCGGGATTAAGTTTCTTCACGATGAAACGCCTATGCAAACTGGGCATGTTTGTATTTGACACATGTCACGAATCAGGTGTGAGCTGTTAAACGTAGAAAACTGAAAAACCAAACAGCAAAAAAATCACCCCTTAACGCGTATGCTCTACTCTGCATAGGCGTCCATTGAGTGTATTTGAAATAATGTTGCCACTACGGCATCGCATAGGTGATTGACTGTTCCTTAAGACGGGAGTCCATTACGTAGGGTAATTTAATAGAAATCGCGAACATCCCTTTAGTTGCTTAAAAAAAACAAAAAGTGTCTATTTGGCCTTCGATAATCAGGTATTGACAACCGGACTCAGCTTATTAAAGTAAAAAAAAAATATTTAAAATTTGCCCCACCGTCTTTCGCGAATTTCTTTCAAGAATCAAGCACAGAAACTGGTTTCTGTAATCATGTTACCCACATTTCTATTAACAGAGCAATCCGGTTTTTTATACACCTCATAAAAACGTGTCAGCGAATTTATTTATTTACTCAAACGTTTCAATTTAACATAGTAATTTAAAAGCAACTAGATGTAGTCACGACTCGTTAGGTTATTACCGTCAAACCGCCTCCCACAATATGCTGGCGTGTGACAATTTTTTTTCTTTTTTTTTTGATTTTTTTACTAACCTAGGCGTGACGAAGCACGTGATTTCAAATTTATTTCAATTTGCCAAACCATTTGTCTATCTTTTGAATTTAAAATCGCCTACACTTTTATAACTACATAGACACTGCAAGTGTCGAGGTCGTGTGACATGGCCGGTGTCAGTTAAATTCGAATCTAGTCAGACGCGAGGCCATAGACAGCAAGGAGAAAAACGAAAATCGATAGACAAGGTGCTTCGGCCAGAACACAGACGATGATTATCATTAATTGTGTCGTTGTCTGCTGTCCTTCTTTTCATAGTTGACAGTTTATCGAAACGTGGAAGGATAATCATTGGAAAAAAAAAAAAGAGAAAAGAAAAAACAATCAAGAATGTCAGATCGATAGACAAACGAAATCGACTACTCGATGTTCACCTGACAACAAGTTTTTAGCAAAAAGTCACAATATACCTGGACCGATAACACATGATAGTGATTAGATCGATAACAAAGCAAAGAGATCTCTTCTACATACATATCATATGTAGTATTTGCCGTTGTGTTATCGAAGTGAAATTGCGACGGACGGAACAAGAAAGATAAAAGCAAACAACTGCAGTCCTTCTTGTGCAATCTTATTTGTTGCTTACGTAGAATGAAACATTATTTTTAATTAAGAATCAAATCACTCTGGGTAATCGGTTCTAGATTTTACGGATTGTGGAAATAGCTTTGCTTTTAACTCTTTCCGCCGTTTATTATATTATTTTTTAATGACATTTTGTCCAATTAAGTTGTAAGATCGAAACATGTGGTTTAATTGTTATCGTAGTGAAGGGTAGATTTTATAGTAGTGTAGTGCCAGCTTCGATCTCTGTTATTGCTCAATCCAAGTTGACACACAGCCTTCGCGTGGCCCCCCCTGGATAGCTACCCTGGCACCCGCTAGGTAGTGAACCAATGTGTGCAGCGACTCAACCCCTTGTTCCTGGGGAAAGAGGAACCTGGCCCTCCAGGTCGGGGGTTGTGCTTAGGGGTAACATCCCTATCACGTAAAAACCTACTTGTTCCGAAACGACAACAAGCCTCGGATACGGACGGGTCCAAAACTGACGAACCCTGCAAACGACTTGAGAGTCTGCACCTGGAATGCGAGGTCCCTTAACAGACCGGGTGCAGGCGATCAATTAGAGCAAACCCTCGACTGCTTTAAAGCAGATATAACCACACTCCAAAAAGTGGGATGGGATGGACCAGGCAAAAGACGGATGAAAAACTGCGACATCTACTACGGGAACTACGAGAGAACAAACAGCGCCTATTCGGGTGCGGATTCGTTATCCGACAAAAAGTCTTAAGCTTCCGAGATATAAGCGAACGCCTCATAACAATCCGCATCAAAGCTAAATTTGGAAACATTAGCTTAATATGCCCTCACGCCCCAACGGAAGAAAAGGACGATCGACTCAAAGAAGAATTCTACGATCTCCTAGACAGAACATATGCCCAATGCCCTAGCTACGACACAAAAATAGTTCTAGGAGACTTTAATGCAAAACTGGGCAAAGAGGACATACATATTTGAGTCGATCATAGGAAAGCATAGCCTCCATAACACCACATCCGACAACGGACTTAAGTTAATCGATTTCCTAGCGGGGCGTAACCTCCTTGTAGCAAGCACGCGATTCCTCCATCTCAACATCCACAAGGGTACCTGGCGGTCTTTTGATCAATCGACCACCAACCAGATTGATTACATTGCGATCGACGCCAGACACTCCTCCTGTATTCTCGACGTACGAACCTTCCGAGAGGCCAACATCGACTCGGACCACTACCTTGTTGTAGCCAAGGTACGAATGAGGATTCGAGTAGGACTACGTAAGTTTGACGTCGGAAAGCTACAAACGCAAGAGACTGCCAGAATCTTTGCCGATAGTGTCTCCTCCAAGCTCTCTCAAAATCCGCCCACAGCAGCACAAACAATAGAGCAGGAATGGGCGCATAGCCAGAGCGCCGTCAGAGACGCTGCCTCAGAGGGGCTGGGTTTCGAACCGCCACCACCTAGAAACCCCTGGTTCGATGAATAATGCGAACAAGCCCATGCAGCAAAACAAGGGGCATATAAAGCCATGCTGCAATGACGGACGAGAGCTGCTCGCGAAATCTATGAGCAGAAGAGAAGAGAGGAACACACGCTTTTCAGAAGAAAGAAGAGAGAGCACGGAAAGCGTGAGATCGAGGAGATGGAGAGAAGGTAAAACGAACATGCCATGGCTACAAAGCCAGAGCGGCGGCCTGCAGGGATGAAAATGGAGAACTAATAGTAGAGTCGCAGTCGATGCTGGGGATTTGGAAAGACCACTTCTGCAGACTGTATAACGGCGATCATAGACAAGAGACCGAGCCATTCGTAACGGACCACGATGTAACAGAATTCAGTCCACCCGACCTAGACGAAGTTAAAATAGCGATATCAAGACTTAAGTTTAATAAGGCCGCGGGTGCAGACGGCTTGTCTGCTGAGCTTCTTAAGGCGGCTGGAGATGAGCTGCTAAGGTGCATGCACCATCTCATTTGCAAGGTATGGTCGAAGGAAAGACTGCCCGACGAATGGAATCTCAGCATCGTTTGCCCGGTCCATAAGAAAGAAGACCTCTATAACTGCGCCAACTATAGGGGAATAAGTCTCCTTAACATCGCATATAAGATCTTCTCTGCCGTATTGTGTAAACGCCTGAAACTGTTTGTGGATAACCTGATCGGCTCTTATCAGTGTGGTTTCAGGCCAGGTAAATCCACAATAGACCAAATATTTACGGTACGGCATATCTTGGAGAAGACCCAGGAATACCAAATCGACACTCACCACCTCTTCGTCGATTTCAAGGCTGCATATGACAGCCTTGTCTAGTTTTAACAAACTCGTCCGACTGTGCAGGATGACAATGGAGAATTATCGCTGCTCCATTAAGGTCGATAATGAGCAAACCGAGACCTTTGATGTTAAAAAAGGATTTAGGCAAGGTGACGCGCTGTCATGCAACTTTTTCAACATAGTGCCTGAAAGGATCGTGCAAGAGTCACTGGCCAACACAAGAGGTACGATTTATTTCAAGTCTACG
Source organism: Eumerus sabulonum (assembly GCA_951905685.1). Taxonomy (NCBI): domain Eukaryota; kingdom Metazoa; phylum Arthropoda; class Insecta; order Diptera; family Syrphidae; genus Eumerus; species Eumerus sabulonum. The sequence goes on along the minus strand of OX645062.1, from coordinate 50,416,026 downwards.
CAATTGTTTGCGTACGCCGACGACATTGACGTGATTGGACGGACACAGCGAGACGTCAAGGAGGCCTTTGTACGAATTGAGGTAGAAGACACTATATAGGACCTTAATCATCCCAGTCCTCCTTTTCGGCCCAGAGGCTTGGACTTTAACAAAAGCGGATGAAGATGCCCTTCGAGAGGAAAACTCTGCGCACTATCTACGGTCCCGTTTGTTCAAACGGTGTATGGAGGAGAATATATAACGAAGAACTGTAGGGGATGTATAGCGACATCGGCCTGGTACGACGTCTACGGATACAGTGTCTAAGGTGGAAGGAAGGCGCGGCTGAGGACGGCCGCATCAACGGTGGTGGAAGGGGACCTTAACCAACTGGGTGTACGGCGCTGGAAACAGCTGGCCAAAGACCGTGCCAGCTGGAGACGCTGTTTGAATGAGGCCCAGGTTCACCACGGACTGTAGCGCCACCTAAGTAAGTAAGTATAGTACCATTGGTATTAATGGCTACTTTTTTTGCTGTTTGGTTTTTTAGTGCTCTATTTCTGACAACTCACCAGTTTTTCTTTCTCGACATATCTTAGTGTCAAATATGCTTAATTATCATTGCCATTTCATCGTAGAGAGACTTACAGTCAAACAATGCGTTGAAATTACTGAATTATGTTACGGTCAGCATAACCCATCTACTGGGCATAGCGAATTGGCTGGTTAGGTCGTGCTTCTCGACCAGCTTTTTATGGATATACATCAAATCATTGTAAGGTAAGGTCGTGTATACTGCAGCCCTACAAGCCAAAAAATAGCTTAAAGTTATATGGACTAACTGGTTAAATCGGGATGATAAAAGACCAACAAAGGCCTCGCAGGAGTAGCTATTGCCAACGGGTGCTGGTCCGCTAAAAAAAGCGGGTAAGAGCCTCTGCAGTCGAACACCTTCCCAGGAGAATGCATGCACTAGCTCATCTGTAAGATATGGTCAGAGGACAACATGCGCGAGGAATGGAGTCTCAGCATCATTTGCCTGATCCACAAGAAAGGAAGCCCCTTTAACTGCGCCAATTATATGGGAATAAGTCTGCTTAACATAGCCTACAAAATCTTATTTGCCGTTTTGTGTGAGCGCCTGAAGCCTTTTGTAAATAAGCTGGTAGGTCCTTATAAATGTGGCTTCAGGCCAAGGAAGTCCAGCACCGACCAAATCCATTACAGAAGACCCTAGAAAAAAGCACAACCTATTTGTCGACAACACCATGTCTACCTCGACACCTCGATGACTTTGGCAATGCTCGCTGTTCCATCCGAATCGGTGAAGATCTGACCGATAGTTTTGATGTCGAAAAGGGATTTAGGCAGGCCGATGCGCTGTCGTGTGATTTCTTCCGCATCATATTAGAAACGATTGTGCAAAAATCACTGGTCAGCACAAGAGGCACAATTTAATTCAACTCCTCGCACACGCGGATGAGATTGACATAATCGGAAGATCACAGCGAGATGTCAATGAGGCGTTTGCGAGTATTGAGATGGAGGTGGCGAAAATTGGTTTGGCGGTAAGCGCGGGCAAAACTAAATACATATATGCTGTCATCAGAAAAGGACGCTCGCTACCGACGTCTTGCCCAGAACGTTTGTATTAGCAGATATAAGTTTGAGGTAGTTAAGGACTTCGTCCACCTTGGCTCCGCAGGTACCTGGAACAACGACATTCAGAAATCAAACGTATGTAGAATCACTCTTGCCAATCGCTGTTTCCTTGGGCTTAGGAGGCAATTACGTAATATAGCCCTCTCCCGGCCGATGTTGACTCTATACAAGACCCTTATCACCCCGGGCCTACTGTACGGTGCGAGGCATGGACACTATCAAAAGCATATAAGGAGATGCTTGGTCATTTCGGGAGAAAGACGGGTAACCAAAATGTTCAGGTACCTAATGGTCCAAGCACCGAGGTTGCAGTAGACAGCGAAGCTAAAAATAGTGGAATACTATACTAATTTCTCCAAGCTAAGAGCATTGACCAGGAAACTGTTCCATAAAGCTAAATGAAGGAAATTGTTCAATAAAGCTAAGTGACTGCACACAGTACCGCGCCTCACTCACCAACTACAATCAAGAGATTAGAAGAGCCATAAGAGACTCCTGGAAAAGTTTTGCAACAGTCTCTCAGGCATTTAAAGCAGCGCTCGTATCCACAGAGTCCTCGCCAAAGAACACACTAATCGAATTGGACTGTTAAAAAAAGCGGATGACCGAAAATGGTCCAGAAACATAACAAATTTTAACCAGTACGCACTTCCCAGACTCCAGCATCATTCCCTCCACTGTCTCCAATATACCTCAGCAGATCAGGGCAACCAGACCCAACAGGGAGGACTGGAAGAGAGCGTGAGCAATATTTCACGAGGGAAGTATACAATGGGCATTCACTCCTTTTACATCTCCTGGTGAGGATGGTATCTTCCCAGCCCTCCATCAGAAAGGGAGTGAGCAAATCAGCCCTATGCTAATCAACATCTTCAGAACCAGCAGGCCGTAGACCTACGGACCTGCCCAAATTTTAAGGAACGGTCTTCTGAAAAGATCAGCACTTCATAGTAACCAATATACCTACCAGCCTGGGAAATCAACCATGCATGCTCTTCAGGAGTTGACAGCTCGAATCAATAAATCAATGAGAGACGAAGAAATTACGATAGGTTGCTTTCTTGACATCGAGGGCACCTTCGACAAAACCGATTACCCCCAATCACAACGAGGCATCCTTAGCACAGGGGTAGATAACACCACATGCAACTGGATCCAACATGTGCTTAGTAATAGAAAAATAAACTCTTCACTAGGCGATGATATCATCAGTGTAAAAGATGCGAAAGGCTGCCCCCAATGCGGGGTTCTCTCACCCCTCCTATGGTCCATCGTTGTCAATGAATTAACTACCACACTCAGCAACAATGGCTTCTACGTCCAAGGCTATGAAGAAGGCAAATTTGAAGACACAATCTCGGAATTCCTCCAGAGGGCACTCAACCTTATTGCGAATTTGTGCATAAATGTTGGACTAAATGTCAACCCCAAAAAAAGCACTATAGTTGCTTTCACCAAACCCACTCTCTTTGGTAGAGCGATAGAGTTTTCAAAAGAAGCCAAAGCCTAGGTGTAACACTAGACGAAAAACTTGTTTGGAACCCTCACATTACAAAGACCGTTGAGAAAGCCATGGTTTCTCTATGGACCAGCAAAAGTCTCAGGCAAAAATTGAGGCACTAATCTCAAAATATCCCGCTAGCTATATACGGCCATCACCAGACCAATTCTCACAACAAGCCAAACTCAACAAACTGCATTACAGGGGCTATGAGAACAACCCTCACAGCAGCACTAGAAGTCATCACGGACCTACCACCTCTTCATCGCCCACAAACTGAACAGCCACGAAATTTCTCATGGACAATAATTGTCTCCCCACATATGTATAACTTCAGGCAAAACTATAAGGTCAGAATTCTCCCTCGATACTCCTGGGAACAGGATAGACCCTCCTTTAATCACAAATCTTACACAGACGGCTCCAAAACGAACGAGTATACGGAGCTAATACCGGGACACACATCTACTACAGCATGGACAGTCATAACTCCGTTTTTCAAGCAGAGATTTGCAATAGAACTCTGCCTCAGAGAAAATATCAATAGAAACATTTTTAATAAAAACATTTATATTCTCTTTTCTGGCCCTAAAGAGCTATGAAATCACCGCAAAACTGGTATGGGACTGCCTACAACTACTGCACCAGCTGGCCAGCACAAACAGAGTTCACCTCATTTGGATACCTGGGCACAGCAGCCATATAGGCCATAAAGAAAAAGCAGATATACCAGCATCACCGTGCATGACGGCACGACTATACTGCAGCATATCTGTAGCACCACCAAATGCTGCATAAACAGATGTTTGAGAAACACGGCCAAGGGGTGGCCGTGGTGCAGTGGTAAACACCACCGACTGTCAAGCGCAAGGTCTGTAGTTCAAAGCCGTTTCATGGCCAATAAAAAAACAATTCCCATACGGAAAAAAAATTATGCAGCACAGCTGTTGTGAATGAGAAGTGATCAAACAAACTGATGAAGGCATAACACTTACAGTATACATATGGTCACTTCAAATTCATACTCTGTGTATGCAATTCTAATATAACACCATAAGTGCATGGAAAAGTTACTGAGAACTCCTATCTAGGACAACCACCCCTGGAGAGTAGTGAACGGACATCTACGACCCAAACCACTGTGTGATAAACATTACAAGAGTACACACTTTTGAACCTCTTCTTCTTCTTAGCGGGCGCTACAGTTTGGGGTAAACCTGGGCCTCAACCAACATGCCCCTCCATGTAGCACGATAGCCGCCTCGAACTCAATACTCGCAAACGCCTCATTGACATCTCGCTGAGATCTACCTATTATGTCAATATCGTCGGCGTATGCAAGGAGTTACGAGGATTTGAAATAGATTGTGCCTCTTGTATTGGCCAGTGATTTTTGTAATCATTTCCAATATTATGTTGAAGAAATCACACGACAGCGCGTCGCCCTGCCTATAGCCTTTTTTGACATCAGAACTATCGGTAAGGTGTTCACCGATTCGGATGGAGCAGCGAGCATTCTCCAAAGTCATCCTGCATAATCTGACGAGTTTAGCAGGTATGTCAAAGGTAGACATAGCGTTGTATAGCTCGTCTCTAATTACACTGTCGTATGCGGCTTTGAAGTTGACAAATAGGTGGTGAGTATCGACTTAAAATTTATTGTTTTTTTCCAGGATCTGCCGCAGTGTGAAGATTTGGTGGATGGTGGACTTCCCTGGCCTGAATCCGCACTGATAAGGACCTATCGGCTTATTTACAAAAGGCTACAGGCGTTCACACAAAACGGCAGAGAAGATTTTGTAGGCGATGTTAAGGAGACTTATTCCTCTATAGTTGGCGCAATCAGAGGGATTTCCTTTCTTGTGGATCGGGCATACGATGCTGAGACTCCATTCCTCGGGCATGCTTTCCTCTGACCATATCTTACAGATGAGCTGGTGCATGCTCCTAACCAGGTCATCCCCAGCTGCCTTGAAAAGCTCAGCAGACAGTCCGTCTGCGCTAGCAGCTTCATTCGACTTGAGCTTCGATATGGCAATCTTAACATCGACGAGGTCAGGGGGGCAGAATTCACTGCGGTCTTCGTCGATTAGAAATGGATCATTCTGCGGTATATTGACTAACATCGCCGTTATACAGCTTGCAGAAGTGGTTTTTCCATATTCTCAGCATCGACTGCGATTCTACTACTAGATGTCCGTTCTCATTCCTGCAGGCTTCCGTTCTGGCTTTATAACCTTGGCATGTTCGCTTTGTCTGTTGATAAATCTTTCGAACGTCACGCCTGCAGTAACACCTCTCCAAATCCTCAATAGCACACTTCTCGTGATCTTTCTTCTTTTTTCTAAGAAGCTTATGCTCCTCCCTTCTTTTTAACTCGTAGAGCTCACGAGCTGCTCTTGTTCTTTTATGCAGCGAGGCCTTATATGCATCCTGCTACGATGTGTGAATCCTCCTGCACTCGTCATCGAACCAGGTGTTTCTTCGTGGTGGAGCCTTGAAACCCAAAACTTCGTATGCGGAGCTTTTCAGGGTTTGTTTGCAAAGGCTCCTATGCTGTTCTATTGACAGCTTGGAGGACTGAGGTGTATTGGAGAGCGTAAGGGAGACGCGATCGGTAAAAGCACGAGCGGTTTTTGGCGATAGTAGCTTTCCGACGTCATAACTTTGTATTCTTACTCTACTCCGCTGCGTTGGTGATATCCGTAAGCGCATCTTGGCTACTACAAGATGGTGGTCCGAGTCGATGTTAGCCCCTCGGAAAGTTCGAACATCAAGAATAGTGGAGGAGTGTCTGACGTCGATCGCGATGTGATCAATCTGGTTGGTAGTCGATTGATCAAAAGACCGCCAGGTGCCTTTGTGTATATCGAGGTGCGGGAAGCGCGTACTGGCTAGGAGGAGACTCTTGAACCTACGCGAACTTAAAAAAAGAAAAAAAAAAAAAGTCACTACTCGTCACAGACGGAAGGTATCAGACAAGCCAAGATATTCTTACCAACCTCTTGCTCAGAATTTTCGTTGAACTATGAGTGGGGGATATCACAATAGTCTCGTTAGTGGTCGCAGTGATCAGGCGACCTTGTCACATCCCTCAATCTATTCTAATGCTATTGTAATTCCATTGTTTTAAATTTAATTGCAAGGATTTTCCTGTCAGGTTAAAGAAGTGTTAATTTTGTTTGTCGAGTATCCTTTTAGCCCATTATCCATCAAGCTCACCCAACGACGTCTGCCTTTCCATCCTACGTCGCATATCTTCTTTCTAACAACTTTGCACTTGTTAACAGCAAATAATTTATTCTTCCACCTTCGTTAGATCGACGTACTGTCTATTTAAAGCTTCATTACGCCTCTACATAAGTTATTTTCTCCCACCATGTCATATAAAGGCTCTGTCGCAAGCTTTCTATTCTATTTTTACTTTCAAGCACCAGTATGTACACATTCCCTCCGCCAAAGTCAATCGCCCGCACTTGTTGTCTGCAGCAGTCCCACATTCTATTATAAGCACAACCTTCCCGCAGCCACGACCTTCTTGCTGTTTTTATTGTGGCACAAGTCAATAAACAATCTGTTCCTGCTTTGATCAAAAGTCAACTAGATGACTGTTTCATTTGCTAGAAAATCATCTGGCAATACCCGGTGTCTAGTGCTATGGGGCGATTACTAGTGTAAAGGTGAAAGGTGGCGTCAAGTTCACCTTAGTGCTAACCAGTCGCTGTAAATAATTTTATGTCATAGTGGGACCGACTTAGGTCTCATGGGTATAGATAAATCCTGTGACATGTCAACGTGCCTGTATGTCAAATAAAATTCATATTGTGATGTACTATCTATACGAGTACATATGTCTGCTTTTACTCAGATAGATTGCGTCACGTGGACCTGCACGATAACTCATTTTGTCCCGTGGCACTATTGCAATATTCGTGGAGAAAACTTGGAGAAAAGATAGCAATTTCTTAGATACGTTTTTGTTTGCGCTCAAGTGGGAAAAGTATCTGGAAGTACATAGATTTCAAGTTCAGTTTCGAAATGAATTACGATACCACGATTCGCTGCACTTGATTAATGATTCAAACGTGATTTCACTTGGATTTCAAGACTTAGTTGGGGCAACGTGCAGAACTTATTCGATTCAAGCAAAAATTTAACGCACACTCCAAAGTGTTCTCTTTCACTTTTCATCTGGGTTTGTAAAAAGGGTCTCCACACTAGTTTGTGGATCACTCGTTGTAACCGTGAAACAAGTGCTAGACGCTGCGTTTTGCAATAATGATTTAAGTTGAAGAACCTGGTATTGGCCACTTGCCATATTCTATACATTACGTGACTTGCCGAGTTTACGACTAAAATAAAACTTGTCTGAGTACTAACTTAAGCCATGCAATAGGCGAGTAAGTAATCTTGAGAAGTAATATAAAAAATGGTGAAGTGACATACGTTATATCAGGTGTAGCCAAAAGTAAGGAATTCCAGATTCGGTTAAATAAAGATTCTCTAGATTTGACGGTCATTCCAAATAAGCCTGTAAGATACAAGTGCCATTCATGGATAATGGCTGCGGGACAGAAGATACAGATGTTAGAACCTCCAAACTCTCCGTCAGATATAGACACGTTGGTCGATATTCTCACACAAACATTGGGCAACGTACGAATTACCAGCTGCGCAAAACACAAGCCCAAGAAGAAATCGTATACACCTTGGTGAAACGCTAACCTAGACAGGCTCCGTCACTGTCTGGTCGGTAGAAACAAATTTAAAAATGTACGATCGATCAACAACGATCGACATTTCTTTATTAGCGACTTTGATATCCTCGATTTCGTTGATCGCTCCACACCTTTTTCAACCCACTGCTGACCGTTTCTAAGGGTCTACATACACCACCATCACAATTTTTGGAGGATTTTCGAGGGTTTTTCACCAGATTACATTTTTCTTTAGTGTAGCGTTGCCAGTTCCCGAGTCATGACTAAATTCCCGGAAATCAATTGCAACACTCCGTAAGTCTTGGTATAGACGACGAGGACGAGTTTTTAATGTTTTTGACAAAAGGCTTTTATTATCGTTGGTCGTTTTTCAATGTTAGAGATGCGCCTCGCACTGGAAGCCCAATTGTAGAAAAAAGGGATGAAATCGTAGAAATCGTCAAGTCCGCTGTTTCGGTTACCCAGGAGATAAACAACAGACAAAAAAAACCGGCCAAGTGCGAGTCGGACTCGCGCACGTAGGGTTCCGATAAACTTTATAAAGCGGGTTTCAGAGGCTCCATTTATAAATGGTTTTCTTCTTATTTATCCAACCGTTATCAAGTTGTGAAAATTAGGAATGTTTACAAATCTATAGACTTCTTAAATATGGGTGTTCCCCAAGGAGCAGTATTGGGCCCAATCCTTTTTCTAATTTATGTTAATTCGTTTTTCTTACAACCTTTTAAAGGCAAAATAACTGCATTTGCTGATGAAACATCTCTTTTCCACTCAAACACTAACTTAATTGATAGTTTTGCAGATGCTAATTATGACCTAGATATGTTAAGGAGATGGTTTAATTATCATAAACTAATAATTAGCAACAAAACGAAGTACATGATATTTAATATCAATGGTAGAGTTTCCAGAGACCTTCCCTTATATTAGGTATCATGCACCATTGTGCAATTGACTTGTTCTTGAAGATATGGTATTCAACAATCAAGAATGTTTGAAAATTGCTTCTTGATTGAACACGTGGACAGTTTTAAATATTTAGGTGTTATATTGGACCAACAACTTTGTTGGAAAGACCATTCAATATATTTGAAACAGTATCTAAATGGGGTTATAAGATAATTATCCCATCTCAGTATGGACTGCAATCTCTACCCGTTTTAAAATACTAAATGTATACTCGCACCGATACGGAACTAGCAAAAACATGTCCATGTCCGGAACTAAATGTATTATCGCACCGATATGGAACTAGAAAACCATGTCCATGCCTGGACCTGAATGCATACATACACATGTATGACATTCGTTCACGAAATGCGGTGCGGGCATTATATTCTTTCATTTCTTTTCTTCATTTCAGTTCCAGTGTGCTGTACAGTGTACACCAACTGTTCGAGCTTTATCGCCACATCTCCATACTTTTGGGTTTCGTGAAAACTACGGGGTATAACTCATACCGTATGAGAAGCATGTTCGTTGCATTTATGTTTTTTTTTTTTTTTTCGTTTTGTACATATGTGATTGATGAATAAGGGTTGAATGGAACTATGGAACTTTTTTCGTTCAATTTGCGGAACGAGAGGACATGTGTCCGAGAGAGGACATAGTTCCGTGAACTATGTATAGATGTCCGGAACTACCCAACTCTACTTCGTAATGTACATATGTATGTATGTATGTATACTTATACATAGCGTACAGAAGTGTGAGTGTATGCACGTATGTGATGCGTATGCACGTATGTACGTATCGGTTCGCATGTGTGCAAGATCGCTTGCTCCTCTTGCTCACGTGCTCATCTTGCTCACTTGCTCCTCTCCACCTGCCGCGACGTCGTGCGAAAGGGATGCTAGGCCAGCTGCGAGGACTGGTCGTGAGTTAGGATGGTAAAATGGGCGCCACGCGATTGCCCTCACGCCGACTTACCCGCAGCAAGAATCGCGAATTTGCTACGAGACTCGCGAAATAGGTTTACAATTATTCCTTAAAACTACCCTACACCGTATGTCAATAAAAAAAGGCGAAATAAATAAAAACAATATATATAAAATAAAATAAAAAATAGAGGAATTCACTGTCCAAAAAAATAAATAAACCTCACCACCTTGAGTATTCGAACAGCCGTACCGAAACTCCTCTGACCAACGACTTAGCCCGCAACACCAATCGCGACACGCAAATTTGTTATTTCAATACCTTATACAACGAACGTGATGTCCACGACCAACGTAGGCAATAGGACACACGGTACGGCCGCGTACCGGGAACTGCTTAAAACCGTACCGGAGTTCTTCCCCGAAGATCACTCTCCGAGTACTTCGCCGAAGATTTCTCTCCGAGTTCTTCGCCCACTCTCCCTCATGTGCTACTAGGAACAAAAAAAAAAAAACAAAAATGCGGATCTTCTGCGGGCTGAACTCCACTCGTTCGCGTGTCAAGTGCTGATCGCACCCTCGGGCTACTCGCTTTCCGTGAGGGTGATTTCCCAAAATGGATGACTACGAGCCGCCCACAAATGGGAACTGAACGAAAGATGACAACGAAAACCTTTCGAAGATCAAATCGTAACAATTTATTATTGGTTGTTTGTAATTATGTATATGTATAATTAATTTTGTTCTGTTTTTAGTGTTTGTCGTGGTAGCGGCAACAGAAATACACCATCTGTGAAAATTTCAACTGTCTAACTTTAAACGGTTCATGAGATACAGCCTGGTGACAGACGGACGGACGGACGGACAGCGAAGTCTTAGTAATAGGGTTCCGTTTTACCTTTGGGTACGGAACCCTAAAAACCATTTGGTCAGTATGAGAGGAATTGTGTTCCATTCACTTTATAGTCTGGACCTGGCACTAAGTGATTGTCGCATATCCCTGGTGAATCGTCTCAAAGAGGCTTGTGAAAAACGACTGCCCTAGTTTTTTTTGCCAATAGTCATAATGGAACTAGCTTAAAAATAGCAACAAATTATCTAACAAAACGGCAATCGTTCGAACTGACCATTTCTAGGGGAATCACCTCCGCATTCAACTGAAAGAGAAGCCTTCTTTTGCCCACTTGATAGATGAAGCGTGAAATAAGCCAATGGGACAGTGCTACAACTCTCCTATATGCCACAATCAAAAATCCTGCATCGAGTCTATTAATGAAAAATGAAACCTTTTAGAGAGTAATCAGATGCCCAAAGTGACTAATTGTCTGTTATTAATGTATCACACGCTACTTTATGCATGCAAATGCATATTGAATATTCATCAATAGGTATAACGTAATAATCAACGCAAGAACAGTAATAGGTACTTCGAATGTAATCCGATTACACGAGGCACAATTGTCAGGTGCTGCTTGAATGTCTAGGCTATCACTGGCTCATGGATGATACGTTGACATTTTAGTGACGTTTCATTGCCAATCAATTGTTATTGATAGCCGTTATCGTTATGTGTCAGTTCAGAATCTTGTTATTAGCTCAAGTGGCTAGCAGCGCTAGATTGCTACAAAATAGAGAATAACTTTATAGTAAAAGTATATAACCTTGGCGAAAAGTATCAAAGCTGTCATTCAGGTTAGGGTACATTAACTTTCATCGAATGCAATGCTGATTTCTTAAAACAGATTGTCGAGCTCAAGTTCTTCAAATAGATTTGAAAAACAAAAAAGTCCATTATGTCGATAGTGGCTTGAACGTCGTCTAGTTCTGCTGCTGATTACTTTTCTTTCCATTTGTTCGGTTACCCGAGAGGGTATATTTGGATGTGAACAAAAAACGATCCAATTAGCGCGTTAGCATCCATGTAGCTTAAATTGTCTCGATCGAGATTTGTCTTGTTTTGATAACAAGCTTGAGAGTATGAATGTACATGCGGGCGGTTGTGATCTATTATTCATTTCTTGTTTGCTTGTCTTATTTTTTTATTATTATTGTTCCTGAGAACAGACTTAAACTTTTTTGATTACTTGTGGCGTGCGAACTGTTGGGTTCAACATATGACAAATGTTGGAGACTTGTATGTGTACCTGGCCCAGATGGTGAAATGTTTAAGTTTTGCATAACTTTTTGGCGACATTTCCGTAGTGTTCATACGTACCAGTAGATACTGGAATCGGTATATCATACGGCGTCAACAATGTTTTGCTTACGTGTGAAATGGATTGCACGCTATTGTGCGACATTTTTCGCAAAGATTAATTAGATTCGTGTTTTACTTTATCGACTGCAATCAGCAGTTACGGATTTACGTTGGCACATTATGCAATTTAATTTTCAAGCAGTGAAAGCACTTTCGTAACAATCAAATTGGATGAAAGCTCTAAAGAAGTACAAATGCAATCAAAAGATTTGAAAATGTTTCGAACGCATCCCCACCACATTTTTATGACATGCACCATAGCTGTCACATTAGTTATTCGCGAATCGATGACATGACAAGATAAAACTACCAACTAACGGTTTCTTTTGTCTTTATCGTGTGATGTGTTTATGTGCGAACTACAGTGGTGTTCAGATAAATAGCACACCCGGAAGTTCTCATACATTATGTTGTGCCAAAAGTCTAAAAATAGGTTCAGCTTTTTTTGTTTTATAACTGATGTGCGTTTATATGTACTTTATTAAAAAACACATAATTCCTTTAAATCAACTCAAAACTAATAACTCAAAATGGGAAAAAATAAAAAAGTAGTTGTTCATTTAAATAGCACAGTCAGCGGAATACTTAAAAAAAATTAATAAATACTCTAAAAAAACGAATGTATAAGTAAATATTTTATTAATATTTTGAAGGATATTCCTTGTTCTTTATCACTCTTGACAACGTTCTTGCAAACTTTCTATTAAGCGCTTACATTTTTGGGCAGGTATAGCTTTCCAAGCAGCCTTTATGGTTTGCCAAAATTCTTCTAAATTTTTTGAGCTGGAGTCTTTAACAAGGGAGTCAACAACATTCTAAAGATTCTCGATAGGATTCAGATCGAGACTTTGGGCCGGCTAATCATGCAGGAAAATTTGTCGCTCCGAAAGCCAATTCTTCACTATCCGCGAAGTATTATTTTCACAATTGGTCCAACGGCATGCCATGGCATCGCCGAACCACCATTATGCTTCCACCACCATGCTTGACAGTCTTAATGGTGTGGTGTATCTGGGATGGTACTCTTGGTTCGTTGGCCTTCGCACATGCTTTTTAGGGTTCCGTACCCAAAGGTAATAATTGCCATGCATAAAAATCCATGATATAGTCATAGAGTCGTCGATATATGGCTTCATTTGGTTCTCCAGGATTAGCTTATATTAATGTTGATTCATAATGCCATTTATTTTCACAATTGGTCCAACGCCATGCCATGGCATCGCCGAACCACCATTATGCTTCCACCGCCATGCTTGACAGTCTTAATGGTGTGGTGTATCTGGGATGGTACTCTTGGTTCGTTGGCCTTCGTACATGCTTTTTAGGGTTCCGTACCCAAAGGTAAAACGGAACCCTATTACTAAGACTTCGCTGTCCGTCCATCTGTCACCAGGCTGTATCTCATGAACCTTGATAGTTGTATGTATGTATGTTGGCGTTACAGTCCATGAAGAACCTGAGCCGAGCTTCTCTCAATCACCCATATTGTGTGTGATTTCATTTTCACATAGGTGAAAGGGACCTACAGTTTATCCCCTTGGTCACATACTGAACTAAGGTTAGCCAACAATATCCCACAACCAGTAGCAAACTTCCCAGCTTTGATCTCTTTTGTGTCTTTGATGTATTAATCCTAGCTGCAAGCCTTCTACCCATATTTTCCATTATTGTTATTCACCTTTTCACATCTTTGCTGTCAAGTAAGATAATTGATTTGAATTCAATGGACACTTTGATGATCAACTATATCTCATCATGAAGATTTTTGATTATAAAAGTTATATGCCTATAACCTGCCTGCAAACAAGATCTGTCATCTTACAAAAAATGTGATTTAATGTGATGTCGGATAAGGTAACATACATACATAGTCTCCTTCATATTTACATATATATATACAGATGGTACGGAACCCTTTGTGGGCGACTCCGACTCGCACTTGGCCGGTTTTTTTTTTATTTTTTGAGACAAGAGGTTTTTTTCTGGCGATTCTTCCATGAACCTGGAATTCAATTAACCGGCGACTACACTTACGGCTGATATTTGGACATTGTGTTGGTCAGGTAGTTGTTGCATTAACTCCCGGAAAGTTATGAAAAGGTCGCTGCCACTGATTTTGTGGATAATTCTGTCAGTCACTTCTAACGTTTTTCTTTTTTTGTTTTTCCTTACGGGATTTGCGGGAGATTGGCTGCACCGTATGAGCTTCATAGCATTTTGAACAAGCTTCCTAAAGCACCTTAATGTCCTTGCCACCTCTGAAATAGTCTTTCCATCCTGTATCATGGTACCGACTATTTGCCTCCTTTCCTCCCTGCAACGCTTTGGTCTGCCCATATTAAATACTCCTATTTGTGTAAGAAATGAGTGTAATTATGGGTATCCTTAAAAAAGATTCACACTGACCCCACTTAAATCACTGAAAAAAATTTTTTTTCTATTTATATGAATCAACACCCAATTTGCAATGATCACCAACTCTAATGATTACAAAACCAGGAAAACCTAACGGGATCTTTTCATTTCCATAACGGTACTACCTTGGGATATTATGGCTTTACTCCTGTGCAGCTTGTAAGTGCAAATACACATTTGAATAAGGGTGTGCTATTTATAAGAACACCACTGTACCTTCCTAATGGCGTTTGTTTCATGTTTCCAATCCCTCGTTTCGCACGCGCCTACCATGAGGTGTAAACAATGAAAAATTTAAAAAACCACAATTCTTAGCATGACTATCAGGCCGACAACGACGTGAATGATGTGTGACAATGAAGTTGACTCTGTTACATTTTCGTTGACATTCAATTAGTAGTTAAAAATCATTCCATTGTTCACATTTTAATAAATTAACACAAATTGAGGAAATATTACAAGCATGACAGAGCAGTTGACTAGGTGAATGCAGGGGTCTTAAGCCGTAAGTTAAGTTTTAAGGGCCGACCGACAGATTGCGGTTTAGAAAATGATATAATGAAATACTAATTAAATTCACACTAAGCTTAGAAAAGAGAAAAGGATTTTTTTTTTCATTCGAAAGTAGATGCCATGCGGGAGGTCAAATGAGTAGACTTCATTTGATGCCTGTACAGCATGAGATTTGAATAAAGGTATTTACCGACTGTTATAAAAGCCTAAAGCCTAAATTAGTAAGACCATTATGTCATCCAATTAAATTACATCGACCGACATATAGCTAGTTGCTAGCTCATTGTGTTTTCTTCCCACAATATTTTACCCGGTATTCATGTTTACATCGTAATAGTTTCAAATTGCTACCCTCATTTTTCCGCTCTATTTTTGGCCGCTGATTCTAGATGCATTGTGGTGCATTTGTTTAAAATTCGCTCCATGCAACAGTGCATAGAGTTCGATTGAAATTGATTTATATGCCATTGCGCATTCTTTTGTAGTACGTTCTGGGATATCAAGACTATTTATTAGTTGCACCGAAATGAGGTAGCGATACTTGAATGGCTCGCCTGGAGATTAGCGTTTTTCAACTAATTTGTTCTTCCCTACGGAAAATGTAGGGACGACGATACCGTTTGATAGTTAATGTGGTATAATTGCTCATTTCCGGGTTATGGATTCTACTTACTTAGGTGGCGCTACAGTCCGTGGTGAACCTGGGCCCCAACCAACAAGCGTCTCCAGTTGGCACGGTCTTTGGCCAGCTGTTTCCAGCGCCGCACGCCCAGTTGGTTAAGGTCCCCTTCCACCTGCGTGCGCCACCGTTGATGCGGCCGTCCTCTGCCGCGCCTTCCTTCCGGGGTGGATTCGAAGACTCTTCGGATCGGAGCTGTATTTTCCATGCGCTTTACATGGCCTAGCCATGTCGCTGTACAACCCGTACAGTTCTTCGTTATATCTTCTCCTCCATACACCGTATGAACAGGTCCAAGCCTCTGTTAAGGTCCAAGCCTCTGCGCCGTAAAGGAGAACTGGGATAATTATGGTATTATAGAGTGTCACCTTGGTTTTCCGAGAGAGGGCTCTACTTCTTAATTGCCTCTTGAACCCAAAGAAACAGCGGTTGGCAAGAGTGATTCGGCGTTTTATCTCAGCGCTGGTGGTGTTGTCGCTGGTCATCAGTCAGCCAAGGTAGACGAATTCCTTGACCACTTCAAAGTTATATCCGCCCATGGTGACGGACTACGTCGGTGTAGTCCGTCTCTTTTAGAGGAAAGCAGCTATTTGGTTTTACCCTCATTAACCTTGAGACCCATCTTAGCCGCTTCTACCTCAATGCTTACAAAGGCCTCCTTGACGTCTCGCTGTGTCCGTCCAATCACGTCAATGTCGTTCATCGTACGCAAGCAATTGCGTAGACTTGAAATAAATCGTACCTCTTGTGTTGGACAGTGACTCTTGCACGATCTTTTCAAGCACGATGTTGAAAAAGTTGCACGACAGCGCGTCACCTTGCCTAAATCCTTTTTTAACATCAAAGGTCTTAGGTTGCTTATAACCGACCTTAATGGAGCAGCAAGAATTCTCCATTGTCATCCTGCACAGTCGGACGAGTTTGGCAGGGATGTTAAAACTAGACATGGCTTTGTATGCAGCCTTGAATTCGACGAAGAGGTGGTGAGTGTCGATTTGGTATTCCTGGGTCTGCTCCAAGATCTGCCGAAGCGTAAATATTTGGTCTATTGTGGATTTACCTGGTTTGAAACCACACTGATAAGAGCCGATCAGGTTATCCACAAACGGTTTCAGGCGTTCACACAATACGACAGAGAAGATCTTATACATATGCTATGCTAAGGAGACTTATTCCCCTATAGTTGGCGCAGTTATAGGGGTCTCCTTTCTTATAGACCGGGCAAACGATGCTGAGATTCCATTCGTCGGGCATGCTTTCCTCCGATCATACCTTGCAAATGAGATGGTGCATACACCTTACCAGCTCATCTCCAGCCGCCTTAAGAAGTTCAGCAGACAGGCCGTCTACGCCCGCGGCTTTATTAGATTTAATTCTAATAAACTTGGAGGAGACACTATCGGCAAAGATTCTGGCAGTCTCTTGCGATTGTAGCTTTCCGACGTCAAACTTACGTAGTCCTACTCGACTCCTAAGCATTCTTGATATCCTCATTCGTACCTTGGCTACAACAAGGTAGTGGTCCGAGTCGATGTTGGCCCCTCGGAAGGTTCGTACGTCGAGAATACAGGAGGAGTCTCTGGCGTCGACCGCAATGTGATCAATCTGGTTGGTGGTCGATTGATCAAAAGACCGCCACGTACCCTTGTGGATGTTGAGATGGGGGAATCGCGTGCTTGCTACAAGTAGGTTACGCCCCGCTAAGAAATCGATTAGCCTAAAGCCGTTGTCGGATGTGGTGTTATGGAGGCTATGCTTTCCTATGATCGACTCAAATATGTATTCTTTGCCCAGTTTTGCATTAAAATCTCCTAGAACTATTTTTGTGTCGTAGCTGGGGCATTGGGCATATGTTCTATCTAGGAGATCGTAGAATTCTTCTTTGAGTCGATCGTCCTTTTCCTCCGTTGGGGCATGACCGCATATTAAGCTAATGTTTCCAAATTTAGCTTTGATGCGGATTATTATGAGGCGTTCGCTTATATTTCGGAAGCTTAAGACTTTTTGTCGAAGTCTTCCTCGAATAACGAATCCGCACCCGAATATGCGTTGTTTGTTCTCCTTGTAGCAGTTCCCGTAGTAGATGTCGCAGTTTTTCATCCGTCTTTGCCTGGTCCAACCCATCGAACTTCTTGGAGTGCGGTTATATCTGCTTTTTAGCAGTTGAGGGTTTTCTCCAATTGATCGCCTGCACCCGGTCTGTTAAGGGACCTCACATTCCAGCTACAGACTCTCAAGTCCGTTAGTCGTTTGCAGGGGTCGTCAGCTTTGTATCCGTCAGTATCCAAGGCTTGTTGTCGTTTCGGATTGTTGGATTCTAGGAATAATACATTTCAGAATCTTCTGAAAGCAAATTAGGATTTCCGATTAAATGACTTATTATTGAATATGTCAAGCCCTATAATTGCCGACAGATAAATATCAATTTTGAAGGATCAAAACGTAGGTGTTTTGTGTTAAATATCACAGTGTGATGAAAGTCATGCCAACAGCTTTCTCTGTTGATTGAACGAATTTTACAGAGCAATCCAAATCGAGTTTCTCAACTTCTATTTAAGAACTAAGACTCAAAACGTATAACAACACTTCTAAATCAGTCTTTTCTCTATAGGCCGGCTGTTCTGGCATTAGGCCAAACTTAAATAATTAGTAACTCAAGCTACCTGGGTGCCATATACATACATACGTTCGTAGTGATGTAGCTTATAGCAAACTTCACCACAAATTGGCCAGTGCATCAATTCAGAATCTAATTTTCAATGGCTAAGGTTTGTATGTATGTATGTTGGCGTTACAGTCCATGAAGGACCAAAGCCGAGCTTCCCTCAATCACCCATTTGGTGTGTGATTTCATTTTCCCATAGGTGAAAGGGACCCTCAGTTTATTGCCGGTTCCGAAAGGCTAATTTCGAGAAGCTTTTCATGACAATTTTACTACAGAGAGTTTTGTCAGAACCCCGCTGAGGAGAAACACCGTGAAAACACGTCTGACATGGCTGCGTCGGGATTAGATCCCGTGTCATCGGCGTCAGAGGCCGACAGACCACCCACTGCGCCACGGCGCTCTCAATGGCTAAGGTTTACTGCCTGTAAACAAGGTATCTTTTACTGTTTCATTTAGAGAAGCCCATCCTTGGACAGCAATTCGACTTGCAATGGGTTTGATGTGCTGTCTCATACTGAAATCGTCATTCTAGCTGACTTCAAATTTCTGGACAGACAGCACTCAAAGGAAAGTATGTTAAGATCTTCACTGAGACAAACAATTTAACTCGGTAGACTACTAAACGAGGGGAGAGGGAGCGAGCAAACAGAGCAAGGAAACTGATCGCGTTTAACATGGCAAACACCAGCTTCGATCTCTGTCCCTGCTCAATGTAATTTGACACACAGCCTCTGCGTGGCCTCTCCTGGATAGCTGCCTGGCATCCGCCACGTAGTGAATCAATGTGTGTGCGGGTTGTACTTAGGGGTAACATCCCTTTCACGGAAAAAAATAAAATATTTTGAAACAACAACAAGCCTTGACGAAGCCTGCAAACGCCTAAATGACTTGCGAGTCTGCACCTGGAATGTGAGGCCCCTAACAGAGCGGGTGCAGGCAATCAATTGGAGCAAACCCTCAATTGTTATAACGCAGATATAACGGGAATTGCTACAGAGAAAACAAACAACGCTTATTCGGATGCGAACACCTCATAACTATCCGCATTAAAGCCAATTTCAGGAACATTAACGCTCAAGCCCCAAACGAAGAAAAGGACGATCGAATGAAAGACGACTTCTACGATTTCCTAGACAGAGCTTATGCCCAATGTCCCAGCTAGGATATAAAATAGTACTAGGAGATTTTAATGCGAAACTGGGCATAGAGGACATATTTGAGTCGATCAACAATATAGCCTACACGACACCACGTCCGAAAATGGACATCGGCTACTTGATTTCCCGGCGGGGCGTAATCTCTTTCAAGCTAGCCCACGATTCTCACGTCTCAACGTCCACACAGGAATCTGGCGATCCCCTGAGCAGTCGACCATCAATCAGATTAATGACGTTGCGATCGACGCCAGACATTCCTCCAGCATCCTAGAAGTACGAACTTTCCGGGGAGCCAACATCGGCACGGATCACCACCTTGTTTCGAGCTGGACATCTAGGGTTTGACGTCGGCAAGCTACAACCGCAGAAGACGATTAGGATCTTTGCCAATCGAGCTTCTTTCAACCTCTAGCAAATTTCAATGACACCGGCACAATCCAAAAAACAACAGTGAGAGCATCGCCATCAGATACGCTGCCTCTGATGTGATCGGTTTCAAACCACCGTCAACTAAAAACCCCTAATTCGATGAGCAATGCGGGCAAGCCCATGTAGCAAAGCAAACCGCCTACAAAGCCATGCTACATAGACGGACGGGAGCTGCTGGTGAACATTACGAGCAGAAAAGGAGGCAGTAACAAACGCTTTTAAGGAAAAAAAAAAATAGGACATGAAAAGCGTGGGATCACGCTACCACAGGAATAACGCTCGCAAGTTTTAGAAAAAAGTAAAACGAACATGCCAAGGCTATAAAGCCCGAACGAAAGCATGTAGCGATGAAGACGGACAACTGGTAGTAAAGTCACAGTCGATGCTGAAAATATGGAGGGGACACTTCTGTGGACTGTTTAACGGCGATGAAAGATCTAATACCGCTGTCAGGCAGAATGAGCCATTCACGACGGACGAAGATGTAAGAGAATTCCGTCCACTCGACCCAGATGAAATTAAGCTGATAATTTAGCTCATCTGAAAAATTTGGTCGAAGGAAAGCATGCCCAACGAATGAAATCTCAGCATCGTTTGCCAAGTCCACAGGAAAGGAGACCCCTACAACTGGGCCAACTACAGGGGAATAAGTCTCCTTAACATCGCATACAAGATCTTCTTTGTCGTACTGTGTGAACGCCCGAAACCCTTTGTTGTGGATAATCTGATAGGTTCTTAGGTGTGGTTTCAGGGCAGATAAATCCACAATAGGCCAAATATTCATCACCTTTTCGTCAATTTCCAAGCCGCTTATGACAGTGTGCATAGGGGCGAGCTATACGGAAACATGTCTAGTTTTAACATCCCTGCCAAACTCGTCAGATTGTGCAGGATGACAATGGAGAATTCCACCTGCTCCAGTACGGTCAATAGCGAATTAACCTTTGATGTTACAAAAGGATTTAAACAAGGTGACGCATCGTCATGTAAGTATTTCAACATCGTGCTTAAAAAGATCATACGAGACTCACTGGCCAACAAAAGAGGTACGATCTATTTCAAGTCTGCACAACTGCTTGCGTACGCGGATGACTTGACGTAATTGAATTAACACAGCGGAACGTCAATGATCCATTCGAAAGCATTGCAGCAGAAGTGGCTAAAATGGGTCCTTCGGTTAGCAAGGGTAAAACGAAATATGTATATGCTATCGACCAAAAAAGACGCGCAACACCGACGTCTTGGCCAGAACGTCACAATTGGCGGCTACAGATTCGAAGTGGTCAAGTACTTCGCCTACCTTGGCTCACTAGTGACCAGCGACAACAACATCAGCGCTGCTGGTGTTAAGCCTGCTCCTTTGGGCTTAACAGGCCATTGAGAAGTAGAGCCCGCTCTCGAAAGACCAAGGTTGCGCTATGTATGTATGTATGTATGTTGGCGTTACAGTCCATGCAGAACCTGAGCCGAGCTTCACGCAGTCACCCATGTTGTGTGCGATTTGATTTTCCCATAGGTGAAAGGGACCCTCAGTTTATTGCCGGTTCCGAACGGCGAATTTCGAGAAGCTTTTCATGACAATTTTATTACAGGGGGTTTTGTCAGAAGCCCGCTGAGGAGAAACACCGTGAAAAACACGTTCGATGACATGGCTGTGTCGGGATTCGATCCCGTGTCATCGGCGTCAGAGGCCAACACACTACTCACTGCGCCACGGTGCTCTCAGGTTGCGCTATACAAAACTTTAATCATGCCGGTCCTCCTCTATGGAGCGGATTAGGAGGCCCTTTGTCGTTTCGAGAGGAAAATTCTGCGTTCAATCAATGGTGCCGTTGGTATAAACGAAGTGTGGAGGAGAAGATACAACGAGGAACTACACGGGCTGTACAGCGACATCTGCCTTGTACGGATCCAACGTCTAAGGTGGCTAGGCCATGTAGAGCGAATGGATAACACATTTCCGGCCCGAAGAGTGTTCGAGTTCAACCCCGAGGGACGACGCAGCAGAGGGCGACCGAATCTAAGGTGGTCCACACAGGTGGAAGGGGATCTTAACCAATTGGGTGTGCGTCGCTGGAAACAGCTGGCAAGGGACCATGCCAGCTGGAGATTTGTTGGTTGAGGCCCAGGTTCACATCGGATTGTGGCGCCACCTAAGTAAGTAAGAGTATCACGTCCAAGTAATCAAACAATTGGTGCTTTCGTGCTTTCATTACACTTTTTACAATGACCGTGGAAGCCTGAGAGAAAACTGAGGGTAAAAAACAAACAAAAAAACAAGATGCCGTAGTCATATAACATGATTTCATCAGCCACTTGGTTCGCGCACACTTACCTTCCTCAAAAGCAGTTGAGCTAAATCATGAACCTAGCAACTCGTGTTACATATGTACGAGTACTGCCGTTTGCTAAAAAACATCCAAAACAAACAGTGTTACTCGCTCATTTCCAATTAGCAAGTGCGCTTATAAGTGCCCCATACGATCGCTTTGTCACAGGCCATTTCCAAACAATAACAGCGCGACTCACTAACACCATACGTCCATTCCAAGCACATCATTTTGATGCCCAACAGAAAAAAAAATCACATTCTCATTGTAGTGATCCTCGAGCCGATCCAGTTGGCACAAATATCAATCGCCATCCTGACAAGTTGATGATATTTTTAAACCAAATCAACAGATTGCGATAGCTTAACCGGATAACCGTGAATCACAACGATCAACAGCAATCATCAGGCTTATCGTTGATCTTCCTGTTGCTGATCGCGACTACAATGGGCGGCACAAATATTGTGTTCGCTTGCGGGTGGAGCGGATTGTTTGAGCTTCTGATTATCATAGTCGTTCGTGGCTTAAAACATCTTCGGACAGCATGTCGTGTGTATTGTAACGATCCGATGCGACGTCAAATGAATGGAAAACGTTTTAGAATATCACTAATTGATTTGTGTACGCGAAAAAAAAAACGGCATCGATGGTGCTATGCACGAATGGTGCGGTGCGTACATGTTTATAAGTTGTTGTGACTGGCCATCATACTGCCTGGCAACAACTCCATTCCAAAGGCTTTCTAACCTATCGGAAATCAACTGATGTTTTCGTAGGTAGCTCCATTGTAAGATCTGCTATAGATTTTTTGGATAAACAATCCATCTACTCAATCAATTAACTCAAATCGAATTTATTTTTAGAAACAATTTTATGGAAGTATCGATTAGCCAATGAGTTTCATGGGCGCCTGTGTTTCCTAATCTAATTACTCTCTATCATTACTTATAACGTAATCACATTCAACCTATTCCCAGGATTAGAGCCTTCAAATTTACAGAGATGAAAATCTCATTCCTGGACCCCAAAGGATCCCTATTTATAGAATAGGGAAGTTAGGGTGGTTTTCATACCCAAGTCGGGAAAGGTCAACCACGCCACTGCAAAGGATTATAGACCTATGTATTTGTCTATCCTTCTTCCTTATGAAAACCCTGGAATGATTAATCGACATGTTGATAAGAGATGAGATTGGTGATATGTATATCTATCTCAATCACACAACTCGTACATAAAAGGTAAATCGGTAGATACTACTCTTTACGATAGAAAATGTACTCAATGTCAAAAAATTAGCTTTAGGTGCCTTTCTAACCATTGAGGGTACCTTTAATAACGTCAGCACTAAGGCAATAATGTAGAGCCTTCAGATGGCAAAAATAAACTCGGAAATATGCAGGTGGAATGAACAAATGCCGTTTCGAATCGATACACACCATCTTTTCATCGATTTCAAAGCCGCATACGACAGCATTCATCGCGAACGACTGTTTGGTGCGATGGCCGAATTCGGGATCCCGGGAAAACTGATCCAGTTGTGTCGCGCCACGCTAAAAAAAAATACGCGATACACCATGCAACTAGGTTCTAGGACTTAGGAACCGCTTGAAGCATGCACCGGATTTCGGCAAGGAGATGCGCTGTCATGTGACTTCTTCAACCTGGTGCTGGAGCAGATCGTGCGACGGGCAGGCGTCAACAGGGAAGGCACTATTTTCTACAAGTCCATCCAGCTGCTAGGATACGCGGATGATATCGATATCATCGCGTGTTCTCGCCGTGGCATTGTGGAAGAATTCACGGCGATTGAAGATCAGGCGAAACGAGTCGGTCTTAAGGTCAATGAGGACAAGACGAAGTACATGCTGTCAAGCAAAAACCAATCCGTCGCTCACCACCTGGAACAAAACATAACAATTGACAGCTACAATTTCGAGGTAGTTAAGGTGTTTGTCTACCTCGGAGCAAACGTAGACTCCACAAATGACACCACAGTGGAGATCCGGCATAGAATCATCCTTGGCAACCGCTGCTACTTCGGCTTGTCCAAACAACTGGAGTCAAAACTCCTCACTCGAAAGACCAAAGTCAAGCTTTACAAAACGCTCATACTGACAGTCTTGCTGTACGGAGCCGAAAGCTGGACGATAAGAAGGACAGCGGAGCTGATTTTGGTTTCTTTCGAAAGAAAAATTCTGCGCCGGATATTTGGTCATATCTGTGAAGAAGGTGAATGGAGAAGAAGACACAACCGCGAACTCTACGAGCTGTACAAAAATGTGGATGTAGTCCGGAAGGCAAAGATCCGTCGACTACACTGGCTCGGCCACATCGAGCGCATGGACATCAACGCTCAAGCTAAGAGGGTCTTCGACTCCGAGCCTCCTGGTTCGAGAAGATGAGGAAGACCGAACTTCCGGTATAAAGACCAAGTAATCGCGGATGAAAGACATCTTGGTCTTGACAACTGGAAGCAGCGTGCCCGGGACCGTCAAGGATGGAAGGCAGCTATAGCTCAGGCTCAGATCCTCCATGGATCGCTGGCCTGATAAGTAAGTAAGTAAGTCTGTTCAGCCCTATGTTACTTACCTCTTCTAGTCCCGAAAGGAAGTGACTTCGAAGGAATATGTTTCTTTTTTGGGCCTTCGTCCCTGCAGCTTCTGCAGAAGTCATTGTGGGGCCGGTCTAGTCCTATCATACAGTGATATCTCAAAACAATGGGCATTATACAAGATGACACTTGCAGAATTTGTAATGAGGACGAAGAAACAGCAGAGCACATATTATGCGACTGTCACTGCCTTGTCAGTACACGTCATCGTCACTTAGGTAAGTAATATCTTGAAGCAGAAGAAATCGCTGCTAGTTCACTCAAAAGCATACTAAGTTTTATCACGAACTCAGGATTTTTGTGTGAACTGTAAGTGGGGGACATCACAATAGGCCCACGTGTGG
This sequence comes from Eumerus sabulonum, assembly GCA_951905685.1. NCBI lineage: Eukaryota > Metazoa > Arthropoda > Insecta > Diptera > Syrphidae > Eumerus > Eumerus sabulonum. Next base: position 50,390,889 of record OX645062.1, on the reverse strand, counting down.
CCACAGTGATCAGGCGACTTTGTCCCACCCCCTAATCCTCTCTAACCCTCCTGTGGTGTAACAATACCTGCATTGATGTATGCGGATGATATCGTCTTTCTGTGTGACTCTATCCAAGGTATGCAGTTGAAGTCTGATGATAAACAGACTTCGCGCATATTGTAAATGCTGGAATCTCACTGCTAATCTTAAGAAATCAAAAATGATGGTATTCTGATCAGTCGTCAGGTGGACGCTACTCAAATTTGGAAAAATGAAAGTTAGACGGCGAACAAATTGAGATAGTACCCAGATACAAATATCCAGTTATCCTGGTATCGTCATCTTTAAGTATAAAACCACATTTTGAAGAGAAATTAGATGCTAAAAGAAAGCAAATACGTGCTGCAAAGTGCAAAGCAAACCTTGTTCCACTCGACTGTAGCCTATATGGATCTCAAGTCTGGGGTTACAAATCTTATGATGCGGTGGAAAAACTGCTTCGGTATTTCTTGAAGAGAATATTTCGGTTACCAAAAAATACCCCCAAACTACATACTACACAATGAAACTTGAACCCGCCTTTCATCTTGTATACTCTCAAAATAGTTAGTTAGGTGGCGCTACAGTCCGTGGTGAACCTGGGCCTCAACCAACTAGCGTCTCCAGCTGGCACGGTCTTTGGCCGTCCTCTCCCGCGCCTTCCTTCCGGGGTGGATTCGAGGACTCTTCGGGTCGGTGCTGTATTTTCCATGCGCTCTACATGGCCTAGCCTTCATAGACGCTGTATCCGTAGACGTCGTACCAGGCCGATGTCGCTGTACAACCCGTACTGTTCTTCGTTATGTCTTCTCCTCCATACACCGTTTAAACAAACAGGACCGTAGATAGTGCGCAAAGGCATCTTCATCCGCTTTTGTTAAGGTCCCAGCCTCTGCGGTCTTATATCGTGTCACCTTGGTTTTCCGAGAGAGGGCTCTACTTCTCAATTGCCTTTTGAGCCCAAAGAAACAGCGGTTGGCAAGAGTGATTCTGCGTTTTATCTCAGCGCGGGTGTTGTTGTCAGCGGTCATCAGTGAGTCAAGTTATATCCGCCCATGGTGACGTTCTGGTCAATACGTCGGTGTAGTCCGTCTCTTTTAGAGGAAAGCAGATATTTGGTTTTACCCTCACTAAACTTGAGACCCATCTAAACCGCTTCCACCTCAACGCTTACAAGGGTCTCATTGACGTCTCGCTGTGTCCGTCCAATCACGTCAATGTCGTCGGCGTACGCAAGCAATTGCGTAGACTTGAAATAAATTGTACCTCTTGTGCTGGCCAGTGACTCTTGCACGATCTTTTCAAGCACGATGTTGAAAGACTTGCATGACAGCGCGTCACCTGCCTAAATCCTTTTTTAATATCAAAGGTCTCGGTTTGTTCATTACCCACCTTAATGGAGCAGCGACAATGCTCCATTGTCATCCTGTACAGTCGGACGAGTTTGGCAGGGATGTTATAACTAGACATGGATTTGTAGAGCTCATCTCTACACACGCTGTCATATGCAGCCTTGAAATCGACGAAGAGGTGGTGAGTGTCGATTTGGTATTCCTGGGTCTTCTCCAAGATCTGCCGTAGCGCAAATATTTGGTCTATTGTGGATTTACCTGGCCTGAAACCACATTGATAAGAGCCGATCAGGTTATCCACAAACGGTTTCAGGCGTTCAAACAATACGGCAGAAAGATCTGCCGGGAACTAATTCCCCTATAGTTGGCGCAGTTATAGGGGTCTCCTTTCTTATGGACCGAGCAAACAATGCTGAGATTCCATTCGTCGGGCATGCTTTCCTCTGACCATACCTTGCAAATGAGATGGTGCATGCACCTTACCAGCTCACCTCCAGCCGCCTTAAAAAGCTCAACAGACAGGCCGTCTGCGCCCGCAGCTTTATTAGACGTAAGTCTTGATATCGCTGTTTTGATTTCGTCTAGGTCAGGTGGATGGAATTCTCCTACATCGTCGTCCATTACGAATGGCTCATTCGGCCTGACAGCGGTGTCTTGCCTATCATCGTCGTTATACAGTCTGCAGAAGTGGTCTTTCCAAATCCTCAGCATTGACTGCGACTCTACTACCAGTTCTCCATTTTCATCCCTGCAGGCCGCCGCTCTGGCTTTGTAGTCATGGCATGTTCGTTTTACCGTACTGTAAAACTGACGGGTGTCATTCCTGCGGAAGCATCTCTCAATCACCTCGATCTCACGCTTTCCATGCTCTCTCCTCTTTCTTCTGAAAAGCGTGTGTTCCTCTCTTCTCTTCTGCTCATAGATTTCGCGAGCAGCTCTCGTCCGTCATTGCAGCATGGCCTTATATGCATTATTGTAATATATTTATTGAAATAAAAGTCAATTAAAACGAAAACTAAATTATTGGAAAAGATATTAAGGATGTGTGCTAGTCTTGGTATTTTACTTACGGCTATGCCATCTTCCTTAACTTACCTGAAAAAGAAACGAAAAGGGAAAATATTTGTTATAAACGTTTTAACATGAGAAACCATGTATTATTGGGTTGAAAGTAAAGTACGTAGGGAAACATTAAAGACAAGTAATTTAAAATAATTTCTCTCCCCTCTACTAGTACTTGTACTAGAACGTAGTCGAAAACGAACTACCAACTAAACTGGAGAAAGAAGGCCTCGATGTTATTGCCTATGCTGATGATGTTGCTATTGCCATCCCAGGCAAATAGCTGCCTACAGCGAATGACCGTATGCTCAAGGCATACGGGATAAACCCATATAAGACGAAACTTGTACTCTTCAACAAAAAGCATAAGACGCCAAATATCTTGGCGTCATACTGGATAGGAAATTAACCTCGAAAGAAAAGGAAGGCAACTGTAGCTCTCTATACTTGTAAGATAGACTTAGGGAAAAAATGGGGCTTCAGCCCCAAAATAACCTAATGATTGTACATTACAGTCGTCACAAAAATGGTCTTGACAAGCGCGACTCCAAAGGTGCTGCGTCATCCATAAAGACTAGGGCAAGTTTCGAATGACTCCTGGAGGAGCTGTGCTCTGCGTCTGTCCGGCCCTCTGTCCAGTCATAGTGGGAAAGGATACCTAGGATCCTATTTCCTTAACGACCTGAATGACGTTCAGCAGATAAGGATAACTGATCTTCTTAACTTTGTAAAAAGCGCAAAATGATTCCAAGAATAGAAGATTTAGATGGAGCAGCGAGCATTTTCTAAAGTCAACCTGCATAGTCTGACGAGTTTAGCAGGTATGTCAAAGGTAGATATAGCCTTGTATAACTCGACGCTAATTACACTGTCGTACGCGACTTTGAAGTCGACAAATAGGTGGTGAGTCTCGACTTGAAAATCATTGGTTTTCTCCAGGATCTGCCGCAGTGTGAAGATTTGGTCGATGGTGGACTTCCCTGGCCTGAATCCGCACTGATAAGGACCTATTAGCTTATTTACAAAAGGCTTCAGGCGTTCACACAAAACGGCAGAGAAGATTTTGTAGGCGATATTAAGGAGACTTATTCCTCCATTGTTGGCGCAATCAGAGGGGTCTCCTTTCTTGTGGATCGCGCATACGATGCTGAGACTCCATTCCTCGGGCATGCTTTCCTCTGACCATTTCTTACAGATGAGCTGGTGCATGCTCCTAACCAGATCATCCCCAGCTGCCTTGAAGAGCTCAGCAGACAGTTCGTCTGCGCCAGCAGCTTTATTCTACTTGAGCTTCGATATGGCAATCTTAACTTCTTCGAGGACTGCGGTCTTCGTCGATTAGAAATGGATCATTCTGCCTGACGGCGGTTTTTTTACTAACATCGCCGTTATACAGTCTGCAGAAGTGTTTTTTCCATATTCTCAGCATCGACTGCGATTCTACTACTAGGTGTCCGTTCTCATCCCTACAGGCTTCCGTTCTGGTTTTATAACCTTGGAATGTTCGCTTTATATGTTGATAAAACTTTCGAACGTCACGCCTGCAGTAACACCTCTCCAAGTCCTCAATCGCGCGCTTCTCGTGCTCTTTCTTCTTTCTCCTGACAAGCTTATGCTCTTCCCTTCTTTTTAAGTCGTAGAACTCACGAGCTGCTCTTGTTCTTTTATGCAGCGAGGCCTTATATGCATCCTGCTTCACCGTGTGAATCCTCCTGCAGTCGTCATCGAACCAGGTGTTTCTTCGTGGTGGAGGCTTGTTAGCAAAGGCTTCACTGCTGTTCCATTGATAGCGTGGAGAATTGATGTGTATTGGAGAGCTTAAAGGAGACGCGATCGGTAAAAGCACGAGCGGTTTCTAGCGATAGTAGCTTTCCGACGTCATAACTTTGTATTCTTACTCTACTCCGCTGCGTTATCCATAAGCACATCTTGGCTACTACAAGATAGTGGTCCAAGTCGATGTTAGCCCCTCGGAAAGTTCGAACATCAAGAATAGTGGAGGAGTGTCTGACGTCGATTGCGATGTGATCAATCTGATTGGTGGTTGATTGATCAAAAGACCGCCAGGTGCCTTTGTGTATATCGAATTACCTACCTAGCGAAAATACCAAATAATGTGACATACACAAATGAAAACGACCAAGTCAATATCCCCAATGGTTACAGAAGAAATATTTTCCAAGAAGTTCTGCCTCATCATCCATGATGACTTGAGACATACAACAAGCATGAATGTTCTTAAGTATACGTACGTATCCATGCACTGGATGAAAATCTGAAGTGTGACTCATGCTCAACGGCTCCTATCCCTTTCATCTTAACAAACATTCGCTTCGTTGTATGTTACTCAAAACATTTACACCAGCATCTCGTTATCACGCCAAAGTTATTGGCCCAAACCGCCAGTCAAGCAAATACACAAAATCGGTGAAATCACATGGTGCGGTAGGAGCAACTTGATTAACACAATATTTTTGGAAGTGGAGTTTCTTGTACATATACACAGGATACAGGACGATTATGGCGCCTGATGTCATGAAAAATGTTTGTAAGGTCTGTTTATCGATAAACATTTAACCATCGACCTTTACAGATGACTTTCAAGAGAGGTTATAAGAAGGTTAGGTTAGGGTACTCATAAATTATTCTGCAACTATACATTCCATGGCACAAGTTCTGTTGCTATGTTCTTTATTGCACTCCCTTTGTTCGTTTGGTAATTTCGTCAGCTGAAATGCTTCTTTCGGGGAACAACAATTGAGTGATGTACTACCCAATGATTTGCAATATAAATCAGGTGAGGAGAGATAAGAACAAAACAAAATTGTTCACTTTTATTGCTGGTCGTATTAATGAACGACATGTGACCGGGCGGGCACTCGTGTCGACTTTAAGAGAAATAGAAATAAGGATGCCAATTAAGGGCAGGAGAAAGCAATTATGGATGACAAGCAGATAGTGAGCGATGAACTACCAAGCCTTCTCTGACAGTTTCTAGTTGGATAAGAGTCTTGAATCTAAAACAGAAAATCGGTCGGAATTTTCCAAACAATAATTGTTACGTGAACTTGACAAAATTAAAAGAACTCTATAAGGAAACTATTGGTTTTGGTTACAACAGTCGTTAGATAGAATTAAGATGATATAACCAGGATAAAGGGACAAGCAGCGAAAGAATAGATAAATAGAAATGTTGCATCCCACCAGTCAAATTCGGTGGAGGAAATGTGCTCGTCTAGGGCTGTGGGGGATCGGGCCAATCTACAGAATAAATGGCATCATGGATAGTTTGAAATATTCAAATATGTATATTAAAAACAGTAATATTGCCTTATACTGAGGAAGAAAGAAATGCTGTCGAAATTGACTTTCTAACGGGACAACGATTCAAAGCATAGAAGCAAGGTAATCAGAACTTGGTTTGATGCCAATAACATCGAGGTTTCGGATTGGTTCGTGCTATTTACTGATCTTAATCTTATAGAGAACTTAACGGCGAGTTAACAGGGACCAGTTGGGATGGGTTGGATGGCAAAGGACTAACAAAGGCCTCGTAGGGGTAGCATCTATGCGACGGATGCTGGCCTGCTAATAAGCGAGAAGAGCCACCGCAGTCGAACATCTTTCGGCACTGTTAGTAAGTCCCATCCCCACCTCCTCGTGGTGCCATCTGGAGATTTTCTATGGAAATTGCAGACAGGGAAGAGCGAATGTCGAGCCTCCTGCGCCAAAAAACAGGATTAGTCGGTTGGGCTACGGCCTAGTAAGCCGTAACCGTAAAAAAACCACAAACTCCGAAACAACCACAAGCCTCGGATATAACGGACCGGATTAATGTCGACGACCCTTGCAAAAAACGAAAAAAGGACAATGATCTTCGGCTTTGTACGTGGAATGTTAAGTCCCTAAACAGGCCACGTGCAGCCGAACAACTTGCGGACGCCCTAGACCGCTATAAAGCGGACATAACCGCCATCCAGGAAATGCGATGAAATGGACCGGGTATAAAGCGGATGAAAAACTGCGATATTTACTACGGCGACTGCTATAGGGAGAGAGGGCGACGATTGTTCGGATGCGGATTTGTTGTTCGAGGTGGACTAAGGCAAAAAGTCCTAAGCTTTCGGCATGTGAGCGAACGCCTTATAACAATCCGTATCAAGGCTAAATTTTTTAACATCAGCCAGATCTGATTCCACGCCCCCACGGAAGACAAGGATGACTCCGCCAAAGATGAGTTCTACGATCTCCTAGACAGAACGTATGCCCAATGTCCCAGCTATGACATCAAAACTGTTCTAGGAGACTTCAATGCTAAGCTGGGTAAGGACAGCATCTTTGAACGAGTCATCGGCAAACATAGCCTACACGATACCACATCCGATAACGGATACAGGCTGATTAATCTTGCTACGCGGCGAAATCTACTTCTAGCCAGTACGCGCTTCCCACACCTTGATATACACAAATGCAGCTGGCGGTCTTTTGTTCAATCGACCACCAACCAGATCGATCACATCGCGATCGACGTCAGACACTCCTCCACTATTCTTGATGTTCGAACTTTTCGAGGGGCTAACATCGACTCGGACCACTATCTTGTAGTAGCCAAGATGCGCTTACAAAGTTATGACGTCGGAAAGCCACTATCGCCAAAAACCGCTCGTGCTTTTACCAATCGCGTCTGCCCTAAGCTCTCCAATACACCTCAATCCTCCACGCTATCAATAGAACAGCAGTAGAGCCTTTGCAAACAAGCCCTGAAAAGCTCTGCATCCGAAGTTTTGGGTTTCAAGGCTCCACCACGAAGAAACACCTAATTCGATGACGAGTGCAGGAGGATTCGCACAGCGAAGCAGGATGCATATAAGGCTTCGCTGCATAAAAAACAAGAGCAGCTTGTGAGCTCTGCGAGTTAAAAAGAATGGAGGAGCATAAGCTTCTTAGAAGAAAGAAGAAAGAGCACGAGAAGCGTGCGATTGAGGATTTGCAGAGGTGTTACTGCAGGCGTGACGTTCGAAAGTTTTATTAACAGACCTCGAAGAAGTTAAGATTGCCATATCGAAGCTCAAGTCGAATAAAGCTGCTGGCGCCGACGATCTGTCTGCTGAGCTCTTCAAGGCAGCTGGGGATGACCTGGTTAGGAGCATGCACCAGCTCATCTGTAAGAAATGGTCAGAGGAAAGCATGCCCGAGGAATGGAGTCTCAGCATCGTATGCCCGTATCGTATCGTATCGTAAACCCCTTGGACTGCGCCAACTATAGAGGAATAAGTCTCCTTAATGTCGCATACAAGATCTTCGCTGCCGTTTTGTGTGAACGCCTGAAGCCATTCGTAAACAAGCTGATGGGTCCTTATCAGTGCGGATTCAGGCCAGGGAAGTCCACCATCGACCAAATCTTCACACTGCGGCAGATCCTGGAGAAAAACAATGAGTTTCAAGTCGACACTCACCACCTATTTGTCGACTTCAAAGCCGCATACGACAGCGTAATTAGAGACGAGCTATACAATGCTATGTCTACCTTTGACATGCCTGCTAAACTCGTCAGACTATGCAGGATGACTTTGGAGAATGCTCGCTGCTCCATCTAAATCGGTGAACACCTTACCGATAGTTTTGATGTCGAAAAAGGATTCAGACGGGGCGATGCGCTGATAAGAGTCTTGAATCTAAAATAGAAAATCGGTCGGAATTTTCCAAACAATAATTGTCACGTGAACTTGACAAAATTAAAAGAACCCTATAAGGAAACTATTGGTTTTGGTTACAACAGTCGTTAGATAGAATTAAGATGATATAACCAGGATAAAGGGACAAGCAGCGAAAGAATAGATAAATAGAAATGTTGCATCCCACCAGTCAAATTCGGTGGAGGAAATGTGCTCGTCTAGGGATCGGGCCAATCTACAGAATAAATGGCATCATGGATAGTTTGAAATACTCAAATATGCATATTAAAAACAGTAATATTGCCTTATACTGAGGGAGAAAGAAATGCCGTCGAAATTGACTTTCAAACAGGACAACGATTCAAAGCATAGAAGCAAGGTAATCAGAACTTGGTTTGATGCCAATAACATCGAGGTTTTGGATTGGTTCGTGCTATTTCCTGACCTTAATCATATAGAGAACTTAACGGCGAGTTAACAGGGACCAGTTGGGATGGGTTGGATGGCAAAGGACTAACAAAGGCCTCGTAGGGGTAGCATCTATGCGACGGATGCTGGCCTGCTAATAAGCGAGAAGAGCCACCGCAGTCGAACATCTTTCGGCACTGTTAGTAAGTCCCATCCCCACCTCCTCGTGCTGCCATCTGGAGATTTTCTATGGAAATTGCAGACGGGGAAGGGCGAATGTCGAGCCTCCTGCGCCAAAAAACAGGATTAGTCGGTTGGGCTACGGCCTAGTAAGCCGTAACCGTAAAAAAAAAAACTCCGAAACAACCACAAGCCTCGGATATAACGGACCGGATTAATGTCGACGACCCTTGCAAAAAACGAAAAAAGGACAATGATCTTCGGCTTTGTACGTGGAATGTTAAGTCCCTAAACAGGCCACGTGCAGCCGAACTACTTGCGGACGCCCTAGACCGCTATAAAGCGGACATAGCCGCCATCCAGGAAATGCGATGAAATGGACCGGGTATAAAGCGGATGAAAAACTGCGATATTTACTACGGCGACTGCTATAGGGAGAGAGGGCGACGATTGTTCGGATGCGGATTTGTTGTTCGAGGTGGACTAAGGCAAAAAGTCCTAAGCTTTCGGCATGTGAGCGAACGCCTTATAACAATCCGTATCAAGGCTAAATTTTTTAACATCAGCCAGATCTGATTCCACGCCCCCGCGGAAGACAAGGATGACTCCGCCAAAGATGAGTTCTACGATCTCCTAGACAGAACGTATGCCCAATGTCCCAGCTATGACATCAAAATTGTTCTAGGAGACTTCAATGCTAAGCTGGGTAAGGACAGCATCTTTGAACGAGTCATCGGCAAACATAGCCTACATGATACCACATCCGATAACGGATATAGACTGATTAATCTTCCTACGCGGCGAAATCTCCTTCTAGCCAGTACGCGCTTCCCACACCTTGATATACACAAATGCAGCTGGCGGTCTTTTGTTCAATCGACCACCAACCAGATCGATCACATCGCGATCGACGTCAGACACTCCTCCACTATTCTTGATGTTCGAACTTTCCGAGGGGCTAACATCGACTCGGACCACTATCTTGTAGTAGCCAAGATGCGCTTACGGATATCACGAACGTAGCGGAGTAGAGTAAGAATACAAAGTTATGACGTCGGAAAGCTACTATCGCCAAAAACCGCTCGTGCTTTTACCGATCGCGTCTCCCCTAAGCTCTCCAATACACCTCAATCCTCCACGCTATCAATAGAACAGCAGTAGAGCCTTTGCAAACAAGCCCTGAAAAGCTCTGCATCCGAAGTTTTGGGTTTCAAGGCTCCACCAAGAAGAAACACCTGGTTCGATGACGAGTGCAGGAGAATTCGCACAGCGAAGCAGGATGCATATAAGGCCTCGCTGCATAAAAGAACAAGAGCAGCTCGTGAGCTCTGCGAGTTAAAAAGAATGGAGGAGCATAAGCTTCTTAGAAGAAAGAAGAAAGAGCACGAGAAGCGTGCGATTGAGGATTTGCAGAGGTGTTACTGCAGGCGTGACGTTCGAAAGTTTTATCAACAGATAAAGCGAACATTCCAAGGTTATAAAACCAGAACGGAAGCCTGTAGGGATGAGAACGGACACCTAGTAGTAGAATCGCAGTCGATGCTGAGAATATGAAAAAAAACACTTCTGCAGACTGTATAACGGCGATGTTAGTCAAAAAACCGCCGTCAGGCAGAATGATCCATTTCTAATCGACGAAGACCGCAGACCTCGAAGAAGTTAAGATTGCCATATCGAAGCTCAAGTCGAATAAAGCTGCTGGCGCAGACGATCTGTCTGCTGAGCTCTTCAAGGCAGCTGGGGATGACCTGGTTAGGAGTATGCACCAGCTCATCTGTAAGAAATGGTCAGAGGAAAGCATGCCCGAGGAATGGAGTCTCAGCATCGTATGCCCGATCCACAAGAAAGGAGATCCCTCTGATTGCACAAACTATGGAGGAATAAGTCTCCTTAATATCGCCTACAAAATCTTCTCTGCCGTTTTGTGTGAACGCCTGAAGCCTTTTGTAAATAAGCTAATAGGTCCTTATCAGTGCGGATTCAGGCCAGGGAAGTCCACCATCGACCAAATCTTCACACTGCGGCAGATCCTGGAGAAAAACAATGAGTTTCAAGTCGACACTCACCACCTATTTGTCGACTTCAAAGCCGCATACGACAGCGTAATTAGAGACGAGCTATACAACGCTATGTCTACCTTTGACATGCCTGCTAAACTCGTCAGACTATGCAGGATGACTTTGGAGAATGCTCGCTGCTCCATCTAAATCGGTGAACACCTTACCGATAGTTTTGATGTCGAAAAAGGATTCAGACGGGGCGATGCGCTGTCATGTGATTTCTTCAACATCATACATATTGAAAACGATTGTGCAAAAATCACTGGCCAATACAAGATGAGGGATGGAGGAAAAGATTCAAGCACGAACTTTACGGGCTGTACAGCGACGTGAGTCTAGTCAGGCGTCTACGGATTCAACGCCTAAGATGGCTGGGCCATGTAGAGCGAATGGACACTACAGCTCCAGCCCGGAGAGTCTTTGAATCCCACCCCGATGGACGAAGAAGCAGAGGACGGCCGCACTTAAGATGGCGCACACAGGTGGAAGGGGACCTCAGCCAACTGGGTGTGCGGCAATGAAAAAGGTTGCAAAAGATCGTGGTAGTTCGCCGAGGTTCACCCCGAACTGAAGCGCTCGCTAGGAAGAAGAAGCTCACTTAAGTTATGATAGAAGGGCACTTCGAGATAAATCCTCCTGCAATTCGCAAAAGAAGGGCATGAGCAGGGGAGATGGTGTATCGATTCCTCTTCCCCCTCATCCATGCAGCCATGAGGGTAGCCCTAGTCTGGCGCCGTATTTTCCAATAGTGCAGTGACCTGTAATAACACCCACTAAAGTGCTTAAGGTTGCCCCTTTGGTTGCCACAAGGTCTCTGGTTCGTCCTAAGTTTAGCTTAGGCCAGATTTGTTTAGTAATGAAGCCGTTGGAAGTTTGCAGCCTCTATAATTCGAAGTTTTATCATGTGTTTTACCGTACTTACTTGTGTTTTTAGATGCTCGAGGGTTGGAAGACTGAGTGTGCTTGATCCTACCTATGCCCGGTAACTCACAGTATTTTTATGTTGAACTGTTCATCCATCTCGTCTAGAGATAGGCGGCAGTTAAGGGATGTTTATAATTTGTGGGTTATCGCGACCGGGGGTTTTATCGCAGATTGGCTGTCCGTGCAAATGATAATATCCTTAGCGGATATTACATTGATCCTAAGCCATGCAAGGGCCTCCGTTATCGCTGTTATTTCTGCTTGGCACACACTGCAGGGATTTGGGAGTCTAACTGATAAGTTGAGGTTAAGCTCCTTGGAGAAGACTCCACTGCCTACACCCATCTCCATCTTGGAACCATCGGTATAGAGGAAAATCAACTCCTTCGATACGACTTTCCCTTCAGCCCATTCCTCCTTGGATGCAAGATAGCTTCGAAGTTCTAAGTGAACACATTTTGCTGGATAACGTAGTCTGTGCCCATGGGTACTTCGAAGTGATTAAGAATGCTAGTATGGCCTTGATCTGATTGTGCCGCTTATGTATAAGCTGGCCGATCTTTATACTATTCCCAGAAGTTTTCGATAGACTGCCTTGTCCAGAGCAGTCCACAAGACTACGATGCGTACAGGAGGACTACTATATAGAGCCAGTGCATAATACTTGGTTGGAGACCCCACTTTTTTCCCACCGCTTTCTTACAGCTGTAGAGGGCAGTGGTTGCTTTCTTGACTCGATCGAGAACGTTGAGTTTCCAATTCAATTGGGTTCCACCCAGCCTCGCTGGGCTGGAGGGCGGAATTCTATATTTATTTGTAAACAGTAGGTACAGTAGGTCAGTCTTCTTGGGGTTGACCCCAAGTCCACAGTACTGCGTCCAGGTTACTACTGTATGTAATGCACCCTGCATTAGATCGCTTAGAGTGACGGGAAATTTTACTGTGACGGCAATAGCAATGTCACCTGCATAGGCGGTCACAGCGTACCCTTCCTGTTCTAGCAACAGTAGTAGTTCATTGACCACCGCGTTCCAGAGGAGAGGGGAGAGTACACCACCCTGTGGTGTACCTCTGCTGACCATTCTAATTGAAACGGCACCAGCGAAGTTGGCTTTGACGACTCTTTATGTTAGTAGTTGTCGTACCAGTTCTATCACTGATCCCGTAACAACCAGATCAGACAGCGCTTCGGTGACGGCTCATGGTTCAACATTGTTAAAGGCGCCCTCAATATCGACAAAGGCCACTAGGGTGTATTCCGTGTTGCAGTGATCTTTCTATGGTGCTCACGAGTGAATAGAGTGCTGTTTCCACGGATTTGCCTTTGTTGTAGGCATGTTGGTTATCCGACAGCCTTCCTGAGAAGGAAGGTCAAAAGACCTAGAAATAAATCAAATGTGCCAATATCAAGTTGGACAGATAAAAACCGAATGATCGAAACCTGTGGACTGCGTCCAAATACTGGAATGCTGCAATTTGCTGAGGAGGAAATACATCTTAAACGGGAGATAATTTAGAACAACGACCCAAAGCACACCTCAAAATTAGGTAAAGGATGGTTTCGGTAAGAACACAAGTTATAGAAAACATAGGTGTTGAGATACCTTTTAGTAATGGTAACTACTTAAAAGTAATTTCGGTCTACTTTCCTGGTGGTTCTAGGAATATGAGTTTTAAGCGTCAGGCGTTTAGGGATGATATTAGGAAACTTACAAGTGTTAGTGGGCTGTTTGTCATTGGTGGTGACCACAACTGCCATCATCGCAACTGGAACTGCCTTCGTACCAATTCCTATTGGAACATTTTGTCCGATCTAAGTTCTCGTAACATATTTACAGTTACGTACCCACCAAGTCCTACCTACTCCCCACCAAATAATAGAAGAAATCCGTCTACGCTTGATTTATTTATTACCAATGCCGCGGGGCTTATTAATGACCTTAGTTCTGATCATCTACCAGTCAAGTTTTCTGTGTTGGGTTCAATGACAACCAATGATCTGTCAATTAAGGACTTAAATAATACTGATTGGTTGAGATACCAATTATCACTCAAACGAAAGGTTTATGCCGTATTTAGCAAGCAAAACGTATGTTCTAATAATTCCGAATCTGTTGATACCGTTGATGAACTTGTGCCTACAAAACATCTAATTCCAGGTGGATCCAATATACTGCCTCGATACATTTTCGACGTATAAAGATTCGGAATAGCCTTCGTAGAAAATGGCAACAACAATGATCTTTGACATTCCTGTACATAAGTATGTATATTACGAATAAAATTAAAGAGCTGATAAGTCTGTTCATAAATAATGAATGGAATCGCAAGCTAAAGTCTAAGTTTAATCTAGTAGACCTTTCCGGAACATTATCAACGTGACAAAGTGATCAAAAATAAAAGGACTTTCATCTTATACCTAAGATCCACTGACACTGAAGGAATTTCTAATTTAGAAAAGGCTAACATTTTAGCTGAAACTTTTGCTTCTAATCATCAACTAGACCCTGCCGCACCTAGTAATCTTATTAGTGTTGTTGAAGATACCATTCGTAATATAAACGACTCTTCGCTATCTTGCAGTAACAAAGCTCTTCAACTTTGGCTTTCCCTTCCACTTGGTCAAAGTAATTAAATCTTTCTTAACAGGCAGAAGTTTCAATGTATTTGTGAATGGAACGTCATCGGGAACTAAATTAATCCCTGCGGGTGTCCCGCAAGGTTCAGTTTTAGGTCCAATCCTCTACAATATATACACCGCTGATTTTCCCTCCTTTGCTGGTTGTCATACTGCTAGTTTTGCGGATGACACGTGTATCTATTCCTCGGATTTGGTTGGTTTAACGATCGAAACCAACTTGCATTCTGCGCTAGATACATTGGCTTCCTATTGCGCGAATTGGAAAATTAACATCAATGCTCAAAAAACCCAAGCTATCTTTTTTACTCGAAAGAGAAAATCTCGCCTTCTTCCGAGTAATTAATAGTTAATGGCAACAGAATTTAATGGAAGTCACATGTCAAATATTTGGGAGTTATTTTGGACAAGAGACTCCTCTTTGGCCAACACACAAGCAATGTCGTCAGCAAGTACTTTACCGCTTTATATGTCGCGAATCCGAATTAAATTACGAAAATAAAATAATTATATTCAAATAAATGTTAGAGGCTATACTCCTTTATGCAGCTCCCGTTTGGGGTAACTTTTCAAATTGCCACATAAAAAAGTTGCAAGTTTGCCAAAATAAGATTTTGAAACTGCCATGGCACTTCCCCGCTTCACGAAATAGCTAACATTGATATGATAACAACTCGGATAGCCAAGCTTAATGATCGTTTCATCGTATCTTGTAATTCGTCCGATAACCCCTTATTGCCAACTTAATGAGTAACTAGAAATGTATATTACTGTAACAAACTGCTCTTTAGATGTACACATATATTACACCAATAATATGTATGTTGGCGTTACAGTCCATGAAGAACCTGAGCCGAGCTTCTCTCAATCACCCATGTTGTGTGTGATTTCATTTTCACATAGGTGAAAGGGACCTACAGTTTTATTGCCGATTCCGAACGGCTAATTTTAATAAGTTTTTCATGACAATTTTACTACAGGGGGCTTTGTCAGAACCCCGCTGAGGAGAAACACCGTGAAAAACACATTCGATGACATGGCTGTGTCGGGATTCGATCCCGAGTCATCGGCGTCAGAGGCCAACACACTACCCATTGCGCCAATATATATTATACACACCAATAATATATATTTATTTATTTATCACCTTGTTATCTATTTATTTGTTTATTTAATAGCTTATCTATTATTTACTTATTTATTCATTTATTTATTTATTTATTTATCTATTTACCTATGCATTCATAAAATGCCCTAATGTTTAGTTACATACATACATATATTATTCTTTGTTATTTTCTTCTATTTTAAGTGTTATTATATTATGCTTTATTAATGTAAAGCTAAAAAAAAATACCAACTGTGATATACACTCCGCGACACTTGATTACCCTCACTTAAAGTTTCTACCTAAATCATGAAGTATGCGTAATATTACTTCGAATCTATTTTTACAACTCTTATTTTCACTTCCTCTCGGCTACCTGATGACTGAGCTGTAAAAAATTAAGGACAAAAAAGAGGAAGTCGCCATTTTCGGTTTTTTGCCTATTTAAAGCGTGACGCATGATTACCCTCATCTGTAAAAACACAAGAAAAAGGGAATATTTTCAATGTTTTTATTATATTTTTTTATTGCTAATACTTGGTAGGTCCTCCCTTACTGCGAATAACTTCAAAAAGCCTATTCTTTACAGATCGATATCAATTTTTTAAATAGGTTACAGGAATCCCCTCGAAAGCGTCTTTAATGGCCTTAATAAGACCTTCCCTACTTTCAAATTGTCTTCCCTCCGTGTAAACTCTCCGCGACAGCCATCCCCAAACATTTTCAATTTTTCTTAGATCGGGAGAAAGAGGCGGCCAATCTAAAACTTTTACATTTTCTCTTCTAAACCATTGTTTTACACATGCTGCTGTGTGGATGGCTGCATTGTCCCGCTGGAAAATCCAACGTTGACCATCAAACATTTCATGAAAATTGGTTATTTGCGTTTCCAGAAGCTCGATGTAATCCTCTGAGTTTTGCCGACCATCTAACACAGCCAGATATATTGGGCCATGAAATGAAATTGCAGCCCACACCATGACAGAACCAACAGCAGTGTGACGACGTGACAGGAACATCTCCGATTTTCTCAAATCGTGGAAGTAATACTGAAAGCCATCAGGGCCATCCAAATTAATTTTTTTTTCGTCGGAAAAAATACGGTTTCCCATTTTTTCGTCCAGCTTATGTGAGCCCGGCAGAATTCCAATCTCTGATCTCTATGACGCTGAAGTAAACGTGGTTTTTTCTTCAGTTTTTGCCGTCGGAAATGTGGACACTGTTGAATCACCCTTTGAACTGTCCGGACACTGGCTGAAGTTCCAACTTTCTCCTTTATTTTGCGAGCGGTCGCAGCGGAATTTGAAGCTTCACGTTATTTTGACCTGCGATCTCGTTCTGTTGTCGCTCTTGCTGTGCACCCTTTTCGGTTTTTACAATAATTTTCTGGATCTCTTAGAAAATTACTGACTGTCCATGGATCTCGACCAATTTTTCTAGCAATCTCCCGGTTGGAATAATTTTCTTGCTTGAGCGCAAGAATTTTGCCAATTTCTAAATTTGTTAGCGTTTTACCTCGACCCATCTTTTCTAAATTGCAACTTAAATAAAAACAATTTTAATAAATAATAAGTGGGAATAAAATAGAACAAAGTTTTACATAATTTAAAGGACCTCTCGCTTTAAATGATGAGGGTAATCATGTGTCGCGCTTTAAATAGGCAAAAAACCGAAAACGGCGATTTCCTTTTTTTATCCTTAATTTTTTACAGCTCAGTCATCAGGTAGCCGAGAGGAAGTGAAAATAAGAGTTGTAAAAATTGATTCGAAGTAATATTACGCATACTTTATGATTTAGGTAGAAACTTTAAGTGAGGGTAATCAAGTGTCGCGGAGTGTATACGAGCGAAGGTTTTTACATAGCTTTTCGAAATTTCCCCTTTTGTATATTTATCTTCATTTTATGCTTGTATTTTATTCACACATCAGTAAGGTAAACATATGTAACTACCATATCTATGTAAGTGTTTAATTGTAAAACAAATATTTTAAATTATTGCTATAAATATGCTACTACTTACTTACTTAGGTGGCGCTACAGTCCGTGGTGAACCTGGGCCTCAACCAACAAGCGTCTCCAGCCGGCACGGTCTTTGGCCAGCTGTTTCCAGTGCCGCACGCCCAGTTGGTTGAGGTCCCTTTCCACCTGCGTGCGCCACCGCTGAGGCGGCCGTCCTCTGCCGCGCCTTCCTTCCGGAGTGGATTCGAAGACTTTTCGGGTCGGAGCTGTATTTTCCATGCGCTCTACATGGCCTAGCCACCTTAGACGCTGTATCCGTAGACGTCGTACCAGGCCGATGTCGCTGTACAACCCGTACAGTTCTTCGTTATATCTTCTCCTCCATACACCGTTTGAATAAACGGGACCGTAGATAGTGCGCAGAATTTTCCTCTCGAAACGACCAAGGGCATCTTCATCCGCTTTTGTTAAGGTCCAAGCCTCTGCGCCGTAAAGGAGGACTGGGATGATCAAGGTCTTATATAGTGTCACCTTGGTTTTCCGAGAGAGGGCTCTACTTCTCAATTGCCTCTTGAGCCCAAAGAAACAGCGGTTGGCAAGAGTGATTCTGCGTTTTATCTCAGCGCTGGTGTTGTTGTCGCTGGTCATCAGTGAGCCAAGGTAGACGAATCCCTTGACCACGTCAAAGTTATATCCGCCCATGGTGACGTTCTGGCCAATATGACGGTGTTGTCCGTCTCTTTTAGATAAAAGCAGATATTTGGTTTTACCCTCATTAACCTTGAGACCCATCTTAGCCGCTTCTACCTCAATGCTCACGAAAGCCTCATTGACGTCTTGCTGTTTTCGTCCAATTACGTCAATATCGTCGGCGTACGCAAGCAATTGCGTAGACTTGAAATAGATCGTACCTCTTGTGTTGGCCAGTGACTCTTGCACGATTTTTCAAGCACGATGTTGAAAAACTTACATGACAGCACGTCACCTTGCCTAAATCCTTTTTTAACATCAAAGGTCTCGGTTTGCTCATTACCGACCTTAATGGAGCAGCGAGAATTCCCCATTGTCATCCTGCACATTCGGACGAGTTTGGCAGGGATGTTAAAACTAGACATGGCTTTGTACAGCTCGTCTCTATATACGCTGTCATACGCGGCCTTGAAATCGACGAAGAGGTAGTGAGTGTCGATTTGGTATTCCTGGGTCTTCTCCAAGATCTGCCGTAGCGTAAATATTTGGTCTATTGTGGATTTACCTGGCCTGAAACCACACTGATAAGAGCCGATCAGGTTATCCACAAACGGTTTCAGACGTTCACACAATACGGCAGAGAAGATCTTATATGCGATGTTAAGGAGACTTATTCCCCTATAGTTGGCGCAGTTATAGGGGTCTCCTTTCTTATGGAGCGGGCAAACGATGCTGAGATTCCATTCGTCGGGCATGCTTTCCTCCGACCTTACCTTGCAGACGAGATGGTGCATGCACCTTACCAGCTCATCTCCAGCCGCCTTAAAAAGCTCAGCAGACAGGCCGTCTGCGCCAGCGGCTTTATTAGACTTAAGTCTTGAAAATAAGCTACTACTACTACTAGTATTTTGAAAAATCCAAACTTATGCCAACGGATTTTTCAATCCGTTTGCAATCAATTTAAGAGGGCGCCGTGGCGCAGTGGTTAGCGTGTTCGACTTTGACGCACGATGAGCGAGTTCGGAACCCTATAACACCAACGCCATCGAATGTTTATTTCGCGGCGTCCCTCCTCGGCGGGGTACTGGCAAAACCCCCCGTAGTATAGTTGCCATGAAAAAGCCTCTCAACTCACGCCGTTCGGAATCGGCATTAAACTGTAGGTCCCTTTCACCTATGTACATACGTGGAAAATAAATCACACGCAACATGGGTGATTGAGAGAAGCTTGGCTCTGGTCCTTTATAGGCTGTAACCAAAAGAAGAAAGGAACAGTATTTAAAGTCGGTTTTCGGGATGGTCTTCAGTCTTCTCTTTGATGCCGCTTTTATGTCTTCTATCGACTCAAAACGGTGTGTCGTCAACTCTTGAGTTGTGTTGTCAACTCTTTTGAGTTCATTGAATAGCCAGAAGTCGCACAGTGCCAAGATGAATACGGTGGTTGTGGAATAATATGGGCGGAGTATTTGCCGAAACGGTCACGAAGAATTAATGCAGTGTGAGACGGTGCATTATCGTTGTGCAAAAACGAAGAATTGTTTCGCCTCAATTCCGGCCTCTTTGGGCGTATAGATTCACGCAAACGACGCATAACGTTCAGATATTGTTACTCGTGTTTGTTGACAATTTGGCCGAGCGAAAGAAACTCTAAATGCGAATCACGAAAATCGGAGAAAACAGTCAACATGACAAACCTTGGGTTTGCCGCACCCTTAGCACGATATTCATTTGATTGATCAAGTAAGCAAATTCTTTGCTCAAAAAATTAAAAACATTATTCCCTCTTAGCGGCCAATATTTTGATATGAAACTTGGCACAAAAGTCAAAGATAGTCCTACCAACTTAGAAATAAAAGAGCATTTACTCAAATCCGTAAATTTGAGCTCGCAGTTTAAATTCAAATGTGACCTTACTTTCGGACATACATATTACCAAGGAGACAAAAGTGCAGTTCAATTCTAGGAAAAGATATGACAACCGGTATTCGAGAATATGTATACACTAAATGCTGACGAACACAACGTGTTTACGCCAAATTTAACCTTAAATCAAATCAGTAATGAAATGATTGATTAACCTAGCTGCATGACCGGTTTGAAGTAACAATACTGCAAACAATTTATTCGTAACAGATAACAAGTAACGTCATCACTTCTTCTACAAAACTCAACTCTTTCCTCAATAGTCACCCTCAGGATTGCATGTTAAATTTTAGAATATCGCATTTAAATCACAATAAACTTCGTACAGAGCAACATACATATGTATGTGTGTACATATGTATATGGGAATGCCCGCACTCACAGAATAAAAAAGGCAAAAAAAAACAATCCACTGTGCCCCATTAAGGCCCCACTGTGCTATTACACAATTGTAAAAAATTTCCGCGTCTCTGCTTGCAAATGCAAATTCTCGTTCCCCTACGAGCGTTCAACCGATTTAATAGGGCTAAACCAGTCAGCACAATTCAATACGCGGAAGCCCATTAACGCACACTTGACACAATCAAGTAAATGAACCATCGAACAGATGATTAATTGCAAGTTGTTCATGACTTGTGTTGGATATATTTGACACTATATGAGGTATCCATGCATACCTGACATGGACAACTTTAAAACACGCCCAGTCTCTATCCGACGAAATCTTACATTTGTCCAGTAAACATAGAGTACCTACTGTTGAGTAGAGGCAATCTTCTCATCCATTGCAGCTACCTGTGCCGCATTTGTGCGCCAGGTAAGCGATCGCCGATCACATGTATTGATCGTGATCAAGTTTCCGATATCTGCAGCATGGTACCCACGTGGTTTTTTTTTTTTTTTTCTTCCTCCTCATGTGCGAAGTCCATTATGCGGTGGAACGAGTTGTGCATGCAAATCCCTCCAAATGACACATTTTGACGATCAACAGTGATCTTGAACAGCCTTTACGAGCGAAACTGGTTTACCATACGAGTATAATCGGAGGCCTGCTCGTAGGTAGTCGTTGTCTGACCTCATAGCGCCATGTACGGAAAACACCGTCGCGTGACGTAGGCGATGTAAGTGTAATGCGGTCTGCCAAGTGTAGGCTTTGCTCCGGCAGTATAACTCGTCGACGTAGTGTCTGCCTGATCAATAGCTGTCACACGAGATTTGTTATTGCTTACGAGCGTATCTATTAGTTCAGATAGATTAGCTTCTGGACTATCAGATAATTCAAACAGTGTACGTACGTACGTGTGTGTCTGGCTCGTGGCCTTCACTGAGCAAACACCGGCGTATATACAATTGCGTCAGTTATTTGGCTTATCGGTAGAAATTTGTTTTCAGCATTTACTGACTTTTCGTTTCGAGGCCACAGAACCATGTAACTCCGACTGGCTCCACTGTCACAAGTTGACGGAAAGTTCCCAGCCCGTTGATAGTCCATTGTTTCATCTGCCAGATGACTAAATGTCGACTGCATTGTGGCAAAACTCCTGCGATCCGTGCCGCCCACTCGTGACTTGTAAATGAGTGCCTTAATTGAATAGAGGCCAACAAATATATGTTGTGAGCAAGTAATGCAAAGCCACCGACACACAACGAGAACAACAGACAAAACCAACAAATTGCCATCTCGTGATGACTCAAGTGATCCGATCGTGGCGACCAGTATCCATTCCAGTTCGACGCCATCGTCATAATGGAGCACAAGAGAAACACGTGATGAAAGCGTGAGCGCACCACGCTGTATAGTTTACTCAGATGTAAATGCTTCTCTTCACGGCTGCGTGAAGCACGATCCAAAGTCCACAGCCGCAGTCTAAGCTTGCGATTTTACACTTTCGGTTTTTGTTGTTGTTTTCTGTGATTTTGTTTTTACTTTAGCCAATAGGGCAGAACGGGGAGAGAGAGAAGGATCAATTGAAAACGATATTAAATTGGGTTTTGTGTTTTATTGCTCGATTGAATGAAAACAATCGAATTGGAAATTAAAGTCAATTTACTGACGACGGGTGGCTGTCGATTGCCGGCTAAAGGCTAACGGTATGTGGTTAGCAGCTAGAGTAATTTAGGAGCAGAATATGTAGAATTCATGTGACGTGGAATTCGCTAGAGATTAAAGTACGTATTCGTAGCACGCCACGAGTTTATTGGACACCGATGATAGTAATGATGATGATGATGGGTTGATGAATAAATACCGAATGTCATGTGATGAGGAAAGAACTGGTTGCACGAGGATGGCTTATTGATAGTAATTGAAGGTCTTGCAGAGCCAATTAATTGCAAATGAATGGAGGGGCAAAGGATGTGTCTTTACATATAGGGAGAACGTGATACATATTTATATTCACAGTTTTGACAGGTAACATTTAAACGTACCCACACAGCCGTCTGAACTTGATTAATATTGTTACGAAATGTTAATTGTCGTCTAATAGGGTCCGACCACTGGATTGCGATAAACTAAAACTGTTTAATTTTTTATTCAATACTTACTTACTTACTTAGGTGGCGCTACAGTCCGTGGTAAACCTGGACCTCAACCAACAAGCGTCTCCAGCTGGCGCGGTCTTTGGCCAGCTGTTTCCAGCGCCGCACGCCTAGTTGGATAAGGTCCCCTTCCACCTGCGTGCGTCACCGTTGATGCGGCCGTCCTCTGCCGCGCCTTCCTTCCGGGGTGGATTCGAAGACCCTTTCCATGCGCTCTACATAGCCTAGCCACCTTAGATGCTGTATCCGTAGACGTCGTACCAGGCCGATGTCGCTGTACAACCCGTACTGTCCTTCGTTATATCTTCTCCTCCATACACCGTTTGAACAAACGGGACCGTAAATAGTGCGCTTTTGTTAAGGTCCAAGCCTCTGCGCCATAAGGGTGGACTGGGATGATTAAGATCTTATATAGTCTCACATTGGTTTTTCGAGAGAGGGCTCTACTTCTCAAGTGCCCCTTGAGCCCAAAGAAACAGCGGTTGGTAAGAGTGATTCTGCGTTTTACCTCAGCGCTGGTGTTGTTGTCGCCGGTCATCAGTGAGCCAAGGTAGACGAATTCCTTGACCACTTCAAAGTTATATCCGCCCATGGTGACGTTCTGGCCAATACGTCGGTGTAGTCCGTCTCTTTTAGAGGAAAGCAGCTATTTAGTTTTAGCCTCATTAACCTTGAAACCCATCTTAGGCGCTTCTACCTCAATGCTTACAAAGGCCTCCTTGACGTCTCGCTGTGTCTGTCCAATCACGTCAATATCGTCGGCGTACGCAAGCAATTGCGTATACTTGAAATAAATCGTACCTCTTGTGTTGGCCAGTGATTCTTGCACGACCTTTTTAAGCACGATGTTGAAAAAGTTGCATGACAGCGCGTCACCTTGCCTAAATCCTTTTTTAACATCAAAGGTCTCCGGTTGCTTATTACCGACCTTAATGGAGCAGCAAGAATTCTCCATTGTCATCCTGCACAGTTTGGCAGGGATGTTAAAACTAGACATGGCTTTGTATGCAGCCTTGAAATCGACGAAGAGGTGGTGAGTGTCGATTTGGTATTCCGGGGTCTGCTCCAAGATCTGCCGTAGCGCAAGTATTTGGTCTATTGTGGATATACCTGGCTTGAAACCACACTGATAAGAGCCGATCAGGTTATCCACAAACGGTTTCAGGCGTTCACACAATACGGCAGAGAAGATCTTATACATATGCTATGTTAAGGAGACTTATTCCCCTATAGTTGGAGCAGTTCTAGGGTCTCCTTTCTTATGGACCGGGCAAACGATGCTGAGATTCCATTCGTCGGGCATGCTTTCCTCCGATCATACCTTGCAAATGAGATGGTGCATGCACCTTACCAGCTGCGTCTGCGCCCGCGGCTTTGGATTGAATTCTCCTACATCGTCGTCCATTACGAATGGCTCATTCTGCCTGACAGCGGTATCTTGTCCAAATCCTCAGCATCGACTGTGACTCTACTACCAGTTCTCCATTTTCATCCCTGCAGGCCACCGCCCTGGCTTTGTAGCCATGGCATGTTTTACCTTATTGTAATACTTACAATGTATTACTGTCATTCCTTGCGGAAGCATCCCTCCCTCTCCTCGATCTCACGCTTTCCGTGCTCTCTCTTCTTTCTTCTGAAAAGCGTGTGTTCATCACTTCTCTTCTGCCCATAGATTTCGCGAGCAGCTCTCGTCCGTCATTGCAGCATGGCTTTATATGCCTCTTGTTTTGCTGCATGGACTTGTTGGCATTGTTCATCGAACCAGGGGTTTCCAGGTGGTGGCGGTTTGAAACCCAGCACCTCTGAGGCAGCGTCTCTGACGGCGTTTGGCTATGCGCCCATTCCTGCTCTATTGTTTGTGCTGCTGTGGGCGGATTTTGAGAGAGCTTTGAGGAGACACGATCGGCAAAGATTCTGGCAGTGTTTTGCGATTGTAGCTTTCCGACGTCAAACTTACGTAGTCCTACTCGACTCTTAAGCATTCTTGATATCCTCATTCGTACCTTGGCTACAACAAGGTAGTGGTCCGAGTCGATGTTGGCCCCTCGGAAGGTTCGTACGTCGTGAATACAGGAGGAGTGTCAGGCGTCGATCGCAATGTGTTCAATCTGGTTGGTGGTCGATTGATCAAAAGACCGCCAGGTACCCTTGTGGATGAAGAGATGGGGGAGTCGCGTGCTTGCTACAAGGAGGTTACGCCCCGCTAGCAAATCGATTAGCCTAAGTCCGTTGTCGGATGTGGTGTTATGGAGGCTATGCTTTCCTATGATCGACTCAAATATGTCCTCTTGGCCCAGTTTTGCATTAAAATCTGCTAGGACTATTTTTGTGTCGTAGCTGGGGCATTGGGCATATGTTCTGTCTAGGAGATCGTAGAATTCTTCTCTGAGTCGATCGTCCTTTTCTTCCGTTGGGACGTGAGCGCATATTAAGCTTATGTTTCCAAATTCAGCTTTGATGCGGATTGTTATGAGGCGTTCGCCTCCGCACCCGAATAGGCGCTGTTTGTTCTCCTTGTAGCAGTTCCCGTAGTAGATGTCACAGTTTTTCATCCGTCTTTTGCCTGGTCCATCCCATCGCACTTCTTGGAGTGCGGTTATATCTGCTTTATGGCAGTTGAGGGTTTGCTCCAATTGATCGCATGCACCCGGTCTGTTAAGGGGCTCACATCCCAGGTGCAGTCCTTTAGTCGTTTGCAGGGGTCGTCAGCTTTATATTCGTCCGTATCTGAGGCTTGTTGTCGTTTCGGAACAAGTAGGTTTTTAACGTGATAGGGATGATACCCCTAAGCACAAACCCCAACCTGGAGGTCCAGGTTCCTCTTTCCCCAGGAACAAGGGGTTGGGTCGCTGGTGGCCAGTAGCATAAATAAAATAACAAACCCAAGAGGAAGTTTTCAGAAGAAAAACAACCAGTGTATTTATTACTTTGTCTAAACAACTAACACCGTGGCGCAGTAGTTAGTGTATTGGACTCTAACGCACGATGAGCAAGTTCAGATCCCGATAACACCAACGCCATCGAATGTTTAGTTCGCGGCGTCCCTCCTCGGCGGAGTACTGGCAAAACCCCCCGTAGTATAACTTGCCTAGACTCACGCAGTTCGGAATCGGCATTAAACTGTAGGTCCCTTTCACCTGTGTGAAAAAAGAATCACACACAACATGGGTGATTGAAGGGAAGCTTGGTTCTGGTCCTTTATGGTCTGTAACGCCACCAGAAGAAAAAAAAAACAACTAACACATCGTCTAAAATAAATGAGGAGATCCAGTGGGGGTGGCCGTGGTACAGTGGTAAACATCATCGAATGTCGAGCGGAAGGTCTTTAGCTCTAAGTCTGTCCATAGCCAGGTAAACAATTCGCATACGGAAAATTTGTGCAACACATCCGTTGTAAATGGAAAGTGATCCAAATACAGTATACATATAGCCACTTTAAATTAATACTCTGTGTGTGCAGTTCCAATATAACATCATTTGCTGAGAACTACAACCAACGTGAAAATTCAGTCGAGTTCTTCTCGAATCCTATCGAAGAAAACCACCCCTGGAGAGTAGTGAATGAATATCTACGACCCACACAATCTGTACTCGGCCCAGGTTGTGTGACAAACATAATAAAAGAGTATGACTCTTGAGCCTGCGCGAATAAGGCCATGGCCATATGGGCATAACTGAAATAAATAAGGATTGGCAGTTAGATTTAAATTATTCAAGTGTAAACGCAGATTCTCGTATTACACGTTATTTTTGCCATAAGTTTATATTGGTTTGAGTGAAGTTTGAAGTTTCATTGGATAACCTACCACTAAAGTGGCAGAATCATGGTGCTATTTGATGAATTTCATAACAATCTTAAGTATGTAGCA
Source organism: Eumerus sabulonum (assembly GCA_951905685.1). Taxonomy (NCBI): domain Eukaryota; kingdom Metazoa; phylum Arthropoda; class Insecta; order Diptera; family Syrphidae; genus Eumerus; species Eumerus sabulonum. The sequence goes on along the minus strand of OX645062.1, from coordinate 50,364,478 downwards.
GATAAAAGCGCCACTCCTCACGATCTGCAGACATAAGTAGACGCTCTGGTATGTGATAGCAATCTGATACTGGAATGTGAGATAATGGAAAAGATTTTTCAAAAGGCTATAGATAAGCCACTGTCGGCTTTTGCAGCACAAATAGTAAATCGCAAGATCCCTCTATTCTTCACCCTTTTTAACAGCAGAGTAAAGGTCGAATCATGTTAAAGTGACGAAGAAGTCCACAATATGGAATCAAAACAAGTTAACATTTTCCTCCAACTCACCTTCAGCTGACTGTAAAAATGAATGCCGACGACATCACTTACCACCACGAAGGCCATAGTTGGCTCCAGCAGTCTTCTACTTAACGATGTAATTTCATCCGAACTTTGTCGTACAAGGGAAACAAAATTGAATCTCCGTCAATCAAGCGAACGAGCCTCATTCGCGTCGACTAATAAAGTTGTTACATATATGTACATATATCTATGTATCTCAAGGGACCTTGGAGGAAGTTTCCTTCTTTTTTTCATTGATTCTATTTTTACTGAATGGATTGAAGAATAGGAACACACGCTGTTACCTCGTGTCAACTTTCCATAGACAATGGTACTTGGTTGGAAATTCTTCTCAATGCCCTCGTCGATGACAACGCTCGATGACATGTTTCTCGGGACTATGAGTCGAGAATCCATGTCTCAGTGGGCTCAACTGTTACGAGACAATGTATAAGGTGGTGGCTTTGAAAATCCTTCCCCTTGTCCTAGTTCATACATTATGGTGATTCCATTTGGTATCCTGTCGAGATTTAAACGAAAATACGTATTACAGATATCATGTGTATCTTTTGCTGCTTAAAAATCCAATTGATTTGAAAACAAACAGATCCACCCTAGACGTTATGAGGGCACTGTAATGGCCGATCGATGTATTACAAGGCCAACTTCTGCGGGGTGTTCTCGTACTTTCCTTTCCGACTACAAATCAATTGATTACATTGACGGACAGTGATTTGGATATGAATTCCGACATCCAACTGGCTTTTCACTAAATCTGGACCTTACGTAATTGTGGTACGTAAGTATGTATAAAGTCCACGTCCAAAGTAGAAATACAGCAAATGTATGGTTAATTCAATTTGCTAGTGCAAATGCTCGGTTGTGACGTTGCTTCCGTTTTTGTTCGTTGAATGTTATTCAACGTAGTGCTTATGGACGACAGTGGATGAAGTGGCATAAGCCGACCTGAAGTTATTGTATTTGATTATACGCACTAAGGGTTTCGTGGACGTAATAATTCCGCTTTTCTGTGTTTCGACTTTATTTGGTTTTTGTACCATGGGATATGGATAGGGAACGTTACGTCATGGCAAGAGGATTAGTGGTTGGTATTTATAGGCGTTTGGTCTAGGTTGTGTTAAGGAATACAGTGCTATTGGGTGGCAGCGGGTTGGGTTGTTTACTGTGGAGAAGATTTTGATCAAATTTTGGATTCTGCTACACAATGTACATATCCTTGAATGTGAAACACAATTGCCTAATCGGCAAAAGCTTACAGTATTCCTGGAACCATTGGTCTCGATTACAATGTAACCTCTAAAGATTGGATGTTGTTCTCAAGGAGGGTTTGTATCTGCATCTGTATTTTGTTTTATTTTTTTTAAGAACTTCATACTAGACTTGAAAAGACAAGCTACGCAATATACATATGTACATACATATGTAAGTACTGCAAAGAACGATCAAGGGAGATGGCTTAAAGGCCAATTTCGACTCTATCCCAATATCACTAAGAGTCAGTGACTGTATCGTAGCAAAAGCATATCCACAGAGGACCTGCTATATACTTCTACAGTCCTACGGCAGCTCATTGTCCTTGCAATAAGACTCATTCACTCTGCAAGTACCGCTTATTAGCTCGAAATGTAAGAAGTTTAGCCTGAACGATAGAACTGAAATAAAATGAATAAAATGGAAGGTACTATCAAGACCTTGTGGTGGTTCGAAGGTTGAATCAGGTATTGACGCTACAATTTTTGTAAAAGCTACTGCCATCGACATTCGACAACTAAGCAATAAATAGAGCGCTGAACTCGCCTAACATGAATTCAATATTCGGCAGACTGCCAAGATGCTGCTGAAGACCTGGCATTGTAGTGAAAGACTAAAGTATAATACTACATAGAAAGCTCTCCAAATTTAGATTTAAAACTATTTAAGACAATTGACTAACAGCCTAGCAGAACAGAGTTCAAGGATTCCTATAATCGGAGAGAATTTTAAGATCTTCCGAAAAGGACTCTAAAACCCTTTAGAAGTGACTTGCTATGAGGGCAAGGTAAAAAATGTTCTACCCGACGTAGAGATGGCGACCCAATCATCAAAAGTTTATTTTTCCTGACTGGATGCACGTGTCGTTACTTCGTATGAAAAATTTCAACTTGGTCTCTTAAGTAGTTTGCTTACACGAATTTTTGCAATAGACGTCTTGCATGTTTTTCGTGAAACGAAAATAAAAAGCGCAAGGTCTACGCAAAATAGGTGCTGCATTTGCTGAATGCCGATCAAAAACAAATGCGCCAACGATCTTCACAGCAATTTTTGGTTCGATTAAATAGGGATCCGACTTGTCACTGTGGGTGAGACATTAGTCCACCACTACACAACAGAACCGATACAGCAGTTCAAGCAGTGGATGGAACCTGGTGGATCAACGCCAAAAAACGCAAAGCCGACCGCGCTTGCCAGAAAGGTTATGGCCAGCGTATTGGCTTGGAAAGAAAACATCATCCTTTTTGATTCCGTCGACGAAAGGAAAACTGCAGAATTTGATTTGACACCAACAGACTTCCATCTATTCCTAACTTAAAGAATTTCGTTTCTGGGGGGCGGAGGCATCCAATGAAATTGATTTTTTTTTTAACCGAACATTGCAGGCTTTCATTGTCCCGTTCCAAGATCTGAGGTACAACCTCTAAGAAACTCTCATTCTTCAAATGAGAGCAGGTTCTATCCAAAAGATTTAAGGAAACTGCAGCGTACAAGTGTATACCATAGATTGAGATTTAATATTTAGAAAAGATATATTCCTCAGAGGCCACCCCGATTTCTTAAGGATTTATCGTCAAATTCATAACTATACTCTGAGGTTCTTCAAAAAATTGATTATGAAGCTGTTCGTTGTGAAGGCTTCGTTTTACTATGAGTTATGTTATTAGGCAAAAAAACGGACTTGAGATAGCCCTCCTTCTGTCGAATACATATCGTTTAAGGCAATCTAAACAAAATATGATGTATCCTACTCTGCAAAATGAGTCTCTGTCCTCCTAACCGATGTAAATCGTTTTTCGTCAAGCAATTTTTTGCAGGCGACCTAATCTACAGAACAGGGTAGCAGCAATTCGTTGCCTAATTCGACCACTTTGGTTGTGACGGATGCGCATGAGTGCGTCATCATGGTGAAAGTGCACATTTTCGGTCTAATAAATCAGTATTGAACCTGTCTCTTCTGATTGTCCTTCCCTTCTGAAATGGATGGAACGATGGGTATTAATTTGCTGGCCGATTTTACCGTTCTCGCCTTCTACAGAGTGGGTTCGCGGGGCGAAGTCCACTGTTTTGACTGTGCTATCATTTCTGCCGTGTAATGATAGATCCCTGTTTCAGCAAAAGTCACGAAAGGCCGTAGAAACCCCTGCGCTTGAAAATTTCTAAACCTCCGGTACCCATGTCGCCGACGGCTTTCTTATGTCAATTTTTTTCGTAGGATATTTTGTATTTCGTCAATGCGGGCTTTGAAGTCGTTTGTGAAGTTTCACTCGCCTCTGACTAAGATTGCTTGCGTTGAGCATTTTCGTATTTAATCTCCTTTTCCTCGCCCGTAATAGTTCGGTTCGAAAACGATTCGTTGCAGCAAGGGGGTGGTCGTGGTGCAGTGGTAAACATCACCGATCGTTAAAGACGTTCCATAACCAAGAAAAAACAGTTCCTATAGGGAAAAAAACTATGCAACACAGCTGTTGTAAATGAGAAGTGATGAAACGTACTGATGAAGGCATAACATTCACAGTATATGGTCGCTTTAGATTCATACTCTGTGTGTGTAATCCTAATATGACACAATGAGTGCAATGAACAGTTGCTGAGAACTACAACCAACGTGAAAATTCGGTTGGTTCCTCTCGAATCTTATCTAGGGCAACCACCCCTGGAGAGTAGTGAATAAACATCTACGACCCAAACCACCCCGTTCAAGTTGTGTGATAAACATAAGAGTATATAAACCCTTGAACCTGCGCGAATTAAAAAAAAATAATAATAATGCACTGATGCGAGTTCGGTTAGTTAATGTGGTTGATGTTTAGAGCCTCCGTTGCAAGATTTCATCGATTCTTTCACTCGGATTAGTGTTGCACTATACATGGTCATTAAAACAATCAAGTGTCAGAAAAACACGGAGACTTAGGAACAGACCCAATAAAGAAGAATATCTTCACGTTCACCTTGTCTTCCAATTGAAAGAGTTCCCTTTGTACTAGGGTCTTGGCTAGGTAGGTAGGTAGAACACACATTGGCCAGGGAGGCCCGTTGTGCAGCTACGAGGGGGCTTAGCCCCCTATTCGTGGAACCATTTTGGGTTTCCTAAGAAGTTACTGGGATGCGGATTTGTCGTGGGAAAGCGGTTAAGGTCGAAGGTCATCGACTTTAAACATATAAGTGATCGCCTGGCTGTGATCCGCAACAGAGACAGATTTTATAACATCAGCCTTATATGTGCACACGCCCCTACCGACGAGGCTGAAGACTCTATCAAGGAGGACTTCTATGACCTCCTGGACAACGCCTACGGAGCTTGTCCGGAGTACGATGTAAAAATCGTGCTCGGGGACTTCAACGCCAAAATCGGTAAGGAGAACACCTTTGGCGGAGTGATCGGAAAGCACAGCCTCCACGATACAACAACAGATAACGGCTACCGACTTGCTAACTTTGCGACAGCTCGTTATGCGGTTATAAGTAGCACAAGATTCCCTCGCAAGCGAATCCACACAGCAACCTGGCGATCTCCGGACGGTCGAACCGCCAACCAAATCGACCATGTGCTCATTGACGCAAGGCACTCGTCAAACATCCTGGATGTGCGAACATTCAGAGGGGCAAATGTCGACTCTGACCACTTCCTCGTAGCAGCAAGATTCAGAGCTCGACTGTCCAATGTCAGAAAGCTGCACCAGCCCATCAGGAGGAGGTTCGACATTGGGCGCCTGAGCAAACCGGAGGTTGCCAGAGTCTACAGGGAGCAGCTGAGCGAAAGACTCTACGGTATGCCTACGTCGAATACAAATGACAATAATATGTGGCTGCATTGCCGCTCAGCACTTCAGGAAGTAGCCGAAACCACCTTAGGATACCTACCATCCCCGACAAGAAACTCGTGGTATGATGGCGAGTGTGAGCAGAAAAAGGCAGCAACCGATGAGGCGTACCAAAAGGCGCTGCAGAGGAAAACCAGGGCACTGCAAGAAGAGTACCGAGCCAGAAGAAGGGAGGAGAAAAAACTACTGCGACAAAAGAAAAGATACTTCGCAGCCTCCCAGCTCAAGGATATCGAGGAGTCTAGCGATAAACATAATACAAGAGCCTTTTACAAGAAAGCCAAAGGCCTTGCAGGAGGCTTCAAAAAGGGCACCCAGGCTCTTCGAAACTGCGAGGGTAATCTTGTCACCGACCCGCAGGGAAAAGTGGATGTATTTAAGCAGCACTTCCAGCAGCTGCTTAACGAGATGACCAATAGAGAGTGAAAGGGACCGAGGAAATCCCAACTCCAGCCGCTGAAGTACTCTTCCCACCCAGCATCGAAGAAGTCGGCACAGTTATTCAGAAGCCGAAGAACAACAAGGCCGCAGGCTCAGATGACTTGCCATCAGAGCTCTTCAAGGCTGGCGGCGATGTTCTGGTAGGGAGCATGCACCAGATCATCTGCAGAATTTGGGAAGATGAAAGCATGCCCGACGACTGGAATACCAGCTCTATACGCCACCCCACGGGGGTGGCCGTGGTGCAGTGGTTAACATCATTGACCGCCGAGCGGAAGGTCTATAGTTCAATTCGCTTCATAGCCAAGAAAAAAGTAATTCCAATACGGACAAAAGTATGCAACGCAGTTGTGAATGGAAAGTTACCAGATGTACTGCTGCAGGCATAACACTCACAGTATATGGTCAACTGGAATTCATCCTGTGCGTATGCAATACTAAAAAGTGCTTGAACGAATTAGTACGGACTAGAACCAATAACGCGGAATTCGGTCGACTCTCGTCCTATCTAGGACAACCACCCCTGAGAGTTAACGAACATCAACGACCCAAACCACTGCACTCCGTTCAGGTTGTGTGTATATGACACATTATAAGAAAATATAAAAACTCTTGAACCTGCGCGAGTTTCTAAAAAAAAAAATAAAAAAAATCTACAAAAAAGGCGATCCTACCTCTTGGAAGAACTCTAGAGGTATACCCCTGCTCAATGTCGCATACAAGATCCTCTCCAGCGTATTGTGTGAACGTCTAAGACCATTTTGCACCGCACTAATCGGCAGCTACCAGTGCGGCTTCCGGCCCGGCAAATCAACTATAGACCAAATTTTCACACTTCGACAAATCCTGGAAAAGACCAACGAGTTTCGAATCGATACACACCATTTTTTCATCGCTTTCAAAGCCGCATACGACAGCATTCATCGTGGAGAACTGTTTGGTGCGATGGCTGAATTCGGGATCCCGGTAAAACTGATCCAGTTGTGTCGCGCCACGCTAAAAAACACGCGACGCACCGTGCAATTCGGTTCTAGGGCCTCGGAACCTTTCGAAACATGCACCGGATTTCGGCAAGGAGATGCGCTGTCATGTGACTTCTTCAACCTGGTGCTGGAGCAGATAGTGCGACGGGCAGGCGTCAACAGGGAAGGCACTATCTTTTACAAGTCCGTCCAGCTGCTAGGATACGCGCATTGTATCGATATCATCGCGTGTTCTCGCCGTGGCATTGTGGAAGCATTCACGGCGATTGAAGAACAGGCGAAACGAGTTGGTCTTAAGATCAGTGAGGACAAAACGAAATACATGCTGTCAAGCAAAAACCAATCCCTCGCTCACAACCTGAAACAAAATATAACAATTGACAGCTACAATTTCGAGTTAGTTAAGGAGTTTGTCTACCTCGGGGCAAACGTAAATTCCACAAATGACACCACAGTGGAGATCCGGCATAGAATCGCCCTTGGCAACCGCTGCTACTTCGGCTTGTCCAAACAACTGGAGTCAAAACTCCTCACTCGAAAGACCAAAGTCATGCTTTACAAAAAGCTCATACTGACAGTCTTGCTGTACGGAGCCGAAAGCTGGACGATAAGCAGGACGGCGGCGGAGCTGATTTTAGGTTCTTTCGAAAGAGAAATTCTGCGCTGGATATTTGGTCCTGTCTGTGAGGAAGGTGAATGCAGAAGAAGACACAACCGCGAACTCTGCGAGCTGTACCAAGATGTGGATGTAGTCCGGAAGGCAAGGATCCGTCGACTACACTGGCTCGGCCACATCGAGCGCATGGACATCAACGCTCTAGCTAAGAGGGTCTTCGACTCCGAGCCTCCTGGTTCGAGAAGAAGAGGAAGACCGAACCTCCGGTATAATGACCAAGTAATCGCGGATGTAAGACATCTTGGTCTTGACAACTGGAAGCAGCGTGCCCGGGACCGTCAAAAATGGAAGGCAGCTATAGCTCAGGCTTAGATCCTCCATGGATCGCTGGCCTGATAAGTAAGTAAGTAAGAAGTTAAGAAGATCAGGTATCCTTACTTGCTGAACCTCTGTCAGTTCGTTAAGGAAGTAAGAGCCTAGGTATCGTTTCCTGATTGTGCAGAATGCCGGGCAAGTGCAGAGAAGGTGGTGAATGGATTCTACCTTCTCCTCGTCTAGACAGCTTCTGCAGAGATCATTCGGAACTATAACTCGTTTTTGCGCGTGACTGCCGATAAGACAGTGTCCGGTGATGATACCGGGTCTTTCCTACGTAAGGCTCTTAAAAACATTGCCGATCAAGTTTTCGTATCCCAGCAGTAACAAAATTCTTCTCAAATACGACCAGTGAATCTCCAAACTTCTCTGTAAAATGAGGACACATATTTTTGGCTTAAAGCTTACAGCTACACTCGTACAAAAAAAGCATTGACTATACCCCTCCATATTCCAAAATCAACGAAATGCTTCTAATGAAACCAAGACAGCGAAATCAATATTTGCTCCATCTGGTCGCCTTGAAAACTCGCAGTAACAACAACATTTCCAGTGTTGAAGAAAAACTGGGCATTCATCGTCGACTGCCCCCCACTACATATTTTCTAATCTCTGCATCACCGCCAACTTGTCTCCAATCCGAGCACCTGATTCTCTTCAAGGCATGAAGTTGTTTTTGAAATGCTTCCTACAGAGCACATCTGCAATTCTGACAATAGTGTTTTTCTCTTTTTTGAAAAGGAAAACATACCCCGTGGAGTGGGAGCATTGTGCAACTTAAGCCTTTACCGACCTCGGCCTGCTCTGTATTGATTCACCTTCCCTTTCGCTTGGTGCTCAAAGCCAGTCGGGAATCAATAGAAATGTTCGCAAGCATTAATCAATCAATCCTCTTGTGGAATACTGTGGCAACAGTGGACAAATAGAGAAAACACGTATCTGAGTCATCACCATGCGACCTGGAGACAAGCACAAAATGTGAGCTAGTCACTCAAAGAAAATCTGTTTCTCGTTATCCCGTGCTCCGTGCTATCGTCATCAAAAGGCACAGACAACACGCGAGCTAAGTAAATATTGACCGAATGCCAACACCCGAAATCCACCGACAATGCTCAGCATATGCGGTTCTAGTTAGTTCCTCAGATTCAATATCTGGGGGCACGGCAGTGCCCCTGCCAAGTCGAGCAAAAAAGCGGCACGGCCGTACCATCCTTTTCTCGTAACATAATAGGCCATTTTCGACCCTCTATAACTTCGTTGTGGATAGAACTAGAAGTCTGAATTTTCAGTAACCAAGCAAGCATTGCATAGACACGGTATATTTCAAATTTCATTCAATTTGAACCAATAGTTTAAGAATTATAACTAGTCAAAGTTTCTTAATTTTGTCACTCACTGACTGACTCACTGACTGACTGACCGATCATCAAAAGTCTAAGGCACTTCTAGCAGACGTAGCAGCTTCAAATTTGGAACACAACTAGTGTTAAGTGTATAAACCAAGGAAAAACTTAAATATTTTGCAATTTCGGTTCAGTTTTCTAGATACACCAATTTTAAGTTTTCTAGATACACCAACTGCATAAATAATCCGATAAACGTATATACATACATCAGTGAATGAATCTGTTTGCCTGGATACATATACATAAACAATGGAATAATAAGGGTAGGTAGGCTTACTGTATTCGGTATCGGCGAGTATGTACATACATATGTATGTATTTACGCATCAGAAAGATTTGGTTTTACTTCAAGCATATAACCCATCTATACGTGGTGTGATTTGTTCACTAATACACTTGCACGTGCATTGCATGAATTTGAACAGTGTATATCTGGCATAGGCATTGGTATCAGCGAAATTGTGCCTACGCTGAAGAAATACATATGTATGTACATACATAACTGTATGAGGGATACATAGGACGGGTGAGAAATGGGAGATTAGACAAATTTAAAACAGAAGGTTAACTTTATCACCCAAAATAAATAAATATAAATATAATAAAAAGTAAAAAAAGTAATAAAAAGTTCTTTGGTTTCTTTATGTGTATGTAGTTTCTACCTTCTAGTAAAAAGAAAGTAACTCAGTTTTAAAGAAAAGATAAAAATAACGATCCTCGATATATTATACATACATATGTAAGTAAAGAAAGAAGTGAGAGCACCGTGGCGCAGTGGGTAGTGTGTTGGCCTCTGACACCGATATCACACGGGATGGAATCCCGACAAAGCCATGTCATCGAACGTGTTTTCACGGTGTTTCTCCTCAGCGGGGTTCTAACAAAATCCTCTGTAGTAAAATTGTCATGAAAAGCTTCTCGAAATTCGCCGTTCGGAACCGGCAATAAACTGTAGGTCCCTTTCACCTATGGGAAAATGAAATCACACACAACATGGGTGATTGAGAGAAGCTCGGCTTAGGTCCTTCATGGACTGTAACGCCAACATACATACAAACATACATACATCTACAAAAAGGAATGAGATGCCATGAAAAACATAACTTGTAAAAAAACCAAGTCTCGCAACTCAGATCTTCTACCGTAAAAAGTTGTAAGATCAATGTATTACCAAGTCAGTTAATCTATTCAGTCCCTACTTAAGGGACCTTCTGCCTTGATTGATTACGTAATTAGCTAACCTAACAACATCTTATAGTGACCATACCAATATCAAAATCTTTTATGTTTTAAGTAAATAGATTGACTTGGAAATCGCACTAAATAATCTAATTTAATATGATATGTATTACTTGTGAGATATATTGTGTTTTCATGCGATGGCCAGGTCAATCTATTTACTTAAAACATAAAAGATTTTGATATTGGTATGGTCACTATAAGATGTTGTTAGGTTAGCTAATTACGTAATCAATCAAGGCAGAAGGTCCCTTAAGTAGGGACTGAATAGATTAACTGACTTGGTAATACATTGATCTTACAACTTTTTACGGTAGAAGATCTGAGTTGCGAGACTTGGTTTTTTTACAAGTTATGTTTTTCATGGCTCGTGTTTTCATTTTGTTCTCACAGTTTGCTCTACTTTGAAGTAGAATTTGTGGTTTTATTTCCGATTTTGCCCACACAACGGCTGTGTTGATATTTGCTATATGTAACCAATGGTCAGCGAAGCGTTAATGCAGTTTTTTCTTTTAGTTTTCAATTATGTACTTCGTATCAGGCTAGGTCATCAACCTGATGAGTGTGTTTTAATTTCTTTGTTTTTGTTTTTTCTTCGAATATTTATCTCGGACATGCATCCAGTCGCATGCAGCAATATTTTACTCGGATTCTGCCCTGTGGTGAAAAATATAATTGCTTGCTTGCTCCTAGGCACGTATTCCATTCGTATGAAAATAGTAAGTGTCTGAATTGGAAACCCAACATTCTTGACCGCGGCAGAAAGTGGGGTCCCCAATCAAGCATTATGCACTGACTCTACACGGCGGTCATAAGGCCCATCCTCCTGTATGGCATCGTAGTCTCGTGGACTGCTCTGGACAAGGCAGTTAATCGAAACCTTCTGGGGAAAGTACAAAGATCGGCCAGCTTATACATAAACGGAGCGATCAGATCAACCCCCACGGAGGCCCTAAACATTCTGAACCTGTTCAGCAAACAAATCGCTGCCTGCGCGGCCCTGAGGATGAGGAGCATAATAAAATGGCCCACATCATTAAAAGGCCACACAACCATTCTAAAACACTTCAAAGTACCCATGGACACAGATTATATCATCCCGCAGAACGTGTTCACTAGGAACTTCGAAGTTGTCTTTCCATCCAGGGAGGAATGGGCTGAAGGGAAAGTCATACCAAAGGACTCGATCTCCCTCTATAACGATGGCTCCAAGATGGAGTCGGGTGTAGGCAGTGGAGTCTTCTCCAAGGAGCTTAACCTCAACTTATCAGTTAGACTCCCAAATTACTACAGTGTGTATCAGGCTGAAATAACAGTGATAACGGAGGCCCTTGCATGGCTCAGGATCAATGTAATATCCGCCAAGGATATTATCATTTGCACGGATAGCCAATCTGCGATAAACTCCCTGACAGCGGTAACCCACAAATCAAAGACATCTCTTAACTGTCGCCTATCTCTAGATGAGATGGCTGAGCAGTTCAACATTGATGTATTGTGGGATCCCGGACATAGGGATATTCCAGGAAACTGCGCGGCCGACGAACTCGTAAAGTTAGGGTCTAGCACACTCAGCCTACCTACCCTCGGGTACCTAGAAACACCAATAAGTACGGTAAAGCATATGATAAAACTCCAAACCACTAAGGCGACCAACCTCCAATGGACTGAGAGTAATATCGGCTTTATCACCAAACAACTCTGCCCTAAATTAAACCTAGGACGAATCAGGGACCTAAGGGCAACCTTAAGTACTCTGGTGGGTGTCATTACAGGTCACTGCATCAATGGGAAACACGCCGCCAGACTAGGACTACCCTCCAACGACTTCTGTCGCGACTGCATGGACGAGGAGGAAGAGGAATCAATACATCACCTCCTCTGCTCATGCCCCTCTTTGGCGAATCGCAGGAGGATCAACCTCGCCGCGCCCTTCTATGATAATCTAAGTGAGCTAGCAGACCAAATAATAGCTCAACTCCATCGCTTCATCAGAAGCACCGGTTGGTTCTCTGGTAGCGGATCTGGGTAACACGATCCATGTGGTATCACAATGGGCCGACTTCGGCCTACGTTGGGCTTATGCCAACCACATTAACCTAACCTAACCTAGTAAGTGACTGATATACTCGTACTCTTATATTGACAAATATTTATTTTTATTTGTAAGTGATTTTTCTGACACTCCCCTTAGTTTGATATGTACTCGTACCTGACAAATTTAATTGCAGTCCAACCTTAATATTACTTCGGTAATGTGGGCGTTGCGACGAGCTTTAGTGACATCATCAACACTTGGGAGACATGTGCTTCTGGGAAAATGGCAAACTTGTGAACGAACGCAAAAATTGCTTGCCTTATTACAGAAAAGTTCGACGTTTCTTCCATATGAATTTCTTGTGGCGCTGACACCTTTACTTTTGCTTATGTCGTGCACAATTGACGTATTCGCTGTTGGCACTCGTCATGGTACGAGTTGTTGCTAACGCATTTTCATTTTTGGTTGTCAATTCCTTCCACACTCTTACGCTGGCACACATACCGTTGGGGGGAGCGTAATGAATAACTAAGCGAATTGTACTGATTTGCTACTCTAATAAACATCTGACCTCCGGTTAACCATTTTCGATCACTTCAACTATAAAAAAGCCTTCAGCCCTTCAAATCGCCGTGGCCGGATGGAATTTACCCCATCAAACTTGCACGGACTATGGAGAAGATAATACCATGGCTGGAAATCATCTTCAAAGGATGTCTAGTCTGAAGACACGTACCAAAAAAGTTAACGTCCGCAAGTGTAATTTGCATCCTCGTTGCTGGCAGAAGTTCCAACAATACACCCAAGGATCTTAGGCCTATCTGCCTATCTTCCTTTGTACTAAAACACCTGAAAAGGCTGGTAGACGTACACATACGACACAAACTTGATCCATCGTTAATCTCAAAGGCACAGAATGCCTATTGAAAAGGTTAATCGGTCGAAACGGCTTTGCACACCTTGGTGAGGAAAATTTAATGATCAATTCACCTCAAAGAATACACCTTAGTAGCCTTTTTGGACATAGAGAGCGCATTCAACAACGTCACAAAAGTGGAGAGGACTCTAGTAAAGTTGATTGGCGACTTTGGAACATGTACTCTACACTAGAAAGCACAAGATTCCGGACACGTGTCCAGTCACTCAATTCGGTATCAGGCTAACCTATTCTTCTACTGCCAAATAACTTGGCGTCATACTGGACAGGAAATTAACATGGAAAAAAAATATTACCCAACGAGCAAGGAAGGCAACCACAGCGCTCTACACTTGTAAGAAAGCCTTAGGGAAAAAAACAGGGCCTCGGCCCCAAAATAACTCTATGGTTGTACATCACAGTCATTAGACCTATTCTTTTGTACGGTGGTTTAGTCTGGTGGACTTCACTAGACTTAACATAATACCACAAACAAATCGAGAAAGTACAGAGGTTAGTAGGCATGTGAATCACCGGGGCCCCAAGATCTACTCCAACAGCAGCGAGCAGCATGTTACTCCATCTAAACCCACTCGACATCTACGGTAAGCAGCTAGCCACATATACGCCCAGCTTCTATCCTGAACGACAGGACATCTTTGGCAGAGAACTCCGACTACATTGAGCCCACTCCGGTCTTTAAGAAAAAGTTCAAGTACCGTCAAGCGCAGACTCGCAGGGGCTGGGTGAACTTTTACACAGATGAGTGAAAAACCAAGGACGAGGTGGGTAGCGGAGTCTTTTGCAAACAATTAAAACAGAATCAGGCCTTAAAACTACCAGACCATACCAGCGTTTTCCAGGCGGAGCTGCTAGCAATAAAGGAAGTCCTGTCTTACAGCCAAGCTGCCCTAAAATCGCTGGAGTCTTATGCCTACAAATCCAAGGCAAGCCTTGATTGCCGCAAATCTCTTAACGTGATGCCTGAACAGTTTAACATTCACCTCTCATGGGTTTCAGGACACAGCAACATTTCAGAAAATGAGAGAGCTGACATGCTCGCCAAACAAGGAACGACACAACGAACTAATATGGCATACACTGGTACACCACTAGCAGGCATACTGAACTAAGGTTAGTCGGCAATATCCCACAACCAGTAGCAAACTTCCCAGTTTTGATCTCTTTTGTGTCTTTGATGAATTAATCCTAGCTGCAAACCTTTTTCCCATATTTCCCATTATTGTTATTCGCCTTTGCACATCGTTGCTGTCAAGTAAGATAATTGATTTGAATTCAATGGACACTTTGATGATCAACTATGTCATCATGGAGATTTTTGATTATCAAAGTAATATGCCTATAACCTGCCTGCAACCAAGATCTGTTATCATACAAAAAATGTGATTCAATGTGATGACTGATGAGGTAACATACATAGTCTCTTTCATATTTATATATACAGATGGTACGGAACCCTTCGTGCGCGAGTCCGGCTCGCACTTGGCCGGTTTTTTAACATCAACGGTCTCGGTTAATTCGCTACCGACCTTAATAAAGCAGCGAGAGTTTTCCATTGTTACTCTGCACAATCTGACGAGTTTGGCAGCGATGTCAAAAATAGACATAGCGTATAACTCGTCTCTATGCACACTGTCATACGCAGCCTTGAAATCGACGAAAAGGTGATGAGTGTCGATTTGGTATTCTTGGGTCTTCTCCAAGATCTTCCGCAGTGTGAATATTAGGATTTACCTAGCCTGAAATCACACTGATACGAACCTCTCAGATTATCCACAAGGGGTTTCAGACGTTCACACAGTACGGCAGAGAAGATATTGTATGCGATGTTAAGGAAACTTATTCTCCTGTAGTTGGCGGAGTTATAGTGGTCTCCTTTCTTGTGGACTGGGCAAACGATGCTGAGATTCTATTCGTCGGGCATGCTTTCCTCCGAACATATTTTACAGATGAGCTGGTGCATGCGCTCTACCAGATCACCTCCAGCCGATCGGCAGACAGTCCGTCTGCGCACCCGGCTTTATTATTCTTCAGCTTTGAAAATTGCGAATGAATCATTCTGTTTGACAGCGGTATTAGATCCTTCATCGTCGTTATACAGTCTACAGAAGTGTTAAGTCCATATTCTCAGCATCGACTGTGAGTCTACTATAAGTTGTCCGGCTTCATTCCTGCCGGCTTCCGCTCTGGTATGCTCGCATTACTTATTCGTAAAACTTGCGAGCATTGTTCCTGCGATAGCATCGATCTTACGCTTTTCATGCTGCCTTTTTTCTTCCTTGAAAAGAGCGTGTTCCTCTCTCCGTTTCTGCTCTCATCCGTCTATGTAGCATGGCCTTATATGCGTTTTGCTTTGCTACATGGGCTTGCCCGCATTACACATCAAACCAGGTTTCTAGCTGACGGTGACTTAACATCCAACACATCAGAGGCAGCGTCTCTGATGGCACGCTGGCAATGCTCCCACTGTTGTTCTGTGGGTTGTTCCGGTGCCATTGCAGTTTGCGAGAGGTTAAAGGAAACCCGATCGGCAAAGGTTTTAGCGGTCTCCCGCGATTGTGCTTTTCCGACGTCAAACTTTCGTTGTCCAGCTCGACTCCGTGGCATCCTTGATATCTTCATTCGTACCTTGGCTACAACAAGGTAGTGATCCGAATCGATGTTGGCCCCTCGGAAGGTTTGTACATCTAGGATATTGGAGGAGTGTCTGGCGTCGATTGCAACGTGATCAGCCTGATTGGTGGTAGACTGATCAGGTGATCGCCAGGTTTCTTTGTGAATATTGATATACGGGAATCGTGTGCTAGCCAGAAGGGGATTGCGTCCCGCCAGGAAGTCGAGAGTAGCCGATGTCCGTTTTCGGACGCAGTGTCGTGTAGGCTATATATCCCCGTGATCGACTTAAATATGTCCTCTTTGCCCATCAACAAGGTCTTAGAAAATTCGGGTGACAGAATGTACTAATGCGAAGCCAGCCGAGGCAGCCACTTGAACGACGTTGTATTTTATAATTAATGGGAATGTTTGTTCTTACTAATAAAGCTATGTTCATTTTATTGCATTTTTAAAAAGAACCCCTGTATAAGGCTAAGGCGAATAATCAGAGGATAATCATATTGCGCATCGTCTGTCTACCGCGTTCCAAATCAACAAATCCTATCAATAGATCATTTTGATTTGTACATTTTCATCGTCTCCCTTAACTCTGTTATGCTATTCGCTTTATCGACTGCTAATTCCTTCGTTCTTATTCTCAAAGTACGTTCCTTCATGTTTTGGTTTTTCTTTTTTTTTTTGGTTTTTGATATTTTTATTTTGGTGACTTCATCACCAGCCACATGTTTGCTCCCCATAACGAACACATCAACACCACATGTGATGATGGGGTCAATACATGGCCACTCGTCGTTTGGAAGCTCACTCTAGGGTCGGCCATTGCTCGCAATTGGCGCTATAGCACACTCGTACTTACTGATTTACTAAAACCATCAGAACATAATTCGAATTAATCAATTTAATCAACGGTATTTTGGCTATCAACTAATAATTTAGCGATACCGGCCTAGCTATCTAAACAACACTTGTTCAATTGTCTCCCATGACGTAGTGGCGTGTGCGGTACCATTTTGTTTTCCCTTTTCCCTTTTTTTTTTTTTGTTGTTGTTTGCAATCAATTCATCATTCGACTCAAGGACATTGTGGGCGTTTTATCAGGGGAATAACAACAAACATGTTGTGGTAGCGGAATATATTTTCTTTTTTTTATCAACCAAAATACAAGTAAAACAAATCGGAAGATATGTACATGCACACATGCATACATATATAATATGTATTTCACGGAAACGTTTTTGTTTTGATCCCGAATCGTTGAAACGTGATTCTGTATTTCTGTATTTAGATACTATGTAAATAAATCATAAAGCAGTAATCGGAGTGAGATGATAGGTTGTTAGAGGCTTAGCTACTGGGACTGGAGGTTTTGTTGTCAGTAAGCTTTTGTGGATATATTATATACCCTTAATACCATTTTGTTGTAAATGAATAAATACAACAAATGGAAAGATAGCACTTGATGGTAATTGTCTCTAGATAAAAGTCATGGAAAATGAGTGTCTAGTCGGTCTGGTTTAATTGCTTGTCACTTGAATCCGGCTGCCAGTTGGAATTAGTCAGTAAAGTACCTATCAGATATTCTAATCTGATAAAGTGACTTTATTAATTCGCGAAACACTAAAGAGTGGTAGACATCACAAACGGTCTAGCGGATGGTCTGTAGTTCAAAGCCTAAGGAGAGGCCAAAAAATACAATTCCTATCCGGCAAAAATAGGCAACACAGCTGATGTGATGTGATGAAGTCATAACACTCACAGCATATAGTCACTTCAGATTCATACCCTGTATGTGCAGTTCTAATATATGTAACACCATAATGGTGTGGAGAGAGCGCCGTTGCGCAGTGGGTAGTGTGTTGGCCTCTGACGCCGATGACATGGGATCGAATCCCGACAACAGCCATGTCATCGTACGTGATTTTCACGATGCTTCTCCTCAGCGGGGTACTGACAAAACCCCCTGTAGTATAATTGTCAAGAAAAGCTTCTCGAATTTCGCCGTCCGTGGTGAATCTGGGCCCCAACCAACAAGCGTCTCCAGCTGGCACGGTCTTTGGCCAGCTGTTTCCAGCGCCGCACGCCCTGTTGGTTAAGGTCCCCTTCCACCTGCGTGCGCCACCGTTGATGCGGCCGTCCTCTGCCGCGCCTTCCTTACGGGGTGGATTCGAAGACTCTTCGGGTCGGAGCTCCATTTTTTATGCGCTCTACATGGCCTAGCTACCTTAGACGCTGTATCCGTAGACGTCGTACCAGGCCGATGCTGCTGTACAACCCATGCCCTTCTTCGTTATATCTTCTCCTCCATACACCGTTTGAACAAACGGGACCGTAGATATTGCGCAGAATTTTCCTCCCGAAACGACCAAGCGCATTTTCATCCACTTTTGTTAAGGTCCAAGCCTCTGCGCCGTAAAGGAGGACTGGGATGATTAAGGTCTTATACAGGGTGCGCCGCGACCAGTGTGCTAAAAAGCTAGAGCATGTAGGTCTGGTCAAGACAAGAAAAAAATCGTATGGGAGGGGGGGTCTATTCCCTCCATTTAGCCGGGAGGGGCAATTTTCTAAAAAGTTGGCTTAAATTGAAAAAAAAAATATTCAAAATCAACGGTTACATCCACAATGCCGTGATATACTTTTTTGTAAAGCTAGAAACCTCTTCTTTCATCATGTTTTTAAACCAAGCTGTTTTAAGGAACGGTTTTTGAGAAATTAATTTTCAAACTCAAAATTTTGAAAAAAAAAAACTGGAAAAAAAAATTCCAACTAATTTTTTTCAAAATTTTATGTAATTAAGTACTCATTTTTTTCAATAATTCAATTCTCTTATTAGTTTTTAGTTAAAAACAGAAAACCGGATGCAAAAATGTCTTGTAGTTTTTGAGAAATTAAAGAAAAACCCAAACCACTTTTTTCTAAGAAAAACCTTTTTTTTTGAGTTTTAACGCGGCTGGACTTGTAGGCAAATTAATGTATGAAACATTGACCTCTTTTTTATTATTTTTAAAAAATTCGGAGTTTTATGAGGATACAATGAAGTGACACAGTATTGGATTAGCCCTGTATTAATCCTTTTTTGTCATTGATAACGCCTGAAAACTGACTTGGCAATTTCGTCTGGGTCCGCCCGCCGCCGATGGGTTTTACCCGCTAGGACCTTAATTACTACTTAATTACATAAAATTTTGAAAAAAATTAGTTCGAATTTTTTTTTTTCCAGTTTTTTTTTTCAAAATTTTGAGTTTGAAAATTAATTTCTCAAAAACTGTTCCTTAAAACAGCTTGGTTTAAAAACATGATGAAAGAAGAGGTTTCTAGCTTTACAAAAAAGTATATCACGGCATTGTGGATGTAACCGTTGATTTTGAATATTTTTTTTTTTCAACTTAAGCCAACTTTTTAGAAAATTGCCCCTCCCGGCTAAATGGGGGGGAATAGACCCCCCCTCCCATACGATTTTTTTCTTGTCTTGACCAGACCTACACGCTCCAGCTTTTTGGCACACTGCTCGCGGCGCACCCTGTATAGTGTCACCTTGGTTTTCCGAGAGAGGGCTCTACAATTGCCTATTGAGCTCAAAGAAACAGCGGTTGGCAAGAGCGATTCTGCGTTTTATCTCAGCGCTGATGTTGTTGTCGCTGGTCATCAGTGAGCCAAGGTAGACGAATTCCTTGACTACTTGAAAGTTATATCCGCCCATGGTGACGTTCTGGCCAATACGTCGGTGTTGTCCGTCTCTTTTAGATGAAAGCAGATATTTGGTTTTACCCTCATTAACCTTGAGACCCATCTTAGCCAATTCTACCTCAATGCTTACAAAGGCCTCATTGACGTCTCGCTGTGTCCGTCCAATCATGTCAATGTCACCGGCGTACGCAAGCGATTGCGTAGACTTGAATTAATCGTACCTCTTGTGTTGGCCAGTGACTCTTGCACGATTTTTCAAGCACGATGTTGAAAAACTTACATGACAGCACGTCACCTTGCCTAAATCCTTTTTTAACATCAAAGGTCTCGGTTTGCTCATTACCGACCTTAATGGAGCAGCGAGAATTCCCCATTGTCATCCTGCACATTCGGACGAGTTTGGCAGGGATGTTAAAACTAGACATGGTTTTGTATAGCTCATCTCTATACACGCTGTCATATGCAGCCTTTAAATCGACGAAGAGGTGGTGAGTGTCGAGTGTGTTAGTGAGCTTCATCACTAACTGCTTTTTGCACCATCACCAATGAATCAGAAGCAGAAAATAAATCCTGCAAACCAAATTTAATGTAAATTCTTTGCTCAACAAATTTAGACATAAAAATCGAAAAATTCATTTTTAGCGGCCCACAAAACCAAGCGTAACTAGCTCAAACCCTTATGAATACTTTAATGTGAAACTTGGCTCGGATGTCAAAGACATTCCTACCAACCTAAAAATAAAAACGTTAAATGGTCGCCTTACTTTTTAGATACAGTAGTAAAGCGCCTTTTCAAGTTTTTTACATCCCTGCTAAGTTCGACAAGCTCTGCAGGATGAAGTTGGGAACTCTCAATTTAACTCTCCAGAGTGATCTGACAGACGCTTTCAATGTCAAAAAAGTTCTGAGCCGAGGCAATGCTCTCGTCCGAAGAATCCTCGATTCTAACCCTAAGGAATGGCGGAAGAGGAGACGACCATGTTTAAGAATCGGAAGTGCAACACTGGACACGGCCACCGAAAAATCAGACTGGCTAGAGAGGTATGTCGGCTGGGTTCTTAGAAGAAGAAAAAGAAAGGCAGTAGTCCACCTAGAGAGGTTGGAAAAAGTAGTCCCCACAGCTGCTAAATACTTTGTGACCAGTGTTTAGACTCAGTTGTCAGTTGAGCAATCGTCACACTTGGTCGTGAGTATTGTTCCTTGTTGGTGGAGCAAATCGAGCTATCGTAAGGGCATAACACCTGCGGTAGATCGTTTTTTGCAAAACTGGCAATAAATCTTCATTTCACAACTCTAATGCCTCCTATCTTCCTATTGAAGTGAAAACAACGACGAAAGTTAGCTAATCAATACAAAATTCTTGCAAATTTAGTTAAAAATATAATTCCAAAGTGCGAATCTCCGACTTATCTATTGGCGTACAATCAAGCTCGCTCGCTTACTATAAGACAGGTAATTTTATCTTCAACCATAAATTGGCCACATAAAAGAGAAAGACAATAGCGAAAATATATTTTTCACTTTACTGGCCATTATGGTCTGTTTTCTTGACACGTTTCCGATTTTTATTTATTTTTTTAGTCTTATTCTTAAAATGAACGAACTATGTTAGTCATAGTCAATACAGTTTTATCGTAAGTCTCTTAAAAACTTGACATTTTGCGATAACTAGAACGTTGTATTGTAAGTTGTACTAAGTCAAATCTACTCCTATGATAATCTAATATTATTCTCAGTAAATCACGATGTTTTCTATCCAATAGCCCGATTACCGAGTTGAGATCTAATCGAAATAAGTTTGCTCTTCACTACAGATAGAGTCCTGCTCTCATTTGTTTTGCGAATTTATCGGATACGAATACTTTATTTGTTTTGATTAAAAGTAAATTGAAGAAGAAAAATAAATGAAGTGTTTATTAAAACGATGACCCAATCCTTAGCCATGAAATATTATTACTGATGTCTATAC
Source organism: Eumerus sabulonum (assembly GCA_951905685.1). Classification (NCBI taxonomy): domain Eukaryota; kingdom Metazoa; phylum Arthropoda; class Insecta; order Diptera; family Syrphidae; genus Eumerus; species Eumerus sabulonum. Next base: position 50,342,815 of record OX645062.1, on the reverse strand, counting down.
GTAGATACTCGTAGTTGCAACAAGTGGATGACACACTTCGATTAGATGTCGTTTTGAGTATGTATTTAGATTGTGTGAGGCATGACTGGCATTGGTCGTAATAATCCGGTTCCCATATCTGTGTCATATGATATTGTATATACTTTAACTCTTCCGGAGAATCTGATAAATTACTTTCACGCTGAGTGTAACATGATGAAGTTAGATAAGAAGACAGTACGTAATTGTGACTAATATCGGAAGGAAAAGCACGTGTTGTTTCTCAAATGGCCAAGTGATACTAAGTCAATTGATGTTGAAAGAACAGTCTTAAATAATTTATTCACAGGTGCACGCTACCTGTTCTGCACTATTTGCTTCTAAAATAAAAAAATAAAAAGCTGAAAATCTCGAGGTACATGTATTACTAATAAACGCTCAGTTACTTTTAATGCGATCAACATAATCATCAACGGTAACGATCAGAGATATGGCTCAAATTCGCTTTTACAATTACGTATAATCAAATGTAATTATTGATTGGCGGACATAACCGCCATCCAGGAAATGCGATGGAATGGACCGGGTATAAAGCGGATGAAAAACTGCGATTTCTTCTACGGCGACTGCTATAGGGAGAGAGGACAACGATTGTTCGGATGCGGCTTTGTTGTTCGAGGTGGACTAAGACAAAAAGTCCTAAGCTTTCGGCATGTGAGCAAACGCGTCATAACAATCCGTATCAAGGCTACATTTTTTAACATCAGCCTGATCTGCGTCCACGCCACGACAGAAGACAAGGATGACTCCGCCAAAGATGAGTTCTATGATCTCCTAGACAGAAAGTATGCCCAATGTCCCAGCTATGACATCAAAATTGTACTAGGAGACTTCAATGCTAAGCTGGGTAAGGAAAGCATCTTTGAACGAGTCATCGGCAAACATAGCCTACACGACACCACCTCCGATAACGGACACAGGCTGATTGATCTTGCCACAGGGCGAAATCTCCTTCTAGCCTGTACACGCTTCCCGCACCTCGATATACACAAAGGCACCTGGTCTTTTGATCAATCGACTACCAACCAGGTTGATCACATCGCGATCGACGTCAGACACTTCTCCTCCTCCTTTCCGAGGGGCTAACATCGACTCGGATCACTAATATCACGAACCCAGCGGTCTAGAGTAAGAATACAAAGTTATGACGTCGGAAAGCTACTATCGCCAGAAACCGCTCGTGCTTTTACCGACCGTGTCTCCCTTAAGGTCTCCAATACACCTCAATCCTCCACTCTATCAATATAACAGCAGTGGAGCCTTTGCAAACGAGCCCTGAAAAGCTCTACATCCGAAGTTTTGTGTTTCAAGGCCCAACCACGAAGAAAGACCTGGTTCGATGACGAGTGCAGGAGGATTCACACAGCGAAACAGGATGCATATAAGGCATCGCTGCATAAAAGAACAAGAGCAACTCGTGAGCTCTACGAGTTAAAAAGAAGGGAGGACCATAAGCTTCTTAGGAGAAAGAAGAAAGAGCACGAGAAGCGCGCGATTGATGATTTGGAGAGGTGTTACTGCAGGAATGACGTCCGAAAGTTTTATCAACAGATAATGCGAACATGCCAAGGATATAAAGCCAGAACGGAAGCCTGCAGGGATTAGAACGGACACGACGATGCTGAGAATATAGAAAAACCATTTCTGCAGACTGTATCACGGCGATGTTAGTCAATATACCGCTGTCAGGCAGAATGATCCATTTCTAATCGACGAAGACCGCAGAGAATTCCATCCCCCTGACCTCGACGAAGTTAAGATTGCCTTATCGAAACTCAAGTCGAATAAAGCTGCTGGCGCAGATGGATTGTCTGCTGAGCTCTTCAAGGCAGCTGGGAATGACCTAGTTAGGATCATGCACCACCTATTTGTCGACTTCAAGGCCGCATACGACAGCATAATTAGAGACGAGCTATACAACGCTATGTCTACCTTTGACATACCTGCTAAACTCGTCAGACTATGCAGGATGACTTTGGAGAATGCTCACTGCTCCATCCGAATCGGTGAACGCCTTATCGATAGTTTTGACGTCAAAAAAGGATTTAGGCAGGGCGGTGCGCTGTCGTGGGATTTCTTCAACATCATATTGGAAATGATTGTGCAATAATCACTGGCCAATACAAGAGGCACAATCTATTTCAAATCCTCGGAACTCCTTGCACACGCCGACGATATTGACATAATAGGTAGATCACAGCGAGATGTCAATGAGGCGTTTGCGACTATAGAGATGGAGGCGGCGAAAATTGGTTTGGGCAAAACTAAATATATGTATGGTGTCATCAAAAAGGACGCTCACCCCCGACGTCTTGGCCAGAACGTTTGTATTGGCAGATATAAGTTCGAGGCAGTTAAGGACTTCGTCTACCTTGGTTCCGCAGTGTCCTAGAACAACGACATCAGTTCCGAAATCAAACGCAGAATCACCCTTGCCAATCGCTGTTTCTTTAGGCTCAGGAAGCAACTGAGTAATGGAGCCCTCTCCTGAATGACACAGTTGACCCTTATCATCCCGGTCCTGTTGTACGGCGCAGAATCATGGACACTATCAAAAGCGGATGAGGATGCTCTTGGTCGGTTCGAGAGAAAGATTTTGCGCGTGATGTTTGGGCCTATAAACGCAGACGGGGGATGGAGGAGAAAATTCAACCACGGACTTTACGGGCTGTACAGCGACATGAGCCTAGTCAGGAGTCTACGGATTCAACGCCTAAGATGGCTGGGCCATGTAGAGCGAATGGACACCACAGCTCCAGCCCGGAGAGTCTTTGAATCCAACCCCGAGGGACGAAGAAGCAGAGGACGGCCGCACTTAAGATGGTGCACCTCAGTAAACTTGGTCTGCGGCAATGGAAGAGGCTAGCAAAAGATCGTGCTAGTTGGAGGGGCATGTTGGTTGAGGCCCAGGTTCACCCCGAATTGTAGCGCCCGTTAAGAAGAAGAAGAATTATTGACCTGATCCAAGATTTACTCCCTACTGCGGAATCAGAATTTCTTATAGTGGTTGAGTGTCAAATGACCGTTGTTTCATTGCACAAGATCACCAACTAACAAGATCACCAATATAATTATGCTTGCGATGTGCGTAGATAAATTGTTCCATTATGTTTGATCGTACTTGGTGATCTTCATGGTGATGATCAGTTTCACACAATAAACAACAAATGATTTTAAAATTTGCAGGTAGTTGCTAAACTAACGATCAGTTTGCGGGGAAGTTAGATACCAATTTATTTCTTTAAGACAAGTGGTCGGTGTGCACGAATTGAACGAGGGCTCTTTTAAGATCGCCCTATGACTTAAAAACAAATGCGTTGTTCTAGTGTTTTCCTTATGCTAGTTACATTCTAATGAAGTCCATCTTATGATTTGTGTTGTAAAAGACTTCCGATAACCAAATTAGTTATCAAGCACCACTCTATTGCTCGTCACCTGATTTGAACAAGGCTTTAGAACTTTGGGATCACCGTGGCGCAGTGGGTAGTGTGTTGGCCTCTGACGTTGATGAGTCGGGATCGAATCCCGTTGATGTGGTTGGAGTCGTTGATGTTCGTTCACTACTCTCAGGGGTGGTTGTCCTAGACCTATATAGGACGAGAGCCGACCAAATTCCGCGTTGGTTATAGTCCGTAGTAATTCGTTCAAGCACTTTGGTATTGCATACGCAGAGGATGAATTTCGGTTGACCATATACTGTGAGTGTTATGCCTGCAGCAGTGCGTCTGATCACTTTACATTCACAACTGCGTTGCATACTTTTGTCCGTATAGGAATTACTTTTTCTTGGCTATGAAGGGAATTTGAACCATAAACCTTCCGCTCGGCGGTCGATGATGTTAACCACGGCCACCCCATCGATATCGAACGATTTGTTCTTCATTAGCTAACTACTCGAAGATCAACTGAAGCTCTATACCTATCGTAAAGATGCGGACATTCAATATTATTTCGGAGGTTGGGATGCTAATGCCATCTTACACGATTTTTGAGAGACAGCTTAAATTGCTCTTACTTATTTCGAAGGGCCTTCGATCACACAAAAAGACCCTCTGTATCAATGATGGTTGCTAAGGTTGCTAGATTTGACCATAATGCATCTTGCTTTTCAGTGGTAGCTTATACAGGACCTTTCATTAAGCGCCTCCTATCTTTGGATTTAAATAAAACAAAGTGTGTGTAAGACATCATCGATTTTTTTTTTTTTATTTCTTTGAAAGGCCTATCGATGCCATTATGCATGGAATATAACATCGTTCAAACGTCTGCCGCGGCTTCTCTGGGTGGCGGAAATGCCCAAAATGTTCAATATTCAACGTCGTTCACAGAGAAATATGGGCCGTTAACGCCGCCAGTCCAAAATCCACAACAAACAGTGACTTTTACGGGATGCATTGGAGGCTCTTAGATCTCGCGTGGATTGGTATCATCCCATATTCGACAATTTTGTTTATTGACGTACCGATTCATCCAGAAATAGGCCTCATCGCTGAAGACGATTTTTTGACGAAAAGAGTCAGTTTCCAACTGCTCCAGAGGCCATTCGGCGAACATAGGTCGTTGCCTGTGGTCGTTTACCCTCAGCTTGTGGGTCATTTGAATTTTGTACGGGTGCAGGCACAAATCACGACACAAAATTCGCCTAGGTGTGGTCTGCGAAAGGCCGAGATCTTGTAGGCGACGCGAAATCGGCTGCCTCGGATTCTCTTGCACACTCTCACGGACAACTGTGACATGTTCGGCAGATCTTGCGTTTCATCAACGTACGGATATTGGTTTATTGTTTACTGAACCAGTGGACTCAAATCTATCCCCCACACTGCGAATAGTAGGACGAATAGGGCGATGGTAAAATGGGAAGCGCGTGGAAAGTTGCCTGAACAGAACACCCATTTTGATAAAACAATTTTATCATTCGTACGTGTTGTTGAACGCTATGTCCGCCCATGGTGATTTATCAAAACGGACCGAATCTATGGCAGCCAATTTTACAGATGTAGCTTGAGCAATATGGCCGCTATCTGAATAAATGGCAGCCAATTTGACAGATGTCACTTGAGCAATATGGCCACTATCAACTGTCGAAATTCAGAGATTCCCATTGGAAGTCCGTATATATGATCTGTAGTTCTCAGTGATCTGATGTCAACAATTATTATAATGTATGATCTTTTAGTTAGTAATGCCATAATAGAAAGGCTTACACGCATATAATATTTACAAAAAAAATTAATTTCATTATTAAAATTCGTTTCCCTTGAAAAATCAAAGTGTGATTTGTCGTCTTTAGACTACTTTTATGAGAGGGCATGGGCTCGGACATACAGGGTAAAGTTGTTGATCGCTCTCAACCTGGCGAAATGCCAGCAACGATCCCTGTTTAAATGCCCGGGTCAAGTTGACATACAGCCTCCGCGTGGCGCCCTCCAATCATGTCAATGTCGCCGGCGTACGCAAGCGATTGCGTAGACTTGATATTAATCGTACCTCTTGTGTTGGCCAGTGACTCTTGCACGATTTTTCAAGCACGATGTTGAAAAACTTACATGACAGCACGTCACCTTGCCCAAATCCTTTTTTAACATCAAAGGTCTCGGTTTGCTCATTACCGACCTTAATGGAGCAGCGAGAATTCCCCATTGTCATCCTGCACATTCGGACGAGTTTGGCAGGGATGTTAAAACTAGACATGGCTTTGTATAGCTCATCTCTATACACGCTGTCATATGCAGCCTTTAAATCGACTAAGAGGTGGTAAGTGTCGAGTGTGTTAGTGAGCTTCATCACTAACTGCTTTTTGCACCACCACCAATGAATCAGAAGCAGAAAATAAATCCTGCAAACCGAAATTTAATGTAAATTCTTTGCTCAACAAATTTAGACATAAAAATCGAAAAATTCATTTTTAGCGGCCCACAAAACCAAGCGTAACTAGCTCAAACCCTTATGAATACTTTAACGTGAGACTTGGCTCGGATGTCAAAGACATTCCTACCAACCTAAAAATAAAAACGTTAAATGGTCGCCTTACTTTTTAAATACAGTGGTAAAGTGCCTTTTCAAGTTTTTACATCCCTGCTAAGCTCGCCTAGCTCTGCAGGATGAAGTTGGAGAACTCTCCATTTACCATTAACTCTCCAGAGTGATCTGACAGACGCTTTCAATGTCAAAAAAGGTCTGAGCCGAGGCAATGCTCAAGTTCGAAGAATCTTCGATTCTAACCCTAAGGAATGGCGGAAGAGGAGACGACCATGTTTAAGAGTCGGAAGTGCAACACAGCTATTCAGAAGCTGAAGAATAACAAGGCCTCAGGCTCAGATGGCTTGCCATCAGCAGCGTGCCCGGGACCGTCAAGAATGGAAGGCAGCTATAGCTCAGGCTCAGATCCTCCATGGATCGCTGGCTTGATAAGTAAGCAAGTAAGACTACTTTTATGGGGATACATAGCGTCCATTGGAGCCTTGAGAAACATTATTAGTGAGATACCAGCCAATATGCGCGAAAGAGTGATTCAAATTTAAACGCAGAATTTACTTAACAACATTCACACGTCCGTGAATGATTTAAGTTCTTAGTCTAACCTTGGTTCTAAGTCTAACCTTGGTTCTAAGAAAGTTTACAAGACTGGTCGCCACATCTTTTACCATAGGATCTTAGCGAGAGTTCAATGATTGGTTTCAAGAAACTCTGCATACAAACTGGACTCTGTACCATTCTCAACTACTTAGAGCTTCCTAGGAAATAGTTGACAGCACTCTAGAGGTCTAGCAGCATACCCATTGTAGTTACCTTTGTACAGATCATTGTTGAAGTGGACAGCATTTGTTCTACTTAACACGAGCTTTCTAATGTAACAAATCTGCTTCTGACTAAGTCCCTGTATAACTATATAATAGAAAGCCTGCGTTAAAAGGCGCATGTAGAAGATGGCATCTTGACAGCTCTGTTTACGTAACCTTTCTACAATCCCAACTGTCACCCTAGTGTCGCCAATCTATGGAAACTTGTTCTGAATAGATTAATAATTCAAGACCAGCTCCTAGCCAAGGAGCATTTAAAGTAATTATCATCAATTCATCTAATTGAGATATTCGTATATTTATTTATAATCTGACTAACTTAAAGTGACACGTGAACCCCGCACCCATTGGTGATACTAAAAAGAACGAAAATCGGCCCATCAATTCTGAAAGCTGTTTGGTTAGGCAAAAAAAACTCTGATGATTACATCGCCCTCGTATCGATTGCGTAAGAAGTCGCGTAAATCAAAGGCAAACCTCTTTACGACTTACCCAAGTCACGCGACGTCGTTAACGCACCCAAAGATACGAAGCAAAGAGGCTTATCACCTCAACTAGACAAAGGGCCTCTCTCTCTTCATATGACATGCCATATGCCAGCAATTTATAGCATCGTGGTCTAGGTCGCGCGTATTTATATTATTTGCATGTGCACGTCGTTGCAGTGTATACTATGTTACCCGACAATGAATAGCTTGCCTTGAATGTATCGACATAAGCGATAAGTTAGAGTTACTTAGTAGCGATCCGGAAGGAAACCCATTGCCTTTCATTGCATTCAATAATCGACGAATAGTGATAACATGTTATCGCACAGTGGAGACTGGCAGTTTTCAGCTAGCCAAACAAAGTAGAAAGTAAAAGAAAATCCCCAGGATGCGCATGCATCACCTCAGGATGATGGATACTGAAAATTGCACAGTACAGTCGGACACTGTCGACCCATGTCAATCCAACAGTCATTTCTATGGAAATTAGAAAGTAAAACATCACGTGAGCAATAAAACAATTCTGCGGTCAGTTTCGGTCAGATTCGACGAAGAAGTGAAAGCTCGTGCGATTGCTGTTGAAATGGAAACTTTTGTTCCTTGAGGGTTTGAAGTCAATTTTCGAATGGTTTGCTCTAGAGAGTGGAGCCTTGAACGAAAGTGAATATATGTAAGACTTTTACTGAATGAAACCGATTAAATCGTCGTGAGATTGTGTTTTAATGGTCCATGACAGGTTGGTTTAACCGGCTTGATGGAGTGTTTGGAATGCTTCTTAATCGAATCCACGTCCGTTTACCTCGCATTTTTTTGTGGGTTCAATGGTCAGTAAGAGCTGTTTCATATACAAACGTCAGATTGAGTAATTCATTCACTGCAATTTAGAGATACTTAGCTGGACATTCGGCTGAGTTATAAAAACCTCCAAATGCAGGTTAAACGCTCTTACGAACTCTCCAAAGAATTAGTGAATGTTGGTCACGCATTTGTCACAGAAAATGTGCTCAACTGAATCTTAGGTTCAAGGTAATGTAAGTAAGAAAACCAAACTGACAACGGGGTACCAGATGGTTCGGAGTTCGGGCATCTATAGTAAACTACCCACGACGTAATGAATGGTGTTAGCTTGGGCTTAGAAGACATGCTCCCCAGGCACTTTAGAGCTGCACATATACTGGCCACATTCGGTCTTAAAAGACCAATTGCTTTTGCCTAATACTAATATACGTGGTCGCTACTTAAGTCTCGGGATATGACAACATATTGTTGCGGACACGAACCGACGGTTATGTTCGAATTTCGCTGTCGAAGTTTGGAATGCTCTGGTGAAGCTGAAATAGAAATTATGGTAACTTTCAGCGGCATACTGCTGAATGTCAGAGCATTCTGGAGAAATCTGAAGGTGAACGTCTGACGGCGAACATTCGAAGAAGTATACCGAGGGCTATATCAGAGCAAACGCTAGCCCTCGGGAGCATTCAGTTTCCGGGATTCAGTAACGAGTAATCAGTCGGTAGTCAAGCCATCTAGCGAGATGTAGAGTCAAAGCTTGTAGTAGAGGTGAAGCGCTCAGATAATTGATCTGAGGTGTGTGTAAGCAATAAAGTGCAAAGTGTGTATGAGCAATACACTGTAGAGTGTGTAAAAAGATATACATATATATGTACATATCTAAGTTATAACAGATTCACTGAGGGGAGAGAAGCGTTGAAAAGCATATTGGTACTTCACATAATCAGAGGGAAATTGGATATTAAATACATTTTCCACGACTAGTTTCTAATATTACGGAGAGTACGTAGTTTTTTATTAGCAAACAGAGCAAAGAAGTTGATCGCGCTTAACATGGCAAACGCCAGCTTCAATCTCTGTCCCTGCTCAAACCAAGCTGATACACAGCCTCCTCGTGCCCCCCCCCCCCCCCCCCCCCCCCCTCCCCCCATTACCCTGGATCCTCAAGACCAACGTCAGATCGTTCAAATCATCTGCCGTCCATTACTGAGGTCTGGAATGATTAAAAAGTAAAAATTACGCTTGCATGTAACTTATTCATGAACATGCATATGTACATACATATGTACATTGCATATGTATGTACATATGTACATACATATATCAGAATGATCGCACGACTTGACTCTGAGTTCAGGGACTACCTGGCCCCTAATCCTGCATCACCAATCCCCTACCGAATTACATAAATCATCAAAAATAAAAAAACCGGCCAACCGGCAAACCGTGGTGCAGTGGTTAACATCATCGACCGCCGAGCGGAAGGTCTATAGTTCAGTTCGCTTCATAGCCAAGAAAAAGTAATTCCTACCTATACGGACAAAAGTATGCAACGCAGTTGTGAATGGAAAGTTACCAGATGTACTGCTGCAGGCATAACACTCACAGTATATGGTCAACTGAAATTCATCCTGTGCGTATGCAATATTAAAAAGTGTACGGACTACAACCAAAAACGCGGAATTCGGTCGGCTCTCGTCCTATCTAGGACAACCACCCCTGAGAGTTAACGAACATCAACGACCTAAACCACTGCACTCCGTTCAGGTTGTGTGTATATGACACATTATAAGAAAATATAAAACTCTTGAACCTGCGCGAGTTTCTAAAAAAAAAAAAATATATATAAATCGAAAGAGACTATGTATGTTACCTCATCAGTCATCACATAAAATCACATTTTTTGTATGATGACATATCTTGGTTGCAGACAGGTTATCGACATATGTATTACTTTGATAATCAAAAATCTTCATGATGAGATATAGTTGATCATCAAAGAGTCCATTGAATTCAAATCAATCAACGATGTGAAAAGGTGAATAACAATAATGGGAAATATCCGAAAAAGGTTTGCAGCTAGGATTAATTCATCAAAGACACAAAAGAGATCAAAACTGGGAAGTTTGCTACTGGTTGTGGGATATTGTCGACTAACCCTAGTTCAGTATGTGACCAAGGGGATTTTTTGGATGAAAATCATGTCTGTTGTATGGGAGCTCCTCTTAAATATTCTTTTTGTTCTGTTTTTAGTATTTGTCGTGGTAGCGGCAACAGAAATACATCATCTGTAAACATTTCAGCTGTCTAACTATGAGTTTATGAGATACAGCCTGGTGACAGACGGACGGACGGACAGCGAAGTCTTAGTAATAGGGTTCCATTTTACCTTTGTGTACGGAATCCTTAAAACAATAAAGCAAAGAGCAAACGAAATAAGGGGAAGGAAACATTCTTTTCCAGCTCACATCGATCTTTTTGATGCACACTGTCCATCACGATCACAATGGAGTTGTCTGTGGATCACCACACAGTAGTTACTTCTCAATTATTTCTTTCTCTTATGTTCTGTCCCTATATGCTTTTTCTCGAACGTTTTTTTTTTTATGTTTATAGATATTTCCCTGGAGTTCCGTGGCGCATCGTTTCCATTTCTGCTGTTCACGCAGTCAACGGGTGGTCGTGAAAACAAAACCAAAACGGGAGGGAAAACAACACATGAGACCACCGGATAATGGCCAAAAGGAGACGAAATATAAGAAGCAACCCAAAAAACAAAAGGGAAGACAAACATAAAAGACAAGAAAAAATGTGTGTTTGTTACTTACATTGACAAGGCTGACGCCAAATGTGGCCACCCATCCCCATCCGCCATCGGGAGCGACTTTTTTCGGCGATTTATTCATTTTTGTTTTATTTTTTCTGTTTTGTTGTTTACGTTTCGCCTGTTTTTTTTTTTTTTGGGAATTTACTTGATTCGTTCCCCTTTTCGGTGGGCGGATTAAGGCACGGAAAAAGGTAAAGAAAAAAATTAATTTTTTTTTGTATCGAGGATCTTTGGCAACACTAATCGAATTTGATTTCTTTGTTGGCACTTAATAAACTTTTGTAAAATATTCCCTTCCGTGGGTTAAGAAATCGTTAATGTAGTCACAGAGACCGTATCACTAAAATCAAGGGCGGTGGATAGCTTTCGTGGGCAACTATGACTTAATTCGGTGGAATTGAGATTTGGAAAATCTTCCATTTAAAAATACAACTATCGATGGCCGCAGGACAATTGTGTTTGATTAATACCCGGACGAAGGAGCGCACCTTTCGTCAACTTTGACGAAAACACTGTACCTTCCGCCGGTACGAAAAACCGAAAAAAACAAGTGAAAATTGCCACGATCGACAGCTGATTGACACAAGTAGAAAAAAAAAGACAAAAAATTTGGGACAAATAACTAAAAGGCACCAGGTAGAACGAGCACAATAGAAAAATGAATCGAAAAAACACGACAAGCCGAAGTGCGATTTTTCGTTACTTCCACGCGACTATAAAACGAACACGGCCTGCCATCAACCTGGAATGCCGGAAAATAATGGACTCAGTGCGGTTGACGATGAGTTTTCCTTTTTTATTCCAAAATCGGCAGCAGCTGCTTGCTCATTTGACTCTTGTTGTTGCTCTCTGTTTGCTCTACGATTTGTTGCTTTCGACCGTTTTACACTCGAATTACGACTCACTCTCAGTCATTCAAATTTCAAAGTTTAAAGCGGCGAAAATGAAAACAGTAAAATAGGAACACAAAAGGAGAATATGACTCAAGCGAATTAATCTATATACGAGAAATTGAGTATCTTTGTCGGCAACCAGTTGCACAATCCATCGATGACTGAAGTTTTTTGTTATTGCGGCGGCGGTTTCGCACTTTTGAGCGGCAACTCAATTACAAGTGCTCAACTGGCCGGCGAGTTTTTTTGCCTCTTCTATGCGTTCCAATTGAGTGAGTGGTAATTCTCTAACAGTGCTGCTGAGGTATTCAATATCTGTACTCTGTATTGAATGTTAAATAGTACAAAATGGCGGTATATTCTGGAAATCAAAGGTAATATAATCCTGTTGAATTAGTTCACATGTTTTGTACCACTTAACGGTAATCCGTGTGTAATTCTATAGTAAACAGGATCCCTGATACCCCGCGGTCCACGGTAGATATGGACAATATGGTCGATATCATAACAACTACTTTAGGAAACGCACGGGCCAACCGCTGCGCAATCCACAAATCAGGAAAAAACTCTTACCCTTCTTGGTGGAACGCAGATCTAAGCAAGCTCCTCAAGAACTGCCGAAAACTCTTCAATAAAGCAAAGAGTACAATAAACGACAGGGATTGGATTCACAAAGATTCACTCAGAGTGTACAAGCAAACTCTGAGGAAAGAACAAAGGCTATCCTGGAAACTCTTCTGTAACAATATGGAGAAAATTTCAGACGCCTACAGACTGAGGAAAATACTCTCGAAAGATCGATAATTCCCGAGCTGCCTTACAGCAAACGGAGCTTGGACAACGTCTGAGGAAGAAACTCTAAATCTTCTCACTAACACGCACTTCCCAGGCTGCTATGAATCGCAAGACTCAGTGCAATCGCGAACAACCCGCCCCTCCTCCGCGACAGTGGGAAAGTACGATAATATCATCTCCAGAGAGAAAATTATTTGGGCTTCAAGCCCTACAAATCGCCAGGTCCGGATGGAATTTACCCTATCGAATTCACACAAACTATGGAATGGACTATACCATGGCAAGAGATTATCTTTAAAGGATGGCTAGCTTGGAGTCACATTCCAGATAAGTGGAAGTGCGCAAATATGCTTTTCATCCCCAAGGCCGGCAGGAATTCTCACACTTCCCCCAAGAATCTAGGGCCTATTTGTCTATCACCCTTTGCACTAAAAACTTTCGAAAGGCTGATAGACTTACACATACGCCACAACTTGGATCCGTCCCTAATTTCTTAGGCACAGTACGCCTTGCATACACTAGTGAGGAAAATCGAAAGACCAATCCATCATAAGGAATACACTATAACAGCCTTCTTTGACATAGAGGGCGCCTTTAATAACGTCACTCCGAAAGCAATAATAGAAGGGCTAGAAAAGCTAAGGGTGGAGAGGACTCTGATAAGCCTTATTAGCGAGTTATTATTAACACGCAAGATTGTCTCCAAATGGGGAAGCCAATTAACCAGTAGAGTGGTTATCAGGGCAACCCCGCAAAGAGGGGTTCTCTCGCCTCTTCTCTGGAATGTAGTTATAAATGAACTACTAGTTAGACCGAAGAAAGAAGGCCTGAACCTTGTTGCCTACGCTGATGACGTTGCCATTTCAATCCCAGGTAAATATCTATACACATTGAATGACCGTATGCAAACGGCATTCTCAATCCTTTGCAAATGGGCGCATAGCAACGGGCTCAGGGTGAATCCCCAGAAAACGGAGCTCGTGCTATTCACCTAAAAGCATAAAATCCCGGAACACTGCCCTGTCACTTCGCTTGGTACCAGATTAAACTTTTCATTTAATGCCAAATTCCTTGCCATTATACGAACATCAACGACCCCAACCACTGCACTCCGTTCAGGTTGTGTGTGTCAACACATCATAAGAGAATATAAGAACTCTTGAACTTGCGCGAGTCTCTAAAAAAAAAAAAAAAAAAGATAGGAAACTAACCTGTTAGAGCAACACAATCGAGAGAGCAAAAAAAGCAACCATAGCTCTCTAAACATGCAAGAAAGCCATAGGAAAAAAATGGGGATTCAATCCCAAGATCACCCTATGGCTCTACATCACGGTTGTTAGAGCTGTACTAATATATGGAGTGATAGTCTGGTGGACTGCACTGGACAACGCAACATACTACAAACAACTCGAGAAGGTACAAAAGTTGGCGTGTATGTGAATTACCGGGGCCCTCAGGTCCACCCCAACGGCTGCGCTTAACACGATACTCGACCTTACACCACTCAATATTTTCGGCAAGCAAATTGCCACACACACGCCCATTAGACTAAAAGCCAACTCGAAATGGACGAGCTATGTCACTGGCCACTTCTCCATCCTGAACAACATTACAACCATGGCAGTAAACTTGAACCTCACAGAACCCATCATGGTCTTGGAAAAAACAGACAAAACTGGACCCGCCATACTCAACCCCGCAGATACTGCGTAGAAATTTACACTGGCGGGTCTAAAACCAAAGACGGAGTGGGTAGTGGAGTCTTCTGCAAACAACTTAAGCCGAACAAAGCTCTAAAATTACTAAATCACTGCAACGTTTTCCAGGCGGAACTGTTGGCAATAAAAGAGGCCTTGTCCTGGCTGAAGTGGAACGTATTCTCACGGATAGCTAAGCAGCCTTAAAGTCGTTGGAGTCCTATGTGTACACATTAAAACAAGTCTCGACTGTCACCTAAAAAAACCGACACACTCGCCAAACAGGGAACAACGCTACAATCTATCACGGCTTGTGAGAAAATACCCCCCTAATCTCGCCAGAGCCGAGACGAACCGGAGATGGACTCAGGGACATACCTGCGTCATCACCAGGCAAATCTGGCCCCGGCTCGGCAGTCAACGGACAAGGAGTATGATCTCCCTAAAAAGAACTGACATCTACAAAGTTATAGGTGTCATCACCGGACACTGCCTTATCGGCAGTCACGCGCAAAAACTAGGTATAGTTTCGAATGATTTCTGCAGAAGCTGTCTAGACGAGGAGGAGGTCGAATCCACTCATTACCTTCTCTGCACTTGCCCGGCATTCTGCACAATCAGGAAACGATACCCAGGCTCTTACTTCCTTAACGAACTGACAGAGGTTCAGCAAGTAGGGATACCTGATTTTCTTAACTTAAGAAGCACAAAATGGTTCCACGATTAGGGGGCTAAGCCCCATCGTAGCTGCACAACGGGCCTCCCTGGCCTATGTGTGTTCTTCTCATTTCTGGGATGGCTACGATCCTACCTACCTAACAACCTAACGATCATCCGACCATGAATACTTACTTAGGTGGCGCTGCAGTTGAGGGTGAACCTAAGCCTCAAACAACAAGCCTTTTCAGCTAACACGATCTTTTGCTAACTGTTTCCAGTGTCGCACGCCCAGTTGGCTGAGGTCGCTTTCCACCTGCGTGCGCCACTTTAGACGTCGTTGATCGGGGTTGGAGTCGAGGACTCTGCGGGCCGGAGTTGTTCTGTCCATTCGCTATACATGGCCTAGCCGTCTTAGACGTTGAATCCGTAGACGTCGTAATAGGCCGATGTCGCTTTACAGCCCATACAGTTCTTGGTTGAATCTTCTCCTCCACATCTACACATATGGGACCGAACGTCTTACGCAAAATTTTCCTCTCGAAACGACCAAGGGCCTCTTCATCTGCGCTCTATCTGCGCCGTAGAGGACGACCATCATGATTAAAAATTTATAGAGGAAAATTAGGGTGTTTCCGAGGAAAGGCCATATTCTACGTCTAATCTCTGCCCTGGTGTCTTGTTACCAGTAAGCCAAGGTAGACAAAATCCTTGACTACATCAAAGTTATAACTGCCAGTAGTGACATTCTGGCCAAGACGTCGGTCCTGTGCGTATTTCTTTGACGACAGCATACATATATTTGGTTCACCCTCGTTTAGCCGCTTCTACTTCAATACTCACAAACGTCAATGTCATCAGAGTATGCGAGCAATTGTGTAGACTTGAAGTAGGTCGTACCCCTTGTATTGGCCAGTGAATCTCGCACAATCATTTCAAGCATGATGTTGAATCCCATGACAGCCTCTGAATCCTTTTATGACATCGAACGTCCCGGTTAATTCCTTACCGACCGACGAGTTTGGCAGGGATGTCAAGACATAATATAGCTCCATATGGCTTGTCCCTATAGACACTGTCATGTGCGGCCTTAAAATCACCGAAAACGTGATGTATGTCGACCTGAAATTCATGAGTCTTCTCCAAGACCTGCCGCAGTGTGAATATTTGGTCTAAATTGGATTTGCCTGGCTTATGAAATTGTCCACGAATGGTTTCAGGCGTTCACATAACATGGGAGAGAAGATCTTATACGCGATCTTAAGTAGACTTACTCTCGTATATTTGGCGCAGTTATAGGGATCTCTTTTTCAAAACTGAAGTCTAATAAAGCTGACGGCCTGCCTGCTGAACTCTTTAAGGCAGCTGGAAATGTCCTGGTTGGGAGTATGCACCTGCTCGTTCGCTTTTCCGACCCACAAGAAAGGAGACCCCTTTGTCTGCGCCAATTACAGAGGTATAAGTCTCCTCAACATCGCTTATTTCGAACAAGTATTTACACTGCGGCAGATCCTGGAAAAAACCAGCGAGCATACGATAGCGTACATAGAGACGAACTACACAGCGGCATTTCTAGTTTTGACATCCCTGCCACACTCGTCATATTGGGCAGAATGACATTGGAGAACTCTCGCTGCTCCATGCGATGGCCTAATTCGGCATCCCAGGTATGCTGATCCGGCTGTGTCGCGCCACGCTAAAAAATACGAAATGCACCGTGCAGTTTCGTTCTAAGACATATGAAACATGCACCCGATTTCGGCAGGGAGATGCGCCGTTGTGTGACTTCTTCAATTTGGTGCTTAAGCAGATAGTGTGATGGGCAGGCGTCAACAGGGAAGGCACTATCTTCTACAAGCTAGTCTGTCCAGCTGCTAAGATAATCGGATGAATGACTGAAGGTCCATGCAAGCTCAAAGTGTTGATAAAAAAAGATTAATGAAAAAAGTTTAGACCAATTTTCCTCAAAATTTTCAAATGAAGTGCTAAATTGGACTTTTGTAGTCAATGCTTATATCAGATTTGAATCGAACTGGATGGTTTTATGTCTTCTAGTTTTTGAGAAAATAAAATTTCTATTTTCGTTTTTTTGCATTGGTCTTGGTCTTCTTTGAGGTATGTAGGTGGAAAGAGTACGGTTTCCGTGGCGCCGCGATCTGATGATAGGTTTAGGTACATCGACCCAAAATAAATTAAAAATGATGAATAAAATCTTTCGATATCTCACTTCGTTTTCGAGATATCGATATTTGAAACTATTTTTGAATAAAGTTCCAAATTATCTCACCGTTTTTATGAGTAAATTGCAGTGAAATATGTATGTACATATATGTACCTGCCAAAGTTATCGTACTCGTGATAATAACTTGGTCTTGATAGCTCCAAGCAGCGGCAAGGATGGAAGGCAGCTATAGCTCAGGCTCAGATCTTCCATGGATCGCTGGCCTGATAAGTAAGTACTAATTGTCGTGAGGTAGTAGGTAGTTCGTGAGTGATTCTTTAAAAGCTATGTATTCAGTGAGGCCCTAACTACACATTAGGCTAATAGAAAATCAATCTTATTTACTTACTTTAGTGGCGTTACAGCCCATGAAGGACCAGAGCCAAGCTTCCCTTCAATCACCCATGTTGTGTGTGATTCTATTTTTCACACAGGTGAAAGGGACCTACAGTTTAATGTCGATTTCG
Organism: Eumerus sabulonum; assembly: GCA_951905685.1. NCBI lineage: Eukaryota > Metazoa > Arthropoda > Insecta > Diptera > Syrphidae > Eumerus > Eumerus sabulonum. The sequence goes on along the minus strand of OX645062.1, from coordinate 50,325,139 downwards.
AACGGCGTGAGTCGAGAAGCTATTTCTAGGGAAGTTATACTACGGGGGGTTTTGCCAGTACCCTGCCGAGGAGGGACGCCGTGAAATAAACATTCGATGGCGTTGGTGTTATCGGGATTCGAACCCGCTCATCGTGCGTCAGAGTCCAACACACTAATTACTGCGCGACGGCGTCGCGTGTCTAATATTCTAGCTCATATACGGCTCGTAAAACAAAAAGAAATTTATATTTTAAACAATGGCAACACCACACCAGCTAGCATCACCCACACAACACTCAATATAATTGCAAACCCAGCTCAATGGGAATATTGAGAATTGAGTGACGTTGCTGTTTGAGTTGAGTCATAAGAAAAAAAACTGAATTGAGTAGAATTTTCCGTCTGTCCATTCCACTTCCATTGTCCGCTTTCCACCTGCCTTACTTACGAAATGTCAGTCACTTCTCGACCCCATATCCCATCGATATGACTGATAATGGAGGTTCCCGTCAGTCTCATGGCAACACACCAATCCACTCAGCTGTCAACAAACCAAACCAAACACTCGACCACGGATAGTGGTAAAAAGTAAACAAATCATCGGCTCCGAAGTCGTTTGCCTTCGAAATACTTCTATATGTATTCATACATATGTACGTTTTCCACCTGTTACCCGCCACCGATACTTGTACACCAACAGCGTGGTACGGCCAGCTGCGCATAGAACATTTAATGACGGCATCAGCAGCAGTACCAGCTGATGGGTCAGTTTACGTAACCGGTTCTAGTGCTGGCGTATGGTAGTTCGTCATTAAATGTCAGCGAGTATATCATCCGAGGTCTAGGGAGCATCATCTGGTTTTCCTATGTCAATTGAGTTGTAGTTTCGCGAAAGTGAATATCTGAATTGTAGTAGATTGGATACGAAAAGAGTTGTCGAGGTAGTATAATAGCACTACAATGAGGCATTTTTGTATTTAATTACGTTTTCGTGGCAATATTGAAACGAATGATGAAAACAAAAGTTGAGTGCTTTTATCATAAGGAGTTTTTCAAGTTAAATTGCTGTTGTTTGCCTCTTATAATCTTCTCCTTCTTAAAGGGCGCTACAGTTCGCGGTGAACCTGGGCTTCAACCAACATGCCCCTCCAACTAGCACGATCTTTTGCTATCCTTTTCCATTGCCGCACACCCAGTTGGCTGAGGTCCCCTTCCACCTGTGTGCGCCATCTTAAGTGCGGCCGTCCTCTGCTTCTTCGTCCCTCGGGGTTGGATTCAAAGACTCTCCGGGCTAGAGCTGTGGTGTCCATTCGCTCTACATGGCCCAGCCATCTTAGGCGTTGAATCTGTAGACGCCTGACTTGACTCATGTCGCTGCTATCTTATTAAACCAAGGGGTTTTATTTGTTTTAAGACAGGCGATTTGGAATTGGATGTCATCAAAAGAAACAAACGCACTCTGTTGTGTCTCTCCGTAAGACATGCTAAATTCGTTTAATTTATTAACTACTGCATCGATTGTGATAGGGTCACTTAGGTGATTAAACACCAAATGGCAATGTTAGAAGCTGGTGCATTTGCTTTGTCCCTGTCACTAAATATCCCACTTTGTAAAGGTGAAATTTGTCTATTCCTATTTTTTATAATCCTGGCAATATTCCAAAAAGGTTTTGCATTCTTGTCCAGTTTCTGAAGTTCACTATTCCAAGACTTATTACGAACTTCATGAATAAGCTTTAAAATGAGCCTTTTAAGACTTTTCATCTCATTTTTATAACTAGGATGTCGGCACCTCTGCCAATTTCTTCTAGCTATGTTCGGGATTTTAATTAACTCTAACACATGTTTCGGCAGTTTAAAAATGTGATAGTTTTTTGGAATTTTTGGTACAGAAGCATCTATGGAGCTAAGAACTAGCCGCGAGAAATACGATATAACGTTATCCACATCTTCTTTAGAGTTAACGCCTTCAAGATTTGTGGGATAATTACGCAGAGTACTAATACATATTCGAGAGCACCGTGGCGCAGTGGGTAGTATGTTGGCCTCTGGCGCCGATGACACGGGATCGAATCCCGACACAGCCATGTCATCGAACGTGTTTTCACGGTGTTTCTCCTCAGTGGGATTCTGACAAAACCCCCTGTAGTAATTTTGTCATGAAAAGCTTCTCGAAATTCGCCGTTCGGAACCGGCAATAAACTGTAGGTCCCTTTCACCTATGAGAAAATTAAATCACACACAACATGGGTGATTGAGAGAAGCTCGGCTCAGGTTCTTCATGGACTGTAACGCCAACATACATACATACATATATATGTAGGAGGGGGGAGGGAGCGAGCAAACAGAGCAAAGTAGTTGATCGCGTTTAACATGGCAAACGCCAGCTTCGATCTCTGTCCCTGCTCAATCCAAGTTGACACACAGCCTCCGCGTGGCCCCCCCCTGGATAGCTACCCTGGCACCCGCCAGGTAGTGAACCAATGTGTGCAGCGACACCCCACCCCTTGCTCCTGGGGAAAGAGGAACCTGGCCCTTCAGGTTGGGGGTTGTGTTTAGGGGTAACATCCCTATCACGTAAAAACCTACTTGTTCCGAAACGACAACAAGCCTCGGATACGGACGGATACAAAGCTGACGACCCCTGCAAATGACTAACGGACTTGAGAGTCCGCACCTGGAATGTGAGGTCCCTTAAAAGACCGGGTGCAGGCGATCAATTGGAGCAAATCCTTAACTGCTATAAAGCAGATATAATCGCGCTCAAGAAGTGCGATGGGATGGACCAGGCAAAAGACGAATGAAAAACAGTGACATCTACTACGGGAACTGCTACAAGGAGAACAAACAGGGTGCGGATTCGTTATTCGAGGAAGACTTCGACAAAAAGTCATAAGCTTCCGAGATATAAGCGAACGCCTCATAACAATCCGCATCAAAGCTAAATTTGGAAACATTAGCTTAATATGCGCTCACGCCCCAACGGAAGAAAAGGACGATTGACTCACGATCTCCTAGACAGAACATATGCGCAATGCCCGAGCTACGACACAAAAATAGTTCTAGGAGATTTTAATGTAAAACTGGGCAAAGAGGACATATATGAGTCGATCATGGGAGAGCATAGCCTCCATAACACCACATCCGACAACGGACTTAGGCTAATCGATTTCCTAACGGGGCATAACCTCCTTTTAGCAAGCACGCGATTCCCCCATCTCAACACCCAAAAGGTACCTGGCGGTCTTTTGATCAATCGACCACCAACCAGATTGATCACATTGCGATCGACGCCAGACACTCCTCCTGTATTCTTGAAGTACGAACCTTCCGAGGGGCCAACATCGACTCGGACCACTACCTTGTTGTAGCCAAGGTACGAATGAGGATATCAAGAATGCTTAGGAGTCGAGTAGGACTACGTAATTTGACGTCGGAAAGCTACAATCGCAAGAGACTGCCAGAATCTTTGCCGATCGTGTCTCCTCCAAGCTTTCTCAAAATCCGCCCACAGCAGCACAAGCAATAGAGCAGAGACGCTGCCTCAGAGGTGCTAGGTTTCAAACCGCCACCACCTAGAAACCCCTGGTTCGATGAACCATGCGAACAAGCCCTTGCAGCAAAACAAGAGGCATATAAAGCTATGCTGCAACGACGGACGAGAGGTGCTCGCGAAATCTATGAGCAGAAGGCATAAGGTAAAACGAACATGCCAGGGCTACAAAGCAAGAGCGGCGGCTTGCAGGGATGAAAATGGAGAACTGGTAGTAGAATCGCAGTCGATGCTGAGGATTTGGAATGACCACTTCTGCAGACTGTATAACGGCGGTGATAGACAAGATACCGCTGTCAGGCAGAACAAGCCGTTCGTAATAGACGACGATGAAACAGAATTCCATCTATCCGTCCTAGACGAAGTCAAAACAGCGATATCAAGACTTAAGTCTAATAAAGCCGCGGGCTTCTTAAGACGGCTGGAGATGAACTGGTAAGGTGCATGCACCATCTCATTTGCAAGGCATGGTCGCAGGAAAGCATGCCCCACGAATCTCAGCATCGTTTTTAGGGTTCCGTACCCAAAGGTAAAATGGAACCCTATTACTAAGACTTCGCTGTCCGTCCGTCTGTCACCAGGCTGTATCTCATGAACCGTGATAATTAGACAGCTGAAGCTTTCACAGATGATGTATTTCTGTTGCCGCTACCACGACAAAAACAGAACAAAGAGAATATTTAAGGGGAGCCCCCATACAACAGACATGATTTTCTTCCGAAAAATACCCTTGGTCACATACTGAATTAAGGTTAGTCAACAATATCCCACAGTACGTCCGAAAGCGGGCTTCAAGGTACATTGGTGAGCATTCCTAGAGAGACGTGTATGGCGGGAGAAATGTTGAAGGGAAGGGGCGGAATGCAACTGCCTATTTCATCAGAGCATTTTTGGTGGTAGTAACGATAAAAGAGGGAGAGGCAAGTAACATTCCTGCAGTGTTCCAGCGAGTCTAATGTTTTGGTAATGCTGGAGTCACCTATCAGTTTTATGGCTCGTTTTTGTATTCTGTCAAGTAGGTCTTGGAAGCACCGGACCAGACATGAGCGTTAAACTCTAATTTGGGGCGAATGAACGCCTTATAGATTGTAGCCAGATATAAGGGTGAGAAATATTTCTTGGGTCTGTATAAGAAGCCTAGGCATTTCCCAGCATTCTTGGCGACACTGAATATATGGTCGCTCCAATTAAGATTGTGAGCAAAACTCATACGCAGGATGGAAAGCTTTTCAGTTTCTGAGATGCAAGTGCCATTCATGGACAATGGCTGCGGGTTAGTTATACGGTTTAACGACAAGAGACAGCATTATGTTTTGGATGCATTCAATTCCACTCTATTGTTTTTACCCCATTGGATGATGCTGTCGATATCGGAATTTAATGAGCTTAACATACGCTGCCGCTCATCATCTACAACCGAAGTGCAGGGTCGTAAACTGGTGAACGAATGTGAGAAGCTGAGGGTATTGTCGTCAGCGAAGGAGTGAATTGGATTAGAAGTAACAGACAAGAGTTCATTTACAAAAATAAGAAAGAGTGTCGGAGACAAAACGGAGCCCTGGGGAACACCAGCATTTGCAAAGTGACTATCAGACTTGAATCCGTCCAAAACAACTTGAATTGAACGAATCGAAAGGTAGCTTCTAATCCATTGAAAAAGAGACTCATCGATCCCAAAAGCACGCATTTTCGACAAAAGGGCTTCATGCCAAACCCTGTCAAATGCTTTCGAAATATCCAGTGCAACAACTTTGCTTTCACCTGCTTGGTGAAGCGAGTGATTCCATTTTTCAGTGAGATATGCCATCAAATCACCAGTGGATCTATTGCTGTGGAAACCGTATTGGCGGTCATTGAAGAGTTTCCGTGATTCAAGATATTTCATAAGCTGACGTTTAATCAGCGTTTGCCCGGTCCATAAGAAAGGAGACCCCTATAACTGTGCCAACTATAGGGGAATAAGTCTCGTTAACATCGCATATAAAATCTTCTCTGCCGTATCGTGCGAACGCCTTAAACCGTTTGTGGATAACCTGATCGGCTCTTATCAGTGTGGTTTCAGGCCAGGTAAGTCCACAATAGACCAAATCTTTATGCTATGGCAGATCTTGGAGAAGACCCAGGAATACCAAATCGACACTCACCACCTCTTCGTCGATTTCAAGGCTGCATATGACAGCGTGTATAGAGATGAGCTATACAAAGCCATGTCTAGTTTCAACATCCCTGCCAAACTCGTCCGACTGTGCAGGATGACAATGGAGAATTCTTGCTGTCGGTAATGAGTAAGCCGAGACGTTTGATGTTAAAAAAGGATTTAGGCAAGGTGACGCTCTGTCATGCAACTTTTTCAACATCGTGCTTGAAAGGATCGTGCAAGAGTCACTGGCCAACACAAGAGGTACGTTTATCTCAAGTCTACGCAATTGCTTGCGTACAATGAACGATATTGACGTGATTGGATGGACACAGCGAGACGTCAATGAGGCCTTTGTAAGCATTGAGGTAGAAGCGGCTAGGATGTGTCTTAAGGCTTATGAGGTAAAAACCAAATATCTGCTTTCATCTAAAAGAAACGGTCAACACCGACGTATTGGCCAGAACGTCACTATGGGCAGATATAACTTGGCTCACTGATGACCGGCGACAACTTCACCAGCGCTGAGATAAAACGCAGAATAACTCTTGCCAACCGCTGCTCTTTTAAGCTCAATAGGCAATTGAGTAATAAAGCCGTCTCTCGAAAAACTAATGTATCCCTCTACAAAACCTAAGTCATCCCGGTCCTCCTCTACGGCGCTAAGACTTGGACGTTATCAAAAGCGGATGAAGAGGCTCTTGGGCGTTTGGAGAGGAAAATTCTGCGTGCAATCTTTCGTCCCGTTTGTGTAAACGGAGAGTGGAGGAGGAGTTTCAACCAAGAACTGTACGGGCTGTACAGCGACGGCTGGTTAGACGTCTTCGGATCCAACGTCCAAGATGGCTAGGCCATGTAGAGCGACTGGACATCAACGCTCCGGCCCGAAGAGTCTTCGACTCCAACCCCGAGGGACGACGCATCAGAGGACGACCGCGTTTGGGAAGGGACCTCAACGTACTGGGCGTGCGGTACTGAAAGCGGCTGGCCAAATATCGGGCCGGCTGGAGAGGCTTATTGGTTGAGGCCCTGGTTCACCCCGAACTGTAGCGTCAAGTAAGTAAGTAAGAACCTCTCGTTCAGTGTGAGCTCTTGGCAGGTAACTGCCTTGCTTATCAGCATTGGGACTATGTACTGAGGGCACTTTTTGAACTGGCTCTACTTCGGACTAACTTCTGGATTCATATTTTGAAGTCCGTTAAATGCTTATTTTATGAAACATGCTTAAAACACATTTCCAATGGGATCTGGCTTTATTAAAAACTTTATTAAAACAATCTACTAATTGTCAAGAGCCCTAAAATTGATAAAATCGACACATAACAATACTCGCAAAACTCCTATCGCTTCTACACCACGGCACCACCGATGCTCGTATATTCACCACATCAATTCATCGTTATTGCGCCTAATGTTATGCTTTACAAGTGTACCATCTTATCTACTCATGGGGTGAAATTGAATGTTCATACAATTCAAGCATGTCAGTTACTCTGAAGAAGCCAACTGATCCCAGAATAAATATAAAACATTTCAATGTGCATAGTCATTTAGGCAAGTACCGGCAGAAGCATTGACCTTATCTGCAGCACGATGCCGATAACAGCAACGATTTTGTAAGTTTGAGACGCGTCTTATCTTGGAGGAAACGGCACAATATGCCGTCTGGTGCCGGCCGACTGGAAAATGATGATTTTAATTAATCTACTTATGTATATACACATAAGATAATTATTTCCTAACTTTAAGAGGGATAAGGAAGTGGAAAGTGTATAGATACATAGGTATGTACATACATCATTTTATTTGAATTGTTTTTGTTTTTACACACATCTATTGCATACATATTATTCAGTCTTTCGAGTTCAGCCCGATTTAGTACGAACGCTGGTTTGGAGTGGATTCCCAACAACCTTTCGGATGGAAAACTTGGATCGAAGAGGATTCCATCAACTTTCTTGACCCTCGAACACGCAACGTAGGCCAACCCGGTACTAAATTCACTTATCCCTAAGTCCACAACTGCTTTGTCCAATGTAATTCCTTGCGACCTGTGAATACTAATGCCGTAAGACAGCGATAACGGAAATTGCTCCCTCGTGCCATTGACTGCTCCTTTTTTTAATGACCTTACGACCTGCGTTATAGGAATAGCGCCTGAAGCGAAAGTCGGTCCCGTGTAAGTTTCAAACTTGACCATGATGCAGATAGGAGCTTCGCTTGGTATGGAGTTCTCGACTCAGTCCGCAAGAGGTCCACAGGTTCTGGCGTAACATCACTTTAGCGCACAATGCAGAGTAACAGTTCTGCACTCAGTCCTTGAGCTGTTGTTGAGCGGCTGTTGCATTATTGTTTGAGGCATTTATTCGAGTCACTGGGCATCTAACCGGTCGTAACGCGTTCTTGTTATAAGCTTTGATGTTTTTGTTGGTCGCCATCAATCATGTCGCGTCCTTGAAATCTCTAGTCGATCCTGGATTATTGTCGACAAAGCGTTGTGACCAGAATTCATAATGCGAGAGGTTGTTCTCGCCTAGGGCTAGAGCATGACGTGCTCCTCGAAATTGTTTCTGTTCATCGCCAGTTGTAAGCCTCGCAGGGAAAACTTATCCGACTCTTTAGGTACGCCATACAGAGGCTTGTCCAAAACTGGCTGTAGCTGATTGAAGTCGCCAAAGAATACAACAACAAATCCTCCACAACATTCGTGCTGCTTCTCAGGTTTAGCTTCTCTAAGCCGGCCATCTATCTTGCCCAGCATACGCAACCCAATCATGACGTCTGCAGGTGTTTGATACGGAAGCGCTGCGGCAGCAGCCATCCAATCGTGTGGCTCATATATGGGAGTTCCTGGCTCGTCATTCTCTTCAACAACGTCTGCCATATCTATGTTTAACGCCCAAACAGCGACGCCATGTGCCTTGTATGACTCTTCCCATGTTGTGTGCGTCAGCAAAGTTGTCATATCGACTCTCCATGGAGTGTGAAGTACCAGTTATTGTTTATAGTAGATTTTGTCGGTTTCACGGAATTTACCTTTCACGACTTTAGGAACGACTTGAACAACTATTTCTTTTCTAGCAAGATACGTCTTGTAAACGGGATCTGTCATCACTGGGCGTGCAGCGGCCCTCGACGTAGAAGCAAGGTTCACCGATTGAAAACGTGGTTTTCCAGCAGCAACAGTGTATTTTCGGGCAAAGTCCATGAATGTCAAGTCGTTCAAATTTGCTGCTATGTACGCATATGCTTGAATTATTCGCGGAGCATCAGAACTGCCATTTTCATCATCTTTCATGCCTCGTCTCATTATCGAAACACTTTCCTGCGTGGAGATGTACAGCTTCACAAACTGACGAGTGGCTTTCATTAAAGGTTCTGCAAGTAGAAGCCCGGACACTTCACACCCAGATATATTTCTGCTGCCAATAACCTTCATGAGGAACTTCGTCACAGTTCCGATACTACTCTCCAGAAGAGCCCTCAGTGTCTGTTGGAAATTTTCAGACTTTGGTTCATCTTTTGAGGCGTACTTAGTGATGTAGGATGTCTGTGTCTGCTCGCCACGCGAATGAAACAAACTTGTTGAATGGGCTGACTAGTCCATCGTTTCGAGCAGGTGTTTAACAAGCTTCGATTCAATGAGTAGTGGTTTTGGAAGTCCAAACCGGCATTGCTCATGTCCATTGATTGTTCGCAGACAGTACGACTTCGAGCAAACCGTGTGTCTTTGAAATCTGTTCGCACCTTTGGCTATGTTTTTGTCAGTGAGTTCGAGGTCTGTTGCTCTCATTCTACTGGGGTGCAGGTCTGATCTTGCCGAATGATTGGGGTTGATAGCTGACACCAAGTTGTCGTAACTGTCTGCAACGGACGGGTTTTTTGAGAGCGATGATTGCATGTCTCTTGCAACTGACTTGGGGGCGAAAAGCATCAAAAATGGAATATTTGTTCAAATTTAAATAATTGCGCGCAAAATTTTTTTCGAATATTTTAATTTTTTTCTAGATTGAATTTGGTTTTTAATTTTTACAATTAAACTAAATCGAAATTCAAAATTCCGGCTTCGTCATGACACGAATTATATGGTCAACTAATAGTGTAAACAATTGTATGTATGTATGTTGGCGTTACAGTCCATGAAGAACCTGAGCCGAGCTTCTCTCAATCACCCATGTTGTGTGTGATTTCATTTTCGCATAGGTGAAAGGGACCTACAGTTTTGTTGCCGGTTCCGAACGGCGAATTTCGAGAAGCTTTTCATGACAATTTTACTACAGGGGGTTTTGTCAGAACCCCGCTGAGGAGAAACACCGTGAAAAACACGTTCGATGACATGGCTGTGTCGGGATTCGATCCCGAGTCATCGGCGTCAGAGGCCAAGACACTACCCACTGCGCCACGGTGCTCTCGTAAACACATACACATTCAAAGTTGAAAAGTAAAAATCGTGACCTGATGTGCACGGAAAGTGTAAAAAGCTCTTCGAACATGTTTGCCTCATACACACACAAAGTAAACAATTTCATCTCTCTGAAATGTCAGGAAGTGGTCCAAAAACGCGAACAACGTTTTGAGTCCGAGTCAGCACAAGGAAAGCTCACCTTCGGACAAGAGGTCGAACAATCCGCGGACGGAATGAACTAAGGAGGCGCAAAATGGTGTAATAGAAAGAAGAAGAGCCGAGGTAGGATATTATTAGGAGGAGTATAGAAGAACGTAAGTCAATTGAGAAGGGCAGGAGAGTCAATAGTTCCAGCTAACAGTTGGTACACAAAGACGATGTCGGCTACTTCTTGGCATGTTTTAGCGTTTGTAATCCGATCAACTGCAGTCGATCTTCGTAGGGTGGTTATTCAATTCTATCAGACCGGGGATGAATCGAGGTCGTTTTCGAGTGCGACCGAGTCACCCGGAGTTGATTCTGTCCTGCTAAGTCTTGTATGTCTGCGTACATTGACAGATTGGAGTCTTTTATGATAAAGTCGACCTCATCAACGGTTAGGACAAAAATTAGTGGAGGAACACCGGAAGAGGCAGCAATGGATTCAGAGATTGAGCATGTGGAAAATACGCTGTTATAGCGATTCTCGAGGTACGATATAAGCCTTGTGGCGGGTAACCCAAAGCTTCGATTTAAAAAAAAAGATTAATAGCTATCCAAATGCTTTGCTAAAGCGGGCCACAGACACGCTACGGATTGAATGGATTCGTTGCGATTAAAACAGATCGTCGTGTGTATGGGGCAGTTTGCTACAGATCGCAAGTTATCAAAAATGTTTGATAATGTTTGTGTTGCGATGCTAATGCCCAAAACACTGCTTGGGGCAGCAAATGCAATACAAGAGGGTATTGTCTCTTAGACTTCACTCTTTCGTCTGACCTTGCCATCAACAATGTTGGCCCTCAACCAACGTTTGTTACGGCGAGACGACAGAAGTTGATTGACCTGACCCTATTCAACAGATATAGTCTGATACTACGCTGTCGGATCATTGATATATCGAATTTAATTTGTGGGAATCCTAGAAAAACTTTCTGGGTACGGCTTAGAGAGACGCTTGGGAAATCCATTCAAACCTTACCTAAAATTAGAACGAAACAGTTGGTAGAGGACGCCGTTCATAACCTGAATAGCGTCATCACTAATTGATTAGAATAGCATGTTCTGTCCCTGCAGGAAATTGGTTCCCTGGTGGAATGCCGAGCTCCAATGTCTTCGCAGGAAAGCCAGAAGTCTCCTGAACAGATCGCTCTGGTCACTGCACTGGTCTTGCGCATAAAAGCAATTCTTGTACACAGGACATTGACCGCTGATGCAGGCCTCGACCGGTATGTGAAATCCGGCGTAAACAGGAGTTGCCCGCAAGGCGGCGGCTTTCTGTCCCCGCTGTTATGGTGCATTGTGGTCGACTCTCTGCTTGATGCTCTCAATGGCTTTGGAATCTATCCCGGGCCTATGCGGATAATATCGCCGTTCTTTCTGTCGCCTCATGCTTAGCGACTGTCTCAAAGCACAGGCGGCGCTATATGTGATTGTTGTTTGGTGTATATATTTATCAGAGGGTGTGCTCTGAAAGCCATGTCTTGTCTCAAGAGAAATGGCTCATGGTACAACTCGCACTGGAATAACAGTGTGCTTGTGCAAGTAAAGTCCTGGGAACCCTGTCTCATGGACATGCCTTGTGACGCATTGACACCCGTTATCCTACGGCGATGTAATTTCACAGTCGAGTTTCCGTGATGTCTGCAAGAAATCCGCAGCGTTCTTCCTGTCTTTAAGGAGAATTGACTGCAGAAGACTTGTGGGAGGCATTACCGGCCATTACACCTTTGCTAAGCATCTCTGCGTGCTTGGCATCAGCGAGACGCCTATTTGTGCTGCATGTTGCGAGGAGGATAACACAGTAGAACATTTTCTCTCCGCGCCTTTACTCGCGCACGGTGGTGCACACTTGGGGCCGACGTGGTGTGTGTGGGATCTCTTAGCTCTACATCACTGAAGCTCCTTCTCATTTTTCTCCGGAAAAATGGGAAAAACTCATTAATTTAAGGTGTCTGCCTGGAGTACAATGGACCAGTATTTGCATCTGAATGCTCTAACAGATAGCAGAAGTCTCCGACAAAAAAAAAAAAAAGAAAAAAGACTTTTGAAAATAATTGTTATGTCACCTTGTTTTTTGGATACAATAGTAGTCCAATGAAGCCTATGTCCCAATGTTCTTCTAGTAGAGTGGAACCATACATCAATAAATATGGCACCGGCTACGAGTTAAGCCATAAATGTGGAGTATAGAAAAGAAAGCGTGACTTTTTCAAGCCCAGAATAATTCAATTTGGCTTTTTTGAAGAAATTTCAAGTCTCAAATGGCTAAGATCGATTAGGTCACAATATTTCTCTCGATTGGATGTTGAACACTGGGCGAATGCATATTATAACCATATTTCGAAGCATGAATTCAGATACTAAAGAGTGTCTGCGACTATAGCAGAATTGCGAATCGGTGTAGATAAGAAATTGCAGAATTGCATATTCATAGTGTTCATTACCCTCGTTCTGGGGCTTTTGTTTCATTGTTTCATTGGAACTACTCTTGCTGTTATCAAGTCTCTGTTGGGCGTTTGTAATGTGTGATGGCATGATAGAAAACCGATTGAATGGCGCTTTGTTTGACCATTTATAGCTATGAATTAACTGAATTAACTGAATTAACTTCGGTCCCTAAACCAAAGTCTATAAAGTCCCTGAATACAAGGGGCGACCGTCTTTAAGACTTCATTCTCTCGCCTGACCTTACCAACAACAATGTTGGCTCTCAACCAACTTTTGTTACGACAAGATGACAGGAGGTGATTGACCTAACCCTATTCCACAGATATGTGAAAGACATCTCTAACTGGCGAGTCTTGCCTGATGCGACGCTGTCGGACCATAAACATATCGAATTCCGATTAAGTTGTGGGATATTTTCCTTGCAATCTAGACGGAATCCGAGAAGGACGGACTGGGTACGGTTTAGGGAGGAGCTTGAGAAATCCACTCAGGTCCTACTCAGAACGAAACAATTGGTAGAAAACGCTGTTCATAATCTGAATAGCGTCATCACCAGTTGTTTTGAACTCGCATGTCCTGTCAGCAAACCTCCCTGTAGGAAATTGGTCCCCTGCCGAGCTCCACAGTCTTCGCAGGGAAGCCAGAAGTCTTCTAAATAGATCGCTCAAATCGAATTCGGAAGATGACTGGAACAAATATCGGTCGAAGCAGGAAGAATATAAGATACTTATTCGTAAATCGAAGAACGATTCTTATATGACCTTTTGCGAAGAGATCAAGTCTCTGAGTGCGACCGACAAAGCTGGATGCACTCAGAAAATCTGATGGTACCTTTACTGAATCTAAAGCAGAAACTCTTAGTTTACTGTTTGAGACTCATTTCTCGAGAAATCAGATCGACATCGGCTCGTTGCACACTCCTTCAAGGAAAAGTAACCATGAAAACAACTCGGTGTAGCTGGTATATTGCGTCGCGCGTGGCTACGACTCAAGCCATTGAATTTGCTGTGGCATCCTTCGATGGTTTCAAATCGCCGGGTACCGACGGAATATATCCTGTTATGCTGCAAAAAGGTATAAGGCAGCTGCTTCCTACTTTGAAAATAACTTTTACTGCTAGTCTAGCACTTTCTCACATACCCATTCCTTGGCGCACAGTGAAAGTGGTCTCCATTCCCAAAATAGGAAAAGAGGACTACTCACTTTCCAGGAGCTTCAGACCAATCAGTCTAACATCCTTCCTGCTGAAAAGCATGGAGAGACTGGTAGAGTTGCACGTGCGCAAAATTGCCCTTCGAATGCACCCTCTTTCGGAGATGCAACATGCTTACCAGCGCGTCAGAACCTAGTTGGGCGAATTGAATGCGCGCTCGAAAGGAAAGAGTACGCGCTGGGCATTATCATCGACATTGAGGGAGCTTTTGATAACGCAACTTTTGACAGCACGTGCAACGCTGTCATCAGACAACGCCAGACATCATGGCGTAGATGAAGCACTGGTCCTTTGGATCAAAGCAATGCTCATGCACAGGACATTGACCGCTGATGCAGGCCTCGACCAGTGTGTCAAATCTGGCGTAAACAGGGGCTGCCCTCAAGGTGGCGTCCTGTCTCCGCTGTTATGGTGCATGGTGGTCGATTCTCTGCTTGATGCTCTCAATGCCTCTGGAATCTATGCCCAGGCCTATGCGGATGACGTCGCCATTCTTTCTGCCGGCTCATGTTTAGCGACTGCCCGTCTCAAAGCACAGGCGGCGCTAAATGTGATCGATGATTGGTGTACCAGAAATGGGCTGTCAGTCAATCCTATTAAGACCGATGTCGTTCTCTTTACGAGAAGGAGGAAAAATACTGACATGACTCAGCTGGTACTAAAAGGCACTTCGATCCCGATATCCAATGAGGCTAAGTATCTAGGAGTCATTTTAGATAGCAAGCTTCTCTGGTCAAGAAATGTTGAGTCAAAAACCACCAAAGCGCTGTCAGCTTTCTGGCAATGCAAAAGAGCTTTTTGGTGGAACAGACTAAAACACAAACACGTCGTAGTCTCTTTCACCAAACTCCAAAGAACGGTTTGTCTCAGCTGCACGGGGGCTTTCCCCAGCACGCCGGGGCGCTGCTGTAGATGTTATGATGAACCTTCCACCTCTTGATATATTTATCAGAGGGTGTACTCTGAAAGCCATGTCTCGTCTGAAGAGAAATGGCTTTTGGTACAACTCGCATAGGAATAACGGTGTGCTAGAATGTGCATGAATTGTCCTGCGACCCCTGCCTCATGGACATCCCTTCCGACGTACTGACGGCCATTATCCTACTGCGTCGTAATTTCACAGTCGAGTTTCGATAGCGTCAGGATTGGCTATGGCTCGATACTGAACCTGGAAAGGATAGTCTTCGCATTTTCACGGATGGCTCCAGGTCTGGGCGGGGGTGCGGTGCTGGAGTCTTCTTTGAGCGCGAAAACATCCGGCTGCACTTCTCGTGTTGTGAAGCACAGGTGGAAGGGGGAAAGCATATGCGTCTGTAGTGACAGCCAAGCTGCACTAAAAGCTGTGTGTAACCCCTTAACTAGCTTCAAATTAGTGCTTGAACTCAAGTCCTTCCTGAACAAAGTCGGCAGACTAAATTCATTAAGGCTTGTATGGGTTCCAGGCCACTCTGGGATCCCAGGGAATGGGATCTCTGATGAACTCGCCAGAATGGGTTCAGAGGAGAGCATCTCGGGACCTGAACCCGCTCTAGATCTACCTGCGTCCACGTTAAATTCGCGCACGGTGGCGCACCCTTGGATCCGACGTGGTGTGTGCCGAATCCATTAGCTCAACATCACTGAAGCTCTTTAAATTTTTTCTCCGGAAAACGGGGAAAATACAGTAATGTAAGGTGTCTGTCTGGAGTACAATGGACCAGTGTTTGCGTCTGATTGCTCCAGCTGATAGCAGAAGCCTTCAACAAAAAAAAAAAAAAAAAATAAAAATGCCCAGTCGCTATTGAAGAACATTTGCATCGCTGAGTTGTTCTAAGGCGCTCTTGCTGAACTCCGAATTTTTCGGAGTTCCATAAACCAAAGTCTATAAAGTCCCTGAAACCAAATCTATAAAATGTATTTATCGACATTTTATCAAACAGTATACAGGGTAGGAATATGACGTTCCAATCAGTCGATATACAGCTCATTTTTGACCTTTGCTTAGTCCGATGGAACAAAAGTGCCGAGGAAACAAACTTTGATCTTGCCCCTTAGGTTGTCCGATAAGAGCTTATCGATTTCACTCGATTCCATTTAGTACACAAACTCTTCACAAAAATAAAAACACCCAATCCAGATACATACATATGTACGTAAGATAGACTTTATCAAGCAAATGTATCTACGTATGTATGTGCGGTTTCATCAACTTATCACATCGATTAAGCAAATTTTATCTATTTATAACACACACGCCCATAAATGTCTGACCAGCCACCAGTTGCTCGGGGGGAGTCCACCACGAGAAATACAGAGAGTGAGAGTGTGTACATATGTATGTATATTACGAGTATCTCTCGAATATATTCGTTTATAGATTATTTAATTTTTTTTTTGTTTTGAATTCTCGCTTTTACGACGGCGAACATTTATCAGTTCGGAGTTGATCGTGAGTGCTGGCACCGCTTTCATATGCCTCGTGTTTGGTGAAACTTTGGCTAGTCGCACGCGTTGTCTCGACTTGGTCGGATTGATTTAATCGAATGAATCGTTGTGGTGTTCGTGGAGAATTAATGAATTAAAAAAAAGGAAGTGTAACAACCGCGGAGGATCGTCCTTCGATTCGAAAAGTATGTGAATTGGTTTTTATTTATTGATTGTCCTTAATACTAAAAGTTCGGCGTGCAAAGGGTGTGTTGTAATGATGAATTGATTTTAAAAATAGGAATCCAGTGAGCTTTGTGGTAATTTTATGAGTCGAAATGTGACGTGAAATCGATGTATGTTAGTCTGTGTTATCTACGTATGTATTTTCATGTCACTTATGATCATTTTCTGAATATAACGATATTTGAAAGAAGCAGAGATAGTGCGAATACGGAATAAATATTTATTAGAACAACAAATTGAATGTGTGTTTGGTAAGAGAAAAAACAGAATGCGATAAATCATCATGATTGTCCCTGTGATTTGAGGGACGGATAACAGCGACTCCAAACTTTACTTGAACTAAAACAAAATGCATTCAAAGGATTAAAAAAAAAAAAAAAAAAATGGATCCACATAAGGAATAATTAAAATTAAATGTGTGTTTTAAAAATTAGCAAGAATTTCGCTACTGTGTATGGTGTGGGTGGCATCTAAATTGTGAGCTTATTAGACATAAATCTGGCAGTGTTCTGTTGACACTAAATACATTTTTTCTTAAACAAAGGAAATGTTCTTTAACTTGTAACGATTGTAGTACTTGATTTAATTTGAGTGGCGCGGAAGATACATATTTTAAAATGAGTTTACATTTCCCTCATATGAGTGTAATCGAATTACTATTTTTAAATATATTTTTTAATCATAATAATTGTGCGCTAAAATGTGACAGGGTAAACAAAGTAGGCATTGGTTGAGGTTATTTTTTATTTTTATTCTTCTAAAATGAGTGGTGTAACTTAGATGTTTAGGGAGACCTCTGAAGTAAGATATGGGCTGGAACACACATGAAATTCTTTCACTTGTTAATCATTCTTCTTCTTCTTCTTAGTGGGCGCTACAGGTGAACCTGTGCCTCAACCAACATGCCCCTCTATCTAGAACGATCTTTCGCTAGCCTTTTCCATTGCCGCACACCCAGTTGGCTGAGGTCCCCTTCCACCTGTGTGCGCCATCTTAAGTGCGGCCGTCCTCTGCTTCTTCGTCCCTCGGGGTTGGATTCAAAGACTCCCCGGGCTGGAGCTGTGGTGTCCATTCGCTCTACATGGCCCAGCCATCTTAGGCGTTGAATCCGTAGATGCCTGACTAGGCTCATGTCGCTGTACAGCCCGTAAAGTTCGTGGTTGAATCTTCTCCTCCATCCCCCGTCTGCGTTTATAGGCCCAAAAATCACGCGCAAAATCTTTCTCTCGAACCGACCAAGGGCCTCCTCATCCGATTTTGATAGTGTCCATACTTCTGCGCCGTACAATAGGACCCGGATGATAAGGGTCAACTTTGTCGTCCTTTTTTGATGACATCATATATTTAGTTTTGCCCTCGTTTACCGCCAAACCAATTTTCGCCGCCTCCATCTCAACACTCGCAAACGCCTCATTGACATCTCGCTGTGATCTACCTATTATGTCAATATCGTCGGCGTATGCAAGGAGTTGCGAGGATTTGAAATAGATTGTGTCTCTTGTATTGGCCAGTGATTTTTGCACAATCATTTCCAATACGATGTTGAAGATTTCACACGACAGCGCATCGCCCTGCCTAAATCCTTTTTTGATATCAAAACTATCGGTAAGGTGTTCACCGATTCGGATGGAGCAGCTTGCATTCTCCAAAGTCATCCTGCATAGTCTGACGAGTTCAGCAGGTATATCAAAGGTAGACATAGCGCTGTATAGCTCGTCTCTAATTACGCTGTCGTATGCGGCTTTGAAGTCGACAAATAGGTGGTGAGTGTCGACTTGAAATTTATTGGTTTTTTCCAGGATCTGCCGTAGTGTGAAGATTTGGTCGATGGGAAGGGAAGTCCACCCCTGGTCTGAATCCGCACTGATAAGGACCTATCAGCTTATTTACAGATTTTGTAGACGATGTTAAGGAGACTTATTCCTCTATAGTTGGCGCAATCAGAGGGGTCTCCTTTCTTGTGGATCGGGCATACGATGCTGAGACTCCATTCCTCGGGCATGCTTTCCTCTAACCATATCTTACGGATGAGCTGGTGCATGCTCCCAACCAGGTCATCCCCAGCTGCCTTGAAGAGCTCAGCAGACAGTCCGTCTGCGCCAGCAGCTTTATTCGACTTGAGCTTCGATATGGCAATCTTAACTTCGTCGAGGTCAGGGGAACAGAATTCTCTGCGGTCTCCGTCGATTAGAGATGGATCAGTCTGCCTGACAGCGGTATATTGACTAACATCGCCATATTCTCAGCATCGACTGCGGTTCTACTACTAAGTGTCCGTTCTTATCCCTGCAGGCTTCCATTCTGGCTTTATAACCTTGGCATGTTCGCCTTATCTGTTGATAAAACTTTTGAACGTCACGCCTGCAGTAACACCTCTCCAAATCCTCAATCGCGCGCTTCTTGTGCTCTTTCTTCTTTCTTCTAAGAACCTTATGCTCCTCCCTTCTTTTTAACTCGTAGAGCTCACGAGCTGCTCTTGTTCTTTTATGCAGCGAGGCCTTATATGCATCCTGTTTCGCTGTATGAATCCTTCTGCACTCGTCATTGAACCAGGTGTTTCTTCGTGGTGGAGCCTTGAAACCCAAAACTTCGGATGCAGAGCTTTTCAGGGCTTGTTTGCAAAGGCTCCACTGCTGTTCTATTGATAGTGTGGAGGATTCAGGTATATTGGAGAGCTTAAGGGAGACGCGATCGGTAAAAGCACGAGCGGTTTCTGGCGATAGTAGCTTTCCGACGTCATAACTTTGTATTCTTACTCTACTCCGTTGCGTTCGTGATATCCGTAAGCGCATCCTAGCTACTACAAGATAGTGGTCCGAGTCGATGTTAGCCCCTCGAAAAGTTCGAACATCAAGAATAGTGGAGGAGTGTCTGACGTCGATCGCGATGTGATCAATCTGGTTGGTAGTCGATTGATCAAAAGACCGCCAGGTGCCTTTGTGTATATCGAGGTGCGGGAAGCGCGTATTGGCTAGAAGGAGATTTCGCCCCGTAGCAAGATCATTCAGCCTGTGTCCGTTATCGGAGGTGGTGTTGTGTAGGCTATGTTTGCCGATGACTCGTTCAAATATGCTTTCCTTACCCAGCTTAGCATTGAAGTCTCCTAGTACAATTTAGATGTCATAGCTGGGACATTGGGCATACGTTCTGTCTAGGAGATCGTAGAACTCATCTTTGGCGGAGTCATCCTTGTCTTCCGTGGGGGCATGGACGCAGATCAGGCTGATGTTAAAAAATTTAGCCTTGATACGGATTGTTATGAGACGTTCGCTCACATGCCGAAAGCTTAGGACTTTTTGCCTTAGTCGACCTCGAACAGCAAATCCACATCCAAACAATCGTTGCCCTCTCTCCCTATAGCAGTCACCGTAGTAAATATCGCAGTTTTTCATCCGATTTATACCCGGTCCATTCCATCGCATTTCCTGGATGGCGGCGATGTCCGCTTTATAGCGGTCTAGAACGTCCGCAAATTGTTCGGCTGCACGTGGCCTAACATTCCACGTACAAAGCCGAAGATCATTGTCCTTTTTTCGTTTTTTGCAAGGGTCGTCAACATAAATCCGGTCCGTTATATCCGAGGCTTGTGGTTGTTTCGGAGTTTGTGTTTTTTTTACGGTTACGGCTACGACTAGACCGTAGCCCAACCGACTAATCCTGTGTTTTTGGCGCAGGAGGCTCGCCATTCGCCCTTCCTCGTCTGCAATTTCCATAGGAAATCTCCAGATGGCACAACGAGGAGGTGGGAATAGGACTTACTAACAGTGCCGCAAGATGTTCGATTGTGGTGGCTCTTCTCGCTTTTTAGCAGGCCAGCGTCCGTCGGATAGATGCTACCCCTACGAGGCCTTTGTTAGTCCTTTGCCATCATTTACTTCCTTCTTTGTCTAGCGACGATGGATTGAAAAAAGTCTACGAAAATTAAAATTTAATTTTACTATCAATTGGGGTCAGCAGATCTGAGGTAACCTCTCCAGATAGACTTAAAAATAGCGTGTAGACGGTAGCCCTTGCGGCTTGTGTTTCCAAAAATTAATGTATGATTCAGAACAAAGCCATCCTCTACCGCGAAATGAGGATAGCAGTTTCAATTTGTTTCATTGGCAGTCTTAATTTGTATCTAAATAACGTAAACCAAACGTTTTGTCGAAAAATTTTCGAATTAGGCTCGATAAAAGTAGCACAAAAAAATGAATTTATCCTCAAAGTGTATTTTGTTTCCATAACTTCGGTCTTTCGGCGATTGTTGTCTTCCAAATGCTCCATAATGCACAAGTATTACTGTCTATTCACTATCCAAAAAAAAAAAAACCGAGCGGACCATGCCCCGAATGTGAGCACAGCTTGACTCGTAAACTACCATGTGTTAAATTTTTTTTTTCTTTTAATAATGGTTAACTTGGGTGACACTATTTGAATGCCTGTTTTTGCTCGTTATACTAATAAAACCAAGCCTCACCAACTGTTATGATAAATTCTATGAAGGTGAATGAATCTCGTTTTAATTTTCAGTTTCCTCAATTAATTCACAGATCTGCCGTAGTGTAAATATTTGGTCCATCGTGGATTTTCCTGGCCTGAAACCACACTGGTAGGAACCTATCAGATTGTCCACGAACTGTTTCAGGCACTTACATAGTACGGCAGAGAAGATTTTGTACGCGATGGGGGTGGCCGTGGTGCAGTGGTTAACATCATCGACCGCCGATCGGAAGGTCTATAGTTCAAATTCGCTTCATAGCCAAGTAAAAGTAATTCCTAAACGGATGATAAAAAGTATGCAACGCAGTTGTGAATGGAAAGTGACCAGACGTACTGCCTGCAGGCATAGCACTCACAGTATATGGTCAACCGAACTTCATCCTCTGCGTATGCAATACTAAAGTGCTTGAACGAATTACTACGGACTATAATCAACGTGGAATTTGGTCGGCTCTCGTCCTATCTAGGCCTAGGACAACCACCCCTGAGAGTAGTGAACGAACATCAACGACCCCAACCAATGCACTCCGTTCAGGTTGTGTGTGTCAACACATCATAAGAGGATATGAAGACCTCTTGAACCTGCGCGAGTCTCTAAAAAAAAAAAAAAACAAAAAAACGTTCAGGAGGCTTATCCCTCTGTAATTGGCGCAGTCATAGGGGTCTCCTTTCTTGTGGACCGGGCAAACGATACTGAGATTCCATTCATCGGGCATGCGTTCTTCCGACCATATCTTGCAGATGAGTTGGTGCATGTTCCTGACCAGCTCACCGCCAGCTGCTTTAAACAGTTCCGCAGGGAGTCCGTCTGCTCCAGCAACTTTATAAGACTTAAGTTTCAATATCGCTATCCTAACATCGTGTAGGTCGGGTGGACGGGATTCTCCTTCGTCTTCGTCCATTGTGGATGGTTCGCTCTGCCTGGCGGCGGCATTTTGACTATCATCGCCGTTATACAGTCTGCAGAAGTGGTCCTTCCACAATCTCAGCATCGACTATGACTCCACTACTAGTTGTCCGTGCTCATCCCTGCAGGCTTCTGCTCTGGCTTTATAGCCCTGGCATGTTCGTTTTACGTTCTGGTAAAATCTTCGAACGTCGTTCCTGCCGTAACATCTCTCCATCTCCTCGATCTCGCGCTTCTCGTGCTCCTTCTTTTTCCTTCTCAGAAGCGCATGCTCTTTCCTCCTTTTCTGTTCATAGAGCTTGCGGGCAGCCCTCGTCCGTCGATGCAATGTGGCCATGTATGCATTCTGTTTCTCTACATGGCCTGTCTGCACTCATCATCAAACCAGGGGTTTCTCGAAGGTGGTGGCTCGAAACCGAGTACATCTAAAGCGGCCTCTCTGATGGCGTTTTGACAACGACTCCATTGCTGTTCTATGGTTTCTGCAGATTGCATCGGGACTTGAGAGAGCTTGAGGGAGACTTGATCGGCGAAGCTCCTGGCGGTCTCCTGCGATTGCAGCTTTCCGACGTTCAATTTTGGTGTTCTTACTTGACTCCGTTGATTCCGAGAAATTCGCATCCGTACCTTGGCTGCAACAAGGTAATGATTCGAGTCGATGTTGGCTCCTCGAAAGGTTCGGACACCTAGGATGCTGGAGGAGTTTCTGCCGTCGATCGCAATATGATCAATTTGGTTGGCTGTCGATTGATCGAAAGACCGCCAGGTCCCCTTATGGATGTTGAGGTGTGGGAATCGTGTACTTGCTACTACCAGCCTATGTCCCGCCATAAAGTCCACTAGCCTTAGTCCGTTTTCTGACGTGGTGTTGTGTAGGCTGTGCTTTCCATTGAGCCGTTCAAAGATAGCTTCCTTACCCAGCTTCGCATTGAAATCTCCTAGAACGGTTTTGGTGTCATAGTTGGGGCATTGCGCATACGTTCTGCCTAGGAGATCATAAAAGTCATCTTTATGACGACTTTAAAGCTGCAAATGACAGTGTTTATAGAGAAGAGCTATACAGAGCCATGTCATGTTTTAACATTTCTGCCAAACTTGTCAGACTGTGCAGGATGACTATGGAGAACTCTCGCTGCTCCATTAAGGTCGGAGTTGAAATAACCGACCCCTTTGATTTTAAAAAAGGTTTTAGACAGGGTGATGCACTGTCATGTGATTTTTTTTAACATCATAATCGTGCGGGACTCTGCGGCCAATACAAGAGGTACGATCTACTTCAAGTCCACACAGTTGCTTGCCTACGCAGATGACATTGACGTTATTGGACGGATAAAGCGAGACGTCAATGAGGCGTCCGCAAGCATTGAAGCAGAAGCGGCTAAGGTGGGTGTTTCCGATTCGACGACGAATAGAAAAAAGGATGAAAAACAACGAATCGAACCGAAGGAAGAATAAATCGAAAACATCAGCTTATCACGAACAAAAGATTTATTTACTTTAAACAATTCAAGAAAGAACAAGAAGTGAATGTATTTTGCAGCTACTGTTGTCTGCTGCGTTCAAACTCAAAGTGTCGAAGAAGACCATTAACCATCGGCCATCAACAGCATAAAATGCACCCATGCATACGCACACACCCACATCAATGATGATCATCCGAGCGCTGCCACTGCATCGGGTGGCGTGAATTCGATGGTGAATAGTACTATCGTGGTTGTGGGTACAGTCGAATTTGGTGGATAGTGTGTTAGTGACAAACATCCGATGGACTGCAACTGCACAATGATGGTTCGATTTGTTGAGCAACGAAAATACGTGTATGTACAGAGAGTAACAAATTTGAGTACTGTACAGTGAGAAAATTAATTATCCATAAATTAAGTAAATTAATGATACATAAACAGTGGGTCTAAGGGTAAATGGGGACAAGACCAAATATATGCTGTCATCCAAGAAAAACGCGCAACACCGACGTCTTGGTCAGAACGTCATCTTCGGCAGCTATATTTTTGAAGTAGTCAAGGACATCGTCTACCTTGGCTCGATAGTGACAAGCAGCAACGACACCAGTGCTAAGATAAAACGCAGAATAACTCTTGCCAACCGCTGCTTCTTCGGGCTCAAGAGGCAATTGAGTAGTAGAGCCCTCTCTCGAAAAACTAAAGTATCCCTCTACAAAACCTTAATCATCCCGTTTGTGTAAACGGAGAGTGAAGGAGGAGATTCAACCAAGAACTTTACGGGCTGTACAGCGACATCGGCCTGGTTGGACGTCTTCGGATCCAACGTCTAAGATGGCTAGGCCATATAGAGCGAATGGAAATCAACGCTCCGGCCCGAAGAGTCTTCGACTCCAACCCTGAGGGACGATGAAGCAGAGGACGACCGCATTTAAGGTGGCGCGCACAGGTGGAAAGGGACCTCAATCAACTGGGCCTGCGGCAATGGAAGCGGCTGGCCGAAGATTGGGCCGGCTGGAGAAGCTTGTTGGTTGAGGCCCTGGTTCACCACGAACTGTAGCGCAATCAAAGCAAGTAAGTAAGTAATTAGAACTGTAGGTGTCCCAGTGGTGCTCTGTACAACTCAAATACTCTTCTTCTGCTTGTCTTACAGCTTTATTTTGTTTTTTGTTTTCGTTTTTTTTCTTCGTTTATAGTTCGCACAGGTTCCAGAGTCATACTCTTATGACATATGTCACCCAACCTGGACGGAGTGTAGATGGTTTGGGTCGTAGATGTTGGTTCACTACTCTCTATGGGTGGTTGTCCTACATGTGGGGAGAGAAACCTGACTGCATTTTCACGTTGGTTGTAGTTTCCAGCAAATGTTCCATGCCATTATGGTGTTATATTAAAATTGCACACACAGTGTATGAATTTGAGGTGACCAGATACCGTGAGAGAGCATCGTGGCGCAGTGGGTAGTGTGTTGGCCTCTGACGCCGATGACTCGGGATCGAATCCCGACACAGCCATGTCATCGAACGTGTTTTTCACGGTGTTTCTCCTTAGCGGGGTTCTGACAAAACCCCCTGTAGTAAAATTGTCATGAAAAGCTTCTCGAAATTCGCCGTTCGGAACCGGCAATAAAACTGTAGGTCCCTTTCACCTATGTGAAAATGAAATCACACATAACATGGGTGATTGAGAGAAGCTCGGCTCAGGTTCTTCATGGACTGTAACGCCAACATACATACAGATACCGTGAGTGTTATGCCTTCATCTGTATTTTCGATCACTTCCAATTCACAACAGTTGTGTTGCACAATTTTTCCGTATAGGGGTTGCATTTCTAGGTTATGGACTTACCTTGAACTACAGACCTTCCGCTCGACAGCCGATAATGTTTACCACTACACCAGCATGTCGTACGAGTATTTTAAGTCGTTGGTGTGATTGTCATTGAGAATACCGGTGCAAACCAGTAGAAATCACACGGTTCCAGATCTGACGAATGGGGCGAGTGGTTAATGGCGACAATGCGACCTTCGATAAAAAAAAAAATCAGTGACAATTGTCAATCTATAAGATGGCACATTATCTTGGAATGTCCTTTTCCCGATATTTTGTTCGAATACGACAAACACACTGTACCAAACGCTATAAAACACCAAGGCATGACACCGCATTAACCGACCGGCCAAGTGGAATGAATTCCTTATGAATTACTCCCTTCGAATCAAGTGTGACATCCACAATTTAAATTCTGCTGTTCCCCAGGGCTCTCTCTTGTCTGTCACTTCTAGCCCAATTCAATCCTTCGCTGACAACAGTACCCTTAGCTTCTCATAGTCGTTCACTACCTTAAGACCCTGCTCTTCGGCCGTAAGTAGTAAAAAGCAACGTATGTTAGCTTATTAAATTCCATATCGAAATCATCGTTGTATGAGGATAGAAGAATAGAATCCGGTGTGAACCTGGGCCATAACCAATAAACTTCTCCAGCTGGCACGGTCTTTTGCCAGCTGTTTCTAGCGACGCATTTCTAGTTGGTTAAGGTCCCCTTCCACCTGTGTGCACCACCTTAGATTCCATCGTCCTCTGCTGCGTCGTCTCTCGGCGTTGGACTCGAAGACTCTTCGGGCCGGAGCTTTGTTATCCATGCCCTCAATATGGCTTAGCCATCTCAGACGTTGGATCCGTAGACGTCGTACTCGGCTGATGTCGCTATACATCCCGTATAGTTCGTCGTTGTATCTTCACCTCCAGTCCCTGTTTAAACAAACGAGACCTTGGATTGAACGCATACTCTTCCTCTCGAAATGACCACGTTCCTCCTCCTCCGCTTTCGTAAAAGTCCAGGCTTTTGCGCAATAGAGGAGAACCGGGATGATTAAGGTTTTGTATAGCGCAAACTTGGTCTTTCGCGAGAGGGCTCTACTTCTCAATTGCCTTTTGAGCCCAAAGAAACAGCGGTTGGCAAGAGTAATTCTGCGTTTGATCTCAGCGCTGGTGTTGTTGTCGCTGGTTACTAGTGAGCCAATGTAGACGAAGTCCTCAACCACTTCGAATCTGTAGCTGCCAATTGTGATATTTTGGCCGAGACGAGTCGGTGTTGCGCGTCTTTTTTGGTTGACAGTTAACCGAAAGACACATTTTAGCCGCTTCTGCTTCAATGCTTCCGAACGCATCATTGATGTTCCGCTGTTTTCGTCCAATTACGTCAATATCATCCGCGTACGCAAGCAGTTGTGTAGACCTGAAATAGATCGTACCTCTTGGGTCGGCCAGTGAGTCTCGTATGATCCTTTCAAGCACGATGTTGAAAAAATGAAATGACATTGCGTTACTTTGTCTAAATCCTTTTTTAACATCAAAGGTTTTGGTTAATTCGCTACCGACCTTAACAGATCTGCGAGAGTTCTCCATTGTCATTCTGCACAATCTGACGAGTTTGGCAGGGATGTCATAACTAAACATGGCGCTGTTCAGCTCGTCTCTACGCACACTGTCTTACGCGGCCTTGAAATTGACAAAAAAGGTGATGGGTATCGATTTGGTATTTTCGTGTCTTCTCCGCAGCGTGAATATTTGGTCCATTGTGGATTTACCTGGCCTGAAACCACTCTGATACGAACCTATCAGATTATCCGCAAAGAGTTCCAGGCGCTCACACAGTACGGTAGAGAAAATCTTGTATGCGATGTTAAGGAGACTTATTCCCTGTAGTTGGCGCAGTTATAGGATTCTCCTTTCTTGTGAGTTGGGCAAAAGATGCTGAGATTCTATTCGTCGGGCATGCTTGCCTCCGACCATATTTTACAGATGAGCTGGTGCGTGCGCCCTACCAGATCATTTCCAGTCACTTTAAATATGTAGATCGCCTGCGGTTTATTATTCTTCAGATTTGAAATGACTAGCTTAATTTTATCCCCTTATTTCTTCGTCCGTTGCAAATGGATCATTCTGCCTGACAGCGGTTATACCTTTCATTGCCGTTATACAGTGCTAGCCAGAAGGAGATTGCGCGATTACGATTTTTGTGTCGTAGCTAGGACATTGGGCATAGGTTCTGTCTAGAAGATCGTAGAATTCTTCGATCGTCCTTTATTTCGGTTGGGGCGTGAGTACAAATCAAGCTAATGTTTCCAAAATTGGCTTTGTTGCGGATGGCTATGAGGAGCTCACTTACATCCAGAAAGCTTAAGACTTTTTATCGGAGTCATCCTCGAATAATGAATCCGCATCCGAATAAGCGCTATTTGTTCCCCTTGTAGCAGTTCCCGTAGTAGATATCGCATTTTTCCGTATTTTGCCTGGTCCATCACATCGCAGTTCTTGGAGTGTAGTTATATCTGCTTTATAGCAGCTGAGGGTTTGCTGCAATTGATCGCCTGATCTGTTAAGGGACCTTACATTCCAGGTGCAGACTCTCAAGTTATTTAACCGTTTGCAGGCGTCGTTATCTTTGTATCGTCTGTATCCGAGGCTTGTGGTTGTTTCCGAACAATTGTTTTTTTTCCGTGATAGGGATATTCGCCCTAAGCACAATCCCCAACAAGAGGTGGAGTCGCTGCACACATTGGTCCACTACCTGGCGGGTGGCAGGGCAGCTATCCAGGTGAGACCAAGTGGAGGCTGTTAGTCAACTTCGATAGAGCAGGGACAGAGATTGAAGCTGGCGTTCGCCATGTTAAACGTGATCAACTTCTTTGCAACTTGTTTGCTCGCTTATTCACCCTAAAATAAAATTAAGCGCTCATGTCTGATCCGGTCCATATAAGACCTCAATGCATCTGTTGGGCATAACTCAAAGCCGCGCGACAAAACTGAAAGGAGATCCCACCATGACCAAATCGTTAAATTCACTCGAATATCGGAATCTTTCTTTAACCAAACCACTCGAATCGGAAATACCTTATTGGATTCGGTCATCCCTACTTAGTACAACACACAAGCATTTAAGATCAATATGCATCGCTGTCTCCTCTATTTTTCTTCCTCTTTACGTATGGGCCGTACTTGGCCAAGTGATTTCCAGCGGATATTCGGCCCACAAATTTTTTAGCGTTAAGAGAGCCTTTCAGAGACTGTGCAAGGTGCGGGGTATACATATTATGGGTGCACTAAGACTTCCTAATCAAGTTTTTTCAACTTGTTCCGAGACAGCAAAAATGTGTTTGGCCTGTCATTGTCATGAAGGAATACAATACCTCTTCTGGTGGTAAATTCTGGTCACTCTTCCTTGACTACTTCGTTCAAGCAGTCGAGTTGTGCACTGTAGAGGATCGAATTGACTGTTTTACCAGAATGTGTCAGCTCATAATGGACATTTCTACTCCAATCCCACCAAACATTACCTTGTTTGCGGTCATTCCAGGTTTTAAAGTTGTTTATGGAGGGTCACTTGTCTTTGACCATGTGGGTTGGATATATTCGTTTTAACCAATTTTTTTATAGCCTCTAATAATTCGCTTGAATAATTGTTCGATTTTGTTGTTTCTTAGCCAGCTTTATACATTTACACCCAAACATCGAGTGTCTTCTTGTAGGTCCATTTTTGACATCGGAATTTCCAAAATGGAATCAAGCAAACCACTCCTGGATTCGGCGTTTACTCACAACACTCTCATTAGACACTTCACAAATTTTTCGGTATGTTTTTGTAGCGTTTTATTTTTTATTTTTCTATAGTAAAAAAGCACCATACAGCGTTACGCAAATGATGAATTAGAAAACTATATAAACCGAAAATCTTATCCGAAATGACAGTTTTCAAACGCAGGTTCATTTGACAGAATCAGATTAGTGCTACCCAATATTGTATGTTAATCATCATCATCTAGTGACAAAAAACCGCGGAGACTTTTCATATGACTCAATGTTTTGAAAACACCATTTTTACTTTGAAACATCCTTTTTTGTAACAGGTGAGCGAATGTCTTTGGTGTACGTATGTAGGTTGCTTCTCGAACCAGGAGGCTCCGAATCGAAGACTCTCTTAGCGGAGCGTTGGTATTCATGCGCTCGATGTGGCCGAGCCAATGTAGTCGACGGATCTTTGCCTTCCGGACTATAACCACATATTTGTACCGCTCATAGAGTTCGCGGTTGTCTTCCTCTCCAACTCCATTCACCTTCCTCACAGACAGGAGCAAATATCCGGCGCACAATTTTTCTTTCGGAAGAACGGCTCAGTACAGCCAAGCTTGCTGTACAGGCGCTTTGTAAAGCATGACTTTGGTTCTTCGAGTGAGGAGTTTGGACCCAAGTTGATTGGACAAACTGGGATAGCAACGGTTGCCAAGGGCGACTCTATGCCGGATCTCCACTGTGGTGTCGTTTGTGGAGTTTACGTTTGCCCCGAGGTAGATAAACTCCTTAACCTTTAGTCATTCGTGCTCCTTAACAACCTTGAAATTATAGTTGTCAATCGTTATATTTTGTCCCAGGTGGTGAGCGACGGATTGGTTTTTGCTTGACAGCATGTCTTATCCTAGTTGACTTTAAGACCAACTCATTTTGCCTGTTTCTCAATGGCCGTAAAAGCTCCTACAACATCACGCTGAGACCGCGCGATGATGTTACTATCAGACAGACTTGTAAAAGACAGTGCCTTCCCTGTTGGCGCCTAGCCGTCGCACTATCTGCTCAAGCACCAACATGAAGAAGTCACACGACGGCGTATCTCCTCGCCGAAATCCGGTGCATGTTTCAAATGGTTCAGATGCCTTAGAACTGAACTACACGGTGCATCGCGTATTTTTTTAGCGGGGCGCGACACGGCCGAATCAGATTTCCTTGGATCCCGAATTCGACCATCGCATTAAACAATTCCTTGCGAGGAATGCTGTCCTATGCGGCTTTAAAATCGATAAAGAGATGGTGTTATCAATTTGATTGGTCTTTTCCAGGATTTGTCGGAGTGTGAATATTGGGTCTATGGTCGATTTGCCGGGCCGGAAGTTGCACTGGTAGCTGCCGATTAGTGCGGTGCAAAAGGGCTTTAGACGTTCACACAGTACGCTAGACAGCATTGAGTAGGGACATACCTCTATAGTTCTTGCAAGAGGTAGAATCGCCTTTTTCGTGGTTGGGGCAAATAGAGCTGATATTCCAGTCGTCGGGCATGTTTTCATCTTCCCAAATCCTACAGATAACCTGGTGCATGCTCCCTACCAGAACATCGCCGCCAGCCTTGAAGAGTTCTGATGGCAATCTGAGCCTGCGCCCTTGTTGCTCTTCAGCTTTTGCCGACTTTTTTTATGCTGGGTGGAAGGACTACTTCAGCGGCTGAAGTTGGGATTTCCTCAGTCCCTACCACTCTCTCTTGGTCATGCTCGTTAAGCAGCTGCTGGCAATGCTGCTTAAATACATCCACTATTTTCTGCGGGTAGGTGACAATATTACCCTCGAAATTTCGAAGAGCCTGGGTGTCTTTCTTGAAGCCTCCTACAAGACTTTTATAAAAGGTCCGTATCTTATGTTTGTCCCCAGACTCCTCGAAAAATTATTTTCTTTAGTCGCAATAGTTTTTTCTCCTCCCTTTTACTGGCTCAGTACTCTTCTCGCGCTGCCCTGGTTTTTCGCTGCAGCGCCTTTCGGTACGCCTCGTCGGATGCTGCCTTTTTCTGCTCACACTCGCCATCATACCACGGGTTTCTTGTCGGGGATGGTAGTTAACCTATGGTGTTCTCGGCTACTTCCTGAATGGCTGGGCGGCAACGCAGTCACATATTGTTGACATTTTTGCTCAGCGTAGGCATACCGGAGAGCCTTTCGCTTAGTTGGTTCCTGTAGACTCTGGTAATCTCCGGTGTGCTCAGGCGTCCGATGTCGAACCTCCTCATGGTGGGCTGGTGCAGATTTCTGACATTGGACAGTGGAGCTCTGACTCTTGCTGCTACGAGAAAATGGTCAGAGTCGACCTTTGCCCCCCAAAATGTTCGCACATCTAGGATGTTTGGCGAGTATCCTGCGTCAATGAGCACATGTTCGATTTGGTTGGCGGTTCGACCATCCGGAGATCGCCAGGTTGCTGTCTGGATTCGATTGGGGGGAAATCTTGTGCTACTTATCACCGCATTAAGAGTAGTCGGGGTATTGTGGCGCCCTCCTGCCTAGGGCGATAGCTGCATACATTTGTTCACCTCTCAACTATTGTTGTAGAGGTTATCCAGAGGTCCCGCGAGGAGGCTGTATGTCAACTTGACCCGGGCATTGAAACAGGGATTGTTGCTGGCATCTCACCAAGTTAAGAGCAATCAACAACTTTACCTTATATGTCCGAGCCCATGCCACCACCACCTCTGTGAAAAATAAATCACACATAATATGGGTGAAGCTTGGCCCTGGTCATTCATGGGCTGCAACGCCACCAAAGAACAAGAAACATCAAATTGATGGGTCACTCGCCATACAGCCCTGGTTTGGCACCCAATGTCTTCTCTTATTCCTAAGGATCAGAAATAAAATGTGAGGTCAACGTTCATCGATACCAGAAGAAGCGGTTGATCTGTTTAAATCACATGTGACGGAGGTTCCTCAATCGGAGTGGAAAAACTGCATTGAAAATTGGATCAATCGTATGCAAAAGTATGTTGATCGTCCTAGAGAATATTCTGAAAGTCAATAAAGCCATTATCGATTATCCATTTTTACTTGTACGAGTATATCAACTTAAGAAGCAACCCTCATAGTAACGTTTTCTAATAGGCAAAGTCACTGAGAATCTCTTACGAATCGGTTTTTTAACGTCAAATATTGGTGATTCTACGAAACTTCATAATGATTTGATTCGATTTTGACTCCATGGAAGGCTAGGATATACTGCCACTTTTACTATATAAAACGCCAAGCGGGTGTGTTGAATGGGTCGCGATTTGATCACTTTGACAGACAGATGCTTAAGGATTGAATAATCAATCGCTGATTACTAAATTATTACATTTCGCCTCATGGTCTTGTGTAGATTATACTTTGCTTTACTCCAAAGATGATCGATCGTGAATGATTTTCTTGTAATATGTAGAAGGGAACATGACATGATCATATGGAGTCATACTGTCGTAGTGGAAGTGCAGCGGCACTAATACCTGAATGTCATTAATTCCCAATAAAAAAACCGCCCAAGTGCGAGTCGGACTCGCGCACGAAGGGCTCCGTACCATCAGTAAATAAAAATATGAAGGACACGTTGTATGTTACCTCATTAGTAACACACATTAAAAGGGCTAATCCGTTTGAAATGATTTTTTTCATGATGACAGATCTTAGTTGCAGGCAGGTTATAGGCATATTACTTTGATGATCAAAAATCTCCATGATGAGATAGTTGATCACCAAAGTGCCAATTGAATTGAAATCAATTATCTTACTTGACAGCAAGTAGGTGAAAAAGTGAATAACAATAATTATGGGAAAAAGGTTTGCAGCTAGGATTAATATATCAAGGACATAATAGGGATCAAGGCTTGGAAGTGTTTTATTGGTTGTGGGATATGATCGAAAGTTAATTTCACAACAATTGAATTTGTTGCAACATTTGATATCTTAACCTATCAGGATGGAAAAAAAGGGGAATAGCAATTGTACGAAAGGGTTTGCAGCAAGGATTAATTTAGCAGTGACACAATAGGGATCATCAAAGCCTTAAGGGTATTTATTATTGGTTGTCCGTAATTATAGACAAAAGGTTGCAGGTAGGATTAATACATCAAAGACACAAAAGGGATCAAAGCTGGTTGTGGGACAATGTCGACTAACCTTAGGTCAGTATGTGGCCAAAGGGATTTTTTGGATGAAAATCATGTCTGTTGTATGGGAGCCCCCATTAACTATTCATTTTATTCTCTTTTCAGTATTTGTTGCTATAGCGGCAATAGAAATGCATCATCTGTGAAAATTTCAACTGTCTGACTATCACGGATCATGAGATACAGCCTGGCGACAGACGGATGGACGGACGGGCGGACGGACAGCGAAGTCTTAGTAATAGGGTCACGTTTTACCCTTTGGGTACGGACCCCTAAAAATGACGATTTTAGCAAACGCGTGATCCTTGGCGATAACTTTTTGTTGTTTATTTTCCTCTTCCACTTTAGGTTTGTCACGAACATGCTTGTCGCATTCATGTATTTATATAAGTAGATGTTGCCATAGATAGAACATGTTCGCAATCTTATCACTGCGACAAGGAATTAATTCAAGCGATTTAGTAAGAGATATGAGTATCGAAAGGTAGATTATTATACCTGTCTTAGTGATAAGCGAGCTCTTGATTGATTTGAAAACATAAACTAAAAAATGATTCATATCAATGTAGGATCTAACATGTCGTCTGCTTATTATGCCTCCTTCAAAAAACCTCTCCAACTGGCACGGTCTGTCGCCAGCAGTCTCCAGTGCCGCACGCCTAGTTGGTTAAGGTTCTCTTCCAATTGGTTGCGCCATCTTAAATCTTGCCGTCCTCGACCGCGTCGCCCCTCGGGGCTGGACCTTCATCGACCTTCCGGGCCGGAGCTGTGTTTTCCAAAAGCTCAACATGACCTAGCCATATTAGGCGTTGGATCCGAAGACGCCGTGCTATGTTCATGTCGCTGTACAGCCCGTACAGTTCATTGTTAAGTCTTCTCCTCCACTGCCTATTTATGCAGGTCGGGCCGAAAATCGCACGCAAAATTTTTCTCTCAAAACGAATAAGGGCCTCCTCAATAAGGTCCATGCCGCTGCGCCATAGAGCAGATGATAAGTCTTGTATATGCTCACCTTGGTTTTTCGAGGGAGGGCTCTGCTTTTCAATTGCCTCCCGAGCCCAAGGAAACAGCGGTTGGCAAGAGTTATTCTGCGTTTGATTTCGGCACTGATGTCATTTCTGCATGTCACTGCGCAGCCTAGGTAGACGAAGTCCTTGACTACCTCGAAATTATACCTGCCAACATGCGCACCCTGGCCAAAACGCCGGTGGTTCGTCACCTTTTTCGGACACAGCATATATGTATTACGTTTTGCCCTCATTTACCGCCAGTCCCATTTTAGCCGCTTCCCTCTCAATGCTCATAAAGGCCTCAAAGACATCTCGCTGACTTCGTCCCATTATGTCAATGTCATCGGCATATGCGAGCAGTTGTATGGACTTGAGAAAGATGGTGCCCCTCGTATTGACCAGTGAGTTTTGCACCATCCTTTCAAGGACGATGTTGAAAAAGTCGCACGATAGCGTGGCGCCCTGTCTCAAACCTTTTTTGACATAAAAGGTATCGGTAAGGCTGCTTCCGACCCTGATGGAGCAGCGAGAGTTCTCGCTGGGTGTCGATCTGGAATTCGTTTGTTTTTTCCAGGATCTGCCGCAGTGTGAATAATTGATCTATAGTGGACTTCCCGGGCCTGAAACGACACTGTTATGGACCAATCAGTTTATTAACGAACGGTTTCAAGCGTTCACACAAAACAGCAGAGAAGATTTTATAAGCGATGCTCAGAAGACTTATTCCTCTGTAGTTGGCGCAGACAAAGGGGTCTCCTTTCTTGTGGATCGGGCAAACGATACTAAGATTCCATTTATCGGGCATGCGTTCTTCTGACCATATCTTACGGATGAGCTGGTGCATGCTCCCAAGCAGGTCATCTCCAGCTGCTTTAAAAAGCTCGGCAGGTAGTCCGTCTACTCCAGCAGCATTGTTGGAGTTAAGCTTAGAAAAAGCATTCCTAACTTCGTTCAGGTCAGAATTCTGAATTCTCTGCTATCATCGTCTATTGTGAATGGGTCATTCTGCATGACAGCGGGATCTGTTTCGTCATCGCCGATATACAGTCTGCAGAAGTAGTCTTTCCAGATTCTTAGTACCGACTGTGAATCCACTGCTAGGTTTCCATTTTCGTCCCAGCAGGCTTCCGTTCTGGTCTTATAACCCTGGCATGTTTGTTTTATTCGTTGATAAAGCTTCCGAACGTCATTCCTGCAATAGCATCTCTCCATCTCTACGATCGCGAGCTTCTCATGCTCCCTTTTTTTGGGTTTCTTGTTGTGGCGGTTTGAAACCCAGTACCTCAGAAGCAGCACTTTCTAAGGCTTGTTGACAACGGGTTTTCCGAGAGCTTAAGGGAGACGCAATTGGCATAGGCTCTGGCGGTCTCTTGCGACTGTAGCATTGCGACGTTGTATGCCGATGGCCTTATTCGATTTTTCTGGGCCAGGCATATTCGAAGTCGCAACATGGCCGCCACAAGATAGTGGTCCGAGTCGATGTTGGCTCCTCTAAAAGTTCGCACATCCAGAATATCGGATGCGTGTCTGCCATCAATCGCAATGTGGTCAATCTGGTTGACCGTTGATTGATCCGGAGATTGCCAGCTCTCTTTGTGGATGTTGAGATGTGGGAAACGCATGTTAGCAACTAGAAGATTTCGCCCCGTTGCGAAATCTATCAGCCTAAATCCATTTTCGGATGTGGTGTTGTGTAGGCTGTGCTTGTCAATAACCCTATCAAAGGCGACTTCCTTGCCCAGTTTAGCGTTAAAGTCTCCCAGTACGATTTTAACATCGTAGCTGGGACATTGGTTGCGAATTTAGCCTTGATGCGGATTGTCACGAGGCGTTCGCTTACATGCCTGAAACTCAAGACTTTTTGCCTAAGTCTACCTCTAATAACAAATCCGCATCCGAATAAGCGTTGTCTTCTCTCCTTGTAGCAGTCGCCGTAGTAAATATCACAGTTTCTCATCCTCTTTTTGCCCGGTCCATCCCATCGCACTTCCTGGATTGCGGTAATATCTGTCTTATAACAGTCTAGGGCCTCCGCAAGTTGTTCGGCTGCACGTGGTCTGTTGAGGGACCTTACATTCCACGTACAAAGCCGAATATCATTCTTCCTTTTCCTTTGGTTGTTTCCTGGGCCGTCATCGGTTAATCTGTCAGTTTTTTTGTATCCGAGGCTTTTTGTGGGTTATTTGGTTTGTTGGTTTTTTTCCAGGTATGGCTTGCCGGGCCATAGCCTAACCGACACTTATCCTGTTTTTTGGCGCAAGAAACTGGCCATTCGTTCGCGATTTCAAAATAGAAATCCCCAGGTGACACCACGTGGATGTGGAAATAGAGCTGACTAACAGAGCTGCTAGATGTTCGGCTGCAGTGGCTTCTGCTCGCTATTTTACGGGGCAGCGCATGTCGGATACGCTACCCCTACGAGGCCTTTGTTAGTCGTTCATGCTTTCTGTTACCTTACAAAAACTTATTGCACTCGGACAATTGCCGTTTCCCTTTTATGGTTATTAGAATACTTTAAAAATATTTTATGAAATTTTTACGATGAATTCGGGATGGCTTCAGGACGGTTATTAGTTCAATATATCGCTATCTACCCCATTTTCCCATACCTCCATATCCCAACATAGTAACCTACGTCCGCATTCTAGTGTGACGAAACACTTTCATTAAAATATGTTCATGTTGTCAATATTAGAACCCACGTTATTGCCATCAAAGGTCAACACAACAGCCACAACGATAACAATGAGTTCATATCGATGTAAACCCAAATGATTTTAACGCCCCTTGTACATATGTATGATGACGTTAGTACTCGTATTTATTTTCCATATTTTGCCCGTATAGATTCATGACGTTCTTCCTGGTATGCCTTTGTACTGGTCTATTTACGCATATTGAACGCTTATACAATACAAGATAAGATTAGCGCGACATCTAATTGCACACACTCAAGTGTAATTAGCTGGTTGATATCGAGTCGAGTACAAAGTTACAGATACAGTGGAGCAAATATTGCTATAGGATCAAAGTATTGACACTATACCCTATACTTGTGCACTACAAATAATCTTTGTTATTTTTCCATCGTTCTGGAATCACGCACCATCGACCTGAGTCCGGTCCACCTTGACAATTTAACACGGTAGATAAACGGCTGTCATTCACTTTCCACTCAGCTGTACTAGTACGGGCGAGTCATTAACTTCCAACTATTCCGTCTAATACCAGTAGGTGTTAATGGATAGTTACTACAGTCGATTCATGAGTCAACATTTGGCGTGTTCATTAGTGAGTTTTCTCTGTGACATGAGCTCTTTGGCTGGCTTAGTGTGTCGCATGCAAACAACGTGTTTAATTGGACGAATTGCCAATTGGCGTTTGGAACATACTGAGATAGAGCTGTCTGTCTGACTGGCATGGCGAGATGTCGTTGATTTTTAAATTGGCGCCTGATAATTAGCCTGGCAGCCTTATACATACATCTAGCAATGTAACTGCAATTGTGAATACCAACGGCTCTGGACAAATGCATTTGTTCGCGTTGCTTCGATTGAGCTCTTATCAGGAAAAATCAATAAGCTAAAGCAAGTCGTTTAAGTCGTTTATTGTTTTGAGGTAATCAATGCATTTCCCTGTTGCCCCGATTGAGTTGAGCTGATTGTCATTGAGGTAAGCAACTATTTATTCGGAGATTGGAAATTTTCATTGATAACACGTTACACTTGAAAAACATTGAAACTATATTCGGTGATGACAGGTTAACCAACTGCTTATCTAACACTTGTTCACAGTTCAAGTTTCCTGTGATATACGAGTATTTGGGCATATCCAAGGATAAGATTGATTGGCCCAGAAAAATGTCATGCGACAGGCTTTCGAGAATTTTCTTAATGCACTTTCCTCATTCTCATCGAGTTATAGCAAATCCTGTCTAAGCATAAACTCAGACGCGTGCTTATACCATCTCGACTGCCCGACGACCTCGGTGTTTGCACATTGTACTCTGTGTAATACTCGTAAAGAAGGCAGGACTGATGATAAGCTTCTATAAGAGAAGGGGGACATCTACTTTGGTGAGCTCATATGGCAAAGAAACGATATTACTATGTACTTGGAAAAACAAGTTTGTGTGGATGACACTTACCATACATCACCCTGACTTCACAGTGAGGTTTCACGAGTTGATTTACAAGAAAGGCATTCCAATCGTAGGTGTCGAGTCAACAAGTGGTCTGATTCACTACAACGTCAATAAATAAGTTACGAAACGCATTACGCGTGGATTCTGCCATCCGTAAGTACATTAGCCCATGATGATCATATAATCACAAAGCTACAGTGATAGTGTTTCACGATAAACACGTTTGCATTTACAAACTGAGCGCATTGAGATGGTAGCAGAAATGTGATTTTAGTTTGCCAAAGTCGCTACATACACCTCCTAGCATGCAATCTTGGCAGAGCAGGCAAGCTTTTGACTCATAAGCTGCATTCAGGCACTTTTCGTGAGATACATAGGTTGAGCTCAACAGTATACATTAACATTATACAAGAGTACGAAATGAATGAGGAATTTGGAATCGACTTACCCGGATGCACATAACAGCCGTATAAATATGAATTCCACAGTGAGGATCACTGCGATCGCAGAAACTGCGAAAGGTGGTAATTACAGTCTCCTGTCGTTCTTGATGTTCAAGTCTCGATAACGGGAATGAGCCTATGCGTCCACCTACCCTTTGTGGAGGCGTCCCATCTGCCCGTTCTTCTACTCTTATACGTTTAGCCTACTGCCGGTCAGACGCTTACCTGCGATAAATTCTTTTGAGCTCGTCCGCTAGGATGTCGATGGGTAGCATTCCTGCTATGACGAACGCTGCTTCAACTGAGATGGTTTTGAATCCGCCGATTGTTCTTATTGCACAGAGTCTATAGATTGACGTCATCATCCGTTTCAGTCGTCCTTCTGCAAGTGCTCCAGTCTAAATTGGGACAGC
This sequence comes from Eumerus sabulonum, assembly GCA_951905685.1. NCBI lineage: Eukaryota > Metazoa > Arthropoda > Insecta > Diptera > Syrphidae > Eumerus > Eumerus sabulonum. Next base: position 50,285,959 of record OX645062.1, on the reverse strand, counting down.
GTACAGTAGGACTGAATACTCATGAGAGTAGAACTCTGCGCGCATATCGGGGCCCGCCAACATTTGGGAGCATTTAGGAGCTGCTTGTGTAAGTGATTCCTTCTCGCTGGCGTACCTTACGTGTTCACTAAAAGAGAGCCTGTTGTCCAGCATAATCCCTAGGTACTTCATTAAATCCTTAGACCTAATTGTCTAATCTCCGGTGGTTATGAGCACAGCCTCCTTTTTATGGGCCGCTAGTTCCAGACCGGCATTTACAAGCTAATCATTTACTTTGGACATTCGTAGCCACCTCCACTTCTTCTATGTGCCTTGCCACTGTGACAACAGCAATGTCGTCGGAAAAACCGATGATTCGGACTCTTTCGGGAAGCGCTAATCGTAAAACGTCATCGTTTATAATAGTCCACAGTAGAGGTCACAGGACTGATCCCTGTGGAACTCCCGCCGTTATATTGTAAAACCTGCTGCCTTTTTCGGTGTCGTACATAAACCTCCTGTTGTTGAAATGGTCCATGAGTATCTTCAGCAAATAGAGGGCACCCATGTCAATTAGAGACCCTCGTATGTGCATCCAGCTCGAAGAGTTAAAAGCATTTTCCGCGGCCAGGTTTACTACAGATTCTATGGCGTCGACCGTTGAACGTCCTTTTCTGATGCCGTATTGGTGGGTTCACTATTAGCTTCCGCCACCACCAGTAACCTCTCGTAGATACTCGTAATTCGTTCTACCATCTTCCCTAGTGTGCTCAATAGACGAATTGGGCGATACGAGGACGGTTTTCCAAGTGGTTTCTTTTCTTTTGGCATTAGTACCAGGTGCTGCAATTTCCACTGGGTGGGGAAGGCACCCTCTTGTTGGAATTTTCCAAACGTCTACTGGAAATCATCTGGCCTAGCCATAATCGCCGCTTTGACCGCCTTATTTGGTATCCAATCTAGTCTGATCTGGACCAGATGTACCTCTCTGTCTGGAATGAAGTTTTTGTTGACTGGCGAGGTGCTTCATCTCATACTGTATATAGTAAGCAGTGAAATTGAGAAGTCGTCGTCTGTAATTTTGATTAAGGCATTGAAACCTGTTAGTTGTTTTACAATTGATCAAAGTGCTGCCACATCTGATTTTATGATCGCATTTTAACAAGTTCTTTGTTTTGTGATACGTGCCAAATCGATATTTGGGTGTTAACAACACTGCTTCACCTGTCAGTGGCTAAAATAATTGAAAATAGGATAGGTCATGTGGTATCGTCGAATTAGTTAGTCAATCATTTTGAACCGGCGAAAGATCTGAATTATTCATTGATACCGATCTTAAAGCTTGCGGCTATCCTTTGGCTCTGTGAAATATTTTGCATAAGGTTAGGCTCAAATCCACTTGGACGGTGTGACAGTACAGCCCATATAGATCGCGGTTGAGCCTCCTCCTTAAATTCTTCATCAACGTATATTAAATCTTAGGTCGAATGCATTGTTTTCCAATCGAGGCGACCAAAACTTTCTCATCAAATTTTGGTAAGATTTAGACCTTGCGCTATAACATAGGAACATCTCAAATAAGAGTTCTATACAAAGGGTAGTCTGAGAAATGGTTCTTGTACTCAATTACTCTCTGCACCTAAAGAAACTGTGTGTCTGATGTTTGTCCTGATATTGTTGTTCAACTTATAAGATTGCCCAAGTACTCAGCTTTGAAGGCCCATTTAAACATTAACCGTCGCTGGTTTTACAGATGTTGATTCGATGGTCAAAATGTTTGACATCACCTTCAGATAAAGACATTTCTATGGCGTTCATTAAGGAGGGTCTCTTTTGTAGGTCTTGAATGGTGGTTGGCTCTTCAAAGTGTACTTTGCTTTTCAAAGATCTTCATAGAACGACGTCAAGTGTGCTAGAACCCTTGTCTTGCGCAGATATTCTCACGCGTAGTGTGCAAATTGCACCAACTTGGTGAAAATAAGCATCATCCAAGTCAAACATTGTTCTCTCACTAGTGCACAGTATCGCATGGAATTGCTGTTGATGGGGCTTACGTTCTCAGTCCGACGCTGGCTTTTGACCACAAATCACACCAGAAACTTTTGGGGGATGTATTGAATGCCCTGGATATGAACGACCCATGGTTGTTTCATTTGGACGGTTACGTCAACCAAAATATTAACTAAGTAGGTGAAACGTGGATTTTAATTTTTGGTCATAGGCGTAGTGCTTAAATAACTTTTATGTAGTTTTGAATAGACTACGACTTTATAGATAAATAGTAAATACATACAATACAAAGTTTTAGCTAACGAAATGGAGTACAGGGAGGTGGGGTTACGTATACAGGGTAAAGACTTTGATCCTCACTATGGCGAGTGGCTAAAGGCGATCTGTGTTCATGCACAGCCTAAGTTGACGTACAACTTCCTCGCGGCCCCCCTGGATAGTTTTGTCAGCGTCCGCTCTCAAGTGAACCGATGTACGCGGCGCGCGTTCTAGGCAACAGAGTGCTTACCAACCCGACTAGTCTGGCGGTTGTGCGTAGGGCTAACAATCCAACCACGTAAAAAAAGCAAGTTATGAAAGAAGCACTATTCTCGGGATTATATGGGTCCCAAAACCATACTGCGTTTGATTTCGGAACTGATGTCGTTATTACAGGTCACTGCGGAGCCAAGGTAGACAAAGTCCTTAACTACCTCGAGCTTATATCTGCCAATACAAACGTCCTGACCAAGACGTCGGCGGTGAGCGTCCTTTTTTGATGACAGCATTTATTTAGTTTTGCCCTCGTTTACTGCCAAACCAATTTTCGTCGCCTCCATCTCTATACTCGCAAACGCCTCATTTACATCGCGCTGTGATCTACCTATTATGTCAATATCGTCGGCGTATGCAAGGAGTTGCGAGAATTTGAAATAGATTGTGCCTCTTGTATTGGCCAGTGATTTTTGTACAATCATTTCCAATATGATGTTGAAGAAATCACACGACAGCGCATCGCCCTGCCTAAATCCTTTTCTGACATCAAAACTATCGGTAAGGCGTTCACCGATTCGGATGGAGCAGCTTGCATTTTCCAAAGTCATCCTGCATAGTCTGATGAGTTTTGCAGGTATGTCAAAGGTAGACCTAGCGTTGTATAGCTCGTCTCTTATTACGCTGTCGTATGCGGCTCTGAAGTCGACAAATAGGTGGTGAGTGTGGGCTTGGAATTCATTGGTTTTTTCCAGGATCTGCCGTAGTGTGAAGATTTGGTCGATGGTGGACTTCCCTGGCCTTAATCCGCACTGATAAGGACCCATCAGCTTATTTACAAAAGGCTTCAGGCGTTCACACTAAACGGCAGAGAAGATTTTGTAGGCGATGTTAAGTAGTCTTATTCGTCTGTAGTTGTCGCAGTCAGAGGGGTCACCTTTCTTGTCGATCGGGCATACGATGCTGAGACTCCATTCCTCGGGCATGCTTTCCTCTGACCATATCTTATATATGAGCTGGTGCATGCTCCTAACCACGTCATCCCCAGCTGCCTTTAAGAGCTTAGCAGACAGTCCCTCTACGCCAGCAGCTTTAATCGACTTGAGTTTCGATATGGCAATCTTAACATCGTCGAGGTCAGGGGGACGGAATTCTCTGCGGTCTTGGTCGATTAGAACTAGATCGTTCTGCCTAGCAGTGGTATATTGACCAACATCGCCCTTATACAGTCTGCAGAAGTGGTTTTTCCATATTCTCAGCATCGACTGCGATTCTACTGCTAGGTGTCCGTCTTCATCCCTGCAGGCTTTCGGTCTGGCTTTATTACCTTGGCATGTTCGCTTTATCTGTTGATAAAACTTTCGAACGTCACGCCTGCAGTAACACCTCTCCAAATCCTCAATCGCGCACTTCTCGTGCTCTTTCTTTGTTCTTCTGATAAGCTTATGCGCCTCCCTTCTTTTTAGCTCGTAGAGCTCACGAGCTGCTCTTGTTCTTTTATGCAGCGAGGCTTTATATGCATCCTGCTTCGCTGTGTGCATCCTCCTGCACTCGTCATCGAACCAGGTGTTTCCTCGTGGTGGAGCCTTGAAGCCCAAAACTTCGGATGCAGAGCTTTTCAGGGCTTGTTTGCAAAGGTTCCACTGCTGTTCTATTGATAGCGTGGAGTGTTGAGGTGTATTGGAGAGCTTAACAAAGACGCGATCGGTAAAAGCATGAGCGGATTCTCGCGATAGTAGCTTTCCGATGTCATAACTTTGTATTCTTACTCTACTCCGCTGCGTTCGTGATATCCGTAAGCGCATCTTGGCTACTACAAGATAGCAGTCCGAGTCGATGTCATAGCTGGGACATTGGGCATACGTTCTGTCTAGGAGATCGTAGAACTCATCTTTGGCGGAGTCATCCTTGTCTTCCTTGGGGGCGTGGACGCAGATCAAGCTGATATCAAAAAAATTTGGCCTTGATACGGATCGTTATGTGGCGTTCGCTCACAAGCCGAAAGCCACCTTGAACAACAAATCCGCATCCGAATAATCATTGTCCTCTCTCCCTATAGCAGTCGCCGTAGTAAATATCGCAGTTTTTCATCCACTTTATAACCGGTCCATTCCATTGCATTTCCTGGATGGCGGCTATGTCCGCTTTATAGCGGTCCAGGGCGTCTGCAAATTGTTCGGCTGCACGTGGCGTGTTTAGGGACCTAACATTCCACGTACGAAGCCGAAGATCAATGTCCTTTTTTCGTTTTTTGCAGGGGTCGTCAACATTAAAATCAATTATAAGAGGAAGACCGCACCTCCGGTATAAAGACCAAGTAATCGCGGATGTGGGACATCTTGGTCTTGATAACTGGAAGCAAAGTGCCCGGGACCGTCAAAGATGAAAGGCAGCTATAGCTCAGGCTCAGATCCTCCATGGATCGTTGGCCTGATAAGTAGTAATTCAACATTAATCCGGTCCGTTATATCGGAGGCTTGTGGTTGTTTCGGAGCTTGTGGTTTTTTTTTACGGTTACGGCTTACTAGGCCGTAGCCCAACCGACTAATCCTGTTTTTTGGCGCAGGAGGCTCGCCGCTCGCCCTTACCCGTCTGCAATTTCCATAGGAAATCTCCAGAAGGCTCCACGGGGAGGTGGGGATGGGACCTACTAACAGTGCGGCAAGATGTTCGACTGCGGTGGCTCTTCTCGCTTTTTAGCAAGCCAGCATCCGTCGGATAGATGCTACCCCTACGAGGCCTTTGTTAGTCCTTCGCCATCCGATATGCTACTGCGCTGTAATTTCACAGTCGAGTTTGCATGGCGTCAGGATTGGCTCTGGCTGGATACTGTACCTGGAAAGGATAGTCCTCGCATTTTCACAGATAGCTCCAGGTCTGGGCTGGGGTCCGGTGCTGGGGTCTTCTTTGAGCGCGAAAACATCAACATGTAAATTGTAAAAAGCATATGCGTCTGTAGTGGCAGCCAAGCTGCAATCAAAGTTGTTTCTAATCCCCTAACTAGCTCCAAATTAGTGTGTGAACGTAAGTCATTCTTGAACAGACTTGGTAGACTAAATTCACTAACGCTTGTATGAGTTCCAGGTCACCCTGGGATCCCAGGAAATGAGATCTCTGATGAACTCGCCAGAATGGGTTCTGAGAAGAGCTTTTCAGGACATGAACTCGCCCTGTCTTGTCTTTCAGGAGAATCGACTGCAGAAGACTTGTGGAAGTCATTAATAAGCCTACAAAAGTTGTCTTTGAGTCGATTGTCCCTTCCTTCAGTGAGTTCGTGAACTAGGAATAGTTCTGAAACTAATGAAGACGTCAGCCATGAGACACATGCTTCAAGTTATCGCTCACAATCACGAATACAGCAAATTAATGACGAGGATGAAGACGACGATATACCTTTACCTTGTTCCACATCAAACTTTCTCGTAGTAGATGTCGCAGTTTTTCAGCAGCTTCTGTGCTCCTATACACAACTCAATCGTTCAAATTAAACAGTCAAGAAAGGGCGACCAGAATTGGTCAATAGAAAAGGAGTTTGTTCCATCAGGACAATGTCCAGGCCCCTCACATTTTCGATGTCTCGAAACAAGTTGACGGAACTTGAGTAGGAAGTTTTGATGCTTTCACCATAAAACCCGAATCTTGCACCACCTGATTACTATTTGTTTTAGTCTTTGCAAAACTTTCTATAAAGGTTAAAAATTGACCGATTGAAAAGCCACACAAAAACACTTGGCCAAGTCTACGCATATAAACCAAAAAAGTTTAGCATGCGCCTTTCTGACTCTTGATAGTGTGGCGCTGCTTTCGACATGACTTGTTAAGTACTCATATTTGTATAACAGATCTCAAGATATGAGAAAAGCCTTACCGCTGTCTGAAAATAAACTACGATCTTTGGACTCTTCCTTTCAATAATTAAATTATTGACGTTGGTTGACTGACGCACACTGTTTACTAGATCATTTTTGGTCAACACGAATTCATTCATACTTTATGGTTCATCTATAGTAGAAGGAAGCATTAGAGGAATAGAGTCTGTAAATAAAACAATATCGGTCCCTTTCAGAGCTACCACTATTTAGATAACTTTACGATACTAATTACCACACACCCCATTAACACTAATTTAAATAGGCTTTTTATGGACTTAGTAACAAAACTGTTTGCACGCAGATCAAAAGTAATTGGGCGCCATTAGCTAACCGAGGAAATGTAACTTCAGTAAGATAATAAAGATAGCAGCCAGAGTTGGACTTTGTTTCAAAACGAAAGGTTTGGTTGTATAGAATTCGAGATCAGATATGTGACTATGTGACTCACCTAATAACGAATTGCAGATGATAAACTTAAGAAAACTATACTTAAAGGATATTTTACTGTGACCTATGCTATGACCACTTCTAATCGAGGAAATGTTTTAATTCCTACATTTGAAATCGATCAAAATCGCACTTTACTCCATAGCTCTGTACTTTCCCAGGAATTTGATAGGACAAAACTTGAGACTTCAATTGTGATACGCATATCGACTATTAAATTTTTACTTCCAATTGTGACATAAAATACTAGCACATCGCCCTAAACTAATCCATCACCAAAGTTCACTGTAATATTCCAAGAATGCGACCAAAAGCTCACCTAATACCCGACAGCTCTCGTTATGAATCAGACATTTACAGCCCAGCTCCCGTCACTGATAGCTTATCAAATCGTTGCGTTAATGATATATATATGTATGTGCGTATGTGTAGTATTAAAATTATTTAATTTTAATAAATTTCAGTTTCATTCCGAGAGGGGGGTCACTCGCAGTATTCCATTCGACGTAGTAGTCGTTAACCTTTCGAGATATTCGTAATCGAGTAATGACAGTGATCGCTTTTTCACTTGCGTATCACCATGAGATTGAACACGATGATTTAATGGGAAATAGCGGTCATATTTTGTGTACTTTCGTGCCAAGTTTGCTAGTTTAGTTTGTCGTATCGCTAAGATAAAAATGTACATTCGCTTATCGGTCTTGAAAATACTCATAAAAATGTATTCTCGTGATAAAACAACTTTTATCTCATAAATATTTTCCGAATGTTTGATGGAATGTTTGTAATATATGTAATGTGGCAAAAAGCGTGAAAATGAATATATTTAAACTAAATACTGGTGTGCTCCAATATTATCGACAATGTTTCGCCACTTTTCGGTTAGCACCCGATGCCATCGTTGAAGAACTTCCGTGGTTTCTGGTTGAAAAACTGAATCAAGTAGTTTTCATAGGCTTCTTTCAAGACCAGCTTAATTCCATTGAGAAAGTTCTGTAGGGATCGGAACAACTGATAATCAGAGGGTGCTATGTCTGGATCTGGACTATACGGTGGATGCATCAAAACCTCCCAACCAAGATATCGCCAGTTTTGACGGGTCATCAAAGAAATGTGTATGTACAGTCCATGCAGGATTAAAGCCCAAAGCTTCTCTCAATCATCCATGTTGTGTGTGTGATTTTATTTTCTTATAGGGGTAAGTTCTATAGTTTGTTGCCGGTTCCGAATGGCGAAATTCGAGAATATTTTCTTGACAACTATACTAAAGGGAGTTTTATCAGTACCCCGCTGAGGAGAAGCACCGTGAAAAACACGTTCGACGACATGGCCGTTAGAGGCCAATACACTACCCACTGCGCCACGGCGCCCTAGAAAGACATGTATGTCCGGGCGTTATCGTAATGGAAGACAACGCCTTTCCTATTATTCAGTTGTGGTCGTTTTCTTTCAATTGCCTGATGTAATCTCTCTAGTTGTCCACAGTAGACTTGAGACTTCGTCGTCTGACCAACTGGAAGTAGCTTATAATGGACGTTTCCCTTTTAATTCCACCACATACACAGCATCACCTTCTTCTGCGTCAATCCTGCCTTCGCGAACGCTTGTGACAGGTCAGCATCCCTTGTCCGTGATCTCTCACGCTTCCGATTGTCGTATATGATCCATTTTTCATCACCGGTTTAGATGTTTCAGAAATGGCTCGATTTCATTATATTTCACTAACGCATGGCAGATGTTAATTCGGTCTATCATGTTTTTCGCGCTCAACTCGTGAGGAACCCATATATCGAGCTCCTTTTTAAAGCCAGATTTGTTCAAAACGGTATTGTGGTCAATGCCTAGCTTTATACCAAAATCGATACTATTATATTTATATGAGTTCAAACTGGGCCACAGAGCAGCGGAGGCCAGCCACAACATTAACAGCTCCTTCGGCGATGGAATGACTAACGAATGTATATGCTGCAATGCTAGTTCCAACAATTCCGAAATGGGGATAAGTCGCTCGAGTATGAGGAAGGGCGTGGGCGTGAGACACTCATCGACAATGATCAATTAAAGGTTCTTGTGGAAGCAAATCCACATACAACAGTAAGAGAACTTGTCGAAATGGTTTCTGTCCACCTGCGAGAAATTGGGAAATCCAAGAAGCCCGACAAGTGGGTTTCGGACGAATTGAGCGGGGCAAAAACAAAAAATTGTCGAATAGTTGAAATTGGGTTTTCACTCATTTTGCGCAACAATGATCCTCTTCTCGTTCGGATTGTGACGTGAGATGAAAAATGTATCTTTTACTACAATCGGCGTCCCTCAGCTCAATGGTTGGATCAAGATGAAGCATCACTACACTTCCCAAAGCCGGCATTGCACTAGAAGAAAATAATAGTGCCTGTTTGGTGGCCTGCTGATGGTTTAAGCCATCACAGCTTTCCGAATGCTGGCGAAACAAACGGCTGGGAAATATTGTCAATAAACTTGAACGCATTCGCCCGTTTTTGGTCAATAGCAGAAAAGGACAAATTCTTCTCCTTGACAACGCGCAACCACACGTCGCACAGCTGACCTTTCAGAAGTTGAACGTACTAGGCTACAAAGCCATCCGCCATACTCTACCACTTGTTCAAGCATCTCGACAACTTCTTGCATGCGAAATTCTTCAAGAGCCAAGACGACGCCAAAACTGCCTACAACGGGTTCATAGCTGAAGGAATAAATAAAATTCCTTCCCGTTGGCAAAAGTGTGTTGATCACAACGGTTGCTATTTTGATTAATAACGTTTTGTTAAACTCAATATCTATGCTTTTAAATATGTAGGTTAAAAACCGACATTACTTTTTAGACAACCTAATACAATCGGTTGAAAAAATGAAATATGTAAATGGAAGGAATCTCAAACGTTTAACTATAAAAGTACACTTGTTTGTGAATTATGGGAACGCAAGTGATTAGCAAGTCATTGTGTTAACTTCAGAGTAATCAATCGTAATTGACTACAGTAACGAATACTGAGAATGATCGACAGTGTGTGGCAGCGAAATAACGTGAACGACCTTTAAGGGGAAACGAAATAATCCTGAAAACGTGCAAATCAAAGAAATCCGTCGATCAAAATGTATTGCCTTAGGTGGCTTAAAAATGATCGACTTCCGCTACGACTCATTTCCTTTTCTCTTGATGGTTTTCTGGACTCTTAGACGATGTCTGCCACCCACCCAGTTGGCTGAGGTCCCCTTTCACCTGTGTGCGCCCTCTTAAGTGCGGCCAACCTCTGTTCCTTCGTCCCTTGGGGTTGAATTCAAATACGCTCCGGGCTGGAGCTGTGGTTTCCGTTCGCTCTTCATGGCCTTGCCATCTTAGGCGCTGAATCCGGAGACGCTTGACTAGACTCATGTCGCTGTACAGCCCGTAAAGCTCGCGGTTGAATCTTTTCCTCCATTCCCCGTCTACGTTTATAGGAGCGAAAATCACACACAAATACTTTCTCTCGAACCGACCAAGGCCCTCCTCATCTGCTCTTGACAGTGTCCATCCTTCAGTGCCTTACAACAGGACCGGGATGATAGGGGTCTTATATAGAGTCAACTTGGTCGTTCGGGAGGGGGCTCTATTACGCCATCGTCTTCTGAGCTCAAAGAAACAGCAATTGGCAAGAGTGATTCTGTGTTTGATTTCGGAACTGATGTCGTTGTTCCGGGTCAGTGCGGAGTCGAGGTAGACGAAGTCCTTATCTACCTCGAACTTATATCTGCCAATACAAACGTTCTGGCCAAGACGTCGGTGGTGAGTGCCCTTTTTGATGACAGCGTATATAAAGTTTTGCCCTCATTTACTGCGAAACCGATTTTCGCCGCCACCTCCTCAATATTTGTAAACGCTTCATTGACATCTTCTTCCGATTATGTCAATGTCATCCGCATATGCGAGGAGTTGTGAGAATTTGAAATAAATTGTGCCTCTTGGGTTGGCCAGTCATTTTTGCACAATAATTTTCAACACGATGTTGAAGAAATTACAAGACAGCGCATCGCCTGCCGCAATCCCTTTTTGACTTAAAAACTATCGGTCAGATCTGCACCGTTTTGGATTGAGCTGCGAGCATTTTTCAAAGTCATCCTGCATAGACTGAGGAGCTTGGCAGGGATGTCATAGATAGACATGGCGTTGTATAGCTCGTCTCTAATTACGCTGTCGTATGCGGCATTGAAGTTGACAAATAGGTGGTGAGTGTCGACCTGAAATTCATTGGTTTTTTCCTCGATCTGTCGTAGTGTGAATATTTGGCAGATGGTGGACTTCTCTGACCTGCAGCCTCACTGATAAGGACATAGCAGTCTATTTACAAAAGACTTCAGACGTTCACACAAAACGGCAGAGAAGATTTGGAAGGCAATGTAAAGGAGACTTATTCCTCTTTAGTTGGCATAGTCAAAGCGGTCTCCTTTCTTGTGAATGTAGCAAACGATCCTGAGTCTCCATTCTTCAGTCAAATGAGCTGGTGCATGCTCATTTGCCTCCTGCTTCGATGTGTGAATCTTTCTGCACTCGTCATCGAACCAAGTGTTTCTACTCGGTGGAGACCTGAAACCCAAAACTTCAGATACAGTGCTTTTTAGGGCTTATTTGTAAAGGTCATCCGCTTTTACCAGGTCCAATCCATTGCATTTTCTGGATGGCGGAGAAGTCCGCTTTATAGCGGTCTAGGGCATCCGCAAGTTGTTCGGCTGCACGTGGTCTGCTTAGTGACCTTACATTCCATGTACAGATCATTGTCGTTTTTTCGTTTTTTGCAATGGTCGTCCATATTAATCCGACCCGTTTTATCTGAAACTCGTCGTTGTCTTTGAGCATTGTGGGGTTTTCCGGCTACGGTTTGCTAGACCACAGCCCAACCGACATTAATCCTATTTTATGGCGAGGGATATGTTCAGCTGCAGAGGCTCTTACCCGCTTTCTTTAGCTGACCAGTATAGTACCCGTCGGCAGATGCTACTCCTACGAGACCTTTGTTAGTCTTTCACCATCCGAAAACCATCATCAGCGCCACTTAATAAAGCTCAAATTGCACAGCAGGCAATCAAGTGGACTGTCGCACAATAAACCGGACGGCTTCTTTGTAGATTTACAGGAAGAATACTATGAGCCAGTCGAGAGGGCTTGTACTATGATCAGCAAAATTAATTAATTACAATAGCTTTCTTTCGTCTTCAAATCGCCTTGTAACCAGGAAAGCAAACTTTTATCTGAAAAAAAAAAATACTTACAAATACGGTGGTCATACCTCTTCGAAAGCGTCATCAATCATCAAAGCGAATCAATCGCTCCCTTATGATTGAATCCTACGAGTATTCTCGACGGTACGCAATTCTAGGAACACTATTTCCTGGAACGTTTTCACTATCGTTTAGTTTATATGTATGTTCCGTATCTTATCTCACGTGAAACCTTCATTAATGAGCGCACTAAATAACATCGCACCTTTGTATACGAGCGTAGACTTTGTGATTGTATTTTTTGTCGGTCTTATAGCACCTGGTTCCAAACTTATTCAATCGAATACTCTCTTTTTCCTAGTTGCAGAAATCACCCTGTGCATGAGTACCTTAAGCAAACGAATTCCTTCTTCGGGTCCTGAAAATGAACAATAACGAAGCGCGAAATGGCACCACCACAGAAAGCCCGCTCCGTCTTGACATCAGCAAGGCCAACGCTCCACAACCGGTGGTGCCAGTTAAAAAGAAGCGACGAGATAAAAGTGATTTGGGTCCAGATTTCGTGGCGCCAGAAGGTGGATGGGGATGGCTGGTTTCCATCGCAACGGGCATATGTATTGTAAGTTATTGAAATCGTCCATAAGAACGCCACTATACTCGTTCGTGTCCTTGTAGCTAGTCACGTTTCCTGTGATGCAACAGTTTGGTATTCTGTTTCGTGTGCGATTTGAGGAGCTGATGATTAGCAGCTCACAGATGACGACTATCATTAATATGCAACAGTGCGTGTCGGCATGCACAGGTGAGTCTTACCATACTCTGTTGGTTAAAGGCATCTAGAGCAATTTCGTTCTCTTTCAGGTTTGTTTAATGGACCGTTGTTCAGGCGTTTTTCATTCCGCCAAATAGCCCTCTCAGGAGCGGTTATGGTCTTTCTCGGTCTCCTGGTAGCAACATTTGCAAACTCTTTTCTCTGGTACCTTCTGTCTATTTCATTTATGTATGGTAAGTTCGACTGCAAATTCCAACTCTTTCCCGGCATATTAATCTTCATCTTTCAGGTGTTGGCCGAGGCTTCATGATATCAGCTTCATCGCTGGCCGTTAATACATACTTCAAGATCAAAAGGCGATCAGCCACCGCGTATCAGTTCGCAGTCGCCGGACTTGGACCCATTGTCTTGCCATATATTTCCACATTCCTCATGTATCAATACGGAGTCGCGGGGGCTGTCCTCTTTTATTGCGGTCTTTCGCTTCACAATTTTGCCTGCTCGTTGATTTATCAACCAGTCAAGTGGCATGTCAAGCCGAAAACAGATGCCGAAGCTCAAAAACAACTTACTGAGGACGAGGTGGATCCGCAAAAAATGATTGAAAATAATGCTGATCCTGAAACGCCTATTCTGCCTCGATCCATTGACGGTTGGTACGGTTCCCGGGTATCACTCGACTCGGCCCGACAACGGCGTCATAGTTCCATTGGCAGTGTGTCCAGTTATAGGACCAGCCCTGGAACACCAGGCAACACGCCTTCTATCCCACTGCGAACGCCAAAAATTTCATTCTCTAACACGAAGCCGTCCATGGAAGCTGTTAAGGAAGACTCCAACCCGGAGGAGACAGCATTCCTTCAGAAACCTAAGAGTGGAATCGAGCCCGAAAACGAAAAAGAGAACAAGGTGTCAATATTCCACAGGATTGCTGTTTTCTTCGATCTGGATCTACTAAAGGACATTACTTACTTGAACCTCGCGCTTGGTCTCACGTTGGTGGCCTTTGCAGAGATCAACTTTGCCATTCTAACACCGTTCATCCTGGCCGAATTCGGATTCGATAACGGTCAAATCGCTGCTGCCATGTCGATGCTAGCATTCTGTGATCTTGTCATGCGATTCCTAATCCCCACGATTTTAGGCAAGGCTAAGGTCGACAATAAATTGATTTTCCTCTCGTCACTGGCCGGCATGTTGGCCGGGAGAGCTATAGTAGCACATACAAGAAACTTTTACCTCATGCTTGCGTGCTTCGGATGGATGGGCTTGAATAAAGGCTTAAGAATTGTATTTTGGAACTTGATCATTCCAAGCTACGTGCCGCTAGAGAGATTACCAGCCGCTGCTGGGTTGCAGCTTCTATTCACAGGCATCTTCACACTAACTTGCGGCCCAATTATTGGTAGGTTATTAGATGGTATGCGTGGGTGTTGGGTTGGTAAGGAATGTGTTTCTCTCTCCTTGCAGGCTTGATTAGAGATGCGACGAACTATACGATCACGATACATTGGATGAATGGGCTGTGCATTATGGTCATGATCGCATGGTGGGGTGAGGATGCGTTACGGAAATGTTTCCAAAAACAAGCGTCAGCCGGTGGGGATACTGAAAAACCGATGGATTCATAGTTGTAGTTTTTTCTCTCTATTTAAGCTTTTTTTTTATAACAATATGTAAGCCAAAATGTTCGTATAGTACAAGTAAGGACTGTTCACGCGGTACTCTTTAATTTTACTTTTGCTTAGAGCTGTTTTCACTATTGCGCTTTCGAGTTGCCATTAGCTTAGTACGAGTGCGTTGAAAACGTAAATAAATTACTTTATTTATAAGTAGTTTTTTCAAAGTTGCTAGAGCTGTTAGGTGTTCACGTCATGATTGTCAATCAACTGAACATGAGAGACAACTACGGGCGCTTACTGATGATTTTATTATAGTAAAGTAATTCCCAGGTTCCCAAACTGCTACCTTCGATGGATAAACTTGAAAATGGTGTGATCATACAATTCCTGGAAGGATGTTCATTCGAAATTAACAAAAGTTTACGGGGACTCTGTCCCTTTGATGTTGGCCGTAAGGAAGTGGGCAGCTGAACTTAAACGTCGTCGCACATCTCCCGAAGATGATCCACACGCAGAACCGCCAAAAACCACAACCACACTGGAAACCATTGAAAAAGTGCTTGATGTCGTGTTGGACGAAAGGCAAGTGAAGGTGAGAGCGACAGGTGATGTGGAGATATCGGAAGAAAGGACGCAAAATATTTTGCACAAAGAAAGTAGTACAAAGCCCCAGTGCCTGTCCCTAAGACACTGGAGGTCGAGGCAGACCTGCGTTCGATTCTGCTCGCCATGCAAGGGCAAATCGGCCAGCTCCAGAATAGGCGATACGAGTGGACAGGATCTACTAGTTTCTGCCGAGTCTAAGCGCAGAAATCCAAACAGTATTTTGAGTTTGTAAAAAAGATATTATAATATTTGGTCGGAGATATATGTAAATGCCGACCATAGTACTTGGGGCAATAATATATGCAACACTAGCGGTAGCCTACTAAGCCATTAGTGAGCCTTGCACAATATTGGGTATAAACTCAACTTGATTGCAACGGATAGTCCACAGAAATAGGAAACTACAGACCAATCTCGATCTTGCCTGTTGTTGAAAAGTGTATGGAGGAGATTTTTGTCGATCGTTTAATGAAGTTTGTAAATAAACACAAAGTTTTGCAAACCAACCAATATGCGTTTCAAAGGGGAAAGACTATTGGAAAACTACTGGACGTGATGTCGAACATTATCAACACAGGATTGAATAAAAACCACCATGTGCTAGTTATATACATATGTGCATTTCAGTAAAGCATTCGATACGCTAGTCCACGAGAATCTGCTTGAATGCCTTTGCCATATTGGAGTTAGAGATAAGGCGGAATCATGGCTAAGAAATTACTTATTGGTTCACATTCAGGGTGAAGATTTTGAACACAGTTTATGAGGAAAAGAAGAGTGTGTATGGTGTTCCATAAGGCTCCAAACTTGGCCCAATACTATTCGTTCTGTTCACTAACGAGTTTTATGTGTTTTTGAGCAGTCGACCGTATATGCATACGCAGATGATATCGCCAAAGTGGCTAAACACCACAAACTCGAAACAGCGATAGCAATATTGCAGGAAGAATTCGATAAAGTATCGAAAAAGACAAAAGTGATGCACAAACGAACACCCAATCAGACAACAGCAACTATAGAAATCTTCCATCAAAATGAAAACTGTCCACACACACAAAGAAGCGATGCGATTGAGGTTGTCAAATCCTTTAGGTACTTGGGAATAATCATCGACGAGCATTTTACTTGGCGCGAATACATATGTATGTACATCATCTACGGTGGCACTGAACGGACCATTCGTGCGTGTCGGCCAGACGAACTTTTTACGTATCGTTGAGTATGACAATGACAATTGCCGACGTGGTTCCGTAATCCAAATACCGGACGAATTTGCAGCAATGACAGTTTATGTCCAAACGTCCGATTATAGTAGGGCACGTTGGCAGTCACTTCGAGCGCCTCCTTCCCACCGAATAATGGGAACCTATCAAATGACAAGACTGATAGGCAGCTAAAAAAAAATGGACGAAATAATCAAAAAAAAGATGGAAAGAACAATACCACGCCAACGGCATTACGATACCACGGACGTGTACCGAAAGGCGACCATAGACGCACTTCACAGGCAAAAAGTAGATTCCTGTCAAGACTCGCGCTGTCCTAAACGACGATTTCTTTGTGGTCGAAGATCCTCAGTAGAAAGTAGCCTTCCAGGAAGTGTACAATGTGAATGAAAGCGTTTGCCTGAACAGTGGCCTTGAGAATAAAGCCCTGCTTCACCACTTTTACCGTCGAAATGATATCGAACATTGGCGAACCGAGAGCCACAGTTTCACTAGGTTCAGTAACGACTTTATGGCAAACAACGTCATCGGCAATAAAATTACGAATACCCTGTTGATCTTTGAGCCACCAAAGCACAAGAAATCTGCGGATATTGACGGAATATCCAATGTTGTTAGGCATCTTCCACTAAAGGCTATAGAGGGGTCCAGCATCCATTGAATAATGCATATTATCCGGTTCATTGGCTGTGGGCAACCAATCCCTAAAAGGGGCAAAGTCTCGTCTAACCCGGTAAATTTCCGGTCGATAAGGCTCTCTCCAAGTATCAGCAAGGTCTTCGACGAGGTAACCCATAGAGTCCTGACTAAACGGACTGAGGACAAAAATATTAATTCAGGAAAACTAATTCAAGAGGAGGCATGATACCATGCATATATATGTGCCACGTCGAAACTCGTCTCGGATATTCAATGGAATAAATGCAAAAATCAGTGTACGGGTGCCTAGCTAATTGAAAAAGCCTTCAAGTCCTGGGTATAAGTAAACCTATGCTATATATATATGTAGCTATGCTTCATGATATGCTAACGAGCAGAAAGTTCGTTTTGAAAATTACTAACGTGAATTCTACTCAAACATTTGACATTAGATAAAAATAGATTGAACCAGGCACGGTCAGTGATTTGATAGTTTCTTTTCACCATTCAATAGCATACGCGGACGTCTTTACCCACGATTAACGTCGTTGCTATCTTATTGCAACGTGACTTCAATAAAATTCAGCATCTCTATGATGACTGGAAGTTTAAAAGCAACATCCAGAAATCACGGCCCGTCTGCTGAGCTTCTCAAGGCGTCTGGAGATGAGCTGGCAAGGTGCATGCACCATCTCATTAGCAAGGTATGGTCGGAGGAAAGCATGCCCGACGAATGGAATCTCAGAATCGATTGCCCGGTCCATATGAAAGAGAACCCTATAACTGCGCCAACTATAGGGGAATAAGTCTTCTTAACATCGCATATAAGATCTTCTCTGCCGTATTGTGTGAACGCCTGAAACCGTTTGTGAATAACCTGATCGGCTCTTATCAGTGTGGTTTCAGGCCAGGTAAATCCACAATAGACCAAATATTTACGCTACGACAGATCTTAGAGAAGACCCAGGAATACCAAATCGACACTCACCACCTCTTCGTCGATTTCAAGGCTGCATATGACAGCGTGTATAGAGATGAGCTATATAAAGCCATGTCTAGTTTTAACATCCCTGCCAAACTCGTCCGACTGTGGAGGATGACAATGGAGAATTCTCGCTGCTCCATTAAGGTCGGTAATGAGCAAACCGAGACCTTTGATGTTAAAAAAGGATTTAGGCAAGGTGACGCGCTGTCCTGCAACTTTTTCAAAATCGTGCTTGAAAAGATCGTGCAAGAGTCACTGGCCAACACAAGAGGTACGATTTATTTCAAGTCTACGCAATAGCTTGCGTACGCCGACGATATTGACGTGATTGGATGGACACAGCGAGACGTCAATGAGGCCTTTGTAGAGCTCTCTCTCGGAAAACCAAGGTGACACTATATAAGACCGTAATCATCCCAGTCCTCCTTTACGGCGCAGAGGCTTGGACCTTAACACAAGCGGATGAAGATGCCCTCGGTCGTTTTGAGAGGAAACTTCTGCGCACTATTTATGGTCCCATTTGTTCAAACGGTGTATGGAGGAGAAGATATAACGAAGAACTGTACGGGTTGTGCAGCGACATCGGTCTGGTACGACGTCTACGGATAGAGCGTCTAAGGTGGCTAGGCCATGTAGTGCGAATGGAAAAACAGCTCCAACCCGAAGAGTCTTCGAATCCACCCCGGAAGGAAGTCGCGGCAGAGGACGGCCGCATCAACCGTGGCGCACGCAGGTGCAAGGGGGCATTAACCAACTGGGCGTGCGGCACTGGAAACAGCTGGCCAAAGACCGTGCCAGCTGGAGACGCTTGTTGGTTGAGGCCCGGGTTCACCACGGACTGCAGCGTCACCTAAGTAAGTAAGTAAGTAAATAAGTAAAACCTGATATTGCGCTCTTGGGTTCTCCTGTTAGAACTTATTCCAGATAGTTATATTTCTCGGCTGGGGTGAGGCTCGTGTTTTCATGCACTGCACTTCTAAACTGTTCCCAAAAGGAAAGCCAATTGGAGAATTTTCCGTCAAACCGCTCCAATGGTATTTTCGGCAGTTTTGTCCCACTATTCATAGCCCTTGGAGGGATATCGCTAGATCTTTCCGGAGCTGGGTCGACATTAGCTTTCAGGCGTAATCTTACTAACCTGGTATTCTGTCGTGATAGAATGTCGATTGCCTGGTCCTGATAATCTGCTATCTTCTCGAACGATTCAGCTTGCTTTGTCAGTCCCTTTTTAGGGTTCCGTACCCAAAGGTAAAACGGAACCCTATTAAAACCTATTACTAAGACTTCGCTGTCCGTCCGTCCGTCCGTCCGTCACCAGGCTGTATCTCATGAACCGTGATAGTTAGGGAGTTGAAATTTTCACAGATGATGTATTTCTGTTGCCGCTACCACGACAAACAGAACAAAGTGAATATTAAAGGGGGCCTCCCATACAACAGACATGATTTTCATCCAAAAAATCCCCTTGGTCACATACTGAACTAAGGTTAGTCGACAATATCCCACAACCAGTAGCAAACTTCCCAGTTTTGATCTGTTTTGTGTCTTTGATCAATTAATCCTAGCTGCAAACCTTTTTGCCATATTTCCCATATTTCTGCAACCAAGATCCTCATCATACCGTTTCCTATTCAGCGTATTTCCTGGACCGCAGTAACATCCGCCCCGTACTGCGTAAGGATTCTTTCTAGTTTATGAGCAGCTCCGGGAGTGTACAGGGTTCTGACATTCCAGGAGCATACTCGCAAATCGTGTTCCTTTTTCGTACGTTGTTGTCGTCGAGTATCCGTCCGCGTATCCGAGGCATCTTGCTCATTCATAACTTCATGTTTTTTTTTCTACGGGGGCGGATTGTTAGCCCGCCGCATTCTGGTTGGGGTTTTGTCGCTGTATACGTTTGTTCACCTCCCAACGGCTGTTGAAGAGGCTATCCAGAGGGCGCCGCGAGGAGGCTGTATGCCAACTTGACCCGATCATTTAAACAGGGATCGTTGCTGGCACTTTACCCTGTATGTCCGAGCCCATGCCCTCCTTTTATAGCGTTTGGTACAGTGTATTCGTCGTATTCGGACAGAATTTCATAAAAATAACGTTCCAAGATAACTGTGACTGTCACATTGTCCACATTAACCATTCGCCCTCTTTGTCAGATCCGGCACCATGGTTTGCACCGGCATTCTAAATTACATCTCCAGAAACGCCCTAAAATACTCATACGACATGCTTTTTAACCGTGCATATCCTTCTTACTTACTTACTTAGGTGGCGCTACAGTCCGTGGTGAACCTGGGCCTCAACCAACAAGCGTCTCCAGCCGGCACGGTCTTTGGCCAGCTGTTTCCAGTGCCGCACGCCCAGTTGGTTAAGGTCCCCATCCACCTGCGTGCGCCACCGCTGAGGCGGCCGTCCTCTTGCAAGAACTATAGAGGTATATCCCTGTCCCATGTCGCATACAAGATCCTGTCCAGCGTACTGTGTGAACGTCTAAAGCCATTTTGCACCACACTAATCGGCAGTTACCAGTGCGGCTTCCGGCCCGGCAAATCGACTATAGGCCAAATTTACACACTTCGACAAACCCTGGAAAAGACCAACGAGTTTCGAATCGATACCGCATATGACAGCATTCATCGTGAAGGACTGTTTGGTGCGATGGCCAAATTCGGGATCCCGGTAAAACTGATCCAGTTGTGTCGCGCCACGCTAAAAAATACGACTTGCATCGTGCAACTAGGTTCTAGGCTAGGACTTTGGAACCGTTTAAAGCATGCACCGGATTTCGGGAAGGAGATGCGCTGTCATGTGAGTTCTTCAACCTGGTGCTGGAGCAGATAGTGCGACGGGCAGGTGTCAACAGGGAAGGCGCTATCTTCTACAAGTCCATACAGCTGCTAGGATACGCGGATGATATCGATATCAACGCGTATTCTCGTCGTGGTATTGTGGAAGCGTTCACGGCGATTGAAGAACAGGCGAAACGAGTTGGTCTTAAGGCCAATGAGGACAAGACGAAGTACATGCTGTCAAGCAAAAACCAATCCGTCGCTCACCACCTGGGACAAAATAGAACAATTGACAGCTAAAATTTCAAGGTAGTTAAGGAGTTTGTCTACCTCGGGGCGAACGTAAATTCCACAAATGACGCCACAGTGAAGACCCGAGATAGAATCGCCCTTGGCAACCTCTGCTACTTCGGCTTGTCCAAGCAACTGGGGTCAAAACTCCTCACTCGAAGGACCAAAGTCATGCATTAGAAGTGGAGCTGATCTTGGGTTCTTTCGAAAGAAAAATTCTGCGCCTGATATTTGGTCCTGTCTGTGAGAAAGGTGAATGGAGAAGAAGACACAACCGCGAACTCTACGAGCTGTACAAAGATGTGGATGTTGTCCGGATGGCAAAGATCCGTTGACTACACTGGCTCGGCTACACCGAGCGCATGGACATCCACGCTCCAGCTAAGAGGGTCTTCGAGCCTCCTGGTTTGAGAAGAAGAGGAAGACCGAACCTCCGGTATAAAGACCAAGTAATCGCGGAAAGACATATTGGTCTTGATAACCGTCAAGGATGGAAGGCAGCTATAGCTCAGGCTCAGATCCTCCATGGATCGCTGGCCTGATAGGTAAGTAAATAAGTAAACGCTATAAAACACGCTATAAAGTGGAATGAACTCCTTATGAATTATTCATTTCGTATCCTAGAAACAAATCCACATTGCTATTGACAGTATTAATCATGACATCCACTTTTTAAATGCTGGTGATCCCTAGGACTCTGTCTTGTCTTGCACGGCCAACCCAATTCAATTCTTCGCTGACAACAGTACCCTTAGCTTCTCATATTCGTTCACTACCTTACGACCCTGCCCTTTGGCCGTAAGTAGTGAGCAGTAGCGTATGTTAGCTTATAGAATTATATATCGAAATCATCATTGCTCTTTTGTAGGTCAATTCCCGTCGCTCTTTTCTTTTTGATTGTTAATTCCAAAGTTCGAGTTGTGCACAGTAGAGGACCGAGTTGACCGGTTTACCAGGTTGTGGCAGCTCATAATGGACATATCTACTCCAATTCCAACAAACACCCAGCATCACCTTGCCTGCCATCAATCTAGGTTTTAAAGTTGTTTATGGTGGGTCGCTGGCCTTTCACCATGGGCGTTGGATATGTTCGTATTTAACCCATTTTTCAACGCCCGTAATAATTCGCTTTAAAAATGGTTCGATATTGTTCAGTCTCAGTCGGGTTTTTATGTTGGAAATTCAGTTAATCAATTTTCTATGCGTTTCTAAATCGGATTTCTTTGAGTCATTCCGAGAAGGGAGTCACTCGTTAACCTTTCGAGATAATCGTAATCGGGAAACGACAGTGACCGTTTTCTCACTTTCGTATCACCATGAGATTGAACACGATGATTTAATGGGAAATAGCGGTCGTATTTTGTGTACTTTCGTGCCAAGTTTGCTAGTTTAGTTTGTCGTATCGCTAAGATAAAAAGGTATATTCGCTTATCAGTTTTGAAAACAGTTCTCGTGATAAGTCAACTTTTATCTCATAAATACTTCCCGAATATTTGATTGAATGCTTGTTATATATTAAGCTGTTCAAAAAATAACGTCGGTTCTTATGATACTCACTTATTTTTGATTGTTTTGAAATTCATTTTTTAATGATTCCAGTGGAAATACACAAAGATGAACTAATAATCAGAGGCAACAATACACAGTGCACGAGAAGATGATTCAGGATACATGTGTATGTACCTATCTAAGAATCACCCTTAATGTCTTTAAAGACTAAACTATAATTGAGGTTGAAAAGCGGTTCAAATCAAATCAGGACGAAAATGATATTTGACAACACCAGGAAACATATAAAATTGAAAAAGTTTGAAGAAGATCATATAATTCAAATAATTAAAAACCATTTTAGCCCAAAAGGAGCAAACGCTATTTATGTGGAAGATCTACCACTATTCCTGAAAATACAAGACGTCTTCGTCTTCTTCCTAATGGGCGCTACAGTTCGGGGGGAACCTGGGCCGCAACCAACATGCCCCTCCAACTAGCACGATCCTTTGCTAGCCTTTTCCATTGCCACACACCCAGTTGGCTGAGGTCCCCTTCCACCTGTGTGCGCCATCTTAGGTGCGGCCGTCCCCTGCTTCTTCGTCCCTCGGGGTTGGATTCAAAGACTCTCCGGGCCAAAGCTGTGGTGTCCATTCGATCTGCATGGACCAGCCATCCTAGGCGTTGAATCCGTCGACGCCTGACTACACTCATGTCACTGTGCAGCCCGTTTAAAGGCCCGAAAACCACGCGCAAAAGCTTTCTCTCGAACCGACCAAGGGCCTCCTCATCCGCTTTTTATAGTGTCCATGCTTCTGCGCCGTACCGCAGGACCGGGATGATAAGGGTCTTATATAGAGTCAACTTTGTCGTTCGGAAGAGGGTTCTATTACTCGATTGCTTCCTGAGCCCAAAGAAACAGCGATTTGCAAGAGTGATACAAACGTTCTGGTCAAGACGTCGGTGGTGCGCGTCCTTTTTTGATGACACCATATATTTAGTGTTGCCCTCGTTTACCGCCAAACCAGTTTTCGCCGCCTCCATCTCAATACTCGCAAACGCCTCATTGACATCTCGCTGTGATCTACCTATTATGTCAATATCGTCGGCGTATGCAAGGAGTTGCGAGGATTTGAAATAAATTGTGCCTCTTGTATTGGCCAGTGATTTTTGTACAATCATTTCCAATATGATGTTGAAGCATACGACAGCGCATCGTCCTGCCTTAATCCTTTTTTGACATCAAAACTATCGGTAAGGTGTTCACCGATTCGGATGGAGCAGCGAGCATTCTCCAAAGTCATCCTGCATAGTCTGACGAGTTTTGCAGGTAAGTCAAAGGTAGACATAGCGTTGTATAGCTCGTCTCTAATTATGCTGTCGTATGCGGCTTTGAAGTCGACAAATAGGTGGTGAGTGTCGACTTGAAATTCATTAGTTTTTTCCAGGATCTGCCGTAGTGTGAAGATTTGGTCGATGGTGGACTTCCCTGGTCTGAATCCGCATTGATAAGGACCTATCAGCTTATTTACAAAAGGCTTCAGGCGTTCACACAAAACGGCAGAGACGATTTTGTAGGCGGTGTTAAGGAGACTTATTCCTCTGTAGTTGGTGCAATCAGAGGGGCTTCCTTTCTTGTGGATCGGGCATACGATGCTTAGACTCCATTACTCGGCCATGCTTTCCTCTGACCATATCTTACAGATGAGCTGGTGCATGCTCCTAACCCTAGCTGCCTTGAAGAGCTCAGCAGACAGTCCGTCTGCGCCAGCAGCTTTATTTGGCTTGAGTTTCGAAATGGCAATCTTAACTTCGTCGAGGTCAGGGGGGCGGAATTCTCTACGGTCTTCTTCGATTAGAAATGGATCGTTCTGCCTGACAGCGGTATATTGACTAACATCGCCGTTATCTTCTTTGGTGGCGTAACCGCCCATGAAGGACCAAAACCAATCTTCTCTCAATCACCCACGTTGTGTGTGATTTCTTTTTTCACACAGGTGAAAAGGACCTACAGTTTAATGCCGATTCCGAACGGCGTGAGTCGGGAAGCTTTTTCTTTGCAAGTTTACTACGGGGGGTTTTGCCAGTACCCCGCCGAGGAATAACGCCGCGAAATAAACATTCGATGGCGTTGGTGTTATCGGGATCAGAACTCGCTCATCGTGCGCCAGAGTCCAACACCCTAACCACTGCGCCGCGGCGCCCTCAACATCGCCGTTATACAGTCTGCAAAAGTAGAAGTCCATATTCTCAGCATCGACTGCGATTCTACTACTAAGTGTCCGTTCTCATCCTTGCCAGCTTCCGTTCTGGCTTCATAACCTTGGCATGTTCGCTATATCTGCTGATAAAACTTTCGAACGTCACGCCTGCGTAACACCTCTCCAAATCCTCAATCGCGCGCTTCTCGTGCTCTTTCTTCTTTCTTCTGAGAAGCTTATGCTCCTCCCTTCTTTTTAACGCGTAGAGCTCACGAGCTGCTCTTGTTCTTTTATGCAGCGAGGCTTTATATGCATCCTGCTTCGCTGTGTGAATCCTCTAGCACTCGTCATCGAACCCGGTGTTTCTTCGTGGTGGAGCCTTGAAGCCCAAAACTTCGGACGCAGAGCTTTTCAGGGCTTGTTTGCAAAGGTTCCACTGCTGTTCTATTGATAGCGAGGAGGGTTGAGGTGTATTGGAGAGCTTAAGTGAGACGCGATCGGTAGAAACACGAGCGGTTTCTGGCGATAGTAGCTTTACAACATCATAACTTTGTATTCTTACTCTGTAGTAGCATCTTGGCTACTACAAGTGGTCCGAGTCGGTGTTAGCCCCTCGGAAAGTTCGAGCATCAAGAAGAGTGGAGGAGTGTCTGGCGTCGATCGCGATGTGATTAGTCTGGTTGGTGGTCGATTGATCAAAAGAACGCCATGTGCCTTTGTGTATATCGAGGTGCGGGAAGCGCGTACTGGCTAGAAGGAGATTCCCCCCCGTAGCAAAATCAATCAGCCTGTGTCCGTTATGGGATGTGGTGTTGTGTAAGCTATGTTTGCCGATGACTCGTTCAAGGATGCTTTCCTTACCCAACTTACATTGAAGTCTCCTAGTATAATTTTGATGTCATAGCTGGGACATTGGGCATACGTTCTGTCTGGAAGATCGTCTTTGGCGGAGTCATCCTTGTCTTCCTTGGGGGCGTGGACACAGATCAAGCTGATGTTAAAAAATTTAGCCTTGATGCGGATCGTTATGAAGCGTTCGCTCACATGCCGAAAGCTAATGACTTTTTGCCTTAGTCCACCCCGAACATCATAGCCGCATCCAAACAATCGTTGCCCTCTCTCCCTATAGCAGTCGCCGTAGTAAATATCCCAGTTTTTCTTCCGCTTTATACCCGGTCCATTCCATCGCATTTCCTGGATGGCGGTGATGTCCGCTTTATAGCGGTCTAGGGCGTCCGCAAGTTGTTCGGCTGCACGTGGCCTGTTTAGGGACCTAACATTCCACGTACAAAGCCGAAGATCATTGGCCTTTTTCCGTTTTTTGCAAGGGTGGTATACATTAACCCGGTCTTGTCTTTGTCTATGAGGAATGTGGAGTTTTCCGGTAACGGTTTGCTAGATTATAGCCCTACCGAGATTAATCTTATTTCATGGCGCAGGTAACCACGAGGAGGTGGAAGTAGGACCTGGCCAACAGAGCTGCCAGAGAAAGCTCTTACTCGCTTTTTTTAGCGGACCAGCACCCGTCTTCAGACTCTATTCCTACGAAACTTTTGTTAGTCGTTTACAATCCAAAATCATCATCAACGCAGTTTACTAAAGCACATCAGGCAGTCAGTGGGCTGTCCCACAATAAAGCGGACGGAGGAACACTATGTGCGAGTTGAGAGGGATTGTACTGTAATCTGCAAAATGATGGCCTTGTAACAAGGAAAATAATCTCTTATCTGAAAGAAAATAAAAAAATACTTAAAATAAGGTCATGATACCTCTTCGAAAGCGTCCTCAATCACCAAAACGAATCAATCCCTTATGATTGAATGCTATTCTCGACGGTGTGTATTTCTAGGAATACTGCCACATGTTCCGTATCTTATCTCATGTGAAAACTTCATTAATGCACGCACTGAATAGCGTCGCACCTACATATTTAAGTTAATTACGAGTATAACACTCAAGTTATCCAAAAACACTCAAACTAAGTCTGAGTGCTCCTCCTCCAACACAGAGAGGGGAGCTCGTTATTAGATACAGTGTACTGAGTTTAGTGTTAACTCAATCGTTCGGCAATAAACACATCGTTGGCGTTGAACTCGATGTTCTATTGTATTAATTAATTCAAGTGGATTAAGAATCATTGGCGCCCCACTTATAACCCATTGTGACATGAAGTTAAACCAAAAAATTAAAGTATAACAAAGTGTGTGCTGATGAACAAATAAGTGAACAAGCGTCACCAGAGCAACAGGTGCACTTTGGACAGCATCTACCCATCTCACCCAGTAGCCTACCTGGACAAAATCAGAAGACTTTCTATTATATTTATCCATGATAGCAGCGACAGATTAACATGTAAGTGATTGACTAAATAGAATAGATTTTAGGTTGTTGTCAATTAGTACCAGCAGTACAATTTTACTGCCGCTAACTTGCTGTATGATAGTAGTATATTTTGGATCTCGTTCATATATGTATATATGTACATATACATAATGTACATACATATATATGTATATATACATAATGTACATAACAACGACGCCATCGAATGTTTATTTCGCGGCGTCCCTCCTCGGCGGGGTACTGGCAAAACCCTCTGTAGTATACTTGCCTTGAAAAAGCCTCTCCACTCAAGCCGTTCGGAATCGGCATTGAACTGTAGGCCCCTTGCACCTGTGCGAAAAATAAATCACACACAACATGGGTGATTGAGAGAAGCTTGGCTCTGGTCCTTCATGAGCTGTAGCGCCACCAAAGAAGAAGAATGTACATGTGTAAATGCAGTTTTGCTGTATAAATGATACATTCGATCTATCCTCTTGATTGTGACATTAGCTATCAACTGTCAACGACAACAATACAATACGCTTGTAGAAACAACTGAACGAGCGATAGATCCCAAAATCAGAAAACCACTAGAGGCTAATTTAAACATGGACCCACAACAGTTACGATCAGTTACAGAAGCCCTGGTTTAGAAAATTGTAAGAAGATTACTATTGTGCCGGGGACGAGTTACGACGAGGCCCTGGATATTGTTAAATCAATTCCAGAGTTTGATGGTAAACAAGAAGACTACATTTCTTGGCGACAAGCGGCAACGGCAGCCTATGGGCATATAATGGCAGGTCGAGGTATTATCAAGCCGTCGTCGCCAGTATCCTTTAGTACTGTTCTCAATTTCAACGCCATCATAGGTAGGTTCCATTTTACTCACTCTGAGAAAACTCCAGTGCGCGTAATCCAAGAACAGTTAGATGCTCTTCGACAAGGCGATTTGACTCTATTACAACATTGTTACGGACACGAACCGACGTTTATATTCGAATTTCGCTGTCGAAGTTTGGAATGCTCTGGCGAAGCTGAAATGGAAATGATGGTAACTTTCAGCGGTATACTGCTGAATGTGTAAGTAATCTAGAGACTTCTGAAGGGGAATGTCTGACGGCGAACATTCGAGAAAATGGACCGGGGGCTGTGTAAGCGCGGTCGCTCCCCTTCGGGGGCATTCAGTTTTCGGGACTCAATAACGAGTGATCAGTTGATAATCCAGCCATCTAGCAAGATACAGAGATAAAGGTGAAGCGCCCAGATAATTGATTTGTGGTGGAATAGTAATGTGTGTGTAAGCAATAAAGTGTAAGGTGTGTAAAAGGTTGTAATAATAAATAAAGAAGAAGTGCTCAGAAAAAATTGATCTGAGGTGAAATAGTAAAAGTGTGTATGTATTGAATAGAAAACCAACAGTAGTAGTTCATCGCTGTCCAGTGATCGAACCCTATTCGGGAGTCGTAACATTCCGTAACAATATTATGACGAGATAGGGAAAAAACTAACACTTATAATAAATAACACCTTAATGACCCTTGACGCTGCTGCACTGCATACATTTGTTTCGGGTTTAAAAAGTCTCTTAGAACAGCTGTATTTCCAGCTTTGCGGTTGAAAAATGAAGGATAATTGCACTTTTGAAGTCTCTGTGATTGGATATGGATTTTCTGACAAAAGGTAGGTAGGTAGGTTCGTAGCCTCTCCAGAATGGGAAGAGTACATTTAGGCCAGAGAGACGCCTTGTTTTGCTACGAGGGGGGTTTACCCCCCTATTCTTGGAACCACTTAGTTTTTCTTAAAAAATTAAGAACTTCAGTTATCCTTACTTGCTGAACATCTGTCAGATCGTTTAGGAAGTAGGATGCTAGGTAGTGTTTCCTGATTGCGCAGAAAGCCGGGCAGCCGCAAAGTAGGTGGTGAATTGATTCGTCCTCCTCTTTGTCTAGGCAGCTTCTGCAGAAATCATTCGGAACCTGCCCCAGTTTTTGCGCATGACTGCGATGACACTAATGACTTTGGAGATGTCAGTTCCTTTTAGGGAGATTATTCTCCTAGTCCGTCGACTATCGAGCCGAGGCCAATTTGCCTGGTGATGAGGCAGGGCCCGTTTCAGGTTCCTTTCAGCCCCGACGAGATCTATGATTTTAAGTTTAATGGTTGCAAGAGGTATTCCCTCTCATGCCGTGATTGATTGTTGCGTCGTTACTTGTCTGGCGAGTGTGTCGGCCCTTTCGTAGCCTAAGATATCGCCTTGTCCTGGTAGGAGTTGTATGTTCAAATGTTCAGCCATCTCGTTAAGAGATAGGCGACAGTCCAGGCTTGTTTTTGAGGTGTACACGTAGGACTCCAGCGATTTCAAGGCTGCTTGACAGTCCATGAGAATTCATATACGTAGTAGATATTGGGTTCCACTTACGCCAAGACAGAGCCTCCTTTATTGCCAACAGCTCGGCCTGAAAAACACTGCAATAATGTGGTAGTTTTAGAGCTTGGCTCAGGTTTAGTTGTTTGCAGATTACTCCACTATCCACCCCGTCTTTGGTTTTTGACCAGTCAGTGTAGAAATCCACGCAGCTCCTGCGATGGGAACTGGACCCGTCTGTCCGGGTATGTTATCTTAAACTTCTTCTCAAAGACTGTGGTGGGCTTTTTACGGTCCGAGTTTTCTGCTATGTTGTCCTGTTCAGGACGGAGGCGTGGCCAGTGATATAACTCGTCCATTTGAAATTGGCTTTTAGTCTACGTGGCAATTTGCTTGCCAAGTATATCGAGTGATGTAAGGTGAAGTACCATGTTTAGCGGTGATAAACATACATATATTTCAGCCTTTGTACCTTCTCAAATTGATTATGGTATGGTGTTTTGTCCAGTGCTGTCCACAAGACTATCACTCCATACATTAGGTTTAACGACTGTAATGTATAGCCATAGGGTGAGCTTTGGGTTAAATCCCCAAAATTTTCCCTATGGCTTTCTTATAATTGTAGAGAGCTATAGTTGCTTCTTTTGCACGCTGATTTGTATTGTCCTTTCAGGTGAGTTTCCTGTCAAGTACAATGCCAAGGTATTTGGCACTGGATGAGTAGATTAACTTGGTGCCAAGCAAAGTGATTGGGCAGATTTCCGGAATTTTGTGCTTTCTGGTGAAAAGCACAAGCTCCATTTGGGAATTCGCCTTGAGCCTATTGTTTTGAGCCCATTTGCATAGTATGGAGAATGCCGTTTGCATACGGTGTGGGTAGGTATTTGCCCGAGATGGTAATGGCAACGTCATCAGCGTAGGCAATAACGTCGAAGCCTTTGGTCTGTAGTTCATTTGCAACAACATTCCAGAGAAGAGGTGGGAGGACCCCCTTCTTGGGTTGCCCTGGTTACTGCTCTGGTGGTTGCTTGGCTTTCCCTTACTGTGAGAGTCCTATCCACTTTTAGATTTTCTAGCCCTTCTATTATTACTTTCGAAGTGACGTTGTTGAAAGCGCTCTTTATGTCCAGGAAGGCTGTTAAGGTATATTCTTTAAGATAGATTGATCTCTGGATTTTCGTCACTAGTGTATGCAAGGCTGGTTCAACAATTCTACCCTTACAATAGGCGTGCTGAGCCTTAGAGATTAGGGATGGATCGAAATTATGGTATATCCGTAAGTCTATCAGCCTTCTCAGGGTTTTTAATGCAAAGGATGATAAACAAGTAGGCCTTAGATCCTTGGGGGAGGTGCGAGGGTTCCTGTCGGCCTTGAGGATGAACAGTACCCTAGCGCACTTCCATTTCTCTGGAATGTGTCTCCAAGTTAGGCAACCTTTAAAGATAATCCCTAGCCATGGTATTATCCACTCCATAGTTTGTGTAAGCTCGATACGGCAGATTCTATCCGGCCCTGGCGATTTAAAGGGCTTGGAACTTTTTAACGCCCACGTAATATTTTCTCTAGAGATTATATGATCGTACTGTCCCTCTGTCGCGGAGGAGATTTGTGTTCCTCGCGTTTGCACTGAGTTTTTCGATTTAGAGAAGCCTGGGAAGTGCGTATTGAGGAGAAGGTTGAGTGTTTCCTCTTCTGACGTTGTCCAAACTCCGTTTGTTAGGAGACAACTCGCAGTTAGTGGATCCTTCGACAGGGTTTTTTTTTCAGTCTGGAGGCTTCTGAATTTTTCTCTACATTGTTGCAGAAGAGCTTCATAGACTTCCTTTGTTCTTTCCTCAGAGTTTGCTTATACACCCTGAGTGATTCTTTATACAGGATCCAGTCTCTGTCGTTTTTTGTGCTCTTTGCTTTATTGAATAGCCTTCGACAGTCGTTGCGGAGTTTGCTTAGAGTTGCCTTCCACCAGGGTGAGAAAGAGTTCTTTCTGGGTTTGTGAATAGATAGATCTCTGCTTATTACATATCCTAAAGTAGTGGTTTTCATCACGGCTTTAATAATGGAAGTGCTTAGATAGAGAGCTGGGAGATAAAATTTTGTTTTTGAAATAGGGATTACTTGGGACTTGATTGGACTTAGTTGTAAACCATTCGCTTTTGACCAATCGTAAATACATTTCAAGTCATCGTCATCGAGACGCAAGTTCATTTAGATTTGAAACAGGCATGCCTAGATGCAATAGAACGTCATCAGCGTACATGTGTATTGAAGAATGCCTGCACACGGATGGCAGATCGTTGATGAATATACAAAACAGAATCGGATGTAAAATTGAGCCCTGCGAAACACGAATTTTTGCGACCTCCCGGAGAGAAAACTTCTCAATAATTTAACCGCGCTATCACTAAAATAGTAGCTATCAACTCACTACTAATGAGACTGGAGAAAGACGGCCTGGACGTTATTACCTACGCTGATGACGTTACCATTTCAGTCTCAGGTAAATACCTACCCACATTGAATGACCGTATGCAAATGGCTCTCAATCCTTTGCAAATGGGCGCATAGCAACGGGCTCGGGGTGAATCCCGAGAAAACGGAGCTCATGCTATTTACCAAAAAGCATAAAATCCCGGAACATTGCCCTATCACTTTGCTTGGCACCAGATTAAACTATTGTTCCAATGCCAAATTCCTTGCTATTATACTAGACAGGGATTTAACCTGGAAGAGCAACACAATCGAAAGAGCTAAAAAAGCACCAATAGCTCTCTACACATGCAAGAAAGCTATAGGGAAAAAATGGAGATTTGTTTTCTTAGAGATTCGAGCTGTGCATTCCATCAGGGTACACACCGCTTGTCATGGGTGTACAGCTGTTTCTAGAGGATGAGATAAGTGCTGAATTGAGCTGATAAGCCACTTCATTGATATAATCTATCGATTTAATCGACTTAAGACGCATATCTTCTTTAGCGGCAAGCTGAGCTTGGAAAAGAGCTCAATTCGTTCGCTTGAGCTGCTTTCCAGGTTCAGCTTCCTTGATCTCACTAGAGTTGTTGAATCTGATATGTCGGTGATCAGATAGTGAGGCCTCATTGGAGACGTGCCAGTACCCAATTATGTTTAAGATAAATGGGCTAGAGATAGTGAGGTGAAGCACCTCTACTCTAATCGCATTTATGAGGGTGGGTTTGTTTTCTCTATTAGCAACGGTGAGACTATTACTAATTATAAATTCAAAAAGTAACTTACCTCTTTAATTGGTATTACTGCTATGCCATTCCATGTGGTGCGCGTTGGCATCGCATTCGATGATCAGGTGGTGATTGCGCTGCTGACAATACTTTACCAGGTCATGTAACTGGCAGGTGGAATCTGATGGCCGTCTCCAAGGAAGTAGGCGGAGGCGCGATCGATCTCCATTATTACTTCATCGATGGGGACTTCCACAATGATGGCTGCCAGCCCCCTTGTTATAAACTCTGGAATGGGGAGAACATTTTTATTAGTGCCGATCAGACATGCGGCGCTAGAAGGGGAACCTCCAATACCGCCAACTAGTTTACGCGATCTGTTTTGGGGGCCCATAATCTTACCTTCTTGGACCCAGGGTTTTTGATTGAATCCAATGGAGATCCTGTCGCGATAAAGTCGCAAGCTAAAGGTGTCCGAGGCACCTTTGGCATGCTGCAGGTTGACTTGCAACACACTCATTTTTTGCGACGGTAGGCCGGGTCCTTCGTTCGATATGGCTTGTTGTTTCCACGCCTGAAATTATCGGCCCGATGGAAGTGATCATCTGATCTGCTTCCTATCGACGATTCCCCTTGTTTAGTGGGGGGACGTTTTGTTCTTTTGTTAGAACGACCCCTAGTGGTCGTCGATCCAGATGTGGCAGTGGGTTTTGGTCCGTCACATTTTGGTGTCTCTGTTACAGCAGTAGGTTCAACCACCATAATGCTGTTTTTTCGTGGCTTTTGATGATGACCTTAACGACATCAAACCGGTAAGCCACTTTGCACCTGAGTTCCATCAGTCGGACTTGTCACTAACTGCCAGAAC
This sequence comes from Eumerus sabulonum, assembly GCA_951905685.1. NCBI lineage: Eukaryota > Metazoa > Arthropoda > Insecta > Diptera > Syrphidae > Eumerus > Eumerus sabulonum. The sequence goes on along the minus strand of OX645062.1, from coordinate 50,252,597 downwards.
CAGAAGCAGGAGGAGGTCAGTCTCCTTATTTGGCGTGCTCTGCGTGATTCTCCAGTGCTCTGCGTACTTCTTCTTCTTCTTAACGGGCGCTACAGTTCGGGGTGAACCTGGGCCGCAACCAACACACCCCTCCAACTAGCACGTCTTTTGCTAGACTTTTCCATTGCCGCACACCCAGTTGTCTGAGGTCCCCTTCCACCTGTGTGCGCCAACTTAAATGCGGCCGTCCTCTGCTTCTTCGTCCCTCGGGGTTGGATTCAAAGACTCTCCGGGCTGGAGCTGTGGTGTCCATTCGCTCTACATAGCCAGGCCATCTTAGGCGCTGTACAGCCCGAACTAGACTCATGTCGCTGTACAGCCCGCAAAGTTCGTGGTTGAATCTTTTCCTCCATCCTCCATCTGCGTTTATAGGCCCGAAAATCTCGTTCACACAAAACGGCAGAGAAGATTTTGTAGGCGACGTTAAGGAGACTTTTCCTCTGTAGTTGGCGCAATTAGAGGGGTCTCCTTTCTTGTGGATCGGGCATACGATGCTTAGACTCCATTCCTCGGGCCTGCTTTCCTCTGACCTTATCTTACAGATGAGCTGGTGCACGCTCCTAACCAGGTCATCCCCAGCTGCCTTGAAGAGCTTAGCTAAGTCTATATGCGCCAGCAGCTTTGTTCGACTTGAGCTTCGATATGGCAATCTTAACTTCGTCCAGATCAGGGGGACAGAACTCTTCGTGGGCTTCGTCGATTAGAAAAGGATCATTCTGCCTGACAGCGGTATATTGACTAACATCGTCGTTATACAGTCTGCAGAGGTGGTTTTTCCATATTCTCAGCATCGACTGCGATTCTACTACTAGGCGTCCGTTCTCATCCCTGCAGGCTGGCATGTTGGCATGTTCGCTTTATCTCTTGATAAAACTTTCGAACGTCACGCCTGCAGTAACACCTCTCCAAATCCTCAATCGCGCGCTTCTCGTGCTCTTTCTTCCTTCTTCTGAGAAGCTTATGCTCCTCCCTTCTTTTTAACTCGTAGAACTCACGAGCTGCTCTTGTTCTTTTATGCAGCGAGGCCTTATGCACATCCTGCCCTCGTCATCGAGCTACTACAAGATAGTGGTCCGAGTCGATGTTAGCCCCTCGGAAAGGAGGAGGAGGAGTGTCTGACGTCGATCGTCGATTGATCAAAAGACCGCCAGGTGCCTTTGTGTATATCGAGGTGCGGGAAGTGCGTATTGGCTGAAGGAGATTTCGCCTTGTATCAAAATCAATCAGCCTGTGTCCGTTATCGGATGTCGTATCGTGTAGGCTATGTTTGCCGATGACTCGTTCAAAGATGCTTTCCTTACCCAGCTTAGCATTGAAGTCTCCAAGTACAATTTTGATGTCATAGCTGGGACATTGGGCGTACGTTCTGTCTAGGAGATCGTAGAACTCATCTTTGGCGGAGTCATCCTTGTCTTTCGTGGGGGCGTGGACGCAGATGAGGCTGACGTTAAAAAATTTAGCCTTGGTACGGATTGTGCTGTGCATAGGCCATAGTTTTGCGAGTCCAGCGTCGCAAAAAATTTTGTGTTGGGTAAGCCGATACTCTGTGGGGAGTAGCACCGAACGATGTGTGGTTTCGGTAAGGCGTTTTCTGCCACAAGCATGATATCAAGTCCAATCTTGTTCTTGGTGGCCGTAAAATTGGTCTTTATCCAATCGGCCGTGGTGGTGTCGGTACACACGAAGTAGAGTCAACCTGACTTGTCTGTCGATCCCCTGAATTGAGGTTTGGGCGCCTTACCCAGCAGTTAATCTTCCTCTGGAAATACAAGAGGAAGAGGAGATACCTATATAAACTGAGCTAAGCACGACCGGGACGATTGCGTTTCGAAGGGGAGAGTAGGTAACTATAACACTCAATTTATCCAGCAACGCTCAAACTATATCTGACTGCTACTCCCCCAACACTCAACTCTCCAAACAGTCCGCAAGCATGACGCCGTACCAGAGAGGGGAGTTAGTTATTTGATACAGTGTACTTAGTTTAGTGTTAACTCAATCGTTCGGCAATAAATACATACTTGACGTTGAACTAGATGCTGTTTTGTATTAGTTAATTAAAGTGAATCAAGGTGTACCCATTCAATAAATAATTTGTATGCGAGCGTAGACTTTGTATTACATATTTTTACAAATTTTCAGTCCTACAGCACCTGGTTCCAAACTAATTCAATCGAATATTCTCTTTTTTCCAGTTGAAGAAATCACCCTGTGCATGAATACCTTAAGAAGATAAAGTCCTTCTTCGGGTCCCGAAAATGAACAATAACGAAGCGCAAAATGGCATTATCACAGAAAGCCCGTCCCGCCTTGACATCAGCAAAGACCACGCTCCACAACCGGTGGTGCCAGTTAAAAAGAAACGACGAGATAAAAGTGACTTAGGTCCAGATTTCGTGGCCCCAGAAGGTGGATGGGGATGGCTGGTTTCCATCGCAACAGGCATATGTTTTGTAAGTTATTGAAATCGTCCATAAGAACGCCACTATACTCGTTCGTGTCCTTGTAGCTAGTCACGTTTCCTGTGATGCAACAGTTTGGTATTCTGTTTCGTGTGCGATTTGAGGAGCTGATGATTAGCAGCTCACAGATGACGACTATCATTAATATGCAACAGTGCGTGTCGGCATGCACAGGTGAGTCTTACCATACTCTGTTGGTTAAAGGCATCTAGAGCAATTTCGTTCTCTTTCAGGTTTGTTTAATGGACCGTTGTTCAGGCGTTTTTCATTCCGCCAAATAGCCCTCTCAGGAGCGGTTATGGTCTTTCTCGGTCTCCTGGTAGCAACATTTGCAAACTCTTTTCTCTGGTACCTTCTGTCCATTTCATTTATGTATGGTAAGTTCGACTGCAAATTCCAACTCTTTCCTGGCATATTGATCTTCATCTTTCAGGTGTTGGTCGAGGCTTCATGATATCAGCTTCATCGCTGGCCGTTAATACATACTTCAAGATCAAAAGGCGATCAGCCATCGCGTATCAGTTCTCAGTCGCCGGACTTGGACCCATTGTCTTTCCACATATTTCCACATTCCTCATGAATCAGTACGGAGTCGCGGGGGCTGTCCTCTTTTATTGCGGTCTATCGCTTCATAATTTTGCCTGCTCGTTGATTTATCAACCCGTCAATTGGCACGTCAAGCCAAAAACAGATGCCGAAGCTCAAAAACAACTCACTGAGAACGAGGCGGATACGCAAAAAATTATAGAGAATAATACTGATCCTGAAACGTTTTTTCTGCATCGATCCAATGACGGTTGGTACAGTTCCCGGGTATCACTCGATTCGCCCCGACAACGGCGTCATAGTTCCATTGGCATAGTATCCAGTTATAGGACCAGCCCTGGAAGACCAGGCGACACGCCTTCTATCCCACTGCAACCGCTGAAAATTTCATTTTCCAATACGAAGCCGCCCATGGACCCGGAGGAGATAGCGTTTATTCAGAAGCCAAAGAGTAAAATCGAGCTCGACAACGAGAAAGAGAAAAAGCTGTCGATGTTCCACAAGATTGCTATTTTCTTCAATCTGAATCTACTAAAGGACATTACTTACTTGAACCTCGCGCTTGGTCTCACGTTGGTGGCCTTTGCAGAGATCAACTTTGCCATTCTAACACCGTTCATCCTGGCCGAATTCGGATTCGATAACGGTCAAATCGCTGCCGCCATGTCGATGCTAGCATTCTGTGATCTTGTCATGCGATTCCTAATCCCCACGATATTAGGCAAGGCTAAGGTCGACAATAAATTGATTTTCCTCTCGTCACTGGCCGGCATGTTGGCCGGGAGAGCTATAGTAGCACATACAAGAAACTTTTACCTCATGCTTGCGTGCTTCGGATGGATGGGCTTGAATAAAGGCTTAAGAATTGTATTTTGGAACTTGATCATTCCAAGCTACGTGCCGCTAGAGAGATTACCAGCCGCTGCTGGGTTGCAGCTCTTATTCACAGGCATCTTCACACTAACTTGCGGCCCAATTATTGGTAAGTTATTTGATGGTATGCGTGGTTGTTGGGTTGGTAAGTAATGTGTTTCTCTCTCCTTGCAGGCTTGATTAGAGATGCGACGAACTATACGATCACGATACATTGGATGAATGGGCTGTGCATCATGGTCATGATCGCATGGTGGGGTGAGGATGCGTTACGGAAATGTTTCCAAAAACAAGCGTCAGCCGATGGGGACACTGAAAAACCGATGGATTCATAGTTGTAGTTTTTTCTCTGTATTTAAGTTTTTTTGTTTTTTTTTTTTTTTTTTAACAAAATATTCGTATAGTACCTACAAGTATGGACTGCTCACACGGTACTTTTTAATTTTACTTTTGTTTTGAGCTGCTTTTACTATGGCGCTTTCGAGTTGTCATTAGTTTAGTACGAGTGCGTTGAATACGTATAAAAAAATTACTTAATTTAGAAGTAGCTTGCCAAAATTGCTAGGGTTTCAAAGAGCTGTTGTTAGGTGTTCACCTCGTGATTGTCAATCAACTGAACATGAGAGACAATTACGGGCGCTAACTGATGATTTTATTATATCGGGGTTTCCAATGGCGAATTGACAACTTTGAATTTAATTTCTGAACGCACCCTTTCAGTAATCATCGAACTTTTATTGTCAATTTATTCGGTAAACTCAAGACTTTCATCGTGGTGAAGTACATGAAAAGTTATGAATGAGCCAGATGCCTCGGATACACGGACGGATACTCGACGACGACAACGCACGAAAAAGGAACACGATTTGCGTGTATGCTCCTGGAACCTTGTCAGAACCCTGTACACTCCCGGAGCTGCTCATAAACTAGAAGGAATCCTCACGCAGTACAAGGCGGATATTACTGCGGTTCAAGAAATACGCTGGATAGGAAACGGTATGATGAGGAAGAAAAATTGCGACATTTACTACAGCTGTCACAAAAGGTTGCATTTACTGGGATGCGGATTTGTCGTGGGAAAACGGTTAAGGTCGAAGGTCATCGACTTTAAACCTATAAGTGATCGCCTGGCTGTGATCCGCATCAGAGGCAGATTTTATAACATCAGCCTTATATGTGCACACGCCCCTACCGACGAGGCTGAAGACCCTATCAAGGAGGACTTCTATGACCTCCTGGACAACGCCTACGGAGCTTGTCCGAAGTACGATGTTAAAATCGTGCTCGGGGACTTCAACGCCAAAATCGGTAAGGAGAACACCCTTGGCGGAGTGATCGGAAAGCATAGCCTCTACGATACAACAACGGAAAACGGCTTCCGACTCACGGACTTCGCGACAGCTCGTAATGCGGTGATAAGTAGCACAAGATTCCCTCGCAAGCGAATCCACACAGCAACCTGGCGATCTCCGCACGGTCGAACCGCCAACCAAATCGACCATGTGCTCATTGACGCAAGGCACTCGTCAAACATCCTGGATGTGCGAACATTCAGAGGGGCAAATGTCGACTCTGACCACTTCCTCGTAGCAGCAAGATTCAGAGCTCGACTGTCCAATGCCAGAAAGCTGCACCAGCCCATCAGGAGGAGGTTCGACCTTGGGCGCCTGAGCACACCGGAGGTTGCCAGAGTCTACAGGGAGCAGCTGAGCGAAAGACTCTACGGTATGCCTACGTCGAACACAAATGCCAATAATATGTGGCTGCATTGCCGCTCAGCCATTCAGGAAGTAGCCGAAACCACCTTAGGACACCTACCACCCCCGACAAGAAACCCGTGGTATGATGGCGAGTGTGATCAGAAAAAGGCAGCAACCGACGAGGTGTACCAAAAGGCGCTGCAGAGGAAAACCAGGGCAGCGCAAGAAGAGTACCGAGCCAGAAGAAGGGAGGAGAAAAAACTACTGCGACAAAAGAAAAGAATCTTCGCAGCCTCCCAGCTCAAGGATATCGAGGAGACTAGGGATAACCATAAAATACGAGCCTTTTACAAGAAAGCCAAAGCCCATTGCAGGAGGCTTCAAAAAGGGCACCCTGGCTCTTCGAAACTGCGAGGCTAATCTTGTCACCGACCCGCAGGGAATAGTGGATGTATTTAAGCAGCATTTCCAGCAGCTGCTTAACGAGCATGACCAAAAGAGAGTGTTAGGAGCCGAGGAAATCCCAACTCCAGCCGCTGAAGTAGTCCTCCCACCCAGCATCAAAGAAGTCGGCACAGCTATTCAGAAGCTGAAGAACAACAAGGCCGCAGGCTCAGATGGCTTGCCATCAGAGCTCTTCAAGGCTGGCGGCGATGTTCTGGTAGGGAGCATGCACCAGATCATCTGCAGAATTTGGGAAGATGAAAGCATGCCCGATGACTGGAATACCAGCTCTATTCGCCCCATCCACAAAAAAGGCGATCCTACCTCTTGCAAGAACTATAGAGGCATATCCCTGCTCCACGTCGCATACAAGATCCTGTCCAGCGTACTGTGTGAACGTCTAAAGCCATTTTGCACCGCACTAATCGGCAGCTACCAGTGCGGTTTCCGGCCCGGCAAATCAACTATAAACCAAATTTTCACACTTCGACAAATCCTGGAAAAGACAAACGAGTTTCGAATCGATACACACCATCTTTTCATCGATTTCAAAGCCGCATAGGACAGCATTCATCGTGAAGCACTGTTTGGGGCGATGGCCGAATCCGGGACCCCGGTAAAACTGATCCAGTTGTGTCGCGCCACGCTAAAAAACACGCGATGCACCGTGCAACTCGGTTCTAGGAGCTCGGAACCATTCGAAACATGCACCGGATTTCGGCAAAGAGATGCGCTGTCATGTGACTTCTTCAACCTGGTGCTGGAGCAGATAGTGCGACGGGCAGGCGTCAACAGGGAAGGCACTATCTTTTACAAGTACATCCAGCTGCTAGGATACGCGGATGATATCGACATCATCGCGTGTTCTCGCCGTGGCATTGTGGAAGCATTCACGGCGATTGAAGAACAGGCGAAACAAGTTGGTCTTAAGATCAATGAGGACAAAACGAAATACATGATGTCAAGCAAAAACCAATCCGTCGCTCACCACCTGGGACAAAACATAACAATTGACAGCTACAATTTCGAGGTAGTGGAGGAGTTTGTCTACCTCGGGGCAAACGTAAATTCCACAAATGACACCACAGTGGAGATCCGGCGTAGAATCGCCCTTGGCAACCGCTGCTACTTCGGCTTGTCCAAACAACTGGGGTCAAAACTTCTCACTCGAAAGACCAAAGTCATGCTTTACAAAACGCTCATTCTGCCAGTCTTGTTGTACGGAGCCGAAAGCTGGGCGATAAGCAGGACAGCGGAGCTGATTTTGGATTCTTTCGAAAGAAAAATTCTGCGCCGGATATTTGGTCCTGTCTGTGAGGAAGGTGAATGGGTAAGAAGACACAACCGCGAACTCTACGAGCTGTACCAAGAAGTGGATGTAGTCCGGAAGGCAAGGATCCGTCGACTACACTGGCTCGGCCACATCGAGCGCATGGACATCAACGCTTCAGCTAAGAGGGTCATCGACTCCGAGCCTCCTGGTTCGAGAAGAAGAGGAAGACCGAACCTCCGTTATAAAGACAAAGTAATCGCGGATGTAAGACATCTTGGTCTTGACAACTGGAAGCCGCGTGCCCGGGACCGTCAAGGATGGAAGGCAGCTATAGCTCAGGCTCATATCCTCCATGGATCGCTGGCCTGATAAGTAAGTAGGTAAGAAGTACATGAACGAGCAACGTCTACAAATTACAAAAATATTTAAAATAAGTTGTCAGTCCTTATTGGAAAACTCGATAGAAAAGAAATTCACAAGTTCCCAAACTGTTACCTTCGATGGATAAACTTAAAAAATGGTGCGATCATGTAATTCTTGGAAGGATGTTCATTCGAAATTAACAAAAGTTTGCGGGAACTCTATCCTCTTGATGTTGACGGTCAAGAAGTTGGCACAACTCTCGAAGATGACCAACATTCAGAACGGCCATAAACCACAACCACACTGGAAACCATCGAAAAAGTACATGATGTCGTGCTGGAGGAAAAGCAAGTGAGGGTGGCTGTGACAGCTAATGCTGTGGAGATATCGGAGATATCATTTTGTTTTATTTCTAACACGGTTTAACTTATAAAAGTATATTAAACATTAGCGATCCGAGAGCCATGGTTTCACCAGGTTCAATGACTAATTTACGGCAAACAACGCCATTGGCAATGAAAGTACGAATATCCTGTTCATTTCGACGGAGGATTTCCAGTTGATCTTCGAGCCACTAAAAAATAAGAAATCTGCGGGTATTGACGGAATATCCAATGTTGTACTTAGGCATTTTTCACCAGAGAGCTATAGAGAGCATATTATTATTATGTATGTTACAGCCCATGAAGGACCAGAGCCAAGCTTCTCTCAATCACTCATGTTGTGTGTGATTTATTTTTTCCCACAGGTGAAAGCGACCTACAGTTTATAGCCGATTCCGAACGGCGTGAGTCGAGAGGCTATCTCAAGGCAAGTATACTACGGGGGGTTTCGCCAGTACTCCGCCGAGGAGGGGCGCCGCGAAATAAACATTCGATGGCGTTGGTGTTTTCGGGATCCGAACTCGCTCATCGTGCGTCAGAGTCCAACGCGTGATACGTGATATGTTGACGAGCAGAAAATTCGTTGTGAAAACTGCCATCGTGACTTCTACACAAACATTTTACATTAAAGGGATTGTAACAATGCGCGGTCAACTCGCCGATCCTTTTCAGTGAAGTTTCTCTTCACCATTCAATAGCGTCTCAATTGCGTCCAGCGATTGACGCCATTGCTATCTTATTTTAACTTGATTTCGATAAAATTCAGCATTTCTATGATGACTGGAAGTTTAAAAGCAGCATCCAGAAATCAGAGACTATATTATTCAGAACACCTATGTGTAGGCGAAAGTTCGCATTCATTGGACCAAACAGGCAGCTAGTAAAAAAAAGTGTCGTCAGGTACCTCGTGATCTGGCTGGATCAGCATCTGTATCTTAATAAAAATGTAGATGCTGCTATAGAAAGACCCCTCTGATCAGACGGCTGTTTCATAACAGCCAACTTGATTCCAAGGTGTAGGCAATCCGCTACATGTCCTTAATCAGACCCATGATTGCCTATGGATGTCCCGCCTGGTTTAATGTGAGTGCAAACTTAATGGAAAAGATCCGGTTGAGAGACATTGTCGAAGGACTTGTCTTGGATTGCAGAGAACACCAGAGTCTGATTTTACAGATATGTAAGTTTCTGATAAAACTGATTCGAGTTAACGTCGCAAGAGCAATGACTTCGGTCAATAGCCTGAATTTCGGGGGTTTACTACTCCAACAATATTGTTCCGAAAATTACTTCTTTCAGCATAGTTCGATCACTGGATTGCGGTAAACTGCAACTATTTGTTTGCTTATTTGATACACTTACACTTTTATTATTTCGCCTCAGATCAATTATCTGGGCACTTCACCTTTATTGCCAGCTTTTACACACTTTACTGCCTACACACACCTTTATTACACGCTATTACACATTTTACACTTTACTGCTTACACACTGGTTTACAGACTGATCACTCGTTATTGAACTCCGAAAACTGAATGCCCCCGAGGGCGAATACTCCCGGTTATAATGCTTTCGGTCTACGTTCTCGAATATTCCGTCAGACGTTCCCCTTCAGAAATCTCTAGAATGCTCTTATATATATATGCTCAGAGCATTCCAAACTTCGACAGCAACATGCCCTTCGTCCTCGAACAAGCGATTTGATCCTTCTCCGCAACACTGCCCTTCTCCTAAACTTGTTCGTCCTCGAACAACCGATTTGATCCTTCTCCGCAGTATGGCGCTACCCTCTCCAAGTGGTTAATCTTATACCTAACCCGTCTGTTTCCCGTCTGCTGTATTCGATATATCACGTCGTTAAGTTTCTTGATGACCTCATATCTCATATGGCCAATCGCAGGCTGATTGCAATTTGGTGCATAAACCTTTTTTTCATTGCGGGTTGTACTGCAATACCAATGGCCCTGGCTCGAATCCAGAAGTGTTCGTCCTTAAGTCATATCTAGCCTCATTTTATCACTGACCAAGTTCAGTCGCTCCCGGATAAACTGATGGATAGAGTTCAGCTGCTCTTTCTTTTCGGTTACGAAGTCCACCCTGCCGCTAGTTGTCGGTAGTACCACGCCGAACTTCAGATCCGATGGAAGTCGGAGATCAGTTCCAAAAATGGCTTCCGTTGAATTGTGTTGTGCCGATGGATATACCAATAAGAAAGGGGGAAGATGTTCACCCCAGTGCTTCTGATCTCAAAGTCGGCGGACTTTTCTCAAGTAGTCCTTCATCGTCCGGTTGAACCTTTCGACCATGCCATCAGATTGTGGGTGGAATGGTGTTGTCCGTGTCTTTCTGATACCTAGCACGTCGCCGAGTTATTTGAACACCGACGATTCGAAGTTCCTTATTTAGCCTGAGTGCAGTTCCAGCGGTACTCCATAACGCGCAGCCCATTTATTCACGAACGCATCCGAAATGGTTGTGGCTTCTTGGTTCATTACGCAAAATACCACCAGCGCGTATTTGTTTTCAGCGTTGCTCGTTGGGAATGGGCCGGCAATGCCCATGGCCATAGGTTAGAAACGTTTTCCTAAGTGGTCCCTTTGCCTTCGCACACCGTTCACACCTGCGAATGAAATTTTTGACCGATTCAAGGCATCCTAACCAGTAGAAACATCTATTAATCCTACAGTCTTGTTAACACCAAGATGACCCCCGCTTGGTCCCTCGTGGGTTTCTCGGATGACCTCGTCGACTTGTCCCTTTGGAATTACCAGTAAATCGTTTACAATGTCCCCGTTCTCAAATGCGGTAGACGCAACCGTTCTTCACCTTCAAACTCTGCCATTGAGCCCAGTAAGCTTTTACGATTGGTCTTTCACTGGATATTTGCTGCCACGTTGGTCGGAAACCTTGTTCTTGGTGATCGATGATGACTGCCAGATCGGCATATTCTCACTGCTTTCTTCCGACTTTCTCGACAGTCCAGGAATCCTTTGGTAGCACACGGAAACGACAAATGTCGTTTTATGTCATCCAGATAGACAAGACAAGTCCTCTTAGTACCTGGTTCATGAGTCTTTCAAAGGTGACAGGCGCATTGCAAAGACCGAGAATTGCCACAACTCTCCCCCGGCGGTGAACGCAGTCCTTTCTTCATCTTGCGGTTCAAGCTCTATTTCCCAGTATCCACTTTGCAAGTCCAGCGTTTAGACCCCCTTAGCACCAGATAGTGTGCCCAATGTGTCGTCGATTCTCAGTAAAGGATGGCTGCCCTTCTCCGTGACGTCGTTCAGCTTCCTGTAGTCCATGCAGAATCGCGTACTTCCATCCTTTTTCTTAACTAGCACTACTGACGAACTCCAAGTGGTTCGATCAAGCCCTCCTTTTCCATCTCGTCGACTAGTTTGATCACCTCACCTTGTTTCGCCAAAGGTACCCTCCTCGGTGCCTACCGGATCGGCCTAGAGTCCCTTGTGTCTATTCTGTGTTTTACAATTGATGTTCTTCCACAGTTCTTACTATTTGCAAAAATTGTCCAATACAATACGAAGCAGGGAGAGTGCCTTACTTTTCTGTTTCTCCACTAGATGTCGCGTCCACTCTCACCCAGCGACATCATTGGGGGAAGAGCCCTCGTGGAACCCAGCAAGACTATTTGGTTACAGTAAGAGTACTGGATCCAGCCAATACACCTAAGACTATAAAAAGGGAAACAACGATCGCTCAATGCCAAGAAGCTGCCGCCATTATCACAGCTTCTGTATTCGTGGAAACTGTTTGGCGCGTTTGCACGACTATTCGCCTGACCTTGTTACCCTGCCCATTATCTATTGTTAATAGGAGCTCCAAGTTACCATACTTCATCACTTTTTGATTGAGGTCCAATGTGAAGCCATGCCTAATCATGAAGGCAACGCCAATTACGATGTCATCAGTAATGTCCGCAACGATGAAATCATCCTGGAACTCGACGGTACCCATCGTAATTATTTTCTGGGCCTTACCCTTAACTTCCGCCTCATCACCACGGAAAATGGTTCGATGTCAGAAACCAATCCGCTTCGAATGACTGAATGAGTTGCTTCCGTGTCCAAAGTCAGTAGATACCGTCCTCTGTCCATCGTTCCCTCGATTACTAGGCTGGTTACACCCGTACACTCGGGATACGAGGATGCTGGAGCACTCCAATGTGGAAGCCATCGCATGCCCCTCTCCACTGAGTCGTTCTAGTTGAATGGAGTGCAAAAGGTGCCCCCCCCTCACCGGCTGTGAGTCGGTGGTACGCTTCGGCGACAGAAGACATCACTGTGTTTTGGGAGCATTCAACTCTATTCTTTTTCTATTCTTTTTTTTTTTTTTGCCCATAAAATGATGCTGTCGATATCGGAATTTATTGGCCTTTACAGCCGAAGGACAAGTTAAAGTAGTGAACGAATATGTCAACGAAGGGTCAGCGAAGGAATAGACTGAATAGAAGTGACAGACAAGAGGTAATTTATAAAAATGGGAAAGAGTGAATGTCGGACTTGGATCGTCTGAAACATCTCTAATTGAATGATGCGGGAGGTAGTTTCAATTCAAAAGCACGCATTTTCGACTAAGCCTCTTCGTGGCTGGCCCTGTCAAATTCCCCAAAATATACAATATCATCAGTGGATCCATTGCTTCGAAAACCAAATTGTCGGTCATTAAGGAGTTTCCGCGATTCCAGATATTTTGTAAGCGAACGGTTTATCAGCGTTCCCACGGCCTTGGAGACAAGGAACGTTAGTGCAATGGGTCGGCAGTTGGATGGAGAAGAACATTCGCTTTTTTTGTGGATGGACTGGACAAATGGTGTTTTCCGCCTACTCGGAATGAGTGCAGAGAAGTAACAAAGGTGAAAAAGCTTACGCGGTGATTTTGCCAGCGTAGAAGAGCCAGAAGTACAATGGACCAGTGATTGCGTCTGAGTGCTCCAGCGGATAGCAGAAGCCTGTGCAAAAAAAAAAAAGTCAGCAACTGAAAGTTACTTTTTGAAAACATCGATCGCAACAGATTATAAGAGTTTCGACGCATCGCATACTCTTAGGCACCGTGAAATATAACCACATGCATATATGAGCGTTTGTATGCCACAAGTGGCCGTCTGCCCTTTTATAGGTTGCTTATCACTGATAAGAAATTACATACAATTTCTTCTTGACAAGTATATTCTAGGAAACGAAAAAATAATTTCCGAAATAGCAATAAGGTTGCGAATATATGAGTGATACATAATCGTACATATCTGTTTCAACTGGTCAATGGCCATGTGTCCACGGGGATACGAGTAAAAATCTGGCACATCACTGATAACAGATTAATTTAGCACAACCACAAGATGGATAACTGTTTATTCTGACCCAAATGATTCACTTTTTATAACGCAACCGCAGAAGCAGCCGTAAATCTATTGCTCATATACTTACATACATGCATACATCCCAACTATAAAACGTACAAGCCGCAGTGGTGTCGACTTTGTTTGCCTGTTCATGACTGAAGACTGACTTTACAAAGATCGTAAATAGGTAAGAGATGACAATCTCACTACGTCACTATAGTTCTGGGAATGTTAATTTATTCAAGTTCGGCGTAAGCTCAGAAATGCCTTCCGAGCAAAAGCCACAAAAAGATTGTTTGTGACTGAATATGCCTGTAATCACTGAATAATTGCAGTTTGTTAATGGCTCTATGGGATCATGAGATAAGGGGTTTATTAGAGGGGTTCTCTAGACCAGACTGCAGGCAAAAAGCAGATGAGCTAATTTGTTTAGTAATACTTTTGGAATATACTACGCACTTCGAATCTTTGTTAAACTGCGAGATACGTTTCGTGAAATGATGGGTAATAATCTTTCAGTCCGTATTGCGAAGTTATTCGACAGATAAGTATATGAACGGTCTTCAAACAATTCGAGCTGCTTTTAGACTTAAAAGAATAGAATTGGTGAATTAACGAGTAAACATTCGCCGGCTTTTTACTGACATTCGGATGGGATATTGATGACTACCTACTACGGGGCATACTACGCACAATGACTTTGTGGCACCTCAAAGACTTGGGAGCTCCATTCCAAATTTAGATTCTTGTATATGTAGTTATTAGACCGCAGAAAATTCCAATTCCATCCTGCTGACCTCGACGAAGTTAAGATTGCCACGTCGAAGCTCAAGTCGAATAAAGCTTCTGGCGCAGACGGACTATCTGCTGAGCTCTTCAAGGCAGCTGGGGATGACCTGGTTGGGAGCATGCACCAGCTCATCTGTAAGATATGGTCAGAGGAAAGCATACCCGAGGAATGGAGTCTCAGCATCGTATGCCCGATCCACAAGAAAGGAGACCCCTCTGATTGCGCCAACTACAGAGGAATAAGCCCCTGCCGTTTTGTGTGAACGCCTGAAGCCTTTTGTAAATAAGCCGATAGGTCCTTATCAGTGCGGATTCAGGACAGGGAAGTCCACCATTGACCAAATCTTCACACTACGGCAGATCCTGGAAAAAACCAATGAATTCCAAGTTGACACTCACCACCTATTTGTCGACTTCAAAGCCGCATACGACAGCGTAATTAGAGGTGAGCTATACAATGGTATGTCTACCTTTGACATACCTGTTAAACTGATCAGACTATGCAGAATGACTTTGGAGAATACTCGCTGCTCCATCCGAATCGGTGAACACCTTACCGATAGTTTTAATGTCAAAAAAGGATTTAGGCAGGGCGGTGCGCTATCGTGTGATTTCATCAACATCATATTAGAAATGATTGTGCAAAAATCACTGGCCAATACAAGAGGCGCAATTTATTTCAAATCCTCGTAACTCCTTGCGTACGCCGACGATATTGACATAATAGGTAGATCACAGCGAGATGTCAATGAGGCGTTTGCGAGTATAGAGATGGAGGCGGTAAACGAGGGCAAAACTAAATATATGCTGTCATCAAAAAAGGACGCTCACCACCGCCGTCTTGGCCAGAACGTTTGTATTGGCAGATATAAGTTCGAGGTAGTTAGGAACTTCGTCTACCTTGGCTCCGCAGTGACCTGGAACAACGACATCAGTTCCGAAATCAAACGCAGAATCACTCTTGCCAATCGCTGTTGAGTAATAGAGCCCTCTCCCGAACGACAAAGTTGACACTATATAAGACCCTTATCATTCCGGTCCTGTTGTACGGCGCAGAAGCATGGACACTACCAAAAGTGGATGAGGAGGCCCTTGGCCGTTTCGAGAGAAAACCTTTGCGCGTGATTTTCGGGCCTATAAACGCAGACGGGGGAAGGAGGAAAAGATTTAACCACGCACTTTACGGGCTGTACTGCGACATGAGTCTAGTCAGGCGTCTACGGCTTCAACGCCTAAGATGACTGGGCCATGTAGAGCGAATGGACACCACTGCTCCAGCCCGGAGAGCCTTTGAATCTAACCCCGAGGGACGAAGAAGCAGAGGACGGCCGCAATTAAGATGGCGCACACCTCAGTCAACTGGGTGTGCGACAACGGAAAAGGCTGGCAAAAGCTCCTGCTAGTTAGATGGGCATGTTGGCTGAGGCCCAGGTTCACCCCGAACTGTAGCACCCGTTAAGAAGAAGAGACATGTGCAGATTTCTCTTCTTTTTTTGTTGGCACACAGTACACGAACCTGGGCCTTCTTTAAAAAACCTCTATAACTGGCACGGCCTTTTGCCAGCAGTCGCCAGTGCCGCACGCCTAGTTGGTTAAAGTCCTCTTCCACTTGGTTGCGCCACCTTAAATTTGGCCGTCCTCGAACGCGTCGCCCATCGGGGTAGGATCCAAAGACCTTCCGGGCCGGAGCTGGGATTTCCATGCGCTCTACATGACCTAGCCATCTTAGGCGTTGGATCCGAAGGCGACAGATGGTAGGTGTCGATCTGGAACTCATTGTTTTTTTCCAGGATCTACCGCAGTGTGAATAATTGATAGATAGTGGACTTTTCGGGCCTGAATCCACACTTATATGAACCAATCAGGTTATTATCGAACGGTTTCAGGCGTCGACATAGTCCGGCAGTGAAGATTTTATAAGCGATGTTCAGGAGACTTATACCTCTGCAGTTGACGCAGACAAAAGGGCCTCCTTTCTGGTGGATCGGGCAAACGATACTAAGATTCCATTCATCGGGCACGCATTCCTCTGACCATATGTTAAAGATGAGCTGGTGCATACTCGTAATGCGGTGATAAGTAGCACAAGATTCTCTCGCAAGCGAATCCACACAGCACCCTGGCGATCTCCGGACGGTCGAACCGCCAACCAAATCGACCATGTGCTCATTGACGTAAGGCACTCGTCAAACATCCTGGATGTGCGAACATTCAGAGGGGCAAATGTCGACTCTGACCACTTCCTCGTAGCAAGCAGCGAGATTCAGAGGTTGCCAGAGTCTACAGGGAGCAGCTGAGCGAAAGACTCTACGGTATGCCTACGTCGAACACAAATGCCAATAATATGTGGCTGCATTGCCGCTCAGTCATTCTGGAAGTAGCCGAAACCACCTTAGGATACCTACCACCCCCGGCAAGAAACCCATGGTATGATGGCGAGTGTGAGCAGAAAAAGGCAGTACCCGACGAGGCGTACCAAAAGGGGCTGCAGAGGAAAACCAGGGCAGCGCAAGAAGAGTACCGGGCCAGCAGAATCGAGGAGAGAAAACTACTGCGACAAAAGGAAATAATCTTCGCAGCCTCCCAGCTCAAGGATATCGAGGAGTCTAGGGATAAACATAAAACACGAGCCTTTTACAAGAAACCAAAGGCCTTGCAGGAGGCTTCAAAAAGGGCACCCAGGCTCTTCGAAACTGCGAGGGTAATCTTGTCACCAACCCGCAGGGAATAGTGGATGTATTTAAGCAGCATTTCCAGCAGCTGCTTAACGAGCAGGACCAAGAGAGAGTGTTAGGGGCCGAGGAAATCCCAACTCCAGCCGCTGAAGTAGTCCTCCCACTCAGCATCGAAGAAGTCGGCACAGCTATTCAGAAGCTGAAGAATAGCAAGCCCGCAGGCTCAGATGGCTTGCCATCAGAGCTCTTCAAGGCTGACGGCGATGTTCTGGTAGGGAGCATGCACCAGATCATCTGCCGAATTTGAGAAGATGAAAGCGTGCCCGACGATTGGAATACCAGCTCTATATGCCCCATCCACAAAAATGGCGATCCTACCTCTTGCAAGAACTATAGAGGTATATCCCTGCTCAATGTCGCATACAAGATTCTGTCCAGCGTATTGTGTGAACGTCTAAAACCATTTTGCACCGCACTAATCGGCAGCTACCAGTGCGGCTTCCGGCCCGGCAAATCAACTATAGACTAAATTTTCCCACTTCGGCAAATCCTGGAAAGGACCAACGAGTTTCGAATCGATACACACCATCTTTTCATCGATTTCAAAACCGCTTACGACAGCGTTCATCGTGAAGAACTGTTTGGTGTGATGGCCGAATTCGGGATCCCGGTAAAACTGATTCATATGTGTCGCGTCACGCTAACAAACACGCGATGCACCGTGCAACTCGGTTCTAGGACCTCGGAACCATTCGAAACATGCACCGGATTTCGGCAAGAAGATGCGCTGTCATGTGACTTCTTCAACCTGGTGCTGGAGCAGATAGTGCGACGGGCAGGCGTCAACAGGGACGGCACTATCTTTTACAAGTCCATTCAGCTGCTAGGATACGCGGATGATATCGACATCATAGCGTGTTCTCGCCGTGGCATTGTGGAAGCATTCACGGCGATTGAAGAACAGGGGAAACGAGTTGGTCTTAAGATCAGTGAGGACAAAACGAAATACATGCTGTCAAGCAAAAACCAATCCGTCGCTCACCACCTGGGACAAAATATAACAATTGACAGCTACAATTTCGAGGTAGTTAAGGAGTTTGTCTACCTCGGAGCAAACGTAAATTCCACAAATGACACCACAGTGTTGATCCGGCATAGAATCGCCCTTGGCAACCGCTGCTACTTCGGCTTGACCAAACAACTGGGGTCAAAACTCCTCACTCGAAAGACCAAAGCCATGCTTTACAAAACGCTCATTCTGCCAGTCTTGCTGTAGCTATAGCTCAGGCTCAGATCCTCCATGGATCGCTGGCCTGATAAGTAAGTAAGGCTTTCGTTCTGGCCTTATATCCCTTGTGTGTTTGTTTTATTTGTTGGTGAAATGCGGTAGCATTTCCCCATCTCTACGATCGCAAGCTTCTCAGGTCTCTTTTTTTTCTTTTGAGTAGGTTATGCGCCTTCCTCCTCCTCTGTTCATAATGCTCATGAACAGCTTTCGTGCTTCTGTACAACGCCTCTTGAAAGGCTTGCTGCTTGGCTGCGTGTGCCCCCCTACACTCGTCATCAAACCATGGGTTTCTTGTTGGTGGCGTTTTGAAACCCAGTACCTCAGAAGCAGCAGTCTCTAAGGCTTGTTGACAACGGTCTGGGCAGGTGCTGGAGGACTTTCCGAGAGCTGGAGGGAGACGGATTGGCATAGGCTCTGGCGGTCCCTCGCAATTGTAGCATTGCGACGTTGTATGCCGCTGGCCCTACTCTATTTTTCTGGGCCAGGCAAATTCGTAGTCGTAATTTGGCTGCCACAAGATAGTGGTCCGAGTCGATTTCGGCTCCTCGGAAAGTTCGTACATCCAGAATATCGGATGCGTGTCTGCCATCAATCGCAATGTGGTCAATCTGGTTGACGGTTGATTGATCCGGACATCGCCAAGTTCCTTTGGGGATGTTGAGATATGGGAAATGCGTGCTAGCAACTAGAAGATGTCGCCCCGTTGCAAAGTTTATCAGCCTAAATCCATTTTCGGATGTGGTGTTGCGTAGGCTGTGCTTGCCAATGGCCCTATCAAAAGCGACTTCCATGCCCAGTTTCGCGATGAATTCTCCCAGTACGATTTTAACATGGTAACTGGGATATTGGGCACATGTCCTATCTATGAGATCGTAAAAGTCGTCTTTTGTAGCGTCGTCCTTGTCCCGTTGCCTTCTCTCCTTGTAGCAGTCGCCACAATAGATTTTCATCCACCTTTTGCCCAGTCCATCCCATCGCACTTCCTGGATTGAAGTAATATCTGAATTATACTACTATAGGGCCTCCGCAAGTTGTTCGGCTGCACGTACAAATCCGAATATCATTTTTTCTTTTCCATTTGTTGTTTCCTGGGTCTTTATCGGCTTAGCCGTCCGTTTTTAGAGGTCCGTACCCAAAGGGTAAAACGGGACCCTATTACTAGGTCCTCGCTGTCCGTCCGTCCGTCTGTCACCAGGCTGTATCTTATGAACCGTGACAGTTAGACGGTTGAAATGTCCACAGATGATGTATTTCTGTTGCCGCTATAACAACAAATACTAAAAACATAAAATGAATATTTGAGGGGGGCTCCCAGACAACAGACATGATTTTCATTAAAAAAATCCCCTTGGTCACATACTGACCTAAGGCTAGTCGACAATATCCCACAACCAGTAGCAAACCTCTCAGCTTTGATCCCTATCGTGTCTTTGATGTATTAATCCTAGCTGCAACCCTTTTTTCTATAATTACGAACAACCAATAATAAACACCCTTTAAGCTTTGACGATCCCTATTGTGTCATTGCTAAGTTAATCCTTGCTGCAAACCATTTCGTACAATTGCTATTCCCCTCCTTTTTCATCCTGATAGGTTAAGATATCAAATGTTGCAACAAATTCAATTGTTGTGAAATTAACTTTCGATCGTATCCCACAACCAATAACACACTTCCAAGCATTGATTCCTATTGTGTCCTTGATATATTAATCCTAACTGCAAACCTTTTTCCCATAATTATTGTTATTCACCTTTTCACCTACTTGCTGTCAGGTAAGATAATTGATTTGAATTCAATGGACACTTTGATGATCATGGAGATTTTTGATCATCAAAGTAATATGCCTATAGTCTGCCTGCAACCAAGATCTGTCATCATGCAAAAAAAAAATCATTTCAAACGGATTAGCCGTTTTAATGTGATCACTGATGAGGTAACATACAATGACTCTTTCATATTTTTATATCCCTATAGTACCTAACCCTTTGTGCGCGAGTCCGACTCGCACTTGGCCGGATTTTTTTTTTTAAATCCAGCATGTGATTTACGAAATTCTCCGGAGTCGATATTTCTCCCAGTACGGCTTGCGCTGCTTCTCTTTATAGATGGGATCGTTTACAGCGAAAGTATATGTATGCACGCACTCCACATTTTCGGAGATATTACTGCACGATGGACAAGTGGGGGAGTCATCGTTCCTACACTTGTACAGGTGTAACCGGAAGCAGTCATGTCTCGCAAACAGTTGCGTGAAGTAGAACTTAACTTCATCATGTCTGCGGTTTTTTTAAGTCTCTATTCACAGAATAAGTCCAACTGCCCTTAGATGAAAGGCTCCGGCGTTGTTTGCCACTCATTTAGGCTTCTGATTCTTTCTCTTATGTCCGCCTCACGAAGTGTTAGCCCTCCTTCCTATCTGCTCTCTACGAACTTTTTCTGTACTTCTTTTGCCAGTATATCATTAGGTAGTATACCTGCGATGATGCAGGCTGCGTGTTCCGAAGTTATGCGGTAAGCGCTACTCACCCTTAGCGCACAACGTCGATTTATTGCTATGATCTTCCTTCTGCATGAAGTCATCTTTATAGCTCCGGCTCAAGCTCAAGGTGGTGATGCATAAAACACTACGGATCGCTACCTTAGCTAAAAGTAGTCTACGATTGCATTTTTGGTCCGCCAAAATTTGGCAAAATCCGCACAATGGAGCGCCCACACGAGAGGAATTGTTGCTTTCGTACTCCAGCTGGTCTTTAAAGGTAAGCTTTGAGTCGAAACGCCAAGGTATTTAAAAGCAGGTTTGGATGCTTTCTCGTTTCTTTCTACTGGTGATGAGGACCGCTTCGGTTTTTTGTTCAGTTAGCGTGAGGCCGACTGATGTTAGCCACTGTCGAAATGGCTTCGTTGCTAATTTGAACAACCTCTTCCAGTAGTTTGGCAGTTACAACTATTGCTAAGTCGTCCGCGAATCTGACAATTTTAGCTTCGGCTTTTATTTAAAGACGAAAAACGCCATCGTATATGAGGTTCCACAGTATTGGCCCCGGAACTAAGCCCTGGAGGACTCCTTCAGTTACTGCGTATTCTTTCACACCATCTTTTCTACAGAGCAACACTCTTTCCCAGAAACAGTTTTTTAAAATTCCAGAATACACTTAGAGACCTTTGTGTTGCCACTAGGGGGTTTGGTCCCCTATTCATGGAACCACTTAATGCACCTTAAATAATTAAGAAGGTCAGTTATCCTTACTCGCTGAACATCAGTCAGGCCGTTTAGGAAGTAGGATCCTAGGTAGCGTTTCCTCATTGAGCAGAGAGCCGGACAGGCGCAGAGTAGATAGGATGGATTTGACCTACTCTTCGTCCAAGCAGGTTCTGCAGAAGTCAATCGGAACTTGCCATAGTTTTTGTGCCTGACTGCCAATGGGACAGTGCCCGGTAATGACACTAATGATTTTGTGGATGTCAGTTCGTTTTAGGGGGATTAGTCTCCTGGTCCGTTGACTGCCGTGCCGAGGCCAGATTTGCCTGGTGATGAGGCAAGTGTGCCCCTGGGCCCATTTCAGGTTTATCTCATTCTTGGCAAGATTTGTGAGTTTAAATTTAATGGCTGCAAGAGGTATACCTTCGCAATGTGCTATGGTTGATTGTTGCTTCGTTCCTTGTCTGGCAAGTGTGTCGACTCTTTCATTACCTGAGATGTCACTGTAGCCATCTCGTTAAGAGATAGGTGGCAGTCAAAGCTTGTTTTTGAATTGTACACGTAGGACTCCAGCGATTTCAAGTCTGCTTGACTGTCCGTGAGAATTCGAATATCCGTAGTAGATATTACGTTCCACCTTTATTGCCAACAACTCCGCCTGAAAGACGCTGCCATATTCTGGTAGTTTTAGAGCTTGGCTCGGGATTAATTACACAATACTCTACTACCCACCCCGCCTTTGGTTTTTGGACCGTCGGTGTAGAAATCTATCCAGTTCTTGTGAGGTAGCGTCTGGCGGGACCAGTTCCGTTTGTTATTTTGATTTTCTTCTCAAAGACTGTGGGCTCTATGTGGTCAGAGTTTTCCGCCAAGGTTATCCTGTTGTTCAGGATGGAGGAGTGGCCAGTGATGTAGCTCGTCAATCTGAAGTTGGCTTTCAGTCTGATTGTTGTGTATGTGGCTATTTGTTTGCCAAGTATGTATATCGAGTGGTGTAGGGTGAAATATCATATTGAGCGCTGCCGTTTGAGTCTACCCTAGGGCAGCCTTTTTACCTTCTCGAATTGTTTATGGTATGTTGTTTTGTCCAGTGCAGTGCACCAGACCATCACTACATACATTAGAATTGGTCTAACGACTGTGATTTAAAGCCATAGAGTAAGCTTAAGGTTGAATACCCAGAGAGAACTATAGTTGCTTTTTTTGCACGCCCGATTGTGTTGTTCTTCCAGGCTAGTTTCCTATCTAGTACAATGCCAAGATATTTGGTACTGGAGGTGTAGGTTAACCTGGTGCCAAATAAAGTGATTGGGCAAGTTTCCGGAATTGTATGCTTTCTGGTGAATAGCACAAACTCCGTATTCTGGGGGTTTACCCCGAGCCCATTGTGTTAGGCCCATTTGCCCAGTATGGGGAATGCCGTGCGCATACACGGTCTGTGGTCTGTGTATCAGAGACATGGCTCTACCCGGGCATAAGCAACGAAATGATTAATACAAACGGTTACAAAATGTATCGCGCGGATAGAGTTGAGAAAAGAGGGGGTGCTGTAGCCGTTTTTTGTCAAAACGGGTTAAAATTGCAAACCATTGTGCTCTTCCGGGGCTGGCGACTGTTTTCAGTATCTAATTGTCGAACTCCAGTGCAGATCAGACAAATGCCTAATCGGCGTTGTCTGTAAGCCACCTAATGTTAAAGACTCCTCTGGTGTTACTGACCTCTTTTAAAGGACCTCCTCACGGTATAATTACATAGTACTGTGTGGGGATCTCAATATAAGCTTATTGAATACGCGGAACCAAAGAGTGCATTAATTTATATCTGATGTGAATAGTTTCCATTTGGTCCCGGTTAATAACACCACACCGACGACTTCAGCAACACCAACTCTACACTGCTGGACATATTTATTGTCAATAAAACAGGGCGTACTAACTTTTACGATCAACTTGATGTTCCTGGTTTCTCCAGGCATGATCTGATAATTCTCTTCTTCTACCTACATTTCCTTCTCCTTCTTTGGTGGCGTTACAGCCCATGAAGGACCAGAGCCAAGCTTCTCTCAATCACCCATGTCGTGTGTGATTTATCTTCACACAGGTGGATGCGACCTACATGGTCGTTTTTCATGGCAAGTTAACTACAGGGGGTTTTGCCAGTACCCCGCCGAGGAGGAACGTCGCAAAATAAACATTCGATGGCTTGAGTGTTATCGGGATCCGAACTCACTCATCGTGCGTCAGAGTTCTACACACTAACCACTGCGCCATGGCGCCCTCTACACCTAAGTAGATCTAATGAACCAAAAACCATTACGTACAGAAACTACAAGTTAATCAACCAAGGCGTGCTGATAAGGAACTCCTTAACGACAGACTGGCAAAGTGTTCATTACATGCCTTCTGTTGATCAACAGGTAGAATCTTCTAACTGCAAAAATTAATAATCTTTTCAATATGATTAATAACGGAAGGTACGAATGGTTTACTCACAAGATAGAATTGCTTATCGAAGATAGGTATAGAGCCCACAAAAGGTGGAAGAAGTACAAAATACTCGAACTCCGAAATGAGTATAGACATATCAGAAACAACGTCAACAGAGAAGTTAGAATGGCCAAAAGGATTTTTACGGGTTCAAGTTTACACCGGGTTTAATTAGCGCACTTCTGTGGAAGAACGTAAAGGAATTCGGTATCGGGAAGCAGAAACCCTCTGTCCCTATTATGATAGACCCTAATGACTTAAATGTCAAATTGGCAGTTGCCTCGATTGACTCTGACGCGTTGTGCAATGGAGTTGCCGAAAGGTGCTTATTTGAGGAGACAGGTGATGCAACCACAACTGCCCTTCCACAAAGGTTCTGCTTCCAAAGTATATCTGAACTTGAAGTTTTCAAAGCTTTCCGTTCTATGTAATCGAATGCATTTGGCTTGGATGGCATACACCCGAGGTTTCTGTTTATTCCTGTGATACTGCCAGTAATAACATATATCTTTAATAACGTCCTAACCCACTCTATCTATCCGAATGCGTGGAAACAATCTAAAATTATTTCAATCTTGAAAAGCGCAACCGGTAGAAATGAGTACCGGCCGATCTCTATACTCTCGTTCATATCAAATCCATGATTTTCTGAAGGAATTTAGCCTATTATCCCCACATTAGTCTACCTTTAGACTACAACATAGCTGTACTACGGCATTATTAAACCTAGTCGACGACTTTTGATGTGAAATGGATAAAGGTCAGGTAACATCTCTGGTATTGTTTGACTTTTCGAAAGCTCCAAACTCCAAAATAATTTTAACTTCGACTTCACAGCGCTAAAACTACTTAGGAGTTACCTTAGTGGTCGCACTCAAGCAGTTTTTGTTAATAACACAATTTCTAATTTCATAGAAACCAATGCCGGCGTTCCACAAGGGTTTGTAATGGGGCCACTACTGTTCACGTTATTTAACAACGACCTACCTGCAGTGCTAAAACACTGCAAAGTACAAATGTACGCAGATGATGTACAACTGCATCTGAACTATCCATTGGAACTGTTAAAAATTGCAACTGAACGTTTCAACGCGGATCTGGCATCTTTAAATGATACAAAAAGCCAGGCTATTGTTATTAGTCGATATATGCTAGATACTACACGCCTACCCCGGCTCTTTGTAGACAGTTCAGCCTTACCCTACGTTCCAACGGTTAAAAACCTTGGAGTTATCTTTAATCAAAGGCTAACTTGGGAAGATCACATGACCATCACAGTTTTGAAAGTCTACGGGACGCTGCGAGCATCAAACCAAGCAGGAAACTGTTTTCCTTTAATGACCAAAGCAACGCTAGTAAAGACCCACCTGTTGCCAATTCTTCTGTATGCTCACCCAGTTTTTTGTGTTCTTGACAGCTCCAGTAAGCGCACATTCAAAGTAGCAGTCAACGGTGCTGTAAAACACGTTTACAACCTACGCAGAAGAACACGCATAGGTATCAGCTTATGTCCCTGACTTCCTTGTGATGAGCCTACAGAATTTCCTCGATTACAAGATACTGACTTTTCTATTCAACCCCAAGAAAAATAAAAAACCGGATTACTTACTTACTTACTTATCAGGCCAGCGATCCATGGAGGATCTGAGCCTGAGCTGTAGCTGCCTTCCATCCTTGACGGTCGCGGGCAAGCTGCTTCCAGTTGTCGAGACCAAGATGTCTTATATCCGCGATTACTTGGTCTTTATACCGGAGGTTCGGTCTTCCTCTTCTCTCGAACCAGGAGGCTCGGAGTCGAAGACCCACTTAGCTGGAGCACTGATGTCCATGCGCTCGATGTGGCCGAGCCAGTGTAGTCGACGGATCCTTGCCTTCCAGACTACATCCACATCTTGGTACAGTTCGTAGAGTTCGCGGTTGTGTCTTCTTCTCCATTCACCTTCCTCACAGACAAAACCAAATATCCGGCGCAGAATTTGTCTTTCGAAAGAACCCAAAATCAGCTCCGCTGTC
This sequence comes from Eumerus sabulonum, assembly GCA_951905685.1. Lineage (NCBI taxonomy): Eukaryota > Metazoa > Arthropoda > Insecta > Diptera > Syrphidae > Eumerus > Eumerus sabulonum. The sequence continues at coordinate 50,226,701 of OX645062.1, read as the reverse complement.
TTGCTTATCGTCCAGCTTTCGGCTCCGTACAGCAAGACTGGGAGTATGAGCGTTTTGTAAAGCATGACTTTGGTCTTTCGAGTGAGGAGTTTTCACCCCAGTTGTTTGGGTAAACCGAAGTAGCAGCGGTTGCCAAGGGCGTTTCTATGACGGATCTCCAATGTGGTGTCATTTGTGGAATTTACGTTTGCCCCGAGGTAGACAAACTCCTTAACTACCTCGAAATTATAGCTGTCAATTGTTATATTTTGAAAAAAACCGGATGACCTCTTCCAAAGTCTTCACCTTGCTTTCTCTATCAGAAGCGCAAGTTTTGTCAGTTCAACATACAACTTCACTTCAACTAAAAATCGATTTTTCGTTTATGGACTATGGAATGCACTCCCAATCGACATTAGGAGAATTGCAGACATGAGCGACTTCCACAAACAACTCAAACCTTAAACATAAAAAATACAAACAGTAACGGAATGCGGACGAAATTTTAAACACCGCCGGACTGTATAAAAGCCGAGCTTATGCCAGTGCAAAGTCACTCAGGTTTAGCACTTCGGAGCGATTAGTCGGGTCATTTCCACTAGTCAAGAAATGTGCTACACTTGGGCACTAGCGCTAAGCACTAGCACTAGCACTAGCTTTTGGTTATTTTAGTGTGTTTGGGTGATACATTCGACGGTCGGGTTCCCCACCGCCAATGTTCATGCCCGTAACAGCTTAAATAGGAGCGCCTTAACCAGGTCAAATATGTGTTTTGAAGATAAATTTCTTTCAAGAAATAAATTTTGTGTAATTTTCACTACGAAGCCCAAGTGTTTTGTTTCACTTGGGCGTCTGCTGCGTTCTTCGGACAGCACTCATCGCGGCGGAGAGTAGAGCAAGGCTGCACTACACCGGTGGCGCCCTGACTCAAGGGCGAAACACTGATTTATCCCGAGAGAACATATCTCTCACTTTCCCTCTCCCCCACTCTCCCCATTACATTGGCACCCAGCCAGTAGTGGTCGATTACAGCGGCACCCATCTGAGGCATCCATTACACGCTCATTACATTGGCGCCCATCGCTTATAGAAGTTGTCATTACAGTCATCGTGTGGTACATTACACAGGCATCCAACAGAGGTATCACCCAACGTGTACCACACTACACTGGCGCCCAACACTGACGCTCAACGAGTCGCCATTACAGGTTCCCTTATTTATGTTTTTTTTGGTTAAATCTTATATTTTACTGTCATAACTTTTCACATTTTAAATTAAATAAAATTCAACATTGACCCATTTGTCAAAGATACTTGTCACATCAAAGATAATTGTATCTAAGTGTTCAACATATTATTATAAAATAAATACTAAATACAAATACCGTCATTCAGTGTGGGTAGATATTTGCCCGAGATGGTGATGGCAACGTTATCTGCGGAGGCAATACCGTCGAGGCGTTATTTCTTCAGTTTGGTCAGTAGTTCATTTGTAACTACATTCCTGAGAAGAGGATAGGACCCCCCTTTTGGGGTGCCTCTGGTAACCAATCTAGTGGTTACTTGGCTTCTCCATTTAGAGTGGATTGGAGAGAACTAATTCTCCTGAAAATAAGTTGGTTTGCCTTGCCACGTTCATCAAGACTTTCAAGGTCACCAAAAGCGTGTTGCATACTATTACCACAACTTGGGCATATATCTTTATCTCCTCGTTTGTCTCCTAATTCCTTCGCCTCCACTGTTGGCTTTCTAGCGTCGAATTCTTTTTGCAGAGCAATTGTTCCGGTGATTATCCTTTTATTGACTTATTGAGAGACTGCCAGAATCTTTGCCGATCGTGTCTCCTCCAAGCTCTCTCAAAATCGGCCCACAGCAGCAGAAACAATAGAGCATGAATGGCCGCATTGCCAGAGCGCCGTCAGAGACGCTGCCTCAGAGGTGTTGGGTTTCAAACCGCCACCACCTAGAACCACTGGTTCGATGAACAATGCGAACAAGCCCATGCAGAAAAACAAGAGGCATATAAAGCCATATAAACCTGCAACGACGGACGAGAGCTGCTCGCGAAATCTATGAGCAGAAGAGAAGAGAGGAATACACGCTTTTCAGAAGAAAGAAAAGAGAGCACGGAAAGCGTGAGATCGAGGAGATGGAGAGATGCTTCCGCAGGAATGACGCCTGTAAGTTTCACAATAAGGTTAAACGAATATGCCATGGCTAAAAAGCCAGAGCGGCGGCCTGCAGGGATGAAAATGGAGAACTGGTAGTAGAGTCGCGGTCGATGCTGAGGATTTGGAAAGACCACTTCTGCGGACTGTGTAACGGCGATGATAGACAAGATACCGCTGTCAGGCAGAATGAGCCATTCGTAATGGACGACGATGAAGGAGAATTCCATCCACCCGACTTAGACGAAATCAAAACAGCGATATCAAGACTTAAGTCTAATAAAGCCGCAGGTGCAGACGGTCGGTCTGCTGAGCTTCTTAGGGCGGCTGGAGATGAGCTGGTAAGGTGCATGCACCATCTCATTTGCACGGTATGGTCGGAGGAAAGCATGCCCGACGAATGGAATCTCAGCATCGGTTGCCCAGTCCGTAAGAAAGGGGACCCCTATAACTGCGCCAACTATAGGGGAATAAGTCTCCTTAACAACGCATATAAGATTTACTCTGCCGTATTGTGAGAACGCCTGAAACCGTTTGTGGGTAACCTGATCGGCTCTTATCAGTGTGGTTCCAGGCCAGGTAAATCAGACCAAATATTTACGCTACGACAGATTTTGGAGAAGACCCAGGAATACCAAATCGACACACACCACCTCTTCGTCGATTTCAAGGCTGCATATGACAACGCGTATAGAGATGAGCTATACAAAGCCATGTCTAGCTTAAACATCACCGCCAAGCCCGTCCGACTGTGCAGGATGACAATGGAGAATTCTCGCTGCTCCACTAAGGTCGGTAATGAGCAAACCGAGACCTTTGATGTTAAAAAAGGATTTTGACTAGGTGACGCGCTATCATGCAACTTTTTCAACATCGTGCTTGATAAGATCGTGCAAGAGTCACTGGCCAACAGAAGAGGTACGATTTATTTCAAGTCTACGCAATTGCTTACGTACGCCGACGACATTGACGTAATTGGACGGACACAGCGGGACGTCAATGAGGCGTTTGTAAGCATTGAGGTAGAAGCGGCTAAGATGGGTCTCAAGGTTAATGAGGGTAAGACCAAATATCTGCTTTCATCTAAAAGAGACGGACAACACCGACGTGTTGGCCAGAACGTCACCATAGGCGAATATAACTTTGAATGGTCAAGGAATTCGTCTACCTTGGCTCACTGACCAGCGACAACAACACCAGCGCTGAGATAATACGCAAAATGACTCTTGCCAACCGCTGTTTCTTTGGGCTCAACAGGCAATTGAGAAGTAGAGCCCTCTTTCCGAAAACTAATGTGACACTATATAAGACCTTAATCATCCCAATTCTCCTTTACGGCGCAGAGGCTTGGACCTTAACAAAAGCGGATGAAGATACCCTTGGTCGTTTCGATGGGAAAATTCTGCGCACTATCTACGGTCCCGTTTGTTCAAACGGTGTATGGAGGAGAAGATATAACGTAGAACTGTACGGGTTGTACAGCGACATCGGCCTGGTACGACGTCTACGGATACAGCGTCTAAGGTGGTTAGGCCATGTAGAGCGCATGGAAAATAAGGCTCCGACCCGAAGAGTATTCGAATCCACCCCGGAAGGAAGGCGCAGCAGAGGACGGTGGCATCAACGGTGGCACACGCAGGTGGAAGGGGGCCTTAACCAACTAGGCGTGCGGCGCTGGAAACAGCTGGCCAAAGACCGTACCAGCTGGAGACGCTTGTTTGTTGAGGCCCAGGTTCACCATGGACTGCAGCACCACCTAAGTAAGCATGTAAGTATTTAGTTTATTCAGCCGCCTTGAAGCGTTTTAGCCAGTTCACAGCCTCGCCGGATGTTTGCCCTTGCAATTCGCGCAAATTGCAGGAAACTCTCTTGAGGTGCAGCAAGTTCCCGTCAAATGCGGTCCGGTGCACTTGACATATCCTGTCTCTTTCTTGCTGTAGGCATGTGTATGTTTGAATCCCTAACAGTGTTTGCATTGGAAAACGAGTTTTGTTGTTGTGCACTGCGGATCTATTTTGACAACCATATCCTCTTAATTTGGTCAATTTTGTTCACGTCATTGCTTTTGTCGGATGTCAACATGAGCAATGGAAGACCACGCTTTATGGGTGTCTCTTCAGCGCTGTTCTGTCTTTTTTCCACGCGCGAGGATATTAACAGCGTCCGTGATTTTGAATCCCTGGATACTCCTTACAGATACAACAACATTCCCTTTTTCTTAAGTTGCCAATTTCCTTTTGCCTCTCGAATTATTTTTGTGATTTTTGTAAATTTTTTTAAAAATTTGACTTGGCAGATGTATAGCTACCACTCTTCTGTTAGTTTGCTGATTGTGCAGTAGATGGGGAACATTATCTTGAAGTGGTGGGAAGTAGTCACGTGGCTTCTTGAGCCTCATTAGCTGTGGTACGAACACTCTACCTTTCTCATATCTTCCTGTGGCTACCGTCCTCTATCATCGTTTTCTCCATAACACTCCCTTGGGCAATCAGTACGGAACAAAATGCCACGTTGACCTGGCTAGCAAAAGTCAACAAGCAATACTCCGAAAAACGGTGCCACTCTTGCTACGATGTCAATTCATTTCACAGAGTAGCACGCGCTTGAATTCTATTCACGTTAGTGAATTTTGAATGAAAAGCAATCAATCAATCCATCTGGACAGAATACTAACGACGTCCAGATTCTTCAGAAATAAATACGAAATAATCGCAAGTCATTCAGCACTAACCATTCAGTTTCGATCGAAGTGACTATCACCGCGATCATATTTCCCGAAAGCGCTATCGTCACTCATCGATGACTTATTGCTTCAAATACCACCGCACGTACGGCAACTTCTGCGAAATCCCTCTTTCAGCCAAAACTCTAACCCAGCGCCCAAAGTTGGTGATGTTCGTAGCGCTCAGCTCGTGTGGAGCAATTGCTAAATGCGGAGTCCGTACCAGTCGGAGAGATGACTTGCCTCACCGGTAAATAAATATCCTCGATGAAACTGTGATAATTTGGAAATCTTGTCTGCTAACATGACATGAACTTTAAGTTAGGCTCTATCGTAACATGGTTGACACTTGACAGTGTAGATAACAATTATGGCTAGATCCCGTCAAGAGCTTCATACAGTCACGTTGTAAATTGATTTCAATTAACTTCAATTGCATGAGGAAGCCTGTGAGCTCCCTAGTTGTAGTTGGTGATGATCTATGCGACAAAGGCGCCGTTAGAGCAATACCCGCAGCAATATATGTTTGTAATAAATATGCGCCAGCATACCAACTCTGTTGATTGATGCGCGGCTGCAGTTCATTAATTGTAATAAATTCGATAATGTGCATAACCATTTAGAGGCGATACACGTGTGACAATTGGTCTAAAAGTCACGTGCGTGACGAATGTATGTCATTTCATGGGCGCAGAACGTGGAACATCAACTTATTTTCGTACGGGTTTCTCTGGTTTAGCTTTCTTATCGGCATGACAGCGCGGAATCTAATTTAGAAATGAGCTTTTTGGGTTAGCCAATTGAATGTCGACGGGGTGTGAGATAGAAAATATCCTTCATTCTGATTGAAAGAAAAGTACACACTTTACCTAATGTTGGCATATTTTGCCTGATAAATAAATGGTGCTTTCAGTTTGCGAATATTGGACTTCAGGGACAGATACAAATACGTATGGGAGAGAATTGCTTACATTCATCAGATAAGGAGTGTAACGTCCAGTTATAGCGCGCTATTAGTAGAACAAACCATGGACTTCTTGATACGAAGCACATCAATTCAACAAATGCACATCAAGGTGACATCATATAATCGAAGCCATGATCATTCGCGTATTTTAGGTTGGGAACAAGAACTCGGAGTACACAAAGTGCAAGGGCTCCCGCAATTCAAATGCAGCTATCTCCTACTGTTTAAAGGCTCTTAGAGTCGGCGCAAAGTTGGTTATGTTAAATGAAATCGCCCTGAAATACGAAGGACTATTTCGGATCCCGATAACACCAACGCCATCGAATGTTTATTTCGCGGCGCCCATCCTCGGCGGGGTACTGGGAAAACCTCCCGTAGTTTACTTGTCATGAACAAGCTTTCCGATTCACGCCATTCAGAATCGGCATTAAACTGTTGGTCCCTTTCACTCGTGCGAAAATTAGCCACTCAGAATATGGGTGACTGAGAGAAGCTTGGCTCTGGCCCTTCAGCTCATACCCTCGCAAACGTATAAAAGTACAATAGTATCGGTTCTACACCTGGTATGTTAGGTCCCTTAACAGACCGAGTGCGGCCGAACAGTTAGAAAAAGACCTAAGCTGCTATAAAGCAGACATTTCCGCACTCCAAGAAGTCCGATGGGATGGATCGGATAAAAAGAGGATGAAAAACTGTTACATATAATATGAAAACTGCTGCAAGGAGAACAAACAACGCCGATTTGGGTGCGGATTTGTTGTTCGAGGTGGTCTTGGGCAAAAAGTCCTAAGCTTTCGGCATGTGAGCGAACGCCTCATAAAAATCCGCATCAAAACTATCTACGGGAACATCAGCTTGATATGCGTTCACGCCCCCGCAGAAAAAAAGACGACAGAGCCGGACAGACAGATAGAACATACACTCAATGTCCCAGCTATGACACCCAGATTGTTCTAGGAGATTTTCACGCTAAGCTGGGTAAGGAGGACATCTTTGAAAGGGTCGTAGGAAAGCACAGCCTACACGACACGATCCAGGCTAATAGTCTTTATGACGGGGCGTAATCTCCTAGTATCTAGTACACAATTCCCATATCTCAATATCCATAAGGGGATGTGGCGGTCTCTTGATCAATTACCTGATAACCAAATTGATCATATTGCGATCGACGCCAGACAATCATCCAGCATATTGGATGCTGGAACCTTCCGGGGCCCAATGTTGACTAGCATTATTAACTCGTTCCAGCCAAGGTACAACCGCGGATATCGCGAACACTGCGAAGTGGAATAAGACAAGCAAAGTTTGACGTCAGGAAGCTGCAACCGCAAAAGGACCATCGCCGATTGTGTCTCCCTCAAGCCCTCAAGAGCCGACTCAAATTACACAAACCATAGAACAGCAATGGAGACCTCCTTAAAGCGCCATCAGAAAAACAAAATGCTGTTCGTGAGCTCTACGATCGGAAAAGAAGGGAGGAGCATACGCTTCTCAGAGGAAAAAGAAAGAGCACGAGAAGCGCACGATCATGGAGATGGAGTGATGTTATCGCAGAAATGACGCTCGAAAGTTTAACAAAGCGTAAAACGAGCATGCCAAGGTTATCATTCCAGAGTGGAAGCCTGTTGGGATGAACGCGGACACCTCGTAGTTGAATCAAAGTCAATATTGAAAATATGGAAGGTGGTCAGACAGACTTAGACGAGGTAAGATTGCGATATCAAAACTGAATTCTAATAAAGCTGCTGGCGCAGATGGTCTGTTGAGCTATTTAAAGCAGCTGGAGATGAGTCGGTTGGGATCATGCACCAGCTTATCTGTAAGATATGGTCGGAAGAAAGCATGCCCGATGAATGAAACTTCAGAGCGTCGTTTGCCCAGTCCACAGAAAAGGATACACTTATAACAAACGAATGGACGAATTACTGTGAATTGTAACCAACGCGAAATTTGGTCGACTCTCATCCTATCCAGAACAAACCACCCGTGAGAGTAGTGAACTAACATCTACGACCCAAAAAACCACTGCACTCCGTTCAGGTTGTGTGTCAAAAAAAAAAACTGCGCCAACTATACGGGAATAAGTCTCTTTTTTGGTGTGCTCTGGGAACGCTTGAAACCATTTGTGGACAATTTGATAGGCTTCTATCAATGTGGCTTTAGACCACGAGAATCCACGATGGACCAAATATTCACACCGTGGCCGATCTTGGAGAAGATATGCCACCTTTTCGTCGATTTTAAAGCCCCATATAATAGTATCTATAGGGACGAGCTACACATATAGAGCCACGTTACGTTGTGACATCGCTGCCAAACTCCTCAGATGGTACAGGATGACAATGGAGAATTATCGCTACTCCATTAGGGAGGTAGGTAGGTTCGTAGCCTACCCAGAAATGAGAAGAATGCACATAGACCCCTATTCATGGAACAATTTTGTGCTTCTTAAGAAGTTAAGAAGGTCAGATATCCCTACTTGCTGAACATCTGTTAGGTCGGTAAGAAAGTAAGATCCTAGATATCTTTTCCTGATTGTGCAGAATGCCGGACAGGCGCAGAGAAGGTAGTGAATGGCTTCGACCTCCTAATCGTCTAGATAGCTTTTGCAGAAATCATTCGGAATTATTCCTTGTTTTTGCGCGTAACTGCCAATAAGGCAGTGCCCTGTGATGACACTAATGACTTTATATATGCTAGTTCTTTTTAAGGAGATTTTACTCCTAGTCCGTTAACTGTCGAGCCGGAGCCAGATTTGCCTGGGACGAGGCAGGTGTATCTCTGGGTCCATCTCAAGTTCGTCTCGGCCCTGGCGAAATTTGCAAGATTATGATTAATGGTGGCAAGGGGTATTCCCTCACATGCCACGATTGATTGTAGCGTCGTTCCTACTACTCGATTAAGGTCGGTAAGGAGGTAACCGAGACCTTCGATGTAAAAAATGGATTTATACAAGCACCGACGTCTTGACCAGAACGTCACTAGTGTCAGCTATGACTTTGATGTAGTCAAGGAATTCGTCTGCCTTGCCTTACTGGTAACAACCGGCAACGACACCAGCGCTGAGATCAGATGGAGAATAACTCTTGCCAGCCGCTGTTTTTTTTTTTTTTTTTGGTCAAGAAGCAATGGAGAAGTAGGGCCCCCTCTAAGCTATTAAATAAATATAACTTAACTGTTGAAAGATGTCGTACAGACGGGGACAAGGGATTAATTTCAACATGAAGGTAAGAAATTCATCTGAAATTGACAAAAGGTTACGAGAATTCTGCTTTTCGATGTCAATCGTTAAAAACTTAGCAGCCGAACTTAAACGAGGTCGCACATCTTTCGAAAATGACCCAAGTGAAGGATGGCCAAGAACAACCACATCGGAAACAATCGAAGAGTGCATGAGAAACGGTGCGAAACACCTCGCACAAAGAATTAGGGATACGAAAGCCTTGCGCAAGATCGGTGCCGAATTTTCACCATAATTGTTGGATCCATTCAATAGGGATCCGACCAATTTATCATCATGATGAGACGTGAATCCACTAAAAACTGCATGAATAGGGGTTAAATTTATTCGACCATCTCCCCTGTTGTCTTGATCTGGTAAGCTCAGACATTTACCTGTTCCTAAACTTAAAGAAATTTCTTTCTGGGCAGCGCTTCACATCCAATTAAAGTTGGCCGTTTATGAATATTTTCACAGCCTTCTAGACTCCCATTTCCAGAAAGGAATACTGATGCCGGAGAGACGCCGAGCCAGGTGTATTAAAGTCCAGCGAGATTATGTAGAAAAGTAAAATAATTTTCAATAGGAAATCGGAGCCCTTCGATGTTAGGTCGATAACTTTTCATTCTTTATGATCTAGTGATCACTACTTGGATCAGTTGAGAGCACGGTGGCGCAGTGTGTAGGTTTGTGACGCCGATGACACGGGATCGAATCCCGTCAACAGCCATGTCATCGAGTGGGTTTTTCACGGTGCCTCTCCTCAGCGGGGCATCGAGAAAACCCCAGTTGTATAATTGTCATGAAAAGCTTACCGAAATTTGCCGTTTGGAATCGGCAATAAACTGTCGGTCCCTTTCACCTATGGGAAAAATCAATTCACACACAACATGGGTGATTGCTAGAAGCTAGGCTTAGGTTCCTGTAACGCCACATAGAACTAACACACATATGATTGGATATTGTGCTGAAAAATAGGAGAACCTAAATGGCTACATTAAGTTCTTCATATCAATCATGAGTGTGGATATGCCCTCGTAATGTTGTCAGTGTACAAAGCATGTAACTTGTCGTCTAACCTGATCCTATGTTCCATCAGAAACAACATTTGTTTGTCGAATGATGCTGTCGTTTTTGTCTGCTTTGCCAATTTCAAATCGTCTAGAGCTGGGTTCTTCCCCAACAGTGAGATTATACCATACCTAAGTGGTTTTATTTGAGCGTTTTTAATTTTGCTTTAGAAAATGAAGGCAAGGCCATAGGTGACCTAAGGTATGCTCCTTACAGAACAACATAAGACACTCTCATCCATTTTTCACAGAGATGTAAATGCTTCTTTGCCACAATGAAAGACAGGAATTATGGAGGTTTAGTAGTGTGCCATTTTGGCTTTTTTGTGTAGAAACTTGCGTATACTGCCTAGCCTGAGTTTTTATGAATTTAAAATATCAATTTTTCAATTGCATTTAGGAAAGCGACTATTAATTTGCCGATAACGTTGTTTTTTTTTTTTTTTAATTATTCTCTAGTAAAGTTCAGCTTTTGCCTCTGTGACGATGACTCACACTCTTCATACAGTTATCGACTTACTTATCTTTTTAAAAGTACATGCATTATCTCTTCATAGTAGGACCATCAGAGCGAGAACGAGTAGGTCTGGATGACCCCATTCCTTTATTCAATACTTGTCCAATCTGCCATCGATCGCTTGTTGCTAAATCATTGTGAAAGACAAAGTAAAACGGGTTTCTCCACACATCACTTATTCCCTCATAATTTCAACAAAAGGTATAAAAAAAAAACGTAACGTAATTCCATCTACAACTTCGATCAGTTTTCGGTTTTTGCAAAATACATGTTCCATTAGCGACATTGTGTGAATACTTCGAAACCGCGATGCACCTTCATCTCTTCAAACTATGTACATACGTTCGTAAACCACAAATCAATTCAACTCGTCGATCACCGTGATCTTAACACTTCAATCCAAACAAGAAAAGTACATACTCGTACAATCAAAATAAAAAAACAAATCTGAATGAATGAATTGCAAAGTTTGTCTCACCAGTACCAGCATATATGTATGTATGTACGCTCCAACACGGATTTAATCGTGCGGCGCTCTCTCCTGGCAAGCTTCGAATATGACCAAGTGCCATAGATAAGACCCGCCGAAAAGACTGCCACAACAACAACATTAACGGCGGTATTTCAATTACGTAGCCAAAGTGGCTGAACATCTCACCAATTGTGGTTAGAGCGACCGGCAGATATATCAACGACCGTCCGTACTCGTATCTGTGCCTTGTAGTTACTCTCTTTTTGATTATTGTTGTTGGTTTTTTCATTGTTAATTATTCGGTTATAACTTCTGCGGTTGTTTGATTAAAAAAATTGTCTCCTCGCGGCTACCAAGTCAGTATTGAAGTTCCATTGTAGCGCGTTGGTCGTCGGCTTACCGCTAATGAAGAGCCTCCAAACCGCATAGATACTAGTATCGCAGAATTCTTTAGTTCAAGTTCAATATTTGGTTTTAGAGCGTGACGGGTTGAATGACACACACAATCGTGCATATAGTATATATACATCTTTGATAACGGTCTTTTTTAAAGAAACATGTAAGAAAACTCAATTTATATCCATATGGTATCTGTGCTTTAAAAGTGTATTTAGATTGAAAAGTTGATTATAAAAACATGTCCACACTATCTGTAATCAATGAAATTCTAGTGGGCTTATGTAATCTGAAATGTATCTGTTAAAAAAGGCAATTAATTCGTTTAAAGATGTAGGTGTATCTATGAGATGTTCAATGAAATAAAAAAAACTTACAAACAAGTTAAGCATGTGGTCATCGAGTTTGCTTGCGTGTGACAAACGTTTAAGCGATTGATTCAAAAAGTTCAGATACCCATAGTATCTACATTTTACACTGCAGAAAAATATGCAGATACATATGTAGAAAGAACGGAGAAATTAACTCCCGCTGCCCCCAAACATCGCACTCACGACTTGAATACATACGTACGTATCAATACAACTTCCATCATGCTGGTACGCGGTAAGCAGGGAGCAGGGGTATTGTTCGAGTATTTAATCATAAATTTGCGTTGTCACTGAATGTGTGCCTTCGAAATGAAACATGTTCTCACATATCAATTAACCGATGATGCGGTTCGTTTTAGTGAGGCTGTGCATCTTTTTTGGTTCCTTTCCCTCCGTTATTTGTTGTTTTTTTATTGTTTTTTAATATATTTTTCCTCATTTTTATCAAAAGGTTAGAACAACAATTCGACTTTAGAAATTTGTATGCTTTTCGGCAATCAGAAAGGGAGAGCAATAAAATTAATTAGGGACCCCCGGACCCAACTGTATAGATACTCTGTTAACTTGGGTGATTTATCTGATTGTTAAAGGACAAATTACTTTACTTTATGAAGCGATGGATAGTACTTAGGATGAAGATTTACAATCGCTTGGAACTGGGTTGACATTTACGACTATTAGATACGTTACTATAGTACGTATTACATTCGTTGGTGAGGGCATTTATCGAATACGTGAGGCTTTATGCGGGCTTGATTGCTTTCCTTTCTTCTTTCCCAATTGTGGGTGGCATTGAAATGACTGTCATGCTGTGATACATACTACATACATATTTAAGAGAAAAACTGTATTTGACAATTTGATCGTTTGATCAACCAATTTACAACACGAGCTATACACCCAAGACACATACGAGTACGTGCTAATTGAGATTGCTTTCCGCGTCAGAAAACTTATTCTGCCAAGTCGTTTTGAATTTAATTATTATTTGAACGTATGTAAATCACTGGATATACAAATTTATATGTGGACTGGTAATTTTGAAAGCAAACCCGACAAGTTTAAGTGCTTCAAGTGCGTGTAAATCAGTTATTAGTCTTTTTGTCTTTTCGGCGCTATGAAATATGACGTTGTAATGGCAACTGAACTACCGAATAATTAGCCGCCTTAAGCGCCAAGTTATTTAGCTTATTTTTCTTTTTATGGTGAAGATACTCATAGCCGTAGTACGATGTAATAATAATGCAAATGTAGAGTGACGAAGATACTCATAGCCGTAGTACGATGTAATAATAATGCAAATGTAGAGTGACTCTTTTACTACTTGGTTTTTCAATGTTCTATTCTTAATAGCTCATGCGTTACTCACTCTCTCTATACAACGGATCGCATATTTTTATTTTTTTTTTTTTTTGTTGAAGGCTTCTGCTATCCGCTGGAGCACTGGTCCATTGTACTCCAGGCGGATCGAACTTACTTACTTAGGTGGCGCTACAGTCCGTGGTGAACCTGGGCCTCAATCAACAAGCATCTCCAGCTAGCACGGTCTTTGGCCAGCTGTTTCCAGTGCCGCACGCCCAGTTGGTTCAGGTCCCCTTCCACCTGCGTGCGCCACAGTTGATGTCACCGTCCTCTGCCGCTACTTGCTTCCGGGGTGGATTCGAAGACTCTTCGGGTCGGAGCTGTTTTTCCATTCGCTCTACATGGCCTAGCCACCTTAGACGCTGTATCCGTAGACGTCGTACCAGGCCGATGTCGCTGTACAACCCGTACAGTCCTTCGTTATATCTTCTCCTCCATACACCGTTTGAACAAACGGGACCGTAGACAGTGCGCAATTTTCCTCTCGAAACGACCAAGGGCATCTTCATCCGCTTTTGTGAAGATCCAAGGCTCTGCGCCGTAAAGGAGGACTGAGATGAGTAAGGTCTTATATAGTGTCACCTTGGTTTTCCGAGAGAGGGCTCTACTTCTCAATTGCCTCTTGAGCTCAAAGAAGCAGCTGTTGGCAAGAGTGATTCTGCGTTTTATCCCAGCCCAGGTGTTGTTGTCGCTGGTCATCAAATCGTGGTGAGCCATGTCAGACGAATTCCTTGACCACTTCAAAGTTATATCCGCCCATGGTGACGTTCTGGCCAATACGTCGGTGTTGTCCGTCTCTTTTAGATGAAAGCAGATATTTGGTTTTACCCTCATTAATCTTGAGACCCATCCTAGCCGCTTCTACTTCAATGCTTACAAAGGCCTCATTGACGTCTCGCTGCGTCCGCCCAATCGCGTCAATGTCGTCGGCGTACGCAAGCAATTGCGTAGACTTGAAATAAATCGTACCTCTTGTGTTGGCCAATGACTCTTGCACGATCCTTTCAAGCACGAAGTTGAAAAAGTTGCGTGACAGCGCGTCATCTTGCTAAATCCTTTTCTAACATCAAAGGTCTCTGTTTGCTCATTTGGTTCAAACTAGACATGGCCTTGTATAGCTCATCTCTATACACGCTGTCATATGCAGCCTTAAAATCGACGAAGAGGTGGTGACTGTCGATTTGGTATTCCTGGGTCTTCTCCCAGATCTGCCGTAGCATAAATATTTGGTCTATTGTGGATTTACCTGGCCTGAAACCACACTGATAAGGGCCGATCAGGTTATCCACAAACGTTCTCAGGCGTTTACACAATACGGCAGAGAAGATATCGTATACGATGTTAAGGAGACTTATTCCCCTATAGTTGGTGCAGTTATAGGGGTCTCCTTTCTTATGGACCGGGCAAACGATGCTGAGATTCCATTCGTCGGTCATGCTTTCCTCCTCCGGTCTTTCCAAATCCTCAGCATTGACTGCGACTCTACTACCAGTTCTCCATTTTCATCCCTGCAGGCCGCCGCTCTGGCTCGTTTTACCTTATTGTAAAACTTACGGGAGTCATTCCTGCGGAAGCAACTCTCCATCTCCTCGATCTCAGGCTTTCCGTGCTCTCTCTTCCTTCTTCTGAAAAGCGTGTGTTCCTCGTCCGTCGTTGCAGTATGGCTTTATATGCCTCTTGTTTTGCTGCATGAGCTTGTTCGCATTGTTCATCGAACCAGGGGTTTCTAGGTGGTGGAGGTTTGAAACCCCACACCTCTGAGGCAGACTCTCTGACGGTGCACTGGCAATGCGCCCATTCTTGCTCTATTGTTTGTGCTGCTGTGGGCGGATTTTTAGAGAGCTTTAAGGAGACACGATCGGCAAATATTCTGGCAGTCTCTTGCGATTGTAGCCTTCCGACGTCAAACTTACGTATTCCTACTCGGCTCCTAAGCATTCTTGATATCCTCATTCGTACCTTGGCTACAACAAGGTAGTGATCCGAGTCGATGTTGGCCCCTCGGAAGGTTCGTACGTCGAGAATACAGGAAGAGTGTCTGGCGTCGATCACAATGTGATCAATCTGGTTGGTGGTCGATTGATCAAAAGACCTCCAGGTCACTTGTGGATGTTGAGATGGGGGAATCGCGTGCTTACAACGGATCGAAGCACCCTCGTTAATTCTCCGCAGTTTACTCGTTCGGAACCATAGTTAATCCTTTTTCTCTACACCGCCTTGATAAATTCCCTTGAGGTATGATTTCAACTTCAGATTTCAGATGTTTTGTTCAGAATAATTAACAAAAATGTTTATTATTGCACATTGTTTTCCACAGAGATCTGATACGTAATATGGCATCTTATTGCTGAAATGGTGTAAACGGGTTTCCTTAAGATGATTTAGTTTTTGTACAATTATCTTTTCAAAGAAATAAAAGAAGACAAAACAAAAATAAACTTCGCGAAATAAGTAAATAATATTTAAAAATATATAAATAATTAAATGAATAAATAAATGAATTATTAAATAAATAAGTAATTGAATAAATCGTTAAAATATATAAACAAATAGATAGATATGTAAGCATGTGTGTTTGTAAATACATAAGTTAAATAATACGCAATAAGCAAAAGGCAAAATCGTGTTTTAGCATCAAGCCTGACTAAGCTAGGCTATTGATTAAAGGATGATGCATTTGTTTTGGACAGTTTTCAATTTTGATAGATCATCTTTGGCACATTTCTCCCAAACCTGACAGCCATATAAAATTATTGCTTGAAATATTTCTTTGTAAAACATAATTTTATTTTGAAATGAAAGTGGGGATTTTCTATTAATGAAAGACTACAAGGGTCTAATACCGATTATGACTTTGTTGAGAGCATGTGTAATATGATGATTGAATAGGATACCAGTGTCCAGGTGAATGCCTAAGTATTTTACACAGGAAACCAAGTTTATTCGAACATTATCGAACTTCAATTGATTTAAGGGCAAATAGCAAGTTTTCCTTTTTCAAGTTTTAAGTTTTGTCTTCCATTTCGTGTAATACTTAATATCTTCAAAGCATCATTCAAATTTGTCTCAATAATGGGAACGAATTCATGCGATGAAAATATGGCAGTGTCATCGGCATATATAGCAGTTTGGCAGAATGGAATTTTCGGCAGATCGGATGTATAAATATTTCAACTTACATACATACATTTTCAGTGGCCCGCACGTTCCACTAAAACGGTCGCGGGGGTAATGCGCGCACGTGGGATCTCCAGGCCATTCGATCCTCCACCATCGACTCTTACTCATCAGGAGCTATGAACAAGCGCACCCACCCAGACGAGTTTTTGGACTTGGTCCAACCACCTCCTCCTGGGTCTGCCAAGTGGTTGCCTGCCTGATGGTATTGCATTCAAGGCACGCTACGGAAGTCGTGATGATAGCGATATTCGTCGCACGTGACCAAACCATCGGCTTATAGCCCTTTCCGTTCAGAGAAGCAGCTGCTCAATATTGAGCTCTCCGCGCACCGCCGTGTTTCCCACCCTATCCCGGAGAGTAACTCCCACAACTTACTTACTTACTTATCAGACCAGCAATCCATGGAGGATCTGAGCCTGACTTATAGCTGCCTTCCATCCTTGACGGTCCCGGGCACGCTGCTTCCAGTTGTCAAGACCAAGATGTCTTACATCCGCGATTACTTGGTCTTTATACCGGAGGTTCGGTCTTCCTCTTCTTCTCGAACCAGGAGGCTCGGAGTCGAAGACCCTCTTGCGCTCGATGTGGCCGAGCCAGTGTACCACATCTTGGTACATACAGCTCGTAGAGTTCGCGGTCGTGTCTTCTTCTCCATTCACCTTCCTCACAGACAGGATCAAATATCCGGCGCAGAATTTTTCTTTCGAAAGAACCCAAAATCAGCTCCGCTGTCCTGCTTATCGTCCAGCTTTCGGCTCCGTACAGCAAGACTGGCCGTATGAGCGTTTTGTAAAGCATGACTTCGGTCTTTCGAGTGAGGAGTTTCGACCCCAGTTGTTTGGACAAGCCGAAGTGGAAGCGGTTGCCAAGGGCGATTCTATGCCGGATCAACACTGTGGTGTCATTTGTGGAATTTACGTTTGCCCCGAGGTAGACAAACTCCTTAACCACCTCGAAATTGTAGCTGTCAATTGTTATATTTTGTCCCAGGTGGTGAGCGACTGATTGGTTTTTGCTTGACAGCATGTATTTCGTTTTGTCCTCATTGATCATAAGACCATCTCGTTTCGCCTGTTCTTTAATCGCCGTGAATGCTTCCACAATGCCACGGCGAGAACACGCGATGATGTCGATATCATCCGCGTATCCTAGCAGCTGGATGGACTTGTAGAAGATAGTGCCTTCCCTGTTGACGCCTGCCCGTCGTACTATCTGCTCCAGCACCAGGATGAAGAAGTCACATGAGAGCGCATCTCCTTGCCGAAATCCGGTGCATGTTTCGAATGGTTCCGAGGTCCTAGAACCGAGTTGCGCGGTGCATCGCGTGTTTTTTAGCGTGGCGCGACACAACTGGATCAGTTTTCCCGGGATTCCGAATTCGGCCATCGCACAAAACAGTTCTTCACGATGAATGCTGTCGTATGCGGCTTTGAAATCGTTGAAAAGATGGTGTGTATCGATTCGAAACTCGTTGGTCTTTTCCAGGATTTGTCGAAGTGTAAAAATTTGGTCTATAGTCGATTTGCCGGGCCGGAAGCCGCACTGGTAGCTGCCGATTAGTGCGGTGCAAAATGGTTTTAGACGTTCGCAAATACACTGGACAGGATCTTGTATGCGACATTGAACAGGGATATACCTCTACAGTTCTCGCAAGAGGCAGGATCGCCTTTTTTGTGGATGGGGCATATGGGGCTGGTATTGCAGTCGTCGGGCATGCTTTCATCTTCCCAAATTCTGCAGATGATCTGGTGTATGCTCCCTACCAGAACATCGCCGCCAGCATTGAAGAGCTCTGATGGCAAGCCATCTGAGCCTGCGGCCTTGTTGTTCTTCAGCTTCTGATTAGCTGTGCCGACTTCTTCGATGCTGGGTGGGAGGACTACTTCAGCGGCTGGAGTTGGGATTACCTCGGTCCCTACCACTCTCTCTTGGTCATGCTCGTTAAATGCTGCTTAGATATACCACTATACCCTGCGGGTCGGTGACAAGATTACCCTCGCAGTTTCGAAGAGCCTGGGTGCCCTTTTTGAAGCCTCCTGCAAGGCCTTTGGCTTTCTTATAAAAGGCTCGTGTTTGATGTTTATCCCTAGACTCCTCGATATCCTTGAGCTGGGAGGCTGCGAAGATTCTTTTCTTTTGTCGCATTCGTTTTTTTCTCCTCCCTTCTTTTGGCTCGGTACTCTTCTTGCGCTGCCCTGGTTTTCCTCTGCAGCGCCTTTTGGTACGCCTCGTCGGTTGCTGCCTTTTTCTGCTCACACTCGCCATCATACCACGGGTTTCTTGTCGGGGGTGGTAGGTATCTTAAGGTGGTTTCGGCTACTTCCTGAATGGCTGAGCAGCAATGCAGCCACATATTATTGATATTTGTGTTCGACGTAGGCATACCGTAGAGTCTTTCGCTCAGCTGCTCCCTGTAGACTCTGGCAACCGCCGGTGTGCTCAGGCGCCCAATGTCGAACCTCCTCCTGATGGGCTGGTGCAGCTTTCTGACATTGGACAGTCGAGCTCTGAATCTTGCTGCTACGAGGTAGTGGTCAGAGTCGACATTTGCCCCTCTGAATGTTCGCACATCCAGGATGTTTGACGCGTGCCTTGCGTCAATGAGCACATGGTCGATTTGGTTGGCGGTTCCATCGTCCGGAGATCGCCAGGTTGCTGTGTGGATTCGCTTGCGAGGGAATCTTGTGCTACTTATCACCGCATTACAAGCTGTCGGAAAGTCCGTGAGTCGGAAGCCATTATCTGTTGTCGTACCATTATCTGTTCTTTCCGATCACTCCGCCCAGGGTTCTTACCGATTTTGGCGTTGAAGTCCCCGAGCACGATTTTTACATCGTACTCCAGACAAGCTCCGTAGGCGTTGTCCAGGAGGTCATAGAAGTCCTCCTTGATAGGGTCTTCAGCCTCATCGGTAGGGGCGTCTGCACATATAAGGCTGATGTTATAAAATCTGCCTCTGATGCGGATCAAAGCCTGGCGATCACTTATAGGTTTAAAGTCGATGACCTTCGACCTTAACCGTTTTCCCACGACAAATCCGCATCCCAGTAAGTGCAACCTTTTGTGACAGCTGTAATAAATGTCGCAATTTTTCTTCCTAATCATTCCGTTTCCTATCCAGCGTATTTCCTGGACCGCAGTAATATCCGCCTTGTACTGCGTGAGGATTCCTTCTAGTTTATGAGCAGCTCCGGGAGTGTACAGGGTTCTGACATTCCAGGAGCATTCTCGCAAATCGTGTTCCTTTTTCGTGCGTTGTCGTCGTCGAGTATCCGTCCGTGTATCCGAGGCATCTTGCTCATTCACAACATGTGTTTTTTTTTACGTGGGCGGATTGTTAGCCCGCCGCACAACCGCCATTCTGGTCGGGGTTTTGTCGCTGCATACGTTTGTTCACCTCCCAACGGTTGTTAAAGAGGCTATCCAGCGGACGCCGCGAGGAGGCCGTATGTTAACTTGACCCGGGCATTCAAAGAGGGACCGTTGCTAGCATCTCGCCAGGTTGAGAGCGATCAACAACTTTACCCTGTATGTCCGAGCCCATGCCCTCCAACTCCCACAACAGCACGAAGAAATCTCGTTTCGGCAGCTTGTATACGCGATCTTATCCTTTCGGTCAATACCCAAATTTCATGACCATATGTGAGAGTTGGAACAAATACTGAGTTAAAAGCCGCTAACTTGGCTTTGACCGAGATACTTAAACTTCTCCATCTGCCTTAACGGCCTCCACTATCATTTAATGTGCATTGGACAGGTGTTCTGGAAATAATCATAACCTCGGATTTGTCCACGTTAACTTTCGTTCCAGCATCAGCACATACGGCCATAAACCTATCTAGCGCCCGCTGGAGTACCGTCTAGGACAACTAAATCATCTGCAAAAAGAAGATGGCTTACCCTCAACTTTCTCAATGTGAAACACTCCTCGTCTCGAATATGCTGCAACATCCAGTCCATATATATAATGAAAAGGAGAGCTGACAACAACCACCCTTGGCGAAGCCCAACACACATGGTGAAAGGTGTTGATTTAATATTTCAATCTCGGGAATAAAAAAGTCGCAATCCACAAGGCCGGCGCATTTTTGTGCTACAAACTCCAGCCCTTCTTGGCGAATTCGGGTCGGACACCAACATAGAACTGTCCAGACACTGTCTGGTGCAGGCGTTCGACATTTGAGTCGGTGTGAGAGGCGACCGGAGCTCTTTCACGTGGATCGTCTTCTATTGATTCACCATTCTTCTGGAACCCTTTTGTCCCCTCAAACACACGTGTTTTCGTGGGGCTGAGAGCTTTTAACCAGATCTTACTAAAAATTTAACCACAACACGTATATGTGTATTGCATATTGTATATTGGGTTGCATTAATCCGACGAACGCACGTTTGAAAGCTGACATTTCATACTATAATTTTTGTGTACGAGTTAACTATACCACTCAAGTTATCTAGTAAGTTATGCCACTAAACCCGAGTGCCACTCCTCCAACACTCAATCTTCCGAACATTCCGCATGCACGATGCCGTACCAGAAAGGTGTGTAAAAAAGGAAATACATATCTGAAGAAACACTCAAAAATATGCCGAAAAAGTTGTAGAGTGTACGTCAGAATGCTGTGAGTGAACGCCGGTTCGCTCGATCGCATTTCTGACATTTCTATGTCACATCGCACTGGTCGGCCAATCTTCAGGGATGATGAAAGTTTAAAACTGGTGGAGCAGGAGCGGCACGCAAACAGTAAGGAGATAAGTCAGAGTCTACACGGCGCGTGTTTTTCGGGCGTTAACAAAAGACCTTAAAGCCAGGGCTGATGGCAAGCCAGGTGATGCTGAATATTTGGTGGGATTAGAGGGAATTGTCCGTTATGAGCTGCTTCAACCTGGCGAAGCAGACCATTTGAACAATAGAGAAAGAGTGACCAGAATTGACCAACAGTTTCGGAGTGTTCGGAGTATGAAATTGTTCATTACATTTTATGATCGTCTGCTTAAAGTACACATTTAAAGAATCTAAGGTAAGAATTATATCAATAACGAACAATAGAAATAGCAATGGACCCAGATGACTACCTTGTGGAATACCTGATATTAAGGTGACAGTTTGCGATAAATAATTATTAAACTTTACTACTTACGTTCTATTCTATTGAGGGAGCCTTTGATAATGCAACTTTCGACAGCATGTGTAACCCTGCCAGACGGCATGGCGTAGATGAAGCACTGGTTTGGGAATCAAAGCAATGCTTGTGCACAAGACATTGACTTCTGATGCAGGCCTCGACCAACAAAGCGGCAAGACGGCGTCCTGTCTCCGCTGTCATGGTGCATGGTAGTCGACTCTCTGCTTGATTCTCAATGTCTCTGGAATCTATGCCCAGGTCTATGCAGATGATATCGCCGTTCTGTCTACCGGCTCATGCTTAGCGATTGGTGTACAAGATGCGGGCTGTCGGTGAATCCTCTTAAGACCGATGTCGTTCATGAGAAGGAGGAAAAATATTGACATGACGCAGCTGGTACTAAAAGGCACTCCCAACCCGGTTTCCAAGGAAGATAATTACTTGGAAGTCATCCTAATAGCTTTTTTGGTCAAATTATGTTGAATCAAAAACTACCAGAGCGCTGTCAGCTTTTTGGCAATGCAATGGAGCTTTTGGCAAAACAGGGGCTTATCGCCAACAAAGGCAATGATAAGACCCATAATCTCATATGCATCGGTTGTCTGGTGGCCCTGGTTTCATCGGGATCCGAACTCATCGTGCGTAAGAGCCTAACACACTAACCACTGTACCAAAGCGTGATTCTTCAGGTTCTTCTTCTTAGCGCCCGCTACAGTTCGGGGTGAACCTGGGCCTCAACCAACATGTCCCTCCAACTAGCACGATCTTTTGCAAGCCTTTTCCATTGCCGCACACCCA
Organism: Eumerus sabulonum; assembly: GCA_951905685.1. Classification (NCBI taxonomy): domain Eukaryota; kingdom Metazoa; phylum Arthropoda; class Insecta; order Diptera; family Syrphidae; genus Eumerus; species Eumerus sabulonum. The sequence goes on along the minus strand of OX645062.1, from coordinate 50,204,356 downwards.
GTTGGCCGAGGTCCCCTCCTACCTGTGTGCGCCATCTTAAGTGCGGCCGTCCTCTGCTTCTTCGTCCCTCGGGGTTGGATTCAAGGACTCTCCGGGCTGGAGCTGTGGTGTCCATTCGCTCTACATGGCCCAGCCATCTTAGACGTTGAATCCGTAGACGCCTGACTAGGCTCATGTCGCTGTACAGCCCGTAAAGTTCGTGGTCGAATCTGTTCCTCCATACCCCGTCTGCGTTTATAGGCCCGAAAATCACGCGCAAAATCTTTCTCTCGAAACGACCAATGCCCTCCTCATCCCCTTCTGATAGTGTCCATGCTTCTGCACCGTACAACAGGGCCGGGATGATAAGGGTCTTATAAAGAGTCAACTTTGTCGTTCGGGAGAAGGCTCTATTACTCGATTGCCTCCTGAGCCCAAAAAAACAGCGATTGGCAAGAGTGATTTCGGAACTGATGTCGTTGTTCGAGGTCACTGCGGAGCCAAGGTAGACGAAGTCCTTAACTACCTCGAATTTATAGCTGCCAATACGAACGTTCTGGCCAAGACGTCGGTGGTGAACGTCCTTTTTTGATGACAGCGTATATTTAGTTTTGCCCTCGTTTACCGCCAAACCAACTTTTGCCGCCTCGAACTTAATACTCGCAAATGCCTCATTGACATCTTGCTGTGATCTACCTATAATGCCAATATCGTCGGCGTACGCAAGGAGTTGCGAGGATTTGAAATAGATTGCGCCTCTTGCATTGGCCAGTGATTTTTGCACAATCATTTCTAATATGATGTTGAAGAAATCACACGACAGCGCATCGCCCTGCCTAAATCCTTTTTTGACTTCAAAACTATCGGTAGGGCGTTCACCGATTCGGATGGAGCAGTGAGCATTCTGCAAAGTCATCCTGCATAGTCTGACGAGTTTAGCAGTATATCAAAGGTAGACATAGCGTTGCATAGCTCGTCCTTAATTATGCTGTTCTATGCGGCTGTGAAGTCGACAAATAGGTGGTGGGTGTCGACATGAAACTCATTGGTTTTCTCCAGCATCTGCCGTAGTGTGAAGATTTGGTCGATGGTGGACTTCCCCGGCCTGAATCCGCACTGATAAGGGCCTATTAGCTTATTTACAAAAGGCTTCAGGCGTTCACACAAAACGGCAGAGAAGATTTTGTAGGCGATGTTGAGGAAACTTATTCCTCTGTAGTTGGCGCACTCAGAGGGGTCTCCTTTCTTGTGGATCGGGCATACGATGCTGAGTCTCCATTCCTCGGGCATGCTTTCCTCTGACCATATCTTACAGATGAGCTGGCGCATGCTCCTAACCAGGTCATCCCCAGCTGCCTTAAATAGCTCAGCAGACAGTCCGTCTGCGCCAGCAGCTTTATTCGACTTGAGTTTCGATATGGCAATCTTGACTTCGGAACTCTCTGCGGTCTTCGTCGACTAGAAATGGATCGTTCTGCCTGACAGCGGTATATTGACTAACATCGACGTTATATAGTCTGCAGACATGGTTTTACCATATTCTCAGCATCGACTGCGATTCTACTACTAGGTGTCCGTTCTCATCCCTGCAGGCTTTTCTGGCTTTATAACCTTGGCACGTTCGTTTAATCTGTTGATAAAACCTTCGAGCATCATGCCTGTAGTAACAGCTCTCCAAGTCCTCAATCGCGCGCTTCCCGTGCTCTTTCTTCTTTCTTCTGAGAAGCTTATGCTCCTCCCTTCTTTTTAACTCGTAGAGCTCACGAGCTGCTCTTGTTCTTCTATGCAGCGAGGCCTTATATCCATCCTGCTTCGCTGTGTGAATCCTCCTGCATTAGCCATCGAACCAGCTGTTTCTTCGTGGTGGTGTTTCTTCAAGCCTTGAAACCCAAGACTTCGGATGCAGAGCTTTCCAGGGCTTATTCGCAAAGGCTCCACTGCTGTTTTATTGATAGCGTAGAGGATTGAGGTGAATTGGAGAGCATAAGAGAGACGCGATCGCTAAAAGCACGAGCGGTTTCTGGCAAAAGTAGCTTTCCGACGTCATAACTTTGTATTCTTACTTTACTCCGCTGAATTCGTGATATCCGTAAGCGCATCTTGGCTACTACAAGATAGTGGTCTGAGTCGATGTTAGCCCCTCGGAAAGTTCGGACATCAAGAATAGTGGAGGAGTGTCTGACGTCAATCGCGATGTGATCAATCTGGTTGGTAGTCGATTGATAAAAAGACCGCCAGGTGCCTTTGTGTATATCGAGGTGCGGAATGCGCACCTAGAAGACTAGAAGGAAATTTCGCCCCGTAGCAAGATCAATCAGCCTGTGTCCGTTATCGGATGTGGTGTCGTGTAGGCTATGTTTGCCGATGACTCGTGCAAATATGGTTTACTTACCCAGCTTAGCATTTAAGTCTCCAAGTACAATTTTGATGTCATAGCTGGGACATTGGGCATACGTTCAGTCTATGAGATCGTAGAACTTCATCTTTGGCGGAGTCATCCTTTTCTTCCGTGGGGGCGTGGACGCAGATCAGGCTGATGTTAAAAAAATGTTGCCTTGATGCGGATTGTTATGAGGTGTTCGCTCACATGCCGAAAGCTTAGGACTTTTTGCCTTAGTCCACCTCGAACAAGAAATCCACATCCGAACAATCGTTGCCCTGCCGTAGTAAATATCGCAGTTTTTCATCCGCTTTATACCCGGTCCATTCCATCGCATTTCCTCGATGGCGGTTATGTCCGCATTATAGCGGTCTAGGGCGTCCGAGTTGTTCGGCTGCACGTGGCATGTTTAGGGACCTAACATTCCACGTACAGAGCCGGAGATCATTGTCCTTTTTTTTTTGTTTTTTGCAAGGGTCGTCAACATTAATCCGGTCCGTTATATCCGAGGCTTGTGGTTGTTTCGGAGTTTGTGGTTTTTTTTTACGGTTACGGTTTACTAGGCCGTAGCCCAACCGACTAATCCTGTTTTTTGGCGCAGAGCCATTCGCCCTTCCCCGTCTGCAATTTCCATAAGAAATCTCCAGATGGCACCGCGAGAAGGTGGGGATAGGACTTACCAAAAGTGCCGCAAGGTGTTCGACTGCGGTGGCTCTTCTCGCAGTCTATCTCCGTCGGATAGTTGTTACCCCTACGGGACCTTTGTTAGTGATTCTTAAGGTTGGTAAAGTATAAACTGATCCATGGGAAATTGTAGTTTTGTTGAGAACTATGTATAGGCTTCTTTCAAATCAATGGGGTTAGGCATGCCCGACCAGTCTAGCCCATTCAAATGGCTATTAGTGTGATTGAGGTTAGCTCTCTTGTAATTAAATTCACACGATGGTTCTAAACTTAGTTCGTACAACTTGGAATATTGTTAAAAAAAATAATCAAGCAATTCCGAGACATTGGTAACTCAGATTTTTTAAGTATTCTACTAGATCCGCTGTCTACAAAAACGAGATCAGGCGTTCGGTTAAGAACATTATTGAACTGCTCAGGGCTATGCTGATGAAAGAACTCTGTTACCAATGCTGTGAAATCCGTTGTGACATTCGTTGGAATGAGGCTTAACTGTAGAAATCAAGTCCTGGTCATCACAATTGTAACTTCAAATTTTTCTTCTACGGGTTTTCTCACAAGCTAGGAAATCGGTTGCACCGTGCTTTCATATTTCCTGTCATGAATTTGAATTTGACGTATTGTCAAGATGCTGACAAAATATGCAAACAACAAATCACTCAACTTCCACGCTAGATCATTCTCTTATTCAATGCGTGACTGAAGCAATTATCAGTGAAGTATCTCTTTTTTATTTTTAAGCTTTTGTTTTCCTCACATCACTTTGAAGTCCATCAGTCAAATTATTGTGCGTTTTTTCTTCTAATTTTGTTAGTTTATGGTTTATTTTTTCTTTACTGAAAATAATTGATTTGATGGCCACACGAAGCGTAGAATCTTACAATTTGTGTAGATACTCGCATCTTTCTATTTGTTTTCATCAATCAAATCGATGACTCCCATGACATTGGCAATGGAGTTAGAATTAGAATAGTTTTGTTTTTACATCGGTTTTCGCGCCCGGATATGTTGAATATTATTCGGCACGGACTTTGGCTAGCTGTTTCCAGCGCCGATCGCCCAGTTGGTTAAGGTCCCCTTCCACCTGCGTGCGCCACCGTTGATGCAGCCGTCCTCTGCCGCATCTTCCTTCCGGGGTGGATTCGAAGACTCTTCGGGTCGGAGCTGTATTTTCCATGCGCTCTACATTGCCTAGCCACCTTAGACGCTCTATCCGCAGACGTCGTACCAGGCCGATGTCGCTGTACAACCCGTACAGTTCTTCGTTATATCTTTTCCTTCATACGACGTTTGAACAAACGGAACCGTAGATAGTGCGCAGAATGGTCCTCCCGAAACGACCAAGGGCATCTTCATCCGCTTTTGTTAAGGTCCAAGCCTCTGCGCTGTAACGGAGGACTGGGATGATTAAGGTCTTATATAGTGTCACCTTTGTTTTCCGAGAGAGGGCTCTACTTCTCAATTGCCTCTAGAGGCCAAAGAAACAGCGGTTGGCAAGAGTGATTCTGTGTTTTATCTCTGCGCTGGTGTTGTTGTCGCTGGTCATCAGTGAGCCAAGGTAGACGAATTCCTTGACCACTTCAAAGTTATATCCCATGGTGACGTCCTGGCCAATACGTCGGTGTTGTCCGTCTCTTTTAGATAAAAGCAGGTATTTGGTTTTGGTTTTAGCCGCTCCTACCTCAATGCTTACAAAGGCCTCATTGACGTCTCGCTGTGTCCGTCCAATCACGTCAATGTCGTCGGCCTACGAAAGCAATTGCGTAGACTTGAAATAAATCGTACCTCTTGTGTTGGCCAGTGATTCTTGCACGATCTTGAAAAAGCTGTATGACAGCGCGTCACCTTGCCCAAATCCTTTTTTATCATCAAACGTCTCGGTTTGCTCATTACCGACCTTAGTGGTGCAGCGAGAATTCTCCATTGTCATCCTCCACAGTCGGACGAGTTTGGCAGGGATGTTAAAACTAGACATGGCTTTATATAGCTCATCTCTATACACGCTGTCATATACAGCCGTTAAATCGACGAAAATGTGGTGATTGCCGGTTTGATATTCCTGGGTCTTCTCCAAGATCTGCCGAAGCGTAAATGTTTGGTCTATTGTGGATTCACCTGGCCTGAAGCCACACTAATATGAGCCGATCAGGTTATCCACAAACGGTTTCAGGCGTTCACACAATACGGCAGAGAAGATCTTATAATGCGATGTTAAGGAGACTTATTCCCCTATAGTTGGCGCAGTTATAGGGGTCTCCTTTCTTATGGACCGGGCAAACGATGTTGAGATTCCATTCGTCGGGCATGCTTTCCTTCGACCTCCACCGAGATGGTGCATGCACCTTACCAGCTCATCTCCGGCCGCCTTAAGAAGCTCAGCAGACAGGCCGTCTGCGCCTGCGGCTTTATTAGACCTAAGTCTTGATATCGCTATTCTGACTTCGTCTAGGTCGGGTGGACTGAATTCTGTTACATCGTCGTCCATTACGAATGGCTCGTTCTGCCTGACAACGGTATCTTGTCTATCATCGCCGTTATACAGTCTGCAGTAGTGGTCTTTCCAAATCCTCAGCATCGACTGCGACTCTGCTACCAGTTCTCCATTTTCATCCCTGCAGGCCGCCGCTCTGGCTTTGTAGCCATGGCGTGTTCGTTTTACCTTATTGTAAAACATACGGGCGTCATTCCTGCGGAAGCATCTCTCCATCTCCTCGATCTCACGCTTTCCGTGCTCTCTCTTCTTTCTTCTAAAAAGCGTGTGGTCCCCTCTTCTCTTCTGCTCATTGATTTCGCGAGCAGCTCTCGTCCGTCGTTGCAGCATGGCTTTATATGCCTCTTGTTTTGCTGCTTGTACGCATTATTCATCGAACCAGGGGTTTCTAGTTGGTGGCGGTTTGAAACCCAGCACCTCTGAGGCAGCATCTCTGACGGCGCTCTGGTAATGCGCGCTCTATTGTTTGCGTTGCTGTGGGCGGATTTCGAGAGAGGTCGAAGGAGATACGATCGGCAGAGATCCGGGCAGTCTCTTGTGATTGTAGCTTTCCGACGTCGCACTGACGTTGTCCTACTCGACTGTCCTAAACATTCTTGATATCCTCATTCGTACCTTGGCTACAACAAGGTAGTGGTCCGACTCGGTGTTGGCCCCTCGGAAGGTTCGTACGTCGAGAATACTAGAGGAGTGTCTGGCGTCGATCGCAATGTGATCAATCTGGTTGACGGTCGATTGATCAAAAGGCCGCCAGGTACCCTTGTGGATGCTGAGATGGGGGAATCGTGTGCTTGCTACAAGGAGGTTACGCCCGGTTAGGAAATCGATTAGCCTAAGTCCGGCTATGCTTTCCTGCCATCCGCACGCGGAGGCTGTGTGTCAACTTGAATTGAGCAGGGTCAGAGATCGAAACTGGCGTTTGCCATGTTAAACGCGATCAACTTCTTTACTCTGTTTACTCGCTCCCCCCTGCACACAAAAATCAAGGTAATTTTAACCGATATTTCGTGATGTTGACCATTTTGAGTCCCTTCTTCTGAACTTGTGAAAATGTCAATTGAGAATATTATTTAAAAGTTATGCGCTGTTTCGTGAATGCATTTGCCTAAAGAGGTCGGAGTTGTGGCAAGGCAATTCTTAGCTCTTGCAACATGATAATGCACCGTCTAACACTGCATTGATTCTTTTAGATCATTTCGCCAAAAACTCGATGCATATACATAGTTCCACAACTACCGTATTCAACTAATGCGGCACCGTGTGACTTCTGGTTATTCAACAAGCTCAAAAATCGCTTCGGGACACCGTTTTGAGTCGATAAAGGCGATACGAGTCGCATCAAATAGTGAGCCGAAGGCCAGCCCATGTAACAGCTGTTTCAACGATTGGAAAATCTGTTGGCCTAAGTGCATTGTGTCAGGGGAGATTATTTTGAAGGCAATGAAATTGATTTGGAAGAATAAACAACGATTTTTCGCAATAAATACTATACCACTTTACTTTTCGGACACAGTAATACTTCAGTCATATCAGTGATAGTAGTGTGCTGGCATGAGAGACATTGGCTTTGGACCTGTCTCGGATTGCACAGAACACCAGAGTCCGAGCACAAAAAGTTCTATCCCAACGAGGTCCTGTGCGCTAGGGCAAGGATTGTACGGATAGACAATTATCTGCTAAAGCTGATTCGATGTCACGTCGCGAGGGCAATGACTTTGGTCAATAACTTGATCTCTGGGGCTTACTACCCCAATCGTATGTACCATGAGCGTGTGCGACTTAGTGACTTCATCCCTCCGGAATAGATCTTTGTGGCTGATCTGACTGACGGTACCGCTTATCTTCCATGTTGCCCGTAATTTTGACAGAATTAGTATTATACCTCCGCGGAATGAAATTAGTCGCTTGAACAACATTGGGAAATACTGAAAACTTATTTCCAAAGTGAGTGCTGTGTAGCCCAAACAGTGGGTTTTTTGAAAATAGGTTGTGGGCGAAATGAAGCACCACCGCGACTGTTGTACGCAAGTTTGTGCAAAAAGTACGAGAGACCGGTATGCTAGTGGACAACACTCATGATCCCCGTCGTCGTTCGTTGAACACAGATCAGAATGTGGCTGCTGTGGCCGAGAGTGTGTTATTGTCGAAAGCCGATGCGTCCACAGAGAGTGACAGTTTGGACAATTTTCCTTTGAAAATGTGGCTGGGGACAACGTTCCGGTGAACGGTCGGTATTACAGATCCATGTTAACCGACTTTTTTTTTACTGAAATCGAAGACATGGATTTGGACGACCTCCGGTCCATGCAGGATGGCACGCCATGCCACACAGCCCATGCCGCAATCGATCGTTTGCGCACCAAATTCCCAAATCGTGTTATCAGCCGTCTTGGCGGTGTCAATTGGTCGCCTCGGCGCTGCGATTTGACGCCTTTCAATTTTTTTTTTTTTTGTGGGGAACCGTGAAGGACGTATGTTATGTCAACAATCCGGAAATGATTCAAGCACTTAAGACCAAGATCATCCAAACAATCCGTGAGCTACAGCCCGAAACCATCAAGGTTTTAGAACTTGAACGACGTTGTATTTCATAATTAATGGGAATGTTTGTTCTTACTAATAAAGCCATAATCTTCCTCCTTGATGGCGTTATAGCCCATGAATGATCAGAGCTAAGCTTCTCTCAATCGTCCATGGTGATTTATTTTTCACACAGGTGAAAGGGACCTACAGTTTAATGCCGATTCCGATGGGCTTGAGTTGAGAAGCTTTTTCATAGCAAGTGTACTACGGGAGGTTTTGCCAGTAAACCGCCGAGGAGGGACGTCGCGAAATAAACATTCGATGGCGTTGGTGTTATCGGGATCCAAACTCGCTCATCGTGCGTCAGAGTGGAACACGCTAACCACTGCTTCACGGCGCCATCTAAAGGTACAGTTCTGTAGTTCAAAGTCTGTCCGTAGCCAAGAAATACAATTTTATACTGATATATATCAGTATAAAAATATTATGGCATGGAAGATTTACTGGGAACTTCAACTAACGTGAAAATTCCTCTCGAATCCTATCTAGGACAACCACCCCTGGAGAGTAGTGAACGAATATCTACGTGCCAAACCATCTGCACTCCGCCCAGGTTGTGTGACAAATATAATAAGAGTAAGGCTGCGTGAATTATTAAAAAGAAACATTTCACTGTTCTATTTTTTTCATGTCAAATGAATAGACATTAACAAAAATATTGGTCTGCATAGCCGGCTAAATGACGTGTAAACAATAGCGATAAGGCAATAAGTCGACAATAAAATCCGTCACGAATCTGTTACATGACTCACATCCAAACGTTCGGCGTGTGATATACATATAGTTGAACTTAAATGTTCTGAAAAGTTCGTACCTTGCAAAGGAGCCAATCAATTTGTTTCATATACTCCTACTAAATCGAAAAATTAATTTCAACCACGTAGGGGAGACACTGGTAACGTGCCAAATTCTGCTAGTAATCCAAACAACAGTTTTTGGAATAAGAATTTGGTCGAGTTACCAGCTATTAGTCATGCATATCTTATCGAATGGATAACAGGCCTGCGATACTAATCGTAAATTGGCGTATCTACCTACTACTCGACTGCATTTTTTTGCAATTTTGTTCAAGCTAGAAACCTCTGGAGTGAACTACAATAACATGAAACTCTGTTCTTGATAGCTGGGCAAGGTCATAATAAATCCATTCACGTTGAGGGTCGTTTACCAGGCTTGAGTGAAAAATTGATTTGGTTCGAGTGGCTGTGGACGATAATACTAGTTGATTGTTGTTAAGAACAAATACATTTAATCATAAAATAACATGCAGAAGTACTTTAAGATTAGTGTGCGAATCCTTCATACATGAAAACTTATGGAAGAGAAAATGTTAATGATTTGATTTTGTGCTTTAGTAAGACTTATAGAATGCGTAGAAGCTTACAACTTGTCAGTCAAGCCTGTCAGTCAAGAAGAGGCGGCCGTGGTGCAGTGGTTAACATCATCGACCGCCGAGCGGAAGATCCATAGTTCAAATTCGCTTCATAGCCAAGAAAAAGCAATTCCCATACGGACAAAAAGTATGCAACGCAGTTGTGAATGGAAAGTGACCAGACATACTGCTGCAGGCATAAAACTCACAGTATATTACAGTTCGGGGTGAACCAGGGCCGCAACCAACAAGCCTCTTCAGCCGGCCCGATCTTTGGCCAGCCGCTTCCAGTGCCGCACGCCCAGTTGGTTGAGGTCCCTTTCCACCTGTGCGCGCCACCTTAAATGCGGTCGTTCTATGCTGCGTCGTCCCTCGGGGTTGGAGTCGAAGACTCTTCGGGCCGGAACGTTGATGTCCATTCGCTCTACATGGCCTAGCCATCTTAGACGTTGGATCCGAAGACGTCTAACCAGGCCGATGTCGCTGTACAGCCCGTACAGTTCTTGGTTGAATCTCCTCCTCCATTCTCCATTTACACAAACGGGGCCAAAGATTGCACGCAGAATTTTCCTCCCGAAACGTCCAAGAGCCTCTTCATCCGCTTTTGACAACGTCCAAGCCTCAGCGCCGTAGAGGAGGACCGGGACGATTAAGGTTTTGTAGAGGGAAACCTTAGTTTTTCGAGAGAGGGCTCTACTACTCAATTGCCTCTTGAGCCCGAAGAAGCAGCGATTGGCAAGAGTTATTCTGCGTTTTATCTCAGCGCTGGTGTCGTTGCTGCTTGTCACTACCGAGCCAAGGTAGACGAAGTCCTTGACTACTTCAAGAATATAGCTGCCGAAGGTGACGTTCTGATCAAGACGTCGGTGTTGTGCGTCTTTCTTGGATGACAGCATATATTTGGTCTTGTCCCCATTTAACCTTAGACCCACTTTCGCCGCTTCTGCTTCAATGCTTGTGAACGCCTCATTGACGTCTCGTTTTGTTCGTCCAATAACGTCAATGTCATCTGCGTAGGCAAGCAATTGTGTGGACTTGAAGTAGATTGTACCTCTTGTATTGGCCGCAGAGTCCCGCACGATCTTTTCAAGAATAATATTGAAGAAATCAGATGACAGTGCGTCACCCTGTCTAAAACCTTTTTTTAACATCGAAGGGGTCGGTTAGTTCACCTCCGACCTTAATGGAGCAGCGAGAGTTCTCCATAGTCATCCTGCATAGTCTGACGAGTTTGGCAGGAATGTTAAAACATGACATGGCTCTGTATAGCTCGTCTCTATAAACACTGTCATACGCGGCTTTAAAGTCGACGAAAAGATGGTGCGTGTCGACCTGGAACTTATGGGTCTTCTCCAAGATCTGCCTTAGTGTAAATAGTTGGTCTATCGTGGATTTTCCTGGCCTGAAACCACACTAGTAGGAACCTATAAGATTGTCCACGAACGGCTTCAGGTACTTACACAGTACGGAAGAGAGGATCTTGTACGCGATGTTCAGGAGGCTTATCCCTCTGTAATTGGCGCAGTCATAGGGATCTCCTTTCTTATGAACCGGGCAAACGATACTGAGATTCCATTCATCGGGCACGCGTTCCTCCGACCATATCTTGCAGATGAGTTGGTGCATGTTCCTGACCAGCTCATCGCCAGTATATGGTAAACTAAAATTCATCCTCTGCGTATGCAGTATTAAAAAGTGGTCGAACGAATTTCTACGGACTAGAACCAACGCGGAATTTGATCGGCTTTCGTCCTATCTAGGACAATTACCCCTGGGAGTAGTGATCGAACATCATCAACGACCCAAAAAACTGCACTGCGTTTAGGTTGTGTGTGTAATTGTGTAGCACACAATGAACCTGCGCGAGTCTCTAAAAAGGAAAAAAAAGAAAACCGTGCGCAGATCCATCAAGGAAATTGGAAATTGCAAAGACATCAAACTGCCATCGAAGATCAAGACGTCCTTAAGCTTTTTACATCACCGCATGGTATTCACTAGCATAAAGAATGACAAATTCATTTCGAGACCCAATCTGCCTGATGACTCTTATATAATTCTAGAAATGAACCTACACTCAACAGGTAAATGGCTTCAACGGCACAGCTTTCATTGAAGCCGTTCCGCATTCATAACATGCTCATAGTTCAGTGCCCCACCGAACAATGACACAACGTATTCCTAAAGCATTGTCCATTTACGTCCAGCAATTTATGACACACTCCGCGTACCATCGTCATGTATCACCTGGATCTTTTATCGTATTTTAAATGTTCATTTCGTGACAATTAACTTCAATGTTTATAGCAGACTATCACTCCGGTTTTATAACCTATAAAAGACCACCTAGATAGGCTCTGCACTCTTATCAAGCAACACTGTTCGTTGAGCAGTGCAAGTGATCTCAGTGTTGTTATGGGGAAGCCTTAGAGGGAATTAAAACTCAGTCAAGGGTGCAATCTTATGAAATTCATACACATATGACTAACTCGTCGTCAGACTATACCACGACCATTACGCGATCGTTAAATTTTAATCAGAGATTGGAGTATAAAGTTAGGAAAGTGAGTTTATTGCAAATTTAAGGGCACTTAATGCTATTTTTGATTAACGATGACGATAAATTGAAATACCGAACTGAATTTGATACTTTTTAGTTTGCAGAAACAGTGTTTTGTCAGAAAGATAATTTTTAGATCATCGGCTTGATATAGAATCTCGTCCTGTGTAAATGTTCGGGTTCTGTACTCTTGAGCCCTGATCGTTACTTATATTTTGTTTATAGATCTTGACGCCTGATATTTGTGCCTTGAGAGCTGTTTTAGCATTTACTCCTCGGACTCAGCAATTTTTCAGACAATCAATCATAGAGTCATAAGCTTAGAAGGAACGTGAGCTCATTTAGAATAACGAAGACTGAAGACTGCGACTTTTCGTCAAAACATGATCTTATTTTTCCACCTAGACTTTTCTTATTTTTTATTAAGGGGCTAGTGCTACCAAATAGCACGAGACACTGCGACCTTTAAAGATCTATTCCTTAATGAAGTTGAGAGTGTTTCTCGTAGGAGCCAAGATGATCTCCTCAGTAGTCCTAATTTCACTGAGAAGGATACGCTCTCTTCGTCCTCAAGCCAGAGTCGACACTCAGTTTCAGACGAGAGATTAATTTTGTTAAGATGATATCTCAGACTGCAGTGTCCCGTCAGGTAGTTGACCAGTCTTCTGATATCTACTCTATTAAGTTTGGGTATGTTAATAGAGTGTTTGTTCAGGGGCCGTATAAATCGTTTCGATTGAACGCTGTTCCAAAAGGACAGGTGTTCCCTGAACGCTGTTCCAAAAGGACAGGTGTTCCGATTTTTCCCACTTGTCTAAGAAGAAGTTGATCTTAGACTTTGAAGTGCCGCAAAAAGGTTCAGGATCTATGTATTTTTCGCTGAAACCTTTCCTAAGGAGTCGATCGGCGATTTCATTGCCCTTAATACCTATGTGCCCTGGGACCCCACCAGAGCTTGACCTTGTTTATTTGAGCGAGGTTTTGTCGGGCATCATGACACTCCTTGACGGTTTTTGTGCTGTACGAACTCAGCGCTTTAAGCCCTGCTTGGCTATCAGAGAGTATGTTTATGATTATGTTAGTCTTTAAGTTTAGATTGACGCATGTTAGGATGGCATATAATTATGCTTATAATATACTAGGGCTCATCCCCAGGGCCTTCGAGACCTTTCGATTTGGTCCAAAGATGCCGGGGCCAACGCCAGAAACCATCTTGGAGCCATCAGTGTACCACCTAATTCCTTTGACGTTAAGCAAGGGATCACTGGTTTCCCGAATTGAGCGGTCTGGGATCAATGTCTCAAATCTCTTGTCGAAGGTTAAGTTGTGTGGTAATGCGTCCGAGACCGTGGTAATCATATCCAGCTCAGGAAAATGTTGCAAGGTGGACATGTGACCCATAGGTCTACATGGCAAGCCAGTTCCCGAGCGAAGAATTTTAGCTGCACTACGTAATGCAACCATTTTAATAAACAAGTGCAGTAGGATAAGTCCAATCAGTGCTTCCTGGGCTGCCGTGGGGCAGGTTGGCATATCGCCTGTAATGCCGAGACAAGCTAGTCTCTGGAGGCGATGAAGCTTACCGATTATCGTTTTTTGCTTAATTTTTGTCCACCATGTCGTGGACGCATAGGTAATGATAGGTCATGACGCAGTATATAACCAGTGGATTACCTTAGGTTTCAATGCCCAGGTAGCTTTTGTCAGTTTGATTTGAATATTGGGGTTTCAATTAATGTCTTCGATCAAGGTCAATACCTAGATACCTAACTTCTTCTGAAAATCCTATGCTTGTGTCATTTTGAAAGACGGAGCAGGGCTGCACCCTTCTCCTCTTTGTGAACGGGACTAAGAATGTATTATTTGGATTAATCGATAAACCCTCTCTGCCACACCAGTCAGGGCGAAGAGCGAGCTGCATGTGCTCACAGGCAGCAATTTCACATGTGCCCGTAACAATAACTACTAGGTCACCAGCATATCCGATGACCTCGTAGCGACGAGTGGTTAGCTTGCGGAGTAGGTCGTCGATAACTACCGACCAGAGAAGGCGTGAAACAACTTAGTCGCCGATACTGTCACCGAGACCTCTCCGGATGTGGCCGATATAATACGGCTATTTAGCATCGCCCTAATCCATAGATTGGTGGAATGGTCTACACCCCTGCAGGATAGTGCAGTGGTGATCGAGTCATAGCCAGTATTCTCAAAAGCCCCTTTAATATCGAGGAAGGCGCCAATCGCGATCTCCTTGTGGGTGAAACTATTTTCAAAATGCGCCACTAGGTGGTGTAGCGCATTTTCAGAATATCGTTCTTTGCGATATGCAGACTGATTAGGATGCAGTGGTATCTGATTCTCCAGGATACCTCTAATATGGAGCTCTATCAGTTTTTCCTTTGTTTTTAGTATGAACGATATGATATGGCTGATATGGCGATAGGATTTAGGTTGCTCACTTGGCTTTCCATTCTTGGGGATGAAGACAAGGTTCACTTCTCCCCATATTTGAGGGATGTAGCCTAAGTTGAAATAGGACCTAAAAAGAACTATCAAAGGTGATAAAATGGTGTGCAGGCCACTCTGCCAGATAGGCGGCAATACACCATCTTTGCCTGGGGCCTCATACGTTGCAAAGGTATCATCTGGCTTACGAAGCAGCCCGAGTCCAGTTATGTGCTCCTGGGATAGCGCTTTTGCTTTTTGGACTCGGGCCGCGGTTGGGAGCGAGTCCATATTCCTGCAATATTTTTTCCAAGACATTCTCTTGGATTTTCTTAGTTCGAGGTTATATTTCGTTAGAGGACATCTATAATCTTACTTACTTACTTTGGGGGCGCTTCAGTCCGTGGTAAACCTGGGTGAACCAACAAGCGCCTCCAGCTGGCACGGTCTTTGGCCAGCTGTTTCCAGCGCTGCACGCCCAGTTGGCTGAGGTCCCCTTCCACTTGCGTGCGCCCCCGTTGATGCGGCCTTCCTCTGTCGCGCCATCCTTCCGAGGTGGATTCGGAGACTCTTCGGGTCGAAACTGTATTTTCCATGCGCTCTACAGGGCCTAGCAATCTTAGACGCTGTATCCGTAGACGTCGTACCAGGCCGATGTCGCTGTACAACCCGTACAGTTCTTTGTTATATCTTCTCCTCCATACACCGTTTGAACAAACGGGACCGTAGATAGTGCGCAGAATTTTCCTCTCGAAACGAAAGTCGGTTAAGGTCCAAGCCTCTGCGCCGTAATGGAGGACTGGGATTATTAAGGTCTTATATAGTGTCACCTTGGTTTTCGGAAAAGGGGCTCTACTTCTCAATTGCCTCTTGAGCCCAAAGGAACAGCTGTTGGCAAGAGTGATTCTGCTCTTTATCTCAGCGCTGGTATTGTTGTCGCTGGTCATCAGTGAGCCAAGGTAGACGAATTCCTTTGACCACTTCAAAGTTATATCCGGCCATGGTGACGTTCTGGCCAATACGTTGGTGTTGTCCGTCTCTGTTAGATGAAAACAGATATTTGGTTTTACCCTCATTAACTTTGAGGCCCATCTTAGCCTCTTCTACCTCAATGCTCACAAAGGCCTCATTGACGTCTCGCTGTATCCGTGCAATCACGTCAATGTCGTCGGCGTACGCAAGCAATTGCGTAGACTTGCAATAAATCGTACCTCTTGTGTTGGCCAGTGACTCTTGCACGATCTTTTTAAGCACGATGTTGATAAAGTTGCATGACAGTGCGTCACCTTGCCTAAATCCTTTTTTAACATCAAAGGTCTCGGCTTGCTCATTACCGACGTTAATGGAGCAGCGGGAATTCTCAATTGTCATCCTGCACAGTCGGACGAGTTTGGCCATGCTGCAACGACGGACCAGAGCTGCTCGCGAAATCTATGAGCAGAAGAGAAGAGAGGAACACACGCTTTTCAGAAGAAAGAAGAGAGAGCACGGAAAGCGTGAGATCGAGGAGATGGAGGGATGCTTCCACAGGAATGAAGTCCATAAGAAAGGAGACCCCTACTGCGCCAACTATAGGGGCATAAGTCTCCTTAACATCCCGTATAAGATCTTCTCTGCCGTATTGTGTGAACGCCTGAAAGCGCTTGTGGATAACTTGATCGGCTATTATCAGTGTGGTTTCAGGCCAGGTAAATCCGCAATAGACCAAGTATTTAGGCTACGGCAAATCTTGGAGAAAACCGAGGAATACCAAATCGACACTCACCACCTCTTCGTCGATTTCATGGCTGCATATGACAGCGTGTATAGAGATGAGCTATACAAAGCCATGTCTAGTTTTAACATCACTGCCAAACTCGTCCGACTGTGCATTAAGGTCGGTAATGAGCAAACCGAGTCCTTTGATGTTAAAAAAGGATTTAGGCAAGGTGACGCGCTGTCATGCAACTTTTTCAACATCGTCCTTGAAAAGATCGTGCAAGAGTCACTGGCCAACACAAGAGGTACGATTTATTTCAAGTCTACGCAATTGCTTGCGTATGCCGACGACATTGACGTGATTGTACGGACACAGCGAGACGTCAATGAGGCCTTTGTAGGCATTGAGGTAGAAGCGGCTAAGATAGGTCCTAAGGTTAATGAGGGTAAAACCAAATATCTGCTTTCATCTAAAAGAGACTGACAACACCGACGTATTGGCCAGAACGTCACCATGGGCGGATATAACTTTAAAGTGGTCAAGGAATTCGTCTACCTTGGCTCACTTATGACCAGCAACAACAACACCAGCGCTGAGATAAATCGCAGAATCACTTTTGCCAACCGCTGTTTCTTAGGGCTCAAGAGGCAATTGAGAAGTAGAGCCCTCTCTCGGAAAACCAAGGTGACACTATATAAGACTTTAATCATCTCTGTCCTCCTTTACGGCGCAGAGGCTAGGACCTTAACAAAAGCGGATGAAGATGCCCTTGGTCATTTCGAGAGGAAAATTCTGCGTACTATCTACGGTCCCGTTTGTTCAAACGGTGTATGGAGGAGAAGATATAACAAAGAACTTTACGGGTTGTACAGCGACATAGGCCTGGTACGACGTCTACGGATACAGCGTCTAAGGTGGCTAGGCCATGTAGAGCGCATGGAAAATACAGCTCCGTCCCGAAGAGTCCTCGAATCCACTCCGGAAGGAAGGCGCGGCAGAGGACAGCCGCATCATCCGGGACGCACGCAGGTGGAAGGGGACCTTAACCAAACAGCTGGCCAAGGACCGTGCCAGCTGGAGACACTTATTGGTTGAGGCCCAGGTTCACCACGGACTGTAGCGCCACTTAGGTAAGTAAGCAAAAGATGGTCATATGGGCTACAACTATGGAGAACCTCAAGAACCCCAAATATTGAAGAAATACAGCATCTTCATCAACTCCCATTCCAGCTTGTTCCAGTTTCAGTGTTTACTCTGCAAACCCGGCTGTTTTCGGTCAACCACGTGTAAGCATCTTGTGGTTGCAGAATTTATTTATTACCACTAAATTGAGATTTAATTAATCTCACTGTATTTAAAGAAAGTTCCACCTATGACCAGTGAATTGAGGATTTTTTTTGTTGTCTCGTTCTCACACACGAAAAAACTGTTATTAGATTGGCTGTTACTAGCCAAATCCATTATTTCGTGACAACGTCTATTATACGATTTTATGAATGAGGTATAAATATTATATATTCAACAATTACATATAATTTTTTTATTGATTTCAATGTTTTATTTTCATATTACAGTATTATACATGTATTTAATTGAATAAGACAATTTTATACTCAAACGTTTAAGTGTTCTGTATTTCTAATATTATATCAACAATAGGTCTATGATATGATTTTATATGATTTAATTCCACTAAACGACGCCGATTTTTTTTTTTATCTGACATGTTGATCATTTTCGCGCGAGCTCACTACTACACATTCGCTAGGCCACGCCTACTCACACGGTTAGTCTACATTTTTCTGCGTTTTTTGCGTTTCGGCATCCCATATTTCAGCGTTAACCGATTTAATAGACGTTGTCACGTCAAAACGGATTTTACAAAAAGATAAGCCGGCACAGCCGTATTGCAAAAGCCCTGTGATAGCATGGAGTGAGGTTCGATGGGAATTAGCGTAATTTCCAATCGCTTCTTTATCAGCTGACAACTGATATCGTATTGAGTGAAATATCTAATCATTATTCCTACAAGCTTCTTTGTCTGCCCGCATAGTAAAGTTAGTCAGCCACTCGTGTTTACGTCGCTCTGGGGGTATTTACGAATCGAATTTTTTTTCATTTGAATTTCGATTAAGTGCGATCTAATGAATACCAGTAACCCGTTCACATCTGTTAGCATTGAGTGTAAGTGCATGTACGATGCAATTTGTGTTCATATGCAACAGAGATTAGGCGCTTTGTGCAGTGGGCATAAATTATTATATTTCTGAAGTGTACCTCCTCTATAGTTGATTAGAATGTAGACATTTCGCGGTAATTGCAATTCACTTTGAGAGAAGACTATTTCATAAGCCATAGATTCAACATAGTCACCGCGTAGTTAGATTGAGTTTCCATATATTTTACCATAGCTATCAGTGAGCTTAAATTATCTTGTTAGAGATATGCCTTGAGTGAGTTTTTGTCGAGTGCTTTTTGTCGATTGACTATTATAGTTCTTTTTACCCTACGCTGGCTATGTTTCAAATTGTGTACTATAGAAACTTAAAATATTTGTCTTTGGATTAAAACGATTACAGTGTATGCACACAAGACTTTTGACTTGACTCTTGCCTTTTTTGTCTCACTCCCAGCATCCGGGTGGATGCCATTATTCAATTATTGACACAGAAACCCCAGAGCTACCCCAGAGAAGATGCAGTGGTGGCTATAGTAAGAGATTACATATATGTTTTCACTGGATAAACATACGAGAAAGGTATCTGAATCCCAGTGTTTACAACTGCTTTCTACTTGTCATGACAAAATAAGCAAAGAATACACCACAAGAGTCGCTATATTTCTTTTCGTGTCCAAATTATTCATGACCGCATAGACCTTGAACGGTGAGTTAATCACAGACTCCTCGGGCATAAAAATGTGATTTCACACACCTTTATCCCTAAGTTTGCATGAAATTCAAGTTAAATACTCAAAACAATGAGCCAACTAAACTAGTAGATATTAGTGGCATAGTGGCGATAAATTTAATTTTATCTGTCATTAGCGCCCGGGCTTCGTGGCAATATTAGAGAAAAGAAGTTGGAAAAAAATTGTAAATCGCAATTAAGTACGTGATTAGAGACGGTGCTGCGTGACTTTAAGCGAGGGAATCTGCTTTAAGAGGATTTAAAATTCCGTTTCACATCCAAGCAGGTGTAATGGTTTTCCGGCAGGGTTCTTGGTGATCTTGCATTTATTTATCCATAAGATCGCGTGTAGGCGCATAATTTGTGATGCAATCAATTAGGGAATTTTATTAATAAACGACAGGATGGCGGTAATTCCATTGGAATCAGAGCGCGACTTCCTTTATTCCGGGATATATTGTAGTTTTTTCGTGGGCTCTGTGGAAGATGATTAAGGTTTTCATGACATCTTCTAGTTTAGTTCTTGTCAACACCATTCAAATTCTTGTCATTCAACTTCCTTGACAGTCACCTTATCTTGTTACTTGGTTGACGCAATTGACAAATAATTGCATATGCGCATCGGGTTGATTGTGAGGTTTTATTTTTGTAAATTGCTTCCGCATTGCATGCACTCTGTGGCCACAAGCGATATCTGAAGTGCGACTGCAGTGAAGTGTCCCACTTATGAATGATTTACAGACTCTTAATCGAACCTAAATGGCATTTCCTAGTGCATACATATGTACATACATATGTATGTACATTTTCAGTGGCCCGCATGTTCCATAAAACTTATGCTGACATCGAGCGAAATATGGGAGGCTGTGAAACAGACCGTAGCGAGAATCATGAAGGAACTCCGGCAGAAACAGGGAGCGCAACCAAAACCAAACGGCAGCTTCCTTGGAACAGAAACCACAAATTAGAGAAAGAAGAGCATAAAGTGCAAACCAGCCCCGCAAAGTAATACCCGACGGCAGTCCCGCGGTGAGAGTGGTTGAAGGGTGCAGGGTGCGGTTTAGTACGTAGGCGTATTCCTGGCTTCGATTATTCAGGCTTGCGAATCGTACATGACAGGAGCCCAGACTGCTGGTATCTTTCGAAGATTCTACATCCGTTTGGCGCAACAAATGGGGTTAATGTGCTCACGCGCGATCTCCAGGCCAATCGATCCCCCACCATCGACTCTAACTCATTATGAGCTATGCCCAAACGCACCCAAACGAGTTTTCGGGCTTGGTCCAACCACCTCGTCCTGGGTCTGCCAAGCGCTGCCTGATGGTATGGCTTCAAGGCACGCTTCGTAAGTCGTGATGATGGCGACATTCGTCTCACGTGACCAAACCATCGAAGCATAGCCGTTTCGGTTCGGACAAGCAGCTGCTCAACATTTAGCTCCCTGCGCACTGCCGTGTTTCTCAACCTATCCCGGCGAGTAACTCCCACATCAGCACGAAGAAATCTCATTTCGGGAGCTTGTATTCGCGATCTTATTCTTTCGGTCAATACCCACATTTCATGACCATAGGTGAGAGTTGGAACAAATACTGATTTAAAAACCGCTAACTTGGCTTCGACACCAAGCTCGGTCTTTCTGATTACAGATCTTCCAAGCTGTTTCAAAATTGACCCAGCTTGGCCAATCCTGCAAGAAAGCTCAGTATAGCTCCCCCCATCACTCGTGAATTAGACCCCGAGACATTTAAACCTGCTTCAATGTGACTCCACTAACTTATAGAGTGCATTAGACAGGTATTCTGGAAATAACCGTAACCTCGGATTTGTCCACGTTAACCCTCATTCCAGCATCAGCACATACGGCCGTAAACCTATCTAACGCCGGCTGGAGTTCCGTCTGGGAGGATGTGAAGACAACTAAGTCATCTGCAAAATGAAGATGGCTTACCCTCAACTCTCCTAATTTGAAACACTCCTCGCTTCGAACGCGCTGCAATATCCAGTCCATATATATTTATAATGAAAAGGAGAGGTGACAAGACGCATCCTTGCCGAAATCCAACGCCCACGGTGAAAGGTGTTGATTTACTACCGTTAACCCGAACGCAGCGGCTACAGTTTGTATATAGAGACTGAATGGCCCTCAAGAGGACCATCAATCCCATACTCCTGCGGAACACTCCAGAGTTTACCTCGAGGAACTCGGTCATACGCCTTTTCCAAATCTACAAGGTAGCTGTAGATCGGTTTTTCGTACTCCCAAGCCTTCTAAAGTACCATTCTTAGAGTGAAAAGCTGGTCGGTTGTACTTCTGCCATGACGAAAACCGCACTGTTCATCCCCTATCCTGGGGATGGGGACTATAGACCATAGACCATCGATAGACCATAGCTCTAGAAAGCGCCTCCAATACCTAAGCGAGGACTTTACCGGGAATACTTAAAATAGATATGCCCCTACAGTTGGAGCACCCTTTTTTATCCCCCCCCATTCTGCCAATCGATAGGTGTCCCACCGCATTCCCAGGAGAGAGAGCCATAATACTCCCTCTTTACCCATTGCCTTAAGCATTTCTGGCCGAACTTCATCCACACCGGCGGACTTGCCAACTTTTAGCGGTTCAGTCGCTAAAATGAGTTCGTCCACTATTCTCCGCCGCACTCAAGACTAATGGTCTGTCCCCCTCAGCGCCCTGTTCGGGATTGAGCAGTTCCGAAAAGCGCTCGCTCCATCTGCGTATGATGTCCATCTCATTGGAAAGCAACACACCATCTTTGGACTTAACTCCTTCGATTATATTGAATTTCCTCCCTCTGAGCCGGCGAATGGTTCGGAAGGATACCTTTTTCGCATATCTATGGTCGCCTTCCAACCTCTCGCCGAATTCCTTCCAGGACTGCTCTTAAGCTGCTCGCACAACCAATTTGCAAGTTCTTCGCGCCACAGTGTAACGGTCACGGGAAGCAGAGTCTCCCAAGAGAATCCAGTCCCTGTAGGCCTTCTTCTTCTCTCTGATGGCTTCTTGAACTCCGGGTATTTTAAACCACGCAGTTCTTTTCTTATCACCAGCCACCACACCAAGCCGCTTCTCTCTACAAACATCACGTGCAGAGGCAATGTCAGCTGTTGAAAATGGTAGCCATTCTTCCTCTACATGCGATAGAACAGTTGGAATTTGCTCAAACCTTTCCAATATGTGTCGTGCGAAGTGTTGCCGCACCTCACTGCTCTGCTGTATGCGTGTAACCACTCCTGGTTTCCGCCTTGGCAGACGAGGTACCCTATCAGTAAGATACAGCTTACACAACACCAGGTGATGATCAGTTGACAGTTCAGCCCCTCCCAACCCACGAACATCACAAACCATCCGTTTCACACACGATGGTATCACAAAGAAATCTATCAACGATTTCTGTTGAAGACTCCGATGATACCACGTATATTTATGAATGGCTTTGTGCGGAACGAAGGTGTTCGCAATGGACATGCCATTTGCATAGCAAAAATCTAACAACTTCACTCCGTTCGCGTTTTGACGAGGATCACCGTTCCTTCCAATCACACTCCCCGTGTCGCTACATCAACCCGCCTGTGCAGACATTTGAGGTGCAACTCCCGATTGGAAGAGTTTTCACCCGTACCGAAAGGTCCACAGTTCTATACCTATCCTCTTTGCTCTGTCAAAGAGACACCTACGATATCGAACCGATATCTGGCGGCTTCGTCAACCAGCTCGAGATGCTTTTCTGTGAGCGATGTGACGTTCCATGGGCCCATCCCAAGTTGATGCCGTTGTCTGTTGCCTTTTACTCCCCCCACGCACTGGTTAGTGCATGGCGTGCATCCCCCTCCACCGCCGTAATGACTCACGAAGCCACTGCCGGGTTGTTCGTGACCTCTTCGGGCTAAGCCCGACCGGCTGTCAAGCGGGACGGGCCGGCCACCAGATGCTCGCATACTGTCACCATTTAAGCCCGGCTCCGAATGGGGCCCTGGCACACCAGGGTAGGCAGTTTCCGAGCTGCCGGAGGGCATTTCTTAGTGCATTCTTATTTCAGCAATTTGTGAAATCAGAGGCATTAACCGTGAAATTCCTTGATACTAACATGGGGTTAATCCGAGCTGCCATCCGAAGCTGTATACATTAAATTAGAGGTATACCATTTCATAACATGGATCGTTCAACAACTGCCGAATGTATTAAAATTGTGATAACTGACTGAGAAGGTAGTGAGTCTATAGCAGGTACATTTCGCTTAACATTTTCTTCAGCTATTAGGGGTTTCAAACTTTAATAAGACAACTGTAACTGTCGAAAGAGTATTGCATCTAAAAAAGTATGGTGCGCAATTCTGTCTATTGGGAAATGGGGATGTTGCAAATGTGTCGAATACATACCTCAAATAGAAGATAAGGTTGTAGAAGATATGTGGTTTCAACAAGATGGTGCGACATCTCACACCATCGACCTTTCTTGACTTTACTGCATGATGCAATCTGGCCACCAATATCGTATGCCGTTGAATTAATTTTGTGAAGTAATGCAAAAAGTCGTGTTTATCCCCACAATCTGCCATATGTGTCGACACTTCGTTATCAGACACGAGTCTTACCAGAATTCCTGTGGAAGACGATTAAATGATCGTATATTCCGTTCATAATGGTCCATATGTTGAATCTTTAAGAGTGTATTTTCGGAGCCAGCAATTGCAAGACTCTGTATTTCTGTGAAAAGGCTACCATTAATGGTACTCTTGAGAAATCTCATGACTACCCGGGACAACCTTATTCTTCTTCTTCTTCTTCTCCTTAGGTGGCGCTACAGTCCGTGGTGAATCTGGGCCTCAACCAACAAGCGTCTCCAGCCGGCACGGTCTTTGGCCAGCTGTTTCCAGCGCCGCACGCCCAGTTGGTTAAAGTCCCCTTCCACCTGCGTGCGTCCCCGATGATGCGGCCGTCCTCTGCCGCGCCTTCCTTCCGGAGTGGATTCGAAGACTCTTCGGGACGGAGCTGTATTTTCCATGCGCTCTACATGGCCTAGCCACCTTAGATGCTGGATCCGTAGACGTCGTACCAGGCCTATGTCGCTGTACAACCCGTACAGTTCTTCATTATATCTTCTCCTCCATACACCGTTTGAACAAACGGGACCGTAAATAGTGCGCAGAATTTTCCTCTCGAAACGACCAAGGGCATCTTCATCCGCTATTGTTAAGGTCCAAGCCTCTGCGCCGTAAAGGAGGACTGGGATTATTGAGGTCTTCTATAGTGTCACCTTGGTTTTCCGAGAGAGGGCTCTACTCTCTCTTGCCTCTTGAGCCCAGAGGAACAGCTGTCGGCAAGAGTGATTCTGCGTTTTATCTCAGCGCTGGTGTTGTTGTCGGTGGTCATCAGTGAGCCAAGGTAGACGAATTCCTTGACCACTTCAAAGTTATATCCGCCCATGGTGACGTTCTCTCTTCTCTTCTCAGGCAACGAAAAGGCGGACCTACTAGCAAGGAAAGGCTCTGCATCACCATTTATGATGCCACGGCCTTTCTGCGGCATACCCACTAGCACCACCAAATGCTGCATAAAAAATTGGTTAAGGAACACGACGGATCACTACTGGTCACAAACGAAAGGTAGCAGACAAGCCAAGCTGTTCCTCCCAACTGCATCCCTCAAAAGAACGAAACAACTTCTCATGCTTTCGAGGAGTCAGATTCGTTTAATCACAGGTTTCCTTACTGGACACTGCCCAGTTAATAAACACCTCAAAACAATGGGCATCATACAAGATGACACTTGCCGTATGTGTAATGAAGACGAAGAAACAGCAGAGCACATACTATGCCACTGTAACTGCCTGGTCAGTACACGTCTTCGTCACCTAGGCAAGCATTATCTTGAAGCAGAAGAAATTGCTGCCAGCTCACTCAAAAGCATACTAAGTTTTATTACGGACTCAGGTTTTCTGAGTGAACTGTAAGTGGGGGACATCACAATAGGCCCAATCGTGGCCGCAGTGATCAGGCGACTCTGTCCCACCCCCCAAGCCCTATCTATCTATGGTGACGTTCTGGCCAATACGTCGGTGTTGTCAGTCTCTTTTAGATGAAAGCAGATATTTGGTTTTACCCTCATAAACCTTGAGGCCCATCTTAGCCGCTTCTACCTCAATGCTTACAAAGGCCTTATTGACGTCTCGCTGTGTCCGTCCAATCACGTCAATGTCGTCGGCGTACGCAAGCAATTGCGTAGACTTGATATAAATCGTACCTCTTATGTTGGCCAGTGACTTTTGCACGATCTTTTCAAGCACGATGTTGAAAAAGTTGCATGACAGCGCGTCACCTTGCCTCAATCCCTTTTTAAGATCAAAGGTCTCAGTTTGCTCATTACCGACCTTAATGGAGCAACCCGGGACAACCAGAGAATGCAAATCGAACAGCTCTAAAATAAACGTCAAACGTGGGGTTATGGGAAAAACGTGGTTATCAATAAAGTTCGTCGTTCTTCGTGCTTTAACTGCGGTTAACTCATTTTACGTCTAACAGGTACATATGTGGGGTTGACCAAAAAAGTGGCTGGAAAGTAAACGCGAACAAAGCTATAAATATTTAATCTTAAGAGGTGGCCGTGGTGCAGTGGCAAACATCACCGACTATCGAGCGGAAGGTCTGTAGCTTAAAGCCGTTCCATAGCCAAGAAAAAACGATTCCTATAAGAAGACAAATTATGCAACACAGCTGTTGTGGATGGGAAGTGATCAATCATACTGATGAGGGCATAACACTCACGGTATATCTTCTTTTTCTTCTTCTTTTGGCGCTACAGTTCATGGCGAACCTGGGGCTTCTTCAAAAACCCTCTCCAACTGGCACGGTCTTTCGCCAGCAGTTTCCAGTGCCGCACGCCTAGTTGGTTAAGAGCCTCTACCACTTGGTTGCGCCACCTTAAAGTTGGCCGTCCTCGACCGCGTCGCCCCTCGGGGTTGGATTCATAGACCTTCCGGGCCGGAGCTGGAGTTTCCATGCGCTCCACATGACCTAGCCATCTAAGGCGTTGGATCCGAAGACGCCGTGCTATGTTCATGTCGCTCTACGGCCCGTACAGTTCACTATTAAGTCTTCTCATCCACTCCCCATTTATGCAGTTCGGGCCGAAAATCGCACGCAAAATTTTTTTCTCAAAACGACCAAGGGCCTCCTCATCCGCTTTCAATAAGGTCCATGTTTCTGGGCAATAAAGCAGGACCGGGAAGATAAGGGTCTTGTATATGCTCACCTTGGCTTTTCGAGAGAGGGTTCTGCTTTTCAATAGCACTGCACGATCCTTTCAAGAACGATGTTGAAAAAGTCACACGATAGCGTGCCGCCCTGTCTAAAACCTTTTCTGACATAAAAGGTATCGGTTAGGTCGCTTCCGACTCTGATGGAGCGGCTAGAGCTCTCCAAAGTCATCCTACACAATCTGACGAGTTTGGCAGGGATGTCAAAACTACACATAGCGTTGTATGTATAGCTCGTCTCTATTGATACTATCGTATGCAGCCTTAAAGTCGACAAACAGGTGGTGGGTGTCGATCTGGAACCCGTTTGTTTTTTTCAGGATCTGCCGTAGTGTTAATCTATAGTGGACTTCCCGGGCCTGAAACCACACTGATATTGACCAATCAGTTTATTAACGAACGGTTTCAAGCGTTCACACAGAACAGCAGAGAAGATTTTATAAGCGATGTTCAGGAGACTTTTACATCTATAATTAGCGCAGACAAAGGGGTCTCCTTTCTTGTGGATCGGGCAAACCATATTAAGATTCCATTCATCGGGCATGCGTTCCTCTGACCATATCTTACGGATGAGCTGGTGCATACTCCCAACCAGGTCATCTCCAGCTGCTTTAAAGAGCTCGGCAGTTTGTTGGAGTTAAGCTTAGAAAAAGCATTCCTAACTTCGTCCAGGTCAGAATTCTGGATTCTGAATTCTCTGCTCTGCTCTGTGAATGGGTCATTCTGCCTGACAGCGGGATCTGTTTCGTCATCGCCGTTATACAGTCTGCAGAAGAAGTCTTTCCAGATTCCTAATAACGACTGTGAAACTACTAGGTTTCCATTTTCGTCCCTGCAGGCTTTCGTTCTGGCCTTATATCCCTTGTATGTTTGTTTTATTCGTTGATGAAATGCGATAGCATTTCTCCATCTCTACGATCGCAAGCTTCTCACGGTCTTTTTTTTTTCTTTTGAGAAGCTTATGCGCCTCCCTCTCTTCATAATGCTCAGGAGCAACTCTCATCCTTCTGTACAACGCCTCTTGAAAGGTTTGCTGCTGGGCTGCATTTGCCCTCCTACATTCGTCATCAAACCATGGGTTTCTTGTTGATGGCATTTTGAAATCAAGTACCTCAGAAGCAGCACTCTCTAAGGCTTGTCAACAACGGGTCCATTGGTGTTGTACGTTGTGAGCAGATGTTGGAGGGTTTTCCCAGAGTTCAAGGGAGACGCGATTGGCATAGGCTCCGGCGGTCCCCTACGACTGTAGCATTGCGACGTTTTATGCCGCTGGTCTTACTCGATTTTTCTGGGCCAGGCATATTCGAAGTCGCAACCTGGCTGCCACAAGATAGTGGTCCGAGTCTATGTTGGCTCCTTTAAAAGTTCGCATATCCAGAATGCCGGATGCGTGCCTGCCATCAATCGCAATGCGGTCAGTCTGGTTGGCGGTTGATTGATCCGGAGATCGCCAAATCTCCAAATCTGTTGAGATGTGGGAAATGCGTGCTAGCAACTAGAAGATTTCGCCCCGTTGCGAAGTCTATCTGCCTAAATCCATTTTCGGGTGTGTTGTGTAGGCTGTGCTTTCCTATGACTTGTTCAAAGATAGCTTCCTTACCCAGCTTCGCATTTAAATCTCCTAGAACGATTTTGGTGTCATAGCTGGGACATTGGGCATACATATGTTCTATCTAGGAGTTCATAGAAGTCATCTTTATGTCGGTCGTCTTTCTCCTCTGTGGGGGCGTGGCCACATATTAAGCTTATATTGCCGAAGTTGGCCTAATGCGGATAGTTATGAGGCGCTCGATTACATACTGGAAGCTTAAGACTTTTTTCCTGAGTCTGCCTCAAATAACAAATCCGCATGCGAACAAGCGGATGTAGCAGTTTCTGTAGTAGATATCACAGTTTGAATGGCCCATCCCATCGCACTTCTTGGAGCTCGGTAATGTCTGCCTTATAGCATTCTAAAGAGTTGACCAGTTGTTTCGTTGACCTAGGTTTTAGGTGCAAATCCGCATTTCGTTTACTTTTAGACGTTTGCGGGGGTCGTCCGTCCGTATCCGAGGCTATTGGTTGTGTCTGAACAAATTTTTGTTTTACGCGACAGGGATGTTAACCCTAAGCGCAACCCCTAAAGCGCAACAACCTGGAAGACCAGAATCGTATTTACCCAGAGAAGAAAGGGCCGGCTGTGCCGCTTCTTATCGGCCTGAGCTCCAAATATGTTTTAGTAGCCCGAAATAAGGTGTTCACCAGGTGGTTGTCGTCGCTCGAACCGTGGGCGCCGCCGTTGTCTCCACCTTGGGAATTCTCCAGCCGCCGTCCCAAAGAAGGAGCTGAGCCCTAGTGACGGCTCAGACTCCCTCCCTCTCTCGCTTGCTGCCCCGAACAACTCTACAAAGGGACCTACCCAATCTGCAGAGGTACTAGGCACCCAGGAGCCACCTTGTGGAGGTGGGCAAGCTAACCACTGATTAGCATGCGTACGACCAAGTAGTCAGTTACCGGCAAGTGTGAGATCACTGCCTGTGAGCGCATCAGCTCGGGCTCCAACTTATCTCAAACTGGTGTGGCAGAGAGGGTTTATCTATTAACCCAAATAAGCTTCCCTTCTTCGGGCGCCTTGTCGTGGCGGGAGGCTTAAGAGGTCATAGACCTCGAACTAAGACTCGAAGACCCCAAAAATGAATGGACAAACAAAAGGAATTGAGTACTCCAGGTGGTACCCGCAGCAGCGGAAATCCACCCGCGATCTCCTTGATTGCGGCTGGGGCACGGATTCTGGAGGCCCCGACATTCATTTTTAACACTACGGCAGCTCGGAACGACACCGTCTCCTGCGGCTCATTGACTGACCACCTGGTCGGACTGAGCATGAGCGGTGCATCCAGCGGAGGCAACACCAACGATGGCGTGGCGCGGGAAACCGCAAAGGTGGAACGCGCCCCAGAATTGGAACGTTCAGCTGAATGCACTGCTAAGTACCAAAAAAGAAAGGAAAAGAGGCATGCCCGAAAATTGCGCAAAGAAGCTCACAAAGCTGAAGGTGCAATGGTCGAGGCTGTACCTCTGGGGGAACCAGTTAAGAGGTTTAGGTCGACGGAGGTATCTCCTACCGAAATTGATCCGACCCTATTTCCTGAGGTCCTCCCCTCTCTCGAAGGTGCGCAGTGCGGTAAACGTCGGCGATTGGGAAAGGCTGCTGAAGGAGGCGTAAGCATGCTCGCACTTTCGGCATGCGCCTCCAACCCCCTTCCTCTTACTGGGACGGTTCAACCACCCAGTAAGAGCGTGATCAGCTCAGGTTTCTGCCATAGCTGGCACTGCCGCCGAAAAAGGTGGCGGGGCTGACATACGGACTCTGAACGCCGAAGGCCAAGTCGCTACGGGTTCCAGAATTCCTCGAACTGGCAAGGCGGTCCAAAAGCGGTGTCCGAAGGGAGCGGGAGCCCAAACCGAAAAAGGTAAAAGCCTCCGCAAACGGAAGACGGCCGCCAAAGATAGCCTCGTTAGGGAGAGATTTTATGATGCCTCCCTCTCCGGTGGGGCAGTGGGAAATCGGAGTCTAATAGCAGATGTGGCGACCCAGATGGATCAAAGCATTGACCAGAAGGCGAAGATAGCCCAAAACTGCTCCTTGGAGGCGGGAACATCACTCAAAAAAACCCCTTCCTCCGGGAAGGAGATCCAAGTGACCGTAAGGAGTCGAGAGAAGCAGCCCTCTTATAGAGAGGCGGCCATCTCCTCAGAAAAGGTCAGGATAGGGAAAGCTGGCGATGATAGTAGAATGACCAACGCAGACTGCAAGCACTTTGAGGATCGTCTACTGGAGCTTGACTCGGCAACGGGTTTCTGTTTACAGGCAGAAAAGTCTGCTTTAATGAATGGCACATTTGTGGTGAGCTGGATCAGGAACACGGTGCCGAAAATTCCCCCTCTGGGAATTGCTACTTACCAGGTAGTTAGTCTCCCGAAATTAACGCGCGCCATCTGCCGGATTCCGGGGAAACCTGGGAATAAGATGGATGTGCTGACGCGCTTACGCACACAGAATCCAGGGCTTGACACGAGAGCTTGGCTTATCTACTCCTACAAGGAGAGTAAGGGCTCTCTGAAAAAAGAGGGCTCTACTCTGGTTGTGGGGATGAATGAAGCCTCTGTCGGAACTCTGAAATCTGCGTACGATTCACGCCCCTACTTTGGCCTTGGTAGGATCTCTTTCCATTTCAATGTCAAGTAGTCGAAGGATGGGACGTGCTCTGCAGTATGAATCCATGATTTTTACTCAGATCAATCTACAGCATTGCAAGGCTGCTACCGCTCTGTTAAGTAGCAGAATTGCATGCAGTAGTACAAACCCTCTCATCGTATCCCTTCAGGAACCATGGGTGTGGAATAAACGCCTATGTGGCCTTGGTAGTTTACGTGATGTTACGATTCTTTATGATGAGCGATCTGAAAGGCCCAGGGTCGGCCTCATCATATCGAACACACTATCGGCAACCAAACTTGGGCACTTTTGTGGACAAGATCTGGTGGCTGCTAGAGTATGCTACAAAACGCACGGAGTTATAGAACACTTCGTCGTTGCGTCTGCCTACTTTCCCTACGACTCGATACTGCCTCCACCACCGAAGGTAGTTTCTGAACTCGTAGAGTACTGTGAAGCCAAAAAGATTGGTCTCATCTTGTGCTGCGATGCTAATGCCCAAAACACTGCTTGGGGCAGCAGCAAGTGTAATACAAGGGGGGACCGTCTTTTAGACTTCATTCTCTCGTCTGACCTTACCATCAACAATGTTGGCTCTCAACCAACTTTTGTCACGACAAGACGACAGGAGGTGATTGACCTGACCTTATCCAACAGATATCTGAAGGACATCACTAACTGGCGAGTCTTGCCTGATGCTACGTTGTCGGACCATAAATATATCGAATTCCGATTAAGTTGTGGGATCTCTTCCTTGCAGCCTAGACGGAATCCTAGAAGGACGGACTGGGTACGGTTTAGAGAGGAGCTTGAGAAATCCACTCGAGTCCTACCTAAACTCAGAACGAAACAATTGGTAGAGAACGCTGTTCAGAACCTGATTAGCGTCATCACCAGTTGTTTTGAACTCGCATGTCCTGTCAGCAAACCTCCCGCAGGAAATTGGTCCCCTGGTGGAATGCCGAGCTCCAAAGTCTTCGCAGGGAAGCCAGAATTCTTCTGAATAGATCACTCAAATCGAATTCGGAAGATGACTGGAATAAATATCGGTCGAAGCAGAGAGAATATAAGAAACTTATTCGTAAATCGAAGAACGATCTTATAGGACCTTCTGCGAAGAGATCAAGTCTCTGAGTGCAACTAGCAAGTTGGCTAAAGTCCTCAAACGGGGAAAACCGACAAAGCTAGATGCACTCAGAAAATCTGATGGTACCTTTACTGAGTCTAAAGCGGAAACTCTTAGTTTACTGTTTGAGACTCACTTCCCGGGAAATCAGATCGACATCGGCTCGTTGCCGTTTCCTTCAAGGGAAACTGCAACTGAAACAATGAAAACAACTCGGCGTAGCTGGTATATTGCGTCGCGCGTGGTTACGACTGAAGCCATTGAATTTGCTGTGGCATCCTTCGATGGTCTCAAATCGCCGGGTACCGACGGAATATATCCTGTTATGCTGCAAAAAGGTATAAGGCAGCTGCTTCCTACTTTGAAAAGAATATTCACTGCTAGTCTAGCAGCTCACATACCCATTCCTTGGCGCACAGTGAAAGTGGTCTTCATTCCCAAAATAGGAAAAGAGGACTACTCACTTGCCAAGAGCTTCAGACCAATCAGTCTAACATCCTTCCTGCTGAAAAGCATGGAGAGACTGGTAGAGTTGCACGTGCGCAAGGTTGCCCTTCGAATGCACCCTCTTTCGGAGATGTAACATGCTTACCAGCGCGGAAAATCTTGCGAGACTGCGCTTCAGAACCTAGTTGGGCGAATTGAATGCGCGCTCGAAAGGAAAGAGTACGCGTTGGGCATTTTCATCGACATTGAGGGAGCTTTTGATAACGCAACTTTTGACAGCATGTGCAACGCTGCCAGACATCATGGCGTAGATGAAGCACTGGTCCTTTGGATCAAAGCTATGCTCATGCACAGGACATTGACAGCTGATGCAGGCCTCGACCAGTGTGTCAAATCCGGCGTAAACAGGGGCTGCCCTCAAGGTGGCGTCCTGTCTCCGCTGTTATGGTGCATGGTGGTCGATTCTCTGCTTGATGCTCTTAATGTCTCTGGAATCTATGCCCAGGCATATGCGGATGACGTCGCCATTCTTTCGGTCGGCTCATGTTTAGCGACTGTCCGTCTCAAAGCACAGGCGGCGCTAAACATGATCGATGATTGGTGTACCAGAAATGGGCTGTCAGTCAATCCTCTTAAGACCGATGTCGTTCTCTTTACAAGAAGAAGGAAAAATACTGACATGACTCAGCTGGTACTAAAAGGCACTTCCATCCCGATATCCAAGGAGGCTAAGTATCTAGGAGTCATCTTAGATAGTAAGCTTCTCTGGTCTAAGCATGCTGAGTCAAAGACCACCAAAGCGCTGTCAGCTTTCTGGCAATGCAAAGGAGCTTTTGGCAAAACATGGGGTTTATCGCCGGCAAAGGTCCTCTGGATCTACACGGCAATGATAAGACCTATAATCTCATATGCATCGGTTGTCTGGTGGAACAGACTAAAACGCAAACACGTCGTAGCCTCTTTCACCAAACTCCAAAGAACGGTTTGTCTCAGCTGCACGGGGGCTTTCCCCAGCACGCCGGGCGCTGCTCTAGATGCTATGATGAACCTTCCACCTCTTGATATATTTATCAGAGGGTGTGCTCTGAAAGTTATGTCTCGTCTGAAGAGAAATGGCTTTTGGTACAACTCGCATAGGAATAGCGGTGTCCTTGCGCAAGAATTGTCCTGCGACCCCTGTCTCATGGACATGCCTTCTGACGCATTGACGCCAGCCATCCTATTGCGTCGTAATTTCACAGTCGAGTTTCCATGGCGTCAGGATTGGCTATGGCTGGATACTGAACCTGGAAAGGATAGTCTTCCCATTTTCACGGGTGGCTCCAGGTCTGGGCGGGGGTCCGGTGCTGGAGTCTTCTTTGAACGCAGAAACATCCGACTGCACTTCTCGTTAGGAAAGTATGCGTCTGTCTTCCAATCAGAGATATACGCAATCCTAATGGCCATGCACTATGTTGTGAAGCACAGGTGGAAGGGGGAAAGCATATGCGTCTGTAGTGACAGCCAAGCTGCACTAAAAGCTGTGTGTAACCCCTTAACTAGCTCCAAATTAGTGCTTGAACTCAAGTTCTTCTTGAACAGAGTCGGCAGACTAAATTCATTGAGGCTTGTATGGGTTCCGGGTCACTCTGGGATTCCAGGAAATGAGATCTCTGATGAACTCGCTAGAATGGGTTCAGAGGAGAGCTTCTCAGGACCTGAACCCGCTCTAGGTCTACCTGCGTCCACGGTAAATTCCTACATTAACGATTGTGTATTTAATACACACAACCGTAGATGGAGGGATTGTCCAGGTTGCAGGATGACTAAGCGCGTACGCCCTGATGTCTGCAAAAAAATCTGCAGCATTCCTCCTGTCTTTAAGGAGAATCGACTACAGAAGGCTTGTGGGAGTTATCACGGGCCATTACACTTTTGCCAAGCATCTCTACGTGCTCGGCATCAGTGAGACGCCTACCTGTGCTGCATGTGGCGAAGAGGATGATGACACTGCAGAGCATTTCCTCTGTGATTGTCCCGCCTTTGCTCGCTTACGGTGGCGCACCCTTGGAGCCGACGTGGTGTGTGCCGAATCCCTTAGCTCTACATCACTGAAGCTTCTTCAAAATTTTTCTCCGGAAAACGGAGAAAATACAGTAATGTAAGGTGTCTGTCTGGTGTCTGTCTTTGAGTACAACAACAACAAAAAAAAAAAAAAAAAAACCCAAATAAGACAATCTTAGTCCCATTTACAAAGAGGAGAAAGGTACAACCCTGCTCAATCTTTGCCAATGGCACACACATAGGATTTTCAGAGGAGGTATAGTATCTAGGTATTGACCTAGACCGCAGACTCAACTGGAACTCCAATATGAAAAATAAACTCATAAAAGCGACTAAGGCCATGTGGGCCTGCCGACGCACCTACGGTAAAACCTGGGGACTTAAACCTAAGGTAGTCCACTCGTTATACACCGCGATAGTAAGACCTATCGTCACATACGGACCCACCGTATGGTGGACAAAAGTTGAGCAAAAAACTATAATTGTTAAGCTTCAACGCCTTCATTGAGCTCACTCCTTAGCACCTTTTTATCTAAAAGGTGGCATTACGCAGTGCAATCAGAATTGTTTGCTCAGGAACAAATATGACATGTAGACCCGTAGGCCACATGTCCATATTACAACACCTTCCCGAGCTGGATATTAGTACTACGGCTCGGACGCATTGCCACACACCTTCGTCTTTGACAAGAGATTTGAGATACTGATCCCAAATCGCTCAGCATGGCTCCAAGATGGCTTCCGGCGTTGGCGCCGGCATCTTTGGACCAAAGTGCAAGGTCCCAAAGGCCCTGGGAATAAGTCCCAGCATCTTCTAAGCAGAGCTGCATGTCATCGTCAAAAGAAACAATGTTAAACTTTGGTGGGTGCCAGGACATAAAGATATCAAGGGCAATGAAATTGCCGACCAACTTGCCAGGAAAGGTTCCAGCGATAAATATATTTGTAGGTCCGGAACCATTCTGCGGCATTCCCGGGTCTAAGATAAATTTCTTCTTAGACAAGTGGGAAAAATTGCAACACCTGTCCTTTTGGAACAGCATTCGGGGAACTCCGTCAACGCCTGAACAAGCACTCTAGTGGCATACTCAAACTCAATAGGGTGGATATCAAAAGACTAGTCAGCTACCTAACACGACACTGGGGTCTGAGATATCATCTAAACAAAATTAGCCTCTCGTCCGAAACCGAGTGTCGGCTCTGTCTCGAGGACGAAGAGACGGCGGAACACATACTATGTGAGTGTGCTGCTCTCTGCCATATTAGGAAGCGTATCCTTCTCAGTAAAGTTATGACTCCTGAGGGGATCACCTTGGTTCCTACGAGAAGCATTCTCAACTTCATTATAGAAGTGGAGAGGCTCCTCTGCTAATCGTCTAGCAGACACAATAGATCTGCAAAGGTTGCAGTGCCGTATTGCTAATGGTAGCACTATCCTCAGATATAAAAAAAAAAATTTTTGCCGGTCGCAAGACTGTAGCGCCACCTTAAGGCTTGCCTATATTATGCGTTCAATTCCTCAAGCTATATGAGAGTGAACTTATGTTTATCTCATTAATTTATCTAGCCAGCCAGTTCTTATTAACTTTTCGAAGAAGGACTTATTTCCAATAACGAAAACGTCTTGAGATGGAATCATCTGAATTGGATGACAATACTATACCAATCACAGTAGACCAAGATTTAATCAGTATCAATACGGTCTAGCGTTGTAACTTAATCTCAGATAATGGAGTATCCCAAACCAACTTTTCTCATAATCTCTCGTGACATGAAGCATGCAATTAGCCCCGCGGCATTCGCATGTGCCCCTTAATCATATGTATGTTTTACCGACAAAACAAGCGCCTTCCAAGCTTGTCGTGCTAATACGCATACATTGCTGCCATATTACCGGCAACGAGCAGCGGCGGTATTTAAACGATACAGACGTATGTACGTGCCAAGTATGACTTAAATATTTGCCAAGTCATTGGCGACTACTGCTGTAAGTGAATGAGACTCCTAAATCCGGTTTGATGAGCGATTACTGCCAACCTCCCTGAACACAAGTATATATAAGTGTTTACATATATGTATTTGTAATCTTTCTTCGTCATCTTGTTTCTCAATCGGGTAACAGATTCGCAAACGAGAAAGATATTTTTTTTCCAGTAAACCGAATTAAATGGGACTAGTAATAGTATAACATACATAACATGGGGCATTGTGACCCATGTAGACCTGAACTGTGCCTGAACCGAATTAGATACGGCGACGACCTATGAGCAGTGACCGGGAAGAGATAGATTAACATCTCATTTCTGTTTCTGTTTTTCTTTCAGATTTGAAGAAACGACCGAGAATGGATGAGCAGAAGCTGACGGACAGCAATAATGTTAAAGTGTACAATGAGACGACGACAGTGAAGCCGGCGAAGAAGAAACGACGCGATAAAAGCGATTTGGGTGAAAATTTCGTTGCTCCCGATGGCGGATGGGCATGGGCTGTGTGCCTGGCTGCTGGCGTATCTAACGTGAGTATCTATTCCTTTTTATTTTTATTTTTCTCTGTAACTAATGGATAGATGTGAAACATATAGTACATACATACATAGGTGTGCTGCGTCGGTGACACTTTGCGGTCGTTAATTTCTGGTGAATACCTTGTCGTGACCTAACAATGCACGACAGGAAATCATAGGAGATTGACATCAAATGGTGCAAAGACAGCTCGTCGCACTTCGAGCTGTCTAGAGATGTTCCTTCCATCCTGTTCCTATTCATGAATATGTACATATATGTATCTCCAATTATGCCGCACTTCAGATGCTGGTATATGTACATATGTACTAATGAATTCAATTCGCCTCTCGGGATTAAGTTGTTCCTTTCACTATTTCTGGCTGCCAGCCGTCGTATGTGTTGTTTTAGGACGACAACAATGTTTATAGACTCATCTGTAGAGCATCCGTGGGTGGTACTCCCGGATTAATGACGACACACAGTTACTTGCTTAGGGAACTCCTCCAGCTACAGTGTAGTCGTGAC
Source organism: Eumerus sabulonum (assembly GCA_951905685.1). Taxonomy (NCBI): domain Eukaryota; kingdom Metazoa; phylum Arthropoda; class Insecta; order Diptera; family Syrphidae; genus Eumerus; species Eumerus sabulonum. The sequence goes on along the minus strand of OX645062.1, from coordinate 50,167,141 downwards.
TCGCATCGAATTCAAAATAGACACGTGCTACGTGAGTGTATTATGATAAGCGCTGGCAACAAGACGGCGAGTTTCAAGAGCAGTTCCATACGTTGTGTTTGGGGTGACTCTTAACCATCTGTCGTAAAATGGAATAAGCCATTTCTGTAAACAGGTAATTGATGAGATATTCAGGAATGGAATTGATTGAGTGGTTTCGGTAAGTGTGGCATGAGGGAATGTTAGCTTTCGTTTCGAATGATTACTGTTTAGATATTGAGTAATAGGCACATTAAGGTGCTTTGGGAAGTTCTAGGAATGTGACAACAAATTAAATGCACAAAAAGCTTGTGTTAACCAACTCCTCAAATGAAATTAAATCGGTTGAATACATGAATACTTATTCTCTCTTCACGTACAATGCCTGTACTTTTTCCTTTCGAGTGCGCATTGTATCCTCCCGACCATGTTTTGAAGCGCAGTCTGCATCTTCAAATGAGGATGCATTCGAAGGGCAACTTTGCGCACGTGCAGTTCTACTTATCTCTCCGTGCTTTTCAGCATGAAGAATGTTAACCTGATTGGTCTTAAACTCTTGGCGAGTAAGTAATCCTCTTTTCCTACTTTGGGAATAAAGACTACTTTTACCGTGCGTCATGGAATAGCTATGTACATAGGCAAGTGCCAAGCTAGTAGTGAAAATCCTTTTCAATGTAGGAAACAGCTGCCTTATACCTTTTTGCAGCATAACAATGACGGAATATAAAGTCGGTGTCTGGCAATTTAAACCCATCAAAGGATCCCACGGCAAAATGGCCTTAGTCGTTGCCACGCGCGATGCAATTTACGAGCTACGCCTAGTTGTTTTCGTCGTTTCAGTCGCAGTTACCATTGAAGGCGTATGCAACGAGCCGATGAGAACCTAATTTCCCGGGAATCAGTAAACTGAGAGTTTGGCCTTTAGACTAAGTAAAGGTACAATCAGATTTTTGAAATGCACCCAGCTCTGTTGATTTTCCCCGTTTGAGGACCTTAACCAAGTTGCAGAAGGTCTTATAAGAATCATTCTTCGATCTAAGAATAAGCTTCTTATATTCCTTTTGCTTCGATCGTCATCTTCCGAATTCGATTTAAGTGATCTATTCAGAAGACGTCTGGCGAAGGCCCGTGAAGACCTTAGAGCTCGACATTCCACCAGGGACCCAATTTCCTGCAGGGAGAATTGCTGACAGGACAAGCGAGTTCAAAACAGTTGGTGATCACGCTACTCAGGTTGTGAACAGCATGCTCTACCAATTGCTTCGTTTTGATTTTAGGTAGGGTTTGAATGGTTTTTTCAACCTCCTGTCTAAACCGCACCCAATCCGTCTTCCTCCGATTCCGCTGGAGTTGCGAGGGTAGGATCACACTTGAAATCCGAAAAGGCTTTGCCTTCTGCGTTCAGAGACTTACTGTCAGCACCACCATATTTATCGGCGGCAGCGCCGGCCATAGCAGAAGCCTCAACGTTTCCGGTTTCGTCAGTTCGGGAACCAGTCGCGCTCTTTTTGAGGAGTCGGTCCCTCTCAGTAAGTGAAGGAGAGTTTGAGGCGCAAGCCGAAAGTGCTGGCATGCTAGTCTTCACTAATCGCCGTTCGCTGCGTGAGAGGGTACCCTCAAATGAGAGGGTAGGATCGACTTTGGTAGGAAATATCTCCGTCGACCTAACCCTCTTACATAATTCCTCCTAAAGTCTAACCTCGTCTATCGTGCCTTTGCCTTTGGAAGCCTCTTGCCAAGATTTTCGGCTTAGTAGCACACTCAGCAGTACGACCCAACTCTTAGACGCGTTCAACCTTATCGGTTTCCCGTGCCGCGCCATCATCGGTGTAGTGTCTGCATTTGGTCGGAAAGTGAGCCGCAGGAGTTCTTTGCTGCCGATTAGTTGACAATAAATGGTGGGGGCGGTCAAGGAAATCGCAGGTGGATTTCCACAATTACGGGTACCACTTGGAATACTACTATCCTTAGTGTTCATTCATTAGGTCTTAGAGTCTTACGTCAAGGTCCATGACCTCTTAAGACTCTGGTTTATCGGCATATACGCATTGGATGCGTGGCTGCATTGGCAGCTCTTAGGTTGCTTATCCGATCAAATATGGCAATTTTTTTTATCCACATGCCCATTCAATGGGCTTTTCTACAATCATCAATCATCATCATCAAAAGATACTGGTAACCCGTGTTGCCAGCATGCACGATTTTATTATTCTCCTTTTTCCACGCGCCTACGTACTAAATCACACCTCTGCACACTTCAACCACTCTCCCCACGTGACTACCGTTAAGTATTACTTCGCGGGGCTGGTTAGCAATTTACGCTGCATCTCGAGTAGAAGCCTCTTGGGTTCTTTTTTCTGCTTCGGGTTGCTGCAGCTTTGTTTGTACTGATGCAATGTACGAGCATGTTTGATTCCAATTTTTCACCGAGTTCATCATATCGGGGACCAAGTTTTCAGGACTTGGTACATTTAGCTTTTGCCTGTCCTACATAAAGCGACTGCAATACAAAGCTGTGTATTCTGCGTACTCCTCGGAATTTGGGCATTGTGGACAAAAAGGCGAGCTGTCATATCCAAATCTATGCAGATACTTTCGATAGCCACCATGTCCAGACCAAAACTGCGAAAGATGATAATTGCAGTCTCCTGCCGGTCTAGATGTCCAAGTTTCGATGGCGGGAATGAGCCTGTGCGTCCATCTTCCTATTGTGGAAGTGTCCCATCTGACTTGCCACATTGCCATGGATTCTGCCCGTTCTTCTGTTTTATAAGCCTGGTCTGTTGCGGGTCTGGTGTTCGCCTGCGGTATACCCTTTTGAGCTCGTCTGCCAATATATCGATGGGTAGCATTCCTGCTATGACGAACGCTGCATCATCTGATATGGTCCTGAACCCGCAGATTACTCTTATTGCGCACAGTCGATAGACTGAATCCAATTTCCGCTTTAGTCCTTTTACTGAAAGGGCTTCCGCCCAAATTGGAGCAGCGTAGAGATGGACTGAGCTGACTACCCGTGAGAGTAGGACTCCGCGTGCATATTCGGGACCGCCTATATTCGAAAGCATTCGCGAAAGAGGTCATTGTGCCTGGGCTGCCTTCTCGCTGACATACAGTATGTGTTCCCTGAAAGAAAGCCTGTTGTCTAGGATGACCCCTAGATACTTGACTGCTTTCTTGAACCTTGTCGCCCCATCTCCGACTAAGAAGCTCGCATATTCCACCTTTTTACGGCTGGTTATGAGCACAGCCTCTGTTTGTGGGCTTCTGGTTCCAGACCGGCAATTGAGAGCCAATCTTTCACTTTGGCGATAGCTGCGTTCGCAGTAGCCTCTACTTTTTCTATATGCTTAGCCACTGTGACGATGGCAATTTCGTCGGCGAAGCCGATGATTCGCACTCCTTCCGGAAGCGCTAGTCTCAGAACGCCATCGTGCATGAGTACATAATGTTCCACAAGAGAGGTCCAAGGACTAATCCTTGAGAAACATCCGCCGTTACTTGGTAGAAATTTACGCCTTCATCGGTATTGTACCTTAGCCTCCTGTTGTTAAAGTAGTCGATGACAATCCTTAATAAATAGAAGGAGGTACCCATGTCCATTAAAGACTTTTGTATGCGCGTCCAGCTAACCGAGTTAAAAGCGTTTTTTATGTCAAGCGTAATGACTGCTCAATACTTCTTCTCCCCCGAGTTCCATCTTTTTCCTTTGATGGCGTCCGCGGCCAAGTTTACCACTGTTTTTATGGCGTCGGCGTCGACCGTTGATCGTCCTTTTCTAAAGCCGTAACCTATCGTAGATCACTCGTTCTAGTGTCTTGCCTAATGTGTCCAACAGACAAATTGGCCGATACGAGGACGGTTCTCGAGGTGGTTTCTTTCCTTTTGGCAGTAGTACCAAGTGCTGCAGCTTCCACAGTGTGGGAAAGATCCCCTCCTGCAAGCATTTCCCCAAGGTGTGTTGGAAAGCGTCTGGTCTAGCCGTAATGGCCGCTTTGACTGCCTTATTTGGGATTCCATCCGGTCCGGGTGTTTTGTTGTTTTTGACCTTCGAGACTGCGTTATATAGCTCCTCTGGAGTAATCACAGGAATTTCTCCTATGTTAATCCCCGCCATGCTGCTCCTATTAAGCGGCTGTCCCTGTGGGAACAGATGTTTCACAATACGGGTGAGCAATTCGGGATTTGATATTGGCGGACTTCTATTGTTTTTCATATTTTTTGTGACCACTCTGTATGCTTTACCCCAGGGGTCTATGTCGGCCTCCTCGCAAAGTTTTTTGAAGGATCTCGATTTACTTTCCTTGATTGCTTTTACTAGCTGACGTCTTGCGAGTGTGAATTGAAGAAGCCGCTCTAGTCTGGCCTATTTCTGGACCGTTGGGATTTTCTCCGCTCTCTGAGACATATCGCCCTTAGAATCTGGATATTCTCGTTCCACCGGGGACCCCCTTCTGCTGGGTTTCCTCCTGGGCATCGCTGCGTCACATGCTGCAGTTAGCGCCTGTGTCAGTTGCTTGGAGGTTACTTTGGCTGATGCGTCGGTATCCACAGTCCCCTCTTTCAGGACTTCTTCAAAGGAATCTGTGTCAAAGGAGGTTTCCTTCCACTTTGGTCCAGTTTGAATTGGATGCTGCCTGCGTTTTCTCGCGCCGATCTCCATTATTATAGCTTGGTGATCACTATGCGTGTAGTCCTCGCTCACTCTCCATGCTGTTTTACTAACGAGGGAATTGCACACAAAGGTTGTGTCAACTATTGACGATCTACTGACCTTGCGGAATGTATTTGTAGTACCTGAATTCAACATGGTCACCTCTAGAACCGCAAACGTTTCCAAAAGGACCCTTCCCCGTGCATCCGTGTGTCTGCTGCTCCATCCTGTAGACCAAGCATTGAAGTACCATGAAGTACCATGTGTCGCGAGTCATGTGCCAACTGTCGAAATAGCCAAAAATCGGTTTCTTGTTTTAATTTCTGAACAAACATTTTTCTTTACTAAAAACCAATAAACCATGACTTTCAACCAATTTTACCGGTGAAAACTTGGTCGTTGATTTTCCATCAAAAGAGGTTTACACAAACCGAAACAAATGGTGGTCAGACGATACAGGGTCCGGGCTATACAGTGGATACATCAAAACTCTGTAACCAAATGTTATCCATTAGTTCCGAGACATCAAAAATGTGTATGGATAGGCGTTGTCAGACTGGAACACAACTTCTTTTCTGTTCGTCGTAAATTCTGGCTGCTCTTTCTTGACTGTTTCGCTCAAACTTTCGAGTTGCGGGGGACCGAGTTGACCATTTCGCAGGTTGTAGCAGCTTAAAATTGAAAATTTCATGCCCTATCCAACACTTAGCATCACCTTGTTTGCCAGGTGTTAAAGTCGTTTGTGGACAGTCATTGGCCTTTGACTATGTATACGAAAAATACGCTTTAAAAATGGCTTTTCAGCAGCGTTTTAATAATGACAATTCGCCCAAACAAATTTCTTTGCGCTAATTTACGTGGCACCCACACAATCCTTGGGCAGCATGCTCTTTTTAGATGATCCTATACTATCATGTTGTTGATGTTTAGTGTATCCGCTGTCTCCTGACAGAGCATGCCGCTCGTGCTCGACCAGCTACGAAATTTCAACAACTTTTTCATTGATTGGCCGACTAGAGCGAGGTGTATTTTTGGCACAGAAATTCCCGACATTCACTATCAACACTATCACTTAACAAATTTTTCGGTATGTTTCTGCAGCTTTTTTTCTTTTTTTTAGGGTATAATACCAGCGCCATCGAATGTTTATTTCGCATCGTCCCTCTTCGGCGGGGTACTGGCAATACCCCCGTAGTATAACTTGCTTTGAATAAGCTTCTCGCACGCCGTTCGAAAGGGTTTTGCCAGAACCTCAGTCATCGGCGTCAGATGTCAACACCCTACCCACTGACGAATTGCAGAACTCTGTAGACAAAAAATGTGATCCGAAATTTTCACTTTTTACAACGCGTATTAATTTGACAGAATCGGATTTGTGCTTCTCCATACATGGGCTCAACACCATATAGTGAAAAAATATCGCAGAAACTTAACTGAGTCGCTCCCAGAAGTAACCGAGCTATGAATAATCCGATCAACTAATGCGACTCTTTCTGAACTAAGCACGAAGCAACCTATCAGATTCAAGAATTCCCTTGCTTCAAAGGAAAAAAAAACCGAGAATTATAGGCTCGACCAAACTTCTTTAGGTGTTTTCATGGTCTATATCTACTCACTGTTAGCTGCACATACATACATATGTATGTACACCGCAAAGGGCAAGTGTGTTACCGTAATACACCAAAGTGTGCACCTTTACTGTAGTCATTTTTTATACAATTTAAAGTGTGTTATTATGAAAGAACGCAACTATACACGCAAAAGGGAAATTTGCCTATTATAGGCAACCTTGCCAAAAGCAGATTACGACACGGACCTATGGTGTAATGGTTAAGACACTGTACTCCCAATCCAGTCATCCCGTGTTCAAATCTTAAGGTTCCTGTGAACATTTTTCGCAGCGAATAAGAAAACAGTACTCATCTAGTCTTCACTCTCCGAGCATTTGTCGCTTCGAGGCTCATCAAGCCCAAAGAATTGTTCTTTGTTTTTGTTTAGTTATGCCATCCGGCTCGAAGGACCACTGTTGAGTGGGAAAGGAGAGGTTGAATATCTTTGCTTTTTGGTGACTACGGAGAGTTGATTGTGATTTTAACTCGGATCATTAGGTTGAGAGTGCAGTGTGTTAACCATTACGCCATGGATCGGACTCGCAAAACATATTCTGGCAAGGTTGCATATAGTTAGGGAATTTGTTTGATTGACTGATCCAAAGTGTGTTAGTTTTTAATAAGTGTGTTGCTGCAATACACTTAAGATGTCATAAGAGTTTTTATTCATGGCACGCAATGTAACGTTTTTTTTATTTTTTTTTTTTGAGACTCGCGCAGGTTCAAGAGTTTTTTATATTCTCTTATGATGTGTTTTTAGACACACAACCTGAACGAACGGAGTGCAGTGGTTTGGGTCGTTGATGTTCGTGGACTACTCTCAGGGGTGGTTTGTCCTACATATCACGAGAGCCGCATTGGTTATAATTCTCAGTAACTCGTTCATATACTTTTGGTGCTAGTATTGCATACGCAGAGGATGAAATTCAATTGACCACATACTGTGAGTGTTATGTCTACAGCAGTACGTTTGGTCACTTTCCATTCACAACTGTGTTGCATACTTTTTTCCGTATAGGAATTGCTTTTGGTTTTTGTAATAGAGACACTTATTCGCATTAAATTTATAACACGTTCTATAAGAAATTCATCCTATGCGTGTTAAGCGACACACTTATTCTTAAAGTTTGTCAAATGACACACCTGCTGCGTGTTGTATAACATACTAGCAGTTGCCGTGTAAAGACCAGATAAAACGTAGAGCAACATGATGAAATGACACTAAATTTAAAAGCACAAAATTCGTCGATAAAGCAGAAAATCTTTAGTAAGATCAAAAGGTGATCAAAAGGGAATTGAGTCTTTTTGTTTTTTTGCACGCCTCTAGAATTGTGTACGGGATCTGAAAAGGAACCAATATTGAAGTAAAGTAAGGCCAGAATCTACTATTACTTAGATGGCTGTACCGAAAGATACAATGATTGCAGCTTCTCGGCGAACATTTATAGAATGGAGATGGTTGATACCTACCATTTCATTGTGAAATTTCGCCTGAATAACAAGAAAACAGAGCCGGTCTTGACAGCCTTTCACTGATACCAGTGTAATAACAATATTGAGTAAACCAGATCGCATCCATCTGCTCAGTGGCTTGTTTGAATTGTTGGGGTTTCGCAGCTACTATACTTTCAATATTTTTTCGAATCAATCACTCTCGGTTTTATGCGCAACGAATAACTAACAGTCAGCAATCCATTATCGTGCGTAAATTTAGAACCTTTAGCTAATCTCCAAAAACTAGTAATTTTCCGAACCAGTTTATCTATCTCCCGACCTACCACGGCAATGACCACTCAAGAAGCAAGTAGGTCACGGCATTCGCAGGATCCCAACATGATAGCTTGCTTGAAGTGTGCCTAGCCAGTTGTTACCTTGATCTTTCTCTTTCTCGTTTGTTATTCACCAATTAGTATCAACATTGCTTGACTAACCACTGCTTAATCTCGTTTCAGTTATCGGTTTTCCCCTGCCTGCAACAATATGGTCTCCTCTACCGTGAACATCTGCAAGAACTTAATTTCAATGCATCTCAGACTACTACACTCGTCAATACTGTCATGGCCATGTCCTCACTGACAGGTTTGTCACTATAAGATTCTCACTAAAAATTGCGTGTGACGTTCTGTTTCTTTTTTTGTAGGCTTACTCAATGGGCCAATGTTTCGACGGTACACCTTCCGACAGGTAGCTATAGTCGGTGGCGCACTCGCCACCGCTGGTATTGTCTTTTCCGCATTTTGTACCTCATTCGTCCAGTACATCATTTCCTTCTCAGTAGTGTTTGGTAAGGAAATCATCCGCCACTGCCTTAATCAACATCCAATTTAAAAATGTTTTTCCTTTCATCTTCCATCTAGGCCTTGGCCTCGGTTTCAGTATGTCATCGACTGCACTTGCTGTCAACACATACTTCAAGAATAAACGTCGAACAGCGACTGGATTCTCATGGACCATCACAGGTCTGGGGCCAATCATATTCCCCCACTTGGTCACCATATTCTTACCAGAGTATGGTTTCCAGGGAACAGTTTTAATTTTTGCTGCAATATGCCTAAATTCCATCATGTGCGGATTAGTACTCCAGCCTGTTTTGAAGCACGTGAAACATGTACCAAAGACCGAGGTCGATGAACTGCTTGAAGCTGAACCCGAGTACGAGTGTAAGTACTGCCAAGCAAGGAAGCGCAAACACAGTATCTTCTCCAGTCAGTATCTGTTCAATGACGACGATGCTGATAGTCCGGGTTTCGAAATCACAGAACCCGGCACGCCAATGTTATCTCGCGCCAACGATGGTCTCTATAGTTCCAAACAAGCTTTAGCTTCGAATGTTAATATCCCAAGAAAGCTGCAAAGACATGTGTCGCGTACGGAATCAAAATCATTTGACAGCGAAGGACTTTCACGCCCAAATTACTTCAATCGTCAGCGGGAGAATCTGGATCGGTATGCAAGCAAAGCTAGCATCTACTCCAAGTCGGGTAAGGAAGAGTTCAAGTGTACGTGCGCTGAGGAGAAGGCTTTGCTGCAAAAGCAACTCGCTGAGGAGAAGGAAAGGGAAAAAGCGGATGACGCTGCAAAAATCGAAGAGAAGCCACTTACCTTCAGGCAAAAAGTTGTTAAATTCTTCGACCTGGACCTCTTGAAAAACTTTACTCTCGTCAATCTGATTGCTGGTTTCACTCTGATTCTTTTTGGCGAGATGAACTTCTCCGTGCTGACGCCTTTTGTGCTGTCCGAATTGGGTTTCGCTAACCAGCAAATTTCCACTGCAATGTCACTGATTGGTGGCTTGGATTTGGCCGTACGATTTCTGGCTCCGTTCGTGCTCGAGAAAATCAAACTCGGCAATAGGGTGATCTTCTCAATTGGAATATTATCGATTACGTTCGGTCGGGCTATGGTGACGTTCGCCACGTCATATACGTTTTTGTTGGTTGCCTTGGCATTTGTTGGCTTTGGTAAGGGATTGAGGACGATTTTTGCACCGCTACTTATCCCCAGCTATGTTCCGTTGAATCGTCTTCCAGCCGCGTCCGGCTTGCAGCTTATTTCGAACGGATTTTTCTCTCTCGCTTGTGGCCCCATTCTGGGTAAGTTTTTGTATAAACTTTTCAAGTAACTCTCATTCTACCTTGTGTTTTTAGGTGTGATTACCGATAGGACTAATTATAATATGACTATTCATTTTATCAATCTTATGACTTCCTTGGCCTTGTTATCATGGCTTGCCGAAGCTATTGTACGGAAATTCATTAGCCGAAACAAGGAACGTCAAGTTGAATAGACCCAGGTTAAATGCCATTAACTCAATTTCGATAGAACGAGTGACTGCACCACATTTCAGCGAAGTACTCGTAAAATCACAAATATATACTTACATATACATCCTGTATAATAAGTCGCTTTATCGGGTGGTTTCCCGGATTAACGAACGAAACCGATTAGGCGCAGCCTGTTAGATTATATGTAGACCATGCTTACGTAGATACTTAAATTATTATTAGAAACTTGTAAATAGTAAAAATGTAATTATGAGATATATAGTTCGTATGAATGATAATTTTGTAATAAACTGATTGCGAATAAATAGGTACAATTCAAAACTGATTTCATTTAACGATAGTTTTGTTGGAATAACTATAAATCCAATGCATACCCTTTGGGGCTTGTATTTTTTTTTAAACTCGCGACGGTGGCTTATTGAATATGTATCGATTTATGCTTTCTGTGAGGATAACACGTGGCATCTAATTGTGACTTTGTCCAGATCAAATCGCAGTTGTTCAAAAGGGAAGAGGAAGGAGACGGCCACCAAATTCCACCTACTGAAGTAGGTACTGCCATCGGCACAAAGGACATCGTATCATATGTAGGATGCGATGCCAATGCGCACCACGTGAAATGAGGCAGCAGTACCACCAACTAACAAGGTGAGTCACATTTTTAGAATTTACTTAGTAGTAGTAGGAACCTAGGGGCGCCGTGCCGCTGTGGTGAGTGTGTTGGACTTTGGCGCTAGACGAACGAGTTCGGATCCCGATAACACCAACGCCATCGAATGTCTATTTCGCGACGTTCCCCCTCGGCGGGGTACTGGCAAAATCCCCCATAGTAAACTTGCCAAGAAAAAGCTTCTCGACTCACGCCGTTCGGAATCGGCATTAAACTGCAGGCCTCTTTCACCTGTGCGAAAAATAGATCACACACGACGTGGGTGATTGAGAGAAGCTTGGCTCTGGTCCTTCATGGGCTGTAACGCCACCAATGAAGAAGAAGTAGTAACCTAGTAGATCGAGGAGATGGAGAGATGTTACGGCGGGAACGACGTTTTACCAGAAAGTAAGACGAACATGCCACGGTTATAAAGCCAGAGCAGAAGCCTGCAGGGATAAGCACGGACAACTAGTAGTGGAGTCACAGTCGATTCTGAGATTGTGGAAAGACCACTTCTGCAGACTGTATAACGGCGATGATAGTCAAAATGCCGCCGTCAGGCAGAGTGAACCATTCACAATAGACGAGGACGAACGAGAATCCCGTCCACCCGACCTAGACGATGTTAAGATAGCGATATCGAAACTTAAGTCTTATAAAGATGCTGTAGCAGACGAACTCAGTATCGTTTGCCCGGTCCATAAGAAAGGAGACCCCTATGACTGCGCCAATTACAGAGGGATAAGCCTCCTGAAGATATCGTACACGATCCCTTCTGCTATACTGTGCAAGACCCTGAAACCGTTCGTGGACAAGCTTGGTCCTACCGGTGTGGTTTCAGGCCAGGAAAATCCATGATAGACTAAATATCTACACTACGGCAGATCTTGGACAAGACCCATGAATTCCAGGTCGAGACGCACCATCTTTTCGTCGACTTTAAAGCCGCGTATTACAGTGTTTATAGAGACGAACAATACAGAGCCATGTGATGTTTTAACATTCCTGCCAAACTCGTCAGACTGTGCAGGATGACTATGGAGAACTCTCGCTGCTCCATTAAGGTCGGGGGTGAACTAACCGACCCCTTTGATGTTAAAAAGGTATTAGACAGGGTGACGCACTGTCATGTGATTTCTTTAATATGATACTTGAAAATATCGCGCGGGACTCTGCGGCGAATTCAAAAGCACGATCTACTTCAAGTCTACACAATTGCTTGCCTACGCAGATGGCATTGAGGTTATTGGACGAACAAAGCGAGACGTCAATGAGGCGTTCGCAAGCCAAATATATGCTGCCATTTAAAAAAGACGTGTAACACCGACGTCTTGGTCAGGACGTCCAACGGCAGCTATATTTTGTAGTCAAGGACTTCGTCTACCTTAGCTCGATAGTGACAGGCAGCAACGACACCAGCGCTGATATAAAACGCAGAATAACTCTTACCAACTGCTGCTTCTTTGGGCCATGTAGAGCGAATGGACATCACCGCTCCAGCTGAGGAGTCTTTGACTCCAACCCCGGAGGACAACGCAGCATAGGACGACCGCATTTAAGGGGGCGCGCACAGGTGGAAGGGACCTTAACCAATTGGGCGTGCGGCACTGGAAGCAGCTGGCCAAAGGTCGTGCCGGCTGGAGGGGCTTGTTGGTTGAGGCCTTGGTTAACCCCGAACTGTAGCGCCATCTAAGTAAGATTGTTTGGCTATACTGTGGAAGCAGCTGGTAAGCAATACGACTACGAATATAGATGGCTAGACCGCGGTGAGAAACGAAAAATGGCACTAAGCTATATCCAGGACTGAAATCCGAAGGAGGAAGCCATAGACATACGTGGCAAAGAAATTCTTACACAAGTATGCCGTAGGTGTTATGACAGTAAGACAGTAAGACGTTACGAAATTAAGATTTGCTCCACCATTTTTGATGCAAGACTCTCTTGATGGCAAAAACTTGCCCAGCTGAATATACGCTGAAAATCGCTTGAAAACAGGTTCAAACACATGAAAAAGTGTACTGAGCTCCATGGAGGATAATCCGAAAAAAATAATAAATTCGTTTCTGATTATATATTTTTAGTTGTCTATCCCTTAAACCTAAGCAGAAACTTTCGTATAGTCTTGCTACTTGGAAGGCGCTTGTCTTACTGCACTCCAATCAAGAATCAATATCTGATTCGAAATGCTTTCGTTTTTTTGTTTTTTTTTTATTTAGATTATCGGAACCAACGTTGCTGGATTTCTATCCTCGAGCATTGACGAGGGCGATTGTATTCTTTCATTGCTCTTATGTTAAGATGTTATTCTTAGAGCGGAGTGGTTTATGTGGCTCTCTTCCGCTCAGACGTTAAGATTGCAGCATACGAGTTAATATCATAGAGCATTGATTTGATCCGTAAGCGATGTAAACAAGCTGCGGTCAAATCACATGCAGCATATAGTCAATAACATAAACCATTGATTTGATCCGTAAGTGATGTAAACAATCTGCGGTCAAATCACATGCCACATATTAGGGAGACCAGGAAGTGCGATCGCTTTTTGTTGACACAGCTGCGACTTAATGGCAAAATGCTTTTAGTCGAAGTCAAGTGGTTGCAGCTGCGTCAGCATATTCTTCGTGATCTGTATTAGAGGTCCAAGGTCAAGCAAAAATAATTTATGATCTAAGTCCAAAGTCCAGCAAAGGGACGCTGCCGTAGAGCAGCATAACGCTTAGTATATAAGTTAATCTAAGTTCAGCCCAACTTCAGTTCATCATCATCAGAGGACCCCGCTGTTCATCAACATCAGAGGACCCAGCAGTTCATCATCAACATCAGACGATTCAGCAGAGTTCGATAGCAGCACTGAGATCGAGTGGACTCCGCGGCTTGGGTGTTTTAATAAGTAAATTTAGCTAAGTAAAGTAGTGTATGTAGTAGTGATATAATAAAAGCAAAGCTGGTTAGCTCTTTTTAAAAACTACTCCAGTCGCGTAAAAAAATTAATTGGCGCCCAACGTGGGGCAGTGCGAAAAATAAAAAACCGGTAAAAATTAAACCTTGAAAAAACCAAGTAAAGTTCGGTAATCGCGCTGCAGAACCAAAACGCTGCAGACAATCAAGTATCTCCACGAAGGAGAGAAAAAAGAAAAAACCCAAAAAATTATCAAGTATCTCCACGAAGGAGAGAAAAAAGAAAAATTATAGATACATATACCTACATATGTAAGTATATACCAAGTATCTCCACTACGGAGAGAAAAAGGAAAGTGAAAAACTAATTACAAAATAGAAGAACAAAAACTATAAGTGCCAAAACTACAAACAACAAAAACAAAAAAACAAAAACTGTAAGTGCCATTAATAAAAAAGAAAAGAACTATAAGTGCCAAAATAAAAAAAAACTAGCCAACAAGAGTATAGATGACAGCATAGACGACAGCATAAACGACAGCATAGACGACAGCATAAACGAAAGCATAGACGACAGCAAAGACAACAGATCAAGAAGAAGTCAACAGTAAGCGTAAATTTCTGTATTTTTTACGTATTGCATAAACTTAAGTATCCAGCACCTATTAAAATAGGGCTCACTTGTGAAAAAAAAAAAAAAAAATTAAATAAAAATTATATTATATAATAAGATTTGAATCTGGAGGAAATATCCATATCGTTAAACAAAATGAGTTTGACAGACCGGGACGAACAGACTGGGTTGAACGCGATGACACTAACCCCAAACTTAGTAAACAGACTAATCAGTGCAAGTACTGCTAGTCTTAAGACCGAGCTTGATCAGTTAAAAGAACAGCTGAAATTGCTTACCTCGTCAAACCTTGTCGCGGAATACGAACAAGAACAAATTGACGATAACATAGTTTGTCAAGAATCTCTTGACATAGTTAAATCCCTCCCGGTATTTTCAGGTGCTAATTACGTTAGTTGGCGAGAAGCCGCTAACAACACTATGAGTCTATACGATAAAGGAAGTCGCAAATACTTTGCAGCTTTGACAATCTTGAGAAATAAGATTGTTGGGGATGCAAATAACATCCTAACGAATCACGGATGTGTTCTGAACTTTTATGGCATTATAAGTCGTTTAGATTTCGCGTATGCCGATAAAAGACCAATTCACATAATCGAACAGGAAATGAGCATACTTCGCCAAGGTAATAAATTAATATTAGAATATTATAATATGGTCAACGAAAAATTGACCCTGTTAATAAACAAAACCATCATGACCTATGGCACAAACACACCGATTACAAAAGAACTCAATAACAAAAACCGTGCGAATGCTTTACGCATCTTTATTACGGGTTTAAATGCGCCTCTCGCAAACATTTTATTTTCTCTCAAGCCCGAAGACTTACCCAACGCGCTTGCAAAGGCTCAAGAATTGGAGTCGAACAATCTTCGAGCCAATTTCGCGATGCAATTCGGAAGAGGCATGAACAACACTCCTCCACAAAATAATAACCTGAGATTTCCAAGAAGAAATAATTATAATAGTTACCAAAATAACCCCACTTATCCAAAACCTGTACCCATGGATGTTGATCCTTCCAATCAAAATCGAAATGATTTCCATGCAAACAGACACTCTTTTCCAAATAGGTTTTCAAATCACAGATTTTCAAATAATCGTAATTTCAATAACTCACACAATCAAAACGTAGGTGAAAAACGCGCCCACGGCAGTGGACAATTCTCCGCTCAGCCGCATAATAAAACTCAAAGAGTAAATAATGTCAGTGACTCTTTTTTAGACCAAGGCCCCGATTGCCTTACATATACAAAATAAGCGAAAGGACAGGAAAAGCATTCCAAATAATGATTGACACAGGAGCTACTAGTTCGTACTGTTCACCCAATACACTCCCCAATAGAAAGGAATTAGACATTAGGAAAAGAGTTAGGACAATTAATGGTTTTTCCATTATTACTCATTATTGCGAAGCATTTATATACGGAGTCAAAGAAAGATTCTATGAAATAGAAAACTTAGAGGCAGATATTTTAATAGGCTATAATTTATTGAAAAAGGCAAATATAAAATTAGATTTTTCGAAAGGCACGCTTACACATGGCACAAGGGAAGAAAAAATATACACTTCAGGAAAAGAATCTGAAGTACGCGAATCAGTGAAGAACACTGATGATAAATTAAATAAAAAAAAATACTTTCGGTAGTGAATCCGAAGGACTAAAGTCAGATAAAAATGCTGACATTGAAGTACAAAAAATATACACTTCAGGAAAAGAATCTGAAGTATCCGAATCAGTAAAAAGTACCGATATTAAAACAAATGAAAATACTTTCGGTAGCGAATCCGAAGGACTACAGGCAGCAAAAGACGCTGACGCTGAAACGTTAAATAAACAGGTAAATGAATTAAATTTGGGAGACAATGCTCCTGAAACCTTGAAAATGAATAATACGAACGCCGAAAGTTCGAAATATAAAAACGAAAAATTAAAAAGATTAGGATTGGTGATGAGGAAAAAGATTGAAGAAATTCACTCCGATATAGATACCAATCTTCCATTTAGAACGGATATTAAAGCGGAAATTCGTACAATTGTTGGATCTCCTATATGGAGTAAACAATATCCCTACCCGCTCTCAGTAAATTCGTTCGTAAACCAAGAAATTAATAAATTACTAAAGGACAATATAATTCGTCCAAGCAAAAGTCCATATAATTCTCCTATATGGGTAGTACCCAAAAAGGGTATAAATGAAGATGGTACTCCGAAATTGAGAATGGTAATTGATTTTAAAAAAATTAACGAACAAACAATATCGGATCGTTATCCTATTCCGGATACAAATGTAATACTATCAAACACCAAATTCTCATGAAAGAAGAAGACATTGAGAAAACCGCTTTTTCGGTAAGTAATGGGAAATACGAATATTTAAGGATGCCATTTGGATTAAAAAATGCACCAAGCATATTCCAAAGAGCAATGGACAATATCCTTAGAGACTTTATAGGCAAATTTTGCCATGTTTACATTGATGACATTATAGTTTACTCTAGCACAATAGAAGAACATACTCGACATTTAGAATTGATAATAGATACACTAAAAGATGCCCATATGAAGGTATCTTTAGAAAAATCCGTATTTTATTTGGAACAGATTGAATTTTTAGGCTATATAGTAGGTCACAAAGTAATTAAAACAGACCCCAAAAAAATCGAAACAATTTTAAATTATCCTATACCAACCACACTTCGACAACTTAGAAGTTTTCTCGGTATGACTGGATATTTTCGCAAATTCGTGAAAGACTATGCGACGGTAACCAAACCACTAACAAAATATCTTTCAGGGGAAAACGGAAAAATTTCCCAATATTTATCGAAAAAAATACAAATTAATTTAGATCAAGAAGCAATAAAATCTTGTGAAACTTTGAAACAATTGTTAGCAAACCAAGTAGAATTAACACAGCCAGATTTCAATAAGAAATTTATTTTAACCACAGACGCTTCAAATAAAGCACTAGGAGCAGTTTTATCTCAGGAAGGTAAACCGATCACTTTTATTTCAAAAACCCTAAATTCCACAGAAATGAATTACGCAACTAACGAAAAAGAGCTCTATGCCATTGTCTGGGCTCTCAAAAATTTAAGAAATTATCTTTACGCAGTTAAAGACTTAGAAATTCATACTGACCATCAACCACTTACTTTTGCTATTTCTACACGAAACCCTAATGCAAAAATCAAAAGATGGAGGTCATTTATAGAAGAATTTTCACCTAAAATGGTATACAAGCCAGGAACCACTAATGTAGTTGCAGACGCACTTTCGAGACAACATCTCAACAATATGTCTGACGACCAAACAAACAATGAAACAGAATCATCTGACGATTCTTTCGTCACTCAACATTCAGCTGACAGTAGTGACCACACTAAAATTTTAGAAACCTCAAAGCCACTGAATCAATTTAAGCAACAGCTCCTTCTTGCAAGAGCAAAGTTTACTATTCATGAATCTGTCCACAACTTCGGAAAAACAAGGCATATTATAGAATTTGATACACCAGAAAACTTAATGACAATTTTAAAAGAGTACTTACAACCCAATCTCGTGACAGCAATTCATTGTACACCAGAAGACTTATACATTATAAAAGGAAAACTTTTAGAGATATTCCAATGCAAATTTTTATACACTAAGAACTTCCCTTTGGACATTACAAATCGCGATGATCAATGGGCAATCGTAGAACAAACACATTCCCGAGCACACAGAAACTACACTGAAAATATTAAACAGATCCACAAATACTATTACTGGCCTAATATGAATAAGCAGTTCAAACAATATATCAGAGGTTGTGAAATATGTAACAGGAATAAATACGATAGGCATCCAAAAAAAGAACCAATTGGAGAGGCTCCAATTCCTAAGAAAGAGGGGGAGCATGTCCACATCAATATTTTCTATGCACAAAATTTAAAATTACTAACTTGCATAGATTCATATTCAAAGTTCCTAACTATAAAACAAATATCCGACAAAACGAATTTAAACGAAAAAGTCTTAGAAATATTGTAAAGCTTCCCACAGGTGAAAAAAATAACATTAGACAATGAACCAGGTTTTACCACAGTACAATTTAAAAGTTTGATGTCGAGACTGAGCATAGAAATTTATTTTTGTAATCCTCACCACAGTACGACAAACGGTCAAATAGAGAGAGTGCATTCTACCATAATAGAAATCGCTAGATGCTTAAAAGACGAATATAAGTTAATTGATTATTCGGAATCCATATACAGAGCTGCTCCACAATACAATAAAACGATCCACTCTGTGACAAATGAAAAACCATTCGAAATCATGTACAATAAGGTACCTCACGAAAACGTTCGTAACCAATTACTAGCAGCACAAGCAAAAATGCTAGAAAGAAATAATAAAAATAGAAATAGTAGAAATTACGCTTCCGATGACATAGTTTACGAAAAAAGAATAGGGGAAAGAAATAAGCTAAAACCCAGATATATAAAACAAAAGGTAAAAGAAGATTTAGGGCATAAGATAAGAATATATAACAAAAACAGGATAATCCATAAAGACAACATTAAAACCTAACACCCCATTTAAATCCTAAACCTCGGAATACTGAATCCTAGAGAAATACAAGACGTGACACGACATACAAAAATGACAATAACAGACCTTATGGATGTTTCCAAATTTAAAATTTTCCAAAATAAAAATGTAATAGTAATATATATCATATATCCAATAATAGAAAAAACATGTAATCTTTATGAATCTAGAGCTATTGTCCAAAATAACAGCAAGCTTCTAATTGAAAACAGAATTGCTAAATGTAATAACACTTTTAAAACGGTCGAAAATTGTTCAATAGAATTGACCAATACCTTTTGTAAATTAAGTCCAAAAGAGACTTGCTTGTCATTAATTTTAAATAATAAAGAAGCAGATTGTACAAAAATTATCGAGAAAAATAAAAATATTGATGTAATCAAAGATGGAGCTATCTTGGTATCAGGAAACAATACAGTAGATAAGTACAATTTAAATGGAATATATTTAATAACATTTGAAAACATTACTGTTATAAACGATATAACATTTTACAATCCCGCTAAAATAATACTTAATTACCTAAAACTAAATCGACCAATAGAATTTAATGTAATTGAATATGTAGAACCCGATGATTTGGAACGGGAATTTGAAAACATTAATCTTATGTATGTAACTCGTAAAGAGATCGAAACCCGCTCGGTACTTTGGACCTCCCTTATAACAATTATAATAATACTTTTGTTGTTTATGTTTTTATTTAAAATGCGTAACACCCTCTCGAATTGTAAAAAGGAACATAGTAAGAAACCCGATGTAAAAATATTAAAGAACGAAAATAAAAATGATGAACATTTTGAAGAAATTATGTTAAAAGATTTGAATGAAAAACTTGATGATCTAGTAAACAAAACTAAGAAAATTGAAAATAAAGATAACGAAAACTTTGAAGAAATTATGTTAAAAAGATTTGAATGAAAAATTTATGATTTAGTAAAACGAAGAATCGGGACGATTCATTTAAGAAAGAGGGGAGTTAATATCATAGAGCATTGATTTGATCCGTAAGCGATGTAAACAATCTGCGGTCAAATCACATGCCACATATTAGGGAGACCAGGAAGTGCGATCGCTTTTTGTTGACACAGCTGCGACTTAATGGCAAAATGCTTTTAGTCGAAGTCAAGTGGTTGCAGCTGCGTCAGCATATTCTTCGTGATCTGTATTAGAGGTCCAAGGTCAAGCAAAAATAATTTATGATCTAAGTCCAAAGTCCAGCAAAGGGACGCTGCCGTAGAGCAGCATAACGCTTAGTATATAAGTTAATCTAAGTTCAGCCCAACTTCAGTTCATCATCATCAGAGGACCCCGCTGTTCATCAACATCAGAGGACCCAGCAGTTCATCATCAACATCAGACGATTCAGCAGAGTTCGATAGCAGCACTGAGATCGAGTGGACTCCGCGGCTTGGGTGTTTTAATAAGTAAATTTAGCTAAGTAAAGTAGTGTATGTAGTAGTGATATAATAAAAGCAAAGCTGGTTAGCTCTTTTTAAAAACTACTCCAGTCGCGTAAAAAAATTAATTTACGTGACCCATTACTGCAGCTCTCCTATGAGTGTAATTACAAATTACAAAAGATGTGCAGGACAAAGAGTAAAGAAAGAACGAAATTCCTTCAAAACCACCTTCCACTGTTGCATCTGACTAACAAGTTTTCAAAGAGTGAACTCCACCCTGGGAACACGGTCAATAAGTTTCACGACCAATACGTGACTAAGAATAACAATTTAAGCCCGAGGAAAAGTAAACCACTTTACGATAAATCCTCTATAAACAAGAAGGACAAGGAAGGAAGTAAGAAATTCCGATAAAATGCAGACATTTCTCTGGTACTCATCACAAGGCAGGTGTCTTGATTCGTAACCAAACACCCAGTAGCTAGAACAGCCCTAGATAGATATCGTATAAAGCAATATATCCAATCCAAGAAACACGAGTGAGATCAATTTTCGCACTTCGTTGGTTTCCGTAGCGATGGAAACACGAAGGAATATGGTCCTCGAGCGTTTAATTGAAAGATTTACGAGCACGTGAATCAATGCTCATGCAAGGTTAGCTGGCAGATGGAAATTGCCGTTGAGTATGAAGGGAGGTTGATGCTGATAAGGATGACGGATGGCTGAGGATGTCCGTGGAATGAAAGAAAGATTTGTATTGATGTTTATTAAATGGTTAAAGACCGATTTACAACATGGTTCCAATCTGCTGTTTTTATGTGAATTCGTTCCGAAAAATTGAAAGTTAGCTTGAATCTAACAGAAAGTAGAGCAGCAGCCGTTAAGGAGCTTCCTCTCACTAATGTTTTCTTTCCCTTCAGCTATGTCGTCAATCATGTAAGAAAGCACTTCGAGGCACGTGTCGCCCATCCTACCAACCACGAATAAGCAAAAACCAAAACTCGTGCGACTATACCAGATGAATATCATGTCCGCCTTCGTGTGTTATTATCTACTTCACCGAATTTATCAGGAAATTCACATATCAATAAATAACCCCCCCTTAACCAGTGGCCGCCGTCGTTCCAAGTTCATGGCCATCTCAGGAAGTATGTCAGTCGACGTACTGGCAAGCGACTACATCGGCAGCATTTACTTCTTGCTTCGTTGAACGACTTTTCCTCTTCGACATCCACCTCTTCCCCACCATGTGAGTCAGTCGGGATTCAACAAAATCGATGGTAAATTCCTGCCTCAATCCTGTAGCCGAAGGCAATCCAATTACGCATTCTATGGGAATGTGTTGTGATGCGTAATCTCCCTCTGACCGAAAACCATCAATGGCAATTAAGTATCAATTTCCGTGTAATCATGGGGTCCTTCGATCCGTCACACGTTCCGCGCAAAGGAGGCCATGATGATGGGCCAATTATCTTGCCCAGATATTGTGTTGTTCTAGGCAATCTCCTACATAGTACCGATAACTGGTTAATAGTATGATCTTGTGTTCGGGAACGCATCTGTAATATCTGGGATGGATACAAGGTGAACATGTTGAAGATGTGTTTGCGAGATCGATTAATCGCTTAACACGTTTTGACAGAGCGAACGAAAGGAAACAAATAACGAGTGACAACAACTTGCCGCTGATGGATGACGATGTTGGTGATAACGGTGTGGTCTGTGCATCTGGTGAGGAGCAAACGGGCAACGAACTTGGAAATGCGGCTCTAGTTGAGGAAAACACGTATTTGCAATGCATTCAAACTGAGCTGGGACGACACGTTAATGTGATAACTCACTCGAGTTGGTTATTTATTTATTTTTACATTTTTATGGCAAGTATCTACGGATACAGGTTTTGGAGGGGGGACTTAATTAAGATAAGGGCACGTGGTAACGAGCTGGTAAAATGTGTGCAAGCTTTTTTGAGTGACACTGGGGGAGATTAGAGTTAAATATTGTCTTTTGTCCGAAACACAACTAGGCCTCTGAGCACTAACCTCCCGATCCTGTCACTCAGGCAGTAGGGACAATCACTAGGTTAGGTTAGTTGGGTGCCCTATTGACATGAAGTCAAGGTTCACTTAGACTACGAGAGGTCCATTGTGCCCATTTTGAAAAACTAACCCGAGGGAAACCTGTTAGTTGCCCGCTGAGCTGAACCATCCAGATTCAATTAAGAATCCTAGCAGTTTGTTCAGCTTAATGTCTCTTTCCTCCTCTAAACCCGAGAAGAAGTAGTTCCCGAGGAACGTAAATCTTTTTCGGGCCAGTGCAGGGCATTCACACAGTAGGTGACGAATGGATTCTATTTCCTCTTCGTCCCTACAGCTTCTGCAGAAATCGCTGTAAGGCTGGCCTAGTCTAGCTGCATGATATGATATCATGCAGTGCCCAGTGAGGGCGCCGACTACCATTCCCTCTACCAAGATTTAGCAGACTTTCCGGCTTTTTTTGTTATAGAAAGGCCATGTAAGCCTTGCCGTAGCGCATGTGTCTCATTGACACCATCGCTTGCTGGCCTTTCCTAGTAGCTCCACCCCTATTTCTCTGAATAGTGTGCTGAGTGGCGTTCTAACCTCAGCTGTGATCTGCGACGAATCTGCACCTGATCCCAGTCTGGCTAGTTCGTCCGCCTTCTCATTTCTGGAAATATTCACATGGTTACCTCATTAGCATCCGATATTTCTTCTAGTTTCTCTTTACAGAGTTTTACGAGTTTGGATCTTATCCATGTTGCTTGCAGAGCTTTAATGGCTGCCTGACTGTCAACATAGATTTTGGTTCTCTCACCTGAGAAATTCTCCCTAAGAATCAGATCCGCACCTTTTTTGATTGCAATGATCTCAGCCTGGAAGACGCTACAGCCATCATCAAGTCTGTAGGAGTGACATGCTTCCTAAGGTTCGAAGTAGACTCCGGCTCCTGTACCGGTATCCGTTTTGGATCCGTCGGTATAGATTGCCAGTTCCTCTTTCGTGTTTACCATACCACTGGCCCATTCCTGGAAGGAATCCTAATAGCTAGCAACAATCATATATAAATCCATACATGACTTCGTCAAGAACTGTCGGCAAAAGTGAAAGTTATAATCGAGGAAATGAAAGATGTTCATTACTATACAATTCATGTTCCAGAATATGTTCTGTGTTTCTTAGTCACTTCTTTTCCTTCATAATCCATTCATCCGCTCGAGTATGCTAATCCATTTAAACAGGCTTTTCAGAGAGACGTCTTGTCATTTAGTTCTGTCTAGGAAATCATACTTTCCCTTCGAGCACTTGCCACTGGAATTATTTACGTTCTCCCGTGGGTGGTATTCTAGATTTATTCATAGTCCAATTTCTACACGTACACGTTGTGCCTGTAGATGAGTAGGTAATTAAAATGCAATGAAGTGTTTAAAAATACACCCACTTGAAGCACGTGTCGCTTTATTAGAGTGTCTTGGTCTACGCGACACCAGAACTTTAACACTTTCGTACCACGTGTAATACCTTGTGAGATAATTCGAATATCATCATCTCTTTTGGATACATTTAAATTCAAGGATTCTGTGGACGGATGGACGACATTTAATGCTCGACATTCCTTTAGTGACTGTAAAAATCGAAAAGAGCGACAATAGCAGAGGGTTCGTGGATAAGGGTCAACTGCCACTGCCTCAGTGGCTCATCATCATCGTCGATGACAACAATAGATTCAATCATGTGCTGGGAAAGTCGGAAAAACACAGAAACAATTCGAAAAGAGGGAATCCAAAGAAAAACACACCCCCAACGATGTTAATAATGAATGGCAATTTGTAGTTGTAGATCGGCAACATCAATCGCCGGGAGATAGGATGATCCCTGGCAGTAGATGGATAGTGCAATGCCATGTGATGGGTGTGGACGACATTAAACACATGGCGTTTGGATGGCGCCTTGGAGATATTAGGCTTCCGGGATGTGTCTGCGTGATTATGTCGGTAATAAAATCGAATGTGGTTGGCGGGTAAGGTTGGTGGTCTTTGAAGGAATTACTGCTTGGGTTCGGGGCCTGCCATATGGCTTAAGGGGTAGTATGTATGCAGTTCTAGAATTCTGTTTACATTCACCACTAATTGCGGAGATGATATATACATAAATGACCATGAAATAAGAAATTAGTTTTGGGTAAAGTAGTTAAATAATAAAGTCAGGGGCTATGTATTCGTCTTTATATACATAAGTCGAGGAAACAATAACTACTCGTTTTTAGATTAAAGACATTGTTCAACGTTGCTTGTATAGGCAATCATTTCTACATGTACAATTACTTTTTAGCACCATCCGAACGGTGACATTCCAATGATTTTTAGCATATAAAACTGCGAATTCTATTAACGCGAATGGATTCAGTTCTGTTAATGGAACCAGTTAGAGTTCAGTCCTTTTCCGCTTCTTCTTCCGTCAGTGCCCACACTTGTTTATTCGTATTTTTCAACCTAATCCCCTTTTAGCTTTATAATGGGTGACTTGTTTGTTGTTTGATTTTTCAGTGTCCTAGATTTCACACTTTGCGTATGACTCAACTATAATTGCCATTTTAAAATGGGGTAGACTTACATCCAACGCAACGCAGACTTTGATCATTTTACAGTCACCATCATCGATCTACCTACTCTGCGACTTGACGTCTTCGAACTATTTTTTTTGGGAATTGTGGTGTAGGTGGCGCTACAGTCCGTGGTGAATCTGGGCCTCAACCAACAAGCGTCTCCAGCTGGCACGGTCTTTTGTCAGCTGTTTCCAGCGCCGCACGCCCAGTTGGTTAAGGTCCCTATTCATCAGCGTGCGTCACCGTAGATGCGGCCGTCCTCTAGCGCGCCTCCTTCCGGGGTGGATTCAAAGACTCTTCGGGTCATTACTTTATTTTCCATGCGCTCTATATGGCCTAGCCATCTTAGACGCTGTACCCGTAGGCGTCGTACCAGGCCGATGTCGCTGTACAACCCGTACAGTTCTTCGTTAAATCTTCTCCTACATACACCGTTTAAACAAACGGGTTCGTAGACAGTGCGCAGAATTTTCCTCTCGAAACGATCAAGGGCATCTTCATCCACTTTTGTTAATGTCCAAGCCTCTGCGCCGTAAAGGAGGACTCGGATGATCACGGTCTTAAATAGTGCCGCCTTGGTTTTCCGAGAGAGGGCTCTATTTCTCAATTGCCTTTTGAGCCCAAAGCAATAGCGGTTGGCAAGAGTGATTCTGCGTTTTATCTCAGCGCTGGTGTTGTTGTCACTGGTCATCAGTGAGCCAAGGTAGACGGATTCCTTGACTACTTCAAAGTTTGATCCGCCCATGGTGACATTCTGGCCGATACGTCGGTGTTGACCGTCTCTTTTAGATGAAAGCAGATATTTGGTTTAACCCTCATTAACCCTGAGACCCATTTTAGCCGCTTCTACCTCTATGCTTACAAAGGTCTCCTTGACGTCTCGCTGTGTCCCTCCAATCACGTCGATGTCGTCGGCGTACGCAAGCAATTGCGTAGACTTGTAATAAATCGTACTCTTGTGTTAGCCAGTGACTCCTGCACGATATTTTCAAGCAGGATGTTGAAATAGTTACATGACAGCGCGTCACCATGCCTAAACCCTTTTTTAACATCAAAGGTCTCGGTTTGCTTATTACTTACTTACTTACTTATCAGGCCTGCGATCCATGGAGGATCTGAGCCTGAGCTATAGCTGCCTTCCATCCTTGACGTTCCCGGGCACGCTGCTTAAAGTTGTCAAGACCAAGATGTCTTACATCCGCGATTACTTGGTCTTTATACCGAAGGTTCGGTCTTCCTCTTCTTCTCGAACCAGGAGGCTCGGAGTCGAAGACCCTCTTAGCTGGAGCGTTGATGTCCATGCGCTCGATGTGGCCGAGCCAGTGTAGTCGACGGCTCCTTGCCTTCCGGACTACATCCACATCTTGGTACAACTCGTAGAGTTCGCGGTTGTGTCTTCTTCTCCATTCACCTTCCTCACAGACAGGACCAAATATCCGGCGCAGAATTTTTCTTTCGAAAGAACCCAAAATCAGCTCCGCTGTCCTGCTTATCATCCAGCTTTCGGCTCCGTACAGCAAGACTGGCAGAATGAGCGTTTTGTAAAGCATGACTTTGGTCTTTCGAGTGAGGAGTTTTGACCCCAGTTGTTTGGACAAGCCGAAGTAGCAGCGGTTGCCAAGGGCGATTCTACGCCGGATCTCCACTGTGGTGTCATTTGTGGAATTTACGTTTGCACCGAGGTAGACAAATTCCTTAACTACCTCGAAATTGTAGCTGTCAATTGTTATGTTTTGTCCCAGGTGGTGAGCGACGGATTGGTTTTTGCTTGACATCATGTATTTCGTTTTGTCCTCATTGATCTTAAGACCAACTTGTTTCGCCTGTTCTTCAATCGCCGTGAATGCTTCCACAATGCCACGGCGAGAACACGCGATGATGTCGATATCATCCGCATATCCTAGCAGCTGGATGTACCTGTAAAAGATAGTGCCTTCCCTGTTGACGCCTGCCCGTCGCACTATCTGCTCCAGCACCAGGTTGAAGAAGTCACATGACAGCGCATCTCCTTGCCGAAATCCGGTGCATGTTTCGAATGGTTCCGAGCTCCTAGAACCGAGTTGCACGGTGCATCGCGTGTTTTTTAGCGTGGCGCGACACAACTGGATCAGTTTTACCGGGGTCCCGAATTCGGCCATCGCCCCAAACAGTGCTTCACGATGAATGCTGTCGTATGCGGCTTTGAAATCGATGAAAAGATGGTGTGTATCGATTCGAAACTCGTTTGTCTTTTCCAGGATTTGTCGAAGTGTGAAAATTTGGTTTATAGTTGATTTGCCGGGCCGGAAGCCGCACTGGTAGCTGCCGATTAGTGCGGTGCAAAAGACCTTCACACAATACGCTGGACAGGATCTTGTATGCGACATTGGGCAGGGATATACCTCTATAGTTGTTGCAAGAGGTAGGATCACCATTTTTGTGGATGGGGCAAATAAAGCTGGTATTCCAGTCGTCGGGCATGCTCTCATCTTCCCAAATTCTGCAGATGATCTGGTGCATGCTCCCTACCAGAACATCGCCGCCAGCCTTGAAGAGCTCTGATGGCAAGCCATCTGAGCCTGCGGCCTTGTTGTTCTTGAGCTTCTGAATAGCTGTGCCGACTTCTTCTATGCTGGGTGGGAGGACTACTTCAGCGGCTGGAGTTGGGATTTCCTCAGTCCCTACCACTCTCTCTTGGTCATGCTCGTTAAGCAGCTGCTGGAAGTGCTGCTTAAATACATCCACTATTCCCTGCGGGTCGGTGACAAGATTACCCTCGCAGTTTCGAAGAGCCAGGGTGCCCTTTTTGAAGCCTCCTGCAAGGCCTTTGGCTTTCTTGTAAAAGGCTCGTATTTTATGTCCATCCCTAGACTCCTCGATATCCTTGAGCTGGGAGGCTGCGAAGATTCTTTTCTTTTGTCGCAGTAGTTTCTTCTCCTCCCTTCTTCTGGCTCGGTACTCTTCTCGCGCTGCCCTGGTTTTCCTCTGCAGCGCCTTTTCGTACGCCTCGTCGGTTGCTGCCTTTTTCTGCTCACGCTCGCCATCATACCACGGGTTTCTTGTCGGGGGTGGTAGGTATCCTAAGGTGGTTTCGGCTACTTCCTGAATGGCTGAGCGGCAATGCAGCCACATATTATTGGCATTTGTGTTCGACGTAGGCATACCGTAGAGTCTTTCGCTCAGCTGCTCCCTGTAGACTCTGGCAACCTCCGGTGTGCTCAGGCGCCCAATGTCGAACCTCCTCCTGATGGGCTGGTGCAGCTTTCTGACATTGGACAGTCGAGCTCTGAATCTTGCTGCTACGAGGAAGTGGTCAGAGTCGACATTTGCCCCTCTGAATGTTCGCACATCCAGGATGTTTGACGCGTGCCTTGCGTCAATGAGCACATGGTCGATTTGGTTGGCGGTTCGACCGTCCGGAGATCGCCAGGTTGCTGTGTGGATTCGCTTGCGAGGGAATCTTGTGCTACTTATCACCGCATTACGAGCTGTCGCAAAGTGAGCGAGTCGGAAGCCGTTATCTGTTGTTGTATCGTGGAGGCTGTGCTTTCCGATCACTCCGCCAAGGGTGTTTTCCTTACCGATTTTGGCGTTGAAGTCCCCAAGCACGATTTTTACATCGTACTCCGGACAAGCTCCGTAGGCGTTGTCCAGGAGGTCATAGAAGTCCTCCTTGATAGGGTCTTCAGCCTCGTCGGTAGGGGCGTGTGCACATATAAGGCTGATGTTATAAAATCTGCCTCTGATGCGGATCACAGCCAGGCGATCACTTATATGTTTAAAGTCGATGACCTTCGACCTTAACCGCTTTCCCACGACAAATCCGCATCCCAGTAAGTGCAACCTTTTGTGACAGCTGTAATAAATGTCGCAATTTTTCTTCCTAATCATACCGTTTCCTATCCAGCGTATTTCCTGGACCGCAGTAATATCCGCCTTGTACTGCGTGAGGATTCCTTCTAGTTTATGAGCAGCTCCGGGAGTGTACAGGGTTCTGACATTCCAGGAGCATACTCGCAAATCGTCTTCCTTTTTCGTGCGTTGTCGTCGTCGAGTATCCGTCCGTGTATCCGAGGCATCTTGCTCATTCATAACTTTGTTTTTTTTTTTACGTGGGCAGGCTAACACGCCGCACAACCGCCATTCTGGTCGGGGTTTTTTTCGCTGCATACGTTTGTTCACCTCCCAACGGTTGTTGAAGAGGCTATCCAAAGGGCGCCGCGAGGAGGCCGTATGTCAACTTGACCCGGGCATTTAAACAGGGATCGTTGCTGGCATCTCGCCAGGTTGAGAGCAATCAACAACTTTACCCTGTATGTCCGAGCCCATGCCCTCTACCATGCCCTCGGTTTGCTTATTACCAACCTTAATGGAGCAGCGAGAATTCTCCATTGTCATCCCACACAGTCGGACGAGTTTGGCAGGGATGTTAAAACTAGACATGGCTTTGTATAGCTCATCTCCATACACGCTGTCATATGCAGCCTTGTTATTGACGTCTTCTACAAGATCTGCCGTGGCGTAAATATTAGGTCCATTGTGGATTTACTTGACCTGAAACCACACTGATGAGAGCCGATCAGGTTATCACAAACGGTTTCAGGCTTTCACACAATACGGCAGAGAAGATCTTATATGCGATGTTATGGAGACTTATTCCCCTATAGCTGGCGCAGTTATATGGGGCTCCTTTCTTATGAACCGCACAAACGATGCTGAGACTCCATACCTCAATATCGCTATTTGGACTTCGTCTAGGTCGGGTGAACGGAATTCTCTGACATCGTCGTCCATTACGAACGGATTTTTCTGCCTGACAGCGGTATCTTGTCTGTCATCGCCGTTATACCGTCTGCAGAAGAGGTATTTCCAAATCCACAGCATCGACTGTGAGTCTACTACCAGTTCTCCATTTTCATCCCTGCAGGCCGCGGCTCTGGCTTTGTAGCCATGGCATGTTCGTTTTACATTATTGTAAAACATCCTCGATCTCACGCTTTCCGTGTTCTCTCTTCTTCCTGATGGGAAGCGTGTACTCCTCTCTTCTCTTCTGCTCATAAATTTCGCAAGCAGCTCTCGTCCGTCGATGCAGCATGGCTTTATATGCCTTTTGTTTTGCTGCATGGGCCTGTTCGCATTGTTCATCGAACCAGGGGTGTCTAGATGGAAGCAGTTTGAAACTCAGCACCTCTGAGGCACTGTTTCTGACGGCGCTCTGGTAATGGGCCCGTTCCTACACTATTGTTTGTACTGCTATGGGGGGCGGATTTTGAGAGAGCTTGGAGGAGACACTATCGGCAAAGATTCTGGGAGCCTCTTGCGATTGTAGCTTTCCGACGACAAACTCACGTAGTTCTACTCGACTCCTATGCATTCTTGATATTCCCATTCGTACCTTGGCTGCAGCAATTTAGTGGTCGGAGTCGATGTTGGCCCCTCGGAGGGTTCGTACGTCGGGATTAATCACTGCACCACGGCCACCCCCTGAGGAAATCCAAGAAAATGTCTTGGAAATACATAGACTTGCTACCAATTGCAGCCCTACTTCATAAAGCGCTATCCCAAGAACACACAAATTGACTCGGGCTGCTACGTAAATCAGACGGAACCTTTATCGTCAATCGCAGGGAAAACCTGGAGATTTTGCTTGAGGTGCACTTCCCTGGTTCTACTCCCCAGTCGATACCTTCTGACGATCAAACTATCATAAATGGTATCGACAGTAGAATGAATAGCCTTTCTGGTAAACTTTTCAGCCCCGATAGAGTTAAATGGCCAATTGGCTCATTTAAACCCTAAGAGGCCCCAGGCAAAACCGGTGACTTTCCTGCCTTGATAGTTCCTTTTAGGTCTTGTTTCAACCTGGGCTACATCCCTCAAATCTGCAAAGAAGTCAACCTTGTTTTCATCCCCAAGATTGGAAAGCCAAGGGAACCACCTAAATCCTATTGCCACACAATGGAAAAATTGAAAGAGATCCGTATTAGAGATATCCTGTGGAATCAGATACCACTGCATTCCGATCCGTATGCATATCGCAAAGAGCGATCTACTGAGAATGAGCTACATCACTTAGTGTGGCGTGTTGAAAATAGTTTCACACACAAGGAGATCGCGATTTGCGCCTTCCCCGATATTGAAAGGACTTTTGACAATACTGGCTATGACTTGATCATCACTGCACTATCCTGCAAGGTTGTAGACCATCCCACTAATCACTGGTTTGTGCTGGGGATGCTAAATAGCCGTATTATATCGGCCACATCCGGAGAGGTCTCGGTGACAGTATCGGCGGCTAAGGGGTATCCACAAAGAGGAATCCTTTTACCCCTTCTCTCGTCGATAGTTACCAACGACCTACTAGGCAAGCTAACCACTCGTGACTAGGATGTCATCGGATATGCTGATGACGTAGTGGTCATAGTTACAGGCAAGTGCGAAACTGCTGCCTGTGAACGCATGCAGCCCGCGCTTCAGTTTATCTCTGATTGGTGTGGCAGAGAGGGTTTATTGATTAACCCAAATAAGACAACCTTAGTCTCCGTCTAAAGCTCCGTCTTTCTAAATGGCACAAGCATAGGATTTTCAGAAGTTAAGTATCTAGTATTGACCTTGATCGCAGACTTAACTGGAACCCCAATATTAGAAACAAACTTACAAAAGCGATGAAGGCCTTGTGGGCCTGTCGACCCACTTACGCTAAAACCTGGGGACTTAAATCCTAGGTAGTCCACTGGTTATACTCCGCCATAGTAAGATCTATCATCACCTGTGCGTCCACGGTATGGTGGACAATGTTGAGCAAAAAACGACAATCGTTTAGCTTCAATGCCTTCAGGGACTAGCGGGTCTTGGCATTACAGTCGCTATGCCAAAATGCCCCACGGTAGCCCAAGAAACACTCATTGGATTTACGCCACTCCACTTTTTTTATTAAAAAGGTGGCATAACCCAGTACAATCTGAATTCTACGCCCGGAAACAAGCATGCCATGTAGCTCCGTGGGTCACATGTCCATCTTGCAACACCTCCCCCGAACTGGATATGATTACCACGGTCCCGGATGCATTTCAAAACACCTTCACTTCTGACAAGAGATTTCGGGTATTGATACCAACCCGCTCAGTATGGGTAACCACTGATCCCTTGCTTAATGTCAAAGGCCATAAGTGGTATACTGATGGCTAAGATGGTTTCTGGCGTTAGCGCCGGCATATTTGGACCAAATCGTAAAATCTCGAAGCCCATGGGAATGAGTCCTAGCGTCTTTCAAGTAGAATCACATGCCATCCTAACATGCGTCAATCTAAACCTAGAGACTGTCATAAGAGGAATAACCATCAACATACTTTCTGATAGCCAAGCAGCGCTTAAAATGCTGAGTTCGTACAGCACGAACTCAAAAACCGTCAAGGAGTACTATGATGTCCTACAAGGCCTCGCCAAATGAAACAAGGTCAACCTCTGATGGGTGCCAGGGCACAACGGTATTAAGGACAATGAAATCGCCGATCAACTCGCTAGGAAAGGTTCCAGCGAAAAATACATAGGTCCCGAACCTTTTTGCGGCACTCCCAAGTCTGAGATCAACTTCTTCTTGGACAAGTGAGAAAAGTCTCAACACCTGTCCTTTTAGAACAGAGTTCAGGGACTTTGCCAATCGAAACGATTTATATGTTCTATTAACATGCCCAAACTTAATAAAGTAGACACATATCGGAAGACTAGTCCGCTATCTGATGGAGCACTGTGGTCTGAGATATCATCTTAACAAAATTAACCTCTCGTCTGAAACTGAGTGTCAACTCTGCCTTGAGGACGAAGAGACAGCAGAGCACATACTGTGTGAGTGTGCTGCTCTCTGCCATCTCAGGAAGCGTGTCCTCATCTTGGCTCCTACGAGAAGCACTCTTAACATCATTAAGCAAGTGGAGAAGCTCCTCGGCTAATCGGCTAGTAGGTAAAATAGATCTGTAAAGGTCGCAGTGCCTCGTGCTCTTTGGTAGCACTAGCCCCTTAATTAAAAAACAAGACAAAAAAAAAAGTGCACGTGGTGCGAAAATGATTCGTGTTCCGAATAATTTGCTTAGATGGACGATTTTGTCGACCGTAAAATGGACGATATGTTTGGTGAACTGAACTATGTATGGTTTTCAAAATAACTTTTCACAATTTGCACGCGTTGTTTTGACGTTTACCTATGTACATATATTCTTCGTAAAATAGTAGAACGTGTTAACCGCAAGTCTCCCTCGCAAGCGAATCCACACAGCAACCTGGCGATCTCCGGACGGTTCGAACCGCCAAACAAATCGACCATGTGCTCATTGACGCAAGGCACTCGTCAAACATCCTGGATGCGCGAACATTCAGAGAGGCAAATGTCGATTCTGACCACTTCCTCGTAGCAGCAAGATTCAGAGCTCGACTGTCCAATGTCAGAAAGCTGCACCAGCCCATCAGGAGGAGGTTCGACATCGTTCGCCTGAGCACACCGGAGGTTGCCAGAGTCTACAGGAAGCAGCTGAGTGAAAGACTCTACGATATGCCTACGTCGAACACAAATGCCAATAATATGCCGCTGCATTGCCGCTCAGCCATTCAGGAAGTAGCCGAAACCACCTTAGGATACCTACCAGCCCCGACAAGAAACCCGTGGTATGATGGCGAGTGTGAGCAGAAAAAGGCAGCAACCGACGAGGCGTACCAAAAGGCACTGCTGAGTAAAACCAGGGCAGCGCAAGAAGAGTACCGAGGCAGAAGAAGGGAGGAGAAAAAACTACTGCGACAAAAGAAAAAAAATCTTCGCAGCCTCCCAGCTCAAGGATATCGAGGAGTCTAGGGATAAACATAAAACACGAGCCTTTTACAAGAAAGCCAAAGGCCTCGCAGGAGGCTTTAATAAGGGCACCCAGGCTCTTCGAAACTGCGAGGGTAATCTTGTCACCGACCCGCAGGGAATAGTTATGCAGCATTTCCAGCAGCTGCTTAACGAGCACGACCAAGAGAGAGTGGTAGAGACCGAGGAAATCCCAACTCCAGCCGCTGAAGTGGTCCTCCCACCCAGCATCGAAGAAGTCGGCACAGCTACTCAGAAGCTGAAGAATAACAAGGCCGCAGGCTCAGATGGCTTGCCATCGGAGCTCTTCAAGGCTGGCGGCGATGTTCTGGTAGGGAGCATGCACCAGATCATCTGCAGAATTTGGGAAGATGAAAGCATGCCCGACGACTGGAATACCAGCTATATTTGCCCCATCCACAAAAAAGGCGATCCTACCTCTTGCAACAACTAAAGAGGTATATTCCTGCTCAATGTCGCATACAAGATCCTGTGAAGCGTACTGTGTGAACGTCCAAAGCCAATTTGCACCGCACTAATCGGCAGCTACCAGTGCGGCTTCCGGCCCGGCAAATCGACTATAGACCAAATTTTCGCACTTCGACAAATTCTGGAAGAGACCAACGAGTTTCGAATCGATACACACCATATTTTTATCGATTTCAAAGCCGCATACGACAGCATTCATCGCGAAAACTGTTTGGTGCGTTGGCCGAATTCGGGATCCCGGGAAAACTGATCCAGTTGTGTCGCGCCACGCTAAAAAACACGCGATGCACCGTGCAACTCGGTTCTAGGACCTCGGAACCATTCGAAACATGCACCGTATTTCGGCAAGGAGAAGCGCTGTCATGTGACTTCTTCAACCTGGTGCTGGAGCAAATCCATCCAGCTACTAGGATACGCGGATGATATCGACGTCATCGCGTGTTCTCTCCGTGGCATTGTGGAAGCATTCAGGGCGATTGAAGAACAGGCGAAACGAGTTGGTCTTAAGATCAATGAGGAAAAACGAAAGCAAAAAGCAATCCGTCGCTCACCACCTGGGACAAAATGTAACAATTGACAGCTACAATTTCGAGGTAGTTAAGGAGTTTGTCTACCTCGGGGCAAACGTAAGGATAGACGCCCGGGACCGTCAAGGATGGAACGCAGCTATAGCTCAGGCTCAGATCCTCCATGCATCGCTGACCTGATAAGTAAGTAAGTAAGTTAACCGTAAGTCAATTTTCAAGTGTCATATTGACATTCTATAGAAACGGTGTTGCCAGTATAAAAAAACGTCTGAAAAAACACCCTTTATAAGAGTATATGAGCATTATTCTGTTTATGTCCAGAGGACCTTTCTCGTTAACAGACGTCGTGTTTTCACAATCTTTACATTTTCTTCTTAACATATTCATCCGAGAGTTCGATATTCGTGCACCAGTCATCGATCAAGCTTAGCGTTGCTTGAGTTTTGCGACTGACATTAGTCAAACGTGAACCGATAGACGTCAGAGGTTCATGGGCAGCCCTTGTTTACGTCAAAAATGATACAAATCAATGTCCGCGCATGAGAGCTCGAAACAGTTAATTGGGTTGGCTTAAGTCCCACCTTGTGACTCAAACTCTGGCACAGATAAACCGATGTCATTAGAATGCCATTAGCGCTATGATTTAAAGCACTTATTCGGAAATAGAATTTGTAATAATCAAATAAATTCGTGACATAATTGGGGTTAATGTAGTATGCACATATGTTGGCGTTACAGTCCATGAAGGATCAAAGCCGAGCTTCCCTCAATCACGCATGTTGTGTGTGATATAATAATGTGTGTTTTTTTAGCTGCTTGTTTTTTAGAGTTCCATCCTTTATTGTCTCCGCGAGATCTGTTATATTCAAAAACCTCTGTGATCAATTTTATTCGACCTACAAAGCAAACAATTCGATCCTTAGTAAACTGGCCAGCTTAATCATGCAGTTTGTCGTTTTATCACTCGTCTGAGCCAATAAGCCTGCGTAAATTACAGTCATAGGAGGTACCTTTACACGTGTTACTACTGATACCAGCCAATATGTCGCATAAGTGACTCAAAATCGAACTCTCCGAGTGGAGACCCTAATATGTAGTTTTGGTCAATATTGACATGAAGTACATAACCCTTAGAAAGCACCTGGCATTTATCAGTTTATCAACCCAAATAAATATTTTCTACACTTTTATAAATTTCCTTGGCTATTTTTGACAAACAACTTTAATATAGTCAAAGGATTTCGTCTACCTTGGTAATTGGGAACTAGGGTCCTCTCTCCGAAAACTGAAGTAACGCTCTATAAAACCTTAATCATCTCGGTCCTCCTTTACGGCGCAGAAACTTGGATGTTAACAAAAATGGATGAATAGACCCTTGGACCAGAGCAAAATTCTGCATACAATATTCGGGCCCGTTGTGTTGACGGAACTGTACGGGAGGCTGTACAGGGACATCGGCCTAGTACGACGTCTTCGGTTCCAACGTCTAAGATGGCTAGGCCATCTATAGAGCAAATGGACACCACAGCTCCGGTCCTAAGAGTTTTCGTGGAAAGGAATCTTAACCAACTGGGTGCGCGACACTAAAAGCAGGCCCAGGTTCTCCCTATAAGTAAGTAATTTTTGACAAACAAAAACCAAGCGCTTAAAAAATTAAGTTACCTGTTTCGAAGATTCGATGGTGCCGTGGCGTACTGGTTAGTGTGTTGGACCCTGACTCACGATAAGCTAGTTCAGATCCCGATAACACCAACGCCATCGAATGTCTATTTCGCGTCATCCCTCCTCGGCGGGGTACTGGCAAAACCCCCCGTAGTATACTTGCTTCTCGACTTAAGACGTTCGGGATCGGCATTAAACTGTAGGTCCCAGGTCCCACTCACCTGTGAGAAAAATAAATCACACACAACATGGGTGATTGAGAGATGCCTGGCTCGGACCCTTTACGGGCTGTAGAGCCACCAAAGCAAGCATTCAGAAGGTTCGGAAGATTCCGAAGAGTCTTCGAGTAGAACCCCGAGGGACGACTGAACTTAGGGTGGCGCACTAAGGGGAAGGGGACCTCAACCAACTGGGAGTACGTCGCTGGAAACAGCTGGTAAAAGACCGCGCCAACTGGAGAAGCTTTTTGGTTGAGACCCAAGTTCACAAGGGATTGTAACGTCACCTAAGAAAAAGAGGATTTGGAAGATCACACGCTCTTAGGTATTACCAACAAATCAGCGACAATTCTTCAATCCACTAAGATTACGTTTGTTTCTCAAATTAATCGTTTACTTCCACTTACATAGAGGACGCTGTGGCGCAGTGGTTAGTGTGTTGGACTCTGACGCACGATGAGCGAGTTCGGATCCCGATAACACCGACGCCATCGAATGTTTATTTTGCGGCGTTCCTCCTCGGCGGGATACTGGCAAACCCCCCGTAGTATACTTGCCGTGAAAAAGTTTCTCGACTCACGCCGTTCGGAATCGGCATTAAACTGCAGGCCTCTTTCACCTGTGCGAAAAATAGATCACACACGACGTGGGTGATTGAGAGAAGCTTGGCTCTGGTCCTTCATGGGGTGTAACGCCATCAAAGAAGAAGAGAAGATGGGGTTACATTTCGGGGTGAATCACGGCCTCAACCAGCAAACCTCTCCAGCCGGCACGATCTTTGGCCAGCTTCTTCCAGTGCCGCACGCCCGGTTGGCCGAGATCCCTTTCTACCTGTGCGCGCCACTTTAGATGCGGTCATCCTCTGTTGCGTCGTCCCTCGGGGTTGGAGTCGAAGACTCTCCATTCGCTCTACATGGCCATCTTAGACGTTGGGTCCGAAGACGTCTAACTAGGCCGATGTCGCTTCTCCTCCACTCTCCGTTTACATAAACGGGACCAAAGACTGCACCAGAATTTTCCTCTCGAAACGCCCAAGAGCCTCCTCATTCGCTTTTGATGCTCTTGATGACGTCCAAGCCTCAGCGTCATGGAGGAGGACCGGGATGATTAAGGTTTTGTATAGGGATACCTTCGTCTTACGAGAGAGGGCTCTACTACTCAGTTGCCTCTTGAGCCCAAGGAAGGAGCGGTTGGCAAGAGTTATTCCACGTTTTATATCAGCGCTGGTGTCGTTGCTGCTTGTAACTCTCAAGTCAAGGTAGAAGAGGTCCTTGACTTCTTCAAAAATATAGCTACCAAAGGTCCATGCCGACCTGGACCATGAATTCCATGGTCTTCTCCAGAATTTTTCGGAGTGTAAATATTTGGTCTATTGGGGATTTTCCTGGCCTGGAACCACACTGGTTGGAACCTACCAAATTGTCCACGAACGGTTCCAGCCACTTACACAGTACGGCAGGGAGGATCTTCAGGAGGCTTATCCCTCTGTAATTGTCGCAGTCATAGGGGTCTCCTTTCTTATGGACCGGTTAAACGATGCTGAGATTCCATTTATCGGGCATACGTTCTTCCAACCATATCTTGCAGACATGTTAGTGCAGCTCATCGCCAGCTGCTTTAAATAGTTCAGCGGAAAGTCCGGCTGCTCCAGCAGCTATATAAGACTTAAGATTCGATGTCGCTATCTTAATATCGTCTAGGTCGGGTGACGGGATTCTCTTTCATCTTCGTCCATTGTAAACGGTTCGTTCTGCCTGACGGCGGCATTTTGACTATCATCGCCGTTATACAGTCTGCAGAAGTGGTCCTCCCACAAAATCAGCGTCGACTGTGACTCCACTATTAGTTGTCCGTGCTCATCCCTGCCGCCTTCTACTCTGGCTTTAAAGCCTTGGTATGTTCGAAAGTCGTTCCTGCAATAGCATCTCTGCATCTCCTCTATCTCGCGCTTCTTGTGCTCGTTCTTTTTTCTTCTCAGAGGAGCATTCTTTTTCTGTTTATAGAGATCTCGGGCACCTCTCCACGAATGCAGAAGGAACCATGTACCTACGTTACAAACTTGAGTATACAACTCCTGGGGGAAAGTTCACGTAGGAAATGCCATCAAAAAGTTGTGAAAATCCTTGCTTAAAGACTATTTATGAACGTACTATATAAGGTGTTTCAAAAGCATTTCCTAAGCTACGGCCTCATAAAAAGTAATCATTCCCACACCCGAGAACAACCACCACCCACCGCCCATTACAACCAGCCCCAAAGGAATTATTGATTGCCACCAAAATAAAAACGAAGCCAAAATCGATTTCCTCGTAACGAGAACGGAAATAAGGAGCGATTCTTTCCCTCGATATGATGACGGCCGACGATGTTGGCATTCGTCAGGTGAAATGTATCCGGACCAGGAATGGAAGGAAACATGTTTTTTTTCTTCCTCCTCTACAGCTGTCTGCATATTTGTACGCTGAAGGTCGTCGTAGCGAAAGTCTCGATGGTCGATAGTAATTTTGTTTTAGATTATAGACACTTAGCTCGTTGTACTCATTCGAGAATTTATCGACTACTCGAGTGCTTTAGAATTTATATCCGTCCTAAGCACCAGTGAATTCCACTTGAACAAAATGAAACTAATGGAACACAGCCGACCCCAAAGGATGTACCTGACACGCATGTTTATACATTTGTACGTATAAATGTGTACTGGTAAGTGGCGATACTCATCTCCCCCAACTTGTGCCAACCAGACATTCCAACCACTCAACCACTTTTGACTCTAAGTAGTCCCTGGATACTCAATGAACGGAGCCAGGAAAGTGTCTATATATTTTCGTTCATTTCAAACCGTATCGAATCGTATCCGCCTGTCACTTTGCATAGTAAGTTCCATATTGGAAGAAAAAGGTGAGGAAACAATATCGAAAGTGTCACTCCCACCTACGTGGTCCGGAATGCGTGTACGGCAGTGTGGGATGTCGATTCTCGATTCTTTGGTGTATGTGATTTGATGGAACCATATTTAATGGATCGGAGAAAATTAGATGTTACGGCGGTGAGGCGTTGGGCCGTGTTTTGGGAGCGCCATCAAAATGAATTACAAGCTGTTGTCGTTGTTTATGGTTGGGACAGGAAAGGGTATTGCACCTCCTATTTATTCAAAATCAATACCTAAGGAATTCGAGTAATTGTTGTGAACAGTGCAGCAATATGGCGTTCCAGAAATAACCGGAACAACATATGAATGATAGTCGTTTTCAAACTTATCCCGCAATACATTACAGATGTTGGATAGCACATTAGAGACTATTTGATACAAATTTCAGGATGCATATTGAAGAGCTGGTGATTATTAAAGTTTTGTTTGTTCTAACGCGATAGTCAGGTTAAAATGGGATCTTCGTTTTAGGCACCCTATTACTAAGACTTCGCTGTCCGTCCGTCCGTCCGTCCGTCCGTCCGTCTGTCACCAGGCTGTATCTCCTGAACCATGATAGTTGGACAGTTGAAATATTCACAGATGATGTATTTCTTATTATTTCCGTTATTTCCGCTATAACGACAAATACTAAAAACAAATAAAATGAATATTTAAGGGGGGCTCCCATACAACAGACATGATTTTCATCCAAAAAATCCTCTTGGTCACATATTGACCTAAGGTTATTCGACAATATCCCACAATTTTAATTTTGCCCCTCTGTGAAATACGTCTTGAACCCCAAAATGTGTGTTTGGCGTTAAAATCATAACCAATATGAAAATTCGGTCCAAAGTTATTAAAATGGGTTGCCTCGAAAATGGGTTGGCAATTTTAAGCAGAGCTCTTCAACTATTACAGGATTTAGAGATTTATGGGCAGTAGTCAAAATTTACGTGATGGCAAAGGACTAAAAGGTCTCGTGGTGTCATCTGGAGATTTCCTATGGAAATTGCAGACGAGGAAGGGCGAATTGCGATCCTCCTGCGCCAAAAAAACAGGATTAGTCGGTTGGGCTACGGCCTAGTAAGCCCTAACCGTAAAAAAAAAACACAAAATCCAAAACAACCACAAGCCTCGGATATAACGGACCGGATTTATGTTGACGACCCTTCCAAAAAACGAAAAAAGGACAATGATGCGCTACGATCGCCAAGATGCGCTTACGGATATCACGAACGCAGCGGAGTAGAATAAGGATACAAAGTTATGACGTCGGAAAGCTACTATCGCCAGAAACCGTTCGTGCTTTTACCGATCGCGTCTCCCTTAAGCTCTCCAATACACCTCAATCCTCCACGCTATCTATAGAACAGCAGTGGAGCCTTTGCAAACAAGCCCTGAAAAGCTCTGCATCCGAAGTTTTGGGTTTCAAAACTCCACCACGAAGAAACACCTAGTTCGATAAGGAGTGCAGGAGGATTCATACAGCGAAGCAGGATGCATATAAGGCCTCGCTGCATAAAAGAACAAGAGCAGCTCGTGAGCTCTACGAGTTAAAAAGAAGAGAGGAGCATAAGCTTCTTAGAAGAAAGAAGATAGAGCACGAGAAGCGCGCTATTGAGGATTTGGAGAGGTGTTACTGCAGGCGTGACGTTCGAAAGACTCATCAACAGGTAAAATGAATATGCCAATGATATAAAGCCAGAACGGAAGCCTGCAGGGATGAGAACGGACACCTAGTAGTAGAATCGCAGTCGATGCTGAGAATATGGATAAACTGCTTCTGCAGACTGTATAATGGCGATGTTAGTCAATAAACCGCTGTCAGGCAGAATGATCCATTTCTAATCGACGAAGACCGCACAGAATTCTGTACCCCTGACCTCGACGAAGTTAAGATTGCCATATCGAAGCTCACGTCGAATAAAGCTGCTGGCGCAGACGGACTGTCTACTGAGCTCTTCAAGGCAGCCGGGGATGACCTGGTTCGGAGCATGCATCAGCTCATCTCTAAGATATGTTCAGAGGAAAACATTACCGAGGAATGGAGTCTCAGCAGATGAATAAGTCTTCTTGACATCGCTTACAAAATCTTCTCTGCCGTTTTATGTGAACGCCTGAAGCCTTTTGTAAATAAACTGATAGGTCTTTATCCAGTGCGGAATCAAGCCAGAGAAGTCCACCATCGACCAAATCTTCACACTACGGCAGATCCTAGAAAAAACCAATGAATTTCAAGTCGACACTCACCACCTACGTGTCGACTCCAAAGCCGCATACGACAGCGTAATTAGAGACGAGGCTATACAACGCTATGTCTACCTTTGACATACCTCCGCAACTCGTCAGAATATGCAGGATGACTTTGGAGAACGCTCGTTTCTCCATCCGAATCGGTGAACACCTTACCGATAGCTTTGATGTCAAAAAAGGATTAAGGCAGGGTGATGCGCTATCGTGTGATTTCTTCAACATCATATCGGAAGTGATTGTGCCAAAATCACTTGCCAATACAAGAGGCACAATCTATTTCAAATCCTCGCAACTCCTTGCATACGCCGACGATATTGACATAATAGGTAGGTCCCAGCGAGATTTTAATGAGGCGTTTGCGAGTATTGAGATGGAGGCGGCGAAAATTGATTTGGCGGTAAACGAGTGCAAAACTAAATATATGCTGTCATCAAAAAAGGCCGCTCATCACCGACGTCTTGGCCAGAACGTTTGTATTGGCAGATATAACTTTGAGGTACATAGTTAGGGCCTTCGTCTACCTTGGCTCCGCAGTGACCTGGAACAACGACATCAGTTACGAAATCAAACGCAGAATCACTCTTGCCAATCGCCTCTTCTTTGGGCTCAGAAGGCAACTGAGTAATAGAGCCCTCTCCCGAACGACAAAGTTGACTCTATATAAGACCCTTATCATCCCGGTCCTGTTGTACGGCGCAGAAGCATGGACACTATCAAAAGCGAATGAGGAGGCCCTTGGTCGGTTCGAGAGAAAGATTTTGAGCGTGATTTTTGGGCCTATAAACGCAGACGGGGGATGGAGGAGAAGATTCAACCATGAACTTTACTTTACGTCAGGCGTCTACGGATTCAACGCCTAAGATGGCTGGGCCATGTAGAGCGAATGGACACCACAGCTCCAGACCGGAGAGTCTTTAAATCCAACCCCGAGGGACGAAGAAGCATAGGACGGCCGCACTTAAGATGGCGCACACAGGTGGAAGGGGACCTCAGCCAACTGGGTGTGCGGCGATGGAAAGGGCTAGCAAAGATCGTGCTAGTTGGAGGGGCATGTTGGTTGAGGCCCAGGTTCACCCCGAACTGTAGCGCCCATTAAGAAGAAGAAGAAGTCAAAATCTACGTAAGTTGAAATGTATTACATACTGGGGTACGTAAAATGAAAACAGTGGAGTGAAGATGTCATTCAATGGTGCATGCTTAGATAGGGAGCAACTCGAGAAAGTATGCCTTTTAGAGCCGACTAATTGGCTAATTCGTGGTGAAAAGTACGTAGCAGATTTGAATAGGTAATTGTCATTTATACGTTGTCATGCAACTGTAGCTCTGAATACCTTAATGAAATCATTTGACATATCTTGCGTATGCACTACGGTGTTCAAAAAGTAAGGCGACAATTGAATTAAATTTTTTTTTTTTTTTTCTCACATCCGCGCCAAGCTTCACAGCAAAATGCATTTGATGCACTACGCTTTCAGTGGCATGACTTAGTCGAAGAAACTGTTTACAAGTGACATAGGGAGCTACAAGAAGGCCGGGAACCTGTCGAAAGCAAAGACCGTCCCGGAGGACCATCAACCTCAACCAGCTCACGTCCACAAAATCAAAGATTTAGTGTTTGCTAATCGTCGATTAACAGGGGTGTTTTGACCCCCAGGGTCGATAAGTATCTACTGACATAACGTCCCATTGAAGTGTATGAAACAAAGCTTATTGGGTATCAGAACACGATGAAACGCATTATTACGGGAGGTGAGACTTGGATTTACGCTTACAACCCAGAAAAAACCCATCGATCAAGTGAATATCGTGCAAAACCAAAAAACCGTGGCAAAGTCGCTCAAAAATCAAGGTCATACTGAGTATTTTCTTCGATTATCGTCGTGTTGAGCATTTTGAGTTCCTTCCGCCAGCTCAAACTGTCAACAAAGAATATTATTTGAGCCTTATGCGTCATTTGCATGAAGCTGTTCGCCTGAAGTGGCCGAAATTGTGACGAGACAACTTTTGGTTTTTGCACCACGATAATCAGCCACCCCACACTGCATTAATTCTTTGTTTCAAATCCAACGTATTCAACTGATTTCGAACTTTTGACAAACTCAACAACTCGATAGAGGAGATACAAGCTGCATGGAAGATGGAGCTGAAGGCCATCACGGAAATTGACTTGAACAACTGGTTGTTTCATCTCACAGAGCGAGATTTGATGAAAAGTTGAAAAGGAAGTGGTGCAGAGTGGGTAACATGTTTTCTTATGGAACTTTTCCACCTTACAGTGGGTTTCGATAAGGCTTGGAATGTAAGTGCGGACATTCGGACAACTCCTGCTTATGGCGAA
The DNA here is from genome assembly GCA_951905685.1 of Eumerus sabulonum. Taxonomy (NCBI): domain Eukaryota; kingdom Metazoa; phylum Arthropoda; class Insecta; order Diptera; family Syrphidae; genus Eumerus; species Eumerus sabulonum. The sequence continues at coordinate 50,123,044 of OX645062.1, read as the reverse complement.
GTCATATAAGGAGTCCATCTAAACCCACACACCTTTAGTATTGAAATATATTGACCTTGATAGAGAATATTTTGAAAACAATAAAGCCAACTTCGAGTCGACGTTTTTTACTTTCTTTTTTGTTTATTGTTCGTGCAGGTTCAAGAATTTATACTCTTATAATGTTTATCACAGGAGGGCATGGGCTCGGACATACAGGCTAAAGTTGTTGATCGCTCTCAACCTGGCGAGATGCCAGCAACGATCCCTGTTTAAATGCCCGGGTCAAGTTGACATGCGGCCTCCTCGCGGCGGCCTCTGGATAGGTTCTTCAACAACCGTTGGGAGGTGAACAAACGAATGTACCGACTAAACCCCAACCAGAGTGGTGATTGTGCGGCGGGCTAACAATCCGCCCACGTAAAAAAAACGGAAAGTTATGAATGAGCAAGATGCCTCGGATACACGGACGGATACTCGATGACGACGACGCATGAAAAAGGAACACGATTTGCGAGTATGCTCCTGGAATGTCAGAACCCTGTACACTCCCGGAGCTGCTCATAAACTAGAGAGAATCCTCACGCAGTACAGGGCGGATATTACTGCGGTCCAGGAAATACGCTGGATAGGAAACGGTATGATGAGGAAGAAAAATTGCGACATTTATTACAGCTGTCACAAAAAAAAGCGGGAAAGTGGGAAAACGGTTAAGGTTGAAGGTCATCGACATCGAGGAGAAAGAACTACTGCGACAAAAGAAAAGAATCTTCTGCTCAATGTCGCATAGAAGATCCTGTCAAGCTTACTGTGTGAACGTCTAAAGCCAATTTGCACCGCACTAATCGGCAGCTACCAGTGCGACTTCTGGCCCGGCAAATCGACTATAGACCAAATTTTCCCACTTCGATAAATTTTGGAAAAGACCAACGAGTTTCGAATCGATACACACCATATTTTCATCGATTTCAAAGCCGCATACGACAGCATTCATCGTGAAGGGCTGTTTGGTGCGATAGCCGAATTCGGGATCCCGGGAAAACTGATCCAGTTGTGTCGCGCCACGCTAAAAAATACGCGATGCACCGTGCAACTCGGTTCTAGGACTTCGGAACCGTTTGAAACATGCACCGGATTTCGGCATGGAGATGTGCTGTCATGTCACTTCTTCAACCTGGTGCTGGAGCAGATAGTGCGACCGGCAGGCGTCAACAAGGAAGGCACTATCTTCTACAAGTCCGTCCAGCTGCTAGGATAGGCGGATGATATTGGCATCATCGCGTGTTCTTGCCGTAGCATTGTGGAAGCATTCACGGCGATTGAAGAACAGGCGAAAGACTTGGTCTTAAGGTCAATGAGGACAAAACGAAGTACATGCTGTCAAGCAAAATCCAATCCGTCGCTCACCACCTGGGACAAAATATAACAATTGACAAAATGTTACAATTTCGAGGTAGTTAAAAAGTTTGTCTACCTCGGGGCAAACGTAAGTTCCACAAATGACACCACAGTGGAGATCCGGCATAGAATCGCCCTTGGCAACCGCTGCTGCTTCGGCTTGTCCAAACAACTTGGGTCAAAACTCCTCACTCGAAAGACCCAAGTCATGCTTTACAAAACGCTCATTCTGCCAGTCTTGCTGTACGGAGCCGAAAGCTGGACGAAAAGCAGGACAGCGGAGCTGATTTTGGGTTCTTTCGAAAGAAGAATTCTGCGCCGGATATTTGGACCTGTCTGTAAGGAAGGTGAATGGAGAAGAAGACACAACCGCGAACTCTACGAGCTGTTCAAAGATGTGGATGTAGTCCGGAAGGCAAAGATCCGTCGACTATACTGTCTCGGCCACATCGAGCGCATGGACATCAACGCTCCAGCTAAGAGGGTCTTCGACTCCGAGCCTCCTGGTTCGAGAAGAAGGGGAAGACCGAACCTCCAGTATGAAGACCAAGTAATCGCGGATGTAAGACGTCTTGGTCTTGATAACTGGAAGCAGCGTGCCCGAGACCATCAAGGGTGGAGGGCAGCTATAGCTCAGGCTTAGATCCTTAATGGATCGCTGGCCTGATAAATAAGTAAGTTATGTTTATCACACAACCTGAACGGAGTGCAGTAATTTGGGTCGTAGATGTCCGTTCACTACTCTCCAGGGGTGGTTGTCCTAGATAGAAGAAGAGAAACCGACCGAATTATTCACGTTGGCTGCAGTTCTCAGAAACTTTTCCATGCACTAAGGGTGTAATATTATAATTGCATACACAGTGTGAATTTGAAGTGACCATATGCTGTGAGTGCTATACCTTCATCAGTATGCTTGCTCACTTCTCATTCACAACAGCTGTGTTGCAGAATTTTTTTTCCGTATGGGAATGGTTTTTTCTTGGTTAAGTAACAGCTTTGAATTACAGACCTTCCGCTCGACGGTCGGTGATGTTTACTACTGCACCATGACCACCACACTTGTACATCTCAAAACATAAGTAGCAACCCCACGAATTTAAGTGGCCTCCTTGTCGTGGGAAGAAGACGGACTCCTTTGGAAACTCCTTAAATAACGAGCTACTTATTGGTCCACCAATTCAGCGTGATTTAATTAAGGTATGTCTACGATTTCGCCGACATCGATTTGTTTTTACCGCGGTAGTCGTCAAAATGTTCCGGCAAATTTGGTTAGATGATGTTCACACTAATTTCCAAAGAATTGTTTGGAGGGAAAATATCACTGATGCAGTGAAGCACTTTTGATTACGCACGGTTACTTACGGTGTAGCTTCAGCATCCTCCCTATCTGTTAGGGTTCTAAACCAGTTGGCACAGGACTATCAGGTAGAATTTCCCAATGATTCGAGTATTCTACTTGAAGACGTCTATGTGGATGATATCATGACGGGGTTTAACACTACAGAAGACCTAATTGCCCTACAGTCTGAGTTGGTAGGATTGTTATCTCAGGCAGGACTACACCTTCGGAAGTGGAGTTTCAACTGCAAGCATTTATTGTCAGCGCTACCAAAGGAAGATTGCGAGTACTCTGCTGTAGAATCAGAACAGTCGTCTTCTCTCATCAAGGTTCTAGGAATGTTTTGGAATCCACTTCATGACGTGTACTCTTTTCGGATGCCTAAGCAAGACTACTCTACGGTACTGTCTCGGCGCTTGCTTTTGTCAGAAGTGTCTCGGATTTTTGGCGCCATCGGTTATTTTATTTAAAATCCTGTTCCAGGAGCTGTGGTTCACAGAATTCAACCTTGGTTGGGACGATCGGTTGCCGCCACCTTTATTTCAACTCTGGATAAGTCTTCGCAAAGAGATCCACCTTTTTGAATAGCTAGAAATTACGAGACAAATATTCACTGATTCTGAGGATGTCGAGTTATATGAATTCTGTGATGCATCCTCGACGGCTTATGCAGCAGTTGTCTACTCCCGCACTAAGGCTAAGGACGGCGAATACAAGGTCACCATCGTTGCTGCAAAAACTCATTTCGCTCCACGTAAACCATTTTCAATTCCGCGATTATAACTCTGTGGAGCTGTCTTTCTCACTCGTTTAATCACACTTATCACTTCATCTTTATCTCCAAAATCGTTTAAAATATTTGCTTGGTGCGATTCAGAAATCGTGTTGCATTGGCTTTCATCCCCTCCTCGTCGCTGGGCAACATTCGTCGCGAATCGTACCGCCCTAATCCTGGAAACTATTCTCCGACAGAGATGGAATCATATCGCCTTGCAGTCTAATTCCCCACACTGTGCTTCGAGAGGGTTAAGTCCCTCACATCTCCTTTCCTTTGAGCTTTGGTGGAAGGGACCACCTTGGCTAACACAAGATTGCCAGTTTTGGCCGACGGGCAATCTCTTATCGCAAACGATGCCGATTGAGTATTTAGAAGAAAGAACACCACCAATGCAGCAGGTGTTTTCCGCGCGCCTTGACTTGAACAATGTGATCGACACTCTTATTCAAAATATCTTCTCCTGGTCTCGGATGCAAGGAACTCTCGCATTTTGTATTCGGTTCGGTTACAATTGTCGCTCTCAACGCGCCGATCGCCGTACTTCATATTTGTCCTTGCCAGAAATACAACACGCAAGAGCATTATTATTAAAATGCTCTCAATTAATATCATTCAGGGCGGATATTCGGTGTCTTGAAGAAACCAAAACATTGGCCTCGAGATTATTAAAACTCTCTCCGTTTTTTAGTAGATAGTGGACTTTTACGAGTCCGTGGACGACTAAAGCATGCCAATGTTTCATTTTCTATGAAACACCCGGTCATCCTATCCAATAATAAGCCTATATCTAGCCTTATCATTACAGACATTCATGTTCGATATTTGCACCCTGGAGTTACATAGACCTTTTCTCTCGTCAGGCAACAATTTTGGACTCTAGGCAGCAGAGATCGTCTTTCGCTGTAAAACATGCTTTATGCAAAGAAGAAAAACAACAGAGCAGTTAATGGGCAATCTAACATCACACCGTATTCAACCAGGGCGCGCCTTTATCAACTCAGGATGTGATTTCGCGGGACCCATCACTATTAAACTCTCTAAAACCCGGAGCGCAAAGGCATCAAAGGCGTACATCGCCTTGTTCATTTGTGTGGCTTCCTTATCGGCAATCACCAACGCTCATGTTTAGGTCTAAAAATGGAGAAAATAGAAGTATTTGAGTCCTTTTAGTAAAATGAAGATGATCTGTCAGAAATGGGTAAGCCACTTCGCATCAAATTCGGCTTATGGATGATTTAACAATGACATGTATGTAGGACCACTTTCTTCAATTACCAAACGAATAAGGCTACTTTTGCTTCATTTCATTTGACGCAATTTTCTTCTTAAGCGTACTTTTGAAATTACCTTTCCTGCTGCATTTGATTGCACTCATCAAATCAAACGGCTGTCGAAACTTTACTTCTGAGATGTAGTAGAAGGAAATGCGTTATTTTACAATAAAATTGAAAACTATAAACCGCTTTAGGTCAAACTTTGCTCGATAACGCATTTGCCCTGGACTGGAGCAGTCGTGGATGGTAAAGGACTAGCAAAGGCCTCGTAGGGGTCGCAACTGCCGACGCATGCTGGCCCGACAAAAAGCGAGCCTCTGCAGCCGAACACCTTGTAGCTCTGCTAGTCAGATCCTACATCCACCTTCTCGTGGTATGTATGTATGTTGGCGTTACAGCCTATGAAGGACCTAAGCCGAGCTTCTCTCAATCGCCCATGTTGTGTGTGATTTGATTTTCCCATAGGTGAAAGGGACCTACAGTTTATTGTCGGATCCGAACGGCGATTTTCGAGAAGCTTTTTTCATGACAATTTTACTACAGGGGGTTTCGTCAGAACCCCGCTGAGGAGAAACACCGAGAAAAACACGTTCGACGACATGGCTGTGTCGGGATTCGATCCCGTGTCATCGGCGTCAGAGGCCAACACACTACCCACTGCGCCACGGTGCTCTCACCTTCTCGTGGTACCATCCGGAAATTCCCTTACAAGGGAAATTACTGACGGAAGAAGCCGAATGGCGAGTATCTTGCGCCACCAAACAGGATTAGTGTCGGTTGGGCTATAGTCTAGCAAACCATAACCGTAAAAGCCCAAATTGCCCAGAAACAAAAAACAGCCTCGGATAAACAAACCGAACGGACCTATGTTGACGACCCTTTTATAAAACAAAAAACATTCAAGGACCTTCGGTTCTGTGCGTGGAATGTTAGGTCCCTTAAAAGTGCGGCTGAACAACTTGGGAACGCCCTAGATCGCTATACAGCGGACATAACCGCCATCCAGGAAATGCGATGGAATGGACCGGGTAAAAAGCGGATGAATAACATCTACTACGATGACTGCTAGTAGAGGGCAGAGACTATTTGGATGCGCATTTGTTGTTAGAGGTGGACTAAGGCATAAAGTCCTAAGCTTTCAGTATGTGAGTGAACGCCTCATAACGACCTGCATCAAGGTAAAATTTTGTAACATCAGCTCCATTTATTTATTTATTTATTAAGCTTATTACAAACTATTCTACTTAAACAATCTAATCTTAAGTATTAGCTACTTAACTAACGAAAGAATAGAGTGAAGTGGTGTGTGGGAGGTAGAGGGATTAGATTAGATTGGATTTTTTTTTTTTCTTTGTAATTGGACCTTAGGAAAGATTTTTTAATGGATGGTAGAGATAAATGAAAGTCAATGGATGTTTGAGAATGGTTGGCTAGACGTAACATTCGACATATTGGTTCATTGTAGCCATAGTTAGTGCGATGAGGAGGGAGTCTGAAATGTGGAGTTGTTCTTAGGCGACGAGGGTTGGTATTGAGCGAAATCATTTCAAGGAGGGCAGGAGAGTTGATAATTCCAGCTATAAGCTGGTAAATGAAGAGAATGTCAGCTGCCTTACGGCGGCGTGTTTTCAGGGTTTGTAAGCCGATCAATTGTAGACGGTCTTCGTAGGGTGGTAATACAGTCCTGTCAGACCATGGGAGACCTCTTAAGGCAAAACGTAGAAATCTACATTGCACAGCTTCAATTCATGCAGAATGGCTAACGTAGTAAGGAGACCAGGCTTGACTGGCGTATTCCAGGATAGATCTGACGTATGTAATGTAGGGGGATTTAGTGTCTTAGGGATTCGAGAATTCCCTACACCAACGTTTTATAAAACCAAGGGCAGAATTAGCTTTGTGTATGATATGATTGATGTGGGAGATAAAGTTTAGCTCTCTGTCGCATATGATACATAGGTCGCGTATGAAGGAGACGTGGGGTACAGGCTCGTTAAGTAGATAGTAGATAGGTAGTTGTTATCACACCAATTACAAGGTCGCAAGCGAGTCTGCAGGAGTTAATATTGTCTTGCTGATTTTCATGTCGTCTGCATATATTGACAAATGGGAATCTTTTAATATAAGGTCGACATCGTTAACAGCGAGGACAAATATTAAAGGGCCGAGATGACTACCTTGAGGAACAAAATAAAAATAAAAAATATTCTGTATTGGCGATTCTCAAGGTACGATTTAAGCCATGATATGATTTGGGGCGGGAAGCCTGAAGCCTCTAATTTAAAATAAATTAATGTATGGCTTAACTTATCGAATGCTTTACTAAAGTCTGTAGTGACAACATCTACCTCGTTGCCTTGCTCCAGAGTTAGAAGTATTTTGGAGGCAAATTCGGTAAGGTTGGTTGTGGTAGACCTGCCTGCAGTGGAAGAACATTGAGTCATACACGACGGACTCGAAGAGCTTAGGGATAGCGGACAATTTAGCAATCGGTCTGTAGTTAGAAATATCCATCTTGGGGCTCTTTTTGTGAGAGGGGAAGATGTTATAATTTTCCAAATGGTTGGAAAGGAAGCTTGACTAAGTGAAAGGCGAAAGGGAGTGGAAAGAGGTTTGCAGGGAAGCGATACATTTCTTGAGGAGAATAGCTGGGAGACCAACGGGACCTGGAGAGAAGTCATCCTCATTGATATCAATTACGGAGAGCGATGTCTGAGAGCAGTTATTCATATAGCTGAAAAATACAGGGTCGGGTTTATGACTGCAATCGCTAAATGATAGGCTAAAGAATGAGGCAAAAAGGTTCGCGACGATTTTGGGGTCGTCGGAGGTAGTGTTGTTCCATTTGAGAGTGGAAGAGACCCCATCTGATTTTTCTTTGAGGTTGATAAATTAGTAGAAACGTCTAGGGTCGGTAATAAGGGACGCCTGCATTCTTTGAAGATATGAGTTGTAGAGTGTGTCACAGAGGATAGAGAAGCATTGGGAGGCTTGTTGGTACCTCGCATGATCATGCGAGGGAATTTGACGTTAAAAACTTCTTAGAAAGTTTATTTCTCGTATTACGGAGAGTACGTTGTTCCTTGTTGTACCAGGGAGGTGTTGAGACACAATTTTTTCGAAGGACGTAAGGAACAAATTGGATTATGCAGTTAAAAAGAGCAGTGTAGAAAAAGTCCAATGCGATGGCAATAGGCGTGTTTTCGCTCAAGAAGAGGCTGAAGTCTATCTCTTTAACTGAAATGATAAGTGAGGCGAAGTCGACCTTTCGGAAGTTGAAAAAGAAAGAGTGATCATAAGTGGAGGAAGTTTGGTTTATTTTATAGGAGAACTTAAGGGACCAGGGAGGATGATATTGGTCCAGAGTTTACAGTAGATGGGTGCTTGCGGTAATGACGATGAAGTCTGAGAAAATAGAGTATATTGTGTCAACAGCTAGCTGGTAGACTTGGGCATGTTGGGATGGGCGGATGTAACTGCAAAGGATGTAGATAAAGCTTCTGGTGACTGGTATCTTGGCGCAGACAAGTTTAAAAGGTGCACAGTTCGAAATTGCCACAGCCGATGCATTGAGGCGGCTATGGATAGACAAAAGGACCACTCGCCCAAGGGGAAGTGCGTTATTGCGCTCACCGTCAGTGCGAAAAACGTCGAAATCGGAAGAGAAGAGTTCGGAGTCGAGAATGCTAGGATTGAGGTTGGTTTCGGTTAAAGCGAAGATATCGTAAGGAAGCGTTAGAGAGTTAAGATAGACAGTTGAGGTTTAGGAACGAAGGCCTCTTACATTTTGATAGTATAGTGAGAGAAAAACTTCAGGGAGGGGGGTTGTGACGACAGAGTTAGGGACGATAATAGTTATTGGGCATCCCTGCGAGCTTTTTGGACAGAGGCAAGGCGCATAGAGCTAGTATGAGTGGCGAGACTAGAGAGGTCGCCTTTAACCGTATTAGCCGAGATGTTGATGCACTCATGGAAACGGTCGTAGATTTTTCTTAATGCTGTCGGTTCGGTAGGCAGGCCTTCTAGTTGGATTGAGACCATAACATTGGATTTGGTTTTACCGTCAAAACAGACAGAATCCGGCTTATAGTAAAGGTAAGCTAGGTACAGGCGAATATTTTCGTAAAGACGATGATCACGCAGTTTGGACATTATATGTATAACGGCCATCCAGATCATTAGGCGACAAGCACTTCTCAACTAGTTTAGAGGTGAGTTTAACGGAGGGAGGGAGGAGTGGATCCAAAAAAGGGGGGTGGTTATTTTGTGAGGAGGAAGCGAAAGGTGAGGGAGGAGGAGGGATATTCGCGGATTTGGGAGGGTTGTAGGTGTGGCAGTGAATGAAATTAGGGTATTTGGAGGTCGAGGGAATATTAGACTGGATGGGGAGGTTAAGGGAAACTCGATTGTGAGGGTTAACCTTACTGTTGTTTATACAGGGATTGGGAGAGATGTTATGGAGGGAAGCAGTGTTCGGGATAGAAGAGGGGGTATAGAGCAGCTTGGGAGAGAATACGGGAAAGATTCCCGTTTTGAAGCTCCAGTTCGGGAAAAGGAGGATTTAAGGAAACTTTTTGACTGGAGTTTGAATAGTGATACTTAGGATTGGTCTTAGATTTTGATACAGAATTAGACTTCGAATTAGGCTCATATTTTCTTATAATTAGGTTACATATAGTACAATCTCTACCGAAGGGGTTGGTGAACAGCCAGTCATATTTGGATGGAAGTATTACTTTAAAAATAGCTGGACCGGTTTTCTGGCAGTCCAGCAGGTTAATGGAGTAACGTTGGGAAAGGAGTTTATTGACCCAAGGAGTACCAGCTTTCTGCGGAACATTGTGAAGGATGAAGACTGATGAAGGCTTCTTTGTATTGAGTTCCTAGAGTTTTTTGATACGCTGATCCCATTTTATTTTGGTCCAAGTTGTACCGAAGCGATGGATAGAAGGGGCACCGGAGGCAGATCGTGGTTTGTCTTCTGTGGTAAGACAAGGTGATGTCTGGACTTGAACTGATGTTGTAGTCGAAGGAGGGGTCGGTCCAAGGGAAGGCAGGATGGATGAAGGTTGAGAAGTTTCAAGACAAGTCTCTTTGTCGACAGCGGTGCTTAGGCACTGAAACTCATCCATAAGGGATAAATCGTTGTTAGGAGATGTGGCTGGAGAAGTTGGGTCCAATTTGCAGGCAATGGAATGAAATTTATCGATGATTCGGTCAATGGATATCGACTTTAATATCAATCTCAGATCATCCAGCGATGAGTTTATTCTCTTGGTAGCGTCCAGTTGGAAGCGGACAAGATCATCCATGTCTTTGACGGAGCTAGTGAGAAAAGTGAGAGAGCTGGTGATGGTGGACAGGCCTGGAACAAGGTATGTCGCATACAAGATCTCCGCTACTGTTTTGTGTGAACGCCTGAAGCCGTTCGTAAATAAGCTGATAGGTCCTTATCAGTGTGGATTCAGGCCAGGGAAGTCCACCATCGACCAAATCTTCGCACAAAGGTAGATGCTGGAGAAAGCCAATGAATTTTAAGTCGACACCCACCATTTATTCGTCGGCTTCAAGGCCGCATACGACAGCGTAATTAGAGACAAAGTACATATATAACGCCACGCTGCCCCATGCAAATCGGTGCAGAACTGACCGATAGTTTCGAACTCAAAAAAGATTTAGACAGATCGATGCGTTGTCGTGTGAGTTTTTTAACATCATATTAGAAACGATTTTGTGAAAATCACTGGCCAATACAAGAGGCACAATCTATTCCAAATCATCGACTTTTGCGAGTATTGAGATAGAGGCGGCAAAAATTGGTTTGGCAGTTAATGAAGGCAAGACTAAATATCTGCTGTCATCTAAAAATGACATTTATCACCGACGTCTTGCCCAGAACGTGAATATTGGCAGATACAAGTTTGAGGTAGTTAAGGACTTCATATATGTATGTACCTCGGCTCCGCAGTGACCTGGTGCAAAGACGCCAGTTTCGAAATCAAGCGCAGAATTACTCATGCCAACCACTGCCTTTTTGGGCTCAAGAGGCAGTTGAGAAGTAGAGCTCTCTCTCTCGTACGACCAAGTTGATCTTTTATGAGACCTTAATTATCCCAGTCCTGTTATACGGCGCAGAAACATGGACTTTATCTAAAGCGGATGAAGAAATCCTTGGTCGTTTCGGAAGAAAAATTCTCCGTGCGATTTCAGGTCCTAAAAACACAGATGGGGCTTGGACGAGAAGATTCGGTCACGAACTGTATGGGTTGTCCAGCGACATGAGTCCAGTCAGGCGTCTATGGATCCAACGACTAAGATGGCTAAGCCATGTAGAGCGAATGAACACCCCAGCTCCAGCCCGGAGGGTCGTTGAATCCAAACCCGCGGGATGAAGAAATAGAGGATGGCCGCACCTAAGGTGGCGCGCACAGGTGGAAAGGGACCTCAACCAACTGGACGTGCGGCACCGGAAGAGGCTAGCGAAATATCGTGCTTGGTGGAGAGGGATGTTGGTTGAGGTCCAGGTTCACCCTGAACTGTCACGCATGCTAAGTAAGTAAGGAGGAGTGGTTTTTTCACAAGAGAGGCATGAGGAGAATTATTGAACAGCAAAATCGGCCACCATAATCACTTCATGCCAGATCCGGACTATGAAGTGGACACATAAGAACATTTTAACTAAATTCCGGGCACTCTAGCGAGCCACTATCGATATGTCTCGCCGGATTTTGTCATGGTGGTACACAATTCCTCTCCGATTGGCCAAAGCTGGCCGCTTGCTTCCTTGAGATGGTTCAGTTGTTGGCGTATAGACATATGTTGTAGGCGAGTAGCTCATAATAGATTATTCTCTGCCAATCCGACCAAACATTTAATGTTGGCTCATCGTCTTGATGTTTGGTCTCCACCAGTCACCAGAAATAAATGGAATTTGTTACGATTCAGCAGCAATTCGCAGATGTTAATATGTATTTCATATTTTCAAATGTATCGAGCAATAGAAAAATGACAGTCAGATTCGGCAATTTTCCTGTACGCCCCGTTTCTTCTGCAACAAAATATGAGCCAGTAATTGCACGAACGCATTTGGGACGCATTACGCTTGTTGAGAGTAATTCCCGAAAGATACTACACAACGGTCGAGCACTTCGCGGAAGTGCGGCACAAAACCACACTACACAACGGTCGAGGACTTCGCGGAAGTGCGGCACCGGCACCACAACACACGACTCAACATTTTAAGCCATTCCGATCTCGCATCCTGAGAGAAGAAGTCACTCCATACACGAGTTACGTCAACACAATTTTATATTTAACTTATTTGATCGAATAAAGATTTGCTTTAAATTTATCACCACTACACACACGAGTTTCTATATTCATAACAACGCTCTTGTAGCGATTGTTTCTTTTATTTACGTGTGAACCAAATATTGGCAAACGTTGAGGAGCGATCAGTTGCTTAGTTTACGAAATCAAGATTTAATTGAATGCCGTAATGTTGCAGCTTTAGGCCATTGTGAAAATTGCGGCGTAATAAGTGCCACATTGCCAAATCACAATTTTTGTAAAATTTTGCATGCGGCTAAATTTCCAAGGTCTAGGTTACCGATTTACATGCCCACCTCGCCCCATGAATTGGTTGTATTTATGCAGTAAATAATTTCATTTAAATTTTCAAAATACATGCTCATCTCTATTTCAATTTCGTGCTCATTATACCGTCATGCAAAGCACTCGTGTCACTAATTCCACCATTCTAACCATATTCTTTAATCGTCTGAACCTACTGTGGTCGACGTATGCTTGCTCACTGTGGTTTTATTGGAGGTTATGTTTGTACGTCAACAAAAAAAGTTCATGGCGCCCGACAGTGGCCACTATAAATCATATTGTGGCCTATCCGTTCTACACGCACAAGGGCACGCAAGGCATAGATTGCCGGGTGATTAATATACATACATAATACATACAATAGCAAATATCCTAGTTAATGGCACAAACCCAAATTTTAATACTCTTCCCCAATATGAGCAGGCAAATAAAACAGGCCACATGCCATCTGCCTGTGTTAGAATTATACCCTCCACGAGCACATAGTAAATTCGAAATCAATTCGCACTCGTGCACGTTTCACTTCGTAATACACTCAAATTCCTCAACAAACCGTCAGTCATCTACAGCCACGACTACCTACCTACTACCTACGACACATCCATAAATCATTCCTTGGCCAAAACAAAACGGAAAACCAACCCCATCGAGATGAACAACCATGACCCCCCAACAAACTCACCAATGAGCATCAACATAAGGTTCACTGTCGTCCATTACATTGTTTATTATTCCACTCAAACAAATAAACATAAAATACAACCAATCACTCACTGATACGTACCGTCGACAAACTCAGGGACAAAACTCAATTCTTCAGTTTTAGATTAATTATCTCCTTTCTATCTCCGCACTCGTGCAAAACGACAAACCGAAGGATCAAACCAAAACCGAAAGCAGTACACCCGGCAGATGTAAAACATGTACAAATGTACATACATATATTGTTAATACTACAACAAATAATTATTTTTCTTAATATTTTATTTATAACTAGCTTTTGCTCGCGGCTTCGCTCGCGTTAAATTCGGGGTAACACGGTTCCCCTTTCCTAATTTAGAACACAGAAGAGAACTCGGAACAGAATGTTATTTTAATACGCTACTGTAGACGATATTATATGTCTTTCCATTTGGGGATAGAATGTAAAGATTCTGGGCATTGGACACACGCGAACATGCTACATACAATTGTCCATGAGAAAGGCACGGCTTTTCTAAGTTCACCCCTGCCACCTTTAATGTTTGACCTTGCGCTTCGTTAATGGCCGTAGCGAAACTAAGCTTTAGAGGAAATTGTAGCCTTTTAAACTGGAACGGGAGATCTGTGGAAATTATTGGGATTCGTGGGGTCATTACATTTTCACCCTTTCCAATGCCGGTGATATTGCGGCCAAGTTGTGTGACACGAAGTCTCGTCCCATTACATAAGCTCGGGGCATCTAAATTTCGTATAAGCATGACTGGGACGCTTAGTAGTCAAATAACAGAGTATAGGTACCGTATGCACTATAGTGTGAAGCGCGGCCCGATGCCCGCACTTAAGTACAGATAGAGAGCACACAACGTTAGCGCGTTTCAGAAACATATCAGCGCCATCTATCGTAATTCAAGAGTAACACTTATTTATGTTTCGAATGTTGATGGTTTTCTCAAAAGCTAATTGAATTATGGTTGTTTTCATTAAATTATCTTATTATTCGTTTGTATCATAGAACCTATACTAATTTTGCGGAGAGTCTCACACAAATTTCCATCCCCTACGGATTTTTTTTTTGTTTTGCTGCATACAAACTTTACGGGGGCTAGAAAGAAACAAAAACTAGCCTACGTCACTCTCCATCCCTTCAACTATCTCCACTTAAAAAATAACGTCAATTCGTAGCTCCATTTTGCCGTAAAAGACGGACAAACGGACACACACACTTTCACATTTATAATATTAGTATAGATAATAATTACAGGACAGGACACTGACGCACGATGAGCTAGTTCGGATCCCGATAACACCAACGCCGATCGAATGTTTATTTCGCGGCGTCCCTCCTCGGCGGGGTACTGGATAAACCCGCCGTAGTATACATACCTGCCACGAAAAAGCTTCTCGACACACGCCGTTTGGAATCGACATTAAAGTGTAGGTCCATTTCACCTGTGTGAAAAAATAAATCACACACAACATGGGTGATTGAGAGAAGCTTGGCTCTGGGCCTTCATGGGCTGTAACGCACCAAAGGAAAGAAGGAATTACAGAATATATACCGTGATGGACAAAAGTTTTCACACACAGACTTTTGTTGAATAAAACAAGTATTAAAACAAAATCCAAAGAAAATATTGATTGCATTCTTTTGGGAAAATAATAAGCCAACCTTAACCTCATAACAATCCGTATCAAGGCTACATTTTTTAACATCAGCCTGATCCGCGTCCACGCCCCCACGGAAGACATGGATGACTCCGCCAAATATGACGTCAGACACTCCACTATTCTTGATGTTCGAACTTTCCGATTTGCAAACAAGCCCTGAAAAGCTCTGCATCCGAAGTTTTGGGTTTCAAGGCCCAACCACGAAGAAACACCTGGTTCGATGACGAGTGCAGGAAGATTTACCCAGCGAAGCAGGATGCATATATGGCCCCACTGCATAAAAGAACAAGAATAGCTCGTGAGCTATACGAGTTAAAAAGAACGGAGGAACATATGCTTCTTAGAAGAAAGAAGAAAGAGCATGAGAAGCGCGAGATTGAGAATTTGGAGAGGTGTTACTGCAGGCATGACGTTCGAAAGTTTTATCAACAGATAAAACGAACATGCCAAGGTTATAAAGCCAGAACGGGAGCCTGCAGGAATGAGAACGGACACCTAGTAGTAGAATCGCAATCGATGCTGAGAATATGGAAAAACCACTTCTGCAGACTGTATAACGGCGATGTTAGGTAATATACTATTGTCAGGCAGAATGATCCATTTCTAATCGACGAAGACCGCAGAAAATTCCGTCCCCCTGAGCTCGACGAAGTTAAGATTGCCATATCGAAGCTCAAGTCGAATAAAGCTGCTGGCGCAGACGGACCGTCTGCGAAACTCTTCAAGGCAGCTGGGGATGACCTTGTTAGAAGCATGCACCAGCTCATCTGTAAGATATGGTTTGAGGAAAGCATGCCCGTGGAATGGAGTCTCATCATCGTATGCCCCATCCACAAGAAAGGAGACCCCTCTGTTTGCGCCAACTATAGATGAATAAGTCTCCTTAACATCGCCTACAAAATCTTCTCTGCCGTTTTGTGTGAACGCCTGAAGCCTTTTGTAAATAAGCTGATAGGTCTTTATCCAGTGCGGAATCAAGCCAGGGAAGTCCACCATCGACCAAATCTTCACACTACGGCAGATCCTAGAAAAAACCAATGAATTCCAAGTCGACACTCACCATCTCTTTGTCGACTTCAAAGCCGCATACGACAGCGTAATTAGAGACGAGCTATACAGCGCTATATCTACCTTTGACATACCTGCTAAACTCGTCAGACTATGCAGGATGACTTTGGAGAACGCTCGCTGCTCCATCCGAATCGGTGGACACCTTACCGATAGTTTTGATGTCAAAAAAGGATTTAGGCAGGGTGATGCGCTGTGGTGTGATTTCTTCATCATCATAGTGGAAATGATTATGCAAAAATCACTGGCCAATACAAGAGGCACAATCTATTTCAAATCCTCGCAACTCCTTGCATACGCCGACGATATTGACATAATAGGTGGATCAGAGCGAGATGTCAATGAGGCGTTTGCGAGTATAGAGATGGAGGCGGCGAAAATTGGTTTGGCGGTAAACGAGGGCAAAACTATACATATGCTTTCATCAAAAAAGGACGCTCACCATCGACGTCTTGGCCAGAACGTTTGTATTGGCAGATATAAGTTCGAGGTAGTTAAGGACTTCGTCTACCTTGGCTCCGCAGTGACCTGGAATAACGACATCAGTTCCGAAATCAAAAGCAGATTCACTCTTGCCAATCGCTGTTTCTTTGGGCTCAGGAGGCGACTGAGTAATAGAGCCAACAACCTTTCGGATAGAAAACTTGGATCGAAGAGGATTTCATCAATTTTCTTGACCCTCGAACACGCAACTTAGGCTAACCCGGCACTAAATTCACTTATCTCAAAGTCCACAACTGCTTTGTCTATTGTAATTCCTTGGTACCTGTGAATACTAATGCCGTAGGACAGCGATAAGGGAAATTGCTTCCTCGTGCCATTGACTGCTCCTTGTTTGAATGACTTTACAACCTGCGTTATAGGAATAGCGCCTGAAGCGAAAGTCGGTCCCGTTTACGTTTCAAATTTGACCATGATGCAGATAGGAGCTTCGCTTGGTATGGAGTTCTCGACTCTGTTTTCGGTCGGATCGTAATTAACGTCAATGACTGTGCCCATCGAGCAATTGCACAGTCCGCAAGAGGTCAACAGGTTCTGGCGTAACATCACTTCAGCGCCAACGCAGAGTAACAATTCTGCACTCAGTCCTTGAGCTTCGTCATCTGACACTTGAGCGGCTGCTGCATTATTGTTTGAGGCATTTATTCGAGTCACTGTGCATCCAAGCGATCGTAAGGCGGAGTATTCTAGAGCATGATCTGCTTTAAAATAAACTTCTCCCGTATCTGCAAATTAGCTGCTTTGCCTCGCAGGGAAAACTCATCCGACTCTTTAGGTACGCCATACAGAGGCTTGTCCAAAACTGGCTGTAGCTAATTGAAGTCGCCAAAGAATACAAGAACAAATCCTCCACAACATTCGTGCTGCTTCTCAGGATTAGCTTCTCTAAGCCGGCCATCTATCTTGCCAAGCATACGCAACCCAATCATGCCGAATCCATCTACCAATATCACCTTGATATTACTGAAATGCTCCTGAAACTCTCTTTGGGTCTTTCCAGTTAAGGGCGTAACTCTGGCTGATGTGGCAATGTGCAGTCCGGAATGCAGAGTTTGGCCACCGATATTGTTTGCAGCCACGCCGGTTAGTTGGAGCCATTAGCTGGACCTGCTCCAAGCCGAAACTCTTAACAACTTCTGTTAGTCATCAATAACGACTCGATGTTCAATGTAAAGCAGCTTGCTGCCGCCTCAACTTCTGGTATTTCGTAGGAAGCCATTGCCACATCAATGAACTTGAGCTCGTTTTCTACCCCTGGATATTTGCTGAGAGACAAATACCAGTCATGCTGCCGATCGACATCTCGGAATCCAAGTTCGACGCCTGCAGGTGTTTGATTCGGAAGCGCTGCGGCAGCAGCCATCCAATCGTGTGGCTCATATATAGGAGTTTCCGGCTCGTCTTTCTCTTCGCCGCCATATCTATGTTTAACGCCCAAACAGCGACGCCATGTGTGCCTTGTATGACTCTTCCCATGTTGTGTGCGAAATCCAAATCGGCAATGCTCATGTCCGTTGATTGTTCGCAGACAGTACGACTTCGAGCAAACCATGTGTCTTTGAAATCTGTTCACACCTTTGGCTATGTTTTCGTCAGTGAGTTCTAGGTCTGTTGCTCTCATTCTACTTGATCGCTGGCCCCAGGTTGTCGTAATAATGTTTGGCATTTGTCAGCTCTTAAATATTCATTGACTCAAAGTTTCTAACGTCAGGAGCTAAAGCCAGCCAAAATACGCCATAAACATGTGGGCTTCCTCAATGTTGGTAGTCGAAACGGTACCAATAGTCTATGATCGGATACTTCTTCTCCAATACTTCCACAAATAGTTCCACTCTCTTGCCAAAGTAACTGTCTGCAACTGACGAGTTTCTTGAGAGCAATGATTGCATGTCCCTTGCAACCTGAGCTTCAGACTTCCCAGTTGCAAGGTCTCCAAAATAATAAATAGGGATAATAACAACATCCGTGCCGTTACGCAGTGGTTAGTGTGTAGAACCCTGATGCACGATGAGCGAGTTCGGATCCCGATAATACCAACACCACCGAATGTTTATTTCGCGGCATCCCTGCTCGGCAGGTTACTGGCAAAATCCTCCGGAGTGCACTTGCCTTGAAAAAGCTTCTCGACTAACGCCGTTCGGAATCGGCATTAAACTGTAGGTCCTTTTCACTTGTGTCAAAAATAAATCACACACAACATGGGTGATTGGGAGAAGCTTGGCTCTGGTCCTTCATGGGCTGTAACGTCACCAAAGAAGAAGAATAACATCAGTACCGAAATCAAAAGCAGAACTACTCTTGCCAATTGTTGTTGCGCTTGGGCTCAAGGTGGAATTAAGTAATAGAGCCCTCTCTGGAGAGACCAAGTTGTCTTTATGTAGTCATCCCTGTCTTGCTCCATGGCTCAGAAGCATGGAATCTATTGAAAGCGGATGAGGAAGCTCTTGGTATTTTCGAGAGAAAAGTTCTGTGTGCGATTTTGGGTCTTGTTGGCGTTGATGGCATATAGAGAAGAAGATTCAACAACGAACTGAACGGATTGTACAGCGGCATATGCCTAATCAAGCATCTACGGATATAACGTTTAAGATGGCTAGGCCATGTAGAGCGTATGAAAAACACAGCTCCGGGCCGAAGAGTCTTTGAATCTGGGCACCCTCGACTGTGGTGGCGCACACAAGAGGGACCTCAACTAACTTATTGTGCGCAATTGGAGGCAGCTGCCAAAAGACGTTGCTGGCTGGAGAGGTTTGTTGGTTGAGGCGCAGGTCTACCACGGACTAAAGCGCCACAAAAGAAGAAGAAGGTTGGAGGATTGCTGATGTTGATGGTTTGTTATTTCGTCATTTTTTATTGTTTTCCCTTACCTTTACTGTTGTGTTGACATGACGGATGACATCCCGCCCTGGTGGAGGTGGTATTTGTCCCTTTTGCTATTTTCTGCTACTTATGCAGGTACCCTATCCACACTCGTTCGCAGTTACTTCGGTCTATCGGCCTCTGTTGATGTTCGTTTTTGTGGGTGGCCCAGGTGAACAGGAATACAGTTATTTTAAAAGTTCTTGATTTTCATGCATGGAGCTACTTAAGATCGCCTTAAGCGCGTGAATAAATCGCTTACGACGAGCCACTTGGGGTCGATTTTGTACACGTGTAGTGAACTAACATCGATTTTAATATTCGCATCGGAAAAAGAATTTCCGTACTGGACCCCACGTTTTCATATCAACTGGGTCATGAAACGAGCAAGAATACAGAAAAGGGGATTCCCCGTTGGATTGTGCGCCCTAAAACCCGGCAACAGGTTGTCACCTTGACTTCGGTCACTCTACGACCAAGTTTGAGTGGACTGTTTAACGCGCAACGCCATCGAACACGAATATCTGACTTGAGTGGTTTTCCCACTCAAATTTCACTCATTTCTTTTATGGTATAAAACACTTGCTAGACAAACTAACAGAACGCAAGATACTCGCTCACAGGTTGTATGGCCGGCATCACTTGAGTGCCAGTTCAGTGTGAGTTTGTTAGGTGCCCGGAAGAGCTGCATATCCGTGGTAGAATTCGGTTTCGTGAGTGATGATGTAACCGAGTTCCCTGCCAGGATAAGATACAAGTCATTCTCACTTTTTTTTTAGTTTTCCTTTTTGTTTTGTATAATTTTCCGTTTTTCTGCGAAAAAAAACAAGTATCTGAAGCGATTTGGCCCTTGCATCGTCGTCTCGGTGGTTGATCATCCGTTGATGGTCTCTTATCCGATGAGTGTGTATAGTGGTGCATCGCAATTCGTATTGTGCGTGTTCGTCATTGAACTTGACTTTGTTCTCCGGTAGTGAAATTAGCTTCTCGGCATATGTGGTTGAAGAATTCGCGTCTCATCTGATGCAATCGATTGGTGTGAACTGAATGAAGAATGAAACGAATAGGCCAATAAGGTTGTGGGGTTAAATTCAAATCATTGATTATGTGGTGAATGAGTTATTGTTAAGCAAATCCATAGGATCCATTCAAGAGAGTGATAAGGAATACACACGAGTGGTGTGTACTGGATTACTGATAACGAGGATCGTTGCCAACTAGCACTAGCACGTCGTTTGGCAACAGGTGACGATTGTAAGTTTACTTCATATCTATCGAGTGTGTGTACTTGAGTAGTTTCAATAATTATTTATTTGATAAGTATAGCGATCCGTAAATAGGTACATGTATGTATCTATAGATATTTGCATTGGTTTAAAATTGTTGATTCATTGCGGATGTGGTTTCATCCATTGTACCCGTTGTCTACCGCTTGTAAGGAACCCTCCGGAATTTTTAATGCCCCCAAGGTTATGAGCCATTGTCCTGAATCTAATTATTTCTTTATGATCCATGACGGCGGTTGAGCTCTCGTTTAATATCGATACTTAAGACGACTTAAGATGCTCGGTTATGCTGGATATTATAACCGACCACAAAGCGCATTGAAGACTTGTTTTCCTCTTCCCCCTGTCTCCATCCCACTGACATCTATCCGTCTGCCTTTTCCAGGCTGAATAGGAAAAGGAACAGGACGGAGACGATGTTAAGTATTTCGTGATAGGAAACGGGTGTGGGAGGGAGGTAGGTTGAAGATGAAAAGGACTAAATCAACTCGAAAGGACTATGCCTAGTCAAATAATGGGTGACCCGAGTAATCTTTATCATTGCCAGGATCTCAATGTTTTTGTTTCTGTTTTTATGAACTACGGTTTGTGTGCAAATGTTCCTTATCCCGGTAAATTAAATTTAAGGTTGAGTGGATTATGTTTACCCTCGTAATGCGAAAAAGGATACCAGCAGGCGCTCTAATGGTAGTTCTACTATTCGAAAGATTGTTTCCCTTCGTATATTTATTTCCTTTTCTCTTCTTGTTTTGTTTTGTTTTAAATGAGTGGCTGGGAGGGAAACGACAGAAGAGCGGAAACAATTGGGATGCGAGAGGATATAGTGCTAATCGTTGTCGTCCTTGACCTAGATGCCGGAAATCAATCGAATGCTTTGGATGGGGGATCCCACGTACATAGCCTGTGAGATATGTTCGTATTGTATCACATCTGTCTTGATCATCAGATACATACAATCATACGTACATGTACTCTTTTATGCCTTAACACTTTAAACAAACTACATAGTAGAATTTGCAGAGCAGACGATGGAAAATTCCATTACGCCAAAATGCGAATGATATGCAGACAAAAGCACCCGATGGCTACCCCGAAGGTGTTTGGAAGTATATTTGGTTGTAAAAATGGGAAAACTTTCATTATGAAGCGGAATTTGAACCCTTAAGCGTGTTGTGTCTCATTCTCGCAATGATTTATGAGAAACGGCACACACACTGTCGGAAGTAAAATCTATTTTCGGTACTCGTGCTCATTCTAATCGAGTTTGGAAACTTACCATTTAATGGCAATTAAAGTTTGAGTTTTCATGGTTTCTACCTTTTTATTTCTTAAGTGTCATCTTTAATCGTTTGTGAAAATGTTTGCCTCGCTCAACGTCGAATATTGCGTCAATCGGAATCGTTTCCAATTTGTAGCGCGTATCTTTATTTGTTACATTACTAACTTACTTACTTATCAGGCCAGCGATCCATGGAGGATCTGAGCCTGAGCTATAGCTGCCTTCCATCCTTGACGGTCCCGGGCACGCTGCTTCCAGTTGTCAAGACCAAGATGTCTTACATCCGCGATTACTTGGTCTTTAAACCGGAGGTTCGGTCTTCCTCTTCTTCTCGAACCAGGAGGCTCGGAGTCGAAGACTCCGGCGCTCGATGTGGCCGAGCCAGTGTAGTCGACGGATCCTTGCCTTCCGGACTACTTCCACATCTTGGTACAGCTCGTAGAGTTCGCGGTTGTGTCTTCTTTTTTTTTTTTTTTTTTTTTTATTCTTTTCGTTTCCAAATTCATAAAGTTTACATTATTTTTGACTTCATTTTAGATACATGACTTAAAGTGACATTACATAAATTGCATACAACCATAGTGTTGATTCCAAAGAGGATTTTAAAAAGAATACTGTTCAGTCAATTCTGTAGTCATAAAACAACTAGAGGCGAATGACTTTTTCAACAAATTACACAAATTTTATTTGGTTGTGGTTGTTTAGGTTTTACAAACTGAGTGTTAAGTGATGACAACAAACATAATTATAAACATACTTAATATACATAGCATTCGAAAAAAAAAGGAGAGAAAAAAAAAATAAATAAAAAACAACAAAGACAAAATGGTTGTCTATTCTAAATTAATTAGAAGATTTTTGACTTCTGAGCTATCCATTGTAAAAAGCCATTTTTTAACATTATTTAAAAACAAGGTAGGAACATTTAAAATTCTTAATTCGAATGGTAATTTATTAAATAGTTTAGGTGCAGATACAGTATAAAATTTCGAGTGGTGAGTTTTAAGTGAGCCTGGTATGTTAACGAATGCCTTATTATTTATCCTCAAGCTATACGTGTTTGAGCCTCTAAGAGTGGAAGAGTAACCACTACGCATAAAAAAGATTTTAAGCACTTTATAAACATAGAGATGTTTTAACGGTAAGACATGGAGGCGATGAAACAACGGCCAGCTACTACTAGATCTATCCTTTTTACATATAATTCTTATTATGTGCTTTTGGGTCAAAACAATGGGCTCAAGTGTGTTAGAATAAGCACTTCCCCAGCTGGAAATGCCATACTGCAGTTTCGAGTGAACAAGTCCGTAGTATATACTCATTAGAAGTTTTCGTGAGCAATAAGGTTGTAGCATAAATGTATTTCGCGTGACGGACAACATATACTTTCTTAATTCCGCCGTATGTGATTTCCAGTTCATATTTTTGTCAATAACAACTCCCAGGTACTTAAAGTTATCTACCGATTCTATGTTAAAGCACTTGGCCGTACAAGGAGCACTTGAGACGTAGTTGGATCTGCCACAAACATGAGAAGACAAATAAAATTTTTCACATGCGGAAGAATGAAAACGTATATTGCACTCAATTAACCCAGATGTTTTTAAGCTGCAAATCATAATCTTTGTTTTTTCGCTTATAAGAAGCTCATGTTTGGCGAACCATTGCCTCAAGATTTGCATGTCATGCTCTAAGTTGACCAACGACTCAAAGAAAGATTTATTGACGTAAGTTAATGCAACATCATCTGCGAACACTGTGACTTTACTTCTGAAATTTTGACTGAAAAGGGAATTTGCATATATTAAGAATAGAATAGGACCCAGGACAGAGCCTTGTGGTATACCAATATTAATTTTTAATTCATCGCTAGTAACCCCTTCTAGTTTAACCCTCGGTGATCTGTCTTTCAGATATGAAGTAAACCAGTTATACACCGACCCTCGAAACCCAGCTTTGTAGAGCTTATCCAACAAAATGTTATGGTTAACCATATCAAAAGCCTTCGTCATATCGATGAAAAAAGCTATTGGTGTACTATTACTGTTAAAACCTTCACAAATTTCACTGCATAATTTTAGTATCGCATCCTCCGTGGACCTACCCTCACGAAAGCCGAACTGCTCACTGCTAAAATACTTATTTCTTTTTGTTCGGAAAATGCATCAACCCATTTATATTGTCACTACGATATTCCAATCCTGAAATTAAAAGCTATAATTATTATTTTCTTCTTTTACTATAATGTGTTTAAACCATAAAAATGTAACCCTTTGTACTAAAACTAAATTTTTACTACTAAACTTTATGTACTAAAATTAAGCTGATTTGTATTATGTCAAAAGGACAGTTCAGTTCGAATAAAGCTTTTGATGTGTTAACATTCTGGTCCTTCGAACCGAAGAGATCTTTTCGTAATCGCGATCAGTTAAAGTAATCGTTTTCATATTTATCAGTTTACATACATACGTTCGTACGTAAATATAAAATTATAATAGTATTTCGGAAGTATCGTGTCGCTAAATACATTAATTACAAAAAAAAGACGGTAACATCGAATCGCTGTCCATATATACACATATATGTATGTACTTAGTACTTGCGCGTCTATCGCGAAGAACCGTTACGCGTGGCCTGATATACTTACATAGCTGCACCGGTGTTTACAGTTAGGTCGTTCATAAACGGTACATCAGTGGCGTGAAAATAGAATCTACAAGAAACGTGGTTTTAGCATCGTTTTAATATCGTGATCATACTAATTTCTAATCAAATAAATCAGTGAAAATTCGTTGCATAATATGTCGAAACCAAATCAATTGCAATTTCATTTAGAACAACAACAAGAACTCTTCCAAATCATCGCGGGGAGCATTGATAAATTGAAATCAGTTCCGGAAGTTAGTGTGCAAAGAGTGGAAACAAGAAAAACTGCACTTATCGAAAACTGGGTGAAATTTAAAGAAAATCACGATGCCATAGGAGCAATAAAAGCATCTCTAAAACCAGATGCTAAATTAGAATACGCAGAGGAAAATTATTTTAAGAACAATATGTATAGTGAGTGTGAAGAGAATTATCTCGAAGCCATGGAAGAGATGTCAACTATGTTGGACAGTGCGATATCAAAATCCTCATCAAATTCATTGCCAATGAAAAACATTCCGCAAGATAGGATTAATAACGCATCGCATTTGGTACGCTTGCCTGCGGTAGGACTGCCAACATTCAACGGAGAATACTCTCAATGGGTCCCATTTAAAGACTCATTTACAGCTGTGATTGGTAATCATCCCTCCCTCACCTGTGTGGAAAAGTTACAATATTTAAAGGGATGCTTAACCGACAAAGCATCTCAACACATTCAGAACATATCTTTAACCGAAGCTAATTATAAAATCGCTTGGGAGGAATTGGTATCATTCTACGATAACAAACGGGTTTTGGTAGATGCAGCCTTAACATCATTATTTTCAACAAAGTCTGTTACTTATGAGTCATCCTCACAGCTAGAAACTCTTTTCAATGAAACTAATCAAGCTCTAGCATCTCTTGAGGGACTCGGTCGTGATGTAGATAAGTGGGGTGATATTCTCGTCCATATGGTTTCGCGAAAGCTTGACGCGACTTCAATCAAAGAATGGGAGAAAACAATGGGTTCTTCGACGGAATCGCCATCGTGGGTATCATTCAAGGACTTCCTCGTTACTCGCATTCGCTCACTTCAAGCTTACGAGCGCGCTTCACCTATCCGAAATTTGCCAAGTAAGTCATCTTTAATATCATCTAATAAATCTATAGGAAATAAGGCTAAAAGTCATCATATAACGACGAAATCTTCGAGCCCAACATGTTCTTACTGCAAGGGTGCTCATTATATATCCTTTTGCCCCGCGTACAAGTCAAAAAACGTCGAGCAGCGTCTTGAAACACTTAAGCAACTAAAATTGTGTTTTAATTGTCTGGGATATCATCACTTAGCCAAGTGCTTTTCTAAGAAGAGATGCCAGCTCTGTAATGAACGTCATCACACATCCATTCATCCAACTCATCAAACCTCATCAAGAGCAGTAATGGAGACTGATTTACCACCATCATCGTCCGATAAAGAATCATTCAACAATGTTGCAGCTTCTCATGTTACCTGTACCAACACAACAAGATCACAATCAGTGCTTTTGACAACTGCTTTAGTCAAACTCCAATCAAGTACAGGAGAATTCTACACCGTACGAGCATTTTTAGACCAAGGATCTGAAATCAATCTGGTTTCTGAACGTCTAACTCAAGTCCTTCAACTTCCGAGACATCACTCAAACCTATCAATAACCGGGATCGGTGCAGACTCCTCATCGACACATCAATCAAAAGGTACAGTTTCATTTAACCTATCGTCACTCGTTACTAATTTCAGCTGCAAAATCAACGCACATATTCTACCGAAACTGACTGGTCTTCTTCCAACAACCAATGTCTCGCCGAAAATGTGGGCCCATCTGCAAGGAATAACCTTGGCAGATCCTCAATACCATCAACCTGGAACTGCAGACCTTATCCTAGGAGTACAAATCTATGGACTAATATTGCAAGAAGGTTTGAAAAAGGGCGAAGAAGGAACGCCAATAGCACAGAACACTTCATTGGGCTGGATCTTATCAGGCGTCGTATCATCATCTTCATCATCTACCGGAGCGCGTATCTATCATTGCCACCTGGACCTAGAACTCAACCAGTTGTTAACGCGATTTTGGATGCAAGAAGAATCCTTTCAAACCACTACAACAAATCAGATGACACCAGACGAAGCAGAGTGCGAGAAAATCTTCAAATCAACTCATTACCGAAATGCGGAAGGTCGTTATATTGTGCGACTGCCTTTCAAATCACACCCGCCGACATTTGGAGATTCTCGTTCTCCTGCTCTCAAGATGCTTTATCGTATGCAGAATCGCTTCAAGCAAAATCCAAAACTTTTCGACCAATACTCTAAATTTATCCAAGAGTATGAAAATCTTGGACATATGCGCAGAACATCATCGGGCAATCAATCAAACAATCTATTTTATCTTCCTCATCATGGCGTTGTTCGTGAATCGAGTACAACGACGAAACTTCGCGTTGTATTCAATGGATCGTTGAAAACCAATCGAGGCACTTCCCTCAATAATCACTTGCACGAAGGCGCCAAATTACAAATCGATTTACCAGACGTACTGACTCGTTGGCGGCAATTCAAATTTGCCTTTTCATCAGATATAGTGAAGATGTTTCGCCAAATCGAAGTTCATCCTGAAGATTGGACTTATCAACGCATATTGTGGCTTGAAAAAGATAATCTTATCGAATTCCTTCTCACAACAGTGACATATGGCACCACATCCGCTCCCTTCCTGGCTAATCGTGTCATACGGCAACTTGCAGAAGATGAAGGACATCGTTTTCCAATCGCCAAGAACTTAGTACAAGAAAGCATCTATGTAGATGACATCTATGCCGGCGCTTCCACTATTGAAGAAGGTAAGATGAAAGTTAACCAAATTATAAATTTCTTCAAGGCAGGTTGCTTTCCTCTGCAAAAGTGGACCGCAAACAATGAAGCGCTGCTTGAAGAAGTTCCGGCAAACGAAAAATCAGCCCGATCGACATCACATACTATAGACGGGCATCCTATTCACCGAACACTTGGTCTAAATTGGCAACCGAATTCAGACAAATTTGTTTTTATTCCCTTTGAAACAAAAGAGGTTCTAAAGTATACGAAGAGGATAGTTCTTTCACAAATAGCGCAACTATTTGATCCCCTTGGCTGGATATCTCCTGTTATCATACGATATAAAATCTTCATCCAAGAACTGTGGCAATCCAACCTGGATTGGGATGAACCTATTCCTGCTCAATTGGATGCCCGCTGGAGAAGGTATATCAAGCAGCTCGCTGATTTATCGAAAATATCTGTTCCTAGATGGATTGGTCTCTCTCCTTCGTCGCTTTCCGTTGAGTTACATGGATTTGCAGACGCATCTCAAGCTGCCATTGGAGCAGTGGTATATCTTCGTGTGTTACAAGAAAACAATAGCAGCCAAGTTACTATCATATCATCGAAATCAAAAGTAACACCAATCAAGAAGGAATCTACCCCATCGAAAAGGTCAAGAACTGCCCGCATTACTATACCCCGCCTAGAATTGTCAGCTGCACTGCTCCTTACTAAACTTGTTTACCATATTAGGAAGATACTTAAACTCGATTCCATCCACGTTCATCTATGGACAGACTCCAGTACAGTGCTCTACTGGATTCAAGGTCACCCGTCAAGATGGAAAGATTTCGTCCGCAACCGAGTTTTTCAAATCCAAGATATTCTTCCAGAAGCGGAATGGCATCATCTCCCTGGCGAAGACAATCCAGCAGATCACACATCACGAGGACTCTCACCACGTCAGCTAGCAGAAAACGAAATTTGGTGGAATGGGCCATCCTGGCTTAATCTTCCCTCCACCCAATGGCCTAAACTAGTACCTAAATTCAATGAGGATGTTGATCTTGAGGAACGTCATCATATCGTCGCTTCGACAGCAATCGAGAATCTAACTTACGCTTGGGATCTGATCCATAAGTACTCATCGCTCATAAAACTTGTTCGTATAACTGCCTGGTGTAAGAGAGCAGTATCATCATTCAAACGTATCAATAGTAAATCATCAATCAAGTTCAATTCATTATCACCCGAGGAATTAGATCAAGCAAGAATCTTTTGGATTAAAGCCACGCAATCACTCTACTTTTCCAAGGAAATCAAACAACTCTCGGCTTCAATATGGATAAAATCAAGAAGCCCGCTCTATCGTCTCACACCATTCATCGATTCGCAAGGCATCCTTCGAGTTGGCGGGCGGCTTCGCCATGCAAAAATCGATCCAGATATGAAGCACCCAATAATCTTACCCAGGACCTCACCATTGACTACATTGGTTTTGGACCACACTCACAAATCTACCTTACACGGTGGCGTTCAACTCATGCTGACTACATTAAGACGACAATACTGGGTCATTGGTGGTCGTACTCCGGTAAGGTCCTTTATAAACCGCTGTGTAGTCTGTATACGTCATCGGGCAGCTAATTCAAAACAAATCATGGGTCAACTACCACCTCTTCGAACGCAAGCATGTCGGCCATTTCTACATGCAGGTGTAGATTATGCAGGGCCATTTACAATCAAGACATGGAGAGGCAGAGGTGCAAAAACTTATAAGAGCTTTCTTATAGTCTTCGTATGTTTCGCTTCGTCAGCTGTTCACTTAGAACTCTCCACCGACTATTCGACAGAAGGATTCTTAGCTGCTTACAAGCGTTTTACAAGTCGCCGTGGTATCTGCTCAACCTTATCAAGCGACTGTGGTTCGAATCTTATCGGAGCTGATGCTGAACTGAGGAAACTCTTTGACGCCGCATCTAAAGATCTTCAAACATTAAGTAACCTTCTCGCAAATGATGGAACTAAGTGGAAGTTTAATCCACCAGGAGCTCCACACTTTGGAGGTAAATGGGAGGCAGCCGTTAAATCCGTCAAGTTTCACATAAAGAGAGTTATTGGGGAAGCTATCTTAACATATGAAGAATTCTCGACACTATTGACACAAATCGAATCCGTCCTCAACTCACGACCAATCTGTCCGATATCTGAAGACCCGGATGATCTGGAAGCTCTCACTCCAGGTCATTTTATCATCGGAGAAGCTTTAAATACAATCCCTGAACCATCTCTAACTCATCTACCACAATCAAGACTTTCACGTTTCCAACTAATACGCCAAATGCTTGACGGATTCTGGAAACGATGGTCGACGGAATATATACAACGTCTACAAGAAGTAATAAAGTGGCATCATCCATCTTCTAACATCAAAGTAGGTTCACTTGTTATACTTGTGGACGAACGTTATCCTCCTTCAAAATGGCCTCTAGCTCGTGTAATCGATACCCATCCCGGAGCGGATGGATTTGTCCGTGTAGTCACCATCAAGACTCAGGCAAGTACTCTAAAACGCCCTATTTCAAAACTTTGTCTATTACCAGAATCATTGACTATCGACAAGAATCACATCGTCAATCAAGATCAAGAGGTTTCAACGCCTAGAACCAGCCGTTGAGGCGGGCGGAATGTTCGGAAAATGCATCAACCCATTTATATTGTCACTACGATATTCCAATCCTGAAATTAAAAGCTATAATTATTATTTTCTTCTTTTACTATAATGTGTTTAAACCATAAAAATGTAACCCTTTGTACTAAAACTAAATTTTTACTACTAAACTTTATGTACTAAAATTAAGCTGATTTGTATTATGTCAAAAGGACAGTTCAGTTCGAATAAAGCTTTTGATGTGTTAACACTTTTCAGGAAAGAAACTATCCGGCACTTCATAAGTTTTTCCAATAGTTTAGAAAAAGTTGGTAGAATAGATATAGGTCTATATTGGCTCATATGTTTTCGATTTCCTTTTTTAAACAACGGAATCACTTCAGCATTTTTTAGCGAACTGGGAAAAATACGTCGACGATATACCACGAAATACGTTTGAGTAAATAATTAGTGATTCCATCGGATGTACTTGAACACTTATTATCGAGATTGATTATAGTTTTATGTACTTCACCTGGTGTAAAATTATCGAAAACAAAGGTATTGTTTTGAATCCCGTCAGGAACTAGGTCCGAATACAAGTCACATCCGCAATTTTTAAGGGGAGGACAAGGTTTCAAGTCTATTGCAGTAGAAGCAAAATATTTATTAAAGGCGTTAACGATTTCCATTTTATTAGAAGTGTACTTATTTTCAATTGTAATATCGAAAGTTCGATCGTTATTCACATGTCTGTTAAGGATACTGTTTACAACTCTCCATTCTTTCTTAATGTTCCCTCTACAGTTTTCAAATTTATCAGTGTAAAACCTGTTACGGCTAATTTCTACCTGTTTTTTTACATCCTGACTTAATTTAATATATTGCTGTTTCAGTCTTGAAATATGCGGGTGACGTTTGCATTTTTTCCTTAACCGATTTTTCCTGGTTATCATAAGAAGTAGATTCTTCCCAATCCATGGTCGAAGTCGTTTAACTTTACAAGTTTTAGGCAAATTTGCAGAAACCTCGGTCGATTTCTTAATATGCGTTTGCAATATTTTCAAGAAGTTATCATATGCTAAGGTAGGATCAGTCTCTAAATATATTTCTTCCCAGAGTTCGAATTTTAAATACTCAATTAATTTTACGAAGTTGGTTTTGTGCTTTTGTACTGGGAATGGTATATATTTAGAAGAGTTGTGCTTTTTTGGTTCTAAGAAATCAATTTTCAAAGTTATCATACAATGATCTGTGATTTCGAGGTTCAATATGTCACTGTTTACTTTGGGAGCGCAGCTCTTACGAAATCTTACAAAAATGTGATCAATGCATGTTTGGGTTAAACTTGTCATTCGTGTCGGGGCATTTATTAGTGACTCTAAGCCATATGACGACATTAATGATAGATAACTTCTTCTCCATTCATCTTCCTCACAGACAGGACCAAATAACCGGCGCAGAATTTTTCTTTCGAAAGAACCCAAAATCAGCTCTGCTGTCCTGCTTATCGTCCAGCTTTCGGCTCCGTACAGCAAGACTGGGAGAATGAGCGTTTTGTAAAGCATGACTTTGGTCTTTCGAGTGAGGAGTTTTGACCCCAGTTGTTTGGACAAGCCGAAGTAGCAACGGTTGCCAAGGGCGATTCTATGCCGGATCTCCACTGTGGTGTCATTTGTGGAATTTACGTTTGCCCCGAGGTAGACAAACTCCTTAACTATTTGTTATATTTTGTCCCAGGTGGTGAGGGACGGATTGGTTTTTGCTTGACAGCGTGTATTTCGTTTTGTCCTCATTGATCTTAAGACCAACTCGTTTCGCCTGTTCTTCAATCGCCGTGAATGCTTCCACAATGCCACGGCGAGAACACGCGATGATGTCGATATCATCCGCGTGTCCTAGCAGCTGGATGGACTTGTGAAAGATAGTGCCTTCCCTGTTGACGCCTGCGCACTATCTGTTCCAGCACCAGGTTGAAGAAGTCACATGACAGCGCATCTCCTTGCCGAAATCCGGTGCATGTTTCGAATGGTTCCGAGGTCTTTGAACCGAGTTGCACGGTGCATCGCGTGTTTTTTAGCGTGGTGCGACACAACTGGATCAGTTTTACCGGGATCCCGAATTCGGCCGTCGCCCCAAACAGTGCTTCACGATGAATGCTGTCGTATGCGGCTTTGAAATCGATGAAAAGATGGTGTGTATCGATTCGAAACTCGTTGGTCTTTTCCAGGATTTGTCGAAGTGTGAAAATTTGGTCTATAGTTGATTTGCCGGGCCGGAAGCCGCACTGGTAGCTGCCTATTAGTGCGGTGCAAATTGGTTTTAGACGTTCACACAATACGGTGGACAGGATTTTGGATGCGACATTGAACAGGGATATACCTCTATAGTTCTTGCAAGAGGTAGGATCGCCTTTTTTGTGGATGGGGCATATAGAGCTGGTATTCCAGTCGTCGGGCATGCTTTCATCTTCCCAAATTCTGCAGATGATCTGGTGCATGCTCCCTACCAGAACATCGCCGCCCCCCCTGAAGAGCTCTGATGGCAAGCCATCTGAGCCTGCGGCCTTGTTGTTCTTCAGCTTCTGAATAGCTGTGCCGACTTCTTCGATGCTGGGTGGGAGGACTACTTCGGCGGCTGGAGTTGGGATTTCCTCGGTCCCTACCACTCTCTCTTGGTCATGCTAGTTAAGCAGCTGCTAGAAAGTCTGCTTAAATACATCCACTATTCCCTGCGGGTCGGTGACAAGATTATCCTCGCAGTTTCGAAGAGCCTGGGTGCCCTTTTTGAAGCCTCCTGCAAGGCCTTTGGCTTTCTTGTAAAAGGCTCGTATTTTATGTTTATCCCTAGACTCCTCGATATCCTTGAGCTGGGAGGCTGCGAAGATTCTTTTCTTTTGTCGCAGTAGTTTTTTCTCCTCCCTTCTTCTGGCTCGGTACTCTTCTCGCGCTGCCCTGGTTTTCCTCTGCAGCGCCTTTTGGTACGCCTCGTCGGTTGCTGCCTTTCTCTGCTCACACTCGCCATCATAGCACGGGTTTCTTGTCGGGGGTGGTAGGTAGCCTAAGATGGTTTCAGCTACTTCCTGAATGGCTGAGCGGCAATGAAGCCACATATTATTAGCATTTGTGTTCGACGTAGGCATACCGTAGAGTCTTTAGCTCAGCTGCTCCCTGTTGACTCTGGCAACCTCCGGTGTGCTCAGGCGCCCATTGTCGAACCTCCTCCTGATGGGCTGGTGCAGCTTTCTGACATTGGACAGTCGAGCTCTGAATCTTGCTGCTACGAGGAAGTGGTCAGAGTCGACATTTGCCCCTCTGAATGTTGGCACATCCAAGATGTTTGACGAGTGCCTTGCGTCAATGAGCACATGGTCGATTTGGTTGGCGGTTCGACCGTCCGGAGATCGCCAGGTTGCTGTGTGGATTCGCTTGCGAGGGAATCTTGTGCTACTTATCACCGCATTACGAGCTGTCGCAAAGTCAGCGAGTCGGTAGCCGTTATCTATTGTTGTATCGTGGAGGCTGTGCATTCCGATCACTCCGCCAAGGGTGTTTTCCTTACCGATTTTCACGTTGAAGTCCCCGAGCACGATTTTTACATCGTACTCCGGACAAGCGCCGTAGCCGTTGTCCAGGAGGTCATAGAAGTCCTCCTTGATAGGGTCTTCAGCCCCGTCGGTCGGGGCTCGTGCACATATAAGGCTAATGTTATAAAATCTGCCTCTGATGCGGATCACAGCCAGGCGATCACTTATAGGTATAAAGTCGATGACCTTCGACCTTAACCGCTTTCCCACGACAAAGCCGCATCCCAGTAAGTGCAACCTTTTGTGACAGCTGTAATAAATGTCGCAATTTTTCTTCCTAATCATGCCGTTTCCTATCCAGCGTATTTCCTGGACCGCAGTAATATCCGCCTTGTACTGCGTGAGGATTCCTTCTAGTTTATGAGCAGCTCCGGGAGTGTACAGGGTTCTGACATTCCAGAAGCATACTCGCAAATCGTGTTCCTTTTTCGTGCGTTGTCGTCGTCGAGTATCCGTCCGTGTATCCGAGGCATCTTGCTCATTCATAACTTTAATTGTTACAAATTTCACAATATTTTGTACACCTTTTATAGTAGTTCTTATGGAACCCGTCTCTTTGGACGTTTCGGAGATTACGAGTACGATGAGAATTTATTCATTCGCCGCAATATTAACAATATTAGAAGCTGAGCTTCTATAAATGCACACGTTCGTGTTCGTGAGCGAAAATAAAAATGCCCACAGCCGATTACTCTAGAGAGCGTGCGTTTTATAATTGCTCGTTCGATAGCCCACGCTCACGAGCAGCTCATGAGTGTGCGTTTCCTTACCCTAACCACAACACTGTCTGAGCAATCTCATATGTATCGGTTCTCGTCCGATCACCACAATCGACCAGCGTCGAGCGCGGTGAGTACTTATGTAGATAGGGAATCGCTTGGAAACAACTTCATCAGTCCTAGGCTGCGTAATTACGCGTGGAATTAACCGGGTCCCATGTCAATACCATCTTTGGTTCTCGCGATAATCGAGGCGGAAATTTCATGCACACATACATACATACATACATACACATACAGCCAGACAACGTTGGATTTGGATTCTAGTGACCTTGAAATGTGAAGGTATGTAAAAATTTGGAATTCGTAAAGTCGGCCCCATTACAATAACTTCGATAGTTCTAAGAGCATTGACCTAACGCATGTCAATGCGTCATATGCGACACACTTTGCTCACGACCATGTGTTACAGTCAGCTCACTGCGTCTGGTTCCTCCAAACATGATTTGATCTACTTATATTCATCCCAATAGATGCAACTAATGCTGTTATTACTTATAGGGATTTTAAAAGTATTAATTGCCAAAGTTTAAGATCCGATGTTATCCGAATTTAGTCGGACGAAATGTATACGGTTGCATCAGTTATCATTCCCGGAAAACAATATAAAATCACCTTTCAATAAAAACGTTCCCCTCCAACGAAGGACACTTATATCTGATTTCCCGCCCTGGCTTAACAGACATTCATTAGACTTGATGGAAGAACGTAATATTGCTTATGCTCGTTGGAAACGACACAAACTTACTTACTTACTTTGATAGCGCTACAGTTCGGGGTGAACCTGGGCCTCAACAATCAAGCCTCTCCAGCCGGCCCGATCTTTGGCCAGCCGCTTCCAGTGCCGCAGGCCCAGTTGGTTGAGGTCCATTTCCACCTGTGTGCGTCACCTTAAATGCGGTCGTCCTCTGCTGCGTCGTCCCTCGGGGATGGAGTCGAAGACTCTTCGGGCCAGAGCGTTGATATCCATTCGCTCTACAAGGCCTAGCCATCTTAGACGCTGGATCCGAAGACGTCTAACTAGGCCGATGTCGCTGTACAGCCCGTACAGTTCTTGATTGAATCTCCTCCTCCACTCTCCGATTACACAAATGGGACCAAAGAATGCACGCAGAATTTTTCTCTCGAAACGCCCAAGAGCCTCTTCATCAGCTTTTGATAACGGCCTAGCCTCAGCGCCGTACAGGAGGACCGGGATGATTAAAGTTTTGTAGAGGGATACCTTAGTTTTTCGAGAGAGGGCTGTACTACTCAATTGCCTCTTGAGCCCGAAGAAGCAGCGGTTGGCAACAGTTATTCTGCGTTTTATCTCAGCGCTGGTGTCGTTGCTGCTTGTCACTATCGAGCAAAGGTAGACGAAGTCCTTGACTACATCATAAATATAGCTGCCGAACGTGACGTTCTGACGGAATTCATGGGTCTTCTCTAAGATCTGCAGTAGTGTGAATATTTGGTCTATCGTGGATTTTCCTGGCCTGAAACCACACTGGTAGGAACCTATCAAATTGTCCACGAACGGTTTCAGGCGCTTACACAGTACGGCAGAGAGGATCTTGTACGCGATGTTCAGGAAGCTTATCCCTCTGTAATTGGCGCAGTCTCATTTCTTATGGACCGGGTAAACGATACTGAGATTCCACACATCGTGCATGTTCCTGACCAGCTCATCGCTTTAAACAGTTCCGCGGGGAGTCCATCTGCTCCAGCAGCTTTATAAGATTTAAGTTTCGATATCGCTATCTTAACATCGTCTAGGTCGGGTGAACGGGATTCTCCTTCGTCTTCGTCTATTGTGAATGCTATGCCTGACGGCGGCATTTTGCCTTTCATCGCCGTAATGCAGTCTGCAGAAGTGGTCCTTCCACAATCTCAGCATCGACTGTAACTCCACTACTAGTTGTCCGTGCATACCTGCATCCGTCCATCCCTGCAGGCTTCTACCAGGTTTTACTTTCTGGTAAAATTTTCGAACGTCCTTACTGCAATAACATCTCTCCATCTCCTCGATCTCACGCTTCTCGTGCTCCTTCTTTTTCCTTCTCAGAATCGCATGCTCCTTCCTCCTTTTCTGTTCACAGAGCTCGCGGGCAGGTCTCATCCGTCGATGCAATGTGGCCATGTATGCATTCTGTTTCTCTACATAAGCCTGTCTGCACTCATCATCAAACCAGGGGTTTCTCGACGGTGGTGGCTCGAAACCGAGTACATATGAACCGGCCTCTTTAATGGCGTTCTGACAACGACCCCATTGCTGCTCTATGGTTTCTGCAGATTGCATCGGAACTTGAGAGAGCTTGAGGGAGACTTGATCGTTGAAGGTCCTGGCGGTCTCCTGCGATTGCAGTTTTCCGACGTTAAGTTTTGGTGTTCTTGCTCGACTCCGTTGATTCCGTGAAATTCGCATCCGTACCTTGGCTGCAACAGGGTAATGATCCGAGTCGATGTTGGCTCCTCGAAAGGTTCGGACATCTAGGATGCTGGAGGAGTGTCTGTCGTCGATCCCAATATGATTAATTTGATTGATTTGACACAACTACCTCTTCTTTATAATTCTTACCGATCTTTACGCAATTTGGTAGTTCTTGTATAAGGAACGAAAAACGGTGCGCTTACGAACACTCCCAACCCGGAAACACAGACTGGGAAAGAGCTTTGGCAAAAGCTGCGCAAATTAGGTAATGGGAAGCAGCGATCCGGTGCTCGTGCAGTTTGTGTCAGTTGCTGTACTGTCAAAACAAAATCATAATTTTCCGTGGCCTAATAATCAGGATAACCAAGCTAATGACAGTGTAACTGATTTGAATTTTATTTGTTTAACGGAAGAGGATGTTGTTGAAGCATTGCTTTCGGTTAAATCGAATGCGATGGGTTTGGATGAAATGAATACTAAATTTGTAAAGCTTCTTCTCCCTTTCCTTTTTTTAATCAAACTTGTGATTGCCCCTCCTCGCAATATATATATAAAAATTCCTATACCTAAGTCGCAAAACGGGACTAGCTTTGAATACAGACCTATCGCAATATTACCGTTCTGCGTTCCGCGAAGACGATCTTGAAACAAATGCAAGTACATCTTATCAACAATAACCTTTTGAGTTCCACTCAATCCGGCTTTCGCGCAAAACACAAGTTGGAAAATTGCACTGCTGCTTGTTGTCGATGACATTCGCAAAGACCTGGATGAAAAAGGGCCTACGTTCTTGACTTCTCAAAAGCTTTCGACACGGTGAACCATTCTCTCCTCTGCCAGAAGCTGTTGCATGCGTTCCGATTTACATATCAGTCAGTCAAGCTCTTGCATTCCTATTTAACGGACCGTCAGCAGTGCGAGACTGTAGGAAACAGTCTGGGGTGCCTGCCGCAGTTCCACAGGGCTCTATTCTCGGCCCTATATTATTTTCAATTTATGTGAATGAACTCCCACAGCTTACACAAAATTCTACGGTCCACATGGTTGCTGACGATGTCCAATTATTCATGCGGTACCCGTTGGATATGAATAGCAGTTCCATTCAGCTAACAAACGAAGATCTACAGGTCATTCAGCAGTAAGCTCTTAAACACAACTTGTCGCTTAACCCTTTAAAGTCAAGGATTTTTGTTATTTACAAACATCAATTAAATACGTCCAAAATTTCCGCCGATTTTGTTAGGACGGTCAACAAATAAATATGTCCATAAGGCTAGAAATCTGGGGATAGTCTTCAATGACACTTATCTGGACCGATCAAGCTGCAACTACAATCGGAAAGGTATATAGTGGTATCCGAATTCTATGGCCCACCCACACAAGGTTCCTTACCCACTACAACTAAGATGATACTTGTTAAGTCCCTTTTATTACCTATCCTACTGTATGGTTGCGAGGTTTTCTGTCATGTCGACCACAACAATAAGCGTAAATTAAATGTCACATACAATAGCCTAGCGAGATATGTCTTAGAAAAAAAACGTTTTACTGGCCACATTAGTTCTTACTTCCTGCAGATTATGGGCCTTACTTACTTAGGTGGCTCTACGGTCCGTGGTGAACCTGGGCCTCAACCAACAAGCGTCTCAAGCTGGCACGGTCTTTGGCCAGCTGTTTCCAGCGCCGCACGCCCAGTTGGTTAAGGTCCCCTTCCACCTGCGTGCGCCACCGTTGATGCGGCCGTCCACTGCCGCGGCTTCCTTCTTTCCGGGGTGGATTCGAAGACTCTTCGGGTCGGAGCTGTATTTTCCATGCGCTCTACATGGCCTAGCCACCTTAGACGCTGTATCCGTAGACGTCGTACCAGGCCAATGTCGCTGTACAACCCGTACAGTTCTTCGTTATATCTTCTCCTCCATACACCGCTTGAACAAACGGGACCGTAGATAGTGCGCAGAATCCGCTTTTGTTGAGGTCCAAGCCTCTGCGCCGTAAAGGAGGACTGGGATGATTAAGGTCTTATATAGTGTCACTTTGGTTTTCCGAGCCCAAAGAAACAGCGGTTGGCAAGAGTGATTCTGCGTTTTATCTCAGCGCTGGTGTTGTTGTCGCTGGTCATCAGTGATTGCGCAGACTTCAAATAAATCGTACCTCTTCTGTTGTCCAGTGACTCTTGCACGATCTTTTCAAACACGATGTTGAAAAAGTTGCATGACAGCGCGTCACCTTGCCTAAATCCTTTTATAACATCAAAGGTCTCGGTTTGCTCATTACCGACCTTAATGGAGCAGCGAGAATTCTCCATTATCATCCTAAACAGTCGGACGAGATTGGCAGGGATGTTAAAACTAGACATGGTTTTGTATAGCTCATCTCTATAGACGGTGTCATATGCAGCCTTGAAATCTTCTCCAAGATCTGCCGTAGCGCAAATATTTGGTCTATTGTGGATTTACCTGGCCTGAAACCACACTGATAAG
The DNA here is from genome assembly GCA_951905685.1 of Eumerus sabulonum. Classification (NCBI taxonomy): domain Eukaryota; kingdom Metazoa; phylum Arthropoda; class Insecta; order Diptera; family Syrphidae; genus Eumerus; species Eumerus sabulonum. The sequence continues at coordinate 50,083,918 of OX645062.1, read as the reverse complement.
AGCCGATCAGGTTATCCACAAACGGTTTCAGGCGTTCACACAATACGGCAGAGAAGATCTTATATGCGATGTTAAGGAGACTTATTCCCCTGTAGTTGGCGCAGTTGTAGGGGTCTCCTTTCTTATGGACCGGGCAAACGATACTGAGATTCCATTCGTCGGGCATGCTTTCCTCCGACCATACCGTGCAAATATGATGGTGCATGCACCTTACCAGCTCATCTCCAGCCGCCTCAAAAAGCTCAGCAGACAGGCCGTCTGCTCCGCTCGCGGCTTTATTAGATTAAGGCTTATATCGCTATTTTGACTTCGTCTAGGTCGGCTGGGCGGAAATCTCTTACATCGTCATCCTTTACGAATGGATCGTTCAGCCTGATAGCGGTATCTTGTCTGTCATCACCGTTATACAGTCTGCGGAAGTGGTCTTGCCAAATCGTCAGCATTGACTGTGATTCCGCTAGGAGTTATCCACTTTCATCCCTGCAGGCCACCGCCCTGTCTTTGAAGCCATGGCATGGTCGTTTTACCTTATTGTAAAACTTCCGAGAGTCATTCCTGCGGAAGCATCTCCTCGATCTCACGCTTTCCGTGTTCTCTCTTTTTTCTTCTGGGAAGCGTGTGTTCCCCTCTTCTCTTCTGCTCACAAATTTCGCGAGCAGCTCTCGCCCGTCGTTGCAGCATGGCTTTATATGCCTCTTGTTTTGCTGCATGGGCTTGTTCGCATTGTTCACCGAACCAGGGGTTTCTAGGTGTTGGCGGTTTGAAACCCAGCACTTCTGAGGAAGCGGATCTGACGGTGCTCTGGCAATGCGCCCATTCCTGCTCTATTGTTTGCGTTGCTGTTGGCGGATTTTGAGAGAGGTTGAAGGAGATACGATCGGCGAAGATCCGGGCAGTCTCTCGCGAATGTAGCTTTCCGACGTCACACTGACGTTGTCCTACTCGACTCCTGAACATTCTTGATATCCTCATTCGTACCTTGGCTACAACAAGGTAGTGGTCCGAGTCGATGTTGGCTCCTCGGAAGGTTCGTACGTCAAGAATACTGGAAGAGTGTCTGGCGTCGATCGTAATGTGATCAGTCTGGTTGGTGGTCGATTTATCAAGAGACCGCCAGGTACCCTTGTGGATGTTGAGAAGGAGGAATCGTGTGGTTGCTGCAAGGAGGTTACGCCCCGTTAGGAAATCGATTAGCCTAAATCCGCTGTCTAATGTGGTGTTATGGAGGCTATGCTTTCCTATGATCGATCCAAATATGTCTTCTTTGCCCAGCTTTGCGTTGAAATCTCCTAGTACGATTTTGGTGTCATAACTGGGGCATTGGAGAGCACCGTGGCACAGTGGGTAGTGTGTTGGTCTCTGTCGCCGATAACACGGGATCGAATCTCGTCACAGCCATATCCTCGATAGTAGTAGTAAAATTGTCATGAAAAGCTTTTCACGTTGGTTGTATTCTCAGCAACTGTTCCATGCACTTATGGTTTTGAGCTTCTTTAGCCCGTTTTTGGGTTGTAATTTTTTTCCATGAACTTCTTTGAGTGTCTAATACCCTCCAAGCTGATCCAGGACTGGTTCATCTGTTTATGATTCATTTGTGTAAGTGTAGTTTTGTATCCACATTGTTAAAACCATAAACCATATTAGCTATCTTAGCTAATATGTCAGCCTTTTTATTGCCTTCTTGGTTTTCATGGCCAGGCACCCAAATCAGGTTTAGACTGTTGTTTTCTGCCAGTTTATTTAGTGTTTTGTGGCCGTCTGGGGCCTTAGAGTTAAAAGTGTAACTCCTTAGTGCTTCGACAACTACTTGACTGTCTGAGAATATCGATATCTTTATATTGTTAGGTTTTCTGTTGCTGATGCAGTGTGCTGCTTCATTCATTGCAAATAGTTCCGGGTGAAATATTGTTGACTCACCGCAGAGAGGAATGTGTAGTCTGCACCTATGCCCAAACACTCCAGCTCCTACTTTGCTGCCGGATTTCGACCCATCAGTAAACCATCTCTGGGCTCCATCGTTCATCCACGGGGGGTTGTTATTCCGTTCTTCTCTGCTTGGTATGAGTACTTCGTAGTGGTTTTCAAAGTTCAACTCACGGGACATCAGATCATTCAGACCACTTACTCGGGTCAGCTCCCACATTTTATCCACCCTTTTAAGAATCTCTAAAGGTCCAACCAGGTCCCCTTCTTCGTAATTATAGGTTCTCTGTAAAGTTAAGGCTTGTTTTACAGCTTCAGCCTGTATGGCAATGTGTAATTGAGGAATATTTAATATCGCTTCCAGCCCCGCAGTTGGAGTAGTCTTCATTGCTCCAGTTGTGCAGATAGTAGCTAGCCTTTGCATTTTATTCAGTTTGTTCATGGCACTTCTTTGTTTACTTTTTTACACCATACTGCAGCGCCATCGAGTATGGTTGGTTTAATCATTTGGTTGTAGATCCACAGACTCATCTTTGGGTGTAATCCCCATGTTTTGCCAACGAGTTTTTTTAAGGATCAGAGGGCCTTGATGGCCTTCGAATATATATTATTAATGTGCGCATTCCAGGAAAGTTTTTAGTGAAGTGTTATTCCCAGGAACTTTACCTCTTCTTTTTATACAAGGCTGGTTTCTTTGATTTTTTCAAGTTTATTTATTCTTCTCTTAGTGAATCGAATTACGTTCCTTTCACTGGGGTTAATGGAGAGTCCTTCTACATCGCACCAATTCCAAGGCCTTTTGCATGAGCTTTCCCTATGATTGCCTTTAATTATTATGGTCTTAGGAATAATACAAAATATCAAATAAAATATGGCGAACTAATTCTTGAGAGACAATAGTTCTTATGACAATTTTCTCAAACTATACTCACGACTTTCGAACAGCACACGCTATCGCTATATCAATTCTTTTACATTTTAAAGCATTTTCAACTTACAACTTATTCTAAAGGAAAACGTCTTCGAAACCTTATCTAAATATAAACTCATTTACTCGTACTGAACCTAGACGGATACTCTATGCTAAACTAGTTTCATGCACAGGACATTGACCGCTGATGCAGGCCTCGACCAGTATGTCAAATCCGACAGGGGCTACCCACAAGGTGGGGTTCTGTCTCCGCTGTTATGGTGCATGGTGGTCGATTTTCTGCTTGATGATCTCAATGCCTCTGCAATCTATGCCCAGGCTTATGCGGATGATGTCGCCATTCTTTCTGTCGGCTCATGTTTAGCGACTGTCCGTCTCAAAGCACAGGCGGCGTTAAATATGATCGATGACTGGTGTACTAGAAATGGGCTGTCAGTCAATCCTCTTAAGACCGATGTCGTTCTCTTTACGAGAAGGAGGAAAAATACTGACATGACTCAGCTGGTACTAAAAGGCACTTCCATCCCGATATCCAAAGAGGCTAAGTATCTAGGAGTCATCTTAGATAGTAAGCTTCTCTGGTCAAAACATGTTGAGTCAAAAACCACCAAAGCGCTGTCAGCTTTCTGGCAATGCACAGGAGCTTTTGGCAAAACCTGGGGTTTATCGCCGGCAAAGGTCCTCTGGATCTACACGGCATTGATAAGACCTATAATCTCATATGCATCGGTTGTCTGGTGGAACAGACTAAAACGCAAACACATCGTAGCTTCTTTCACCAAACTCCAAAGAACGGTTTGTCTCAGCTGCACGGGGGCCTTCCCCAGCACGACGGGCGCTGCTCTAGATGCTATGATGAGCCTTCCACCTCTTAATTTAGTTATCAGAGGGTGTGCTTTGAAAGCCACGTCTCGTCTGAAGAGAAATGGCTTTTGGTATAACTCACATAGGAATAACGGCGTGCTTGCGCAAGAATACGCAATACGAGATATACGCAATCCTAATGGCCATGCACTATGTTGTGAAGCACAGGTGGAAGGGGGAAAGCTCCAGGCCACTCTGCGATCACAGGAAATGAGATCTCTGATGAACTCCCCAGAATGAACCCGCTCTAGGTCTACCTGCGTCCACGGCAAATTCCTACATTAACGATTGTGTATTTAATATACAAAAATCTGCAAAAAATCTGCAGCATTGCTCCTGTCTTTAAGGAGAATCGACTGCAGAAGGCTTGTGGGAGTTATCACGGGCCATTACACTTTTGCCAAGCATCTCCACGTGCTCGGCATCAGTGAGATGCCTACCTGTGCTGCATGTGGCGAGGTGGAAGATGACACTGCAGAGCATTCCCCCTGTGATTGTCCCGCCTTTGCTCGCGCACGGTGGGGCACGCTTGGAGCCGACGTGCTGTGTGCCGAATACCTTAGCTCTATATCACTAAAGCTCCTTCTCCGGAAAACGGGGAAAATACAATAATGTAACGTGTCTCTCTGGAGTACAATAGACCAGTGATTGCGTCTGAGTGCTCCAGCGGATAGCAGATGCCTTCAACAACATTTACATTTTTAGCTTTCGACACCTAATCCAAACTAAGAAATAATTGTACTGTAGAAAAAAAAAGAAAAACTTAAAACTACTAAGTAAACTTAATTTAAACTATATATTAATGTACCTTCAAACTTACCCAACTAGGAACTTACATACATATAAGACAGTTAGGTACTGGACTTTCATCTCGTTTTTTTCCTCGAAACACCAGAAGTATCGAACAACGCCTGATATCAACTGGGTCTTGGGCTGATATCGCTATACTGATAGGGAGACTTCCTGTCGCACGGAGGTTCTTGAGGTTGACAAATGCTTTTTACTACTGGCATGAAGCTAGTGGACAGGTAGCACCCAAATCCAGCGTCAACTTAAGCTTCTTTTTAAGAAGCCAGATATTTTGACAGCAAAGCAATTCTTCTTCTTCTTTGATGGCGTTACAGCCCATGAAGGACCAGAGCCAATCTTCTCTCAATCACCCATGTTGTGTGTGATTTATTTTACACATAGGTGAAAGGGACCTACAGTTTAATGCCGATTCCGAACGGCGTGAGTCGAGAAGCTTTTTTCACAGCAAGTATACTACGGGGGGTTTTGCCAGTACCCCGCCGAGGAGAAACGCGGCGAAATAAACATTCGATGGCGTCGGTGTTATCGGGATCCGAACTCGCTCATCGTGCGTCAGAGTCCAACACACTAACCACTGCGCCACGGCGTCCTCAACGCAATTAGTCAATATTTTTCAGATGCATCTAAATTCAAAGCAAATACCGCTTCTCAATGTTTTATTTTAAATCACGTTTCTTATATGAAATTGATGTATGTATGTATGTATGTTGGCGTTACAGCCCATGAAGGACCAAAGCCGAGCTTCTCTCAATCACCCTTGTTGTGTGTGATTTAATTTTCCCATAGGTGAAAGGGACCTACAGTTTTATTGCCGGTTCCGAACGGCGAATTTCGAGAAGCTTTCCATGACAATTTTACTACAGGGGGTTTTGTCAGAACCCCGCTGAGGAGAAACACCGTGAAAACACGTTCGATGACATGGCTGTGTCGGGATTCGATCCCGTGTCATCGGCGTCAGAGGCCAACACACTACCCACTGCGCCACGGTGCTCTCTATGAAATTGATAATAAAATTAAATTCTAAATGTTGTTCTTCATAACGCACATACAAGGAGTGGCAATTAAAGTCCGGGAATTTAGTCCTAACTCCGAAACTGGCAATATCGCGTCATTCGTCAGCTTTTATCCAAAATGGGGTCCTTCCTTTCAGTTTTCGTCCAAATCTAAGAGAGAGAGAGAGAGAGAGAGGGTACAGGGGGTGGGACAAAGTCGCCTGATCACTGCGGCCACGAGTGGGCCTATTGTGATGTCCCCCACTTACAGTTCACTCAAGAATCCTGAGTTTGTGATGAAACTTAGTATGCTTTTGAGTGAGCTAGCAGCGATTTCTTCTGCTTCAAGATAATACTTGCCTAAGTGACGATGACGTGTACTGACAAGGCAGTTACAGTGGCATAGTATGTGCTCTGCTGTTTCTTCGTCTTCATTACACATTCTGCAAGTGTCATCTTGTATGATGCCCATCGTCTTGAGATGTTTGTTGACTGGGCAGTGTCCAGTAAGGAAACCTGTGATTAAGCGAATCTGACTCCTCGAGAGCATGAGGAGTTGTTTCGTTCTGTTGAGAGATGTAGTTGGGAGGAACAACTTGGCTTGTCTGCTACCTTTCGTTTGTAACCAGTAGTGATCCGTCGTGTTCCTTAACCAATTGTTTATGCAGCATTTGGTGGTGCTGATGGGTATGCCGCAGAAAGGCCGTGGCATCATGAATGGTGATGCGGAGCCTTTCCTAGCTAGTAGGTCCGCCTTTTCGTTGCCTGAATGGCCGCTGTGTCCAGGTATCCAAATGAGATGAACTCTGTTTGTGCTGGCCAGCTGGTGAAGTAAATGTAGGCAGTCCCATACCAGTTTGGAGGTGACTTCATAGCTCTTTAGGGCTAGAAGTGCAGCCTTGCTATCAGAGAGAATGTAAATGTTTTTGTTAAGTATGTTTCTGTTTAAATTTTCTCTGAGGCAGAGTTCTATAGCAAATATCTCTGCTTGAAAAACGGAGTTATATCTGTCCATGCTGACGTAGATGGATGTGCCAGTATTTGCTCCGTAAACTCCAGCCCCAACTCCTTCGTTCGTTTTGGAGCCATCTGTGTACCACACATAGGATCCACGATTGAAGGGGGGTCTATCCTGTTCCCAGTTTTGTCGGTTGGGGAATGTGACCTTGTAGTTTTGGCTGAAGTTGTATCTGGGGAGACAGTTGTCTGAGAGAGATATCATTAGGATTTCATGCCTGTTTATCTCCGTAAGGATATCAGGGTGAAAGAGCCTACGGTTAGAGTCATCCTCCACGATCAATCTATGGGCGAAGACCATTGCTTCTTTCTTCAGTTGGAGGTGAAGAGGTGGCAGGTCTGTGATGACTTCTAGTGCTGCTGTGGGGGTTGTTCTCATGGCCCCGGTGATACAGATGCAAGCTAGTCTTTGCAATTTGTTGAGCTTGGCTTGCACTGTTGCTTGTTTTGTTTTGTGCCACCAGACGGGCGCAGCATATGTGAGGATTGGTCTGGTGATTGCTGTGTATAGCCAGCGGGTCATTTTGGGGTTTGTGCCCCAGTTTTTGCCAGTGAGACTTTTGCTGGTCCATAAAGAGATCCTGGCTTTCTCAATGGTTTTTGCAATGTGAGAGTTCCAAGTGAGCTTTTCGTCTAGAGTTATCCCTAGATATTTGACTTCTTTTGAGAACTCTACCGCTTCACCAAAGAGGGTAGGTTTGGTGAGTTTGTGCCTATTCCTCCTTTTGGTGAAGGCGACTATAGTGCTTTTCCTAGGGTTGACCTTTAGTGCAACCTTTGTGCACCAGTTTGCAACAAGATTTAGTGCCCGTTGGAGGAGTTCCGAAACCGTGTTTTCGAATTTGCCTCTAACCAGGATCACTATGTCGTCGGCATAGCCTTGGACATAGAAACCATTGTTGCTGAGTATGTTAATCAGTTCATTTACCACGATGGACCACAAGAGAGGTGAGAGAACCCCACCTTGAGGGCATCCTTTCGCGGCATTAACACTGATTTTATCATTGCCTAGTGAGGTGTTTATTTTCCTATTACTAAGCATGTGTTGGATCCAATTGCATGTGGTGTTATCCACCCCTGTGCTGAGGATGCAACGTTTTATTTGGGTGTAGTCGGTGTTGTCGAAAGCACCCTCAATATCAAGAAAGCAACCTATCGCAATTTCTTTGTCGCTCAGGGATTTGTTGATCCGGGCTGTTAGCTCCTGAAGAGCATGCGTGGTCGATTTCCCAGGCTGGTAGGCATATTGGTTTTTGTGAAGTGGTGATCTTTTCAGGGCACCGTTCCTGATATGCCTATCCAGAATTTTTTCCATTGTTTTTAGGAAAAAAGAGGTAAGGCTTATCGGTCTGTAGGACTTAGGTAGGTCTGTGGGTCTACGGCCTACTTTGGGAATGAATTTTACCTTTACCTCTGTCCAGCTTGTTGGTATGTATCCCCATGCATAGCTGGTTCTAAAGATGTTGATCAGCATGGGGCTAATTATCGCACTTCCTTTCTGAAGGAGGGCTGGGAAGATGCCATCCTCCCCCGGGGATTTGTACGGGTCAAAAGAGTTAATGGCCCATTTTATGCTTCCCTCGTGGAAAATTTTTTGTGCTCTCTTCCATACCTCCCTGTTGGGTCTAGTTGCCCTGATCTGCGGAGGTATGTTAGAGAGATTAGAGGGAATGATTGTGGAGTCTGGGAAGTGCGTACTGGTTAGAATTTTCAGTACTTCTGTACCATTCTCCGCGTAAGTGCCATCTGCTCTCCTCAACAGTCCAATTTGGTTAGTGTGCTCTTTGGCGAGAACTCTGTGGATGCGAGCGCTGCTCTGTATGTCTGATAGACTACTGCAGAACTTTTTCCATGAGTTTCTTTTGGCTCTTCTAATCTCTTGGTTGTAGTTGGTGAGTGAGGCACGGTACTGTGTCCAGTCACCAGTCCGTTTAGCTCTGTTGAACAGTTTTCTGGTCAGTGCTCTTAGCTTGGCCAGATTGCTGTTCCACCACGGAGTGGTACGATTGCCTGAATTAACTTTCTCTGGGCAAGCGTTGTGAAAGGCAGATAAGATGGTAGCATTGAGGCTGTCACAGCTGAGTTCGAGGCTGTCTATGTCTCTGATGCTATTGGGACAGTTTCCGATCGATTGTGCGATTTCCAGGCTATATGTGTCCCAGTCTGTCGCTCTCGGTTGTCTGTATGTTCTGGTAATTCTATCTCCTACTTTTATGTCAAAACAGATCTGTCGATGATCTGACATCGATGTTTCTGTTGAGACATGCCAGTTTTGGATAGAGTTGCCTATGAACGGTGTGGTTAGGGTGAGGTCTAGTACCTCTTCTCTAATTCTATTCATAAAGGTGGGACTATTTCCGCGGTTTATGATATTGAGGTTGTTCTTGCAAATAAATTCTAACAAGTACTCACCTCTTTTGTTAATGCCCGAGCTTCCCCATGCTGTGTGGTGGGCGTTTGCGTCACAGCATATGATGATCTGTGAGCCTCTTCTTCCACAGTAGTCTAGGAGATCCTGCAGTGGTGTAAAGCTGAGATCGGTGGAGTCGCCCGGTAGGTAGGCTGAGCAAACTACGACATCTGACCTACCTTCCGCAGTGGATAGCTGAATAATGGCAGCTGCCAGGTCCTTATTCGTATATTCTGAAATGGGAATGGCTTTAATGGTGTTATTAATCATTATGCAAGCCCTAGGTCGTCCATCATTTGTGGAGTCGTAGAGCAGCTCACCTGATATTCCTTTGATCTGGTCTTTGACCGTATAGGGTTCCTGGATAAAGGCTATATCAAAGTGCTCCTTATTAAATCTATGGCTCAGTACCGCAGACGCGGCCTTTGCATGCTGTAGATTTATTTGGATGCACTTTAATCCCGACATGGTGGATTAAGCGAGATACTGGCAGGGCCGCCAGTGTTAGTGACTGGTACAACCATAGGGCTGACCCCTGAAGTCCTGGTTGCCCGAGTAGTTTCTTCAGGCAGCCTTGACGTTTGGGGTACTTTCGTTGCCTCTGTGGTTGATTCACTATCACCAGATGCAGTAGTTGTTGCTCTCTGGCTTGGCTTATGCACGCCGAGTTCCTCACTTTCTTTCCTGGGCATGGCCAGTGTACTTTGGGCATCGCACTTCGGATGGGCTTGTGCCCTGTCCTTGGTTTTGTTGTCCGCAGTTATCTTTGCCTGCTTGGGAATTCCCTTGATCCTGATTAGGATCTGGGAGAAGTTGAGGAACAGTTTAAACCTTTGCTTCACGATGGCGTCTTTGGATGTCTCATCAATGGCAAAGGTTACTTGGTCCCCACCGCTTTTTTCCTTGGCGATCCTGAGGACTCTCCATCCTTTAGTGCTAATGTTCGCATTTTGCTTCATTATGCGCATAAGGAAGGTGTCCTTGGTTAGGTCATCGGCTTCGGGGACGAAAGTTACGCAGGTGTATAACTTGGGGATGTCATTGCCCTGAGTTGCACACAGATCTGCGTTTTTCCATGGCTTAATCTTCTTTATCGACGACATGAGCCAATTTTTGGTCTCTGTATCGTGACAGGTGATAGATAGCCATCCGTTTCTGGCTGAGGTGGCCTCGAATCTGAGGGCAGGACAATTCTTATCTGCCTTGTCCATTTCCTCTAGCAGGCTCTTCCTCACTAACTTTATTTGTTGATCAGTTAGGGTCTCTTGCGGGTGTAGCGAGTGCATGATAGCGACTTTGCACCGAGCAATAGCATCTCGATAAGATGGCTCGGGTGCTTCCGTACGCTCTCGTGCACCTCCACTAGTTCCTTTAGTGGGTTTAGTTTTGGCTTCACCAGCGGATCCAGGGCGATCATTTAGTTTACCGGCACATGAGCTACTTGGTGTCTCTGTGTGTGGTCGACTCTTCTTCGAAGTGTTCTCCACGAGGGAGTTGTCGTTTGATCGGTTGCGTTTGGGATTTGGCAAGTCTGGGTTTTTGTTAGCTTCCCTTTCCGCAAGCACGAGAGCATATCTTGCTTTTTCTTTTCGCCTCGCCTCTTCGGGCTCTATTCCCTCCCGGATTAGTGCGGCGATTCGTCGCCTTTGGGCCCCGGTGAAATAGTCATATTTCTGCCGAGGTTTTTTGGCGTCGCTGACCACAGCAACCTCAGTGCTTGGACCATTTGGTGCCTGAGCAGTTTGATTGTCCGTCTTATTAGACAGGAGCGTGGTAGCAGGATTTGGAGATGGTACTGTGTCTTCTGTCTCCATTTTGTGTACTGGTGAGCGGAGGAGGTATTCTTCCTCCGACTCCGTTAGTGTTCTGTTTTCTGTAGTGTTATGTTTTTGTTTTTGTTTTTGTTGTTTGTGCATAGATTGGACCCACGAGTATGGCGAGAATTGTTGGTCAACATCTACAGAGCTCCCATGTAGATGCAAGGCTAATTACTATGTGAGGGCGCCTGGTATCACATAGGGATCGTACGTTAGCGATGCACATTTTTGTATTCCCTGCACCATTCAGTCCTCGGCACGTATTCCAAACCACCTTGACTTGGGAATGTAATTGCTCTTGGTCCGCGGGGGTACAATGACCCCTACCACATTACGTGGCCTTCCCCTATCCGCCACCTGGGGACGCGCCGGGTCGCCTGAGAAGCTCGAGTTTACCCGGTTCGTCCAAATCTAAAGTCGAGAGCACACTTTGTTTGTGTGTTGTGGGTATTTTTTTTGAAAAAACAAAAAAACCTTTTTTAGTAGTGTCATAAAAATGAGTGACTTATATTACAAGCCACGTGTTGTGATCAATTTCCTGTGAAATCGGGCGAAACGTCCTCGGAAATCATCCGAAAATTGCGGGTGGTGTATGGAGACGAGTGCATTTGAAGGAGCTCTCGACACCTCTCGTACTATGGCATTGTTCTTCGTGAATATGTATCTGCTGACCAGACAGTGACTGGACATATCAATGTTGGCGTCCTTAAGGCGCTGTCAGCACGTGTTGTCCGCGTACGACCCGAACTGGCCAAAAAGTGCATGAATCTTGCACCACGACAATGCGCCGGCCCATTCCTAGTTTATTGTGCAAAGGTTTTTTGCCATTCCAACATTGCCGCATCCCCCTATAGCCCCAAAATTTCCAGTTGAGGCTTTTTTTCATTTCCCAATATGAAGTTACATCTCAAGGGAATTCATCATGGCGGTATGGATAAGGTCAAAGAGGCTGTACCCATTGTTCTGAATGAGTTAACTTCTGAAGGTTATCAAGGGTGCTTTGAATCGTGAGAGCAACGTTGGAATCGTGGTGTAGAGTTAGACTAGGACTATTGTTAAAGTTCATAAAAAACTTAATTGTCACACCCTTATACTAGATACACACGAGGCAACCGTAGAAGCAACGTGTTGCAAATTCCAATATCAAAATTTTTTGATATTTCTGGCAACGGTTGCGGCAACACGAAAATCAATGGGTAACACAGCTACACACGAAGCAACGGTTGCTTCAACATGGCTGTGTTGCTGCAACGGTTGCCTCGTGTGTATCCAGCATTATAAACATTTCTCTAAAGGCTATTGATTCCAAATATAGAGACCTTATATATCTATACTATATGCTGGCGTTTCAGTCCATTAGGGACCAGAACCATCCATGTTGTGAGTGATTTTATTTTTCCATAGGTGAAAGGGACGTATAGTTTATTGCCAATTCCGATCGGCAAAATTCGAGAATGTTTTTTACAGAACCTCGCTGAGGAGATGCACCGTGAAAAAACACGTTCGATGAAATGGTTGTTGGCGGGATTTGATCCCGTGTCATCGGTGTCAGAGGCCCACACACTATCCACTGCGCCACGACGCTTTCAACTTAATCGCCACACCTCCAATAGACTCTTCTCTAAAGTTATGGATTTCAAATGTGGAGACCTTAGATAGGTAGGTAGGTAGGACCGTATGTATGTATGTATGTTGGCGTTACAGTCCATGAAGGACCTGAGCCGAGCTTCTCTCAATCACCCATGTTGTGTGTGATTTAATTTTCCCATAGGTGAAAGGGACCTACAGTTTATTGCCGGTTCCGAACGGCGAATTTCGAGAAGCTTTTCATGACAATTTTACTACAGGGGGTTTTGTCAGAACCCCGCTGAGGAGAAACACCGTGAAAAACACGTTCGATGACATAGCTGTGTCGGGATTCGATCCCGAGGTCATCGGCGTCAGAGGCCAACACACTACCCACTGCGCCACGGTGCTCTCAGGTAGGACCGTAGCCTTCCCAAAAAAAATGAGAAGAACACACATAGGCCATGGAGGCCCGTTGTGCAGCTACGAGAGAGTTTAGCCCCCTAATCGTGGAACCATTTTGTGCTTCTTAAAAAATTAAGAAGGTCAGATATCCCTACTTGCTGAACTTCGGTCAGATCATTAAGGAACTAAGATCCCAGGTATCGTTTCCTGATTGTGCAGAATGCCGGGCAGGCGCGGAGAAGGTGATGAATGGATTCCACCTCCTCCTCGTCTAGACAGCTTCTGCAAAAATCATTCGGAATTGTACCTAGTTTTTGCGCGTGACTGTCAATAAGGCAGTGTCCAGTGATGACACCGATGACTTTGTAGATGTCAGTTCTCTTTTGCGAGATAATACTCCTAGTCCGTTGACTGTCGAGCCGCGGCTAGATTTGCCTGGTTATAAGGCAGGTATGTCCCTGAGTCCATCTCCGGTTCGTCTCGGCCCTGGCGAGACTTGTAAGATTAAGTTTAATGGTTGCAAAGGGTATCCCTCACAAGCCACGATTGACTGTAGCGTCGTTCCTTGTCTGGCGAGTGTATCGGCTCTTTTATTTCCTGGAATGTCACTGTGTCCCGGTACCCAGATAAGTTGTATGTTGAACTGTTCGGCCATCTCGTTAAGAGATAGGCGACAGTCGAGACTAGTTTTTGATGTGTACACAAAGGACTCCAACGACTTTAAGGCTGCTTGACTATCCATGAGAATGCGGATATCCGTGATGGATATCACGTTCCACTTCAGCTAAGACAAGGCCTCTTTTATTGCCAACAGTTTCGCCTGGAAAACGCTGCAGTGATTTGGTAATTTTAGAGCTTTGTTCAGCTTAAGTTGTTTGCAGAATACTCCACTACCCATCCCGTTTGAGTGGCCAGTGACATAGCTCGTCCAGTTCGAGTTGGCTTTAAGCCTAATGGCCGTTTGTGTGGCAATTTGCTTGCCGAAAATATTCTTTGGGCTCAAGAGGCAATTGGGAAGTAGAGCCCTCTCTCGAAAACCAAGGTGACACTATATAAGACCTTGATCATCCCAGTCCTCCTTTACGGCGCAGAGGCTTCGACCTTAACAAAAGCGGATGAATATGCCCTTGGTCGTTTCGAGGGGAAAATTCTGCGCACTATCTACGGTCTCGTTTGTTCAAACGGTGTATGGAGGAGAAGATATAACGAAGAACTCTACGGGTTGTACAGGACATCGGCCTGGTACGACATCTACGGATACATTGTCTGAGGTGGCTAGGCCATGTAGAGCGCATGAAAAATATAGCTCCGACCTGAAGAGTCTTCGAATCCACTCTGGAAGGAAGGCGTGGCAGAGGACGGCCGCATCAACGGTGGCGCACGCAGGTGGAAGGGGACCTTAACCAACTAGGCGTGCGGCGCTGCAAACAGCTGGCCAAAGGCCGTGCCAGCTGGAGACGCTTTTTGTTTGAGGCCCAGATTCACCACGGACTGTAGCGCCACCTAAGTAAGTAAGTAATAAGATGGACTATCCCTTTTTTTTTATAGAAGGTTTGCTTTTTGGATTGTTGGACGACATAAAGCCTTTTGCCTACGAAATGACTACAGACTGCGGAGAAAGTGATAACTGGTTGATTGGAAGCACATCAGTAGAGTACCATAAATGCGAAAGAATTTCAAATCCTAATTGAAGCAGTTTTTTGCCGCTTGATGTATGGGGTACAGCTTTGCCATGCAATAAGATCGGTCACGCCTATTTACCATCAAAAGTTGCCTATCAGTCAATTTCGGCTATGTACTCTATTTGATGATGAGTAGAAGGCTCCAACTAAGAAATGGTGGTATGAAATGGGCTGATGTTTAGCTAAGCTTCCATTTTTGCATCCTTACATGACACTTCACATTTTGCTGTTATAACGAAAAACTCGGGAAAGATTATTGGACAAGCTGTATCGCCTTAATTGGTAGTTGAAGAAGAATGCTTTTGGCTCCGAACTACCATAAAAGTCTAAATATAATTTAGGAAATCACGAACATAGGACAGAAAGGGTGAAGAGATAATCAAACTACTAAAAACTGAATTAGAAGCAGGTGGACATAACGATTTAGAAAAACATTCGAAGAAATGACACCTGCGTATGTAATTTAGTACCAGTTACGGAAAATCGTTTGAAATATTTAAAGAAATCAAAACTTTTGTCTCGCTAAAAAATCAATGAATATAGCGGTCGATTACTTTACAATACAGCATATGGACTTATGTATTTGTGACTCATGGCTTCGAAAAAAAGTGGAAAATGGTCCTCCTATCGCTACTTAAAACTGACTAAATTGAAGATTAATCGATTGAGTCCTTATGCAAAAACGTTACTTCGCAATTTCGCTGCCATTATAGGAAAAGTCTTTTCATGTCCAAAAGCTACAAATCACCATATTCACATCACATAAAAGGAGGGAATGAGCACAGTCGCACAACCTCTTTTTTCTCATATTTCGCCCCTAGCCTATTGGCATTTAAAAGAAAGCTATCACTCCACTTGTACTTGACCACACTTTCTATGCCAAGTTATCAAGATTACAACCGACTCCCAGTCTCTGATAAAACTCACCGGTAGCCGATAACAATCTCTGTTAAGCGACCTCATAAAAAAAATTAAAACAAACTTGACTTAGGCATCTGGTGTCGACTTTATTATCGAATACAACGGTCTTAGAGTTTTACAACAATATTTCATGAAAGTTGTTTACCCAAATAGTCAGATGTTGTCAGATATAAAGATATATCAGAAGTGCAAATAATAAAGCATAAGTTCTCTGTTCGGTGTCTATCTAAACGATGGTCTCAGTACCGTGACTTTGATAAATAACATATGGTGATTTGCAATTTAGCGAACTGCCGTCTCTAAGTGTATTCAATCTAATGACGAAGGACCGTCTTGGGAACTTAATCCTCTAGGCTACAACGGTCTCTTCATTTGTTGCGATGCACCTAATGCGCATGGAAATTTATGAGCAAACCCTCTTACTCACTGACTTTAATCGTGCACCGCCGACACATTTGCATCATTATCATCTAGTCGCCGATCTGCTCAGGACACTCTAGGGTACCTGTACATACATACCTTCACGTCCGATGACATCGTCACCCAACGTAGCAGCAATTTATGATTATCTCTTTCGCCAACTTGCAAAATCACTATTCTCACCTGTCAGCTCTCTAACTAGTTCTATGCACGCGTATGCGTGCCAACACGTTCACTGGCTGGACATTACGCCCGTCGTCGATCGTGGACATTGGCGGGACAGTGAATAAGCACAGGTAATTAGGATGCATAGGGCAAAGAGTTAATCGCCTTTTGCCAGCCAGAATCGCACTATACATTGCCGCGCAACAAGTTTGCATATGCCGACCAGGAATCAATTTAATAGTGACAGCCCCTGTGAATACTTCGATGCAGAGGCAACGGATAGCGACGATTCATTTGCTTTAGTCGTTCAAGATAAGCCGGGAATTTAGTTTGGTAGATTACGCGAAAGTCGTCGTCAAATGTGTGCTGCTTGCGGTTGACGGGCGGGTGGTAGGTCTTATCTACGATAAGTGCCATAAATATCCGCACCATTGGCAATCTGTGTCATTCGAATGAAACTGACAGTTACATCCAATTAGCATTTGATCCAAGAGATTTTGCCTTATCGACTTAAGACGAACTAATAGAACTGGACTGGGTATCGACGACTCTGACGCTCTCTCTGTGGCAAGTGCCTTTCACTGTCACCGCCAAGGATTTTTTTTTTTTTTTTTAACAGAAAGAAGACCTAGTCGTAATAGCGCCAATAAATACAAATATAGATTTACATAGTTGCATACTCGTACATTTTCACTTACCAGAGATAGACGTTTGCACTCGTCTTGGGCCATGCATTGAGTGAATGAATTTGCCTCACAAGTACGTCATTCTGGCCCAATTCCAATCGTGTATAAGTATTTACTTAATTCGTAATAGAGATTAGAGATACTCTACATTAGCAGGAAATAACATCGTCGCCGGAAGCACAAGACATCGACTAGCTATATATAGCATTTCCAGACATTGAGTCAACGTATTTGTCCATGTAGACTTATGGTTATGCTTCTGTACACAAGTAGGTGTTGCGCAGATTTCGATGAGTCGAAATGCTTGTTATCATTCACCTTCGACCTGTAGCTAGTGTACATTTGTATTTGCATATATCTATAACACAATCGGATGATTGTAGGAGAGTGAAATATTTACAATTGACAAGATTAAATGGAAAGAAGCACAGCAAATTACGATAGGTAGATGCATCTGGTTTCATGTGGTTCAAACAATTTTGCACAGAGACTTTGTTAAGCACTAGAAATGAAATTTAAATTGAATTGTGAGTTGTCTTTGTGCGGATTGAATGTCGATAACTAAATAGAGATAAGCTCTGGCGTGGCGTGCCAGTTTTATAGGACAATGGTTCGAGTGATAGAAACACTCTAAGAAGTTTAGACGTGCCACAGGCGGCTTAGACAAATTAGTAATAGACCCAATTTAAATTTACTATAATAGTACCATGAGATCTCAAAGGACTAACAAAGGCCTCTTAGGGGTAACATCTATCCGACGGATGCTGGCCTGCTAAAAAGCGAGAAGGGCCACCGCAGTCGAACATCTTGCGGCACTGTTAGTAAGGCCCATCTCTACCTCCTCGTGGTGCCGTCTGGAGATTTCCTATAGAAATTGCAGACGGGGAAGGGCGAATGGCCAGCCTCCTGCGCCAAAAAAACAGGATTAGTCGGTTGGCCTACGGCCTAGTAAGCCGTAACGGTAAAAAAAACACTAATTCCGAAACAACCACAAGCCTCGGATATAACGGACCGGATTTATGTTGACGATCCTTGCAAAAAACGGACAAAGGACAATGATCTTCGGCTTTGTACGTGGAACAACTTGCGGACGCCCTAGACCGCTATTAAGCGGACATAACCACCATCCAGGAAATGCAATGGAATGGACTGGGTATAAAGCTAATGAAAAACTGCGATATTTACTACGGCGCCTGCTATAGGGAGAGAGGCCAACGATTGATTGGATGCGGATTTGTTATTCGAGGTGGGCTAAGGCACAAAGTCCAAAGCTTTCGGCATGTAAGCGAACGCCTCATAACAATCCGTATCCAGGCTAAATTTTTTAATAACAGCCTGATCTGCGTCCACGCCCCCACGGAAGACAGGGATGACTCCGCCAAGGATGAGTTCTACGATCTCCTAGACAGAACGTATGCCCAATGTCCCAGCTATGACATCAAAATTGTACTAGGAGACTTTAATGGTAAGCTGGGTAAGGAAAGCATCTCTGAACGAGTCATCGGCAATCATAGCCTACACGACACCACCTCCGATAACGGACACAGGCTGATTGATCTTGCTACGGGGCGAAATCTCCTTTTAGCCAGTACCCGCTTCCCGCACCTCGATATACACAAAGCCACCTGGCGGTCTTTTGATCAATCGACTACCAACCAGATTGATCACATCGCGATCGACGTCAGACACTCCTCCACTATTCTTGATGTTCGAACTTTCCGAGGGGCTAACATCGACTCGGACCACTATCTTGTAGTAGCCAAGATGCGCTTACGGATATCACGAACGCAGCGGAGTAGAATAAGGATACAAAGTTAATACGTCGGAAAGCTACTATCGCCAGAAACCTTTCGTGCTTTTACCGATCGCGTCTCCCTTAAGCTCTCCAATACACCTCAATCCTCCACACTATCTATAGAACAGCAGTGGAGCCTTTGCAAACAAGCCCTGAAAAGCTCTGCATCCGAAGTTTTGGGTTTCAAGGCTCCACCACGAAGAAACACCTGGTTCGATGAGGTGGAGGATTCACACAGCGAAGCAGGATGCATAAAAGAACAAGAGCAGCTCGTGAGCTCTACGAGTTAAAAAGAAGGGAGGAGCATAAGCATCTTAGAGGAAAGAAGAAAGAGCACGAGAAGCGCGCGATTGAGGATTTGGAGAGGTTTAATTGGAGGCGTAACCATCGAAAGTTTTATCAACAGATAAAGCGAATATGCCAAGGTTAGTAGTAGAGTCGCAGTCGATGCTGAGAATATGGAAAAAGCACATCTGCAGACTGTATAACGGCGATGTTAGTCAATATACCGCTGTCAGACAGAATGATCCATCAGTTATAAGCTAAACCATTAGTTATAAGCTAATCCTGGAGAACCAAATGGATCCACATACCGACGACTCAATGCCTGTATCATGGATTTTTATGCCTGACAATTATCCAAAGCATACTTCGCGGATAGTGAAGAATTGGCTTTCGGAGCGACAAATTTCCCTGCTTGATTGGCCGGCCCAAAGTCCCGATCTGAACCCTATTGAGAATCTTTGGAATGATACTGACTCCCTTGTTAAAGACTGCAGCTCAAAAAAGCTAGAAGATTTTAGACAAACTATAAAGGCTGCTTGGGAAGCTATACCTGCCCAGAAATGTAAGCGCTTAGTAGAAAGTGTGCAAAAACGTTGTCAAGAGTGATAAGGAACAAGAAATATCCTACAAAATATTAATAAAATATTTACTTATACATTCGTCTTTTTAGATCATTAATTTTTTAAAGTATTCCGTTGACTGTGCTATTTAAATGAACAACTACTTTTTTTAATTTTTCCCATTTTGATTTACTCTTTTTGAGTTGATTTAAAGGAATTACGTGATTTTTAATAAAGTACATCAGTTATAAAACAAAAAAAGCTGAACCTCTATTTAGACTTTTGGCACAACATAATGTATGAGAACTTACCGGTGTGCTATTTATCTGACTTACTTACTTACTTATCAGGCCTGCGATCCATGGAGGATCTGAGCCTGAGCTATAGCTGCCTTCCATCCTTGACGGTCCCGGGCACACTGCTTCCAGTTGTCAAGACCAAGATGTCTTACATCCGCGATTACTTGGTCTTTATACCGGAGGTTCGGTCTTCCTCTTCTTCTCGAACCAGGAGGCTCGGAGTCGAAGACCCTCTTAGCTGGAGCGTTGATGTCCATGCGCTCGATGTGGCCGAGCCAGTGTAGTCGACGGGTCCTTGCTTTCCGGACTACATCCACATCTTGGTACAGCTCGTAGAGTTCGCGGTTGTGTCTTCTTCTCCATTCACCTTCCTCACAGACAGGACCAAATATCCGGCGCAGAATTTTTCTTTCGAAAGAACCCAAAATCAGCTCCGCTGTCCTGCTTATCGTCCAGCTTTCGGCTCCGTACAGCAAGACTGGCAGAATGAGCGTTTTGTAAAGCATGACTTTGGTCTTTCGAGTGAGGAGTTTTGACCCCAGTTGTTTGGACAAGCCGAAGTAGCAGCGGTTGCCAAGGGCGATTCTACGCCGGATCTCCACTGTGGTGTCATTTGTGGAATTTACGTTTGCCCCGAGGTAGACAAACTCCTTAACTACCTCGAAATTGTAGCTGTCAATTGTTATGTTTTGTCCCAGGTGGTGAGCGACGGATTGGTTTTTGCTTGACAGCATGTATTTCGTTTTGTCCTCATTGATCTTAAGGCCAATTCGTTTCGCCTGTTCTTCAATCGCCGTGAATGCTTCCACAATGCCACGGCGAGAACACGCGATGATGTCGATATCATCCGCGTATCCTAGCAGCTGGATGGACTTGTAAAAGATAGTGCCTTCCCTGTTGACGCCTGCCCGTCGCACTATCTGCTCCAGCACCAGGTTGAAGAAGTCACATGACAGCGCATCTCCTTGCCGAAATCCGGTGCAAGTTTCGAATGGTTCCGAGGTCCTAGAACCGAGTTGCACGGTGCATCGCGTGTTTTTTAGCGTGGCGCGACACAACTGGATCAGTTTTACCGGGATCCCGAATTCGGCCATCGCGCCAAACAGTGCTTCACGATGAATGCTGTCGTATTCGGCTTTGAAATCGATGAAAAGATGGTGTGTATCGATTTGAAACTCGTTGGTCTTTTCCAGGATTTGTCGAAGTGTGAAAATTTGGTCTATAGTTGATTTGCCGGGCCGGAAGCCGCACTGGTAGCTGCCGATTAGTGCGGTGCAAAATGGTTTTAGACGTTCACACAATACGCTGGACAGGATCTTGTATGCGACATTGAGCAGGGATATACCTCTATAGTTCTTACAAGAGGTAGGATCGCCTTTTTTGTGGATGGGGCATATAGAGCTGGTATTCCAGTCGTCGGGCATGCTCTCATCTTCCCAAATTCTGCAGATGATCTGGTGCATGCTCCCTACCAGAACATCGCCGCCAGCCTTGAAGAGCTCTGATGGCAAGCCATCTGAGCCTGCGGCCTTGTTGTTCTTCAGCTTCTGAATAGCTGTGCCGACTTCTTCTATGCTGGGTGGGAGGACTACTTCAGCGGCTGGAGTTGGGATTTCCTCAGTCCCTACCACTCTCTCTTGGTCATGCTCGTTAAGCAGCTGCTGGAAGTGCTGCTTAAATACATCCACTATTCCCTGCGGGTCGGTGACAAGATTACCCTCGCCGTTTCGAAGAGCCAGGGTGCCCTTTTTGAAGCCTCCTGCAAGGCCTTTGGCTTTCTTGTAAAAGGCTCGTATTTTATGTCTATCCCTAGACTCCTCGATATCCTTGAGCTGGGAGGCTGCGAAGATTCTTTTCTTTTGTCGCAGTAGTTTCTTCTCCTCCCTTCTTCTGGCTCGGTACTCTTCTCGCGCTGCCCTGGTTTTCCTCTGCAGCGCCTTTTGGTACGCCTCGTCGGTTGCTGCCTTTTTCTGCTCACACTCGCCATCATACCACGGGTTTCTTGTCGGGGATGGTAGGTACCCTAAGGTGGGTTCGGCTACTTCCTGAATGCCTGAGCGGCAATGCAGCCACATATTATTGGAATTTGTGTTGGACGTAGACATAGCGTAGAGTCTTTCGCTCAGCTGCTCCCTATAGACTCTGGTAACCTCCGGTGTGCTCAGGCGCCCAATGTCGGACCTCCTCCTGATCGGCTGGTGCAGCTTTCTGACAGTGGAGAGTTGAGCTCTGAGTCGTGCTGCTTCGAGGAAGTGGTCAGAGTCGACATTCGCCCCTCTGAATGTTCGCACATCCAGGATGTTTGACGCGTGCCTTGCGTCAATGAGCACATGGTCGATTTGGTTGGCGGTTCGACCGTCCGGAGATCGCCAGGTTGCTGTGTGGGTTCGCTTGTGAGGGAATCTTGTGCTACTTATCACCGCATTACGAGCTGTCGCAAAGTCAGCGAGTCGGAAGCCGTTATCTGTTGTTGTATCGTGGAGGCTGTGCTTTCCGATCACTCCGCCAAGGGTGTTTTCCTTTCCGATTTTGGCGTTGAAGTCCCCGAGCACGATTTTTACATCGTACTCCGGACAAGTTCCGTAGGCGTTGTCCAGGAGGTCATAGAAGTCCTCCTTGATAGGGTCTTCAGCCTCGTCGGTAGGGGCGTGTGCACATATAAGGCTGATGTTATAAAATCTGCCTCTGATGCGGATCACAGCCAGGCGATCACTTATAGGTTTAAAGTCGATGACCTTCGACCTTAACCGCTTTCCCACGACAAATCCGCATCCCAGTAAGTGCAACCTTTTGTGACAGCTGTAATAAATGTCGCAATTTTTCTTCCTAATCATACCGTTTCCTATCCAGCGTATTTCCTGGACCGCAGTAATATCCGCCTTGTTCTGCGTGAGAATTCCTTCTAGTTTATGAGCAGCTCCGGGAGTGTACAGGGTTCTGACATTCCAGGAGCATACTCACAAATCGTGTTCCTTTTTCGTGCGTTGTCGTCGTCGAGTATCCGTCCGTGTATCCGAGGCATCTTGCTCATTCATAACTTTAGGTTTTTTTTACGTGGGCGGATTGTTAGCCCGCCGCACAACCGCCATTCTGGTCGGGGTTTTTTTTCGCTGCATGCGTTTGTTCACCTCCCAACGGTTGTTGAAGAGGCTATCCAGAGGGCACCGCGAGGAGGCCGTATGTCAACTTGACCCGGGCATTTAAACAGGGATCGTTGCTGGCATCTCGCCAGGTTGAGAGCAATCAACAACTTTACCCTGTATGTCCGAGCCCATGCCCTCCGCTATTTATCTGAACACCACTGTATATCGAGGACACAATAGGGATCAATGCTTGGAATTGTTTTATTGATTGTGGGATATGATCCAAAGTTAATTTCACAACAATTGAATTTGTTGTTGTTTGATATCTTAACCTATCAGGTTGAAAAAGGAGGGGAATAGCAATTGTACGAAATGGTTTGCAGCAAGGACTAACTTAGCAGTGACACAATAGGGATCATCAAAGTTTAAAGGGTATTTATTATTGGTTGTTCGTAATTACAGAAAAAAGGGTTGCAGCTGGGATTAATACATCAAAGGCACAAAAGGGATGAAAGCTGGGAAGTTTGCTACTGGTTGTGAGATATTATCGACCAACCTTGGATCAGTATATGACCAAGGGGATTTTTTGGATGAAAATCATGTCTGTTGTGTGGGAGCCCCCCTTAAATATTCATTTTATTCTGTTTTTAGTATTTGTCGTTATAGCGGAAATACATCGCCTATGAAAATTTCAAGTGTCTAACTATCACGGTTCATGAGATACAGCCTGGTGACAGACGGACGGACATCGAAGTCTTAGTAATAGGGTCCCGTTTCACCTTTGGGTACGGATCCCTAAAAAATGGAAAAATGGGTTCTATGCGCAAAAGGTACATTTACTAAGCTCGTAATGTTAACGCGTAGATTGTACATTTGTATATTCCTACTAGGAATGTTACCGCTTTGCTTGAATTCTCTTAAAACATTAAAAACATATAAATGTCTGATTGGTAGAATACGCAATTTTATAAACAAAGGCCAACTTCCAGCGGAACGATTTTTATTTGAAATAATTCTAACTAAATGTTTCTGTGCAGTTAATAATGGTTTAATAGTTATCGAACCTCCCTAGCTTGTTATGCCGTCATTCAACTTTGAGTGTGCAAGACCATAATAAATGATTCTTAAAACTTCCGGAGAGCAGAAAGGCTTTATTAAATACATTTTTCTTGTGACCAATAGCAGATAAGCTTTGATCATATGAATATGATCTTTCCAACTTAAATTAAAATCCATTAGTACACCTAAGTACTTAAAATTTTGAACTAATCCCACATTTTCGTTACTATTCCCACACTTATGTATAGGCAACGAGAACTGTTTACAATCGTGAGCGTGTAACCATAAATTGAAATCACATAGGCTATTTCCAGATATCTTAGTTTAGTTTTCTCGCTGATAATCAATTTATGATAAGTAAACCACAACCGTACGATTTCCAGATCTTCATTTATCATCACAATGCTTTCGAAACTAGTTCTAGATCCGTAGGTAAAAACGATGTCGTCTGCAAAAGCAGTTCAAGTACCATTTAACTTGAGTTTGAATATGGAATTTATGTATATTAGGAAGAACAAGGGACCAAGTACAGATCCCTGAGGAACACCATTCTTTAATTGTCTTGGTTCACTTGAGATACCATTAATAGTAACTTCCTGTGTTTTACCTTTTAAATAAGAACTCCATATCTTTGTACAACTCGTAGAGTTAGCGGCTCTATCTTCTCCTCCAGTCACCTTCCTCATAGACAGGACCAAATATCTGGCGCAGATTTTTTTTTCGAAGAGCTGTCTGCTCGGTATAGCAAGACTGGCAGTATAAGCGTTTTGTAAAGCAAGACTTTGGTTCTTCGAGTGAGGAGTTTTGACCCAAGTTGTTTGGACGAACTGAAGTAGCAGCGGTTGCCACTACTAACCTTGGCGATTCTGGGCCGGATCTCCACTGTGGTATCGTTCGTGGAGTTTACGTTTGCTCCGAGCTAGACAAACTCCTTCCACCTCGAAATTATAGCTTTCAATAGTTATATTTTGTCCAAGGTGGTGAGTGACGGATCGGTTTTTGCTTGACAGCATGTATTATACTTTGTCTTATCCTCGTTGACAACGTCACGTCAAGACCGCGCGATGATGTCAATATCTTCCACGTATCCTAGCAGCATATATAGACATATATAGAAGATAGTGCCATTCCTGTTCTCGCCTGCCCGTCGCACTATCTAATCCAGCACTAAATTGAAGAAGTCCTATGACAGCGCATCTCCTTGCCGAAATCCGGTACGTGTTTCAAACAGTTCAGTTGTCCTAGAACCGAACTGCACAATGCATCGTGTATCGATTTGAAACTCGTTGGTCTTTTCAAGGATTTGTCGAAGTGTGAATATTTGGTGTATAGTCGATTTGCCGGGCCGGAAGCCGCACTGGTAGCTGCCGATTAGTGCGGTGCAAAAGGGCTTTAGACGTTCACACAGTACGCTGGACAGGACATTGAGCAGGGATATACCTCTATAGTTCTTGCAGGAGGTAGGATCGCCTGTTTTGTGGATGGGATTAATAGAGCTGATATTACAGTCGTCGGACATGCTTTCATCTTCCCAAACTCTACAGATGATCTGGTGCATGCTCCCTACCAGAAGATCGCCGCCAGCCTTGAAGAGCCCTGATGGCCAGCCATCTGGGCCTGCGACCTTGTTGTTATTGAATAGCTGTGCCGACTTCTTCGATGCTGGGTGGGAGGACTACTTAAGCGGCTGGAGTTGGGACTTCCTCAATCTCTACAACTCTCTCTTGATCGTGCTCGCTAAGCAGCTGCTGGAAATGCTGCTTAAATACATCCACTATTCCCTACGGTACGGTGACAAGATTGCTTTCGCAATTTCAAAGAGCCTGGGTAACTTTCTTAAAGCCTCCTGCAAGGTTTTTAGCTTTCTTGTAAAAGGCTCGTATTTTATGTTTATCCCTAGACTCCTCGATATCCTTGAGCTGGGAGGCTGAGAGGATTCTTTTCTTTTGTTATAGTAGTTTTTTCTCCTCCTTTCTTCTGGCTCGATACTCCTCTCACGCTGCCCTAGTTTTTCGCTGCAGCGCCTTTTGGTACGGAGAGCACCGTGGCGCAGTGGTAAGTGTGTTGGCCTCTGACGCCGATGACACGGGATCGAATCCCGACACAGCCATGTCATCGAACGTGTTTTTCACGGTGTTTCTCCTCAGCGGGGTTCTGACAAAGCCCCCTGTAGTAAAATTGTCATGAAAAAGCTTCTCGAAATTCGCCGTTCGGAACCGGCAATAAATTGTAGGTCCCTTTCACCTATGGGAAAATGAAATCACACACAACATGGGTGATTGAGAGAAGCTCGGCTCAGGTCCTCATTGGACTGTAACGCCAACATACATACATACATGCCTTTTGGTACGCCTCATCAGTTGCTGCCCTTTTCTGCTCACACTCGTCATAATATCACGGGTTTCTTGTCGGGGGTGGTAGATAACCCAAGGCGTTCTCGGCTACTTCCTGAATGGCTGAGCGGAAAGGCAGCCACATACTGTTGAAATTTATGCTCGACATAGGCATACCGGAGAGCCTTTCACTTAGTTGCTCCCTGTAGACTCTGGAAACCTCCGGTGTGTTCAGGCGTCCGATGTCGATAATACTCATGGTGGGCTGGTGCTGCTTTCTGACATTGGACAATCGAGCTCTGAATCTTGCTGCTATGAGGAATTGGTCAGAGTCGACGTTTACCCCCCTCAATGTTCGCACATTCAGGATGTTTGACGAGTGTCTTGCGTCAATAAGCACATGGTCGATTTGGTTGGCGGTTCGACCATCCGGAGATCGCCAAGTTGCTGTGTGGATACGCTTGCGGGGACATCTTGTGCTACCTGTCACCGCAGTACGAGCTGTCGCAAACTCGGTGAGTCGGAAGCCGTTATCTGTTGTTGTATCGTGGAGGCTGTGCTTTTCGACCACTCCGCCAAAGGTTTTCCCCTTATCGATTTTGGCATTAAAGTCCCCGAGTACGATTTTGACATCATACTCCGAACAAGCTCCGTAGGCGTTGTCCGAGAGATCATAGAAATCCTCTTTGGTCTTCAGCGCTCTTCGGCTAAGGCTGATGTTGTATAATCGGTTACATGCGGATCACAGCCAGGCGATCACTTATAGGCTTAAAGTCGACGACCTGCGACCTTAATCGCTTTCCCATGACAAATCCGCACCCCAACATGTGCAATATTTGGGGATAGCTATAATAGACGCCACAATCATTTTTCCTCATCACGCCGTTTCCTATCCAGCGTATTCCCTGGATCGCAGTAATATCCGCCTTATTTTGCGTGAGGGTTTCATACCCAAGGCAGGCAAACGCTCCCACACGTATGCAAATGATTGAGGCCTATTAGTCTTACTTCTTTTCTATTAAAAACTCTAGAGAAGATTTTAGACGCACACATTCGGTACAGCTGCATCTTAGGAAGGCTGTCGAATAACCAACATGCCTACAACAAAGGCAAATCGGTGGAAACAGCACTCCACTCACTGGTCAGTAAGATAGAAAGGTCACTAGAACGCAAGGAATATACTCTAGTCGCCTTTCTCGACATTGAGGGCGCCTTTAACAATGTTGAACCATGGGCCGTCATGAAAGCGCTGTCTGATCTGGGTGTTATGGGTACGACAACACAAAGAGTCGTCAAAGCCAACTTCGCTGGTGCCGTCTCAACCAGAATAGTCAGCAGAGGTACACCACAGGGTGGAGTACTCTCCCCTCTCCTCTGGAACGTGGTGGTCAACGAACTACTGCGGATGCTTGAACAGGAAGGGTACGCTGTAACCGCCTATGCAGATGATATTGCTATTGCAGTGTTGGTAAATTTTTCCAACACTTTATGCGACCTTATGCAGAGTGCATTACATACAGTAGAAACCTGGACGCAGTACTGTGGACTTGGGGTGAACCCTAAGAAGACCGATCTAGTACTGTTTACTACCAAATACAAAATTCCGCCCCTCAACCCACCGAGGCTGGGTGGAACCCAACTAACAATCAAAGAGCAAGCTAAATATCTAGGCCTAGTCCTTGACAGGAGGCTGAATTGGAAACGTAATATTCTTGATCGTGTCAAGAAAGCAACTACTGTCCTCTACAGTTTTAAGAAAGTGGTGGGCAGGAAGTGGGGTCTCCAACCAAGCATTATGCACTGGCTCTACACAGCAGTCATAAGGCCCATCCTCCTGTATAGTGTTGTAGTCTGGTGAACTGCTCTGGACAAGGCAGTCAATCGAAGCCTTCTGGGGAAGGTACAAAGATCGGACAGATTATACATAAGCGGAGCGATCAGATCAACCCCCACGGAGGCCCTAAACATTCTATTATATCTTCCACCTTTGAACCCTTTCAGCAAGTAAGTTCCTACCTGCGCGGCCCTAAGGATGAGGAGCATAAGAAAATGGCCCACATCTCAAAAAGGCCATACTACCATTCTAAACCACTTCAAAGTACCCATGGACACGGACTACATCATTCCGCAAAATGTGTTCACTAGGAACTTCTAAGTTGTCTTTCCATCCAGGGAGGAATGGGTTGAAGTGAAAGTAATACCAAAGGACTCG
Organism: Eumerus sabulonum; assembly: GCA_951905685.1. Taxonomy (NCBI): domain Eukaryota; kingdom Metazoa; phylum Arthropoda; class Insecta; order Diptera; family Syrphidae; genus Eumerus; species Eumerus sabulonum. Next base: position 50,055,683 of record OX645062.1, on the reverse strand, counting down.
ATCTCCCTCTATACCGACGGCTCTAAGATGGAGTACAGGTAGTGAGGTCTTCTCCAAGGAACTTAACCCCAACCTATCTTTCACACTTCCAAATCACTGCAGTGTGTATCAGGCAGAAATAACAGCGATAACAGAGGCCTTTGCATGGCTCATGATCAATTAATATCCACTAAGGATATCATCATTTGAACGGACAGCCAAGTTGCGATCTCTTAACTGTCTCTTAACTGTCGCCTATCTCTAGATGAGATGGCCGAACAGTTCAATATTAAAATACTGTGGGTTCCCGGGCATAGGGATATTCCAGGAAACTGCGCGGCCGACGAACTCGCAAAGTTAGGGTCAAGCACACTCAGCCTACCTACCCTCGGGTACCTAGATACACCATTAAGTAGGCTTTATCACCAAACAATTGTGGCCTAAGTTAAGCTTAGGACGAACCAGAGACCTAGTGGCAACCAAAAGGGCAACTTTAAGTACTCTAGTGGGTGTCATTACAGGTCATTGCATCATCGGAAAACACGCCGCCAGATTCGGGCTACCCTCCAATGACTTCTTTCGCGTCTGCATGGACGAGGAGGAGGAGAAATCAATACACCACCTCCTCTGCTCATGTCTCTCTTTTGCGAATTGCTAGCAAACCAAAAAATAGCTCAATTTCATCGCTTCATTAGAAGCACCGGTTGGTTCTAAGGTAGAGGATCAAGGTTACTTGATCCAGGTGGTATCACAATGGGCCGACTTCGGCCTACGTGTGGCTTATGTCTACCACGTTCACCTAACCTAACGGTTGTTGTAGAGGCTATCAAGAGGGCGCCGCGAGAAGGCTATATGTCAAGTTGACCTGGGCATTGAAACAGGGATCGTTGCTGGCATCTCGCCAGGTTGAGGGCAATCAACAATATTACCCTGTACATCCGAGCCTATGCCCTCCTCAAATTATGCTTATCCGTTCAAATAGCAAGACTTTGTTAAAAAAACAAAATTCGACAGCGTAATATTGTATTGCTAAGTTTTTAATTACATTCCAATAAAAAGTCATTAGCTAACTAACTAACTACTAAGGTAGCCAAATTGTTTCAAATAAGTTCGTTGCCAAAGTCCTGCCCATTTTTTATACATTTTCATTCCAAACAATTACCCATCGAAATTCCACCCCAGTGACATCGCAAAGTCCCTAAATCCCAGTATTTCAATCACACCTGCTAAAAGCCAACCGCCGCCGTTGCAAATGGTTTAAATAAATCATTGAAATCCCACACCTTATCGCACACAATCAATCAGGTCTGCTTTTGGGTTCCCTTACGTAATCATGATGTTTTCTTTCAACAGCAATGTTGTTGTTTCGTTGGCTTAGAAATCGATTTCCTGTAAAGATGGGCAGACTAGTGTATGTGAAATAAACCGGAGCCCCTGAAAGTATGCGTATTATTTGGATAAGGTTTAGAAAACATTTTTCTTTACTTGACGATTTTGTTGTGACTTAATTGTTAGTAGTACTTGTAAATCAGAGAGCACCGTGGCGCAGTGGGTAGTGTGTTGGCCTCTGACGCCGATGACACGGGATCGAATCCCGACACAGCCATGTCGTCGTACGTGTTTTCACCCCCTGTAGTAAAATTGTCATGGAAAGCTTCTTGAAATTCGCCGTTCGGAACCGGCAATAAACTGTAGGTCCCTTTCACCTATGGGAAAATTCAATCACACACAACATGTGTGATTGAGAGAAGCTCGGCATAGGTCCTCCAAGGGCTGTTACGCCAACATACATACATACCTGTAAATCAATCTCGTACCACTCCCTCACGAACATGAATAATTCGAAAATTTATAATCTCTAATAAGCCCCATTACCGTTGTTTTCTTTCATCTTTTCTCTATAATAGGTGTACTTGTTTTTTTTTTTTTTTTCTATTTGCTGTGAAGTTTGGTTGATCCATGACAGAATTATTCATCCAACACACGTAGATATTCGATTTATCGATTAAAAACTCTTATCCATATTTCAAGTCTCGTCGGGGCAGTCACGTGTCGTATCTACCCACCTCAACAGCGTATGCACGTTCCCCAATATGATTCTCTTTACCTGTAATCATACATATTGCACCGAACTGGTATAACTGAAAAAGTAGGAAATAAAAACATCAAACAATACTCAATTCCAGATAAGGAGAATGAACAAATAAGAAAGAAAAAATAACAATTTGCGGACCGGGGATTTGCATCGCGAAACCGAAACAAGTGCACGTACTCGTACATTTCGTATCTATGTACTCTCCTCTGTGTTGATTGTGCTGCTTCTGTTTCCTGTTTTTGTTGTACCATCAGCCTTGGTTCCACGAAATAATTCGAGGGCAAAATACGCTTTGAGAAGCATAAAAGAACTGCAGTTGACTTTTTGGGTTTTTATTTACATTGTTGTTTTGTTTTTTGGGGGGAGAACGTCAAGTGAATAAATTAACAAACCTTTGTGCGAGGCTACAGATACGAACATTTGTTCCCTGGAAATTAGAAATGAAAATTCTCTCACATCGAAGTTGTTGGTAGGAATACCAGGATCCTGAGACCTAAGGCTTCTGCAATTTAGAAAACGGTTTTTAGTTTTCTTAGTAATATTTCTGCCTCATGGTCGATGGACACCTTTGGGGCTACTCATCTTTGCTGAAACTTTTTTGCGGATAGGGGACATATACACTTTCAATTCGATGTACGCGACCAGCGGAACTGACCTTCATGCAACACTGAGCATTGTAATGTTTTAACTATAAATAGCGGCAAATGATTGGCATTCTTATGCCGCCCTCCGATATGTAGACTTATTGACATCCGGAGCCAAAGCCAGTTTTTCAATACAACTCTACAAAAAAATAAAAAAACACATACATAAACAGAAAGCATGCATTTCGTTCTTCGCCTATTTAGCACTAGTATTGTACTGGTGATTACCTATTTGCATGAAGCGCCAAACGCGTAATTACCTACTAGGCGGGAATAAATTCCCCAAAACAAAGCGAACCTCTAACTTCACGAACTAAAATGGTGTGACAACTTTTGGCGCTAAAGTATGAAAACTGTGCAATTGTTTTTCATAGATTATTGCTGCGATTTTGATGAAACAAAATGTGTCATTTTATTTGAATTGTTTTTTTCACACGCATTTCTTGCAATCTATTCAGTCTTTCGAGTTCAGCCCGCTTTAGTAAGAACGCTGGTTTTGAGTTGATTCCCAACAACCTTTCGGATGGAAAACTTGGATCGAAGAGGATTCCATCAATTTTCTTGACCCTCGAACACGCAACTTAGGCTAACCCGGCACTAAATTCACTTATCCCAAAGTCCACAACTGCTTTGTCTATTGTAACTCCTTGGTACCTGTGAATACTAATGCCGTAGGACAGCGATAACGGAAATTGCTTCCTCGTGTCATTGACTGCTCCTTATTTGAATGACTTTACGACCTGCGTTATAGGAATAGCGCCTGAAGCGACCATGATGCAGATAGGAGCTTCGCTTGGTATAGAGTTCTCGACTCTGTTTTCGGTCGGATCGTAAATAACGTCAATGACTGTGCCCATCGAGCCATTGCACAGTCCGCAAGAGGTCAACAGGTTCTGGCTTAACATCACTTCAGCGCCAATGCAGAGTAACAGTTCTGCGCTCAGTCCTTGAGCTTCGTCATCTGACGCTTGAGCGGCTGTTGCATTATTGTTTGAGGCATTTATTCGAGTCACTGGGCATCCAAGCGATCGTAAGGCAGGGTATTCTAAAGCATGATCTGCTTTAGAAATAGCGTTTTCCGTATCTACAAATAAGCTGCTTTGCCTCTCAGGGAAAACTCGTCCGACTCATTAGGTATGCCATACAGAGGCTTGTCCAAAACTGGCTGTAGCTAATTGAAGTCGCCAAAGAATACAACAACAAATCCTCCACAACATTCGCGCTGCTCCTCAGGGTTAGCTTCTCTAAGCCGGCCATCTATCTTGCCCAGCAAACGCAACCCAATCATGCTGAATTCGCCTATCAATAATACCTTGATATTACTGAAATGCTCCTGAAACTTTCTTTGCGTCTTTCCAGTTAGGGGCGTAACTCTGGCTTATGTGACAATGTGCAGTCCGGAATGCAGAGTTTGGCTGGAACCTTTAGCTAGACGTGCTCCAACCGAAACTTTTAACAACTTCGTTGATGACTAACGACTTACCGGTTCCAGAAGCTCCCATGACTATTTCCATTTTGTCCGTCGTTTCTCCGTTTGTCGCTCTTGTGATGAAGTCTATCACGGCTTGTTGCTCGATGTTCAATGTAAAGCAGCTTGCTTTACAAGAGCGACTCTTGTTCACAAGAGCGACAACTTCTGGTATCTCGTAGGAAGCTATTGCCGCATCAATGAACTTGAGCTGGTATTCTACTCCTGGCTAATGGCTGAAAGACAAATACCAGTCATGCTGCCAATCGACATCTCGGAATCCAAGTTCGACGTCTGCAGGTGTTTGATTCGGAAGCGCTGCGGCAGCAACCATCCAATCGTGTGGCTCATATGTGGGAGTTTCTGGCTCGCCATTCTCTTCGACAACGTCCGCCATATCTATGTTTAACGCCCAAACAGCCACGCCATGTGCCTTGTATGACTCTTCTCATGTTGTGTGCGTCAGCAATGTTGTCATATCGACTCTCCATGGAGTGTGAAGTACCAGTTGTTGTTTGTAGTAGATTTCGCCGAGATTGGCCTTTCACGGCTTGAAGAATGACTAGAACAACTCTTTCTTTTCTAGCAAGATGCGTCTTGTAAACGGGAACTGTCATCACTGGGTGTGCCTGAAAACCTGATTTCCATGTCAAGTCGTTCAAAATTGCTGCTCTGTACGCATATGCTTGAATTATTCGCGGAGCATCAGAACTGCCATTTTCATCATCTTTCATGCCTCGTCACTTTATCAAAACACTTTCCTACGTGGAGAAGTACAGCTTCACAAACTGACGAGTGGATTTCATCAAAGGGTCTGCAAGTAGAAGCCTGGACACTTCACACCCAGATATATCTCTGATGCCAATAACCTTCATGAGAAACTTCGTCACAGTTCTTCGTCTTGACTCAGTACCGATACTACTCTCTAGAAGGGCCCTCAGCGTCTGTTCGAAATGTTCAGACTTTGGTTCACCTTTTGAGGCGTACTTAGTGATGTAAGATGTCACTGCATATTCAGAAGCGATAATGGAAATGTCTCGCCACGCGCATGAAACAAACTTGTTGAATGGGTTGAATAGTCTATCGTTTCGAGCAGGTGCATAACAGAAAACTCCTCGTTCGTCTTTCGCAAGCTTCGATTCAATGAGTAGTGGTTTTGGTAATCCAAACCGGCATTGCTCATGTCCATTGATTGTTCGCAGACAGTATGACTTCGAGCAAACCGTGTGTCTTTGAAATCTGTTCACACCTTTGGCTATGTTTTCGTCAGTGAGTTCGAGGTCTGTTCCCCTCATTCTAATTCCGAATGACTGGGGTTGATCGCTGACACCAGGTTGTCGTAATAATGTTTGGCATTTGTCAGCTCTTCGATATTCATTGACTCAAAGTTGCTAAAGTCAGGAGCTCCAGACAGCCAAAATACGCCATGAACATGTGGGCTTCCTTTATGTTGATACTCAAAACGGTACCAATAGTCTATGATCGGATACTTCTTCTCCAATACTTCCACAAACAGTTCCACGCTCTTGCTAAAGTAACTGTCTGCAACTGACGGGTTTTTTGAGAGCAATGATTTTATGTCCCTTGCAACCTGAGCTTCAGACTTCCCAGTTGGATCGTATCCAAAATGTTTCGTTAGGCATGGCTACCAGAGATCTGCCGCGCTTAACGTCAAGAAAAATGTTGGAACAACAAGTTGGCTGGCCGTATATCAAGTTCTAAACGCTTTTGATACCAGTAAGACATTGTGCTTTTGATATTTGAAGCAAAGTAGAGAAAACGGTTCATCAGCACCAGATTCTCTCTGGCGTGTTGTTGTAGATACTCCGGGGATTCATTGAAACTTGTCATGTTGGCGTAGATTAAGCCTTTGCTAATTGCGTCGTGGCGTTGCATCGTGTTGAGGCAGAAGAATGGAAACCTCGGGTCTTGCGCAAATCTCTTGTCATGGTAACTCATCAAATACCGAGCCCATTCCATTATCATTAAAGTCAGCAGCACCAGAAAGGAACAGATGAGGAAAAGCTTTGACGATATATCCAACAGTCGTGAATTCATTGACCGGATTTGCTGAAGCTGTGTGCCAATCGATTACATTACGAATAACCTCGGTTTGTCTCATACCACTTGACACGGGAAGCGCATTAATAGCCACATCGTCACTGTCTTCAGCAACATCGGGCATTGTGTCGTCGGCAACACTTCCGTCGACATGTCTAAGTTGATCTTGAACGGTTCCGTCTTCTGGTAGTGCCGCCAAGGCGGGCATATTGATTTGCAAGTCAGCATAGAAGCGATTGTGTTGCTTTAGAAACACCAGAACATCGTGTACCACCTGTCGTCTGTACCTGAAGTCTTTGTAACCTTGGGCTCCCTGCTTCCTAACCAACAAGATGTTGACTGTATTAGGAACTCTAGGCAACTCGTTTGCAATCGGTTGGAGATCTTGCCCGACGTTCAGCACGTTTCCTTTGTAACAGAATTGACCATTGACACCTTGACTGCGGAACTGATAGACGCTGAGAACGGGTTGAATTCATGCTACCAACATCTGCTCGACGACTGACAATACTTACTTACTTACTTACTTACTTACTTATCAGGCCTGCGATCCATGGAGGATCTGAGCCTGAGCTATAGCTGCCTTCCATCCTTGACGGTCCCGGGCACGCTGCTTCCAGTTGTCAAGACCAAGATGTCTTACATCCGCGATTACTTGGTCTTTATACCGGAGGTTCGGTCTTCCTCTTCTTCTCGAACCAGGAGGCTCGGAGTCGAAGACCCTCTTAGCTGGAGCGTTGATGTCCATGCGCTCGATTTGGCCGAGCCAGTGTGGTCGACGGATCCTTGCCTTCCGGACTACATCCACATCTTGGTACAGCTCGTAGAGTTCGCGGTTGTGTCTTCTTCTCCATTCACCTTCCTCACAGACAGGACCAAATATCCGTCGCAGAATTTTTCTTTCGAAAGAACTCAAAATCAGCTCCGCTGTCCTGCTTATCGTCCAGCTTTCGGCTCCGTACAGTAAGACTGGCAGAATGAGCGTTTTGTAAAGCATGACTTTGGTCTTTCGAGTGAGGAGTTTTGACCCCAGTTGTTTGGACAAGCCGAAGTAGCAGCGGTTGCCAAGGGCGATTCTACGCCGGATCTCCACTGTGGTGTCATTTGTGGAATTTACGTTTGCCCCGAGGTAGACAAACTCCTTAACTACCTCGAAATTGTAGCTGTCAATTGTTATGTTTTGTCCCAGGTGGTGAGCGACGGATTGGTTTTTGCTTAACAGCATGTATTTCGTTTTGTCCTCATTGATCTTAAGACCAATTCGTTTCGCCTGTTCTTCAATCGCCGTGAATGCTTCCACAATGCCACGGCGAGAACACGCGATGATGTCGATATCATCCGCGTATCCTAGCAGCTCGATGGACTTGTAAAAGATAGTGCCTTCCTTGTTGACGCCTGCCCGTCGCACTATCTGCTCCAGCACCAGGTTGAAGAAGTCACATGACAGCGCATCTCCTTGCCGAAATCCGGTGAATGTTTCGAATGGTTCCGAGGTCCTAGAACCGAGTTGCACGGTGCATCGCGTGTTTTTAGCGTGGCGCGACACAACTGGATCAGTTTTACCGGGATCCCGAATTCGGCCATCGCCCCAAACAGTGCTTCACGATGAATGCTGTCGTATGCGGCTTTGAAATCGATGAAAAGATGGTGTGTATCGATTTGAAACTCGTTGGTCTTTTCCAGGATTTGTCTAAGTGTGAAAATTTGGTCTCTAGTTGATTTGCCGGGCCGGAAGCCGCACTGGTAGCTGCCGATTAGTGCGGTGCAAAATGGTTTTAGACGTTCACACAATACGCTGGACAGGATCTTGTTTGCGACATTGAGCAGGGATATACCTCTATAGTTCTTGCAAGAGGTAGGATCGCCTTTTTTGTGGATGGGGCATATAGAGCTGGTATTCCAGTCGTCGGGCATGCTCTCATCTTCCCAAATTCTGCAGATGATCTGGTGCATGCTTCCTACCAGAACATCGCCGCCAGCCTTGAAGAGCTCTGATGGCAAGCCATCTGAGCCTGCGGCCTTGTTGTTCTTCAGCTTCTGAATAGCTGTGCCGACATCTTCTATGCTGGGTGGGAGGACTACTTCAGCGGCTGGAGTTGGGATTTCCTCGGTCCCTACCACTCCCTCTTGGTCATGCTCGTTAAGCAGCTGCTGGAAGTGCTGCTTAAATACATCCACTATTCCCTGCAGGTCGACGACAAGATTACCCTCGCAGTTTCGAAGAGCCCTTTTTGAAGCCTCCTGCAAGGCCCTTGGCTTTCTTGTAAAAGGCTCGTGTTTTATGTTTATCCCTAGACTCCTCGATGTCCTTGAGCTGGGAGACTGCGAAGATTCTTTTCTTTTGTCGCAGTAGTTTTTTCTTCTGGCTCGGTCCACTCTCGCGCTGCCCTGGTTTTCCGCTGCAGCGCCTTTTGGTACGCCTCGTCGGTTGCTGCCTTTTTCTGCACACACTCGCCATCATACCACGGGTTTCTTGTCGGGGATGGTAGGTACCCTAAGGTGGGTTCGGCTACTTCCTGAATGCCTGAGCGGCAATGCAGCCACATATTATTGGAATTTGTGTTGGACGTAGACATAGCGTAGAGTCTTTCGCTCAGCTGCTCCCTATAGACTCTGGTAACCTCCGGTGTGCTCAGGCGCCCAATGTCGGACCTCCTCCTGATCGGCTGGTGCAGCTTTCTGACAGTGGAGAGTTGAGCTCTGAGTCGTGCTGCTTCGAGGAAGTGGTCAGAGTCGACATTCGCCCCTCTGAATGTTCGCACATCCAGGATGTTTGACGCGTGCCTTGCGTCAATGAGCACATGGTCGATTTGGTTGGCGGTTCGACCGTCCGGAGATCGCCAGGTTGCTGTGTGGGTTCGCTTGTGAGGGAATCTTGTGCTACTTATCACCGCATTACGAGCTGTCGCAAAGTCAGCGAGTCGGAAGCCGTTATCTGTTGTTGTATCGTGGAGGCTGTGCTTTCCGATCACTCCGCCAAGGGTGTTTTCCTTTCCGATTTTGGCGTTGAAGTCCCCGAGCACGATTTTTACATCGTACTCCGGACAAGTTCCGTAGGCGTTGTCCAGGAGGTCATAGAAGTCCTCCTTGATAGGGTCTTCAGCCTCGTCGGTAGGGGCGTGTGCACATATAAGGCTGATGTTATAAAATCTGCCTCTGATGCGGATCACAGCCAGGCGATCACTTATAGGTTTAAAGTCGATGACCTTCGACCTTAACCGCTTTCCCACGACAAATCCGCATCCCAGTAAGTGCAACCTTTTGTGACAGCTGTAATAAATGTCGCAATTTTTCTTCCTAATCATACCGTTTCCTATCCAGCGTATTTCCTGGACCGCAGTAATATCCGCCTTGTTCTGCGTGAGAATTCCTTCTAGTTTATGAGCAGCTCCGGGAGTGTACAGGGTTCTGACATTCCAGGAGCATACTCACAAATCGTGTTCCTTTTTCGTGCGTTGTCGTCGTCGAGTATCCGTCCGTGTATCCGAGGCATCTTGCTCATTCATAACTTTAGGTTTTTTTTACGTGGGCGGATTGTTAGCCCGCCGCACAACCGCCATTCTGGTCGGGGTTTTTTTTCGCTGCATGCGTTTGTTCACCTCCCAACGGTTGTTGAAGAGGCTATCCAGAGGGCACCGCGAGGAGGCCGTATGTCAACTTGACCCGGGCATTTAAACAGGGATCGTTGCTGGCATCTCGCCAGGTTGAGAGCAATCAACAACTTTACCCTGTATGTCCGAGCCCATGCCCTCTCGACGACTGACAATGCCTTCATAATCTCTGGATCCATATTGTTTTGAGCAGTGTACTTGACAGGGTTTTTAGTGCAGTAATGGCAGATGACTTCATGGTGGCTGAGTTGTAGCCGTGAGCAGTTGTCGCAGAGTCTGAACACGTGCTTGTCGAGATTCTGGGTGGATGTTCTGATAAATTCAGTGTCTCCAAAATGTGTTGTTCTATGTTTGGGTTTCGAAGAGGGTCGTCGATAATGTTTTGGCGAACGTTCCTCATTCTGTTCCGGGGTCGTTTAGGAGGAAGTGGCAGATAGTCTCAAACTGTTTTTTTGTAGACTTCAGTTGTTATACGAATTTCGGTGTTGTATTTTTTCATTTTCTTTTTTATACCCATTTCTTGTTATTTTCTGTTTTCATCAGTAGTTTTGCTTCACGTATATTCAGTTTTGAGGATGAATACGGCCGTATTCAGTAACACAAAATTCTTTACAATTAAACTAAATCGAAATTCAAAATTCCGGCTGCGTCATGACCCGATTCATATGGTCAACTAATAGTGTAAAAAAATTTCATCTCTCTAAAATGTCAGGAAGTGATCCAAAAACGCAAACAACCTTTTGAGTCCGAGTCAGCACAAAGAAAGCTCACCTTCGGTTCGCTTTCATGAAATCAACATGAAAATGCTATGACATAATCAAAACCCAATAGTCTATGACGTGCTCTCCGTGCTCAAGAGCTTTGTTAATTTTTGTTCTAAATATTTCAAGTAATGACTGTGCATTATGACGGGCATAAAAAAAACAAATTGGCCGACTGCGCTATTACAAGGCTGAGTTGTATTTACTTAACTGACATATGTTTCTAGAGTTAGACTTGTAGTGTAATTAGACGTTCCACATTTCTGAAATATCTGTTTGCAATGTAGTACTTGTTAATATTGAATTGGCAACTAGTAATAGCTTACTGAATGCCTAAAGTTCTTATCCGTACTTTGTTCCTCTAAAATTTTTAACAAGACCCCCCCCCCCCCGGCAGCTGACCTCCTCGTGGTGGGGGGCGGTCAACAGGTTTGGGGTGTGCGAATTAATTTTCGTACGGACCAAACCTGGCTAACGAAGCGCAAACCCCCATGATGACGAAAAGAAGAGCAGCCTCAGAAATCGCCTACCCTGGTGTGCCAGGGTCCCATTCGGAGTCAGGCCTAAACGGTAGCAGTGTGCGAGCGTCTGGTGGCCGGTCTGTCCCGCTCGACAGCCGCTCGGACTTAGCCCGAAGAAGTCACGAGCAACTGGGCAGTGGCCTCGTGAACCATTACGGAGGTGGGGGGGTTATTACGCCATGCACTAATCAGTGCGTGCGGGGAGTAAAGGGCAACAGACAACGACATCGACTTAGGATGGGCAAGTGTAGAGTCTAATCACTCACAGGGAAGTATCACGAGCTGGTTGAGGAAGCTGCCAGGTATCGGTTAGATATCGTAGGTATCTCTTCGACAAAGCAAAGAGGATATAGAGCTGTGGGCCTTTCGGACGGGTGGAAACTCTTCCTGTCGGGAGTTGCTTCTCAAATGTCTGCACAGGCGGGAGTGGGGATACTCATAAGTCCCTGGCAGTCAGGCAATGTATTGGAGTGGATACCATTAGGAGCGAGAGTCGCGATCTTGGGGTTGGGAGGAACGGTGATCGTCATCAAAACGCGAACGGATAGAGGTTGTTTAATTGTTGCTGTGCAAATGGCATGTCCATTATGAACACCCTCTTTCCGCACAAAGGCATTCATAAATATACGTTGTATCATCGGAGTCTTCAACAGAATCGTTGATAGATTTCTTGGTGGTACCATCGTGTGCGAAACGGATGGTTTGTGACGTTCGTGTGTTGAGAGGGACTGAATTGTCAACTGATCATCACCTGGTATTGTGTAAGCTGTATCTTACTGATGGAGCACCTCGGCTGCCAAGGCAGAAACCAAGAGTGGTTACACGTATACGATGTGAGAAACTATAGAGCTGTAAGGTGCGGTAGCACTTCGCACGACACATATCCGAAAGGTTTGAGCAAATTCCAACTGTTCCATCGCATGTAGAGGAAGAATGGCGACTATTTGCAACAGCTGTCATCACCTTTGCACGTGATGTTTGTGGAGAGAAGCGGTTTGGTGTGAACACCCGGAATTCAAGAAGCCATCAGAGAGATGAGAGAGATCCAGGGACTGGATTCTCTTGGGAGACTCTTCCTGTAACCGGTACACTGTGGCGCGAAGAGCTTGCAAATTGGCTGTGCGAGCAGCTAAAGAGTAGTCCTGGAAGGAGATCGGCGAGAAGTTGGAAAGCTACCATAAATCTGCGAAAAAGGTGTTCTGGCAAACCATTCGACGGCTCAGAGGAAGGAAATTCAACATTACCGAAGGTGTTGTGTTGCTTTCCAATGAGATGGACATCTTACGCAGATGAAGCGAGCACTTTTCGGAGCTGCTCCCTCCCGAACAGGGCGCTGAGGGGGACAGACCCATAGTCTTGAGTGGGGCGAAGACTAGTCCAACGGTAGAGGAAGTCATTTTAGCCATTGAATCGCTAAAAATTGGCAAATCCGCCGGTGTGGATGAAGTTCGGCCAGAAATGCTTAATTCAATGGGTAAAGAGGGAGTATTATGGCTCTCTCGTATCATTAAGGTGGTCTGGGAATGCGGTGAGACACCTAGCGATTGGCAGACTGGGGTGACTGCCCCTCTTTTCAAAAAGGGGGATAAAAAAAGAGTGCTCCAACTATAGGCGCATAGTGTCCCCGGTAAAGTATACGCTAAGGTGTTGGAGGCGCGTTCTAGAGCTATGGTCGCATCCAGGATAGGGGACGAACAGTGCGGGTTTCGTCATGGAAGAAGTACAACCGACCAGCTTTTCACTCTAAGAATGGTACTTGAGAAGGTTTGGGAGTACGCTAATCCGATCTACAGCTGCTTTGTAGATTTAGAAAAGGCGTAGGTCCGAGTTTCTCGAGGTAAACTCTGGAGTGTTCTGCAGGAGTATGGGATTAATGGTCCTCCGTTGAGAAGTTTAAGCATCTCGGGGTCTTCTTCACGAGTGATGGGAGGACTAATACTGAGCTTTCCTGCAGGATTGGCCAAGCTGGGTCAATTTTGAAACAGCTTGGAAGATCTGTAATCAGGAAGACCGAGCTTGGTGTCGAAGCCAAGTTAGTGGTTTTTAAATCAGTATTTGCTCCAACTCTCACCTATGGTCATGAAATTTGGGTATTGACCGAAAGAATAAAATCATGAACACAGCTGCTGAAATGAGATTTCTTCGTGCTGTTGTGGGAGTTACTCGCCGGGATAGGGTTAGAAACACGGCAGTGCGCGGGGAGCTCAATGTTGAGCAGCTGCTTCTCCGAACGGAAAGAGCTATGCCTCGATGGTTTGGTCACGTGAGAGGAATGTCGCCATGATCACGACTTCCAAAGCGTGCCTTGGATGCAATACCATCAGGCAGGCGACCGCTTGGCAGATCCAGGACGAGGTGGTTGGACCAAGTCCAAAAACTCGCCTGGGTGCGCTTGGGCATAGCTCCTGATGAGTTAGAGTCTATGACGGAGGATCGAGTGGCCTGGGGATCCCGCGTGCGCGCATTACCCCCGCGACTCTTTTAGTGGAACATGCGGGCCACTGAAAATGTAATTATGTATGTATGTCGGTTGAAGAAAGATTCCCTGTATTTGACATGGTAAGCATTCCTCTAGAGACGAGTGCTGCGGGACAATTTTTGAAGGGGTGGAATGCAACTGGATATTTATTCAGAGCATTTTCTCTAAAAGAGAGCACCGTGGCGCAGTGGGTTGTGTGTTGGCCTCTGACGCCGATGACACGGGATCGAATCCCGACACAGCCATGTCATCGAACGTGATTTTCACGGTGTTTCTCCTCAGCGGGGTTCTGACAAAACCCCCTGTAGTAAAATTGTCATGAAAAGCTTTTCGAAATTCTCCGTTCGGAACCGGCAATAAACTGTAGGTCCTTTTCACCTATGGGAAAATGAAATCACACACAACATGGGTGATTGAGAGAAGCTCGGCTTAGGTCCTTCATGGACTGTGACGCCAATATACATACATTTTCTCTAAAAGACACGCTATCGTCTGACTTTTTCAACATCGTCCTTGAAAGGATCGTGCAAAACTCACTGCCAATACGAGAGGCACCATCTTTTTCCCCATATGCCGACTACATGTGCCGATAACATTGACGGAGTTGGGCAAAGTCAGCGAAATGTCATTGAGGCCGTTATGAGCATTGAGACGGAATCTCCTAAAATGGGACTGGCGGTAAATGAGGGGAATTCGAAATATATGCTGTCGTCGAAAAAGGACACGAACAACCGGCGTCTGGGCCAGGGCGCACATATTGGCAAGTAAAATTTCGAGGTAGTCAACGACTTCATCTACCTAGGCAGCGCAGTGACATGCAGCAATGCCATCAGTGCCGAAGTCAAACGCAGAATAACTCTTGCCAACCGCTGTTTCTTTGGGCTCGGGAGGCAATTGAGAAGCAGAGCCCTCTGTCGGACCATACAAGACCCTTATTGTCCCGGCCCTGCTTTATGGCGCAGACACATGGATCTTATCGAAAGCGGATGAGGAGGCCCTTGGTCGTTTTGAGAGAAAAATTCTGCGTACGATTTTCGGCCCGACCTCCATAAATGGGAAGTGGAGGATAGGACTTAATAGTGAACTGTAGGGGCTTTACAGCGACATCAACGTAGCACGGCGTCTTCGGATCCAACGCTTAAGACGGCTAGGTCATGTAGAGCCCATGGAAATCACAGCTTCGGCCCGGAAGGTATTTGAATCCAACCTCGAGGGACGACACAGCCGAGGGGCCATTAGCAATACGGCACTGCGAACTTTGCTGATCTATTGTGCCTGCTAGCCGATTAGCCGAGGAGCCTCTCCACTTCTATAATAAAGTTGAGATTGTTTCTCGTAGGTGCCAATGTGATCCCCCCAGGAGTCATAACTTCACTGAGAAGGATACGCTTCCTAAGATGGTAGAGAGCAGCACACTCACATTCACAGTATGTGTTCCGCCGTTTCTTTGTCCTCGAGACAGAGCCAACACTCAGTTTCGGACGAGAGGCTAATTTTGTTTAGATGATATCTCAGACCGCAGTGTCCTGATAGGTAGCTAACTAGTCTTCTGATATCCACCCTATTGAGTTTGAGTATGTCACTTGATATCTTTATGTCCTGGCACCCACCAAAGTTTAACAATGTTTCTTTTGGCGAGGTCTTGTAGGGCGTCATGGCATTCCTTGACTGTTTTTGAGTTCGTACTGTACGAACTCAGCGCTTTAAGCGCTGCTTGGCTATCAGAGAGTATTTTGATGGTTACTCATTTGATGCCAGTCTCGAGATTTAGATTGACGCATGTTAGGATGGCATCCAGCTCTGCTTGGAAGATGCAGGGATTTATTCCCAGGGCCTTCGAGATTTTGAGTTTTGGTCCAAAAATGCCATCGCCAACGCCGAAAGCCATCTTGGAGCCATCCGTGTACCACCTAAGGCCTTTGACATTTAGCAGGGGATCACTGTTTTCCCATGTTGAGCGATTTGGGATCAGTATCTCAAATCTCTTGTCAAAGGTGAGGGTGTGCGGCAACGCGTCTGAAACCGTAGTAATCATATCCAGCTCGGGAAGGTGTTGTAATATGGACATGTGGCCTACGGGTCTACATATTTGTTTCCGAGCAGAGAATTCTGGTTGCACTGCGCAATGCTGCCTTTTTGATAAAAAGGTGCAGTGGAGTGAGTCCAATGAGTCCTTCTTGGGGCAGTTTGGCTTAGCGCCTGTGATGCCGAGACACAAATTGTAGTTTTTTGCTCCACTTTTGTCCACCATACGGTGGACCCGTAGGTGACGATAGGTCTTACTATCGCGGTGTATAACCAGTGTACTACCTTAGGTTCAAGTCCCCAGGTTTTACCGTAGGTGCCTCGACAGGCCCACATGGCCTTAGTCGCTTTCATGAGTTTATTTTTCATATTGGAGTTCCAGTTGAGTCTGCGGTCTAGGTCAACACCTAGATACTTTACCTCCTCTGAAGATCCTATGTGTGTGCCATTTAGAAAGATTGAGCAGGGTTGTACCTTTCTCCTCTTTGTAAATGAGACTTATTGGGGTTATTAGATAAGCCCTCTCTGCTACACCGTTCAGAGATAAGTTGGAGCGCAAGCTGCATGCGCTCACAGGCAGTGATCTCGCACTTGCCCGTAACAATGACTACTAGGTCATCAGCATATCCGATGACCTCATAGCCCCAAGCGGTTAGCTTGCGCAGTAGAGGACGCAGTGGTGAGAGGACTCCCCCTTGTGGGCGTCCTCTAGCCGCCGACACTGTCACTGAGACCTCTCCGCATGTGGCTGATATGACACGGCTATTTAGCATCGCCCCAATCCAGTGATTAGTAGGATGGTCCTGCAGGATAGTGCAGTGGTGATTGAATCATAGCCAGTATTATCGAAGGCTCCCTCTATATCGAGGAAGGCGCAGATTGCGATCTCCTTTTGTGTGAAACTGTTTTCAATGCGCGTCACCAAGTGGTGTAGTGCATTTTCGGTAGATCGCTCTTTGCGATATGCATACTGGTTGGGATGCAGAGGTGTCTGATTTTCCAGGATACCTCTAAAATGGAGCTCTATCAGTTTCTTCATTGTTTTTAGAAACATCGAAGACAGACTGATAGGACAATAGGATTTAAGTTGCTCATTTGGCTTCCCAATCTTGGGGATGTAGACAAGATTGACCTCTCTCCAAATTTGGGCTATGTATCCCAAGTTGAAGTAAGACCTAAAAAGAACTATCAGTGGTGATAGAATTGTATTCAAGCCTTTCTGTAAGATCGCAGGAAAGACTCCGTCCTTGCCTGGGGCCTTGTAGGCTTTAAATTAACCAATTGCCCATTTGACCCTGTCCGGGCTGAAGAGTCTACCAGAGAGGCTATTTGTTCTACTGTCGATGATATCTATGACGTTAATTTGAACGTCAGAGGACATCGATTAAGGAGTAGAACCAGGGAAGTGCACCTCTAGCAAAGTCTCCAGGGT
Source organism: Eumerus sabulonum (assembly GCA_951905685.1). NCBI lineage: Eukaryota > Metazoa > Arthropoda > Insecta > Diptera > Syrphidae > Eumerus > Eumerus sabulonum. The sequence continues at coordinate 50,038,607 of OX645062.1, read as the reverse complement.
TTCTCTGCGATTGACGGTAAAGGTGCCGTCTGATTTGCGAAGCAGCCCGAGCCCATTTGTGTGCTCTCGAGATAGTGCTTTGTGGAGTCGGGCCGCAGTTGGAAGCGAGTCTATCATCTCACAATGTTTCCTCCAAGACGTTCTCTTTGATTTCCTCAATTCGAGGTTGTATTTAGTTAGAGCAGATCTCTAATCAGTCCAACTATTATACCGTTTAGCTCTGTAAGACAGCGATCTCACCTGTTTTCTTAGGGACTCAAGCTGAGTATTCCACCAGGGCACACACCGTTTGTGTGTAATTGACCTGGGTGTACAGCTGTCTCTAAAGGATGAGATGAGTGCTGCATTGAGCTGGTAAGCCGCTTCGTCGATATCGTCTGTCGATTCAATCGACTTGAGAAGCATATCCTCTTTGGCGGCGAGTTGAGCCTGGAACCGAGCCCAATTCGTTCGTTTGGGCTGATATCCGGGCTCAACCTCTTTAACCTCAACGGAGATGTTGAATCTGATGTACCGGTGATCAGACAGTGAGGCTTCATTGGAGACATGTCAGTTCCCAATCGCATTTGAGATAAATGGGCTAGAGATGGCGAGGTCAAGCACCTCTTCTCTAACCGCATTTATGAATGTGGGTTTGTTGCCTCTATGTATTGGCAACGGTGAGTTCGTTAATGATTAAAAATTCAAGGAGTGACTCAGCTCGTTCGTTGGTATTGCTGCTGCCCCATTCCATGTGGTGCGCGTTGGCGTCGCATCCAATTACCAGGTGGTGTTTTTTTCTGGTTGCAATACCTAACCAGATCCTGGAATTAAGTGGGAGGGATTTGTTGGCCAAGTTGACTGTGGCAGTTGGAGAAGTTTTTTAAATTAGGCCCAGGTTCGCCGTGAACTGTAGCGCCGAAAAAGAAGTAGATTTTATCTAAAATTACCGATAAAACAGCGAAATGCAATAGACATTTCTGCGATGTTCCAGCGAATCTAATGTCTTGGTGATGTTGGGATCTCCTACTTGTTGTATCGCGTGGTTTTGAAAATTCCGTCTAGCAGGTGCAATGGGGCACGAACTAATCCAGATCCAAGATCAAGAAAAAATATTTGCATCTACGAGGTATGGCAATAAAGTTTCGGAAACTTGTAAACTTGTATCACAATAGTCATCCTCCAACGCTACACAATGATTTCAGCGTTGCTTCCACAATTCGAAGCACCCTTGATAATCCTCCCAAGTTAACTCGTTCTGAACCATGGTTACACTCTCTTTGACCTTCTCTATAGGGCTATAGGGTAGAAGCGGTTTCGCCCAAAAAAAAAAACTCTTGCACAATCAACGAGGAATGGGCAGGCGCATCATCGTGGTGTAAGATCCAGCACTTTTTGTCAAGTTCGGGTCGAACACGGAAAACACAAGCTTGCATCTTCTTTAGGACACCAGCAGAGACTTATCCAAACACTTTCTGGTCGGTAGGAACATATTCACCATGAAGGATGCCGCGGTACGAGAGGTGACGGAAGCCCCTTCACATGGATCGTCTTCTACTGATTCATGTTCCTTCTTGAATCACTTTGCCCATTCAACTACACTGGTTTTCGTCGTACACCACCTGCAATTTTCGGAGGTTTTTTCTGGATTTCACTAAAAATTTAACACATTGCTTGTAAGGTTACACTCACTTTTACGAATTAAAAGAGTTTTTGTTAAAAAAATACGCACAATACACAAACAAAACGTGCTATCGACTTCAGCCTTGGATAAAAACTGAAAGAAAGGGGCTTGAGTTCTAGACAGATATTGATAAACGACGCAGTATTGCCAGATCCCGAGTTATGACGAAATTCCTGGAAATTAGTGGCATAGAACAGAACCAACTTTTGATTAAGGATTAAGCAGACTACTACTAATCAACCACTTTTTTAACTATACCATGCAAGCGTTAGAGGCCAGCTGACTCTTCAATAGTCCGTTTTCTCCTCTAACTTTGAATCAATGTAATTGTATCCACCAAACCTATATACAGTACACTCTCGGTAGAGTGAACATCGGTTGAGTGAATAATCCAATAGAGTGAACACACACATTTTATACAGACTATTGTACAGAGTGAAAAAGTAAACCTCTTGAGAGTGAACCCATGTTTTTATCACAGTTAAACACTAATAAGCCAACTGCAAAGAACGCACAATCTTTCGAGCAAATGTACCGTTTGTTTTGCAAGCTCATCTCTATGCACGCTGTTATATGCGGCCGCAGTGTGAAGATCTAGTCTATCGTAGACTTTCTTCCACGCTGATATGGACCTATCAGATTTTTGATGGACACATCAGAGGATCTTGTACGCCATGTTAAGGGGACTGATCCCTCGGTAGTTGGCGTAGTCGAAGGGATCTCCTTTTTGCGTTCTACGTTTGGGTAAATATTCTCCTACAATTTCATTCGTTTAATTGGTTTGGTTTGGAAATTTTATTGATAAAAATGGATCGCGAGCATTTAACTTTAATAGATAAAGTCTTAAAGAAGTTGTCTACAGGTAGGATTAAGTCCTTGCCATGATCCATTCGAATTTTACAAAAGATAACATCAAAATTCAAGGTGCATCGGATACAGAACCTATTGGCAAAAAAAAAGAAGAATAGCGAAATCGACTAGGTATATCGACACTATGCAGTATACACTTGAACGATAGAATGCCTTAAAACTTACACGCTCGGTAATGTGAACAATCTCGCTCGTATAAACAGACCTGGTTTTTATTAGTTCACTCTACCAAGAGTCTACTGTATATACATATACATACATCTGTATATACCACCTGTGCGTTCCTAAACTTGTGTATAATAAATTTATTTAAATTAATTTTAAAGTTTCTAATTCTCCGCTGCCCGTTCCTTGAAGTACAGTGGTTGTTTTGGATCTAATAAAAAAATGTTTTTCTTCCCTTCGCAGTTCCTACTCTCCATGTACAATGTACATGTTCTGGCACCTCTTTGCCATTTATCAGCATGCCATGTGCTTTCAAGGAAGTATCTCTAAACTCTTGTTATATTAAAATTCCTTTGGTTTTATTAAGAGCTCCTATGGAGTGGGTATCGTCGTCCTATGAAACAATATCCAAAAACCTACTCAACTCCCCCTCATCGCATTAAGCAGCATGCGGTATTTCGTAGTTCGAGTTCATTTGTTTCGTATTTCACCTCATGGATATTCGGTTCATAGAACAGCAATAGAAACAGCTTGTCTGGTGTCGAGAGAACCGGCTGGAAAATTCACCCGAAACTACTGGATTTTATGACTTGTAAGTAACTAAAATCTAATTAGTTGCAGCTAGTTAATGAGGTTTCCTATAAGCATCATTATAGCTAGAGGTGTTGCTTGGGTGCATGCAATTTGCATATAAGTTGGTGTGGAACTTTATAGTCACGTTTGTGTCCGTGATAAGGTTGGTCGAACTGAATAGAGGGGTGCTCATTAAAATTAGGTACTTATGACAATTTATTGGCTCTTCGTGGAATTATGTCTTTTGAATACTACATTTTAGAGAACTGACCTCACTGCATACAGTTGGTGAGGTAATTAGAAGAGTCTAGGTCATAAATGTTTCAGAAAATCGTAAAAGTACTTTTCGATTTTGAGCACCTTTTGTAGGACCTGGAAGCAAAGTCATTGGCAAAAGTTATAACCCATGTCATCTAAAGCTTCTCCAGATTACTCTGGAACTAAACAACACGAAGCATTCATAAAATTGCAGTTGCATCAAAGGACATTCTACATTTTTCCTGTGTCTCCACCACGCATAAAAATAAATTCCACCTAATCCATCGTGCACCGCCTTGACAAACCTGATCGAAATGGCTCCACACATGATTTATGCTCGCATCCACATGGGACCGTTCCAAATTTATGGCCCAACCGTCTACCATCATTCATCCTCGTACCATCTACAGACATTTGCTTAAATCGCTTTCTCCCGTATACCCACTGACACCTCGTACATCATTATTCGTCTTGCCCCTCTGTCTCCATGTATGCACATATGTACATATATTTTTAGCGCCTTCTTCAGTAGTTTGGCAGACGGCTTCCAGGCCTGAACCAACAAATGGGTAAGAAGCTATCAAACCTTTGTCGTACTACCTGTCAACACGCAGCACTTAACACGATCTCATCGCCTTATTCGAAGGAATTATGTTTACATTTTCAAAAAGAAAAGAATAGAAAAAAAAATAAAAGAAAATCCATTTACGTGTTAATATGTCACCGTTCGGTGTGATCGGTCGTGTCATTCCGACAAAACATCCACCCGTTCACGTCGTAACATAACAACAAAGTAACTCCTAATCGAATACGTGCCGATGACTGGAAGATACTCGGTGCTTTTCTTCTTTCTCTTAATTTTTGCCTGATGATGAACCATTGAACGTGTTATTTCCCTGGGAAAATGTGATCGGAATGTGCAACAGATTGGTTGATAGTCGCCCACGAATCCGTCACCGAACAGCTGTAGCTAATTTCCAATAAATTATTTTGGAGCAAGATCCAAGGCAGCCTTTGGTGTTTGTCCCATTATCGAATGAAGTCGCTTACAAGGTTAATCCGACGGCACAGAAAGAATGGCATAAGACAAACACAGATTGAGATTGAGATACTTGAGCCTCAAGTGGCCGGAGTGCAAATGCCTGTGCGAGTGCCGTTCCTACATATGTACTATGTACGAGTATATATGCGACCGGTTAAGTAGCATCAAGTGGAGTGAAGTGGAATCAAATGGAATGGAGATTCGAAAGAAAAAATTGGAAAATCCCCGAGGACCAGACCAGACACGCAGCATAGAGCACCAGGAGGGAGAAAACAAGAGAGAGCCACAGTGATATTCCTATGAGCATACACTTACGCTATGCACTCATCACTCGGAACATATTTCATATCGTAGGTGGTCATTTTGGATAAGAATTTGTCGTTTTCTGGTCTCCACATGTAAAGTGAAATGAATTCGGAGGATGAGGATAGAAAAGGAGTGTCCTTAGAAAGTGGAAAGTTACAGAGTGTGAGGGTGTTTGACACTTAACACATGCGTTCATTTTCGTTGGCCCTGGTGTTTTACATACATACATATGTTGACCCTTTGGACGTGTCTTTTGTTCTCTTGATTCCACAAAGGCTGACTAAGAAACTGTATGAATACAGAGTACTATGTACAGAGGGAGCGGGGTAGGAAATCAACCAACGCAACATGAAGTTCGAATTTACCAAGTGACCACTTTTGATATGATTCAGGAGACTGTGACACTACAGACCGCGGAACTACTCTGGATACAGACAGAGAGGTGACAACCATAGTGTATCTGTGGTGAGAAGTAGGAGGAAATTGGAAAGCTGTTTAATTAAATGCAATCTATAGAAAGGAGAATGTACCGAGCTACATATATCGAAAGACATCCACTGTAAAGATAATAAGTAATAACGCGTGAACTGCCGGGTAATAAAAATGTTAATTCCATGTGCTTAATTAAAAGATACGAGTAGTTGGGGAAACGCGTTTAATATTACGTCGCACTAGAGTATAATCTTATGTAAAGCATTAAAGTATTTTTATTTTTTACGGTGCCAACATTATAGAATTGAATGTGAAAGCAGGACTTTCCTATTTTTGACAGCTTACATGTGCCTCGTATATGTGTCAAAGTCAAGCATGCTCAATTGGCATTGCCATTTGATTATAGAAAACTTACACTCGAACATCGCTTCCAAATTACTGAATATCTGAGAAGGAAGCAGTTTAATATCTCAATAGATGGAGTCATTATAGTAAGATTCGATTCCCACCGTTTTTCGGCTATTTTTTCAGTTCATCCTATCAAAATCAACCGAGAAATATAAAAGTTACATCCGAAAGCAATATTCACGCCGACAATACTTTCTCCTATAACTGAAAGATGTGGAAAAGTAAAAAAAAAAATGGATTCATAGTCTACTTATACCTAGTTACCTTGCATTCAGGTATTCTTCTTCTTAATGGGCGTTACAGTTCGGGGTGAACCTGAGCCTCAGCCAACATACCCCTCCAACTAGCACGATCTTTTGCTAGCCTTTTCCATTGCCGCACACCCAGTTGGCTGAGGTCCCCTTCCACCTGTGTGCGCAATCTCAAATGTGGCCGTCCTCTGCTTCTTCGTCCCTCGGTGTTGGATTCAAAGACTCTCCGGGCTGGAGCTTTGGTGTCTTAGGCGTTGAATCCGTAGACGCCTGACTAGACTCATTTCGCTGTACAGCCCGTAAACTTCGTGGATGAACCTTTTCCTCCATTCCCCGTTTGCGTTTAAAGGCCCGAAAATCACGCGCAAAATCTCTCTCTCGAACCGACCAAGGGCCTCCTCATCCGCTTTTGATAGTGTCTATGCTTCTGCGCCGTACAACAGGACGGGGATGATAAGGGTCTTATATAGAGTCAACTTTGTCGTTTCCATCAGCATTGACTGCGATTCTACTACTAGGTGTCGGTGCTCATCCCTGCAGACTTCCGTTCTGGCTTTATAACCTTGGCATATTCGCTTTATCTGTTGATACAACTTTCGAACGTCACGCCTGCAGTAACACCTCTACAAATCCTCAATCGCGCGCTTCTCCTCGCTTCTTATTAACTCGTAGAGCTGACAAATGCCAAACATTATTAGGACAACCTGGTCTCGGCGATCGATCCCAATCATTCGGCAAGATCAGACCTGCACCCCAGTAGAATGAGAGCAACAGACCTCGAACTCACTGACGAAAACATAGCCAAAGGTGTGACCAGATTTCAAAGACACAAGGTTTGCTCGAAGTCATACTGTCTGCGAACAATCAATGGACATGAGCAATGCTGGTTTGGATTTCCAAAACCACTACTTATTGATTTGAAGCTTGCGAAAGACGAACGTGGAGTTTTCTGTTATACACCTGCTCGAAACGATGGACTACTCAACCCATTCAACAAGTTTGTTTCATTCGCGTGGCGAGCAAACACAGCCATCTCCATTATCGCTTCTGAATATACAGTAACATCTTACATCACTAAGTACGCCTCAAAAGGTGAACCAAAGTCTGAAAATTTCAAACAGACGCTGAGGGCCCTTCTAGAGATTAGTATCGGTACTGAGTCAAAACAAAGAATTGTGACGAAGTCCCTCATGAAGGTTATTGGGAGCAGAGATATGTATATCTGGGTGTAAGGTGTCCAGGCTTCTACTTGCAGAAGCTTTGATGAAAGCCACTCGTCAGTTTATGAAGCTGTACATCTCGATGCAGGAAAGTGTTTTGATAAAGTGACGAGGCATGGAAGCTTATGAAAACGGCAGTTCTGATGCTCCGTGAATAATTCAAGCATATGCGTACAGAGCAGCAACTTCGAACGACTTGACATTCATGGACTTTGCCCGAAAATACACTGTTGCTGCTGGAAAACCAAGTTTTCAATCGGTGAACCTTCCTTCTACGTCGAGGGCCGCTGCACAAGACGCATCTTGCTAGAAAAGAAAGAGTTGTTCAAGTCATTCCTCAAGTCGTGAAAGGTTAATCCCGACGAAATCTACTACAAACAACAACTGGTACTTCACACTCCATGGAGAGTCGATATAAGGCACATGCATCGCTGTTTGGGCGTTAAACATAGATATGGTGGACGTTGTCGAAGAGAAAGACGAGCCAGAAACTCCCATATATGAGCCACACGATTGGATGGCTGCTGCCGCAGCGCTTCCGAATCAAACACCTGCAGACGTCGAACTGGGATTCCGAGATGTCGATCGGCAGCATGACTGGTATTTGTGTCTCAGCAAATATCCAGGGGTAGAAAACGAGCTCAAGTTCATTGATGCGGCAATGGCTTCCTACGAAATACTAGAATTTGAGACAGCAAGCCGTGATAGACTTCATCACAAGAGCGACAAACGGAGAAACGATGGGCAAAATGGCAATAGTCATGGGAGCTGCTGGAACCGGCAAGTCGTTAGTCATCAACGAGGTTGTTAAAAGTTTCCGCTTGGAGCACGTCCAGCTAATGGTTCCAACCGGCGTGGCTGCAAACAATATCGATGGCCAAACTCTGCATTCCGGACTGCACATTGCCACATCAGCCAGAGTTACGCTTCTAAAGACCCAAAGAGAGTTTCAGGAGCATTTCAGTAATATCAAGGTGATATTGATAGACGAATTCAGCATGATTGGGTATCGTGTGTGGGGAAAATAGATGGTTGGCTTAGAGAAGCTAACCCTGAGAAGCAGCACGAATGTTGTGGAGGATTTGTTGTTGTATTCTTTAGCGACTTCAATCAGCTACTGCGAGTTTTGGACAAGCCTCTGTATGGCGTACCTAAAGAGTCGGATGAGTTTTTCCTGCTAGGCAAAGCAGCTTATTTGCGGGTACGGAAGGCGTTTATTCTCAAGCAGATCATGCGACAGACTGGCGATGAACAGAAACAATTTCGAGAAGCACTTCATGCTCTAGCCCTAGGCGAGAACAACCTCTCGCACTATGAATTCTGGTCACAACGCTTTCCGACAATAATCCAGAATCGACCCGAGATTTCAAGGACGCGACTCGATTGACGGCGACCAACAAAAACATCAAAGCTTATAACAAGAACGCCTTATGATCGCTTGGGTGCTCGAATAAATGCCTCAAACAATAATGCAACAGCCGTCAGATGACGATGCTCAAGGACTGAGCGCAGAACTGTTACTCTGCGTTGACGCTAAAGTGATGTTACGCCAGAACCTGTGGACCTCGTGCGGACTGTGCAATGGCTCGATGGGCACAGTCATTGACATTATTTACGGTCCGACCGAAAACAGAGTCGGGATCTCCATACCAAGTGAAGCTCATATCTGCATCATGGTTAAGTTTGAAACTGACAAGTGGCCGACTTTCGCTTCAGGCGCTATTCCTATAACGCAGGTCGTAAAGTCATTCAAAAAAGGAGCAGTCAGTGGCACGAGGAAGCAATTTCCGTTATCGCTGTATTAAGGCATACATAAGTGAATTCAGTGCCGAATAATTTTTAGAGACTCGCGCAGGTTCATGAGTTTTTATATTCTCTTATGATGTGGTGTTACACACACAACCTGGACGAAGTGCAGTGGTTTGGGTCGTTGATGTTCGTTCACTACTCTCAGGGGTGGTTGTCCTAGATAGGACGAGAGCCGACCAAATGCAGTCCTCTTCGATCCAAGTTTTCCATCCGAAAGGTTGTTGAATGGTATGCAATAGATGTGTGTGAAAAAAAACAATTCAAATAAAATGATTTTCTACAAAGATAACAGTGACACATTTTGTTTCATCAAAATCGCAGCAATAATCTATGAAAAACAATTGCACAATTTTCATACTTTAGCGCCAAAAGTTGTCACACCATTTTAGTTCGTGAAGTTAGAGGTTCGCTTTGTTTTGGGGAATTTATTCCCGCCTAGTATCTTGGTACGGTCTCCTTGCGACAGAGCTCATGTGATTTAGCCAAATGTTCCATTTGCACTTAATTGGTTGTAATTGTACACGTATCGCCATATAGAAAAAACGTATGTCTTTGCTTTTAAGTAGAATAAGGAACCCCACGAAGTCAGTTTTACCACAAATGAGTCTTTGCAATAAAATCTTGCAAAAAATGATGCCAAAGGACTCACATAACAAAATACAACTCCCCCATCCAATTCGATACCTCATGAGTAACAACATCAGCATTCGACTGAAAATGATTTAAATCCACCCTCAAGTCTCCTTTTCTGCAGCATCACTGACCTCGTTCAAACCAAACCAAACAACTCGTCATCAAAGCCCCTAACGCCCTAAAGTTCGCAATCCCCAATTACCGATCAAGTTACCCTATAAAACAGTCAAAGCACTCCATCAGCACTTTGGGCATGAACAAGAAAATATGAGTTGCGCCATGAGTCAGGCTAAGTGTCTGCCAGTCGAATGTCGATCATATTACCCGAGTACCTGCTCATATGTCGGAATGTTTACGTCAAATCGATCGCGTAGCAAGACTCGCGAGCAAAAAGAAAATGCAGACAAACACCATTCGGATTAGAGTGTCCCGCAGAGTTTGCATGGCCATTAAAGTGGGTTTTATGCCCGCTAATATGGATCTGGAATGAGATGCATACATACATACAAATGTACATATGTATGAACATACTTGTACGAGTGATCCGAGCTGGCGCAATGTTTGGAAGTGCGCCGCGATTAAGGAAGTGCTCTTTTGAATTTATGTTTTGATTTATTAGATATTTTAGTTGATATCCAGTTTAACGATCAATTAAGGATCCGAAAGGATAGACTGGGTTGATTTTATAGACTGTCGTGATAGCATGTGAGTCATTTACGAGTGAGGAATACTTATCGGGCGCCTGTGATCGGGTAGAATGACTGGTTTTGGTTCAAAGGCGGCGATTGTTGTAATGGTGAAAGAATAATGAGAGAGTTGATGGCCACTGGCAGGGATTTATGGTCCGTAGTTCGACGGATGGCTGGATTGAGATGTCAGTGACGGCAGATCAATCGGGAATGATACGCCAGAAGTGTCACTGTTGATGGGGTGGAAGTGATTCGGCTGCAATGATTGAAATGTGTTTTTGATATCAGTAGTCGACACAATCAATTGATATTACTGCAGCTGAAGAGAAGACAAAATATATTTTCCCACAGATTTTGATGGTAATCCTTTATGGACAACGGGAAAATAATGGCGACTCTTCCGGCCAGTTTTATTATCCATTCTCCATTGAGCAAACTTAACGACTCAACATTGAGTCACTAAACTATTTAAAGCAAATTTTTTCACTCAAATTCTGAAATCAAACAAAATACATAAACTCCAACCGTGTCGCCAGACCGTCTTCAACCGCCACCAAACGAAATTCCATTGAAACCATTGCTGCCATGTGTTCCATAACTCAACGCACATTCGCCACCACACACGATTCACAATTTTCATGCAGAGTACCGCAGCGAGATTCTCGATAAAATTCCAAACGTAAACCGAATTCCAAAATCGTGCACGCCAGACACAATTACACGTTCTTGGCTTCCCATCATCATGCCTGTCATCACCACTCATTTCCCTTACAATGCCAGCTCATGGGCTGATGCAGCCAATTCGATTGCATCGCATCACGCAGTCTGTCTTGGGCTTTGTAATGAATGGGGAATTCCCCATCTGAACTCCTCTAACTCCTTTTCGAGGTCTCCTTTGTCTTATCTGCCAGCAGCAAGTGTTTCGCTCAATTTAATCGTCACACAAGCCAGAATGAATCACCAACAAATTTGTCTGCATGCATCTGACAAGATAGATTCATCAAGTCCGTCTGTAATTACATATGTATGTATGTATATGATACCAAGAACAGCCCTTAAATGCCAAGCAACGACTATGACCACAGCGCATAACAGAGGTTGAGTCCTATCGTTTGTCACTCAATAACAAAACAATTACCCAAAGGCCAGCGGAGTTATCGTTGTGGGCCGGACTGTTGGATGACAGGCGAATGTATTCCCAATCTCTTGCCTCTCCTGTGGATTCGTAATTGATTCGGAGCGTCCCGGGTGCGCGTGAGAAGTACAATTAATTCTCATTCGAATCAATTACGGGCGAGTGCAGCGCAAACTTTGCAAATTAATTAAGTCTAACGACATTTGTTTGTTGTTTTCCAGTTATTCCGCATGACCGCCTGCGACTGGGACTGCATCTGGACATGAAAGGGAAGCAACAGAAACAGAAGATTTACGATGAACCGAGCTTACCAAAGATACAGCCAACGGCGACGGAGACGACGACCAAGGTGAAGGCGAAGAAAGCCAAACGACGCGACAAGAGCGATCTCGGGGAGAACTTTATCGCGCCAGACGGTGGATGGGGCTGGTTGGTGTGCATAGCAGCTGGATTGTCGAATGTGAGTTGTATGCCCCTCAGTAGTGGGAACCAATTTGCCATCATGTTTCTTTGTCGTTTCAGTTGTGCATCTTTCCGTCGCTGCAACAGTTCGGTTTCATCTTCCAGGACAGACTAAACAATCTGGGAATGTCGAGCTCGCAAATCACGGCCATTATCAATACACAGCCGGCGATATCAGCTTGCACGGGATTATTGAACGGACCCATGTTTAGGAGGTTCTCCTTCCGGCAGGTCGCCATTGCTGGAGCGCTTTTCAACTTTTGCGGTCTTTTCCTGACAGCGTTCTCCGATACCTTCCTGTCGTACATGTTCACCTATGCCCTGTTGTTTGGTAAGAGTTGATTGTACCTACTAACTGACTCGGTCACTCATATGGCTTCTTGTTCGTTGTAGGTTTCGGCATGGGGATCAGTGTGTCGGCTTCATCGTTGGCCATTAACACGTACTTCAAGAATAAACGTCGCCGAGCGGCAGGTTTCTCGTGGACGCTGACCGGTCTCGGACCGATCTTTCTACCCTACGCCGTTTCATTCCTGCTTTCATGTTACGGCGTCCAGGGAACAGTAATTATATTCGCATCCATATCTTTACACTCCCTCGTATGTGCCATGGTCTATCAGCCGGTGATGTACCACGTGCGGCAGCAGCCGGTGACGCAGATTAATGGGGATCTGATCCCATCTCCTGATCCAGAGTACCTATGCAAATATTGCGAACTGAACCAGTTGAAGAATACCGGGATCTTCTCTAGTCAATATCTGTACACGGAGGATGACACAGAGAAGCCGGGTTATGAGATTATCGATCCTGGCACGCCCATGTTGTCGCGTGCAAACGATGGATGGTTCGGATCCAAGCTCTCGTTGGGACCGCCAAAGCCGCCACCGCGGTTTCGTACAATATCGAGTTCTAAGGACATTGAGGGCGGCTTCCGATTGAGCCGCGTGATCGCCGAGGAGGACGAAAAAGAGGATCGTCTCATGCGACCGAATAATTTCAATCGCGAACGAGAGGAGGTTAAAATGTCAGCCAGTAGAAGTAATCTGTACATTAGAGCCGAATCTCCACCTACCTTGCGATGTACCTGTGCCGAGGAGAAGGCACTTCTTCAGCTGCCGTCAGGGATGACAACCCTCAATAGTCTCAGTACACTGACGGGTGAAAAGAAACTTGGTGTTGAACCCCCAACGCCACCACCATCCGAGGATCCATCTTCGATGAGCTTCCTCGAGAAAGTTGTCGCCTTTTTCGATTTGGATCTCCTGCGCGACTTCACCTACGTTAATCTGGTCGCCGGACTGACAATTATCAACTTTGGCGAATTGAATTTCTCAATTTTGACACCATTCATTCTGAAAGATTTTGGCTTTACCACATCCCAGACATCGTTCGCCATGTCGGTGTTGGGCAGCATGGACATCATCGTAAGGTTTATAGTTCCGTTCGTGACGGAGAAGATCGAATGGGACAATAGAGTCTTCTTATTGATCGGTGTCGTGGGTATTGCCCTCGGACGGACAATTGTTGCGTCTTCCAGATCGTTTTCGGTCATCTTAGGTTGTTTTGTTTGGATTGGTATGTGCAAAGGCTTGCGTACGATTTTCTGGCCATTGATCATACCCGGCTATGTGCCACTAAAAAGACTACCGGCTGCGTCTGGACTGCAGCTGATCATATCAGGAATATTTACACTTGCATGTGGCCCATTAGTTGGTGTGTATCTTCGGATTACTTTCACTTTTTTACATTTAGTTTTTTTTTTTTTTTTTTGTTCAACTGAATTTGTTTATCTATTTCAGGTTTGGTTCGCGATCGTTTTGATTTCTCGGTTACGTTGCATTGCCTCAATGCGCTCACCTTTATAGCGGCCACCTCGTGGTCGACGGAATCACTCATCCGATACATACGCCGTCGGAAAAAGCTCATGGCGTGTGCAAAGACTTAATCTATCACTCAACGATGCAGTTTTCGTTCGGGTTTGTGCAACGGATGTGATTGAGATGGTTGCTGTCCGTGATATCACAGTGAAGGCCTCACTTGGTGGACAATTTTAGCTTTGATCAAAAATTACAAAAAAGCACAACTTGTAGGGAATTAATGATAATAATTTTTAAAAATCAATTATTTACTCAAAATCTAAGTATGTAGATAGTAGACGCGGATGTGATTCGACCTTATCAAACGAAATGACAACAAACAAACGAACAATTTTATATTTGCTGTTATCCTATGAACCTAGTGAAGCATATTAGTATCTAAGCTTATAATTGTGTACGCATGTTTGCATATATTCATACATATATCAAGAGTAGCTTGTAAATCGATCTACATTTAAGTGAGTATGTATTTTCTGACAAATTTGTACAAAGAAAACGGTTATTTTTGTAAAAGTATAAAGCCAACTACAGAGATATGGTGAAGTAGTGAATGTTAGTTTTTCGATTGTGGGCACTAGACAATACTTATGCATATGATACTTAAATGTTAAATGAATAAAAACCGATTGTAGATATAGAATAACAAACTTGTATTAGTGTTTCCTTAACTGTGATAGCGGAGAAAGAAGGCCTCGACGTTAATGCCCATGTTGATGTCGTTGCCATTACCATCTCGGGCAAATACCTACCCACACGAAATTACCGTATGCACACGGCATTCTCCTGTTTAAGGTGTACACGTCTACAGCTGTTATGCACGTCCATCCAGCCTTTTAGAGGAATTTCAGGGTATGTGGGAGAGGCTCGTGGGTGATGCCAGAGGCCGTAGAGGCCACTGATTGGGGCAGTACGCAAACCAATCGAAGAAGCGGAGCTCAACTGGGGGCTATATCGTCACTAGAGGTAATACTGCTCAATACAGGCTTCGAGCATACCTTCAGCAGAAACGGCATACGTTCCATAGATGACATCACAATTGTTAAACGGTAACTGTTCCCTAACGAGAGGCGCAAGCTGGAGATTAAGCAATCATTACACCCACTGGTCACTGGCTATCCTTTTTGATAGAGCGTAGAAGAGCCAACCAGGGAGCCTATCTAAAGAAGGCACAACAAAAGGGTTGGAAAATGAAAACACTGGATGAAGACTCTTTTACCTTCACCTTTAGAGAGTCTACAATAAGGTCAGGGACAGCAAATGCTATGGCCGCTGATAAGTAATGAGGGCTTGCGATGCATCCATGGTCTGGAAAACGTCATCAAATCGCCGGCCACTAGTATACTGGTGGAACCAGGAGATAACAGAGCTACTCAGCAAGTGTCATAGAGCGAGAAGACTGTCCCACTGATCCAGATGTTTGCCCTCTCATCAGAATCTACATGCGCAATAGAGAGATAGACGTAGGGATCTGAAATTGGCCTTTTTTGGGTATAGCCTGGACAAATGCATCTACTCAGAAAGAGCCCAGAGGAGTAGGAAAGGTGAAAAAGCTTACGCAGTGGTTTTGCCAGCGTAGAAGAGCACCTCTTCAGAACTATTGGGGCAATACCATCTGGACCAGCGGATTTGTGTATATCGAGGTCCTTAAGAACCCTTGCGACTGTACGAGTGTGGAAGTGGATTAGGGGGTGATAGGTGGCGATAAATGAAGCCGGGGGGCTTTCAGACGAATAGTACGGATTCAGACAAGCCCGTTCTACAATCGATGCCAAATGGAGGGTAACCATAGTTCTGGAAGAAGCTATTCAGGGCAAGAGATGGGCAGGAGGCGCAAAGAAATACGGTGCCGTAATAACACTGGACGTCAAAAAATGCGTTCAACTCTGCAAACTGGGGACCAATTTGTACACTCATTTAGAGAAAAGATGGTGCCAGGATTCCTCAGCAAAATAATTGAAAACTATTTCGAGAAACGGTATCTTTTCTACGATACCGACGACGGGATAAAGCAGTACCACATATCTGGCGAAGTACCACAAGGATCGGGGCTAGGTCCTATTCTGTGGAACCTGACGTATGATGGAGTTCTGAGGCTAGAAATTCCCAAGGAGACAGGAGCAGTACTAGTAAGCAGCCGCAAGAAAAGGGAAACAATCACCATCAGGGTAGGCGATCAAAACATAACGTCGAAACCGTCTATCAAATACTTTGGTGTGATGATTGACGCTAGGCTCAGCTACACCTTGAATAAAGCGCGATAAAGCAGCTCAGGTGTTCTGCCTTAGCCAGAATAATGGCAAATGTCGGAGGACCCAGACAGCAAAGAAAACTAGATTTGTCAAGAGTGGCGCAGTCAATAATTATGTACGCGGCACCAATATGGGCAAAGGCGATGAAAACTAAGTCTCACTCAAGAAGAATAAATTCCACCAACCGACTATCCGCACTTTTCGGATGATGCTATATGTGTTATTGCTGGAATGCTAACAGCCGATATCTTGGCCATCGAGTTGCAAAGGTCCTACGACGCCAAAATTCAGGAACCCCTTACCTTGGTCAGCGAGCATTGGAATATGGCAGGAGAGGTGGAATCAGTCTTATACCGGACATACAAAGTTGGATAAACCGGCATCACGGAGAAATGGATTTTTATCTGACCCAGTTTATAACCGGACGTGGCTGCTTCCGAGCCTATCTTTACAGGTTTGGCCTCGATGAATCTCCTATCTGTGCAAACTGTGGAGAGGCTAGAGAAGATGCAGAATACGTATTTTTTCAGTGCTCACATTTCCAGGTGGAAAATAAATATGTATCTCGAATATACAATTGGAGAAACACCGACTTCCGAGAACATCATAAAACATATGCTGACATCGAGCGAAATATGGGATGCTGTGAAAGAAACCGCAGCGGTAATCATGAAGAGAGAAACAGGGAGAGCAACCAAAACCAAACGGCAGCTCCCTTGGAAAAGGAAACACCAATTAGAGAGAGAAGAGCATAAAGTGCAAACCAGCCCCGCGAAGTAATACCTAACGGCAGTCCCGAGGGGAGAGTGGTTGAAAGGTGCAGGGTGTGGTTTAGTACGTAGGCGTATTCCTTCTTAGTCTTTATTTGGTGGTGTTACAGCCCATGAAGGGCCAGAGCCAAGCTTCTCTCAATCACCCATGTTGTGTGTGATTTATTTTTCACACAGGTGAAAGGGACGTACAGTTTAATGCCGATTCCGAACGACGTGAGTTGAGAAGCTTTTTCCAGGCAAGTTATACTACGGGGGGTTTTGCCAGTACCCCGCCGCGGAGGGACGCCGCGAAATAAACATTCGATGGCGTTGGTGCTATCGGGATCCGAGCTCGCTCATCGTGCGCCAGAGTCCAACACACTAACCACTACGCCACGGCGTATTCCTGGTATTGATTATTCAGGCTTGCGAATCGTATATGCCAGTAGCCCGGGCTACTGGTATCTTTCGAAGATTCCACATCCGTTCGGCGCAACCAAAAAAAAAAAGACGGAGCTTAGGCTATTCACCATAAAGCATACAATTCCGGAAACTTGCCCAATCACTCTACTTGGCACCAGGTTAACCTACTCCTCCGGTGCCAAATACATTGGCATTGTACTAGATAGGAAACGAAACTGAAAGCCCTCTACACCTATTAGAAAGCCTTGAGAACGAATGGGGATTCAACCCCAAGCTTACCCTATGGCTTATCATTTAGAGTCGTTAGACCTGTTCTAATGTATGGAGTGAAAGTCAGTTGGACTGCACTGGACAAGACAGCATACCATAAACAATTCGAGAAGGTACAAAGGCTGGCATGCATGTGCATCACCGGGGCCCTAAGGTCCACTCCAACGGCAGCGCTCAACATGATACTTCATCTTACACCACTCAATATACTTGGCAAGCAAATAGCCACATACGTATATGGCAATGAGGCTAATGGCCAACTCCAAATTGACAAGCCCTACCACTGGCCACTCCTCCATTCTGAACAACAGGATTACCATCGCAGGAAGCTCGGGCCACATAGAACCCACCACAGTCTTTGAGAAGCAATTTAAGATAACATACCCGAAATGACGGAACTGGTCCTGCGAGACGCAACCTCGAAAGACCGAGGACTTCTTCACCGACTGGTCAAGAACCAAAGACGGAGCGGGTAGTGGAGCATTCTGCAAACAATTAAACCTGAGCCATCTCTGAAACTACCAGTATATTGCAGCGTCTTTTAGACGCAGCTGTCGGCAATAAAGAAGGCTCTGTCTTGGCTTAAGTGCAATGTGTAGATATTACATTACGGATATTCGAATTGTCACATACAGTTAAGCAGCCTTGATATCGCTGGAGTGCTATGTGTACACTTCAAAAACATGCCTTGACTGTCGCCTATAACGAACTGACATCTACAAAATCATTGGTGCCATCATGGGCCACTGTTTCAATGCAGTCATGCACTAAAACTAGGGCAAGTTCCGAATGACTTCTGCAGAAGCTGTTTGGACGAAGAGGGAGTCGACTCCATCCATCACCTACTCTGCGCTTGCTCAATCAGGAAACGCTACCTATGATCCTACTTCTAAGTGGTTCCATGAATAGGGGGCCGACCCCCCTCGTAGCAACGCAACGGGTCTCTCTGGCCTAAGTGTATTCTTCCACCTTTGGGGGGGCTACGAACTACCTACCTAGACCTACCTATCTAACTGCTATAGTAACATTTGGTTGTAAACCTCGCCTTATATTCTTAAAATTGTTCGTCCTCCAGCACGTTAACTCATCAAGTCAAAGTATCGGTCGTTTGAGGCTTATTTGCATGGACCTGCCATCTAAGCAATCAACGTTCAAAGTAGCCCTACCCTGTTGGAACCAAATGTCGATCACTTCCATCTTATACTATTTGAGCCAAAATAAATTGGTTATCATCTATTGATCGAGCCCATCATAGATTGTGAAAGCAATAACATTGTTTTCGAAAAAGTACGGACTGATAAATGGCCTTCCCTCCACATCAAACACTGATTTTATGGGGATACTTTGCCACTAGGCTGAACACTCATGAATTGGCATCGTGCTAAATACTTGGCTTGTTGACGTACGCGTTTATCCCAACAATGCCCTCATCGATGAAGCAAAAAAATCCGCCAAATTGATTTCTGTTAAATGCCGATTCCTCCTGGGTCTCCTGCACAGACCGTTGCGACGTTTTTGGTAGATATTGCCTTTCGTTATGGTTCGGGTGTTGGCTGACTATTACTGAACTAATCGACTCAAATCTTGGCGCCAAACATTGAATAGTAGACTGGGGAGAACGAAGCTCGCATCGTGTCGCATGACAGCAGCTATTCTATTTTCATAATATATTCTTTCTTCAGTGCTTGAAAAATAAAAACAATACATTACTGGGTCCAAAAAGTAAGGTGACGTAGCTTATTTAGAAAAAAAAAAAACTTTTTTATTCTTCCAAATCAAGTGCATCGCCTTCAACGTAATCTTTCCTGAGAAGTTGTTGAAGCCCATTTCCAGAGGTGGCTTCAGCTCTCTCTTAGATGCTCAAATAATATTCTTTGTTGACAGCTAAACCCGGCAGAAGAAATTTGAAATGAACAACACCAAGATAATGGAAGAAAACCGTCAATTTGACCTTGATTTTTGAGTGGCTTTTCCGTGTTTTTGTTTTTTTTTTTTTTGTCTTGACTCAACTTTAGAGCGATATACACTTGGTTGATCCGTTGTTTCCAGGTCGTAAGCATAAATCCAAGTCTCTCCTCCAGTAATAATGTGTTTCATCATGTCCTGATACCCAGGAAGCATTGTTTAACATACTTCAACGCGACGATCCATTCCGTTGGCGTGCACAGTTTAAACTCAAATGTCCCCTTACTTTTTGGACGTAGCAGTAAATGGTATCCTATTGGATTGTCCTGTATATCGTGGGTTATACAGCAATATCAAATTCAGGCTTAGTTAATTAGTTAGTTTACACTCATAATATCGTATATTTAAGGAAAAACGAGCTATGTACGTTGGGAATCAGGACATTCGTTTTTTCTACGACAACACACGCGCGTCAAGAGCGTACAGCAGCCTTTTGACGTCCGCCATGTTGCTACATAGCTTCTTCCCATTATCTCGTTCCGCCATTTTTCATTACGTATAAGACGTATTCAATACCAACCAACAAGCCTTTCCAGCTAGCATGATCTTTTGCTAGCGGTTTCCAGTGTCGCTCGCCCAGTTGGTTGAGGTCCCTTTCCACTTGTGTGCGCGGCCGTCCTCTGCAACGACTCTTCGGTACGGAGTGGTGTACATTCTTTCTACATGCCTTAAATACTTAGACGCTGGGTCTTATGTTTGTTGAATCTTACCTCCACTCTCCGTTAACACAAACGGGACCTAAGATTGTACAAACGGGATTGTACACAAAACGTTCCTCTCCAACCGACGAAGGGCCTCTTTATCTATTTTTGATAGGGTTCAGGCCTCTACACCGTACACGAGGACCCGGATGATTAAGGTTTTATAGTGGGTCGCCTTAGTTTTCCGAGAAAGGGCCCTATTTCTCAATTGCCTCTTAAGTCCGCAGATACAACGGTTGGCAAGAGTTATTCTGCATGTTATCTCAGCGCTGGTGTCATTGGTGGTGCTTGTTACCAGTGAACTAAGGTAGACGAAATCTTTGGCTACTTCGAAGTTATAGCTGCCAATTGCGAAGTTCTGGCCAAGACATTACGGACGACTGTGCGTCTTTCTTTGATGACAGCATATATGTATTGGGTTTTGCCCTCGTTTACCTTCAGACCCACTTTAACCGCTTCTGCTTCAATGCTCACAAAAGCGTCATTGACGTCTCTCTGCGTTCTCCCAATCACGTCGATGTCATCAACGTATGCAATGGTGCCGACTTAAAGTAGGTCGTGCCTCTTGTATTGGCTAGTGAATCTGAATCCCAAACGATTTTTCCTAACATGATGTTGAAAAAATCACCTGACACCGAATCCTTATTTTACATCGAAGGTTTCGGCTAACTCTTCATCGACACATAAATCCCACACAACATGGGTGATTGAGAGAAGCTTGGCTTCTCGTGGGCTGTAACGCCACCAAAAGAAAGAAGAAAGAAGGTAAAGCTTAGTGCCATTATTCCTAGTCCCTCGCCGTATGGCCGTAAACTGGCAAAGGACTAACAAAGGCCTCGTAGGGGTAGCATCTATCCGACGGATGCTGGTCTGCTAAAAAGCGAGAAGAGCCACCGCAGCCGAACATCTTGCGGCACTGTTAGTAAGTCCCATCCTCACCTCCTCGTGGTGCCATCTGGAGATTTCCTATGGAAATTGCAGACGGGGAAGGGCGAATAGCGAGCCTCCTGCGCCAAAAAACAGGATTAGTCGGTTGGGCTACGGCCTAGTAAGCCGTAACCGTACAAAAAACCGCAAACTCCGAAACAACCATAAGCCTCGGATATAACGGACCGGATTTATGTTGACGACCCTTGCAAAAAACGAAAAAAGGACAATGATCTTCGGCTTTGTACGTGGAATGTTAGGTCCCTAAGCAGGCCACGTGCAGCCGAACAACTTGCAGACGCCCTAGACCGCTATAAAGCGGACATCACCGCCATCCAGGATATGCGCTGGAATGGACCGGGTATAAAGCGGATGAAAAACTGCGATATTTACGACGGCGACTGGTATAGGGAGAGAGGGCCACGATTGTTTGGGTGCGGATTTGTTGCTCGAGGTGGACTAAGGCAAAAAGTCCTAAGCCTTCGGGATGTGAGCGAACGCCTCATAACAATCAGTTTCAAAGCTACATTTTTTAACATCAGCCTGATCTGCGTCCACGCCCCCACGGAAGACAAGGATGACTCCGCCACAGATGAGCTCTATGATCTCCTAGACAGAACTTATGCCAAATGTCCCAGTTATGACATCAAAATTGTACTAGGAGAATTCAATGCTAGGCGGGGTAAGGAAAGCATCTTTGAACGAGTCATCGGCAAACATAGCCTACACGACACCACATCTGATAACGGACACAGGCTGATTGATCTTGCCAAGGGGCGAAATCTTCTTCTAGCCAGTACGCGCCTCCCGCACTTCGATATACACAAAGGCACCTGGCGGTCTTTTGATCAATCGACTACCAACCAGATTGATCACATCGCGATCGACGTCAGACACTCCTCCACTATTCTTGATGCTAACATCGACTCGGACCACTATCTTGTAGTAGCCAAGATGCGCTTACGGATATCACGAACGCAACGGAGTAAAGTAAGAATACAAAATTATGATGTCGGAAAGCTACTATCGCCAGAAACCGCTCGTGCTTTTACCGATCGCGTCTCCATTAAGTTCTCCAATACACCTCAATCCTCCACGCTATCAATAGAACAGCACTGGAGCCTTTGCAAATAAGCCCTGAAAAGATCTGCATCCGAAGTCTTGGGTCTCAAGGCGAGAAACACCTGGTTCAATGACGAGTGCAGGAAGATTCACACAGTGAGGCAGGATGTATGTAAGGCCTCGCTGCATAAAAGAACAAGAGCAGCTCGTGAGCTCTTCGAGTTACAAAGAAGGGAGGAGCATAAGCTTCTCAGGAGAAAGAAGATAGAGCACGAGAAGCGCGCGATTGAGGATTTGGAGAGGTGTTACTGCAGGCGTGACGTTTTATCAGCAGATAAAGCGAACATGTCAATGTTATAAAGCCAGAACGGAAGCCTGCAGGGATGTGAACGGACACCTAGTAGTAGAATCGCAGTCGATGCTGAGAATATGGAAAAACCACTTCTGCAGGCCGTATAACGGCGATGTTAGTCAATATACCGCTGTCAGGCAGAATGATCCATTTCTCCCCCTAACCTCGACGAAGTTAAGGTTGCCATATCGAAGCCTAAGCTTAAAGCTGCTGGCGCAGACGGACTGTCTGCTGAGCTCTTCAAGGCAGCTGGGAGTGACCTGTTAGGAGCATGCACCAGCTCATCTGTAAGATATGGTCAGAGGAAAGCATGCTCGCGGAATGCTCGCGGGCAGCATCGTATGCCCGATCCACAAGAAAGGAGACCCCTCTAGTTGCGCGAACTACAGAGGAATAAGTCTCCTTAATATCGCCTACAAAATTTTCTCACTACGGCAGATCCTGGAAAAAAACCAATGAATTACAAGTCGACACTCACCACCTATTCGTCGATTTCAAAGTCGCATACGACAGCGTAATTAGAGACGAGCTATACAACGCTATGTCTACCTTTGACATACCTGCTATGCAGACTATGCAGGATGACTTTGGAAAATGCTCGCTGCTCCATCGGTATCCGAGGCTGTTAGTTGTCTCTGAACAAACTTTGGTTTTACGCGATAGGGATGTTAACCCTAAGCGCAACCCGCAAACTGGAGGGCATGGTTCCTCTTTCCCCAGGAGCAAGGGGTCGGGTCGCTGCACACATTGTTTCACTACCTGGCGGGTGCCAGTATAACTATCCAGAGGAGGCCACGCGGAGGCTGTGTGTCAACTTGGATTGAACAGGGACAGAGAACGGGAAGATCAGTACAACATACAGGCGTTTAAAAGCAACGTCCTTCGTTGGCTAATCTATTCTTCTTCCTCTGTACCTTCGGCTCACATATAATAAGGTGGCTACCCTTAAGTGAGCGGCTAGCCTGTTAGAAAAATACAAAAAAAAAAAAAAAACAAATTGCAACTACCCTAATCGAACAATAGATCAAAACGCAACGTCTGTTGTTGCTGTTTTCACATTCTGTCGCCTAACTGTTCGCTCCCATCTTCATAACCTTCCTGCTTGGTGCTTGGCGCTCTATAAAAGTTTAAGTAAACGCCACTTGCCAGTATATGTCACAATATTATTTTTATTCATATTCGTATATCTGTCTTAAAATATGATTTCTTACAAGATACAATGCACACACAAATGGGAGGAATATAATTACAAACATGTGTATTAACGATTCACCTTAAAAATTAAAATCGATTAGTAAAATAATATAATGTTCGTCAGGTGTCGTAGGGAAGTAAACAAAAATAATTCCAAATACCTATCAATGACACCAACCCGGCAATGAATTTCCATAAGTCATATGTAGGAAATGCACACCAAAGACACACACCGCTGGGTAACCAAAGCAAGTGTCATCCACCAAATGATCGAAATATGCTACTTGGTATAAGAGGAAAGGGACCGCGGGGATTTACTAAAAAACAAAAACATACACACACACGCATATACACATCACTACATACAATCTTACAAACACTCATACATCCAGTAGTATGTGATCATACAAAATAAGCAAATACAAACACCAAATATATCCCAAGACTGGCACCCGGCGCACATACAATCTATCATAAAAGGGAAATTAGTGCTAAGGGCACATAGAGAATAAGGTTAAGTGTGATGAACAGGTGAACACTATAGGACCCAACAATTGCACCATGTGACCAATCTCGACCGGAATCGAGTTCGGTCTGTTTTTAACTGCTAGGACGATCGCCATTTGAACTATCGGACGTCGCCGCCGATTTCGACGAAGAACTCGCTTCGGTGCTTGCCGAGGTCTTGAGGCTATTCGATGGTGTCACTATTGTAATGACCTAAAAGAAAATCGATTGTCAATCAAGGGGTTGGGGGTAGCGGAGAGGTAGAGAAAAAGATTAGAGCATTGTTTCTCATTAAGTTTTAATTCGAGTTTGAGTGATATACTTTTGAGTGTCCATCGATTGTTTCCACGGGAGCCGCCGGGATATAAGCTGACAGCCCCATCAGACCGAATAATTCCGGGGTGTAAAGGGACGGCCGCGGTGATGTGTTCGATCCAGCTAGAATGAAATGGAGACCACTGATGCCATGATCATTTGACAAATATCTTTCAATTCTTACCGCTAGCTGGTGTCGGTCGTACGATAAATCGCGGAGATTTGAAATTCCCCGTCCCTGACGGTGTGTGTTTTGGCTGTGGAGTGACCACATAGAGTTTTTCTTTGGTTAGTGGTGATACGGTCACTTTCACTTGATTCCAATTCTCCTTCGGGACCTGAGTGGTTGGGATAGCTCGCACGTAGAACGGCGTCACTGTAGGGGCCTCGGTTGTGCTGGAGGTCGTCGAGGTTGTTGTCGTGGGTGTGGTGCTTGGAACTGGAGTGGTCGACGATTCATGAGCTTCTATCCGATTGTCGTCGACATGTTTGAATTCATAACGCTTATTTCCTCGTTCTCTGTACAAAAGAGGTTCCAAGTGGTTTGAAGGGGATGTGGTCGAGCTTTTGGCTTCCCTCATAGTTGGCGTCGTGGTTAGGTATTCTGTAGGAATGTGTTTAGAGTGGCCTCGGAGGGAGACTGTGCTCGCTCTGTGGGAGAGGGACGTGAATTCCTGTTCCGTCCAGTCATCGATGTTCTTCTGCAGCTTGGAGAGGTCAAAGCCGGGTTTTGACTTATTCTTAACCTCGTGCTCCTTCTTGAGCAGTTCTCTGAGATTTGTCGCAAGGATTTTCGTAAGGTATTTGGTGGTTCGCTGGGTCGGAGCTTGGGTGGCTGTGACTACTTTGGACTCTTGTCTTTCGTGGGTATCGAACTCGCCGGATGTTGCCCAATTTTTATAACGACCGGCGGCTTGCTCCTTGGGTTGAAAAGGACGCGGTTTGTGTTTTGTAGTATACGGAATGATAATTTGGTGGAACTGTTTGGGTGTTTGTTGTTGAGCGGGTGGCGTCATGCCGGCGAATTGACCACTTGCGTCCAGGGAAGTATATGTCGAAGTCGGAGTTGGAGGCAGTTGCCACGGAGACGACGTTGAGGGATTTTCATTACGCGGGAATGGATATGGCGGTATGTTGGATGGCGCTCTTATGTGAATATCACTAGGATCTCTCGTGAACGGACGTGGTGAACTACCTCCGGCGATGTAGTTTATCGGTGAGTCCAGTAACCTCTTGGGCGTCTCGCGATCGCGTTTGTAGTTGAGTCTCTGGGTAAAGGTAGTCTGAAGCGAAGGAACGATTTCAACTGTTGTCGAACGATGCGTGACATCCGTTACGAATTGAGGCTGGGCTGTAGTTGGCAAGGGTGTAGGAATGAAAACCTCATTTTGTGGGTAGTAGTTCTCGGATGATGAGTGTTGGATCGGGTCTATGTCGAGGTGATTCTCGTGCTGGACAGTGAGATTGTGTGACGAAGCTGACGGGTAGTTATCCGTGGGATAATTATCTACTTCCTGATGGTTGTGATAGACGATGGAGTCTGGCTCTTGTGTCTCAGCCGGAAGATCCTGCGATGGTTCTGTATACTGCGAAGAATATGATCCTATTTCTGTTAGCGTCACTGGAGTTTGATCTTCTGGCGTGAGCGTGGTTGTTGGCGGTGCTAGAGGAACATCGATGGATTGAGATTGTTCGTAGTTCGGCGGATACTCAATCTCGGATACAAAGTTGGTAATCTGGTGGCTTTTGATGATTTCAAAGCTTGGCGTAGTGTGGGCTTGATGAACAAGTTGTTGCTGCGGGTAGGTGCTCGGTGGAGTCTGGGTTGGGTAGGTGTTTTGAATCTCGGACGGAGATCCGATGTTTTCGTTGATTTGATGATATGAATTGTTCTGGATTTGTTCGAACTGTGATGGCTCTTCGAAACTTGGTGGTTGTTGTTCCGTGTAGACGGCGGGTTGTGTCTGGTCCTGGAACTGCACTGTCGGTTCGAATTTGGGTAACTGCTGAAACTGCGTTGGATCGAGGGTTCGTTGTTGCTGCTGCTGTTGTGGCACTGTCCTAAAAGGTTGAGCGTCGTATATAGGAGGAATGGGTGAGGGACTTAGATTCGGAATTGGAATTGGAGCGAAGTGTGGTTGCGGTGTATACTGGGGAGGCGGGTTGGCATGTTGTGGTGCCTGAGGTATATAGGGCAGAGGTGGATTGCCTGCTTGAGCAGGTGGTGGTGGTGGTGGAGGTCTGAAGTCCTGTGACGGCTGAGGATTAAATTGAATTGCTCTCTGGATCAATGGTGGCTGAAATTGTGCTGGTGCGTACTGTGATTCTGCGGCATTCAAGGGCGGATACTGTGGCAACAGATGCTGTTGTTGGGCGTAGTTATATCCTGCGAGTTGCTCTTGTTGTTGACGTAATTTTTGTTGCTGCTGTCGGTGCAACTGATCTTGTTCTTGTTGACGTAATTTTTGTTGCTGCTGTCGGTGCAACTGATCTTGTTCTTGATTCCACTGCACTTGATGGATCTGGTTCGCCTGGGCAATTTGGTAATGTTTCGACAGAGGATACTGAATACTGCCGGGGAACATCGGTATCCAGGGGTATTTGTTGCACAGACCGCAAGGTTCTTTCCGACCATCCTTGTATTGACTGTACTGTTGAGAGCCCTGTAGTTGTTGATCTCTAGCGCTGCCATTACTAAAACCAAACCATCGAGCTATGCGTTGCATAAATCCTGGTGGCTCGTTCGGCGGATCACTGATTTGTCGACTGGGCAGGAATGCCTGTGGCCTACTTTGCCGGACTGCCGGTGGTTGAATCTGTAGTTGTGGCCCTGTAGGCCCACCTTGTGGCGGAGGTGGTGGCACGAGATGATCCGTGAGAGATGAAACGGCAGCAATATGAAGTAGGGCAGCTGTAATAATGAGAAATCGTCGATTGATCTGAAAAAAAAAACATCAAGTGTGTGAGTGGCTAGTTGCAAAACTACCTCAAAGATAAAATTAGTCTCTAGGTGCTGAAGCAATAGTTCGCTTGGGTCATGTTTATACTTTCACTTGGATTGCTGTATTTACTTCCACCTCAAAAATTACACTACAATTTTACTTTGTTTTTGTTGTATCTTATCAGCCGACCTTTGTCGGCAGAAATGCCACGCTCCCCCTCGCACTGTTGACAAAGTCACATTTCTCCACGCAAATGTAGGAGACTAGGTCGGCATGGCATGCATCTGGGTGTGAGAATATCGAGCGCCACTTATGTATATTCATTGTTTGTTTAACAAAAGAGGAAGACACTTGAGCGAGATACAAGTGTATCTTCATAGTAAACTAAACTTACAGATGTGCGCCACACGTCAGCTGAACAAACAGCAACAGATACATCTATAAAGTCGCACCAAGACTAATTATAACAAACAGAACAGTAAATAAAAAGACGAGATGCTGGACTACCAACGAACATAAAGAAAGAAGCAAAAAATAAAAATGGATTGAAGTATCATTGAGAGGAAAATTCTGAGCCATTGGCGTATGCCACCTCTCGACTTTGACGTACGTCTAGCTCGCGGCTAATTAAGCTTCACCCAAGCCCGTCAAAGGCGACACGGTCAGAAAGAAACTGGGAGAAGAAAGAAGGAGAACAAATTATAAGAAGATGGACCATGAGATACGTGAACACAACTTTCTTGGTCCAATGAAAACAAAACTGAAAAACTGACCTCGTTGAACGAGAGCTTACTTGAGCGACTGGTCACCACCGTGCTAAACTGGTTACCAAAGATGCGAGGAAACATCTGAAGTGTTGTATGGAAGAGATGTGTGCTCTAGACATATCAGATCCGTACGCTCTTGGCGAAAATGGAAGTGAATAGAGTTCACTTTGTCGGAGTGGATGAACGGGTTTGTGAAGCAAGTGGCCTAGCAGATAGTTGTGTTTTTTTGCTATACATGACCGATTCATAAAGTTGTTGGGTTGGTAAAAAGTTGCAGGATGATACTTTTAAGCCCGAGGATATTTGTGGAACGTATAAGCGGGTACGTGGTTACGCAGTAGCTTCTTGCCTATTGAGTTTTACTTGTATAATGTCATCAGAAGTTTAAACAATTAAAAATTTTATGTAAACTTAGAACAGCCCCTTTTTGGTGGATAGAAATTAGGTAGAGAATAGTGAACCAATCTTCAATCTAAAGGGTTTCACTCTATATTTGTTTGGTGTTCCATAACTGCAGTAGTTATTTAGTTGTTATATGTTGTCTTGTGTCAACAACCAAGTGTGCTAATTTGCCAATTGGACTATACTCCTAGTCAACGAAAGTACATTTAGTTAGCCTATAACTCTAGTTTTAAAGCAACCACCTACTAAGTGAGGAAAGCGTTAATCAAAAATCATCGCTATAGTTAGAGTGTTCGGTTCACGATATTTAGAAAGCATTTTTTGTGCTCGATTTATTCCAAAACACCTGAATCAAAACCGAAAAAAAAAAACATTAAAGCCGGTTCAAAGTTAATATTTTACTCTTATTTGTGGTGCTTCAGCGTTATAAAACATTTAGGGACGAGTATTCGTTAAAAAAGACGAAATTAACGCAGAATAAAAGTATATAGGAGCCAGAAATCAGTACACGATGAGTCAGATTCCAATCCTAGGGCGTAAAATCCTTCAATGTTCCAAAGGTAGCAAAAGTTTCTGGCATTCCCCTAATAGTTCTGAAAAGGTATTCTTTTACGCTGGCATAACCCCTGCGTAAGCTTTTTCACATTTTCTACCCTTCTGGGCTTTTTCTAGGTGAAAAAAAAAAAAAACATTTATCAAGCCGATACCGAAAAAGGCGAATCTTTTCTCTCAAACTACTGAATCATTACACTAACTTCCCTCCTCTCTAAGGTCACGGAAACGCGGATTAGGTAGGTAGGTAGGTTCGTAGCCTCCCCAGAGTCGAAAGAATACACTTAGACCAGAGAGACCCGGTGTGTTGCTACGAGAGGGGATGGCCCCCTATTCATCGAACTACTTAGTGCGTCTTAAATAGTTAAGAGGGTCAGTTATCCTTACTCGCTGAACATCAGTCAGGTCGTTTAGGAAGTAGGATCCTAGGCAGCGTTTCCTGATTGAGCAGTAAGCCGTACAGACGCAGAGTAGGTGATAGATGGATTCAATCTCCTCTTCGTCTAAGCAGCTTTTGCAGAAGTCATCCGGAACTTGCCCTAGTTTTTGTGCAAGACCGCCAATGAGAGACAGTGACCGGTGATGACACCAATGATCTTGTAGATGTCCGTTCGTTATAGGGAGATTAGGCTTCTGAGCCGTTGACTATCGAGCCGAGACCAGATTTGCCTGGTGATGAGGCAGGAGTTCATCTCAGCCATGGCGAGGTTTGTAAGTTTAAATTGAATGGCTGTAAGAGGTATACCCTTGCATGCCATGATTGATTGTTGCGTCGTTTCTTGTCTGGTGAGTGTGTCGGGTCTTTCATTGCCTGAGATGTCGCTGTGTCCTGGTACCCATAGGCTTGTTTTTGAAGTGTACACCTAGGACTTCAGCAAGTTCAAGGCTTCTTGACTGTCCGTAAGAATTGGAATATCCGCAGTAGATATTACGTTCCACTTAAGCCAAGACTGAGCCTCTTTTATTGCCAACAGCTCCGCCTGAAAGACGCTGCAATAATCTGGTAGTTTTAGAGCTTGGCTCAGGTTAAGTTGTTTGCAGACAACTCCACTACCCACCCCATCTTTGGTTTTTAACTCGTCGGTGTAGAAGTTCACGCAGCTCTTGCGAGATTGCGTCTGGCGGGACCAGTTCTGTCTGTCCAGGTATGTTATTTTAAATTTCTTCTCAAAGACTATGGTGGGCTCTATGTGGTCCGAGTTTTCCGCCATGGTTATCCTGTAGTTCAGGATGGAGGAGAGGCCAGTGATATAGCTCGTCCATTTGGAGTTGGCTTTTAGTCTTATTGCCGTATATGTGGCTATTTGCTTCGAGTGGTGTAAGGTGAAGTATCATATTGAGCACTGCCCTTGGAGTGGACCTTCGGGCCGCGATGATGCACATGCATGCCAGCCTTTGTATCTTCTCGAATTGTTTATAGTATGTTGTTTTGACCAGTGCAGTCCACCAGACTATCACTCCATACATTAGAATAGGACTTACGACTGAATTAGGGTTGAATCCTTTCCCTAAGGCTTTTTCGCAGGTGTAGAGAGCTATAGTTGCTTTTTTTGCACGCTCGATTGTGTTGTTCTTTCAGTGGGTTAACTTGGTGCCAAGAAGAGTGATTGGGCAAGTTTCCGGAATTTCATGCTTTCTGGTGAATAGCACGAGCTCCGTCTTCTGGGGGTTTACCCTGAACGCATCGTTGTCCCCATTTGCACAGTATGGAGAATGCCGTTTGCATACGGTCATTCAGTGTGGGAAGGTATTTGCCCGCGGGTTGGCAATAATAATAACTTTAAAGAAAAACCTTCGGGGGCTACACCACTGTTACAGAGGCATCCGGTTTAAGCGACAGTTCTAATGCTGCTTGTAACCCAGGCAAACCTTCATCACAGTAAGGTTCATTCTGCAGAGAGTGGAGGCGACATAATCGCATTGCCGGATCAAGGCCATAAATCATAAACTACTACACGATAACTCTGAAGGTAAATTCAGAACCAGCAATTTAGCAAAGACACATATTAACATATTCCTTTTAAGTAATTAAAGCACTTGCGTGTTTACTGCTGCCAGAATAGAGGCATCCCGTGAGTAATGCTTATGGATCTCCGCAGTATACCTGGCCTACGACGACACCAGGCAACTACCATTCACAGCATTGAGAAGGATAATCTTTCAGGCGGAAAAGACAAAAATATTGGTCCTGATAGGATGCGACGCAAACGCTCACCACACCATTTGGGCCAGTTGCGGCATCAACAAAAGAATTATTACTTACGGATATAATTGAAAAAAATCGTGTGACTTGTAATAGGGCCAATAAGCCAATCTTCATAACAAGAAATAGGAAGTTTTATATATAACGTTGGTATCGAATTCTTGCAACATTTCGGAACACGTTTTCCAATCATCGAAACATGTGCTTCCGCTAAACTTGGAGATCCCATCCAAGATACCATTTAGGAATCCTAAAAGAATCAACTGGGATAAATACATAAATATGAGGCTAACCTTGAAAGTGTCGCATCAACACAGGATTGTATTAACTTCAACTTATCATCCACATTTGCAATCATCCGGCGAGTGGGTGAAGTCAATGTCATATGTGCAGAAGAGAAGGTCATGATCAGAAATCCTATCAGGTCATGAAGGAGTACATTAGAGGGATTCGATACAATCAGAAGATCGAGTAGGGTTCGCACAGCATTTGACGAATAGCGAGTAGGATACAAGCAGTTCATTGCCTGCAGCCTAGTAGCATAGATTGAATTAACCCTTAACCCTCAACAAGTTGAGCAAAAACACTGTCAGTCTTCCTCGATTGCAGATATGACCAAAACGCTTTGGTGGATTGGTAAAAAGATTGCAATGTGCCTTTGTGGACGTTAGATTGTGGACAATGCAGCCACAGGCACTATCTTCCTTCTTGAAAATAGCTTTTTGCTTTTCGACTCTACTTTCAAAGAAATAGTCTTTCTCTTGTACGAGTTTAATATCATATCAGCCGTGGAAAAGTTATCCATAAAGTTTCATGACAGCGAATACAAAAGTGAACCCAAAATCGATTTTATAGTTTCTTTTCCGGGCACTACCCATGATCGGTTGTCTATCCAGAGTTACTATCTGCAAGATATTTACCTCCTGGGTCACCGATAATAATTCAACTTAACGTTCTTCGGAAGAAAATGAAAAAGTACAATTATACTAGGTGGAACTAACAGGTGAAACCCATCGATGAAAGTGGTTTTCTACCAATTAAATAACAACCTAAAAACAATATCTATGGTATTCGACCGCGAAAATAACTATTAAAATATAATTTCTTCCTTTATTTCACTTGCAAATCTCCAGTAAGAATCATGTATTATCTTTGAAAAGGTTCACAACTAACTGCGAGATACACGATGAAGAGGGAAATAACATTTTTTCACAACTGCTTTCGGGCATAAGGAAACAAAGTATCTTTCAGTTTTATTACCGACTTAAGCGCACTTAATGTTGTTTGTACACGTGAGAACAGCATTAATTGCCGGATGGTGTATTGGAGAGATTAAGTTTAATTTTTTTAACGACAGTTTTATTCGCGGCGTCGGGCAGTATATTTCCTTTGCCTTACACTAATAGCTGCGAGCAATGCGACATGTTTCGTTGTCGTTACAAGAAAATTGTACGTATTTTACGGCATAGTTGCTTCTCTGTGGATTCTTTTCCATATTTGGGGCTTTTTAAGTTAAGTGAAACCTCAATTCAGTATGACTCTAGGGGCTGGTTAGTAATATAGATTCGTTGCCATGGATATGATATCAGCAAATTATTTTTGAACATTGTCAAAAATTTGAATAGCAACATTTGAGTTTTTTTTTCAGCTCTGGTGGGAAAAATTGAGTTATTTTCCAGTTTGATGAAGTTAGTCAATCATAACGCTTCTATGCGAAGCCCGAAAGTACAAATCTTTGCTCTGTAGAGTGCTGTTCGAAATGTGGGGTTTTTAACCATGCCGACAAGTCGTTCATGCACTCTGAGCAACATTCTCGACCAACTTGTTGAAGAACAAGCGCTCTTTTTGGTTGACAACATATATTTCTTTTTACCCTCATTGACCGAAAGCCCATTTTAGCCGCTCCTGCTTCAGTTTTTTCGAACGCTTTATTGATGTCCCACTGTGTTCGCCCAATGACGTCCATCTCATTCGCGAACGCAATCAGTGGCGCAGACTTGAGTCTCGTATGATCTTATAAAATTATATGCAAGCGCGTCACCTTGTTTAAATCCTTTTTTAAAAGGACGAGTTTGGCATGGATGTTAAAACTAGGCATGGCTCCGTATACCTCGTCTCTATGCACACTATCATACGCGGCTTTGAAAACGACGAAAAGGTGATGGGTGTCGATTTGGTATTTTCGGGTTTTCTCCAAGAACTGCTGCAGTGTAAAAGTGGTCTCTTGTGGAGTTATCTGGCCTGAAACCACACCGATAAGAACCTATCAAATTATCCACAAAGGTTTTCAGGCGTTCACACAATATATTAGAGAAGAACTTACTATACATATGCCATGTTAAGGAGACTTATTCCCCTGTAGTTGGCGCAGTTATAGGGGTCTCCTTTCTTGTGGACTGGGCAAACGATGCTGAGATTCCATTCGTCGGGCATGCTTTCCTCCGACCATATTTTACAGATTAGCTGATACATGCACCCTAGCAGCTTATCGGCAGACAGACCGTCTGCGCCCGCTGCCTTATTAGTCTTAAGCTCCATTGTGGATGGATCATTCTGCCTGACAACGGTATTAGATCTTTTATTGGCATTAATCACTCTGCAGAAGTATTCCTTCTTATCCTCAGCTTCGACTGTGATTCTACTTTTAGTTGTGAGAAGTAAATACACGTCCAATAATACACGTCCAATCTCATTTTAGAGAAAAAGCTGATGGGAAAGCCTTGTAAAAAACAAAAAGTTTAAGATCTTACAGTTGCTCAGAAAGCAGACCAGCTTGTCTGTTCACTAATAGGAGGGGTGTTCAGAGTGCAGTAATTCGTTAACAAACAAAATAAGTTAATTTGATTGTCTGGACACTCTGCTATGAATTTGGATCCGTTGCGAGCATTTTACCGTCAAAAACCAGCGACCATGATAGTTTGGGCGGGAGTAATCACGACTAGATGCACTCCGCATGCATGCACTAGATGAAAACTAACGCCGTAGTTTATCAAGAAGTTGTGTTTGAAGGTTGTGTTAAACAGTGATTTCTTAAAGTTTAGATCCACCACAACCCATCTTGTCGAATTGGTCTCCGAAACGCTATTAGATGTTATTACTACCAACTTTAGCAAAGCATTTCATAAGATCAGCCAT
The DNA here is from genome assembly GCA_951905685.1 of Eumerus sabulonum. Taxonomy (NCBI): domain Eukaryota; kingdom Metazoa; phylum Arthropoda; class Insecta; order Diptera; family Syrphidae; genus Eumerus; species Eumerus sabulonum. Next base: position 50,004,096 of record OX645062.1, on the reverse strand, counting down.
CCATTAATCTACTTTAAGCTCGAGGCTATAGTCTTTCGGTCCCTACTCATCGATTGGCCTAAAACGTACCTCAGGAAGCACTATTGCAGAGTTTATTTCATAATCTCAATCTCTAACCCCATTGTAGTCTCTTCCGGGGTTCCGCCGTCACATTGGTCCTCTAACTTTCGTCCTAATCGTTAGTGATCAACTATATCATTAACGACTCCAGTTTGACAATATACGAAGATGAAATGAAAATCAGCAGGACGATATCAAATCCGGCTGACGCGATCGCACTCCAAAACGACCTTGATTCTTTTATTACTTGGGCAAGACCTTTCTACCTTCTTAACGAGCCCGTACCACATGTTACCTTCATCCACGACCTAGGGATCACATGTGATAGACAATGCAAATTCATCGCCTGGCTTTATCAAGCCATGGTCTGAAGTATTCTCTCTATATCACATACGTCAAGTCTTTTCTCGCTGTCAAGTCTGGTCTCCATACAACATTACCTATTCTGTTCGAATTGAAGCTTTGCAACGCAGGTTCTTGCGTTTTGTATAAGGGAGTCTCCCACGACCTGACATAATGTAATTACCACCCTATGAAGATCGGCTGCAGTTGATTGGCTTATAAACCCTGAAAACACGACGGACCAGGGACCTTGTGGCAAAGGGTGACCTTAAGCACTTAAATGGGTGTCATTACAGGTCGCTGCACCATGCCTTCAAACTAGGGCTACCTGTCAATGACAACTGCCGCGGTTGCGGCAGAGGAAGAGAAAATAACTCACCACCTCCACTGCTCGTGTCTCTTTTTTGCGAATCGCAGGAGGATCTACCTCGGCGACATATATGAGAGTTTAAATAAAAAATATTTTGAATGTAACATCGACAACTACTGTGAATTGATGAATTGAAGTATAAATTGATTTAGAAAAAGGTTTAAGTCAATTTTAAAGTAATCCTCCCCTGGTACAATGCACTTATGTCCACGGATTTTTCAATCTTCAAAACATTTGTTAACATCGATTTCCAGGATGCTCTTCAGTTCTCTCTTCGATGTGGCTTTTGTCTCCTCTATCTACTCAAAACGGTATCCCTGGAATGGTCTTTTGAGTTTATTGGATAGCTAGAAGTCGCACAGTGCCAAGTCGGTAGTTGTGAAACGATATGGGTCGAGTTTTTAAAAAAATTGAGAAAGACGAATCAATGCAGTTTGAGATGACGGTGCATTATCGTGCTGCTAAAAACAAGAGTTCTTTCGCCATAATTCCTCCTTTGGCCCAGCCGAAGGAACTCAAAATACACAACACCACGATAATCAAAGAGAACAGTCATCATGCCCTTGATTTTTGAGCGGCTTTGGCGCGGTTTTTTTGGTCTTACCAGTCTTTTAACCGGGTCAAAAGCATAACACCAAGACCCATCTCCCGTAATAATCTTCATACTCAGAAAGCGTTGTTTCATACACTTCAACGCGAGGATGTCTTTCCAAAATGTTCGGTACAAATCGACATTGGACGCGTCTGAGGCCTAAAACATCCATTAAAATGGTAAACATTTTTCTTCAACAAAACCTCATCTCCAAAGGTGTTCTGCGCCATCCTGAATGAATCAGCAGCAGAAAATTGATTCCGCAGGCAAAATTTAATGCAAAATCTTTGCTAAATAAATTTAGATATTATAAACATCGAAAAATTCGCCTTTAGAAGCTAAAAAAAACACTAATAAATAAGAAAAGAGTCTTGGCAGCCTCCCAGCTCAAGGATATCAAGGAGTCTAGGGATAAACGTAAAATATGGGCCTTTTATAAGAAGGCCAAAAACCTTGTAGGAGGCTTCAAGAAAGGCACCCAGGTTCTTCGAAATTGCGAAGGCAATCTTGTCACCGACTCGTAGGGAATAGTGGATGTATTTAAACAGCATTTCCAGCAGCTGCTTAACGAGCAGAGAGAGTGGGAGGGCCTGAAAAAATTCCAACTACCGCCGCTGAAGTAGTCCTCCACCCAGCATCGAAGAAGCGGCATAGCTATTTAAAGTGGCGAAGAGGCTCTTAATAAGCAATGTGCTGCTTAAGACCTACGTCTCGCTGCTCCAGGAATATCCTGGACCCTTCCCTATGGTGGGTCATGCAGGGCACTATCAAGGCAGGATCAAGTTGATATCCTTCGAAGACCAAAGGTCAATGGACCTTTTCAAGCTAGCACTCAGCAGAGTCGACGAGGTCGGGGAGGGAGCTCAACTTGAGGCTATACCATTGAACCAAATCCCTAATACATAGACCGAGGAGTAGAGCCATTATACCGGCATATCCCGAGAATCCTTAGGAGATTCAGGTCCTTATGCAAAACTGTAACCCGCTAATCTCTACTAAGGATCGGAAGATATCCAGCTGGAGGATGTGAAAGGACCATCAATATTGATCACTATCATAATCAATCAGGATTCCCTGGCACCTTTAGCAGAAGCCAACAACATGATCCCTCTGGGCTTTTATTCAGCAAGGCTTAGAATCTACAAAGAAGACGGGCAAGACTCAACTAAGGGAGCCTCCGGAACTGCATCAACCGACTTCAGGGTATCGAAGAACCCAGAGCAAGCCCCTCCCCTGGAGCCTATGATGACTGCGGAAACTCCGGAAACCAGGAAATCACGGCTATTCGCCTCGAGGGCAACTCCTCCAAGCTTTGGGTTGCCTTGGCCTATATAGCCCACGACCACCCAAGTCCTCCCACTCCAGCCAACTTGGTCAATCTGGTTATGGATGCAAAGCTAGGACATGCCGGACTATTTATGGGGTGTGACGCAAATGCACACCGCATGATATGGGGCAGCAGCAACATCAATGTTGGGGGTGAGTCACGGTTTAATTATTTGTTACATGCTAACCGTTATCGTTTGCAATATTGGCTGTAAACCAACTTTCATCACTAAGAACAGACAAGAAATTCTAGATGTAACCTTTGCATCGCAGGACATTATCGATAAAGTTAGGGAATAGAAAGTCCTAAAAGAACACTTCTTCTCTGGCCGTCGCTATATTCAATTCAACATAGCCAGCCACGTCAGTGCCCTAGCTCCTTTCAGGAACTACAAGAGAACTGACTGGCAAAAATACAGAACCTGTGTTGAGCCCTACTTAGTGACAAACCACGTATCTCAACTCAACCGCGTAACTCAACTCTCAACAGAGCACTGTCTAAATCTTGAGCGATAAGCACCCCAGAGGTAAACCCAAACCACTCTGGTGGAGTAGGGAGATAGTATCCGTTTGGAAAGAGAGCAGAAAGCTCTTCAACAAAGCAAAATCTAATCGCTTTGCAAGAGGATTGGGACTACTATAAGTAAGCACACAGATCATTCAAAGCAGCGACCAGGAAAGCCAAAAGGCAATCGTGGAGGAACTACTGCGAGAATGTCAAGATGGCCCCTGAAGCTTCAAGAATAAGTAAGATTCTGGCTTCGGCCCCGTATTACCCAAGTCACATAATGCGGAATGATGGTTCCTAGGCGACCTCCTGCACGGAAGCCCTGGGCAGTAGTGACTCGCCTATGACAGCTCCTCAAGTCACCCCGATGAGAACATCTTCCTTCAAGCGTACTCGCAACCTAGTAAATAGCAGTATTTCGCTAAGGATATTATCATTTGCACGGACAGCCAATCCGCGATAAAATCCCTGCCCGCGGCAAACCCACAGATCAACATAAAAATACTGTGGAATCCCGTGCATAGGAAACTGCGCGGCTGACAAACTCGCTAAGCTAAGGTCAAACGCACTCAGTATTTTAACCCTCGGGTATCTAAAAACACCAATAAGTACTGTAAAACACATTATAAAACTTGGAACCATAGAGGCTACCAACCTCCATCGAATGAAAGTAATATCGGTCTTATCACTAAACAAATCTGGCCTAAGCTAAACTTAAAAGGCAACCTTAAGCATTTTAGTGGGTGCCATCACAGGTTCCTGCACCATTGGAAAACACGCCTCCAGACTAGGGCTACCTTCCAATGACTTCTGCCGCGGCTGTATGGATAAGGAGGAAGAAGAATCGATACATCACCTCCTCTGCTCATGCCCGTCTTTTGCGAATCGAAGGTGATCTACCCCGGCGCGCCCTTCTATGCCAACTTAAATGAACTAGCAGATATAAAGCTCAACTCCACCGCTTCATCAGAAGCACTGAATTCTTTTCAGGTAGCGGATCAAGGTAATATGATCCATGTGGAATCACAATGGGTCGATTTCGGCCTACGCCAAGCACTTTAACCTAACCTGACCTAACGAGCTGTACAAAGATGTGGATATAGTCCGGAGGGCAAAGATCCGTCGACTACATTGGCTTGGCCACATCAAGCGCATGAACACCAACGTTCCACCCAAGAGGGTCTTCGAGTCCGAGACTCCTGGTTTAAGAAGACGAGGAGGACCGAACCTCCGGTATGAGGACCAAGTAATCGCGGATGTAGAGGGCATTGGCTCGGACATGCAGGGTAGTGTTGTTGATCGCTCTGAACCTGGCGAGATGACAGCAACGATCCCTGTTTAAATGCCCGGGTCAAGTTGACATACGGTCTCCTCGCGGCGGCCTCTGGATAGGCTCTTCAACAACCGTTGGGAGGTGAACAAACGTATGCAGCGACAAAACCCCGACCAGAATGGTGGTTGTGCGGCGGGCTAACAATCCGCCCACGTAAAAAAAACTGAAAGTCATGAATGAGCAAGATGCCTCGGATACACGGACGGATACTCGACGACGACAACGCATGAAAAAGGAACACGATTTGCGAGTATGCTCCTGGAATATCAGAACCCTGTACACTCCCGGAGCTGCTCATAAACTAGAAAGAATCCTCACGCAGTACAAGGCGGATATTACTGCGGTCCAGGAAATACGATAGATAGGAAACGGTATGATGAGGAAGAATAATTGCGACATTTATTACAGCTGTCACAAAAGATTGCACTTACTGGGATGCGGATTTGTCGTGGGAAAGCGGTTAAGGTCGAAGGTCATCGACTTTAAACCTGTAAGTGATCGCCTGGCTGTGATCCGCATCAGAGGCAGATTTTATAACATCAGCCTTATATGTGCACACGCCCCTATCGACGAGGCTGAGGACCCTATCAAGGATGACTTCTATGATCGGTAGGAGAACAACCTTGGCGGAGTGATCGAAAAGCACAGCCTCCACGATACAACAACAGATAACGGCTTCCGACTCACGGACTTTGCGACAGCTCATAATGCGGTGATAAGTAGCACAAGAATCCCTTGTAAGCGAATCAACACAGCAACCTGACGATCTCCGGACGGTCGAACCAAATCGACCATGTGCTCATTGACGCAAGGCACTCGTCAAACATTCTGGATGTGCGAACATTCAGAGGAGCAAATGTCGGCTCTGACCACTCCCTCGTAGCAGCAAGATTCAGAGCTCGACTGTCCAATGTCAGAAAGCTGCACGAGCTCACCAGGAGGTGGTTCGACATTGGGCGCCTGAGCACACCAGAGGTTACCAGAGTCTACAGGGAGCAACTGAGCGAAAGACTCTGCGGTATGCCTACGTCGAACACAAATGCCGATTACATGTGGCTGCATTGCCGCTCAGCCATTCAGGAAGTAGCCGAAACCATATAAGGGTACCTACCACCCCCGACAAGAAACCCGTGGTATGATGGCGAGTATGAGCAGAAAAAGGCAGCAACCGACGAGGCGTACCAAAAGGTGCTGCAGAGGAAAAGCAGGGCAGCGCAAGAAGAGTGCCGATCCAGAAGAAGGGATGAGAGAAAACGACTGCGACAAAAGAAAAGAATCTTCGCAGCCTCCCAGCTCAAGGATATCGAGGAGTCTAGGGATAAACATAAAACACGAGCCTTTTACAAGAAAGCCAAACGCCTTGCAGGAGGCTTCAAAAAGGGCACCCAGGCTCTTCGAAACTGCGAGGGTAATCTTGTCACCGACCCGCAGGGAATAGTGGATGTATTTAAGCAGCACTTCCAGCAGGTGCTTAACGAGTATGACCAAGAGAGAGTGGTGGGGACCGAGGAAATCCCAACTCCAGCCGCTGAAGTAGTCCTCCCACCCAGCATCGAAGAAGTCGGCACAGCTATTCAGAAGCTGAAGAACAACAAGGCCGCAGGCTCAGATGGCTTGCCATCAGAGCTCTTCAAGGCTGGCGGCGATGTTCTGGTAGGGAGCATGCACCAGATCATCTGCAGAATTTGGGAAGATGAAAGCATGCCCGATGACTGGAATACCAGCTCTATTTGCCCCATCCATAAAAAAGGCAATCTTACCTCTTGCAAGAACTATAGAGGTATATACCTGCTCAATGTCGCATACAAGATCCTGTCTAGCGTATTGTGTGGACCACTAAAGCCATTTTGCACCGCACTAATCGGCAGTTACCAGTGCAGCTTCCGGCCCGGCAAATCGACTATAGACCAAATTTTCACACTTCGGCAAATCCTGGAAAAGGCCAACGAGTTTCAAATCGATACACACCATCTTTTCATCGATTTCAAAGCCACATACGACAGGATTCATAGTGAAGGACTGTTTGGTGTGATGGCCGAAATCGGGATCCCGGGAAAACTAATCCAGTTGTGTCATGCCACGCTAAAAAGTACGCGATGCACCGTGCAACTCGGTTCAGGACTTTGGAACCGTTTGAAACATGCACCGGATGCTGGATCAGATAGTGCGACGGGCAGGCGTCAACAGGGAAGGCACTATCTTCTACAAGTCCGTCCAGCTGCTAGGATACGCGCATGATATCGACATCATCGCGTGTTCTCGCCTTGTCATTGTGGAAACATTCACGGCGATTGAAGAACAGACGAAACGAGTTGGTCTTAAGTTCAATGAGGACAAAACCTTAACTCTTAAGCTCACCTGGGACAAAATATAACAATTGACAGCTACAATTTCGGGGTAGTTAAGGAGTTTGTCTACCTCGGGGAAAACGTAAATTCCACAAATGACACCACAGTGGAGATCCGGCATAGAATCGCACTTAGCAACCGCTGCTACTTCGGCTTGTCCAAACAACTGGGGTCAAAACTCCTAACTCGAAAGACCAAGGTCATGCCTTACAAAGCTCATACTGCCAGTCTTACTGTACGGAGCCGAAAGCTGGACGATAAGCAGGACAGCGGAGCTAATTTTGGGTTCTTTCGAAAGAAAAATTCTGCGCCGGATATTTGGTCCTGTCTGTGAGGAAGGTGGATGGAGAAGAAGACACAACCGCGATCTCTACGAGCTGTACAAAGATGTGGATGTAGTCCGGAAGGCAAAGATCCGTCAACTACACTGGCTCGGCCACATCGAGCGCATGGACATCAACGCTCCAGCTAAGAGGGTCTTCGACTCCGAGCCTCCTGGTTCGAGAAGAAGAGGAGGACCGAACCTCCGGTATAAAGACCAAGTAATCGCGGATGTAAGATATCTTGGTCTTGACAACTTGAGGCAGCGTGCCCGGGACCGTCAAGGATGGAAGGTAGCTATAGCTAAGGCCCAGATCCTCCATAGATTGCCCTCCTGATAAGTAAGTAAGTAATCGCGGATTTAAGACAAATTGGTCTTGATAACTGGAAGCAGCGTGCCCGGGACCGTCAAGGATGGAAGGCAGCTATAGCTCAGGCTCAGATCCTCCATAGATTGCCCTACTGATAAATAAGTAAGTAATCGCGGATTTAAGACAAATTGGTCTTGATAACTGGAAGCAGCGTGCCCGGGACCGTCAAGGATGGAAGGCAGCTATAGCTCAGGCTCAGATCCTCCGTAGATTGCCGGCCTGATAAGTAATTAAGAAAATTCACAATCACTCAATCGCTGCAAAAATAAACTGCAAAAAAGACAAAATACAAAATTGAGTAATCAACGCAATCATGAACCAGTTTCCGGCCAAATCACTCTTCACATTCACGTCCACTACCGCGCTCTCTTACAAAAGGTAGACTGTGATTTATTTAAGTGATTAATTTTAAATAAATCATATGATTACAGTCGAGCACGAGTTCTGATATTTACAATTAAATCCCTTGGTATGACGTCCATTTGTTACCCGGAATTAATTCGATGTAAACATATTATTGTTCGGAATGTGGCAGCACACTGTATGTCAGTGTGTAGCGGTATTAATAGCGCACGCTACAATGAGTGAATGGTTAGAACTGAGGTGTACCTACAAGCGCGCCTTATCGCATAGTTTGCATGATATCGAACATTTTTTTCCACCTCCGGATTATATCTGATTATCGAAGGCATGTGTGTTCGGGCGGCTTGATACCATTGCATACGTAATCAACAAGGTCGACTCTTATAGTCGATCGTTCTGGCTGTATGTTATCGATAGAAGATTATAAATTAGTTACGATGTACACACAACTAGAAAACCCGTTGGAGTGGAAATCAAGATTCACAGTATTTCATAAAACGATGAATGAGAAACAAGTTCCTCGATTCCCAGAAGAATAAGTCACACAATCGTCATTCAACCCACACAGCACGAACGACATTCACAATTTCCACAGCCGTAATCTCATCAAATCCGCATTAAGCTCGTTGCAATAAAATTCAATGTCTCGTATGATACCAAACGACTTTCCCCTCCTTAAATCCACCTTTCCAATGGTCCAAAATAAAACAAGGAAAAACAAGATAAAGGAAACCAAATACCTTTGAAGGAAGTCTCAAGACCAGCCATCGAGCAAGACCCAATGAAATGCAGATTCCCCTACAGCAATAAGGTCAGCTCGTATCCCAAAGAAAGTGAAAAAAACCACTTCTCCATGCCATCATGCTCACGAATTTGCAATATTGTATCGCAGTAGCGATAGCAATTGCATTAGATTGCCTTCGAGGCACTAAGGCATTCATAGATGCCACCATATGCGAGTATGCAAGCATTTGCCGCTTGTTACATGCACACCCCGCGTTGGACATAAGTCGGTCAGGCGACTTACCAACTTGAAACTCGCCTTGACTTTGATAGCTTCTGTGGATGGGTAAGTGAGAGCGTCGCGGAGAACCCGTTCGCAATTCACATACATAGATTGTGGGAATTACTACCGTGGACCAGTTCTCGTCTACACTTTAGTGGCTCTTTTTTGTTTTTGTTTTGGAGGAATCACCCGGGGGAACGTGGAAGGAAAAGTGAAAAGGGCCGACACGAACTTGGTTTGGCGGCGAAAAATTATGCGAATACACGCGATTATACCGTGAGCGTGATGCATGTACTCATAGTCCAATGTCATGTCAGTGCATCGAAATCACTCGGAAGATGTCAGTTTGATGTGCGATGCACTTCAGTGAAAGTTTGACGGAATGGGGATGTCATTACATGGAAATTAGTTAATTGAATTATTATATTCAATTGCAATGGGTAGCAATAGAAGACGATGGTAGTGTGTTTCTGGGTTGTACCGATAACGATAGTGGGACACTTGTGGGATTATCCCTAGTCACGTGAGCTATTGTCGCTTTTTCTTAATCTGATTTTACTCTTTGGGATGTTTATGATCGTATATTGAACATTTCGTAAAACTTTCATTGCAAAAAGCAATCAGTAGACAAAGGGCTTTAAAATTAACTGTATTCCACAATTTCTTTGTGACTATTTATTTCTGGAAGAGAAGATCGTCAACTTCATACCTTTAGCATGGGTCTATAATCCCATTATACTATGTACTGTGATGCCACTTTGTTGCTTAAACAACGCTCCATTTTATAGCCTTGGAAAGGTTGTAAACATCCAAATTACTATTCATCGCAGACGCCGATAGCCTAGTAGTTATTGTTACGGGCAGGTGCGAAATTTCTGCCTGTGATTGCATGTCGCTTGCTTATCTCTGATTGGTGTGGCAGAGAGGGTGTACCGATTGACCCAAATAAGACAATTTTAGCCCCATTTGCAAAGAAGAAAAGGTTGCAGTCCTGCTCCGTCTTTCTAAATGGTGCAAACATAGGATTTTCAGAAGAAGTTAATTATATAGGTATTGACCCTGATCGCAGACTTAACTGGAATTCCAATATGAAAAACAAACTTACAAAGGCGACTAAGGCCATGTGGGCCTGTCGACGCACTTACGGTAAAACTTTGGGATTGAAACGTAAGGTATTTAACTGACTATATACCGCAATAGTAAGATCTATCATCACCTATGCATCCACGGTATGGTTGACAGAAGTTGAGCAAAGAACGATAGCCGTTAAACTTCAGCGCCTTCAGAGATGAGCGTGTCTCTGCATTACAAGCGCTATGCCAACCTGCCCTTAGACAGCCCTGATTGGACTTACTCAACAGCACCTTTTTTGCATTACTTAGTTCAATCAGAATTCTTCGCTCGGGAACAGGCCTACCATGTAAACCTAGGGTTACATGTCCATCTTGCATTTTAGAAAATTGCCTCTCAAGCCTAAACGGAGGGGAAAATACCCCCACTCCCATACGATTTTTTTCCTGTCTTGACCAGACCTACACGCTCTAGCTTTTTAGCACACTACTCGTGGGGCACCTTGTATATACTAATATTAATATTGTTACATGGGATGCACGAGGTATTCAAAGGAAGCACGTTGAGTATATGAATTTTTTGAATATTGTCCTAATAACTGAAACTTGGCTCAATTCCGATGATCGCTTATCGACTTCTGATTACAAATGCTACCGCGTTGACAGAAGCGAAAGGCGTGGAGGCGAATTGCAATTCTAATCAGAAGGTCAATTCACCATTTGCTTTGCACTTTCCGGGCGGTGTAATCAATGACACCAAAAAGTTAGGGCTAGCTTCTGATTTCAGAAAACTGTTTTCCACAAATGGAGATTTTGTGATTGGTGGTGACTTTAATTGTAGAAGCAAAGACTGGGGTTTCAATAGAGCAAATGCCCGGGGCAATGTTCTTACAAATCCCTGTAATTTTTTCCCAATTACAATTTCATATCCCTCAACGCAAACTTAGGTATGTACCTGACAGCACTTGTAAATGTCCATCTGTCCTCGATCTTTTCATTTCTAATGTCCCTAGTCAGCTGTCACAACCAATATCTGTTAGTTCTCTTAATTCAGGCCACAATCCTGTCATCTGTAAAATTAATTGTGTACGAGAATGTAAGACTGAATATGAATTAGACTTTAAAAATGTAAACTGGAAATTGTATCGTAAGATATAAAACTAGTACTCTGCATAATTCTACAGCAAATCTTGAAGGCGTTAACTCTAAAGAAGATGTGGATAACGCTAAATCGTATTTCTCACGGCTGGTTCTTAGCTCGATAAATGCTTCTGTACCAAAAATTCCAAAAAAACCATCACATTTGTAAACTGCCGAAATATGTATTAAAGTTAATTAAAGTCTGGAACATAGCTAGAAGAAATCGGCAGGGGTACCGACATCCTAGTTATAAAAATGAGATTAAAGGTCTTAATAAGCGCATCTTAAAGCTTATTCATGGAGTTCGTACACTTCAGAAACTGGACAAGAATGCAAAACCTTTTTGGAATATTGCCAGGATTATAAGAAAATAAGAACAGACAAATTCCACCATTACAAAGTGGGATATTTAGTGACAGTGATAAAGCAAATGTACTAGCTTCTAATTTTGCTAAGAACCATTTAATGTCTAATCATCTAAAAGACTCCATCACAATCGATGCAGTAAGTAATAAATTAAACGAATTTAGCATGACTTGCGGAGAGACACCACAGAGTGCGTGTGTTTCTTTCGATGACATTGAATTTCAAATCGCCTGACTTAAAACAAATAAAACACCTGAGTTTGATAAGATATAAAATATTTATCTGAAAGAATTGCCACCAGCTCGTTTTGGGTTCCCTACCATTATTATAAATGCGTACCTAAAAATCAAATACTTTCCGGATGCATGAAAGATGGCTTAAGTGATTCCTATACATAAAAATGGAAAACCACCTCATAAAGTTGAAAGTTACAGGCCCATTAGTCTTCTTAGCAGTCTGAGCAAAATATTAGAAAAAATTGTGAGGGACAAACTGTTTTAATTAATGGATGATAATGATATCCTTCCGAGAGCACCGTGGCGCAGTGGGTAGTGTGTTGGCCTCCGACGCCGGTGACACGGGATCGAATCCCGACACAGCCATATCATCGAACGTGTTTTTCACGGTGTTTCTCCTCAGCGGGGCTCTGACAACACCCTCTGTAGTAAGATTGTCGGAGCCGGCAATAAACTGTGTGCCCCTTTCACCTATGGGAAAATGAAACCACACTCAACATGGGTGATTGAGAGAGAAGCTCGGCTCAGGTCCTCCATGGACTGTAACGCCAACATACATACATACATACAATGATATCCTTCTAAATGAACAATCCAGGTTTAGAGCTTTTCACAGCACGAGGCATCAGGTTTTGAGACCTTGTAAGCATATCAAAAAACAACGTTCTGAAAACAAATCCCCTGGCATGGTCCTTCTTGACATTGAGAAAGCATTTGACACTGTGTGGTATAATGGTCTTGTCTTCAAATTATTGCGTCTAAATTTTCCTCCGTATTCATGTAAAATAGAGCGAAGTTTCCTTTCTAAATGCTCGTTTATTGTGTCTGTCAACAATTGCTTATCTGCAATTAAATATTTCGATTCTGGTGTTCCCCAAGGCTCTGTCCTTGGTCCTATATTGTACAATTCGTTTACTCCAGATCTTCCCAAACTCCAATTTTGTGATATGGCTATTTATGCAGATGACACAGCAATTTTCTCATCTCATGAATTTGCTCTCAACATTGAGACAAATCTTTGCAATGCGGTGGGGATACTAAGCATGTGTTACTCAAAGTGGAAAATTAAACTTAATAGGAAAAAAATGAAAGCCATCTTTTTCACTAGAAAAAGAAAATCTTGCTATATTCCCTCAAATCTTTTGCGGATCGATAACATATTAATTGAATGGTATTCCTGTGTCAAGTACCTAGGGATTCATCTCGACTCGAAGCTCTTGTTTAATGAGCACATCAAACAAACTTTGCATAAAATTAGCATAAGTACAAGACTTTTATATCCCTTTATAAATAGGAAGTCATTACTTTCATTTGAAAACAAAAGAATAATACATAAAGCAATATTCCAATTAATAATTTTATACGGGTGCCAAGCCTGGGGAAATCGTGCAACAACTCATATTTTAAAGTTACAAAATGCGCAAAACAAACTTTTGAAAATGATGCTTGGCCTTCCGTGGTATTACTCCACAACCAAATTGCATAAGAAAGCAAATGTTGAATTGATCTTGGATAGAATTGCTAAACTCTACGCAAAATTTGTCGAACGCTGTGGGTATGCCGATAATCCTTTACTGCATAATCTGTTTCCTTAATATGTATTAATTTTTGCATTCCAATTTATTTATTTTTTTTTTTAAATGGCCAAAAACAAACCTTTAAATATTTTTATTTTTTTTCGGTAGAAATATATAATAATATGTATCAAATCTCTGTGAAAGGTAATGTGCGGTAATTCAGGCCATGTAAATTATGAAAAGAAAATCTAAAATAAAGATACTATACTATACTACTATATTATTGCCAAGAAAATTGTTTACAAAAAAGCTTAGCGTACTATCGGGTGAGAACCGATACATATGAAATAGCTCGGACAGTGTTTTGGTTGGGTAAGGAAACGCACACATAACCTGCTCGTGAGTGAATAGATTGTTTAATGTGCGCACATGGGTGTGCGTTTCCTTGCCCTGGGTCACATGGAGCGACAGCAGAAAGGCGGCTTGATGCCAACAACGCGCGGTGTTTCCAAGCGGTTCCCCATCTAAGTACTGACCACGCACGGTGTTGGTTGATCGCGGTAATCGGACGAGAACCGATACATTACCCGTTGTTCGTCTAAAGGGTTGATCATAATAGACTTACTTACTTAAGCTTATGTATGTCAGAATCGAACGAAAATCTCACTTAAGTTTCAACGAAAAGTCAAGTCACCCATATTGAACTTAAGCGAACTTAAGCGAAGGAACTGTCAAATTGTTTTCATTCGGTTTGATTATTTTCGGTGTGGTTACAATCGTTTTGTTTAAGGTGAGAAAAATTAAAATAAATTAATGAAATCGTATTCCGGAATATGGAAATTTGTTATTGTTTTTCTTGATTGTACTTTTGGTTTCTTTCACTGTCACTTGTCAAAATTCCGCGCGGAATATCTTCTTTGATTGAGACGTTCCGTAAGCCCGCTTAAGTTAACGAACATTTAACGAAACCGCGCATATTCCCATTATGGGTATGTCATAGGCTTTTCATGTAATAAGACATTTCCGTAAGCTGGCGTACGCTCGCTTAAGTCTATTATGGTCAACCATTAAGAATCCTACCGTAGCTAACAAAAAGAGCTAATGACCTTGAAACATCTGAACAGATCTTCACAAATTGTAGCTAAGAACCATTTCGATCACGTTAGCTTTCAAAAAAAAAACAACAAAAAGGCATCATAATCGGTCCATTCGTTCAGGAGCTACTGTGCAGGCAGACACACAGACTGAGAAGTTAGTCGTGTGGGCCTTGCGGGTCGCACCTACACCACATTTTATTAAATGCCATTATTGCTGGTGACATATTCTTGCGAAAAATACCTACAATTTGGCATAGAAATCGCTCCAGAAGTCTTAAGTCTCTCGCTCTTGAAGTCTCAAAAAAAAAAAAAAAATTTACTAAGATAAAACTGAGCACGAAATGTAACTGAAATTTCCTTTCCATTTATTACTATCCGAACAATAATTTTGAACAATATAATCTCCTCAAGCAGAATCACATTTAGGACAGACAACAAACTACCCGTCACAACTGACTGATTGCCATTACAGAGCTAAAAACGCTGACAGAAATACACGAACGATTAAATGAAAATTCAATGTCCCAAAAAATCTCCACCCAACATTATAGAGCGTCAACATGCCCCAGCGTCATCAAGTGTACGACTTCCTGTAATAATTCTACTTATACAAATTTCTCTAGGTAACTAAGGCAGGTCATATGAAAATTTAGCGGAAAGACAATAATAGCCCATCTCCCACTACAGCGAGCTGAATATTGCCGATCATGGAGAAAACAATAATTGACTTTTTTCTGCCGCAAGCGGAAAGAACACTCGCAAAAATTCAACGTAAGCGCATTCGAAAGCATCACTTCTACTTGTATGCATTGACATTTCACTTTCATTCTGGCTTTCCTCTGAATGAATACGCCATCACCCATTAATACCACCAACAACAGAATCCTCCCATAAGGCGAGATAAGTATTAAGACCCGTCACAATAAAAACCAACAAAAAAAAAAACAGAAAAATACGCACTTACATGGTCAAGTACACGCACTACAAATCCGTCAGTGAAAGCATTAATCTGTCTATCTGACATCTGTCAAACTATACTCGTTTTGAGGAAATGTGGATGATGGAAACAACGGCCGGGGGAAAACGCTCTGCGGACTATACATAACTCGGTAATTGAAATTATGATCCAAAGAGACTCGGAATAAGATCAGAAATGTTTAAGAACGACTTTGATGCGTTGTGCTGAATTACAATTGTATGTACATATGTAGGTCGTACCTGGTCTTATTTCAATTTCATCTTATAGTCAATCACCTTTCGATTAACCTAGTCGTGATGATGTGTTTTGGTTTTCTTGTTTTGACGAGACACGAGCCACGGCGACTAGTTGTAAGCAATTCAGCGTATCATGCCTACGCTTTCAGTGACCCACGGGTCTTTGGCATGAGTTGTACTTGTATTCTAATGTTGCTCTTAACCTTTGACTGTTGTTTACATCTGTGCATTACCGCCCACTGGCACTTAATCGTGCCACTCTGGATTATGCTGGCTCGCTGAATGGCTGGATTTTCCTTTCATCGGAATTCCGTACAATTTTTTACTCTTTTTTTACTGTTTGCTTTTTGCTCGCTAAAAATTATATACCATTGTCGCAGATGCAGCACTTTATGTGCTGGATACATCCGTCGACATGGGGCAACGCAGAAAAAACAAGACGAATCCGTGAAATATTTGTTTTTGTTTGCGGTTTTGTTTATTAATGGAGCAATTATAGTCAAACCATGGATAAGAGCCAGTGTATACGGATACCCACGCCACACACGTAATGATACAGATACAACTACAGATATGTAAAAATAGCCAGTCATTAAACTCGAAAATGTAACGAAGAGGTGAGCGAGCAAGCAAACGAACTAGCGAATGTCGCCGCGCAAGGTGATAGCCGTGTGCCCGTATGAAGCAGTGATGGAAGTCATCTCTTTACTCGCCCGTTTGAGGTTAGGAATCATGTCAGCCTACAAGACGTAACTGAACGAGTTGAGTGCATTTCTTGCATATCGTTATGAGAAGATTGAAATGAGGAACTCGATGACGTTTCAAGGCTCTCAGCGGACCCCAATCCCCTGTTAATCGAACTCATGGCACTGCTTATTGTCATCACTCTCGACGATGTGGTTTTCTATCATATGTACGTAGTTACATAGATTCAACCAAGGACCTATCAACTGCCGATGGATGGTGGTGACTTTCCAACACAAGACAGAATTTACGATGTTGCGCCGTTACGACTGTGTATTTTCTTTTAAGCGCCTTTTTCTACGATTGTTGGTTTTTCTTTATTTGTTTTTGTTTTTTGTTTTTTTGTACCAACTACTACTGTCTTTTGTCTTTTGATTTGTACTTTTTTTTGGTGTGCAACTTTTACCGTCCGCAGCATTTATAGCAATTGATGATGACAATTGTGACTGTAATCACCGCAACGTACGTTAATGACGTTTTACATTGACACTCTCACACAATGAATTGGCATCACTGGCTGGCGAGTTTACTGACACTGGGTGGGAAGTTTCGCACTTGAACGTGGCGTGCCTACAAGAATTGGTAATTACAAAGCGATTAACAAGGGAAAGTGACAGATCTTGACCTTATGTAACGTAAGAATAACAGTTTAAGTAATCTGATTAACAGTGATTATGACACGTAATCCGTCATTTTCTAGATTTGAGTCACAGATATCTGCTTAAATTACATGTCGTCAAAGTGAACAAGTAGGTTAAATGGTTAAGTGGGCAAAAAAATGGAAAAGTTGAGTAATAAGCGGGCACTTGGAAACGTCAGAAATGTGGCGTCTTCGACACGATAGCGTCGTTTTTGACGTAACGATTAAAGTGATATTGTTTGATATAAAACCCTGTTTAAGGCAGAATTTTTACCAAAAATTCTTATCAGTATGCTAGCGTCTACTCGTAACGCTCAGTCGAGTGTTCTTCCACTGACAGGAAGACAGTTTCTTGAATCATCCATTAAAGTGACTATTTTGAAACTTTTGGCTAATAGGACATATTAGAGTACTTTTTAGAGGTCGTCGTGGCGCAGTGGTCAATGTGATGGACTCTGACGCACGATGAGCGAGTACGAATCCCGATAACACCAACGCCATCGAATGTTTATTTCGCGGCGCTCCTCCTCGCGAGGTACCCTAGTATACCTGCCATGAAAAAGCTTCTCAATTCATGCCGTTCGGAATTTGCATTAAATTGAAGGCTCCTTTCACCTGTGTAAAAAATAAATCACACACAATACACGGAATATTTCCAGATACAGGCTTTAGTGACAGCGACACATCTTACAAGTATTATAGACGACTGCCTTAAGTAAGGTAACATGAGGTTGTTAGAATGCAAATTAATTTAGACAGGAAGTGACCAGTTGAAAACAACGTGTATAGAAGACGTCGGACTAGAAATGTGAAAACCGTGCAATACCTCGACTGCGACAAAATTATTTTAGAAATCATATAAAACATTCCAACATTCACGATATGCTTGAAGCTGTTTAATTTAGTGCTACTCGTTTGCCCAGGACGCTCTGGGGTTTATTTGCTATCCATTTGACCCAAAAGCGAAGGTACTTCATGATGCGCATATCCAGTTGAAAGACTTAAAAAATGAGTTGCTCGTGGACACTAAATTAATAAGGGCATTATCGCTGCTCGAAACGCGTACATAGTTGATCCAACAGAGTTTTCGATATATGCGTGTCAAAATATACCCAGAACTGAGCCAATCAAACAACCTGCGCTAGGTATCTACTGAGTTTGAGCGCTATCTATCAATCAGTCTACTGTCAGTAGCCCGAAGAGTCAGATATTCCCAAGAAAAAATATCGAGCAAAGGATTTGTTGAATATTGTGCGTTGCGATCGGCGTTTCGTTGCCTACGGGCACTCTATGATATGAGCAACAAAAGCGCTTGACTCATACAGGACGTTTAAAAGGTACCGTGAAATTGTTGAAGATTTGCCTTAGTCGCGGCGTGGCAAACGCCAGCTTCGATCTCTGTCCCTACTCAGTTTAAGTTGTGACGCAGCCTCCGCGTGGCCTCTCCTTTATAGCTGCTCTGGCATCGTCCACTTAGTGAACCAATATGTGCAGCGACCCAACCCCCTTGTTCCTGGGGAAAACCTTGCCCTCCAGGTTCGGGGCTATGCTTAAAGATAACATTCCTATAGTGGGAATAATAAAACTGTTGCGAAGCAACCTCAAGCCTTGGATACGGATGGATACAAAACTGACGACTCCTGCAAACGACTAAATGACTTGCGAATCTGCACCTGGAATGTGAGGATCCTTAACAGATCGGATGCAGGTAATCAAGCAAACCCTCAATTGCTGTAAAAAAAAGGCATTCCAAAAAGTGCGATGGGATGGTGGAAGGAAAAAACGGATGAAAAACTGCAACATCCTGTACGGGAATTGCAACAAGGAAAACACAATGCTTATTTGGATCAGGATTCGTTATTCAAGGAAGACTCCGACGAAAAGTCTCATGCTTTCGAGATGTAAGCGGACGCCTCATCACAGCTAAATTTGGGAACATTAGTTTAATATGCGTTCACGCCCGACAGAAAGACGACTTCTACGATCTCCTAAGCAAAACCTATGCCTAATGAGACTTTAATGCGAAACTGGGTGAGGAGGACATATTTGAGTCGATCACGGGGAAATATAGCCTGCACGATACCACTGCCGAAAAAGGACATCGGCTACTTGACTTCCTAGTGGGGCGTAATCTCATTCTAGCGAGCACAAGATTCCCGCACCTCAACATCCTCAAAGGAACCTGCGATCACCTGATCAGTCGACCACATATCAGATTGATCATGTTGCGATCGACGCCAAACACTCCGCCAACATCCTAGATGTACGAACCTTCCGAGGATTTAACATTGACTCGGATCACTGCCTTGTTATAGCCGAACTACGAATGAGGATATCAAGGATGCTACCGAATCGAGCTGGACAACGAAAGTGTGATTAAGGAAAGCTACAATCGCAGGAGACCATTAGGATCTTTGCCGATCGAGTTTCCTTAAACCTCAAATTCCTACGATACCGGCACAATCCAGAGAACAACAGTGGGAGTATTGAAAGTGCGCCATTAAAGGCGCTATTTCTGATGTGTTGAGTTTCAAAACATCGTCAACTAGAAACCCCAGGTTTGATGAGCAATGCGAGTAAGCCCATGTAGTAAAGCAAAACGCCTATAGAAGCCATGCTACATAGACGGACAAGAGCCCGTCATAGACACTACGAGCAGAAACGAAGAGAGGAACACACGCTTTTAAGGATGAAAAAAAGACAGCATGAAAAGCGTGATATCGAGAAGACGGAGAGATGCTACCACAGGAAACGAACATGCCAGAGCTATAAAGCCAGAGCGGAAGCCTGTAGGGATGAAGACGGACAACTAGTAGTAGAGTCACAGTCGATGCTGAGAATATGGAAAGAACACTTCTGTAAACTGTTTAACGCCGACGAAGGATCTAATACCGCTGTCAGGCAGAATGATTCATTCGCAACGGACGAAGGTGCAAGAGAATTCCGTCCATCCCCCTTAGATTAAACTAAGCTGGTAATTACGATGCTTAAGACTAATAAAAACGCGGGCACAGATAGTCTGTCTGCCGAACTATTCAAAGCGGCTAGAGATGAGCTAGTAGGGCGTATGCACCTCTATTAAATTAACCGAGACCTTTGATGTTACAAAAGGATTTAGACAAGGTGATGCGCTGTCATGTAATTTTTTTAACATCGTGCTTAAACAGATCATTCAAAACTCACTGGCCAATACAAGAGTCAGGATCCATTTCTAGTCAGCGTATTTGCTTGCGTACGCGGATGACATTGCTCTAATTGGATGAACACAGCGGGACGTCAACGAAGCGTTCGAAAACACTGTAGAATAAGCAGCTAATATAGCTCTTTTAGTTAACGAGGGTAAAACGAGATTTATGCTGTCAACCTAAAAAGATGCACAACACTGACGTCTAGGCCAGAACGTCACAATTGGCAGCTACAAATTGAAGTGGTCAAGGACTTCGTCTACCTTGGCTCACTAGTGACCACCGACCAACGACACCAGCGCTGAGTTCAAATCCAAAATTATTCTTGCCAACCGCTGCTTCTTTGGGCTCAAGAGGCAATTGAGGATTAGAGCCCTCTCTCGAAATGCCAAGGTTGCGCTATACAAAACCTTAATCATACCGGTTCATTTCTATAGACCAGAGGCCTGGACTTTAACGAAAGCGGATGAGGAGGCCCTTGGTCGTCTCGAGAGAAAAATTCTGTGTTCAATCTATGGTCCCGCGTGTATAAACGGAGAGTGGAGGGAAGGCTTAGTACGACGTCTACGGATCTAACGTCTAAGATGGCTAGGGCATGTAGAGCGTATGAATAACACAGCTCCGGCCCAGAGAGTCTTTAAGTCGTTCGAGTCCAACCCCGAGAAACGACGCAGCTGAGGGCGACCGAATCTAAGGTGGCGCACGCAGGTGGAAGGGGATCTTAACCAACTGCGATTTCGTCGCTGGCAAAAGACCGCACCAGCTGAAGAAGCTTGTTGATTGAGACCCAGGTTCACACCGGACTGTAGCGCCACCTAAGTAGACTCCATCAACAGTCTACAATTTTAAAGTTAATTATAGCAGCATTCTGATTGTGGCAGCAAACATCTGTTTCTGTTTGCGATTGGAATTCAGTTTTACTTCGAAGTCGTCCACTTGTTGCAGAATTTTTGCCATACTCCATAACAAGTGATAACATTCCCTAGGCTTTTAGATGCCACAATTAGAGTCGTAGCTCGCATAGACCGTAAATAATCTGTTGCCCGTTTCGTCCTGTGACTACGAACGGCCGCAAGCATCCAGAAATACATGTTAAAAAATATGTAAACACCTTTAGAAGCAGTCCAAAATAAGTCAAGCCGAAAATCTCTAATATTTACCAAACAGAGTTGGCTTAGCTTGAACAGTATTCCGTTCACGTCAACCATTATTCAGCTTTGATTTAACCCAGAGTGCTTCTATGGCATCGGGTTTCAGTTGCTTGAAAACGACAGGTACTCTTCCCCAATGGGTCTTATATTCAACTAGTTAACTACATGAGTAAATACTATTATAAAATGACGATATTGCCAGAAGAGTCTTATTAAAATACAGCTTTCCATCGCATACTTACTGCTTGTACACATAACAATTCTTTCACCCATTCAACCGTATCAGACGATGAAAACTTTACGATCTTCGTTTAAACCCACGTAGGTTTGGTCTAAGCGTACCTGCACAAGACCGATTGAAAGCCTTTCTCCCGAATTTCATGCATGTACCTAGACCATCACTCATATATTGCATCCATAAAGATCATTCAGGTGTACATTCTAAAAGTACCTGAGCATTTCACCAACCTACCAGAACAATTATTACAACCTTACGCAACAGAAGTATTCCACCTGCTCTAGAATAACTTAGCGCGCGCCGCAACATGATTTTCAAACCCTTCAACCGAACAATTGCGTAGATATGTTCATGAGTGACGCAAATCTAATGCAGAATGAATGGACTTTCGCCGTCACCTTTATAGTAGATAAGTTACATTCCAACAAAACTGTCACATTTATTCTAATCTGTCACTTCAAGATCTGTCACGACGTGCGAACAACAGCGTGTTGTCATGGTAAATCTGTGGGATTAAAATCTTTTTATAATTGTTGTAAGTCCTGTGTACCTACGACGTTAGTTGAGGGTAAACTACGTGACACAGATTAGGTAACGTCAGCTTCTAAGCTATACATATATGTACATTGCTCTGATATGTAAATCTTATCGGTCACCTTTATCGAAGCCACGTGAGTAATACAACTATGTATCATAGTAAAGTTTCAAAGATAAACATTTTATAATTTGATTCAACATACCTATCTGGCGTAAACGATCGTAAACAGACCTATCCGAAAGCCATACAACACATCATCATCCAACAGGTATCTTAATACTTGTGTCCAATGGTTGAGAATAATCACTATGGTTTGGTATGTCAAAAGGACTGGTAATGGTATGGTATGGTATGTCGCCCTTGCTAAGCAAACTCATCTTTCTAAAATCACATTTTATTGTAGAAAAAAAAATTCATTTCGTCCATTAGTCCCATTCGCGTTGTAAGAACTTAATTAGAATCAAGAAAGCTAAGCGAACAATGCAATATCATCGTGTACGAGTGACAGCTGTCGCACCGATTGTCAGATGTCACATGGTTTTCTTGTTTTTCAACATTGTTACAAGAGCAGAGAGACAAACTGCAAGAAAACTAGTTAATGATTCGGATTAATTTAATCCCTGTCGAGCAGGTTTAACCAAGTGTTTGACCCGAATTGAGATGAGTTCATTGACAGTTGTCAAGCAATGATCAATAAGTGGATCAAGTCGATCATTTTTAGAGCTACTTTACTATATACACATTTTGTTTGTATTGTAGGCGATAGTGATTATTGTTCACTATCAATAGACGTAAGTAGTCGATGAAGAAGATGAAAGCTACAGCGTTTTGAACTCATACGCTTCCCCATTCATTCAAACAATAAGAGGCTACAAATAGGCAGGAAAAAGAAGACGATTAAGACATGCCGTCGTCATGCGTGCTTGTCATTGTTAAAAGTCATTGTCATATATTGTACTGATGATCGTTTTTTGTATCCGCTGTTGTTTTGTCTTGCGTCTGTCATTGCAAAATTTAGCACATTAATTACATGACAATTCGGAACGAAATGACAAATGCAGTCATTAGAGAGTCGCAGTCGTCTGTTATCTACACGTTTGCGGAAAATAGGAAATGTGATTAGTAATTATGTAGTTGGATGCGTTCAGTTGTACGGGCAATGTCGACTTCATTAGAAAAAGATGGAACTATAAAGTTTGGATCGTGCTGTCTGCCTGGAAGGCGAGTAGTGTTAATTAATTGCAAGAGGAAAAAGTCGGTATATTTATTAATGCAGCAACTGCTTGTTTATTCGCAGTAGCTTTATGCGAATTTAATGATAGTAGATGAAAAATGAGTTTAGAGTTGCTTCCTTAACGGACTTAGGCTTTGATATCACTTGGAAGGGCAACGTAAGTTTGACTCCGGAAAGTTACAATAGCAAGAGACTGCCAGAATATTTGCCGATCGTGTCTCCTTTAAGCTCTCCCAAAATCCGCCCGCAACAGCGCAAACAATGGAGCAGGAATTGGCGCATTGTCAGAGCGCCGTCAGAGACTCTGCCTCAGGGGTGCTGGATTTCAAACCGCCACCACCTAGAAACCCCTGGTTCGATGAACAATGCGAACTAGCCCATACAGCAAAACAAGAGGCATATAAAGCCACGCTGCAACGACGGACGAGAGCTGCTCGCGAAAACTATGAAAAGAAGAGAAAAGAGGAACACACGTTTCTCAGAAG